>CP136060.1:326384022-327606165 GCA_032464435.1 Aegilops umbellulata
AAATTCAAAAATCACCATACAAATAATCCATAAAGAAAACAAAATAGATGGGGAGTTTTTGTACTGGAAGAAGACCAGGGGCCAAGGCCTAGCCCCTGGTGGGGTCCAAAAGCTCCAGCCGCCCTTAGAAGGCGCCCTACTTATAGGGGGGCCTAGACGGGAAGAATACATTCAGTCTACACCTCCCGTGGATTGATAAACTTAGATTATTCACTTGAGGAAAATTTGTTTTTGTCGTACAAAACTCTATGTTTGGAAGCCAACACTGTCTACAAGAATAGAAGTGCATAGTAGACATCATGCATTACCCGTAGTTCTATTCTTGTATGCCCTTTTCTAGTATATCGCGCACAGTTCCATCGTCAGAGTGTGCTCTTTTGTTTTGCGTAGCACACGCTCATTTTCTAGAACTGTGTGCTTAGTAGATAACCAAAAGAAGGAAAAATCCCACGTTGTTTGAGTTATCCCTGCAAATGTCAAATTTGTCAGAATCTGCATTTGAACAAATATTGACCACATCAATCACATTCATCAAAATATTGGTCGTGGCGAATAATGCATGCTAGCTAAATTTCACACATGTACATATGTGGAGCACTAACCAAAATAAAGCATTGTCATAATCATAGTCTATGAAAGACGAAGACCTTATGCCAGCCACACATCACATGAAAAACAATACATTCATGTGTAAATGTTTAGTAGCAAACACACCAAACAATAATTGACAAGGATACTTATTTTGTACAAGGTTTACTGAAATTTCCATCCACTGTAGTGATGTAGTTCTAGGTGAAGAATTGGGTGAGGAATCCCCTAACATTGCGCATCTCGGCTTCGGATCAGCAGGCCAACCTCCATATCTTTAAGGAGTTGCATGTCTTTAATGTCTGAATGTGTCGTGCGTGTAGAGTAAAAAGTATTGAAGTAATTAGGATATGGACTTACTTCTAACAGAATGTCAGAGTTTTTGTTGCAGTAGATCAACATAAATAATTCATGTGTTTGCAAATATAGAAGCCCCAAAGGTTGGTCTGTTCTCGCTACTGAGGACACTAAAATTTTGCGTACATAATTATTCAAATTATACGCCTGTTAGGAACAATTTAATCCCTAAGATATAATATGTATTTTTTCATATGGACATATACACTGGGAAATGTGTTTCTTTAGCAACTTGAGCACACGACTAACATAGAGAAGATATTTGTGAACTTTAGGTTATAAGTTCTGGAATAAACATATTTCGGGCATCGTGCCAAAAAAGGGAATTGTGCACCAGAGGTGATTTCCTGTCATTGGGGTTCCCTTCACGGTGAAAGTACTTGACAGATGCACTAAAAAATGAATATGATTTTTTACTTAATTTTGAAACCAGAGATGAATACAAATTTGAGCAACGGAGAATTCAATACCATCTCAAGAATTCCTTCATAAAATTTAGATCTAGGCATTTTTTTTCACGTGTGGAGTGAATCTATGTACTATGTACTCATCTTCGTATTACTGCATACAACTTGAAAGTGCTAATTATCGACTAAGGGTGGGGGGGTTGAATAGGCTATTTTTATCGAAGTCTTCAAGACAGGCAGTTAAAACAGTAACTAAACATGATACAACGGAAGATAAACTACACTAGGCATGCAAGAGTGTCAAAGAACAATATAGGTGATGCGCAAAGACAAGTAGCAGCCAGGTAGAACAGATCAGAGTATGAAGACAAATATGCAATCAGAGTGAATCTCTTCACACAATATCTTCGAACAGAACAAGCAGGCAAAGACTTCACAAAGCTAAACAGTAAGTAGAGGAGTGAAGTGGTAGAACCAATTGCTTGATGAAGACAAGGATTTGATAGACCAGTTTCAGTTGCTGTGACAACTGTACGTCTAGTTGGGGAGGCTGAGATTGAACTCAGAAGACCACATATTCACCTTATTTCCCTTGAGCTAAGACACGCACATCTTGCCCAATCACTCAGGTAAGTCTTCAAGGTAGACTTTCAAACCTTCACGGACTTCATTCCCGACAATCCACAATGACTCTTGGTTGCTCAGAACGTGATGCCTAACCAACTGGAAGATCAAAATCTTCAAGTGTAATAAGTCTTTGGTTCATGCGGAACAGAAAGGCTTTAGTGATGGTTAACACTCTTTGGGCTATGGGTGTTTTGGGTTTGTCCACACAAGGATTCTCTCTCAAAGGCTTCGGAGGTGGGTTGCTCTCAAACGACAAAAGTCGTGCACTAACTCGGAGCAGCCACCAATTTATGGTGGAGGGATGGGGCTATTTATAGCCAGGACGCAACCCAACATGATATGTCCGAAATGACCCTGGGTCAATGGACAACCGACACATGTCCAATGGTCGGATTTCAAACACACATGATAGCTTGACTTGGGCTACAAGTAAAGCCGGCTTATCCAACACAGGATAAGATTTTCTCTCATTGTCTTCACTCGAAGACATAGGATTTTAGGTTGAGAATCATGTCAGTTTTTTGACTTTGTTCACCTCGACCCCACTTAACAGTTCGGTGGTTCCTATGACTCAGGAAAGAAGAAATTGAAACTATGAAAGAAACTATGTCTTCGTGCTCCATTGTCTTCAAGCGAATGTCTTCACGTGTCATTATCTTCAACACGAATGTCTTCGCGAACCATCATGGTCATCTTCGATGGGTAAAACGAATCAATAGGGACTTCTACTTGTGTTCTCCTGTGAATCAACACATTACTCCCTCAACCAAGTCTGACATCAATACTCCAAAACCAACTAGGGGTGGCACTAGATGCACTTACAATCTCCCCCCTTTTTGGTGATTGATGACAAACTGATTGAATTTTTCGACGGGGATAAAATATGTGAAAGTTAAGGAACGTGGTCATTGGCTTCGTGAAATTGGAGGGGGCCCCTAAAGATGTGCATATGAGTAATTTGCCTTTGAATGCAAATGCACATGGCAGGTTTTGCTTTGCGGAGATCTTCCTCTTTTCATAAAGTCAAATCATAGGGCGTATAAAGAATACTTTGAAGATAATGACATGCACAATGAAAAATGGGCGTATGCAAAAATGACTTCATGTGCACAAAATTAATTTAGGTAATGCGCACGAAAACGAAAGTAGCAAGAGTGGCTGATGTCGCATCTAGACTTAAGTTTACAACTCAAAACCACGAATTTTCAAGAAAGATTCTTGTAAGACTTAAACAAAATATAGCGTCCAACCTAATTTTCCCGCTTGAAGACTATCAACCCATATGCTTCTCCCCCTTTTGTCATCGAATGACAAAAAAGGAATGAAGTCATATGGGCATCTAAGCATTCCTAGACGGTGGTGGTGAAGAGGTTAGTGCAGCCGGGTCGATGATGGTGTTGGGCGGTGCAGAAGGGCCTGATGTAGCGACGTGATGCAGTGAAGCCAAAGCTGGTGAAGTGGTGTTGTCTTCCTCATCAATCACACAAGCATGGACAGTCGGTGCAGATGATGAGTAGCCAAAATCTCCTATGGATGGGTTAGCACGCCACTTTGCAAATTCTGATGCCTTGGAGCCAAATTTGAAGCTCTCCTTGAAGCCATTGGCTTCAAGATCATCTTCAGAGCACAAAAGTGTGAGGCTCTTACAAGCACGACGGTTTGCTTCATGGGCAACAAAGGCATTTTTGATGGAGAGGTTACAGATGTGATTGACATCACCAAGTAGACTCTGCATTTGGCGATTCAGTCAGTCATGATGCTTATCTTGCTTATGATGTAGTGAAACAAGAAGCTCTCTGTCTGTCATCACTCTTGGCTGCTTCTGAGGCCTTTGTGGAACTGTACTGGTAGTGGCTTCAGTATCAGCTTGTCGTGGTTGCCGAATCTGATCAGCAAGTCTAGAAGTTGAGGCCACACTAGGAAGATGAATGGCTTCCATATGCGCAGAGTGGCTTGGCTATACAAGTATTGGATTTTTATCTGCTAAAGGGTATATGAATTCATGAGGAGCATAGACTTCAGGCATAAATATGTGGTGCGAACGGCGAAAGGGTTCATATTGCATAGATGAGCGGGTCTTGATAAGGCACATGATCCATGGCGCGTAGAACTTGAGACCATATAGATCAATGCCAGAAGCTGCAAGTTGCCTGATGAATAAGTTATGTGTATTCAATCGTATGCCATTGACAACATAGTAGCTCAGTGTCTTCACGGCTCCTTCAAGCTGGACTGAAGATGAATGCCCTTTAATTAGACACAGAGTATGCCGAAGATTAAGGAAATATTCCCTAGAGGCAATAATAAAGTTATTATTTATTTCCTCATATCATGATAAATGTTTATTATTCATGCTAGAATTGTATTAACCGGAAACATAATACATGTGTGAATACATAGACACACATGATGTCACTAGCTAGTATGCCTCTACTTGACTAGCTCGTTAATCAAAGATGGTTGAGTTTCCTAGCCATAGACATGAGTTGTCATTTGATCAACGGGATCACATCATTAGGAGAATGATGTGATTGACTTGACCCATCCCGTTAGCTTAGCACTTGATCGTTTAGTTTGTTGCTATTGATTTCTTCATGACTTATACATGTTCCTATGACTATGAGATTATGCAACTCCCGTTTACCGGAGGAACACTTTGTGTGCAACCAAATGTCACAACGTAACTGGGTGATTATAAAGGTGCTCTACAGGTGTCTCCAAAGGTACTTGTTGGGTTGGCATATTTCGAGATTGGGATTTGTCACTCCGATTGTTGGAGAGGTGTCTCTAGGCCCACTCGGTAATACACATCACTATAAGCCTTGCAAGCATTGTAACTAATGAGTTAGTTGCGGGATGATGTATTACGGAACGAGTAAAGAGACTTGCCGGTAACGAGATTGAACTAGGTATTGAGATACCGACGATCGAGTCTCGGGCAAGTAACACACCGATGACAAAGGGAACAACGTGTATTGTTATGCGGTTTGACCGATAAAGATCTTCGTACAATATGTAGGAGCCAATATGAGCATCCAAGTTCCGCTATTGGTTATTGACCGGAAACATGTCTCGGTCATGTCTACATAGTTCTCGAACCCGTAGGGTCCGCACGCTTAAAGTTTCGATGACGATTGTATTATGAGTTTTTTTGTTTTGATGTACCGAAGGTAGTTTGGAGTCCCGGATGTTACCACGGACATGACGAGGAGTCTCGAAATGGTCGAGGCGTAAAGATCGATATATTGGACGACTATGTTCGGACACCGGAATGGTTTCGGGGAGTTTCAGACATATACCGGAGTACCGGGGGGTTACCGGAACCCCCCGGGGAGACTAATGGGCCTATTGGAACCTAGTGGAGAAGAGGAGGGGAGGCCAAGGGCAGCAGCGCGCCCCTACCCCCCCAGTTTGAATTGGACAAGGAGGGGGGCGGCGCCCCCCTTTCCTTTCCCCCTCTCTCTCCTTCCCTCTTCTCTCCTACTCCCACTTGGAAGGGGGGAGTCCTACTCCCGGTGGGAGTAGGACTCCTCATGGGGCGCGCCTAGGGAGGCCGGCCCCCTCCCCCTCCTCCACTCCTTTATATACAGGGAGGGGCACCCCTTGGAGACACAACAATTGATCTCTTGATCTCTTAGCCGTGTGCGGTGCCCCCCTCCACCATATTCCACCTCGATCATATCGTAGCGGTGCTTAGGCGAAGCCCTGCATCGGTAGCAACATCATCACCGTCATCACGCCGTTGTGCTGATGGAACTCACCCATGAAGCTCTGCTGGATCGGAGTTCACGTGACGTCATCAAGCTGAACGTGTGCTGAACTCGGAGGTGACGTGCGTTTGGTACTTGGATCGGTCGGATCGTGAAGACGTATGACTACATCAACCGCGTTGTGCTAACGCTTCTGCTTTTGGTCTACGAGGGTATGTGGACACACTCTCCCCTCTCGTTGCTATGCATCACCATGATCCTGTGTGTGCGTAGGAAGTTTTTTGAAATTACTACGTTCCCCAACAGAAGAATGTGATAAATAGTGCGAGGCAGATACTCAAGGTCCTTCACAAAGAAAGCAGTGGGGCAATCAGCTTCAACTGGCATTGGCTTCATCATACACTACAAAAAATACACTTCTGTGATGATACATGTTTGTCACAATAGGTCGCGTTTTTTGTCATGCATGTACATCCATGACAAATTTATGACAGAATCAAGATAGTCATACCTGTGCTCTCGTAGAAGTGTTCCATGACATTACCAAAATTATCATCACGGAAGTGTCCACTTCCATGACGACAAATCGCGCGTCACAGAAGTGCTTTCGCCAAGGGTGACCGACACGTGGCATCCATCGTAACGGAACGCCGTTAAGCTATCGGGTCGGGTTTTGGATCCGGTAACCCATTAATAGCCCCGACCAATGGGGATTTTCCACGTGTAAAATCATCTTTGGCTGGAGGAAACACGTGTCGGCTCATCGTTGGGATAGATGTCATCCACTCATTGGACGGAAGGCGCCTATGATACGTCGACACGTGGCACGGCCCAATAGAGGCCCATTCCTGTGAAAAGGTCGGCCCGTTTGACTTGGTCAAAAGGTGGCGGGCCGGCCCATGGAAAGCCTGTTAACGGCCTGTTCACATATAGCCCATTTACAGCCCGCTAACCCAAGGCCCGTTACGCCCTATCCGAATTAGGCCCAGTAGCGTCATCTGGGCCATCCAATATGATTCCAGCCCGTTTTCACTTCTGGCGCATCTATGACCCATGACGTCTTTTGGCCCATATGAGGCCCTATGTAACTCTTGTCCTATTAAGGACCCGTGGTGAAATTGGCCCGTAATGAATAGTGTATCACTTTACACCCATTAACTGCCCTGGTGAAACTGGCCCGTAATGAACAGTGTATCACTTTATACCCATTAACGGTCAGTTATTCCGTTGGGCCGTTTCCAGCCCATGTTATCTTTCGGCCTTCTCAGAGCCCATTTATTCTTGGGCTCATTTCTAGCATTCGTTTACTTACAGCCCGTTACTGTCATTTTCTGCTTGTGGGCCAAATTCAGCCCGTGGTTACAGTCGGCCCGTTTGTGGTCTGTTAATACGTTGGGCCGTTTTCATAGCGTCATCAAATACGGCCTATTAAAGATGGCCCGTTATGGTCGGCCCATGAATGGAAGATTCCAACTCTAGCCCGTTTACGACCATAATGTGGTCTGTTTGACCCATGTTTGGCCAATCGATTATACGGCCCGTATAAGGCCCATTGATAATACGGCCCGTAGAAGGCCCACTGTTTCTACGGCGAGTAGGAGGCCCAGTGTCACTACAGTAAATATTAGCCCATGGTTATTGTGGCCTAGTTTTAAAAAATAGGTTATTGCAGCCACTAGCTAACCGTGGAAAAAGAACTGCAATGACTACAAGCAAACAAATAAACAAGACAACAAGGAAATAAATAAGCAAGCAACTAACGCTAGGCTATCACGGCTATTACACATATTACATCCACTCGGCATCAAAGTTCGCCACCAGTGCAAATATAGGGAACAAAGCAGCATATCATATACACTGGTTGTCAAAGTTGGCGACCAGCGCAAATAAACGCCGCAGCAAAACAAATCCAGAACTGAAACCACTTCAGAAGATCTCAAGAAACAATATCATGGGTACCCATAATGCTGGCAAGATGCTTAGCAAGCTTATTAACTCTCTCTTGTTTGGCGCTTAAATCCTCGAACGCTTGTTGTTGCACCAGAAAATATGCATCTGAATTATGCAGGGACTTCCTCAATCCTTGTGATGTCTTTCAACTTGAAGTTGAGACTCAAGAAGTTGAGACTCAAGAAGACGAACTGATTCAGGCAGCGAGTTCGAAGAGCTTGTGCCAGCAGTAGTGGCCAGTAACTCGAACACTACATCAAGACAGGACTTTCCGGTTCCCTCACTGTCGCAAGATAGTTTTTATCAGCTTTCTTGGAGACCAACAGGGATGTCTCACTATCTTGAACCTTATCTGCATTACTTCCTTTACCATTGGATAATGCGGTACTGTTCTCCAATATTTTGTTCGCATTCTAAAAGAGAAACAAGCAGACACATCACATGTTTACCATTATATGAAACTCATTTTGGTAAATGAGTTCAGTAGTAAAGTGGACAGGATAACAGCATGAAACAAGCATATATCTATGTACCATGGTCACTTTATGGTCTATATCATTCTAGTTTTTGTTGCCAAATCAAGATAGAGACATAGTTCAAATAATATTTGTTCAAGACAAAGCAGAATAGACAGAATATAAGTGTGGGTAACTATAGAGCAATAAAAACACTTGTAATGTGTATGACATGAGAACATAACTGTTTATTCAATTGAAACTGAAATCAACATAGAGCAGGTTACAACAGCAAACCAGTTAAAGAAACAGGTTTAAAACATTCCTGTTGCGCCATTGGAGTTTCAATTCCATCCTTCAAATTTGAAAATAGTTGGTATGAGTAAATACAGTAATGCAAGAGCAAAGGAGTATGAACCATAGATACAGAACCTGACCTGAGAACAAATCTTTTTCTCCTTTAAGCGTTGAGTTGGTATTCAGAGTGGTGGTCCTCATGCTTTGGGCACTGCAGTTCCCTTACTAACTGCTCGTGTTTGGGTGCTCTGTGGTGGAGACGGTGCTGTGTCAACTGGAACTGGGTTACTATCTGCCGGGGTTTGGGTTAGAAGGGGTGTAGCTGGTTCTCTATCCAACTGGGTAGGGGTACAATCTGCGAGAGTCTGGGTTATGTGTGGTGGATCTGGTCCTTGGGCAAGTACAACCGTGGTTCTATCTGCATCAACTGATAGCACTATCTTTTCTGAAGACCGTGTTGTTACTCCCTTAGATACTGCCATCACGCTCTCCAATTCAAATGGCTAATAAACAAGAAAAGTAATCGAAAGTATAGACATTGTATGATAGACAGGTGCAATGGATAGTGGGGAATAAAAGAGGGCATGAAATAATTCATATTTATGTTGTCTAACCAGACCGGATAGCATGACACAATTTCACATATATGATGGCTAACTAAACAGGATAGCATGACACAATTTCACATTATGATGGCTAACTAAAAAAGATGGAAATACATAGTTCAAAATATGAGACTATGTAAACAGGATGACATGACATAACTATATAATGTGTTTATTAAATAGGTTGGCATGCCATAATTCACATACATTCACTGATAGAATGCCATAATTCAAAATATGATGACTGTAAACACTAAACATGATGAGATGATATAACTCTGTGATGTCTTTATTAAGTGGGTTGCCATGCCATAATTCAGATAGATGATGTGTATGTACTATGTAAACATGATGGCATGATATAATTCAAATATATGATTTTATATAGTAAGCAAGTAAGCAGATGGCAATCCATATATGATGTAAAAACTAAGCAATGCAAGACAACATGCATGACATGGGTAATATAACCCTGCCAAGTTTGAGCATAGACCTCAGTGGGGAAATATGACTGGTGATCAGTCTTTGAATCCTCCTCTGAGGAGCTCTCTGTAACCAGCAATATGTCTGCTTTAGCATGTAGCATTGTCTGCTCTGAATACCTTGTTTTCACTACAGATACTTCCATCACCGCTTCAAATGGTTGATGCACAGGAAGAGTAGTTGAATATACAAACGTTGTCGACAAATGGAACACGTAATACAAAAAAATGATAGCATGATATAATTCACATACATGATGATTGGCTAAACAACATGGCATTGCATAGTTCACATATATAATGCCTTTGCAACAAGATAGCATTGTATAATTCACATATATAATGTCTTGCAACAAGATGGCAATGCATAATTCACATATATGGTAATTAGACACTGAACAGGTGGCATTCACACAAAGCATGTCTAAACTAATCAAATGACATAGCAATGCGAGACACCATACGCACGATATGAGCAACATAACCCTGCCAAGTTAGAGCATACACCTCGGGGGGGGGGGGGGAATAGGACTGGTCATCTGTCTCTGAATCCTCCTCTGAGGAGTTATCCGTAACCAACGAGATATGCGCTTCGTCAGATAGCATAATCTGCTCTGAAGACCTTGTTTTCACTCCAGAATTTGCCATCACTGTGTCAAATGGCTGATGCACACGAAGAGCAGTTGGATGTACTAACATTGTAATGTAATATGTAACAAAAAAAAAGGATGGCCTAATATAATTTACATATAAGATGACTGGCTAAGCAGGATGGCATTGCAAAATTCACATATATGATGCCTGGCTAAACAAGATGGCGTTGCATAATTCACATAAACCATGAATAAACTAAACAGATGGCATTCGCACAAAGGATGTCTAAACTAAGCAGATGAAATATTTGATGTATAAAGTAAGCAATACAAGACACCATATGCATGATATAACCAACATCAGCATGCCAAGTTAGAGCGAAAACCTTAGGGGGTAAACATGAGTTGTCTTCTCCTTCTGAATCCCCCTCAGAACAGATATCTTCCTCTCGATTACAATCCGAAATGCGTGGAGGGGGCTGCCTTTGTGCCTACCATGGAGCGACGTCTACATGAAATTTTATTGCCACGCAAGGCTCGTCTCTTTTTCTCTACATGTTCAGTTCCATTGTCTACAATAACTGTCATGCATAGGAATAAAAAATAGTGAGATTATGTAAGGAGTGCATGTAGAAATCCAGAGTGATGGTAGCAACCTGTGGATAGACCCAAAACCAATAATAGCAGGCAAATAATGGCTTCAGCTAAAAAATATAGATAATGGCTTCTTTACTGTTTGTTTCCCACCCAACATGAAACTCATAGTAGACACCGGAGATTAACCAGATAGTAGATAGATACTATTGATAGCGGCCCCGATATATACCCCACAACCATTTAAAGACTCAAGTTTGACCATTAGTTTGGAGCTGACTCAGAGTCTAATCGGTGAACAGGACAATAAAGTAGCATGTAATATTAAACGATGCATAACGTAAGCAGACACGAAAGAGTGCAACCTCTCTAGCGGACACATGTAGTCCTCGAGGTCATCGGCTCGGTTGATGATGGTAATGCAGTTTTCATGGCTGCCAGCGGCGGGGAAGAAGATCTGAGGCGGCGAAAGACAGTCTGGAGGCCGGATCCCTGCTGTGCTGGACCCTTCTCTCGTTGGAGCAGCTGAGCTGGGGTGGACGACGGCGCAGCAGGAGCGGGACAAACCACGCAAGGTTTTCTTTGACAACTATCTGTAAGAGAAGTAATTCTGTAAGGGCTCGTTTGAATTGGAGGATTCCAACAATGCAGGGATAGGAAATAGACAGGAATAGGATAGGAATGCATGTGCAAAACAGAGAATTTAAAAACACAGGATTTCTGCCAATCTGGGTGTTTGATTCACAACAATTGGAAGATAACAGGATGCAAAGAAGCATGGTGAGATTAAGTCAAACCACAAGCAAATGTACGGTTATAATGTTATTATGCTACTATCTCTTAGTCTTGTGCTTCATGAATAGGAATTTAAAAAGGAGGACAAGTGAAAATTAAGATTCCTACGTTTTTTCTTTCAAGGAGACACTAAAGGAACAAATATGTGTGCTCAATGGACAATATATATAACATGTAGAGTAAAAAAGAGATGCAACAAGTGTACAACCTCTTTGGCGAAGCCATGTTGATCTCAGTGTGATTGAGTTGGCCGGTGAGGATGCTCCGACTGACTTTGCTGTCGGAGGAGGGGAAGAAGATCTTAGGCGTTTGGAGATGGAGCCCGAGGTACTGTTCCGCTGTGATGGAGGGTTTCGTCGTTGGAGCAGCTCTGGTGAGTTGTACGACGCCGAGGCTGAAGCAAGACAAGAGAGACAACGAACAACGTTAACCTGAGTGGAATTCTAATAGCATCTCCAATACATGACGTAAAATACATAACCACAAAGTGCTAGATGTAAAATACATCAGCCGCTCATCTATGAACTTAACTGTCGAAACTAAACTTAACTGTCGAAACTGAACTTCACTGTCGAAACTGAATTTTGCTGTCGAAACTGAATTTTGCTGTCGAAACTGAACACACTAGCAAGGTGAGGCTACACGTCGGTCGACTGACTTTTTCATCTCTGGTCAGTCAATTTTGCAGCCGTTGGATACGAAATCAAGGGCCTGCGGTTCATCTTCAACCTCCACCCCCTGAGCCGCCAGCCACCACCGGCCAAACAGCAGCCCCCCGTCGCCCGCGGCCGGCGGTGCGCCGCCCCGCCCGCCCAGAAAACACCCCCACCGCCGGTCCGCCGCCGCCCCAGCCATCCCTCTAGGCCCTCACCCGTGCCGAGCTTTTTCTCCGGCGATCCCCATGCCACCGCCCCGCCACCGCCCCGCCACCGCCTGGGACCACCGCCCCCATCCTGAACCCTAAGATAGATAGTGGGGTACCTCTCCGGCGAGCCCCCCTCCCCGCTGCGGCTGGTTCTTCCTTCACCCCGGCGAGCCCCCCACCCCCTGAAAATCGACTGACCCAAAAGTCGATTCAGTCGACTGAAGTGTAGCTAAATCGAAGCAGCATCGCAAGCAAGAGCAAGAGCGAGAGCAGTAGCGTGAGCAAGAGCAATAGCAAGAGCAGACCAGGCAGGGGACCGAGAGCAAGAGCAGAGCAGTAGCGCGAGCGAGAGCTAAAGCAGCATCAACTCCTACTGATGTGGACGTCGCCGCCGAGGGAGCAACGCCATGGAGGAAGTGGCTGGCGACGCCGCCGTGGATGGAGCCGCGCCCTGTCGGCTCGGGACCGAGCGCCGGTAGCACCGTGAGATCGAATCAAGAAGAAAATGTGGCGATTAGTGTACAACCTCTTTGGTGGCGCCGATTAGGCCGCAGCTTCATCCGAGGAAACGATGATGATGATGCTCTTCCGGTGGTGCAGGTGAAGACAGCGGTGTGGGAATGGAGGTGGCGCGAAAGACGAGGGAAACGTCGGGGCAGCTCCTTGGAGGTGGAGGACGGGGTGGCTGAACCGACGGGACGATGAGATCGACGACGCATCCTCATCCGGTACGGTGGATGAGGAACGTCGAGGTGTTGCTGTGGACGACGTCGTCGGGGAAGAGGCTCCGGCTGGGTGGCGGACGGAGCAGGGTGTGGGGTTTCGTCGCGGGTTTTCGCGGCCTCGGTGTACGAATGGGTGGGCGGATGGGATGGCAGTGGGGAACCATGGCTTAGAGACGTGCTTGTCCGAAATGTGGGGTAAGTTACGAAGGTACCCCCACCGATTTGAGGTGGTTCTTTCGGTTCAGGGGTACCATGGGCATTTCGCGTGTCGGGATTTCACAGGAGGTGGGAGTTTTCGCGCGCGTTGTAATTTCAGAATAGCAAGGCGCGGGTTGAGATGGAGGGAGTTGTCAGAGCACAACGAGACAAAGATATATCTTAAATATTTCAGGCTAACAAGGCGCGGGTTGAAATTTCCGGACAAGCCTAACGTGTACTGTACCAAATCAATGCGCACTACAAATGTCATTCAAAACTTTGAATTCATGTTATGTTCAATTAAAATATTTCGCTACGTGTATAATGCATGCAACCTACTACTCAAATGAACGTTTTAGTGCATTCCAAACGTATATACTACCGCTTCAATATGAACTAAATTTGAATTTGTTTCTCTATTTGAATAAGATCTACAATAATGATTGTAGTGAAGTCAAAGCATTTGAATTCGTTTCTCTGGTTTAATAAGATCTACAATCATCATTGTTGTCAAGTTAAACCATCGTTTGTGTATTATCTTCACAGCACACCACATGATTAGTCTCTAGTTACATATGAACTATGTGTACTATATGAACTCGAACTAGATTTTTTGAATCCACTTTATTTTGATTTCAAATCACATTACATTTCTAGCTCTAGATAGATCTTCATAATCTAAACCATGTCTCATATGTATAATGTGTTTATCACATTATGTATGGTGCCCCGCCCCTACGCCTACAAGTATTTAGATGTGAGTTGCAAACACCACACATTAACACAAATTCAAATAAAATGTGAGAATGTTTGATATATAGTATTGTTTAGATTGTTCGATATTTAGTTGTAAGGTGCAAACGCCACACATTATCACAAATTCAAATAAAATGTGAGATTGTTTGATGTATAGTATGGTTTAGATTGTTCGGCATTTAGCTGTGAGTTGCAAACGCCATGCATTATCACATTATGGTATAACATGTGCATAGCACGTGTATCACCGCTATATTCATGCATGCAATGTTTAAAACACTATGATCTCATATTCAAATATATGAATCCGCTTTCATATCAAATTATGATCTTTGTTAGTCTCTTACACCCACACAATCCTCTAACCTTTGTAGCTACCACTAACTTTCTCTCATGCATGCACACACCCTCCTCGCCCTCCCCCTCCCTCGGCATTCTATCCACCGGGCACATTCATTTTTTTTCTTTAGGTCGTTCTCCCAGAGTCTCCACAACTCCTTTCCGACACACACCGATCGATAAACCTCTCCAGTGATGCCTGCCTACAACATACGCACACACCTTCAGTCTCCTCCTTTATGTGCCCTTGACTCGTGACTCTCATACGGTCAGACACACGTGTAAGCTCTCGCCCCTCTTTTCATCGATCTCACAACCGCACACTCCTCCCCCTATCTAGCTAGTAGTTGGGCATCTTGCACCACCTCCAAGCTTCATTCTCTCTGTCTATCCGTCTCGCTAGGCTTTATTTGCCTCTAACAAATGGACGTACACCGACCGATCTCTCGCTATACATATAGCTAGCTAGGTCCTTATAACTCGTTTTTACCCACACGTCAATCGATCTACCTCATTAGTTGTGTCTCTCCCTTCCTCCGACAAACAACAATTGATCTACCGATCTAGTAAGGTTTGCTTACCAAACACATGGTTCCCCTTCATCATCCATGGATGCGTCCCGACAGATCTATCACGCACAGGCACACACAGAAACACATCCCCACTCTTATTGATAACATTGCAGTTCTACCCTCAGTTTCTCTAGTAGGCCTCTCCCACCATCTTCGAGGAGCAACTCCATCACCCATTCAGCACTCTAACCCTCTCCCTCCCTCTCTCTCTCCTCTCTCTCTGTCCCATCATATTTCCCATCCTTCAATTATGTATGGATGTCGACCAATCTCCCTCAAGACATATCTGGTTCTCTCCTTCTCAACACATATACGAGTCGTTCTACCTCTATAGTTAGGTCTCTGCCTACCCCTCCCCCCACCCCCCCACACACACCGATACATCGAGCGCTCTAATCATGTCTCCCTGCCACACACAAACTTGACATGTGCCCTCTAACGTTCCGGTAGGCCAGTCGCCCTATATATTTGACTTGAACACACACACAATTTCGATGGCTCTCTTCATCAATCTCGCACCCACCCACTTGATCCTCTCTTCGACTCTATCGATAGCTATGACCCCTCCCTCTCTTCTCGTGGATTGCCCGGCCCTCTATGTATGATATGGATAGGCCTCCATTTCACACACCTTGCATGCAAAATTTTGTTTGAGATGTCATCGACACATATTCCCACAAATAATTCATGAAATCAACCCCCACCCCACCCCCACCCCAAAACAAAAAACACTCACGAACGCGGTTTGTATCTCTCACACACACCCACGTTGGTGGGGTACGTACACAAAGAGAAGAGGTGCATGCACGGCGCATGTACTCCCGTCTCTTTCCCAATGACACCCGCGCGGGTACACGGTGGAGCTCATTTCTGTACGAAAAAGGCAGCCCACGTGGTAATTTGGCACGTGTACTGGTTGTCCACTTGGTGGAGGGAGGATCGTCTACCACGGGTGAACAAACAAATTGCGACTTGATGTGTTATGTTAAAAAAAGAGGCAAACCATGTGGGCCCTACCTTAGAGGCAAGGTTCTATACACTGGAGTACTTTTGATGTGTCCCGTCAACTCGCAGAACGAGGAGAAGCTTGCTTAGTACACCGTCTCCCCCGCCCACGGGCGCGGTGGCTCGCAGGATGAGGTGAAGCTTGCTCCGCCTTACGCCCGCTCCCTCGCCCATGCGCGCGGTGGCTCACAGGACGAGGAGAAAAATTTACTACTCCCTCCGTTTACTCCTCATCCCTACTACCTTGGTTATAGAGATTATATCATATTGTTTGGAATATATATGTCCTTTAGTAGATTTCAATATGAACTACTAGTACATACTCCAAACACTGATGTATATAGACGTATTTTAGAGTGTAGATTCACTCATTTTGCTCCGTATGTAGCACTCTTCCTCGCCCCTCGACCCTCGCCCATGTGGTGGACGTGCAGCAATTCATTCGGTCTCATATAGCCATAACGATATATACTGCACTACCATTATTGCTCGACTTCCCGAAGAGGCGAAGAGCCAATCGCAAGGTTAATATTTTGGAGATGCCAAGTGCAAGGTTATAGGAGAATGAGTAGTGGGTGCCGCGTCATTTATAAATAAAGTTTTTTTTCTTCATTGGCACGTACGCAATATGATAGGTTCATATGGAGAGAAAAGGAAACCGCTCCACTATATACATAGTCAGGACGGGCCAGCCTACACGGTTGCTTGCTGGGGTTGCTCTCTTCACACTCTCTCGCACAAAACGACTATGGCCACATCTCTAACATCCCGGCGGATCACGTCCGCTTGGGGAAGGGGTGGATGCTTAGTGTAGATGCGGTGGCCGTCGTCGACGGTGAAAACCCACTGTCGGCACGTCCTGATCAGGGGTCCCCGCCGTTCTCTCTCACAAAGCCGGTGAGGTTGCCTTTGTCCCTTGCTCACTGCCGCGACATGGGCAGTTGCCGCCTCCCGCCACCCTCCTCAAGGTTGAGCTACGTCCCTTAGGTACAACTCCCTTTACAGCCGGCTTGCACCACTGCTCCATCTGCCCACATCACTCCCTTTGGATATTTCTCTACTTCTTTGCCCCGCACATACCTCTACTGGCTTCTACATACTGTATTTGTGATGAGTTTATGTCTCATCAACTAGTCCCCGTAATCTTATTCTAATCACGCTTCTTCAATTTCTTTGCCACAAGGATGCTCATCTCGATTTTGGTGAAACTGCACAAAATGATCTGATGGTCAAAAGGTTGCAAACTTCATTTATTAGGAAGCTCGGACGTTCCCAGCAAATTGAAGCCTGGTCAGGGTTCACGGTTCAAGGGCTAGGGACTGCATGGATTATTTTTTTCTTTAACTGCCTCTGTTCCAAAATAAGTGTCAACTTTAGTAGTAGTACAACTTTGTACTAAAGTTTGCACAAAGTTGAGACACTTATTTTGGAACGGAGGGAGTACATATTTGCTATGATCTGTCAATCATTGAGATGCAATAGCATGCATGTTAGTCTCCTTTGTATTTGATGAAATGTTGCAACGGGCAACCTTGGACGCAAGATACATGTAACAGAAGATGGAAGCTTCACAGCATTGTACAAATTTATCTCGCTGATAAATTACAGTACGTACTATACTAGTACTTCCTCCGTTCCTAAATATAAGTCTTTGTAGAGATTTCACCATGAACCACATGCGGATGTATATGGATGCATTTTAAGTGTAGATTCATTCATTTTGTTCCGTATGTAGTGAAATCTCTACAAAGACTTATCTACTAGTAATAGCTAGCCCCCACTACTAGGAATTATCTATCCTCTCCTTGATCCACATCATCAAAATTGATGTTGCCGTTAGATGAAGTAAATCAGTCCATAATAGCCGTCTGATCTAGACGTTGAGAGGCTCCGTACTAAGCCACATGCAAGCATGCAGAAATACCGTGGCACATGCATGTGAGTGGGTTTTAAATCACATCAACATGTCTTCATGCAAGCATGCACCGGTAGCATGCATGTAAGTGAGCTTTTAAGTCCCATTAACATGTCAAAAAGAAAAATATAATCCCATTATGCAGTAGGAGTTGGCTGATCTTTTTTCCTTATGTGGGATGATCTAAATGATGATGGGAGTTTATTTAGTTTGTCTACCACATTTGTCATGCGGTTATAGAGTTTTTTTAGTTCTATGAAATCGATAATTTTGCACAGAGGGATATACCGCTGTTCCGCGGCAATGCGCGGGGACTCATCTAGTAATATTTAGGAACAGAGGGAGTACTATGTAAAGAGTTAGGTGTCGCACGGTGATAGTGTGAGGTGGGCCATGTAATCACTGAGCATGCGTGTTTTCACTGCTCTTGCACGCCTCCGCTGTAAGAATGGAGAAAATTGTAATCTAGTAGTAGTACCTCCTTTCACCGAAAGCGTGGGACATCCAGCAGTCCTACCACCTCAGTAATAAAGACCAATGAGCCGTCAAATCACATAGACCCAGCAGTAAGTTGGACGGACGAAGCAACCATCACTCTTGCGCCAGTGAGAGGTCGCGTCCGCTCTGCCCGGGCATGAATGCGGCACCGATTCTTTGGAGTGGCGCTGACCGTTTCGGGCGGGAAGCGCGTGCGGGCGATGGAGGGGCTTTGGGTGGGCCAGGCTGGTCAGGAGCGGGCGTGGCAGCTGTCCGCATGTCCCTACCGGACATGCCCGGAAACGAGAGGATGCACCGACTCTTGCCGCTAAAATCGTACACTACGCAACATCTCTCTGTAGGAGTACGTCGATCTGTCGCTCTCTCTAACACACACATGCTGTTAAACACACACACACACACACACGCACCTTCGTCCCGTTGCACCTTCTAATGTGACTTATTACACCTATACGGAGGGAGTAGTAAGTATACGAGATACGGTGGCACACTGACTTAAGTCGAATACAAGTGCCCAAAATTTGTGCGCATGTTATAATAAGGATTCACTTAAAATAGTACGTGAGCGAATAGAGCGATCAATTGGATAGTGTTCCCAAGCAGTAGAGAGATGTGTGAGGTAAGATACACTGCTGGCGCTTTTAATTTTTCTTATTAATTTGTTTATTTCACCCTCTGACTGGTGGGACCCAACGTACTACGTGGAGAGAGGTAAGGTGACTAAGGTTGCATTATTTCTGCACCACTGTGGATAGTCTTACCACCAAAGCCACATGACACGATTATGATTGAAATCCCAATGACTCCCACACACACAAAAAAACACGGCATGCTTGTCACACGAATGCAGGAATGTATAAAAGGTTGTTTCCCTCTCGTTGAACATAACGGCAGGGTTGTGTAGCTGGTTAGACTGTTCTCTCATCAAACTTGAGGTCTCGGGTTCGATAACTACACTTGAGCATAATTTGTGCCAGGAGGATTCTTTGACTGGTCAAAATGTTTTCTATGGTTTGCATGCTTCACACTCTCTCTCTCTAGTATATATATACACGTTAGAGCCTCAGAGCTTGTAGTTGCTCTCTTCACACTCTCTCGCCCTCTCCTGCTGGAGCCTCAGCGCATGTAGTTGCTAGCCCAGGCTGCCGACCAGGAACCTAACCTAAGATCGACGAAGAAGAAGAAGAACTCCAAAACAAATAAACATCTCTCTCGCGTCATGATCATCGCATAACCTGTACCTGCAACTGTTGGTGTAGTAATCTGTGAGTCACGAGGACTCAGCAATCCCATTACCATGGGTATCAAGACTAGCAAAGCTTAATGGGTAAGGAAGGGGTAAAGTGGTGAGGTTGCAGCAGCGACTAAGCATGTATGGTGGCTAACTTACGCAAATAAGAGTGAGAAGAGAGGCAAAGCAAGCGGTCGTCAACTAGTAATGATCAAGAAATGATCCTGAACTCCTACTTACGTGAAACATAACCCGAAACTGTGTTCTCCTCTTGAACAACCCCGAAAAGAGACAATCACGGTTACGCACACGGTTGGTGTATTTTAGAAGAGTTTACTTCAAGTTTACTACAAACGGACATTAACAAATTCCCATCTGCCACATAACCGCGGGCACAACTTTCGAAAGTTCAAACCCTGCAGGGGTGTCCAAACTTAGCCCATCACAAGCTCTCACGGTCAACGAAGGATATTCCTTCTCCCAGGAAGACCCGGTCAGTCTCGGAATCCCGGTTACAAGACATTTTGAAAATGGTAAAACAAGACCAGCAAAGTCGCCCGATGTGCCGACAATCCCGATAGGAGCTGCACATATCTCGTTCTCAGGGCAACACCGGATGAGACATCCTACGAGTAAAACCAGCCCTCAAGTTTCCCCAAGGTGGCCCCGCAGTCTACTCGTTTCGGGCCAACACTTAGAGAAGCATTGGCCCGGGGGGGCGGGGGGGCTAAAATAAAGATGACCCTGAAGGAAATATGCCCTAGAGGCAATAATAAATTTATTATTTATTTCCTTATTTCATGATAAATGTTTATTATTCATGCTAGAATTGTATTAACCGGAAACATAATACATGTGTGAATACATAGACAAACAAGAGTGTCACTAGTATGCCTCTACTTGACTAGCTCATTAATCAAAGATGGTTATGTTTCCTAATCATAGACAAAGAGTTGTTATTTGATTAATGGGATCACATCATTAGATGAATGATCTGATTGACTTGACCCATTCCGTTAGCTTAGCACTTGATCGTTTAGTTTGTTGCTATTGCTTTCTTCATGACTTATACATGTTCCTATGACTATGAGATTATGCAACCCCCGTTTACCGCAGGAACACTTTGTGTGCTACCAAACGTCACAACGTAACTGGGTGTCTCCAAAGGTACATGTTGGGTTGGCGTATTTTGAGATTAGGATTTGTCACCCCGATTGTCGGAGAGGTATCTCTGGGCCCTCTCGGTAATGCACATCACATAAGCCTTGCAAGCATTGCAACTAATGTGTTAGTTGTGAGATGATGTATTACGGAAGGAGTAAAGAGACTTGCCGGTAACGAGATTGAACTAGGTACTGGATACCGACGATCGAATCTCGGGCAAGTAACATACCGATGACAAAGGGAACAACGTATGTTGTTATGCGGTCTGACCGATAAAGATCTTCATAGAATATGTAGGAACCAATATGGGCATCCAGGTCCCGCTATTGGTTATTGACCGGAGACGTGTCTCGGTCATGTCTACATTGTTCTTGAACCGTAGGGTCCGCACGCTTAAGGTTTCGATGACAGTTATATTATGAGTTTATGAGTTTTGATGTACCGAAGGAGTTCGGAGTCCCGGATGAGATCGGGGACATGACGAGGGGTCTCGAAATGGTCGAGACATAAAGATCGGGGACATGCAGGAATTTTTTTGAAATTACTATGTTCCACAACAGTGGCATCCGAGCCTAGGTTTTATGTGTTGATGTTATATGCACGAGTAGAACACAAGTGAGTTGTGGGCGATATAAGTCATACTGCCTACCAGCATGTCATACTTTGTTTCGGCGGTATTGTTGGATGAAGCGGCCCGGGCCGACATTACGCGTACGCTTACGCGAGACTGGTTCTACCGCCGTGCTTTGCACACAGGTGGCTGGCGGGTGTCAGTTTCTCCAACTTTAGTTGAACCGAGTGTGGCTACGCCCGGTCCTTGCGAAGGTTAAAATGGCATCAACTTGACAAACTATCGTTGTGGTTTTGATGCGTAGGTAAGATTGGTTCTTGCTTAAGCCCGTAGCAGCCACGTAAAACTTGCAACAAACAAAGTAGAGGACGTCTAACTTGTTTTTGTAGGGCATGTTGTGATGTGATATGGTCAAGACATGATGCTAAATTTTATTGTATGAGATGATCATGTTTTGTAACTGAGTTATCGGCAACTGGCAGGAGCCATATGGTTGTCGCTTTATTGTATGCAATGCAACCGCCCTGTAATGCTTTACTTTATCACTAAGCGGTAGCGGTAGTCGTAGAAGCATAAGATTGGCGAGACGACAACGATGCTACGATGGAGATCAAGGTGTCGCGCCAGTGACGATGGTGATCATGACGGTGCTTCGGAGATGGAGATCACAAGCACAAGATGATGATGGCCATATCATATCACTTATATTGATTGCATGTGATGTTTATCTTTTTATGCATCTTATCTTGCTTTGATTGACGGTAGCATTATAAGATGATCTCTCACTAAATTATCAAGAAGTGTTCTCCCTGAGTATGCACCGTTGCCAAAGTTCGTCGTGCCCAGACACCACGTGATGATCGGGTGTGATAAGCTCTACGTCCATCTACAACGGGTGCAAGCCAGTTTTGCACACGTAGAATACTCGGGTTATACTTGACGAGCCTAGCATATGCAGATATGGCCTCGGAACATGGAGACCGAAAGGTCGAGCGTGAATCATATAGTAGATATGATCAACATAAAGATGTTCACCATTGAAAACTAATCCATTTCACGTGATGATCGGTTAAGGTTTAGTTGATTTGGATCACGTGATCACTTAGAGGATTAGAGGGATGTCTATCTAAGTGGGAGTTCTTAAGTAATATGATTAATTGAACTTTAATTTATCATGAACTTAGTCCTGGTAGTATAAGCATATCTATGTTGTAGATCAATAGCTCGCATTGTTTCTTTCATGTGTTTATTTTGATATGTTCCTAGAGAAAATTGTGTTGAAAAGATGTTAGTAGCAATGATGCGGATTGGATCAGTGATCTGAGGTTTATCCTCATTGCTGCACAGAAGAATTATGTCCTTGATGCACCGCTAGGTGACAGACCTATTGCAGGAGCAGATACGGACATTATGAACATTTGGCTAGCTCAATATGATGACTACTTGATAGTTTAGTGCACCATGCTTAATGGCTTAGAATCGGGACTTCAAAGACGTTTTGAACATCATGGACCATATGAGATGTTCCAGGAGTTGAAGTTAATATTTCTAGCAAATACCCGAGTTGAGAGATATGAAGTCTCCAACAAGTTCTATAGCTAAAAGATGGAGGAGAATCGCTCAATTAGTGAGCATGTGCTCAGATTGTCTGGGTACTACAATCGCTTGAATCAAGTGGGAGTTAATCTTCCAGATAAAATAGTGATTGACAGAATTCTCTAGTCACCATCACCAAGTTAGTAGAACTTCGTGATGAACTATAATATGCAAGGGATGGCGAAAGTAATTCCCAAGCTCTTCGTGATGCTGAAATCGGTGAAGGTAGAAATCAAAGGAAAACATCAAGTGTTGATGGTTGACAAGATCACTAGTTTCAAGAAAAGGGCAAAGGGCATAAGGGGAACTTCAAGAAGAATGGCAAGCAAGTTGCTGCTCAAGTGAAGAAGCCCAAGTCTGGTCCTAAGCCTGAGACTAAGTGCTTCTACTGCAAAGGGACTGGTCACTGGAAGCGGAACTACCCCAAGTATTTGGCGGATAAGAAGGATGGCAAAGTGAACAAAGGTATATTGGATATACAGATTATTGATGTGTATTTTACTAGTGTTCGTAGCAACCCCTCGGTATTTGATGCTGGTTCAGTTGCTAAGATTAGTAACTCGAAACGGGAGTTGCAGAATGAATAGAGACTAGTTAAGGGTGAAGTGACGATGTGTGTTGGAAGTGGTTCCAAGATTGATATGATCATCATCGCACACTCCCTATACTTTCGGGATTAGTGTTGAACCTAAATAAGTGTTATTTGGTGTTTGCGTTGAGCACGAATATGATTTGATCATGTTTTTTGCAATACAGTTATTCATTTAAGTAAGAGAATAAATTGTTATTCTATTTACATGAATAAAACCTTATATGGTTACACACCCAATGAAAATGGTTCGTTGGATCTCGATCGTAGTGATACACATATTCATAATATTGAAACCAAAAGATGCGAAGTTAATAATGATAGTGCAACTTATTTGTGGCACTGTCGTTTAGGTCATATTGGTGTAAAAGCGCATGAAGAAACTCCATGCTGATGGGATTTTGGAATCACTTGATTATGAATCACTTGATGCTTGTGAACCATGCCTTATGGGCAAGATGACTAAAGACTCTGTTCTTCGGAACAATGGAGCGAGCAATTGACTTATTGGAAATAATACATATTGATCTATGCAATCCGATGAGTGTTAAGGCTCACGGCAAGTATCGTTATTTTCTGACCTTCACAGATGATTTGAGCAGATATGGGTATATCTACTTAATGAAATAGAAGTCTGAAACATTTGAAAAGTTCATATAATTTCAGAGTGAAGTAGAAAATCATCGTAAACAAGAAAATAAAGTTTCTACGATCTGATCATGGAGAAGAGTATTTGAGTTACGAGTTTGGTCTTCAGTTAAAACAATGTGAAATAGTTTCACTACTCACGCCACCTGGAACACCACAGCATAATGGTGTGTCCGAACGTCATAACCGTACTTTATTGGATATAGTGCAATCTATGATGTTTCTTACCGATTTACCACTATCGTTTTTGGGGTTATGCATTAAAGACAGCTGCATTCACGTTAAAAAGGGGCACCATCTAAGTCCGTTGAGACGACACAATCTGAACTGTGGTTTGGCAAGAAACCAAAGTTGCCGTTTCTTAAAGTTTGGGGTTGTGATGCTTTTATGAAAAAGTTTCATCCTGATAAGCTCAAACCCAGATCGGAGAAATATGTCTTCATAGGATACCCAAAGGAGACTGTTGGGTACACCTTCTATCATAGATCCGAAGGCAAGACATTCGTTGCTAAGAATGGATCATTTCTAGAGAAGGAGTTTCTCTCAGAAAAAGTGAGTGGGAGGAAAGTAGAACTTGATGAGGTAATTGTACCTTCTCCCTTATTGGAAAGTAGTTCATCACAGAAATCTGTTCCTGTGACTACTACACCAATTAGTGAGGAAGCTAATGATGATGATCATGAAACTTCACATCAAGTTACTACCGAATCTCGTAGGTAAACCAGAGTGAGATCCGCACCAGAGTGGTACGGTAATCCTATTCTGGAGGTCATGTTATTTGACCATGACGAACCTACGAACTATGAGGAAGCGATGATGAGCCCAGATTCCGCGAAATGGTTTGAGGCCATGAAATCTGAGATGAGATCCATGTATGAGAACAAAGTATGGACTTTGATTGACTTGCCCAAATGATCGGCAAGCCATTGAGATTAAATGGATCTTCAAGAGGAAGACGAACGTTGATAGTAGTGTTACTATCTACAAAGCTAGACTTGTCGAAAAAGGTTTTTGACAAAGTTCAAGGTGTTGACTACAATGAGAGTTTCTCACTCGTATCTATGCTTAAGTCTGTCTGAATCATGTTAGCAATTGCCGCATTTTATGAAATCTGGCAAATGGATAAACAAAACTGCATTCCTTAATGGATTTATTAAAGAAGAGTTGTATATGATGCAACCAGAAGGTTTTGTCAATCCTAAAGGTGCTAACAAAATATGCAAGCTCCAGCAATCCATCTATGGACTGGTGCAAGCATCTCGGAGTTGGAATATACGCTTTGATAAGTTGATCAAAGCATATAGTTTTATACAGACTTGCGGTGAAGCCTGTATTTACAAGAAAGTGAGTGGGAGCACTACAGCATTTCTGATAAGTATATGTGAATGACATATTGTTGATCGGAAATAATGTAGAATTATTCTGCAAAGCACAAAGGATTTTTTGAAAGGAGTTTTTCAAAGAAAGACCTAGGAGAAGTTGCTTACATATTGAGCATCAAGATCTATAGAGATAGATCAAGACGCTTGATAAGTTTTTCAATGAGTACATACCTTGACAAGATTTTGAAGTAGTTCAAAATGGAACAGTCAAAGAAAGAGTTCTTGCCTGTGTTACAAGGTGTGAAATTGAGTAAGTCTCAAAGCCCGACCACCGCAGAAGATAGAAAGAGAATGAAAGTCATTCCCTATGCCTTGGCCATAGGTTCTATAAAGTATGTCATGCTGTGTACCAGATCTATTGTATGCCCTACACTGATTTTGGCAAGGGAGTAAAATAGTGATCTAGGAGTAAGATCACTAGACAACGGTTAATATTATCCTTAGTGGAATAAGGATATGTTTCTCGACTATGGAGGTGACAAAAGGTTCGTCGTAAAGAGTTACGTCGATGCAAGCTTTGACACCGATCTGGATGACTCTAAGTCTCGATCCAGATACATATTAAAAAGTGGGAGCAATTAGCTAGAGTAGCTCCTTGCAGAGCATTGTTGACATAGAAATTCGCAAAATACTTACGGATCTGAATGTGACAGACCCGTTGACTAAAATTATCTCACAAGCAAAACATGATCACACCTTAGTACTCTTTGGGTGTTAATCACATAGCGATGTGAACTAGATTACTGACTCTAGTAAACCCTTTGGGTGATGATCACATATCGATGTGAACTATGAGTGTTAATCACATGGTGATGTGAACTATTGCTGTTAAATCACATGGCGATGTGAACTAGATTATTGACTCTAGTGCAAGTGGGAGACTGAAGAAAATATGCCCTAGAGGCAATAATAAAGTTATTATTTATTTCCTTATTTCATGATAAATGTTTATTATTCATGCTAGAATTGTATTAACTGGAAACATAATACATGTGTGAATACATAGACAAACAAGAGTGTCACTAGTATGCCTCTACTTGACTAGCTCATTAATCAAAGATGGTTATGTTTCCTAACCATAGACAAAGAGTTGTTATTTGATTAATGGGATCACATCATTAGATGAATGATCTGATTGACTTGACCCATTCCATTAGCTTAGCACTTGATAGTTTAGTTTGTTGCTATTGCTTTCTTCATGACTTATACATGTTCCTATGACTATGAGATTATGCAACTCCCGTTTACCGGAGGAACACTTTATGTGCTACCAAACGTCACAACGTAACTGGGTGATTATAAAGGAGCTCTACAGGTGTCTCCAAAGGTACATGTTGGGTTGGCGTATTTCGAGATTAGGATTTGTCACTCCAGTTGTCGGAGAGGTATCTCTGGGCCCTCTCAGTAATGCACATCACATAAGCCTTGCAAGCATTGCAACTAATGTGTTAGTTGTGAGATGATGTATTACGGAACGAGTAAAGAGACTTGCCGGTAACGAGATTGAACTAGGTATTGGATACCGACGATCGAATCTCGGGCAAGTAACATACCGATGACAAAGGGAACAACGTATGTTGTTATGCGGTCTGACCGATAAAGATCTTCGTAGAATATGTAGGAACCAATATGGGCATCCAGGTCCCGCTATTGGTTATTGACCGGAGACGTGTCTCGGTCATGTCTACATTGTTCTCGAACCGTAGGGTCCGCACGCTTAAGGTTTCGATGACAGTTATATTATGAGTTTATGAGTTTTGATGTACCGAAGGAGTTCAGAGTCCCGGATGAGATCGGGGACATGACGAGGAGTCTCGAAATGGTCGAGACATAAAGATCGATATATTGGACGACTATATTCGGACATCGGAAAGGTTCTGAGTGGTTCGACTATTTTTCGGAGTACCGGGGAGTTACGGGAATACGAGGGAGAAGTATTGGGCCTTACTGGCCCATACGGGAAAGAGAGAGGGGCTGCTTAGGGCAGGCCGCGCGCCCCCCCAAGGCCTAGTCCGAATTGGACTAGGGGGAGGGGCTGCGCCCCCTCCTTCCTTCCCTTCTCTTTTCCCCTTCCTTGTCTCCTACTCCTATTACATGGAAGGACTCCTAGTTGGACTAGGAAAGGGGGAATCCTACTCCCGGTGGGAGTAGGACTCCCTAGGGCGCGCCATAGAGAGGGCCGGCCCTCCCCTCCTCCACTCCTTTATATATGGGGGCAGGGGGCACCCCATGACACACAAGTTGATCTTCGTGATCGTTCCTTAGCCGTGTGTGGTGCCCCCCTCCATGATATTACACCTCGATAATATTGTAGCGGTGCTTAGGCGAAGTCCTGTGACGGTAGAACATCAAGATCGTCACCACGCCGTCGTGCTGACGGAACTCTTCCCCGACAGTTTGCTGGATCGGAGTCCGGGGATCGTCATCGAGCTGAACGTGTGCTAGAACTCGGAGGTGCCGTAGTTTCGGTGCTTGATCGGTCTGGCCGTGAAGACGTACGAATACATCAACCGCGTTGTCATAACGCTTCCGCTGTCGGTCTACGAGGGTACGTAGATAACACTCTTCCCTCTCGTTGCTATGCATCACCATGATCTTGTGTGTGCGCAGGAATTTTTTTGAAATTACTACGTTCCCCAACAGACACTCGGGTTAGCTACTCCCAAGGGAAAGGTATAGGTGGTAGGCAAATGGTAAAACCAATGTTGGGCCTTGCTGGAGGAGTTTTATTCAAAGGAAACTGTCAAGGGGGGTCCCATAAATCACCCAACCACGTTAGGGACGCAAAATCCGGGAACATAATACCGATATGACGGAAACTAGGGCGGCAAGAGTGGAACAAAACACCAGGCATAAGGCCGAGCCTTCCACCCTGTACCAAATATATAGATGCATTAATAATATAAGAGATATTGTGATATCCCAACATAAACATAAACCAACATGGAGCAATCTTCATCTTCACCTGCAACTAGCAACGCTATAAGAGGGGCTGAGCAATGCGGTAACATAACCAAACAACGGTTTGCTAGGAAGGGTGACAAAGGTTAGAGGTTCATGGCAAATCACTGGACATGGCAGAATTAACATCAGGTTGCAATGCTTAGAGCTATCAAACAACATGCTACAGGAACTTATCATGGCCACCAAAGGCATGGAATGTTTTAATATTTGCGTAGAACAAAAGTCCCTTACTGATCATGAGCCAAAAAGGCACAGAAGATATGATGGCACTCATGTAAACATAGCAAGTTTCATAAACAGATTCAGACTTAGTGAAATAACAGTGCATGGCATAAACAAAATTATGAAGGCATCTTTGTGAGCTCGAATCACTCATCACAGAGCATTTCATGACAATATAAGCATACCTATAGCAAGATGGCATGTTCAAGAAGCTAAGCATGGCAGGAGAAAGTTCATAGCATGCATGAACCACTAGCAACAACCTTGGCAAAATTGAATAACATGTAAACAATCTGCCAGGAACATTTTATAGCAAAAGTAGAGTAAGAGTAAGACATTCTAGAGCACTCTATAAATGCAAACAGGAGCATGTATAGATAGAGCATAGCCATATGTCCAAAACATCCTTACTGAGCATACTCAAAAAAGGCAAGGATCTCACTGTAGCAACATGAATACATGGCATGAAAATAACAGCAGGGAAATAACTTGGTGAAATTCTAAGTCACTGAAATCAGCAACATCACGGAGGCTACTTTGCAAGCTTGAAACAATCACAACATGGGATATCATGAAGAATGGGTTGCACCAAAGTAAAGACGGCATGTTGTAGCTCATAACACATGTATACTTCATGCTCAAAAGAAAATCACACAAAAAGATGCAAAAATGACAAATGAGCAAGTTCTGTTAAGTTACAGCAGACAACAATATATAGCACTCTTGCAATGATGATTAGGGCATCAAGATGAACTCAACTGAACATTACCCAATGGAACAAAATGAGGAGCACAACCTGATGAACATTTCGATATATTACACACATGAAACAAAGCTATAGATGATGGATTATGATGCGATCAACATGGCAATAAAATGCAAAATAAAAAATGACTGGGAAAATCCGGGTCAACCTAGGGTTTGCACGGATGTTGATGCCGCGGCAGATCTCGCAGGAGAAGGAGGTTAGGGCGGCCGGAGCTCGCGGGGAAGAAGGGGGGCCGCGGATCCGGCGAGCTCCCGGCCTGATCCGGCGGAGAGGAGGACAGAGGTAGCGCCGGACGGTGTCGGACGGCGTCAGGCGGCGAGTAGCGGCCCGGAGGGCGCGGCGGCGACGTGCGGCAACCGGCGCGATGGCGCGTCGCGGCGGCCGGGAGGCAGCGAGCAGGTGGTGGGGTGCGAGGCAGACGGCAACGGAGGACTCGGGGCGCCGGGCGGCTGAGCACGCCGACGCACGAGGCGGCGGCGCGGAGGCGCGCGGCGAGGCGGCGATGGGCGGCGCCAGCGGAGTCCGGCGTGGAGCGGCAGGCGCGGAGAGCTCCTGCGGTGGCGCGCGCGCGGGCCGACCTGGTGTCACAACCCTAGAGTACCTGAGTGAAATAGTTGCATCTGCACTCATGCATCATGTCTAAAATTTTTGAAAGTTGAATTGAGGTTTGTTGAAACCCTCAGAAACCAGTTCAAAAATAATCAACATTTAATTCTCATCAAATGAGTCCAAGGAAATGTTCCTGTTATCCTGTGAAAATATTGGTAAGAGGTAAAATTTAAACCAATATTTTTGAAGTCACAGAAATATTTATTTTGGGAATTTGAATTAAATCATAATGTATTTGAATTGGCTTTATTTCTGTTATAAAAGAAATACATGCCCAATAATTTTGGAAATTATTGTGGGGCTCTAGAATAATATCTCTAGTCCATACAATAATTTGAAGAAGCAAATAAATTTGTCTAGTACTCCTACTAAATCAAAACAAACAGAACAAAAATAGAAAACAGTAACAATTTAAAAAAAAGAGGCAGAGGAATTACCTGGGCCGGCCTACCTGGTCCAGCACTGTAGCTGGCAGCCCAGCCCAGCAGCGCAACCCCTGTCGTCTTCTCCACCGCGCCAGGAGGACGAGGGCGTGGCCAGCGCACGCGAGCACGTGCCTAGGCTACCTCCTGCCTCCCTGCTTCCTCCCGCGGTTCACTGGAGACGCCACGCACCCCCAGGCTCCTCTCACTCCCTCTCGTGCTCATCCCTTCCTCTACCGCCCTTTCTCTCCCGCGACCGAACGCCACCGTCGCCGCCGCTTGCTCCACCGCGTCCATCGTCCGCCGCTCGCCCTGTGACCGTGACCAGAAGCTCCGCCATCGATCACCACGCCCCCAAGCCGAAGGAAAGGAGCCGGAGGGCTCTGCTTTGTCGCTAGCATCCTCGTCTTCCTCCTCAGCCGCCATGGATCTTCGTCGATGATTCTTCGCCGTCTCCGCCTCCCCGAGCTCGCCGTCTGCTTCTTCCAAACCGCTGTGAGCCGACACATCGAATCCCCCATCTCTCCTGCTCTCTCATGCCCTCTATCTTCCTTGCCCGCACGAGCCGAAGCTCACCGTCACACGGCCTCGTCGCCGTCGTAGCCTGAGCTCGAACCAGTAGAGCCCGAGGACGCTACCGTCCTCCTTGCGCTCCCAGATGGCCGTAGAAAGCTTCAGCTTGCTCGCCTGTGCTCCGTAGCCTCCTCCCCGTTGAGCCCGTGTGTGCGCCGCCGCGCGAGGTCGTCGCCGGCATCGTTTCCGGCTATCCCACGCCCTTCTGCCACTTTCAGTGGATGCGCGCGAGTGCGCTCTCCCACCTGGTGAGCTCGGGTGGTCCTCCCGCGGCCTCCTGAGCGGACACCGCCGCGGTTACAGGTCGCCGGCGTTGAACTCCGGCAATGCCGATGTGGCGCCGTCATTAGCACCTAAGCACCTGCTAATAACCCCGCTAACCAACCCCACAGCGACTAACACGTGGGCCCACACCCTAATTAACCCCGGGCTATATTTCCTGTTTAGTTTAGATTAACCAGCAGGACCCATGCTTCAGAGTTGACCCTGCTGACGTGGCCATTGACCTAGCCCACCGGTCAGCGAGCTAAATAGCCCTGTGTCACTGACGTGTGGCCCCCACATGTCAGGTTTGACCCGAACCAGCCCTGTTGACTTGCTGACATTATCATGATGTCAGGCTGACGCAATAAATACTTTCTGGAATTTTGAAATAAATCAGAAATGATTTATTATTTTCAAAAAATACCCAAAACTTCTAAAAATCATATTAAATCAACCGTAGCTCAGAATGAAATAAGTTATATATGAAAAATTTAATAGAAAAATCCAAGGAATCTGAATATGGCATTTTCATGCATGTTTGAACAACTTAACCTCACTGTTTAGTCCAAAACATGAAAATGCACTATTTGAATTCATAGTTTGAATTTGAATTTGAACCTTGAGTTCAAATCAACCCAAACCTTTCTGTTACTAGTTGCATTAGCTGAAATCGCAAATATATCGTCATGTCATGATCATGCATCATATTGTGCATTGCATTGATTGTGTTTTTCCTCTGTTGCCGGTGTTGTTCCCCCTCGGTAGATGTTGTTCCGACGCTGTGATCATTGACACTGATGAATAGCCAATGCTATCTTAGAAGTGCCAGGCAAGCAAAAACCCCTTGTTCATTCCGATACAATCCCACTCTCTCGCTCCTGCTCTCTTTTACTGCATTAGGACAACAACGATTCATCTGTTACTTGCTGCGGTAGCTGAACCCCTTTATCCTTTGCATGACCTGTCATTGCCACAATAAATAGATGAAACCCACTAGCATGAGTAGGAGTTGTTTGAGCCCTGATGTGCCTACTCATTCATCTTTGTTTGTCATGCCTGCTACTGCCTAGAGTTGAGTCAGGTCTGATTCATCGGGGATGAGTTGGAGTTGTGTAAACATGTCCTACTGCGTGTGAGCTAAGTGTGTGCACACGATTTGGTAAAGGTAGCGGTGAGAGGCCATGTAGGAGTACATGGTGGGTTGTCTCATTAAAACCGTCCTCAGGAACTGAGTTTTGTGCTTGTGATCCATGAAACAGCTACTACCACGCATTGGGCCCGAAGCCAATGGACCCTCTCGACTTATTAACTGTCCTTGTCCTCTGTCCAGGAGTTGCAAGTAGCTTCTGGTGTTTGTAGTATGCTGGGGGCCATACGCATCGCTGACCTGAGGGGTGGGCTGTGTTGCGATAGGCACGTGGCCCGGTGTACCGAGCGCCCGTTTGGTGTCTCGGGAACCCTGCACACATCGTTTGGGGTTGTGAGCGAAACTCCGGCCGGATCTCCTCGCGGATGGAACCCGAATAGGCGATAAACCTGGACTAGAAACTTGTGTGGTTATTCAGGTCGTGGCCGACTCCCTCGCCAGGCTTCCGGTTGAAGGTTGCCGAGATACACGACGTGTACATGGTGGTAAGTGGCGAGAGCGTGTGTGAAGAAGTACATCCCTGCAGGGTTAACATCATCTATTCGAATAGCCGTGTCTGCGGTAATGGACTTCTGGGTTGCCTATAACAGTTCATAGACAAGTGAAAGTGGATACTCTAAAATGCGCAAGATAAGCGTGAGTGCTCTGGATGGCCTTCTCGTGGGGAGACGGGAGCGGATCCATAGTGGTGTATTGATATGGTGAATATGTGGACTCGTGTGCGCCACCTCAAAAGAGTTATTTGCAGTCGTAGTTCAGGATAGCCACCGTGTCAAAGCTGGCTTGCTGCAGTTAAACTCCACTACCCCTTTTGTTGATACCGATGCATATGTAGCTAGTTCTGATGTAAGTCTTGCTGGGTACATTTGTACTCAGGTTTGCCTATTTTATGTTTTGCAGAGAGACGTCAGTCTTGCTAGTAGTTCCGTGTGGACTTCGACGTTTAGCTTGATACCTCAGCTACGATCTTGTGCCCTCGGCAGGATCTGGTAGATAGTCAGGCTTCTCAGCCTTTTTCATTTGTAAATGTCTATACTCAGACATGTTAAGCTTCCGCATGTGCTTTGACTTGTATGCTCTGAATGTTGGGTCATGAGACCTATGTTTGTAATATCTGGCTCTTCGGAGCCTAATGAATAAATACTTTGAGTCGTAGAGTTATGTTGTGATGCCATGTTGTATTTACACATATCGAGCATATTGTGTGTATGATTGAAATGCTTGGTATGTGTGGGATCCGACAATCTAGTTGTTCATCCTTGGCAGCCTCTCTTATGGGGAAATATAGTCTAGTGCTTCCTTGAGCCATAGTAGTCTGCTACAGCCCGGTTCACCGGAGTCCTGCTAGCCCAGCACTACTGCTTAGGACACTTGACTGGCCGACATGTGTTTCACTTCGTTCCTGTGTCTGTCCCTTCAGGGAAATGTCATGCAGAGACATTCGGAGTCCTGCCTAGCCTGCTACAGCCCGGGTTTTCGGAGTCCTATTAGCCCAGTGCTACAGGCCGGATTCACACGCTGTTGACCGACATGCTCGAAGTTGATTCATGTATGCATGTCCCCATGGGTTAGTGCCGCTTTGGGTTCACGACTAGCCATGTCGGCCCGGGTTCTTTGTCATATGGATGCTAGCGACACTATCATATACGTGAACCAAAAGGCGCAAACGGTCCCGGGCCAGGTAAGGTGGCACCCGTGGGAATACCGTGCGTGAGGCCGCAAAGTGATATGATGTGTTATATGCTAGATCGGTGTGACTTAGGATCGGGGTCCTGATAGATTTGGTATCAGAGCCTGACTGCCTGTAGGATTACCAAGCCAAACTGATCGAAGTTGAGTCTAGAAATGCTTTAGTTATATAAGGGAATTGATTGTGGAAGGGAACGTAAGGCTCTTTTTACTCCTTTACCTTATGCCCTTCTAATCTGAGTCATCCTCTTCTTTTCTACGAGGTTAAGAACTAGGCCTTCTCATCTATCTATTAGGATGACGAGTTACTATGATAGAGACTTGTAGGATTGATGGATTTAAGCCCAGTTCAGTTTCTACTACTTCTGTGTGTTGGCAGTTGATCTCAGCAGCTCGATATGATGTTATTGAGTGGTTATGCCACCATTTTGCACAGTGTCTCAAATCTTTTTAAGCATCTACAACCGTTATGCTGTCCGAGTCATCCCAGGTTTCTAAACAGTCCGATGCATTTGCAAATCCCTTCCTCCCGTTCTCGATGTTCCTTTGGGCCAGATTAAGCACACTACACGGTCTGTGGGGTACTCCGTTGCCTCGGCATATATGTTGGAGCTACTATTATGACCCTAGGTGTCTTATGAAACCATCTAGTAATCTGTCCATGTGTTGTGTTCCTAGTGTGATGAATCTGGCCACCATTCTCGAAAGCATCCCGTGATGTCGTTTAATAGTAGGTATTCTACTCCTGGGTTCTTGACCCGAGATTCACCCTACCACCTTCATGTTGAGAGTGTTTGCTAGTTCCTTAGGATATTAGTAACCTTGCGATAGTCCTCGAGGTCCGTGGTATTTCCTTCTTCCAAATACCATGAACCATTAAGGTAGAAGTTCTTTGAACCAAAAGATCACAACCAGGGTGCTCTTGAGGAGTACTCCATTCAAAATTTGTGACTCTACCAGTTCTACCTTTCTGCATGGGTTAACCGGAAGAACTATGTTGAACTCGTTCGACATGCTAATCTGTGCATCCACAACTCAGAAAAATATATGTTCCTTTGAGTTGTCCCTTTTTAGTTATTTTCTGACCTCCGTCCATCAACTGATAGTCAAGAGTATGCGTGCATTCGTGTTATCGATGCCTATTATTCTTGTGGTTCATCAAGCCATTCTATTCCAACATGACTAGGAGAAACAAACTCCAGCACCTCATCCATTTCTTGGAGTGGTCAAAGTAGTTGTGTTCTCCAGATCAAAATGCTAATCCAGCTTTTTCTCTGTTCTACCTTGGAGTGTTGCCTCCTTATGTCAGGATTATCATGAGAACTGCACCACCTCTTCTGAATTCTTGGCACAGTGATACTTCTCGCCATCATCATTCGCTCCTCAGTTCCGTGTTGTTGCAACCGGAATACCGACAAGTGAACCATGATGTGTGAAATCAATACTCCTAGCAACTAGTTGCTTGGTAGTTAATGGACAATATTCTCATTCTTAGCGTGTTGGTTATTGAATCATCATTCTAAGATAGATTGTGCTACCTAGTCCTTATTTCTGGTGCACTCTTTGATCAATGAGTGAGGATTATTCAACCCCTTGCTTATTTGATCATATCGTCTTGCTCTGAAAAGCAAGATTGTTCTCGAGCTTAGTAACATATCGGTGGTTCGTGATTTTCCAGATATCTTCTTGGAAGTATTACCTGGTTGTCCCCTGAATGTTATGTTGAGCTCGTGATCAAGTTGGTTTCTTGTGAACCACCCTTTCTCCAAGAATCGGTGTCGGATATCCCTGAGCTAGTTGGTTAAGCCAAACAACAACTTGGAGAGTTGGAAGATAAAAGCTTGTCTGACGTAGCTCATGTTAAGGGGTATCCTGTGTGTGTGTGTGTGCTGAAGAAAAGTGATATCTTCATTGATTGGTCCTCGTGATCAGTTGTTGGATCTATTGCCTTGTCAAAACTTTGACTTGAGTATGGGCTATCGTCAAGTCAAATCAGAACCAACGATGTTCATAATGTTGTCTTACTCGTGGTTGATCCCTCGAGCATACACCATTACATCTGTTGGTCTGAGCAATGCTATCACCGTGTTCACATGATGGTGGAAGTCCAGTGATATGGAAATTTTGATGAGTTGCTGTTGAGCCCATCTGCAGCATCTTGTCTCCCCCATGATTCATGTGGAACATTAAAGCTAGCATTGGAAACTTTTATAAGCATTATCTTCATGTCCCGTTCATGAAGTATGTGTTCGGATGAAAGAAGTGACTTTCTCTAATTCATGTGCATTTGATGTAAGTTGCCGCCGTGGATTCAAGAAAGCTTGTTTTGCTTCCTCCGGAATCATCCCAAGTTAGTCACGCATATGTGCGAAGTAATCTATGGTTTGATAGGTTGGCCGCCTCCATTCCATATGTGTTTCCTAGCACATCAAGCCACTGATTGATTTGTTCAAGGAAAAGAAGATCCTTCTTAAGAGCAAGACTTATAGAAGGACTTTGATATCCTCGATGATGGTTCCCCACCTGAACTCGGTAGTGTTTTGTTGTAGGACTTCTACATGATCATGCTTGTCTTGGACATCATGTTCACATGTATGTAGCAGAATCAACTCATGTTTTGTAGCTTGCTATCGTAGTTCATTTCCTGAGAATCTCGCAACATCATCTCGTCGGTTTATGTTGCAAAATTTCTTTTCCAGACATGTTGTCTGAAATGTTCCGTTACCAACCAGATCTGAATCTCAGGCAGATATGATGGTTGAAGCTATTCCGAGATCTATGATGTAGGTCCTGACAAGGTTGATGCTCTGGCCGACACACCTAGCCAGAAGATCTATCATTGTAGTATCTTGATTGAGCAATTTTTCCATCTTCTCCATGAGGATTTTGTGCGACTTATTGTATAAGTTGCTCCCTAGAAATTCTCGTGCTCTCAGTTTCTTCGATTACCCTATAACCACTCAAACAGGGGAATCACTCTCGACTGTTGAGTTTTTTCCCCAGTTACTAGAATCATTCCTAGCATTTGCATTTTGTTCCCATCTTGCACCGCCATTGTGCTAATTTCACATGGGCTGGCCCTCTTCAAAAGTGGTCCTACCATGGGTCCCATACATTTCCAATGATAAGCAAAAATCATCCATTGTGTTGTATTCAACAAGGTAGTCCACATCGTCCATTCTAGTCCGGGTATGCCATTCCTTCGAACTCCTTCGAATGATCGATTGTGATTGCCTTAGGCTGGTATAAAGAGTCTCAATGATTTCTAAATCAAAAGTAATTCTTTTTGCCACTTAAGGGAATAATTCTACGAGTCACCTTTCCTAAGGTGCCCCGTTATGGAATCATAGCAATTAACTCCTCGCTACTCTGACTTCGTCCACCATCTTCTTAGGAGTGGAATTGTTGCCTACCAAATTGAACTTTCGCCATCTGTTTCTTCCATCCCTCTCTATGTGTGTTTTGTGTCTCGGTTCGAGAGATGTTACTACATCTCATTCCGTGAGTTGTTCATGATTTGCTTGATCTTCGTGAAGATCGAATCCTGTAGAGCTTCCCTCTCTTTCCCTTGTCGTGTTGGGTGAAGATCTCGAAAGCAAAGATGTCAAGATCAATATGATGCAATGAACCAACATCTTTGAGAAGAGCAGTTGGATCAAGAATATTGTGTTAGTTGGTGCCCCCTCTGTCTTCTTACCTCACGACCTGAATCTCGGGACGAGATTCTTATTTAGTAGGGGTGAGTTGTCACAGCCCTAGAGTACCTGAGTGAAATAGTTGCATCTGCACTAATGCATCATGTCTAAAATTTCTGAAAGTTGAATTGAGGTTTGTTGAAACCCTCAGAAACCAGTTCAAAAATAATCAACATTTAATTCTCATCAAATGAGTCCAAGGAAATGTTCCTGTTATCCTGTGAAAATATTGGTAAGAGGTAAAATTCAAACCAATATTTTTGGAGTCACAGAAATATTTATTTTGGGCATTTGAATTAAATCATAATGTATTTGAATTGGCTTTATTTCTGTTATAAAAGAAATACATGCCCAATAATTTTGGAAATTATTGTGGGGCTCTAGAATAATATCTCTAGTCCATACAATAATTTATAGAAGCAAATAAATTTGTCTAGTACTCCTACTAAATCAAAACAAACAGAACAAAAATAGAAAACAGTAACAATTTAAAAAAAGAGAGGCAGAGGAATTACCTGGGTCGGCCTACCTGGTCCAGCGCTGTAGCTGGCAGCCCAGCCCAGCAACGCAGCCCCTGTCGTCTTCTCCACCGCGCCAGGAGGACGAGCGCGTGGCCAGCGCACGCGAGCACGCGCATAGGCCACCTCTTGCCTCCCTGCTTCCTCCCGTGGCTCCCTGGAGACGCCACGCACCCCCAGGCTCCTCTCACTCCCTCTCGTGCTCATCCCTTCCTTTGCCGCCCTTTCTCTCCCGCGACCAAACGCCACCGTCGCCGCCGCTCGCTGCCACCGCGTCCACCGGCTGCCCCTAGCCCTGTGACCGTGACCAGAAGCTCCGCCATCGATCACCACGCCCCCAAGCCGAAGGAAAGGAGCCAGAGGGATCTGCTTCCTCGCTAGCGTCCTCGTTTTCCTCCTCAGCCGCCATGGATCTTCGCCGATGATTCTTCGCCGTCTCCGCCTCCCCGAGCTCATCGTCTGCTTCTTCCAAACCGCTGTGAGCCGACGCATCAAATCCCCCATCTCTCCTGCTCTCTCGTGCCCTCTATCTTCCTTGCCCGCACGAGCCGAAGCTCGCCGTCACACGGCCTCGTCGCCGTCGTAGCCTGAGATCGAACCAGTAGAGCCCGAGGACGCTACCGTCCTCCTTGCGCTCCCAGATGGCCGTAGAAAGCTTCAGCTTGCTCGCCCGTGCTCCGTAGCCTCCTCCCCGTTGAGCCCGTGTGTGTGCCGCCGTGCGAGGTCGTCGCCAGCATCGTTTCCGGCTACCCCGCGCCCTTCTGCCACTTTTAGTGGATGCGCGCGAGTGCGCTCTCCCGCCTGGTGAGCTCGGGTGGTCCTCCCGCGGCCTCCTGAGCGGACACCGCCGCGGTTACAGGTCGCCGGCGTTGAACTCCGGCAACGCCGACGTGGCGCCGTCATTAGCACCTAACCACCTGCTAATAACCCCGCTAACCAACCCCACAGCCACTGACATGTGGGCCCACACCCTAATTAACCCCGGGTTATATTTCTTGTTTTGTTTAGATTAACCCAGCGGGACCCACGCTTCAGAGTTGACCCTGCTGACGTGGCCGTTGACCTGGCCCACCGGTCAGCGAGCTAAATAGCCCTGTGTCACTGACGTGTGGCCCCCACATGTCAGGTTTGACCCGAACTAGCCCTGTTGACTTGCTGACATTATCATGACGTCAGGCTGACACAATAAATACTTTCTGGAAGTTTGAAATAAATCAGAAATGATTTATTATTTTCAGAAAATACACAAAACTTCTAAAAATCATATTAAATCAACCGCAGCTTAGAATGAAATAAGTTATATATGAAAAATTTAGCAGAAAAATCCAAGGAATCTGAATATGGCATTTTCATGCATGTTTGAACAACTTAACCTCACTGTTTAGTCCAAAACATGATAATGCACTATTTGAATTCATAGTTTGAATTTGAATTTGAACCTTGAGTTCAAATCAACCCAAACCTTTCTGTTACTAGTTGCATTAGCTCGAATCACAAACATATCAACATGTCATGATCATGCATCATATTATGCATTGCATTGATTGTGTTCTTTCTCTGTTGCCGGTGTTGTTCCCCCTAGGTAGACGTTGTTCCGACGCTGTGATCGTTGACATTGATGAATACCCAATGCTATCTTCAGAAGTGCCAGGCAAGCAAAACCCACTTGTTCATTCCGATACAATCCCACTCTCTCGCTCCTGCTCTCTTTTACTGCATTAGGACAACAACGATTCATCTGTTACTTGATGCGGTAGCTGAACCCCTTTATCCTTTGCATGACCTGTCATTGCCACAGTAAATAGATGAAACCCACTAGCATGAGTAGGAGTTGTTTGAGCCCTGATGTGCCTACTCATTCATGTTTGTTTGTCATGCCTGCTACTGCCTAGAGTTGAGTCAGGTCTGATTCATCCGGGATGAGTTGGAGTTGTGTAAACATGTCCTACTGCGTGTGAGCTAAGTGTGTGAACATGATTTGGTAAAGGTAGCGGTGAGAGGCCATGTAGGAGTACATGGTGGGTTGTCTCATTGAAACCGTTCTCAGGAACTGGGTTCTGTGTTTGTGATCCATGAAACAGCTACTACCATGCATCACTAGTAGAAAAAGGGTCAAACGTGAAGCACATTAGTGCCGGTTTGAATTAGAGCCGGCACTAATGTGTATATTAGTGCTAGTTCGTGGCGGCGATCAATAGTACCGGTTCATGGAGAACCTTTAGTACAGGTTCGTCCCACAAACCGGTACTAAAGAGGCTGTGTCAGCCTGCGGTCAGGCTATGGCCCCACCATCACCATTTAGTGCTGGTTCGAACCACAAACCGGTACTAATGACGTTGTGGCAGGCTGTTTTTAGTCCCACCTCGCTCCCCTAACAAGCCTTTTACCACCTTAAATATGTTATTTCTCAAACTATCACAAGCACTTGGTCTTCATTGAACTCTATGTGTAGAATTTGTGGCCGCAATATGAGTCTTCATCGGTTTATAAATCGTTGATGACTCATATTGACAATTCAGATTGTACACACAAAGATCATTGATGATCAAAGTATTTTTTATGTTATAAGATCATATTGACAATTTAGACTGTAAAGAAATATAAGATCATGATGTAAATGCTCTTATATTTTTTGTGTTCAGCATGCACCATTCAAAGCGACGCCATCAACTTTCAACCATTTCTGCCTTCATTTGCTATTTTTCATGCATTCAATGATTTGTTTTGAGAACTAAATGACCTGGAAATTGAAAAGCACTACAAATGAACACTGAAAAAGTTGAAACTTGGCATGGTATCATCATTTCACCCACATAGCATGTGCAAGAAAGTAGAGAGGCTTACGGCTAAAACTGGATGCACTTCGTTTACAAACCGGACAATCTCTTTCGAAGTATTCAGGTTTCTGACGAAATTAAACTCATCTGTTACAAAGGCATTTCATTTTTTTAAACTTATTACAACTCCAGAATTTTTGTGCATTCAGTATGCACCATTCAAAGCGACGCCATCAACTTTCAACCATTTCTGCCTTCATTTGCTATTTTTCATGCATTCAATGATTTGTTTTGAGAACTAAATGACCTGGAAATTGAAAAGCACTACAAATGAACTCTGGAAAAGTTGAAACTTGGCATGGTATCATCATTTCACCCACATAGCATGTGCAAGAAAGTAGAGAGGCTTACGGCTAAAACTGGATGCACTTCGTTTACAAACTGGACAATCTCTTTCGAAGTATTCAGGTTTCTGACGAAATTAAACTCATCTGTTACAAAGGCATTTCATTTTTTTAAACTTATTACAACTCCAGAATTTTTGTGCATTCAGTATGCACCATTCAAAGCGACGCCATCAACTTTCAACCATTTATGCCTTCATTTGCTATTTTTCATGCATTCCATGATTTGTTTTGAACTAAATGACACTAAATTTTGTACAGGCATAGCACCACCTTTAGTACCGGTTGGTGGCTCCAACCGGTACTAAAGGATGACCAGTACTGCAGTTTCTTAGTAAGCTGATTTTTAGTCCCACCTCGCCAAGAGAGAGGGACTAGGAGCGGTTTATAAGCCCTGAGTGCAGAGACGATGAAGAAGAGGCTCAATGCTCACGTTGCTTAGCTTCAAGCCTTCAGGAATATGGTAGATTGCACGGAGCTACGCGTAGTGCAGTTTACACTATTCCGAAAGGCTTGAAGCAAATTAACGAAGCATTGCACCTCTTTTTTATTTTTAATAACTTATTACAACTCCGGACTTATTACACTACACGTCGGCATTTCTTTTTTTTAAACTTTGGTTATAACTCCAGACTTTGACCACCAAGTTTTGTAGAAAAGAAAAAATAGCAGAAAAGAAAAAAATTATATAAAAAAACTACTCAAAAATAAATAGAAGAAAATAAAGCAGAAAAGAAAAATAAATAAAAAAATTGGGGCGCTGCCCTGTGGGCCTGCTAGGCCACGGGCGTGCAATTACAGGCCTTAAAGGCCCAGCAGACTCACAGGGCAGCGCGTAGAGTTTAGGCCCACAAGCCTGCTATACAGAGGAGTTCGAAAGGGCAGTCGCGGCTGGGTTTATAAACCAGTGCGGCTGCCCTTCGCCCGGCGAGGTGGGACTAAACTTTGTGTAGGCAGCGCGAGGCCTTTAGTACCGGTTGGTGGCTCCAACCGGTACTAAAGACCACCCTTAAGTACCGGTCGGAGCCACCAACCGGTACTAAAGGCCTCGTCTTCCCGCCTCCTGACCTGGCCAAAGTTGGCCTTTAGTACCGGTTGGTGGCTCCAACCGGTACTAAAGGCTCACCCTATATATACAGCACTTACGAAATTTCAGTTACATCTCCACTTCTTTCTCGTCAACCTCTCGCGCGCCGCTCCCGTCGTCGCCACCCGTCGTCGTCATCGTCGTCCCCGCCGCCGCCTCAAACGCCGCCGCGCCGCCGTCCGTCGTCGTCGTCGTCCGCCCCGAATGCCGCCGCGCCGCCGTCCGTACGTATCTTGCTCTCTCTCCTCGCGCGTACCCGGCCGTCGCGCGGCCGTCCGCCTTGAATGCCGCGCTCCGCCGTCCGTCCCCGCCGCCGCCCCGAACGCCCGCGCCCCCGCCCCGTACGCCGCCGCCCCCGCCCCGTACGCCGGCGCCCTCACTCGTACGTACGGGGCGGCGGGGTATGGGCCGGCGGGCCGCACAGACACACACACATACCACACATGCATACACACACATACACACATACGTACTAGATTAATGTCGAATGTTAGATTAATGTCGAACTAGAGATTAGAACTAGTTCAATAATTAATATAACTAGTTCATAGAATTTTTTCATAGAATTTTTATGAATTTTCTTTGTTGTAATTTTGTTCATAGAATTTTTATTATGTTCATATTTTTGTTATCGGGTATGTCGTTGTCGATATACCCCCCCCCTCCCCGATAACTTTTAGTAATTAGTACTACTTAGAAAGTGTTTAATAGACTTAGTTAGAGGGCAACTTGTTTATTTTGAGTAAGTATATACTACATTATTCTATTTATAGTAAGTGCTTAGTAGTTGAACTAGTTGAAGTAGTTTATTTTTAGCAAGAAAATTAATAGAACTAGTTTATTTTTTTAGTTAAAGCAATTATTCCCGCATCGACGTGGACGATGCCTATCCCGCATCCTCGTCGTCGAGTCGGCGGAGGGCGACACCTGCTTGACCAGATGGGCCATGTCCGGGACTGGGCTCCGCCGGGGTGGTACTGGGAGGCGCTACCTTCCGGGGGGCGTAGCTTGGTGAGGAGACAGCCCGTCGTTGACCCGATCGTTGTTTGGTGGCGGTCGCGTGGGCCAGTGACGATGCCGAGGCTTCCGGACACCGCGGAGGTGGTACGTCACCGTGTCAGCGAGGAGGACCAGCACGTCCGTCGCTACATGGTTGCGTTGGAGGGCAGGTTCGAGAATACCTGGCAGGTTCTTCAGGGATCTCACTGGAGCTATGATCCTGTGATGGTTCCTTCCCTTTGGGTGTCCACCGCCCGCGCCGATACCCGTCGAGCGCTACGGTTCTAGCTGTACTGGCGATATGTATGATATATAGTATTCAACGTGTATTAGTGATAATGTTCGATGTACGGACACATGGAGATGATGTAGTTTTTCTTATAATTGAAGGCATCCTAATTTGAATACTACTTTATTTTGCGATTTGATTTTTCTTATTGAATGCTCAAATTGGAGAGCACTATATGCAAGGCATATGCATATGATTAGTTGAATAATAATGATCTAATTTAGTCTTTGAATTATGAACGTATAGGAAATGTCATCATCGGACGATGAAAGTCTCCCGGGGGAGTGCGAATGGTGCCACGACGATCGAGGTGAGTGCGACAGGCCTCACCTGGACGATGGTCGGCGCTTCAGCATTAAGCTCGAGGAGATCTTCGAAGTTGAAACTGTACGCAACGACGACAAGTGTTTTTTTTTCATAACTAAGCATGACTTCAACTATTTCAACGTGTAATTTTCATCTTTTACAATTCGAGTATAGTTTATCCCATGCCATGCAAGACGCTATGTCTTGGAGAGGATGGATTTTGAAGACCATGAAAATTTTGAAACGAAGAAAATTCACCTAAGGACCCATCATGATGTGGATTTTGAAGTAAAGTTGTATAATGCTGAGAGCGTAACCTATTTTGGTTGCAAAAATTGGGAAGAATTTTGCAAATTGTATGGTTTTGATGAGGGTATGCTTGTCACCATGGATCTTGGTGATCCTGAAATCAAGCAAGACAATATGGACATTTGGGTCCTTGTTGATACTCCTCCAGTTCTACCGCTATGTGAGTTTCTCAAACATAGTTAATTATTAATAGAACTTATATTGTTCATTTCAAAATAGTTGATAGCTTATTTCCATTGACAGCTTATTTTGAAGTATCAAAGAATGTGCAGAAGATGGTAGATAGAACTTACTACACCGATGGCTCTGAGTTAACTTACAAGGAGAAAACTCATCTGGTTGGATTTTGTAATGATATTGAGAATTACAATATCTACAATCGAACTCCTCAACATTATGGTCAATACGTGCCACTAGTGCACGTGTTGAACTACGGTAACTACCATGGAGATACCCTGGTAAGTTTTTTTTACTATTACGACATCCGTGCATCTTTTTGCATACTTCTAAAACTAGTACATCATTGCTAACTATGAAGTTATTACTATGTTTTTCAACAGCTTATCCCAGAGGATTGTGTGCCTCATTTGATGTATCAGAATGGCGGCAGCCTTGTGTTTTGAACATATATCCAGGTCATCCTACGAATCTCAACTGTCCATACCGGATTTCTAAAAGAAGTGGAGACATGACAATCAAAGGATGGAAAAAATGTATGGACAGTCGTAAGGAGCTTCTTGGAAGCAAAAGGAAGCGAGGCGCAAGAATTGGAGACAGGATGATCTCCATTCTTCATAATGGAGAGTCAGGGTCTATATTGTTTTATGCTATTTTACCTTAAGTGTGTTTAGGTCCGATCCTAACTGATACTTGATGATCATGTGCTAAGAACAATTATGTAGGGTTGGGTTCGATGACTATGAGGATGATGATCTTATGACTTATTATTAATAACGAGTAGAAGTTGTATGATGATGCTTGATTAATTAGCTAGTAGGACTTGTTATTATATATGATGATGTATGATGCGAGCATGCATGAGTTATTATATATATATATCTGTGGGTGAAACGAAAAAGAATTAAAATGGAAAACACAAAATTAAATGAAAAAGAAATCATAAAACCAAAAAAACCCCAAACATTTTAGTACCGGTTGGTGTTACCAACCGGTACTAAAGGGCTCCCGGCCCCCGGAGCTGGCTGGTGCCACGTGGTTGCCCTTTAGCACCGGTTCGTGCTGAACCGGTACTAAAGGGGGGGGGCTTTAGTGCCCACACTTTAGTGCCGGTTCCTAAACCGGCACTAAAGGGCCTTACGAACCGGTGCTATTGCCCGGTTCTGCACTAGTGCATTGGGACCGAAACCAATGGACCCTCTCGACTTATTAACTGTCCTTGTCCTCTGTCCAGGAGTTGCAAGTAGTTTCTGGTGTTTGTAGTATGCTGGGGGCCATACGCAGTGCTGACCTGAGGGGTGGGCTGTGTTGCGGTAGGCACGTGGCCCGGTGTACCGAGCGCCCGTTTGGTGTCTCGGGAACCCTGCACACATCGTTTGGGGCTGTGAGCGAAACTCCGGCCGGATCTCCTCGCGGATGGAACCCGAATAGGCGATAAACCTGGGCTAGAAACTTGTGTGGTTATTCAGGTCGTGGCCGACTCCCTCGCCAGGCTTCCGCTTGAAGGTTGCCGAGATACACGACGTGTACATGGTGGTAAGTGGCGAGAGCGTGTGTGAAGAAGTACACCCCTGCAGGGTTAACATCATCTATTCGAATAGCCGTATCTGCGGTAATGGACTTCTGGGTTGCCTATAACAGTTCATAGACAAGTGAAAGTGGATACTCTAAAATGCGCAAGATAAGCGTGAGTGCTATGGATGGCCTTCTCGTGGGGAGACGGGAGCGGATCCATAGTGGTGTATTGATATGGTGAATATGTGGACTCATGTGCGCCACCTCAAAAGAGTTATTTGCAGCCGTAGTTCAGGATAGCCACCGAGTCAAAGCTGGCTTGCTGCAGTTAAACTCCACTACCCCTTTTGTTGATACCGATGCATATGTAGCTAGTTCTGATGTAAGTCTTGCTGGGTACATTTGTACTCATGTTTGCCTATTTTATGTTTTGCAGAGAGACGTCAGTCTCGCTAGTAGTTCCGTGTGGACTTCGACGTTTAGCTTGATACCTCAGCTACGATCCTGTGCCCTCGGCAGGATCTGGTAGATAGTCAGGCTTCTCAGCCTTTTTCATTTGTAGATGTCTGTACTCAGACATGTTAAGCTTCCGCATGTGCTTTGACTTGTATGCTCTGAATGTTGGGTCATGAGACCTATGTTTGTAATATCTGGCTCTTCGAAGCCTAATGAATAAATACTTCGAGTCGTAGAGTTATGTTGTGATGCCATGTTGTATTTACACATATCGAGCATATTGTGTGTATGATTGAAATGCTTGGTATGTGTGGGATCCGACAATCTAGTTGTTTATCCTTGGCAGCCTCTCTTATGGGGAAATGTAGTCTAGTGCTTCCTTGCGCCATAGTAGTCCGCTACAGCCCGGTTCAAAGGAGTCCTGCTAGCCCAGCACTACTGCTTAGGACACTTGACTGGCCGGCATGTGTTTCACTTCGTTCCTGTGTCTGTCCCTTCAGGGAAATGTCACGTGGTGACATCCGGAGTCCTGCCTAGCCTGCTACAGCCCGGGTTCCCGAATACCTGTTAACCCAGTGCTACAGCCCGGATTCACACGCTGTTGACCGACTTGCTCGAAGTTGATTCATGTATGTCTGTCCCCATGGGTTAGTGCCGCTTTGGGTTCACGACTAGGCATGTCGGCCCGGGTTCTTTATCATATGGATGCTAGCGACACTATCATATACGTGAGCCAAAAGGCGCAAACGGTCCCGGGCCAGGTAAGGTGGCACCCGTGGGAATACCGTGCGTGAGGCCGCAAAGTGATATGATGTGTTATATGCTAGATCGGTGTGACTTAGGATCGGGGTCCTGACACCCGGGCCCCGATGGGCTCGGGCGGGCTGGCTCCGGGCCCTGCGGGCCTGTGGTGGAGGAGGTGCGCTGGGGAGGCGAGGCACGGGCGGTGCGGCGTGGATTCTAAGGAGGGGGAGGCTAGAGGTAGGTGGAGGGGCTAGGCTGCCCAAAATGGACAAGGAGTGTCCATATATAGCATGTTTTGGCTAGGGTTTGGTCCAGGGGGGTTTTCGGACCCTCCGATCGTGATCGGATGGCTCTGGAGTGGAGAGGGTCTAGGTAAGTGGCTAGTGGGCTGTGTAGCTGGGCTAGGCTTTAAGGAGAGAAGAGATAGCCGCCCGGCACGGGTTTTCGGAGACCGAAACACCCGACGAATACGCCGGCTATATTGTGGTTGTATGAACAACGGTTGGGCTATCAAACGCGCTCCGAATGCGACGAAACTTGATAGGCGCTCTGTCTACACTATAATAAGACCGCACACCAAGTTTCAACCCATTCCGAGAACATTTTTCGGCCTCTCACGAACCGAGGTAAAAGGGGGCGCCGGAGGACATAGGAGCGTCGGATTACAAAATGAACAACGGGGAAAATGCTCGGATGCATGAGACGAACATGTATGCAATGCAATGCACATGATGACATGGCAAAAATGCAACACGCAAGCAAATGACATGGCAACGCTGACGAATAACTGGCAGACACCTGGCGCATCGAATCCGGGGCGTTACAACGTCGCCGCCAAGAAGCTAATCAGCCGTCAATGGTCAACCCGCCTAGCTTGGCTTCAACCGGAGGGTAGCAGCAGTGGCCCTACTTGGACCCTACCGTGTTCTACTCTTCCTTGTTTTCTGTGTGGCGCGGCCTCGTTGGCAGTGGGGCGGGGCCTCGACGGAGCCGGCGATGTCCTCTGTCTCGTTGCTGGCGGGCGGCGCCTCAGCGGAGCGGTGGAAATCCTCCCCCACGTTGCCGGCAGGGTGGGGCCTCGGCTGAGCCGACGATGTCCTCTGCCTCGTTGTTGGCGGGCAGGGCCTCGGCGGAGTCGGCGGTGTCCTCTGCCTCATTGTTGACGCCGCGGGGCCTCGGCGGAGCCGGCGGTGTCCTCTGCCTCATTGTTGGCGCCGCGGGGCCTCGGTGGAGCAGGGCCTCGTCGACGCCAGCGGAGCGAGGACTCGTCGGAGCCAGCATTGTCCTCTGCCTCGTCCTCGGTCTCGCCAAACAGCACCTCGCCCGCTTCATCGCCATCTTTGGTAGCCTCTTTGTAGGCGGCCGCCGCCTCCGCCACCCGCATGTGGTACCGCCAGTGCTCGAGGTGGCCCTTGCGGGCGGAGCGGTACGAGTCGAGCAGCGCTTCCTGCTCCGCCCGCTCCGCGGCGATCTGCTCCTCTGCCTGCAGATGCTCCTGGAGGAGATGGTGGTTGTAGGCGGCGTCGGCCTGCGCCTCGCGGAACTGCTCCTCACGCATCTGCCTCACACTGTCCATATATTGGGCACGGGCCTCGCCGATGGTCATGGTGCAATGCACCGGTGAGGATGGCGCGGAGGAGGGGGTTGGCGCCGGATCGTCGGCTACCATGTTCTCCATTGGGACGTCGTCATCCTCCGGCTGCCTGCCGGCCAGCCGGTCGGCAGCAATGGCTGCCATCTCCTTGTGGTGCGTCGTCCGCCTGTCCTGAAGAGTGCTGGAGCGCGAGGAAGCCATGGTGGGCAGTAGTGATGTGGACAGGAGAAATGCAACGGATGCGGATGACTGCGGTTATGGCCGGCGCAGCAGTTTATATAGTAATGGTGGGCGGGCGGAGGGACGGACGTGTGGCGCCGGAGTAGCCGCCTCGGCAACCGCGTAACATTAATGTGGGCGGCAGATGGACGGACGGACGACACTTGTGTCGTTTGAAGGCGGAGCAATCGCCTGCACTGGAAAGCGGGGTGGGCGGCGCTGACTGTTTCGGGCGGAAAGCGCGCGCGGGCCAGGAGATGACTTTACTTGGAGAGGATGACAATGTGGACCTACCAGGTCCATAGCCTCACGTACACAAGTGCCTCATTATATATATAAAACTATAATTTATTTTGATTCCTCCTGGTTTCCTGACATCACGGTCCCACACCATTGTCAACCTATGCAGTAGTCAATAAACGAGAGAATTGCACAAGAAGCGGCCGACAGCTGGGACCAAGCAGCTCGAGCAGTATTTGTGTTTTTGAGGTGTGAGCACTGCAGAGTTTTTTGATGTTTAGCCCAGATATTATTTTTTTCTCCTCTGAACAACAACAAAAACATCGCTGCAGGTATTAACTGGGCCGGCTGTGGCCCATCTAGCCCAGGCCAGATATCCAGCCCAGATATTATTTTTTTTCAAGTTGAAAATGGCTAGCCCAGCTATACTTTTTTTAGGAATACCCAGACAAGGTCAAGTTGTTATTCTCCGCCCCGCTGGGCTGCAAATCTTTCCTAGGAGGGATGCATTAGGCTTAACAAAAAATGGGCTTTCAGAAATAATAAATGGGATGTAATTATAAAAACTGGGCAGTAACTATAAAAAATGCACCAAACACGTGATTATTTTATAAAATATTATTTTTGGATATTGAAATTTTTAATTTCATTAATTGTTGCGAGCGCAATGTTTCGTTGGATTTTTACGTAATATAAATTTATATTGAAATTGTATTTAATCTGACTAGAAATTTCGGGATAAAAATATTTCGGATCCCATCAAAATGTGGGAAATTTTATTGAATTTTGTTTTGAACGCTTGGTTGAAATGGGCTGTACTTTTAACAAACTGTAAATGGGTTGTAGTAAATTCCATTAGAATTCAAAAATGGGATACACATTCTTACAAATCTCAAATGGGCTATAAGTTCTCTACCACACACTTCTGGCCTTATTAAGTTGACGCGTCCCCTAAAAAGACAGAGTTGACGCGTATGCAAGGCTTTGTCAACTTATAGTCAACACACGGTTCTAGCAGCAGCGGCCGTTGGATGTCCATCCAACGAATGTCGTGCTCCTTCAATCTCGGATATTCTAGCTTCACCCGCCCAAAAAATGATTCCTCCCCCTGACATATGGGGCGCACCGTTTCGGAAGCTGACCTGTGGGCCTACTAAGTTGACGTACCAAGGGATTTGTCAACTTAGTCAATATAAACGATTCTAGCTGCAGTGACCGTACGATGTCCATCCAACGACCATCGTGCTTCTTCAACCTCTGGTCTTCTTGATCTAGCCGCCCAAAGCAGCACTGGTCGTGCCGCCTGCTCCTGCCTCCCGTGGCCGGTTGTGCTGCCGCGGAGGCCTCACCGCCCCCTACTACTCCCACCACTGGCCAGACCATCCCTCCACTCACCCACACCCCCTGTTATTCTACGGCGACGGCAACGCAGCCGAACCAGTGAACCCTCATACTCCTCTCCGCGTGTGCATCCACTGTCATGTCTTCCCCGGCTCCGCGTCGTCCCCTTCCTAGGCCTCGCCGTCGTCCACTGCCCTGGTGCTCTCGGCGCGCCGTGGTCAACGTGGTCAAGGAACGACTTCCATCGGACATGGACTGTACGTGGAGAGGCTGATAGCTGGGTCCACGGCAGCCGCAAGGAAGTGCCTCCTTATTACGCGCAAAATAATTATTCCTCCACCTAAAAGCGAGGACCCACCGGACAGGCCACCGTATTTCGCAAAAAAAATGATTCACCCCTGACTGCTGGGACCCACGAGCTACATCTTCGCACGCAAGGAAGTGCGTCCGAAAAAAACGATTTGCCCCCCTGACTGCTGGGACCCACCAGCTACATCTTCGCACGCAAGGAAGTGCGTCCGAAAAAAAAACGATTCACCCCCCCGACTGCTGGGACCCACCAGCTACACCTTCGCACGCAAGGAAGTGCGTCCGAGCAAAAAAAATGATTCGCCCCCTGACTGCTGGGACCCAACAGCTACACCTTCGCACGCTAGGAAGTGCATCCGGGCAAAAAGAAAACGATTCGCCCCCCTGACTGTTGGGACCCACCAGCTACATCTTCGCAGGCAAGGAAGTGCCTGACAGTCGGGACCCACCAGGTCGAAGCATACGTAGCGTTGTCATTCTGGTCGCGAACATGTACGTATATACTGGTCGATGTAGAGGCACGCACGTGTCGTAGTAGAGGCGCGCACGTGTCGTAGTAGAGGCGCGCACGTAGCATGTACACGTACGTACAGCGGACAGGGTGCAAGAAAGAAAATACGGCCACGTATGTGTACATACGGGCGGTGTCTTGAACGCCAACTCGCAACGAGGGCTCGTTGACATGGCTGGGTCGGAACGGAGAAACAACGTCGTCGTCGTGTTCATGGGGAGGCAATGGAATGCGTCGTGTTCATGGGGAGGCAACAGAATGCGTCGTGTTCATCGGGAGGCAACGGAACGCGTGGGAGCCAACCGGCTGGGTCAGAACGGAATGCGTGGTCGTGTGCATCGGGAGGGCTTGGACGGAACAGGAGATGGAAACGAGGCCTGGCGTACCGCACAACGGAGGAAACGACCTTGTGTTCGGCCGGCCACGTTCGAAACGGGATCCTGTTCATCGAGAGGGGTCTGGCGTACCGTAAAACGGACGAAACGGACCTCCTACGGTCAAAACGGGGGTCCTGTTGATCGGGAGGGGTGTGGCGTACCGGAAAACGGACGAAACGTACCTCCTACGGTCGAAACGGGGGTCCTGTTGATCGAGAGGGGTGTGGCGTACCACAAAACGGACGAAACGGACCTCCTACGGTCGAAACGGGGGTCCTGTTCATCGAGAGGGGTGTGGATACTGTTCATCTCCACCGTCGACCTCCTCCAGCCTCCACGGGTGTCATCCAGCCTCCACCGCGCGCTACTCCACCGGCTACTATTCAACCATCCCTCCACGGGCACCCCTCCACCGTCTACTATTCATCCAGCCCTCCACACCACGGGGTCTTGTTCAACCACCCCTCCACGGGCACCCCTCCACCGTCTACTGTTCATCCAGCCCTCCACCACACCAATGGGTCCTGTTCATCCAGAGGCAACGCCACCGCTCACTGTTCATCCAAATCCCCCCCCCCCCCCCGCAACGCTCACTGTTCATCCCATAGGCAGCATCGATCGACTTCAGTTAGCAGCAGTAGCGAAGGAATCGCTTGATCGGGTTCAGTCAACAGCCATCGATCGATCGCTCGGGTTCAGTAACGCGTAGCCTGCAGTGCAATCGCTCGGGTTCAGTTAGAGCACAACGCCTCGCTCGGGTTCAGTTAGAGCCAACGCTTCGCACACACGCGCGTACGTGTATGAGAGAAACGCGTATCGCTCGGCCCCCGACCTCCCACAGTAACCGGGAACTCCCCGAAATTTTCCTCGCCCTTGCTTCTTCCACGGTTTTTTCCGTCATGGACGGCCCACAGAATGTCATGCAGCTGCGTCTCCGGCCCGCCCAGGACGAAAAGCCCATTTTCTTTCATGATCTTTTATCATAGAAGTAGGAGCCCACCACATCTATGATGATACCGGGTTTTGTCACAATTATCGTCATAGAAGTGTCATATGTATGACAGAAAAAAATTTCGTTCAGCCCAAAAAGTCACGGATGTGTCTTTTTTTTGTAGTGATAGTAAGCATCTCAGTCATATTAGGCTCTGGCTTGTGGAAGATTGTAGTTATCACAACCTAGATTGTAGTTATCACCAGGAGTGGGCAGGTTCGTTATCTCAAGAAGCTCTCAAGCGTGAACCTTATGGTGTATGTCGGTGTCAAAACCGGCGGATCTCGGGTAGGGGGTCCCGAACTGTGCGTCAAGGTTGGATGGTAACAGGAGACAGGGGACACTTTGTTTTACCCAGGTTCAGGCCCTCTCGGTGGAGGTAAAACCCTACTCCTGCTAGATTAATATTGATGATATGGGTAGTACAAGAGTAGATCTACCACGAGATCGAGGAGGCTAAACCCTAGAAGCTAGCCTATGGTTTGATTGTGTATGAAGATGATTCTGTCCTACGGACTACAACCCTCCGGTTTATATAGACACCGGATAGGGTTAGGGTTTCACAGAGTCGGTTACATTGGCAGGAGATCTTGAATATCCGCACGCCTAGCTTGCCTTCTACGCCAAGGAAAGAACCTTCCGGACAAGGGACGGAGTCTTCAATCTTGTATCTTCATAGTCCTGGAGTCCGGCGGGAGATGTAGTCCGGCTATCCGAACACCCCCTAATCCAGGACTCCCTCAGTAGCCCCTGAACCTGGCGCGCAAATTGTCTTCGGCATTGCAAATTGTCTTCCTCCTCCAAGTTCTTCAAGAAGATGAATAACACCAAAAAAGTGTCCGGCTCTGCAAAACAAGTTTTCCACGTATTGCCATATAGAGAATAATATTAACACAAATCAAATCTGCTGACGTATCCCGCGGTGCATCACAACACTGCGGCCAAGCCTTCTGTACGGAATATTTTTACTGTTCCACCGCTACACGTTTAACGGGGCGGTTTCCTTGGCACGCCTTATCGAAGCAGAGATCGTGCGCCCCCTTCAACGGGATTCTCATTAATACGGACGTGGGTAACCCAACCGCGCCATTTACCACGGCGTTTGAGAGGCAAGTGAGTTTTATTAGGCAAGTGGGGACGCATAACCACATCCGCCCATATAAGGGGATAAGGATCCACCTTTTTACTTACGCCTTCTTCCTCCTCTGCCTATCCATCCTTTGCGCTCTCGAGCTCCAGCGCCCAAGCCCGCACTTCCCATCTCGACCTACTCCAACAATGTCCGGAGTAGGTGGCAAGTGGATGGCCTCCTCCGTCACGGAGGACCAAGTAAAAAAGTTAAGGAAAGCCGGATACCTGTCCAAGGACATCCCACATCGGCTTCCTGAGGAAGGGCAGCTTATTCCTACCCCAAAGCCCCATGAGAGGGTAGTCTTTCTTCCCCACTTCCTCCGCGGACTGGGTTTTCCACTTCACCCATTCGTCCGGGGTCTCATGTTCTACTACGGGCTGGACTTCCACGATCTGGCCCCGAACTTTATCCTCAACATCTCGGCGTTTATCGTCGTGTGCGAGGCTTTTCTCCGCATCCGCCCCCACTTCGGCCTTTGGCTCAAGACTTTCAACGTCAAGCCCAAGGTGGTGTCCAACACCCAGGCGGAGTGCGGAGGTGCTATGGCCGGCAAGATGGCCAACGTCCTCTGGTTCGAGGGCTCTTTTGTGGAGACCTTAAAGGGGTGGCAGGCTGGGTGGTTTTACATCACCGAGCCATGCGATCCGGAATGGATCGCAGCCCCTGAGTTCCGATCCGGACCCCCCACGCGGCTTATGTCCTGGAAAGAGACGGGCCTATCGTGGGGCAACGAAGAAGAAGTGACCGGACTGCAGACATGCCTCCGGTCCCTGGTGAACAAGCCAATCAGGCACGTGAATGTAATCCAGGTTATGCTTGTTCGCGGATTCTCCCGTGCCAAGAACGGGAGTTCACTCTGTGGGAATTTGACCCGGCGCGGCACCAAACCCTCAATAGGCTCTTCGACACGATGTATGAAGACGTCTGGAAGGTGCTAACCAAAGGCGCCGAGTGCCCCACATCCGCTTCCGAGGACCGCGGATACAGCTCGCAGCGCAACGCTGGCGAGGTAGGCTACTTATACCTATCACAGGTTCATTAAGTTTTTCTACATAGATTAACTCTATGTGGGATCTAAAAACTCCCTTTGCCTTTGACAGGCGTGGCTGAAGATAGCCGGACCAATCAACTGTCCGGCTCCCCTGCCCGAAGACCCAGCCCCAGCTTTCCTAGAGAAGCTGCTGACTCCGGCGCCCTATGTGGTGCCGGAGAAGAAGGTCAAGAAGAAGAAGACCACCGGGACTCGAAAGAGTGCCCGCAATGTGGTGGTGTCGAGCTCGTCATCCGGCGAGTCTGCGACGCCCTCCTCTCGTGAAAACAAGGAGGAGGAACAAGGAATCCCTCCCCCTCCAACGGGGGAAGGAAAGAAGAGGAAGGCCGCCCCAGCAGGTGCGGCTACGGGGTCCAAAAAGAGGAAGACCCCCACGCCGGACTACTCCCCCGACCCCTACGAGGACGAGGAGGAGCGGCCGGAAAGGGCCAAGCGTCTGGCGATGTCGTAAGTATTCGGATACCAGAGTAACTCATGATATCCTTTCATTTGCACAGCTTTCCCTTATGTTGAATGCAATCGTGCAGGCCGCCCCGGGCCGAACTCGACGATTCGTCGAGTGGTTCCCTGGATTCGTCGGACGTGAACTCTGTTCCGCCCGCTATCTCCCCCCGCCAGGTAGACGACGCCGAAGTGGCGTCCCACCGAACTCTTGGGCAGGAGGAGGTGGTCCTGGAGGAGCCGCAAGGCAACCTCCCGGACTCCAGGAGTGGAGGGGACAAGTCCCCCCAGGGCACCAAGTACGGCTTTGTGCCGGACACCGCGCCGGACTCGACAGTCCCAGCCCGCGGTAGGCGAACTCCTTTCAAGAGGAGCAAGCCGTCTGAGCCGGCGACCTCTGCCCAACCAGAGGCGCCGGACAACTTGCTGGAGGCGCTTGAAGGCTCCACCATCGATGAGGAGCACCGTACTGTTATGAGTACGGTGGTCCAGAAGGTTCAGTCCGCCAAAAGCGGATTGAACGAAGCTTGCGCTAGCCTTCTAACAGGCTTTCAGGTAAGTAATTAATATGCTAAATTCGTTGCCGCATAGAAAGTAGCCCCTGATGCTCTGTTCGGTGTTCGGAAAGAAAAGCCGGATAGAGGATCTAATAATTATCGCAGGAGTCTAACAAAAAAGTCAAATATGCGTATGCAGGCTTCACTGTTGTCCACCGCCGCATTAACTGCGCAGGTGGATGTCCTTAAGAAGGACCTTGAGCAGTCCGAGCGAGAGCTCGGTCTTGCCCGAGGGCAGCTCGAGGAGAAGGAAGGTAAAAAAGACCGTTAATAATAAAAATTTGCCTATGGAGAGGCTTGATTGCAGAAAATAACAGGTATACACTGCCTAATGTAGGGGCCGCGACAGAGGTGGCCACCCTGAGGCAGGCGCTTACCGAGGCCGAAAAGAAGACGCGAGGAGCGCATCGAACGAGAAAAGCTTGTGGTCCAATGCGGCGAGGTGCAGCAGAAGCTGCAAGACCTCATGGAAAAACATAAGGGTTTGGAGCTTGACGCGAAAACGCAAGCCACCGAACTCACCTCTGCCGTTGAGGCCACCAAAATTGCCAAGGCCGAAGCCCAGAAGGCCCTCCAAGAGTTGGAGGATGTAAAAAAGATAGCAGCGGGTAAGGCATTCTTAATGCAAACTAGGAATATAAAAATAAAATACCTGTTTCTTACCCGAATCCGGAGTTCTCCAGGGGCATTTGTCGATCTTCCCCGCAGCGCATCCAACGCCGCCGCGTTCTACCGAGCTAAACAGGGTAGCTCGACGGAGAGTGTGTTCTGGTCTCAGTATTCTGAGGCCGGACACCCTGTGCCCTTGAGTGATCAGCTGAAGAAGCTGGTCGAGCTCCACAAGGCGGCCGAACAGGCTATGAAGGGCCTTCTAGTTCGGCTGTGGCCTAGAGAGGCCCTGCCTGGGAGCTACTTTGGGCTAGTGCGGCGGCTGGTGGAGGCCTGTCCACGGCTTGAGGTCATCAAGCGATCTGCCTGCATTGAGGGCACCCGGAGGGCCCTCGCCCGTGTGAGGGTACACTGGGGTAAGCTGAACGGCGAGAAGCTGGTGAGGGACGGGCCGCCGCCAGGGAAGGAACATCGCAAGCCCGAGAACTAATATGAAGAAGTTCTTGCCGGAGCCCGCCTTATTGCGGATGAATGTGCTAAAGATGTAATATTTCCATGAACTCGTTCGTTTGTATCCTGTGCGCTGAAAACTTGTTCATATGCGCTTTAAGCAATGCTTTGAATTTAAAATATTGTTTTCTGTGCGGCCGTTTATCAGTAATTGAGAGATGACGAGTCGTCAGCTTTCTCCCCCCATGCAACTAGTGCTGGGGTGTTCGGGATAAACCTGAGGGCTCTTGTTCCCATAGTTGGGTCCTTCGAGGGAGGCCCTCAGCACAACGAACCAGGCAATCGGACTATAATGCTTGAACACTCTCACTTAGCCATAGAACTTTATAATTTTAAATTTCGGTGAAGCCCCTAGTTCGGAAGGCCGAATTCGGGGCGCTATCCATGCCTTTAGCCGGATTTAACCAGCTCTCCGCTCGAAGCGGCATAAGCCTTTAAGGACTCGAAAAACCTCTCGAACAGCGACCGGTCTCACGCCCTATCACGACAGTCTGTTTTAGCTTTCTCCACTGAGGTGCTCACCCACATGACCTGGGGCACAATCGCAGCGGTTCTCCTAGTGCTACCTTAGCCGATAGACCGGAACGTAAGGCACCAAAACATAGGAGCCGGGCAAACCCAACATATGACCAAAATCATGACTCGGAGCCGATGCATATAGTGCTATAAGTTCGGGGTGCCGCACTTGTGGAAGTGTACGGACTTCTCACGTCCAGATAAAAGGGTAATGAAGCCCCTGGCGTGGTTTGCCGTACCATGGTGTACGGGTGCGATCATGTTATGGGATAAACATTTATATTCAAAGAAGGTGATGCAGAAAATAGACACAAAGCTATGCATTGTTTATAAAGAGGCTATTCGAAGCCGGACGATACAAGTAGTGCGATAAGCAAAAAAAACTGGACTATTTAACATGTCCTGGCCAGGCGCAGGCCGCGGAAATTTGGAAACAGATATATCGCTCGAAATAGAGACCACCTGAGAGTTCCGTAGTGCGGCGTAGCTTTGTCTGCTCCCCTTGGCCTTGTATCGTCTGTGCGGCAGCAAGGCCGAACAGGTCATCCGGAATGTGGAGTCCTGAAAGTAAAAAAAAGGAAAAGAAAAAATCCGGCAGCCCCTAGTACGTTTAAGGCCGTATTGTAGTCATGCCGTTAAAATGCCTCCTTCCCCTATGCCCATGGAATTTTAAGGGCATAACTGTGTACTCGAGGTACTAGCTTCGCGATGCTGCGATGGCTGGGGTCGGGGCCGTATTACTACACATGCTCCGAACATGCCAAGTGGTCTTGTTGCAGGTTACTCCTGGCGCGCTTTGCATTGTCCGGCGTTTTAGCGGCCGGACTGGAGAGTTGCCTTGAGAGGCTACTTTGTACTTCCGCTGCGAGGGCCGCCGTGTGCTGCTCCGTTGTGATGGAGCGTTCGGTGTTTCCGCTGACCGTAATTACTCCTCGAGGGCCTGGCATCTTGAGCTTGAGATATGCGTAATGCGGAATCGCATTGAATTTAGCAAATGCAGTTCGTCTGAGCAGGGCGTGATAACCACTGCGGAACGGAACTATATCGAAGATTAACTCTTCGCTTCGGAAATTATCCGGAGATCCGAAGACCACATCAAGTGTTATCGAGCCTGTGCAATTGGCCTCTACACCTGGGATGACGCCTTTAAAGGTCGTCCTTGTGGGCTTGATCCTTGATGGATCTATGCCCATTTTCCGCACTGTATCCTGGTAAAGCAGGTTCAGGCTACTACCGCCGTCCATGAGGACTCTTGTAAGGTGAAATCCGTCGACGATTGGATCGAGGACCAGTGCGGCAAAGCCGCCGTGACGGATACTAGTGGGGTGGTCTCTTCGATCGAAAGTGATCGGGCAAGAAGACCAAGGATTGAACTTTGGGACGACTGGCTCCATCGCGTACATGTCCCGTAGCGCACGCTTCCTTTCCTTCTTAGGAATATGGGTCGCGTATATCATGTTCACCATCCGCACTTGCGGGGGAAACCCCTCTTGTCCTTTGTTGTTCGGCGGCCTGGGCTCCTGCTTGTCATCGCTATCCAGCCCCTTGTTTTTATGTTCGGCTCTTAACTTGCCTGCCTGCTTGAACACCCAGCAATCTCTGTTGGTGTGATTGGCTGGCGTTTCGGGGGTGCCATGAATCTGGCACGAGCGGTCGAGTATTCGGTCCAAACTGGACGGGCCCTGGTTATTCTTTTTAGATGGCTGTTTCCGCTGACCGGATTTATAGCCTCTGAATCCGGTATTTATTGTCGTATCCTCATTGCTGTCACTGCAAATGCGGTGCTTTTGATTGTTTCGGTGTGACCTGCCATTTTTGTCCTTGGTATCCGGATTACCGGTCTTCTTTGATAAGTTGTTGCTACGGGCTAGCCAGCTGTCTTCGCCCGCGCAAAAGCGGGTCATGAGTGTCGTGAGGGCTGCCATGGTTTTCGGCTTTTCCTGTCCTAGGTGCCGGGCAAGCCATTCGTCGCGGATATTGTGCTTGAAGGACGCTAGGGCCTCTGCGTCCGGACAGCCGACTATCTGATTTTTCTTTGTTAGGAACTGTGTCCAGAATTGCCTGGCCGATTCGTCTGGCTGCTGAATTATGTGGCTTAGGTCATCAGCGTCCGGTGGTCGCACATAAGTGCCCTGGAAGTTGTCAAGAAATGCGGCTTCCAGGTCTTCCCAAGAACCAATTGAATTTGCTGGCAAGCTATTAAGCCAATGCCGAGCTGGTCCCTTAAGCTTGAGTGGGAGATATTTGATGGCGTGCAGGTCGTCGTCGCGTGCCATATGGATGTGAAGGAGATAATTCTCGATCCAAACTGCCGGATCTGTCGTGCCATCGTATGACTCGATGTTGATGGGTTTGAAACCCTCTGGTATTTGATGATCCATTACTTCGTCTGTGAAACATAACGGGTGTGCGGCGCCCCTGTACTGGGCTACGTCACGATGCAGCTCGGAAGAGTTGTGCTTGTCGAGTTCGGCCCGGCCGAAGTTATTGTGTCCGGACTGAAAATCGTCGCGTGTTGGGCGTCCGCGCGATCCATAGATCGATCTTGTCCTCCTTGCCATGTCCTCCAGTACGTCTCGCAGGTCTGGCTCGTTTCCTTGTGCCCTAGCCGAACGGCCCCGGGGCATGTTTGGCTTGAAATTTCGACGGGCCTCTCTGTCGCGGCCGCGAGGTGGCCGGTCTGCCATGTCATTTGCTTCCTCCTCTGATTGGGGGAGTGGCCTGCGCTTAGGGTAATTTTTGGAGTGGCGCCCGAGTTCGTACTCTTCGGCCGCAAGGACGTCTGTCCATCTGTCAGCTAGCAAATCTTGATCAGCCCTAAGATGTTGCTGCTTTTTCTTTAGGCTGTTGGCCGTGGCAATAAGCCTGCGTTGAAAACGCGCTTGTTCGGCAGGGTCTGATGGTATGACGAATTCATCGTCGTCGAGGCTTGCCTCGTCTTCGGAGGGAGGCATGTAGTTATCGTCCTCAACCTCTTGTTTTGCCGCTTCCTTATGAAGGCCGGCTTCTCCATCTTCCTGTGCTGAGTCTTGTTGTGGTTGGTGTTCTTCGGCGGTGTCCGGGGTAGAATTATCCCCCGTGCCGGAATCACCGTTCTTGCTTTGGCGGGATTTAGAGCGGTGCCGCTGACGCCGGCGTTTGGGAGGCTTTCTCGAGGTGCCATCCACCGCTGTTCCATCGCCATCTCCGTCTTTTGGAGCGTCCACCATGTATATGTCATATGACGAGGTGGCCGTCCAGCGCCCTTCAGGTGCTGGTTGTTGTTCGTCTCCTCCTTCGTCGTCCATACCGTCGAAGTCTTCGGAGCCGAAGTCGAGCATGTCGGTTTGATCGTCGACAGTGGCTATTAAGTGGGTGGTGGGTGGGTTTTGAATTTCTTCATCGTCCGTATCCCAACCCCGCAGACCATAATCCGGTCTGGGCTCTCCTGATAAAGAGAGAGACTTGAGAGAATTCAGGATGTCACCAAAAGGTGAGCACTGAAAGATGTCCGCGGCGGTGAACTCCATTATAGGCGCCCAATCAGATTCGATCGGGAGGGGCTTGGGAAGCCCGGAGTTCGGAGAATAATCCGGCTCCTTGGAGTCGTGGGCAACGCGGAGTGCGGGACTGGCGTTCGGCTCGATTGCTTTTAACGTCGCAGCCCCTGAGGTGACGTCCAACCGTTCTTCCTCGACGAACGCAGCGGGCTCCGAATCAAGGATCAGGGCCGAAGCGTGTGCGGCCTCCAAGACACTGTTCGGGAGCAGAGCTATATCATGCCCTTCTCGACAGTGCGGCACGCTTGGCTGTGGCTCGAATCAGTCGAAGATCAAGTCTCCGCGGATATCCGCCGTGTAGTTTAAGCTTCCAAACCTGACTTGATGGCCAGGGGTGTAGCTTTTGATCTGCTCTAGATGGCCAAGCGAGTTGGCTCGCAGAGCAAAGCCGCCGAAGACGAAGATCTGTCCGGGGAGAAAAGTCTCGCCCTGGACCTTATCGCCGTTGATGATCAAAGGAGCCATCGAACCTAAAGGTGACGACACAGAGGAACTCTCAATGAAAGCACCAGTGTCGGTGTCAAAACCGGCGGATCTCGGGTAGGGGGTCCCGAACTGTGCGTCAAGGTTGGATGGTAACAGGAGACAGGGGACACTTTGTTTTACCCAGGTTCGGGCCCTTTCGGTGGAGGTAAAACCCTACTCCTGCTAGATTAATATTGATGATATGGGTAGTACAAGAGTAGATCTACCACAAGATCGAGGAGGCTAAACCCTAGAAGCTAGCCTATGGTTTGATTGTGTATGAGGATGATTCTGTCCTACGGACTACAACCCTCCGGTTTATATAGACACCGGATAGGGTTAGGGTTACACAGAGTCGGTTACATTGGCAGGAGATCTTGAATATCCGCACGCCTAGCTTGCCTTCTACGCCAAGGAAAGAACCTTTCGGACACGGGACGGAGTCTTCAATCTTGTATCTTCATAGTCCTGGAGTCCGGCGGGAGATGTAGTCCGGCTATCCGAACACCCCCTAATCCAGGACTCCCTCAGTGTACATCTCCTATCATCCACTCAAGAACCCAAATGTTTGGATCCCTGTTGTAGCCTGAGATGTGAAGTGTTGCATAAAATTGGAGAATTAACTCCTCGTTCTAGTGTTCCTTGTCAAGGACAAAGGGCAACAGTCCAACATCCCTGAAGCATTCCAATGCCTAGTCAAAGCATGGTAGATCAGTCATGGCTTCCAGATTGAGACGCCTATGAGGATGAATCCGATCTTGATTGTAAAGCACACATGTGTAGTATCTGTACTGCAGGTGGCTCCAGAACCTATCAGATAATATGGATGGCTTCTTGTTTGGGTTCTTGGCACTGTCAAAGAATATGTTGTGATCTCTAAGGCCGAGCGCACTGAAAGAGCAGTCAACTGAGGTAGCACTACGATGCCTAGGCAGTTGAGGCATTGGTGTATGAGTTTGGGGCCTGTTGTTGATATTGAATTCATACTGTGGTCCAGGTACTTCAGGAGGGACAAGATTTGGCCATGGAGCCACCTGGGGACCTTTCCTGTGGACTAAAGGCCTCAGGACAACAGATGGTGTCAGGAACTCCCGAGCTTGTCCCCTGGCCGCTGAGTTACAAATATGAGCAACCGATCCGGTATCCAGTACCCAAAAATTACATTGTGCGCCAAACAGGAATACATCGATATCCGAAATTCTCCTTTATAATTACCCAGTTTTGGAGTAATGTTTGATGGCCCCTAATCAACCATCCAATATTTGGGTCTACGACATTCTCATGGTCTAAGGACGCAAGTAAAAGTGAGCAAAGACAAACAACATACTGACGATGTGATCTCACAATATTTCGTAAGTGGGTCTATCCAACACCAGTATTACCCTGACAACGTGTTCTCATTATTGATGACATCTTTGTTACAGTAACATTGCCAATGACCAGGAAGACTAGACAATCAACGGTACATGAGCTAGTCCAGATGCTCGACATGGGATATGTTCGGTGATTATTATTCCACACATGCAATTTGGGTTTCCTCTGAATCTCATATTCTAACTAACATAATTTTAGCATAGAAAATAAAGTTAGTCATGAACATCGTAATAGAATAATAAAACTTTATTTATTGTCTTTAGTGCATATTTCAAACATAAAGTTGATAACAAATTCACAAGAAATTCTGATATTCTTTGGTATTTGTACCTAGATTTCATATGAAGTCCAACAAGTGGATAAAATCCTGCATAAATATTATATACAAAAGTGCAGTTGAATTTGTATTAAAAACCAAATATACATTTTTTATGTTGAAAACATGCATATGTAGGAGTGCCATGGTTGCATGCTAATGCTATTAACTACATGCATGTGTTGCTTAAATGAATAAAAGCATGTTGCTTTTGTTCAATGATTTTAGATTGATGATCATATAAGCGCGCTGATAAGGGGGGCAAAGAGATCTAATAGTACATGAATTTTTGTCTTTCTTTGTTTTTCTTTTTCCCTTTTTTTGTCGGGTAAAATTACTCCTAGAACTCTTTGTCATTTGAAAGTAAACATTTTTTGCCTCTTTTGATTTTGTTCGTTTATTTTACGAGAGAACACAGTTCCTAGAATTACTTAATTTCGTTATTTGGTCTTTCTGTCTTTTGCATTGATTATTTGAGTAGCACCACTACTCAAACGATTTTTTTCTTCAAGTACAACAAGCTTATGTAAGCATTGCTATAAGAGTTAAAATATTATTTTTCTACTGACATGAAAGGGAGAGAAGAGGAGCCGGCTATATAATAAGAGTCAGCTGCATCAAGTGTTCCTAGACACTATGTGAGAGTGGGAGATTAAAGTAGTATATCTTTATATCTAACTGTTATATTTGCCAGCTATAAACTTGGCTAGAAATGACATGTCAACATCGTATAGTCATCAGCTGGTTGTACTATTAATCATGCTCTTAGAAATTTACCCTTCTTCTTTTCAAGTCTTTTGTTCATTTCTAGATTATAATGGTCTCTTCTCTTTCGTTTTGTCATTGTTCATTTTCAGATTCTTTTAGTTGCATCTCTAGACTGTTTAGTCACTAATTTGAATGGACATTCTATTTTTCGTTGTAGAAATGTCTACGTTGATTTAACTTTCGTGCAAAACTTTGATTTGCAACGAATTTTGCTTTCACTAGGTCGTTGTGTTTAACTTTCATGCCACAGACGCGAGCTGTTCATCAAAGCGACGTGCCTGAGAAGCCTTTCGCTACGCTAGCCAAATGTATCGTCGCTTGCTTAATTTCGACGGATCGAGTGAGCCCGCTGGTCCATGCATTCAACCACATGCAGCTGCCCTGGCCGGTGTGTGGATTGGGTTCCACTTCCGGGATAGTTTCGCTAGCAGGATGCGCCCCTCCATTGACATGTGCAACAGTGCGGCGGGAAAAAGTTGACTGAAAGAGAGAAAACTTTCAGCTAACTGATATATCGTGTGATCTCGCGCAGTTGCAGTGGTCTCAGCGCGCAACTGATCGGCATTTCTCTCTTTAATTCATTACAATCGTACTTCTACTTCACATCTTAAATTAGGAACAGCTAGGATTCCTGACTGATTCATCAAGGCCGAAACCGATCAATCAATGTTGCCGGTATGGCGATCGACCAAAGGTACAAGAAGACCATCATGGACAGATTCATTAAGCTTCGTAAATGCTACTAGCTGTATAGCGGCGTGCCGGCATCGCTCCTCGTCTCGGCGGGGCTGTACAGCGCCGACCGGCTGCTCCTGGGCCGGTTCTCCTCGAGCTGCCGCACCACCTCCGCCATGCTCGGCCTCGCCGCCGCCACCGGCGCGCAGCAACCCATCGCCAGCTTGAGCGCCTGCACGAGGCCCTCCTCCGCCGGGTTCCGCACGCCTTTCGCCACCTCCGGGTCGAACACCTCCGTCGTCGTCTCCTCGAGCACCGCCGCCTTCACCAGCGACGGCAGGTCGTCGCCTCCGTTCGCCGCTGAGGAGGGCTTCTTCCCCATCAGCAGCTCCAGCAGCAGTATCCCAAACGCGTACACGTCCGTCCGGGGCGCGCACCGCTTCATCGTCTGCAGCTCCGGCGCCCTGTACCCGTCTGCCTTCGCGGCCGACAGCACAGCCTCCGCCGCCGATGGCACCAGCAGCCTGCCCACCACCGCGTATTCGGTCACCCTCGCCACGAAGTACTCGTCCACCAGCACGTTCGAGGACCTCACGTTGCCGTGCACCACCGGCCCGTCCCCGTGCCGGCCCTCGTGCAGGTACGCAAGCCCGCGTGCCGCGCCCAGCGCGATCTTGTGCCGCCGCGGCCATGTCAGCGCCGGCCTGCTCTGGAGGCCGCCGTGGAGGAGGTCATGGAGCGTCCGATGGGGGAAGTAATCGTACACGAGCAGCTTCTCGCCGCGACGGCCCTGGTAGAAGGCTCGGAGCGGCACCAGGTTCTCGTGCCGCGCGCGGCCGATGCGCCGCACGGCCGGCCCGCACGACGCCGCGTCCTTGCAGCTCCCCTCGCGCAGCAGCCGAAGCTCGATGTTGCCGCCGCCGTCCGCCAGCTTCGCCTTGTACACCGTGCAGTAGCTCACTTTCTCCACCACCTGCCCCGTAGCATTCAGCACCTCCCCCAGCGTTAGGTGCTCCCCGCCCTGGAACACCACCAGCTTCCCCTCGCTGTCGCCCTCGCCGCCTTCCTCCGTCTCCACCCCCTCCTCCGCCGCTCGCCTTACCCTGTTCCGCCTCCACCTCGCCTGCGCCCACCCGATGGACACTGACGCCACCACGACGGCGCCGGCCATTAGTCCGATGACCATCCCCGCGACGCTGACGGAGCTGAGGCCCGAAGGGGATACGCACGGCTGTTGCAATGGCGGGCCGCACAGCGCCGGGCTGTTTCCGAGGAATGATTCTGCGGTGAAGCTCGAGCCGGCGAAGCCTGGAGGCAGCTGACCGGAGAAGTTATTGTAAGAAAGGTTGAGCATTTGGAGGCCTCTCATCGCAGCGACGGGCTCCGGTATGTCTCCAGAGAGGTGGTTGCCGCCGAGGTCGAGGCGCTGGAGGCCACGGAAGCCTGTCAGGAAGGCCGGGAAGGAGCCGGAGAAGCGGTTGGCGCCGAGATCAAGAAGGTGGAGACGGTCACAAGTATCGTTGGGTCCCGCCGGCGCGGGGATCGGTCCCGTGAGACCGTTGCCATGGAGGCGGAGCTCGGTGAGGCGGTCGCAGAGGTTCCAGATGGAGGGCGGGAGCGCGCCGGACAGGGCGTTGCCGGCGAGGTCGAGCTCGGACAGCGCCGGCGCGTTGCCGAGCTCGAGCGGGATGGCGCCGGAGAGTGAGTTGGCCGCGAGGAAGATGGACTCGAGTGACGGGAAGGCGCCGAGCTCCGGCGGGAGGCGGCCGGTTAGCGCGGCGGCGGGGAGGCGGATGGAGGACAGGAGGAGGGTGGCGTCTCCGGTGAGCGAGAGGTTGGCCCGCGCGGCGGCGGTGTCGCAGCGGAGCGGCTGGCCCGCGGGCGTGGACCATCGGAGGCCGCGCCAGAGACAGAGCGGCGTGGAGGCGTTCCAGGTGGCGAGCTGGGCGTTGGGGGTGGCGCCCTGCAGCGCGGGCCTGAGCCTATCCAGGAGGAGGGCGACGTCCCCGGCGGCCGCGACGGGCGACAGGGAGCGGAGCAGGAGGAAGAAGCTGGCGAAGAGGAGGAGGAGGTACTGTGGCATCTTACAGACAGTGCGCATGGAAGCTATGGCGAGCTGAATGAAGCTGGGAGCTCGGAGCGGAGTGGGCAAGTGAAGTGAAGCAGAGCGTGGGGCGTAAATATAGCTCTGGCGGGCGCGGAGGAAGAAGAAAGCTAGGCAGTGCGGAGCAGAGCAGCTTGGATTTCGTACGTGTTAACGTGTGAAATGTCCATGGGACAGTATCAGTAGCAGTATCACTCTCGACTCATGTGTACACTGGATGAGCAGTTCGACGTGAGCATGGGAGCATCACTGCATCAGCATGTTGTCGAGCAGCCAGCTTGCCGAGAGTCAAACTTAAGGAGCAGGACTGGAGGAGTAAATTTACTTGCAGAAAGTACGTATTTAGCCGAGCCTTCGATTTCTTGCCCTTGCCCACAAATCGTCGACGAGAAGATTCCCGTGTCAAGGTCATGCTTTCCATCCCATGGTCCAGCTTGACAATTAACCCAGTACAGAACGACGATCCATATTAACGAGCTTAGAGCATCTACAGCCAGACCATTCAAACCCGTCTCATACTCTCATGTGAGCCGCCCGGTCACTGTTTGGTTATGTTTTTTGACTCAGACAGGCTCCTTAAACGGACCTCAAACGCCCGGACTGACCGGCACCTCATATGCAGCCAAAATATGAGAGCGGACATGGGGGCGACCGGGCATGCCCGCCACGTCGGTCTGACGGCGAGGTCCTCCGCGGAAACACCCGAAAACCCGGTGGTCCGACGGACGCCGCGTCCGTCGCGCCGCTTCGGCTTGCCGTCCAAGAGCAAATCCAGCTATTTAAGCCGGCTGAAGTCCCGCAACCCTAACCCATCCACCTCCCCCTCTCCGCGCCACCTGTCCGAGCCCATCCATCTCATCCTTCTCCCGCTCCGGCGCTCTGCCCACGGTCCGACGCTCCGCCATGGTCCGGAGCAAGATCACCTACTACGTCATGCTGACGCCGGAGCGCCGCTACGAGATCCTGGCGAGGCAAGCCGAGCGCGCCGCCTGCATCGCTGCCGGGCTGCCTCCGGACTCGCCGGAGGAGGAGGAGGAGCAGCCAGGGGAAGAGGAGGAGGAGGAGATGGCTCCAATGGAGGTGGAGGAGGCGGAGCAGTAGGAGCCGGAGCAACATCTGCCGGGCTTCAACATGGAGAAGGCAGAGGCGGAGTTCACCGTCGCCCAGTCAGAGGGGATGGCGGAGCAGCAGGCCATCCTGGAGTCCATCCAGAATGAGGCATGTGTGGAGGCCAACCGGGCATTCCTCCAGCGGGAGCAGGAGGAGTCCGACGCGCTCTTCGCCGAACTCGACACGGAGATAGAGGCAGCCGAAGCCGCAACGGAGGCGCCGGAGGAGCCGGAGCTGCCGCCCATGCTGCCGGAGCAGGGCACGGACATCGTCATCTCCGACGACGAGTAGCTAGGTGATCGACATAGTGCGTAGGTTTATTTTAGTTTGCACATCTTTGTATGGGATTTGAGAATATAGTATGAGATGTCCGGCTGGAACTGTGGAAATTTGAGGGGTGCCCGGTGTGCCTGCGAATGCATCCGCGGGCGTTTAAGGGGCTGCATTTGCCAAGTCCGGCTGTAGATGCTCTTAGGGAATCTCGAACACCGACCCTCAAACATCCGGTAACCGTCCAGACCGCGCTGTCCGGGTCGAGGAACCCATCCGACGCGGTCCTGTATCGGTCCATGAAATGGTCCGGACACGATTTCTCCCACAAACTAGAGACAAACGTGGGGGGCTTCGCGGGAGTCCAGACACACGAAACGTCGCTCACCGCCCCCTGGCCCACCCAAAAGTAAGGTGGAGCCAACGCTTTTATAGCATAACGTATTGTTTCCACGCCAAAATCCCCCAGTCTCTTCTTCCACTCCCCGCCGCTCTCCGCCCGATTCCCACTCTTTTCTTCCACCCTCTCCTTTCCACCGCCGCCGACGCATGGAACCGTCGGAGAACCTGTCAAAGATGGAGCCAGCGAAGTTGCCGGAGGATCCGAGCATCACACTCGCCCGGAAGATCAGCTAGGCACGAGGAAAATTCACCGCATCAAAGCGAAGGCCGCAAAGGAGGACAAACTAAAGAAGCGGTTGTCCGTCGATGGGCCTGGTGGTGGCGATGGACTGGAGGGCGTGGCGGACAAGGCAGTCGGCGAGGCCCTGGCGGACGTCGCTAGACAAGCGCGCCCACAGTACAGATGACGCCATGGCCGGAGCCTTACAAGCCTCCGCACTACTACTACGCCAAGCAGATCGCAACCCCCGCCGATACGGTTCCTTACATCATCGACGTTAACGCGGTGACGCTCTTCTCTGGGTATTCTTCGCCACAGCCCGTCGAGGCGAGGATGACGGGCGGGGAACAGATGGGTGTCCGCACGTTGTTTGCTGCAATGCTGAGAGCGGAGGAGCCGACATACGACGTGGACAGGGAGATGCTCAACATCATCCACGACGGAGGCGACGGAGGAGGAGGGGTCTATGAGGACGGGCAGGTGGAAGACTTGGATCCCAGCCAGTCCAACAAATACTAGTAGCAACAGTCCTACACCCAGACGGCCACGCAACAGTCCTACACCCAGACCGATGATGGCACACAACAACAACAACATTGGGTCGCCGGAGAGCAGTAACCTGAGGGGGGAGGAGGAGGAGGACGGCGAGGACGATGATCCGGATGGTACAACCAGCGATCCAAAGAAGAAAGGTAGAGGAGAAAGCTTCAAAATGTGGGAGGACGAGCTATTGTGTGATGCATGGTTGGTTACTAGCCTCTATCCTCTCCATGGCACGGAACAAAAGGGCACAACCTTTTGGAGGAACATTCACATATGATACCATGAACACAAGAATTTCACGCCCTACTCAGACGCGGTCATCCGCAACCTTGAATGGAAGTCCCTCAACTATCGATGGTACACCATCCAAGAGGCAGTGTCCAAGTATCGCAGGCACTTGAAGCATCTCATCGCACGATGGCCTAGCAGTGCAGAAATCACCGAGCAAGTAAGTTGATCACTAGCCATTTATGCTTTAGTTTTTTATCACTAGCCGGACATGTATTGTTTTTGTTGCTCACTAGACACAAATGCATTGTCGACAATGTTTCACTTTGTAGCCTACTCGTGCTTGTGTGGTATACAAGAAGTTGGAGAAGAAGTCCTTCACCATCATGCATTGTTGGTTGAAGTTGAATGGGCAACCCAAGTGGAACCTTTTCATTGCCAAGACCGTCGGCCAAGTCAATGAGAGGAAGAAACCGATGAGCCTACCGACCCAACCTAAGAACTGCCGAACAAGGTTAGAAGAAATTTACGAGGGAAGAAGTGGGAGGAGGAGAGGACGAAGCGAGAAGGTGCAGTGGCCAAGCTGACGAACAAGTTCGAGGACATCTTGGCGAAGAAGGAGGAGGCATGCGTGAAGCGCTCGGAAATCAAGGGGGAGAGGAAGCCAGAGATGTTCAAATTCTTGATGGAGGCGACGGACAAGAAGATCAAGCTCGAAGAGAGGAGGACCATGATCGAGAAGAGGAAGGTCACGCTCGAGGAAAAGAGGGTGAAGATCACTACCAATGCGGAGGACGCCAAGATGTTGACCTTGAAGACTCTTTGGATGCCGACGCAAGAATCATCGTGCAATCCGTCCGCTACCAGATGTTGTAGTGGCAGAGAAATCAGTTTGCGGCGGCAGATGATGAGGACGCGGCAGAGGCAGACACGGACGCGGAGGCTACCTACACAGCAGCGACGACACCTCCTTGATCGGAGAGCACCTAGCTGGGATTGCTGGTCTGGCAGGACAGACATGTATGGACTACGGGACTGATGTTCTTTTGGATTCGGGCATGTAAAGACTAAGGAATTTTGCCTCTTTTTGGTTGTGATCGGGGATGCGTGAAGGAAATATGCCCTAGAGTCAATAATAATGTTGTTATTTATATTTCCTTATATCATGATAAATGTTTATTATTCATGCTAGAATTGTATTAACTAGAAACTTAGTACATGTGTGAATACATAGACAAACAGAGTGTCACTAGTATGCCTCTACTTGACTAGCTCGTTGAGTCAAAGATGGTTAAGTTTCCTGGCCATAGACATGAGTTGTCATTTGATTAATGGGATCACATCATTAGAGAATGATGTGATTGACTTGACCCATTCTGTTAGCTTAGCACTTGATCGTTTAGTGTGTTGCTATTGCTTTCTTCATGACTTATACATGTTCCTATGACTATGAGATTATGCAACTCCCGAATACCGGAGGAACACTTAGTGTGCTACCGAACGTCACAACGTAACTGGGTGATTATAAAGGTGCTCTACAAGTGTCTCCGATGGTACTCGTTGAGTTGGCATAGATCGAGATTAGGATTTGTCACTCTGATTGTCGGAGAGGTATCTCTGGGCCCTCTCGGTAATGCACATCACTATAGGCCTTGCAAGCAATGTGACTAATTAGTTAGTTGCGGGATGATGCATTACGGAACGACTATAGAGACTTGCCGGTAACGAGATTAAACTAGGTATTGCGATACCGACGATCGAATCTCGGGCAAGTAACATACCGATGACAAAGGGAACAACGTATATTGTTATGCGGTTTGACCGATAAGATCTTCATAGAATATGTGGGAGCCAATATGAACATCCAGGTTCCGCTATTGGTTATTGACCGGAGATGAGTCTCGGTCATGTCTACATAGTTCTCGAACCCGTAGGGTCCGCACGCTTAACATTCGGTGACGATCGGTATTATGAGTTTATGTGTTTTGATGTACCTAAGATAGTTCGGACTCCCGGATGTGATCACGAACATGACGAGGAGTCTCGAAATGGTTGAGACATAAAGATTGATATATTGGATGACTATTCGCACACCGGATGAGTTTCGGGGGTCACCGGATAATTATCGGAGTGCCGGGGGGGTTATCGGAACCCCCAGGGGGACTAATGGGCCAACATGGGCCTTGTGAGAGAGAGAAAGGAGGGGGCCATAGGGTTGGCCGCGCCTGATGAAGCTATGTACCTAGGGTAGGGTCGTAGGCCTGACCTAGACACCCTCCCCCAGGACATTACCCTAAAGTCAGAAGCATTCAAGGGATATCATCATCCACTCGACTAGAATCATTCCACTCGGAAGATTCAAGTTCACTCGACCGTAACATGAATCACTCGACAGGCAGGAGACCAAAAGTCACTCTGAATGGCAACAGTCGGATGTTTACTCTGTAGACTTAATGGACATTTATGTCACTTTATTACTGGAGTTACCAGAAACGCCCCATCTTTATGTACCTTAAACCCTGTGTAAGTGAGGGCGGGAGGGGTCTGGCAAACTCTATATAAGCCACCCCCTCCTCAGGGAGAACGGTTCGCACCCCCTGTAACTCCACACACATATAATTCAGTCGACCGCCTCCGGGCACCGAGACGTAGGGCTATTACTTCCACCCTGAAGGGCCTGAACTCGTAAACCTTGTTTGTATAACTTCACCATAGCTAGGATCTTGCCTCCTCATACCTACCCCCATTCTACTGTCAGTCTTAGAACCACGACAGTTGGCGCCCACCGTGGGGCAGGTGTCTTAGCGAATTTTTGGTGAAGTTGCGATTTTTCTGATTCCCATCATCATGGTTTCTGGTGGTGGATTCGCTGAGGGCCGCGAGATCCGTCTCAGCGCTCGTCTTCGTTGCCAACGACTCCGCCTGGCTTCAGGAAGCTCCCTCGACATCGAGACGCTCCCCGTCCACGGGGCGATGCACTTTCGCGCGTGCGTTCGCGGCGTCCTTCTCCGGCAGCCGTCGACCTAGTCTCGGTCGGCTCCCGTGGTGTCCTCGCTCCCCGCTATTCGCCGATGCAAGCGATCCGGTCGGTCGTGGCTTCAGCGGTGGGTGAAACACGCGGTGGCTCGTCAGTCGGCCGCCCCACAAATCGCAGCAATCGAGCCCGACGAAACTCTCTACGGCCTGTTCGACCTGTCGGCTGGCTCCGTCGAGACCGCATCCGAGTGCGATAGCAGCGATCCTGCGGCTGAAGTCTTAATGGTCTACGGACCATGTAGTCCTCCTGGCTTCCCCCGCGACGGCGGCGGTGACGGTGGCGGCGATCCGTCACGCGTTCACGAGGAGTACCACCCTGAACCCCATTCTTCGCAGCAGAGGGAAGAGCTTCGCCGCCGCAACATGGATGCGCTCCACACGCCCATCATTGGGGAAAACCCCGAGGCTCAGGCCTTGGAGGAGGCACGCCTGGCCAACTTGGCTGAGCGCATTCGACTAGATAACCTTCAGCATGCACTCGACGAGCGTGCTCGGTAGCGGATTCCTGAGTCCAGTCGACGACAACTTTTTCCGCCTCAACCTCAGGTATACCGCACTCCGATTCAAAATCTCACAGCTGCAGCCCGTATCGCAGAGTCAATCCAGCCTTCCCAGTCGGAGGCTGGCAGAGGTTTGATGCAGATCTGGGCCTTACTCTGGGAAGTAGGAGAGCAGAACACAAAAATGCCTCAGTCGCGGAATAGGATTCATAACAGATCTGTGATGGTAGACATGGTTCAGTCGGCCCACAACCCAAGATCGCCTCCGCGTGAGGGATGTGGGCACCGGCAGGATAAGTACAGGAACCACGAGCAATATGATCACCGACTCGTACTACAAAAGAAAGACACATCCGTGACATTTTGGGCTGAACGAAAAAAAATTCTGTCATACTTATGACACTTCTATGACGATAATTGTGACAAACCCGGTATCATCATAGATGTGGTGGGGTCCTACTTCTATGACAAAAAATCATGATAGAAAATGGGCTTTTCGTCTTGGGCGGGCCGGAGACGCAACTGCATGACATTCTTTGGGCCGTCCATGAAGGAAAAAACCGTGGTAGAAGCGAGGGCAAGGAAAATATCAGGGTGTTCCCGGTTACGGTGGGTGGTCGAGGCCGAGCGATGCGTGTTTCTCTCGTACACGCATGCACGTGGGTGCGAGGCGTTGGGATCTAACTGAACCCGAGCGATTGCACTGCAGGCTATGCGTTACTGAACCCGAGCGATCGATTGATGGCTATTAACTGAACCCGATCGAGCGATTCCTTCGCTGCTGCTGCTAACTGAAGCCGATCAATGCTGCCTCTGGATGAACAGGACCCCGATCGATCGAGCCGGTTGGGGCTGGATGAACAGGACCCTGTGGAGGGCTGGATGATCAGGACCACCCCGTGGAGGGCAGGATGAACAGTAGACGATGGAGGGCTAGATGAACAGTAGCCCGTGGAGGGGTGGTTGAACAGGGGCTCGTGGAGAGGGCTGGTTGAACAGTAGCCGGTGGAGTAGCGCGCGGTGGAGGCTGGATGAACAGGAGCCCGTGGATGAATAGTCGCAGGTGGAGGCTAGAGGAGGTCGACGCTGGATGAACAGTAGCCCGTGGAGGCTGGGGGGGTCGACGATGGAGATGAACAGTATCCCGTGGAGTCCCGTTTTGAGGTACGTCACACCCCTCCCGATGAACAGGACCCCCGTTTCGACCGTAGCGCTCCAACACAAGTCCGTTTCCTCCATTTTATGGTACGCCATACCCCTCCCAATCAACAGGACCCCCGTTTCGACCGTAGGAGGTCCGTTTCCTCCGTTTTGCGGTACGCCAGACCCGTCCCGATGAACAGGATCCCGTTTCAAACATGGCCAGTCGATCACAAGGCCGTTTCCTCCATTATGCGGTACGCCAGGCCTTGTTTCCATCGGTTGTTCCGTCCAAGCCCTCCCGATGAACACGACGACGCATTCCGTTCCGACCTAGCCGGTTGGCTCCCCATGAACACGACGACGACGTTGTTTCTCCATTCCGACCTAGCCATGTACACAAGCCCTGGCCGTACGTACGCGCGAGTAGGCGTTCGAGACCCCACCCGTATGTACATACGTGGCCGTATTTACTTTCTTGCACCCTGACTGATGTACGTACATGTACATGCTACGTGCGCGCCTCTACTACGACACGTGCGCGCCTCTACATCGACTAGTATGTACGTACATGTTCGCGACCAGAATGAGAACGCTACGTACGCTTCGACCAGGTGGGTCCCGACTGTCAGGCACCTCCTTGCCTGCGAAGATGTAGTTGGTGGGTCCCAACAGTCAGGGGCCGAATCGTTTTTTTCCCGGACTCACTTCCTTGCGTGCGAAGATGTAGCTGGTGGGTCCCAGCAGTCAGGGGAAACGTTTTTTTGCAAAATATGGTGGCCTGTCCGGTGGGTCCCCGCTGTCAGGTGGAGGAATAATTATTTTGCGCGTAATAAGGAGGCACTTCCTTGTTGCGGCCGTGGACCCAGCTGTCAGCCTCTCCACGTACAGTACTCTTCCGATGGAAGTCGTTCCTTGACCACGTTAACCACGCCGCGCTGGGAGCACCAGGGCGGTGGACGACGGCGAGGCCTAGGAAGGGGATGACACAGAGCCGGGGAAGACGCGGCAGTGGAAGCCCGCGCGGAGAGGAGTACGAGGGTTCACTGGTTCGGCTGCGGTGTGAGGCTGTCGTCGCCACAGGTCCTGGCCAGCAGTGGGAATAGTAGGGGGGCAGTGAGGCCTCCGCAGCAGCACAGCCGGCCACGGGAGGCAGGAGCATGCAGCACAACCAGCGCTGCTTTGGGCGGCTCGAGCAAGAAGACCGGAGGTTGAAGAAGCACTACGACCGTTGGATGGACATCGTACAGTCACTGGAGCTAGAATCGTTCATATTGACTAAGTTGACAAAGCACTCTGTCTCTGTCAACTTAGTAGGCCCACAAGTGAGCCTCCCACCAAGGTGGGTCCCAACTAGCAGGGGGAGTATTCATATTTTGTGCATAATAAGGAGGCACTTCCGGTGGGTCCGAGCTGACAGCGGGGGGAACGTTTTTTTTTGCGAAATACGGTGGCCCGTCCGGTGGGTCCCAGCAGTCAGGGGGAAATGTTTTTTTCGCCAAATACGATGGCCCGTCCGATGGGTCCCTGCTGTCAGGTGGAGGAATAATTATTTTCCGCATAATAAGGAGGCACTTCCTTGCGGCTACCATGGACTCAGCTGTCAGCCTCTCCACATACAGTACTCTTCCGATGGAAGTTATTCCTTGACCACGTTGACCACGCCGCGTCGAGAGCACTAGGGCAGTGGACGACGGCGAGCGGCGATGCCTAGGAAGGGGACGACGCGGAGCCAGGGAAGACGCGTCAGTGGAAGCCCGCGCGGAGAGGAGTACGAGGGTTCACTGGTTCGGCTGCGGTGTGAGGCTGTCGTCTTCATAGAATAACAGGGGGTGTGGGTGAGTGGAGGGATGGCCTGGCCAGCAGTGGGAGTAGTAGGGGGCGGTGAGGCCTCCGCGGCAGCACATCCGGCCACGGGAGGCAGGAGCAGGCGGCACGACCGGCGCTGCTTTGGGCGGCTGGAGCAAGAAGACCAGAGGTTGAAGAAGCACTACGGCCGTTGGATGGACATCGTACGGTCACTGCAGCTAGAATCGTTCATATTGACTAAGTTGACAAAGCCCTTGGTACGCGTCAACTTAGTAGGCCCACAGGTCAGCTTCCAAAATGGTGCGCCCCAGATTTTAGGGGGAGGAATTATTTTTTGGGCGGGTGAAGCTAGAATATCCGAAATTGAAGGAGAAGCACCACATCCGTTGGCACTGCTGCTAGAACCGTGTGTTGACTATAATAAGTTGACAAAGCCTTGCATACGCGTCAACTTCTATTTTTTTAGGGGAAGCGTCAACTTAGTAGGCCCACAAGTGTGTGGCCGAGAACTTATAGCCCATTTGCGATTTGTAAGAATGTACAACCCATTTTTGAATTCTAATGGAATTTACTACAATCTATTTACAGTTTGTTAAAAGTACAACCCATTTTCTAGCTAGGACAACGATTAATAATTTCAACCAACCGTTCAAGACAGAATTCAATAAAATTTCCCACTTTTTGATGGGATCCGAAATATTTTTATCCTGAAATTTCTAGTCAGATTAAATATAAATATTTATTACGTAAAATTCTAACGAAACATTGCGCGCGCAACAATTAAAAATTAAGATTTTCAAAATTCATAAATAGTATTTTATAAACTAATTTCGTGCTTGGTGCATTTTTTTATAGTTACTGCCCAGCTTTTATAATTACGTCCCATTTATTATTTTTTAAAGCTCATTTTCCTGTTAAGCCTAATGCATCCCTCCTAGAAAAGATTTGCAGCCCAGCGGGGCGGAGAATAACAAGTTGACCTTGCCTGGGTATTCCTAAAAAAACGTATAGCTGGGCTAGCCATTTTCATCTTGAAAAAATTAATATCTGGGCTGGATATCTGTCCTGGGCTAGAGGGGCCACAGCCCGCCCAGTTAATACCCTGCTCTCCTCTGAACAACAACGAAAACATCGCCAAGAAAAACTCTGCAGTGCTCACGCCTCAAAAACACAAATACTGCTCGAGCTGCTTGGTCCCAGCTGTCGGCCGCACCTTGTGCAATTCTCTCGTTTATATTGACTACATAGGTTGACAATGGTGTGGGATCGTGATGTTAGGAAACCAGGAGGAAGCAAAAAAATATAGTTGTACATAATGAGGCACTTGCGTACGTACGGCTATGGCCCTAGTGGGTCCCTACTGTCAACAAGTCAAAATAAAGTCATCTCCTGAATCCTCATGTTCATTGACCATGTTAACAATGCTCGGCGCCACAGCAAGCACAACAACTCGAAGGACGATGGAGAGGGCCTCGCGGGCCCTACGGATGGTCTGATACAACGTCTGCTGCTCATTCAGGAAGCCAGGATCATCGAACACCTATGAGCACCTTCGAGAGACTGAGACGACATAAAACGGTAAGGCCGCGCTTGGGAGCTCTTGTTTATTTCACACATGTATTAAGATACAAGTGTAATTTACTCATCATCGGAAACAACGCGTAAAATACAGGCGTAATCAAACCGAGGGCCCAAGGTCTGTAAGTAAAACTGGCGGGTTACGCGTGTAATTTGAGAGACCGATGTATATTTTACTAGTAGAAATCGACCAACCAAGCGCTTCGCCCGAGACCATCTGCTTTTATTTACAAGCATCAGTTTTACAAGCGGTTTTGGTTGGAAAACGACGATCCAATCACGGCCTAAGATGGTGAGTTGGTCGAAAGATCATATGGTTTCACGTCTAACCTACCCGACTTGTCGAATAGGCTATGAATGAAACATAAGACGGTGAACTTTTTAAGCACGGAAACAACAGAAGAGGATGGTCTTCCTAACAACCAAATCACTGGCATCATATCGACATGCAAAGCAATACGAAGCATTATTCTCAGGAGGCATGGTGAATAGCTCGTGATGCCGCATGCCACAACATTCCAAGCTCAACTTTACAATCAAACACAAGGCCTGGCATTACATAGACAACATTCGGAACAAACTCTTAAAATATCTTACATAAGTCAACATTCATGTGACTATGCATCTCAGCAGAGTAAATATTTACTTCTGAACTAAAGACAGGAAAAACAAAAAACGATCGACGTTGCTCACAGCAAAGGGCGTCCCACACAAATATATCAAATGCATGTCTTCTGGCTAACATCAATGAGCAAACATTGACAAGGTTTTCCAATTCCAATATATTAAACTAATGTCAACTTTGACAAGCTTTTCCCATTCAAAATATGTAATGCCTATGATTGTGGAACGGGCAGCGTTTGTCATCAGTTTGTCATCTGATATTCTGGTGGCTCAAGGTGACGACGAATGATTAGAGAACCATTCGATGTATTGTGCATGATGAAGTATTATTATGGAGGACACGAACCATCTGAACATTTTGTGCAGTTCCACTAAAATCAAGCTGAGCATCCCTGTGGATTTCGTATTTATATGCTGCCAGAAAACAAAGACATATCAGCACACACATGGATATTTGCCCCAGTGTCAACCCACCAATCGGTGGACTAACAAACTGAAAGTACGGTAAACAGATTACCATACCCAGATGCCCCATCATTGCTGCTTAGAGTGACATTGACAGACTTGGAGTCCTGTCCTGGCTTCTTGGTACTTGTTTGCCCAGTGTTCCTCCGAACCACAAGTAAAGCAGCCATCTCTCTTTTTGTCTTTCTTCTTACCCTTCTTAATGGCCGACGCTGGTAGCACCATTCAAACATATAGTTAGGTGGCTCAAGGTGACGACAAATGATTAGAGAACCATTTGATGTATTGTGCATGATGAAGTATTATGGAGGACACAAACCATCTGGACATTTTGTGCAGTCCCACTAAAATCAAGCTGAGCATCCATGTGGATTTCGTATTTATATGCTGCAAGAAAACAAAGACACAACAACACACACATGAATATTTGCCCCAGTGTCAACCCACCAATCGGTGGACTAATAAACTGAAAGTATGGTAAACAGATTACCATACCCAGATGCCCCATCATTGTTGCTTAGAATGACATTGACAGATTTGGAGTCCTGTCCGGGCTTCCTGTACTTGTTTGGGCACTTTTTGCCTAGTGCACTCCACATGTTGTAGAGTTTCGTATGTGCTCTCTGCAGACTAGTCATGTCACAGCGTCTACTAATACTTTGTAAAGCTTCTCGATCATTCCTTGTGTAACGTAGCGCAAACAGTGACTGCTTCTTTTTGCAAAGTTGTAAGACCAACTGGACCCACTAATGCAGCAGTTTGCCTTAGACACCTTGGCTCCTTTTGTGTAGTTCAACTAAAATCAAAGGCGGAATAAAACCGAGCTTCAATTTTGATATCCCTGTAAGCAACAAAAGGTATAAGGGAAACAATTACTGAGAAATAACGGTTGATGACTTGTACTCCCAGAAGAAAAACATCTACTGATCTATCTTATCTTAATGGGAAACAAAGCAGGAGAGTAGCAATTCTCAATCAGTTTGATTCATTCATATTAACTGAGACATTATCTTAATAGTGCCTTGTTTCAACATGTATAAAGAACGACAAAGCAGAAAAGTATCATTCCTAAAACAATGCGACTGATTCATTTTAACAAAGACATTATCTTAACAATACCTTGGTTAAACATGCAGAAAGAACTACAAAGCAGGATAGTACCATTTGTAAAACACTGTAACTGATATATAATAATAGAGACATTATCTGAACAATACATTTCTTAAACATGTACTCCGGCTAATCCCTAACAGAAATGGTACTCCCGCCGATCCCTAACAAGTGTTGCAGTTTTGAACTAAGATTCAGTAATTCTGAGGAAAGTCGGTACTGACCTTTCAAGACCAAGATTTGAAACAACTCGTGAGGAAGACCTCAGAGAGATCTCAACACATATATGGAAATCCAGTCTCATTTTGTGCAGTTTCACCAAAATTAAGCGAAGCAAAATGTCGCAATAGCAACAAGTTGAATAGATATCCCTGTTTTAATAGAGCAAAAAAGGAATCAATTACTGGCCAATATAGGAGGATGAAACATGCGGCCACAAAAATGGTAATCCCGCCAATCCCTAACAAGTGTTGCAGTTTTGAAATAAGATTCAGTAGTTAATTATGAGGGTGGCATTGCTTAATTTTACCAGCGGCATTAGATTAACAAAAAGCATAAACAGTTCCAGGGGAGAGTGGGCGCAACAACAACATGTGCTTCCATCTACTTATAAAGGGGGTGATGCAGAGTTTATTGTAACAAAGCAACAAGCATAATGTCTGGGTTGGTCCCATTTTTGTTCACTACTTAACGGGAAAAGACAGCAATACAATAGCTTCAATTCAACATTTATTTAAAACAATACCAATACAAGTAGCACAACATCTCAAAACACACTGCACGATCATGTGGATGAAGGCAAGTACCAACCTGTCATGACGCACACAAGATCACGTACGAATCTGCCAACACGAAGAGGAAATCCAATCTCGTTTTGTGCAGTTACTCTGAAATCAAGTAAAGTCGCCGGTGTGACATTTAAGTTTGCTATAGCAACAAGTTGAATAGATATTCCTGATTTAACAGAGGCAAAAAGGAAACAATTACTGCCGATAAAGGAGGATGAAACATGCGGCCACAAAAAGAAGCATCTACCTTATCTTGATGAAAAACAAAGTATAGGACAGTAGCATTTCTAAAACGGTTGCATTGATTCATATTAACAGAGAAATTCTCTTAAAATAGTTCAGTAGTTAATTCTGAGGCTGGCATTGGTTAAAATATAATAGCTTCAATTCAACATTTATTTAAAACAGTACCAATACAAGTAGCACATCATCTCAAAACACACTACACGATCATGTGGATGGGACATGGGACATGCCAGCACCATGTGCGTCCACACGTATAAATGGGTGATGCAGAGTATGTAGCCAAGCAGCATATCTGCGTTGGTCCCATATTTGTTCTCTTTGAAATTTTTTCCGATGTGAGGGCAGCAAATCTAGTCCTGCACAAACTACCCGACCCCCCAGTTTCTTTCCCTTTTCAACAAAGAGTTCGGTTCCTTGCAGATGTGTGTACTGGGTTACCCCCTTTTTCCCTTTTCGACCAACAAAGTGGCTGGATAGCTAGTCTATAATACTTTCCCTCCCTCCTTTCCTCATTGAACCACATCCTAGATTCATGCTCCACCCCACCGCACCCTTATTTCCTCTTTGAACCAAGACCTAGATTCGACTACAGAATCGAAAAAGATCAGCATGCAGCTAGACCAATGACGGTTTCAAAGAAACGTATACCTTAGGGTAGTCGGGATGTGGCAAGGCGTGCGGCGGGAGGTCGGATCTGCCCACACTACGTACGATAGCGAGGAAGAAGGGGTCGGTGGCCCTCCCGTACAGGCGCTGGGTGAAAGAGAAAAGCGCAACCGGCAGTGGGTTGCCTCCCTCACCGAAGGAGATAGAGTGAACGATGCATCTCCTCCCCTTCCCGGTGCGACGGGATCCGGACGCCTCCTTCGCCAGCTGTGAGGGGGGTGAGAGAGACAGAGGCCACCATGCAGTCTTGTTTAGATCTGGTCAAGAGGGTGAGAGAAAGTGAATATAGCAAACCCTAGCAAAGGAACGCTGAGCCTCCAGCGTGTGTGTGTGTGTGTGTGTGTATACATATATATCTGTGTGTGTGTGTGTGTAGTGCGGCGAGAGTGTGGAGAGTGCAAACCCTAGCGAACAAGCGCTGACGCTCCAGCTTATATATATACTGTAGTACCGACTGAGCTCCGGTGCCTTAACTGCACCTGCTTTTGGCTGTATGACAGATGGGCCAGCCACATTTTGGGCCCACCTGTCATAAACCCAAAGGCAGGTGCACTAAAGTCAATGAAGCTGCGGCCATATAGTACTAGTGTATACGACTAATATATAGTGGAGTGGTTTTCTTATTCTCTCCATAACAATCGTTTTAAATTGTGTAAGTACGAAATGAAACTCTTTATTTAACGTACCAGTGAAGAAAACTACTACTCCCTATGTTCCTAAATATTTGTCTTTCTCAACAAATGACTACATACGGAGCATAATGAGTGAATCTACACTGTAAAAAATGTCTATACATCCGTATGTGGTAGTCCATTGCAAATCACTTGAAAGACAAATATTTAGGAATGGAGGGAGTACTTTCGATGAACTAACGATCCACGCGTCCTGGTCGCACTTCCTGTCCTTCATGTGTGGTAAACTACTCTCCCTTAAGTGAACAACTACACATGCGCCAAATTATCGGAAAGGTTTGAGAGTATGTATAGTTTGCCCTCTCTAATAATTATGGTTTGTTGTGTTCGGCCTAAACTTGGTCAAACTTTACAAAGTTTGACTTCATTCAAATCTAATATGTGGAGTAAATAAAAATGGAGGGCTACTACGTCCATCCGGGTTTTTAGTCCACACCATTTTTTAATCAAAGTTAATAGCTGGACAAATAAAATTACATGGGACCTGGAGACAAAGTTGTGAGAAGGCTTAGAAATCAATACAAAACTTATGCTCTTAGTACCAACGTCAATCCTTCTTCGAGGAAACATTTGGTTCATAGCCAATTGTTTGATAAAATTGCACCAACGTGAAAGACGACTGCGTCTCCAACGCAACCAAGGTAAACTGACGAAGGATATCATCTTTGTGGGTAACAAGCAAAGAACACTGATGGAAGACAGCTTGTTTTTCATTGAAAATCAATCAGCTTCACCAGCCGACGCAACCATGAGGCGCAACCATGAGCATCGATAGGTCATTGTGGTGATGCATCATACATTTGGCATCAAGTTTGGGTGAGGCACCTATGAAGTTCGACAAATCGTCATTGTGGTCTGTTTCTTCTTAGTAGTCAAGCTCGAGGAAGGAAGAACCACGTGGCAGAGGGTAGTGAGGCGGAACAACAATGGCCATCCAATTTTGTGCAGTTCCACTAAAATTGAGGAAGACATAAAAAAGGGATATAAAAAAGGTGCACCAACAATATAGTGATATAGTGCACCAACAATTTTGTGCAGTGGCCAACAAAGGTGCACCAACAGTTCCCCGGGTATGGAGATACGCATCGCTGTTTCCAAAAATATAAAAAGGGATATAGTGTTGTTACTTTGTTTTACAAGATTAACAACGACATCTCAATTGTTAATAAGAATTATGAAAAGTACACCAACAAACAGAAGCATCATGATTATCTTGATGGGAAATAAACCAGGATACCCAAGAAAAAAAACATTTCTTCATTTAACCAATGATAGTATTAGATTAGCTGCAGCAATAGGAGCATATGGACAATGACCACACAACCACCATGTACTTTTTATCGAAACAACATGTATACCTCCACCGAGGCATAAATCAGGACAACTTTTCGAGTGGCATTTCCTCTATAATAGTAGGTGATGTTGGACCAGCCGACGAACTCTAGCTACTATACATGGGGAGCTGGGGAGTAGTCGCATAGAAGAAAACCCGCATGCAGCGACCTGGGGAGCTGGACCAGTACAAGAAGTTATTCCTCAGATGGGCGAGATGTCGCTTAGGCGGGCGGGCGGGATCTGCCCACACGACGGCAGCGAACAAGGGTGCGGAGGACCTTCATCCGCGCCAGTGCCGGCTCCGTGAGGACGGTGCGCATCGGCTTCCTCCATCGTCGACAGCGACAACATCAACGCTGCACCTCCTCACCTCCCACAGTGGACGGGATTCAGCCGGATCTGTGACCACCGATGAGGAGAGAGATAGTGTTGACACTGTCATCTTGTTTTGATATGGAGAGGGTGAGAGAGCGAGACACGAGAAACTCTATCAAACAAGAGGCTATAATGGAGTAAAACAATATCTCCATAGCAGTGGTTCTAAATAGAATACGCGCGTTCCCGGAAAAAAGAAACGAAAGTTGGCGGACAATTTTTTAACGTACCAAGAAAGAAAACTCGATCAAAAACACGGCCCCGCTTCCAAGTCGCGAGACTCGTCACGCACACACACATAGACATAGACATGCATATCCGTGTTTACGTAAAATTCCATTTCCATCTCCATCTCCAATCATATTTGTCCAACTGGCACATTATTTATGTTGTTAATTATATACGCGGCAATATTAACGTACAACATCTCTTGTTTGCGGGCGTCCGAACCGCTGCCCCGGCCGCTCCTGACCAACCCGAACCCTCTTCATCACTCGCATGTGCTTCCCGCCCGAAATGGTCAGTGCCGCATTCATGGCCGGCCAGAGCGGACGCGACCTCTCACTGACGCCGGCATTGAAGCGGCGTGTCGTCCGAGAGAGCGTCGCCCGCGCCGCTTCCTGGTGCACGCGACTGCTCCGCGTTCAAAGGTCACAATAGCCGTCCAAAACATGCATGTAAAAAGTTCTTGGGAGTCCGTGCTACAGCTAGCTGTCCTCCCCCAACTCGTCAATCTCTTCCAGTAGTACTAGTACTCCATGGCGCGATCCATCGACAAGCAGGTGGGAAAGTTATCGTATACTCGGTTTGCGGTGAGTGGCACGCCGAGCGACCGTGTGGGGTCGAGCCGTGGAGGAGGGTGAGACACGAACGCGACAGACGTGATTTAAACATTGGTTTTGCTCGATGGCGCGATCCGATGAAACGAAACATTGGTTTCTCTCCGTTTCCATTTTTCTCCGGAAAAACGAAAACTTTCCACTCTATTTTCATTCCTACTCCAAGGTTGCCCCGTTACAACATTCCATCAAATACAAAGGAAAACTAACACGCATGCTGATGCATCTCAATGATTCACATATCATAGCTAATATTTACTTCACAACTAAAGACAAAAGTTGTGAGAGCGTGTACGAAAGAAAAACTACTGATGGGGTCACTACGACTTAAACCCTAAACCCTAAACATGATTTAATTTCCTGGCCAGGTAGAACCTATTGAAGGAAAGACGACTGGCACCCTCGGATCATACGATGCTTTTGTGCAGTTCCACTAAAATCAAGCTGAGCATCCCTGATGGCAAAGATATTGAAGAAGTGTGATTAGAATAATAGTACTGGCACTAGTTCATGAGACATAAACTCATCACAAGTAGAAGCCGGTAGAAGTAGAGAAAGATCGACATGGAGATGGAGCTACGTGGGGAGCTACGGCAGTGGAGCAAGCCGGCTCCAAAAGGAAGATGGACTACCTGGGACGTTGGGCTGTAGCTAGAAGGGCGGTTGGGATGCGGCATCGGCCCATACCGCGGTGACCCCCGATTGGGACACACCGACTGTGGATTTTCTCCCTCGCCGATGTCGACTGCGTCTACGCAGAACATTGTTCCCTTCGCCCAGCTACGAGATCAGGTCGGATATGTGACCAGCGGTGTAGCCACCGTTGTTCTATGCTTGTGAAGAGAGCAACCCAAGCAAGCAGGCTTGTAGCTTAGGCTCCTGCTAGTGTATATATAGTGGTTTTCTTTTTGTCTCCATATCAACCATTTTATATTGCGTACGTGTCATTGAAGAGTGAAATGATGGTTGCTTCTTCCGACTAACTTACTGCGTGATTTGACTGCTCCTTTAGTGGCCCCTACACGTACTCCCCCTACGTGTATGCAACAGTCACACGTACACATGGACGCAAAAACGCGCGCGACGCCCTAATGCATGCATGTCCGAGCACACGACGAAATACACATGGTCACGCTCAAGTGCTCAACCTACACGTGCATACACACACATACTCAGCCAGGGTGAGCTAGTGACCGTATAAACACCGGAAAATGTATATATTGAGCGCAATGAGCATATTATGAAGTCCACTGACCGTATTTTTACAAATATACAGTGACAGACAGTGTATTTATCTCGTTTGAAATTAAGCCATATTAACCGGAGAGGAGGCAGTATGGACTAGCATTACTTTGTTGTGTCCCGTCAACTTGCCGAACGAGGAGAAGCTTGCAGGACGGGAGAAGCTTGCGCGCGGTGGCTCGCAAGACAAGGAGAAACTTTTGACTAATGTAAGTTGTCCTTCGCTCAGGCGGTGGACGTGCAACAGTTAATTCGGTGTCAGATTGCCAGAAGCATACACTATACTAGTACTATTATTGTTGCACTTCCCGAAGAGGCGAACAGCCAAGCGCAAAGTTTACTAGTACTAGTACTACTATAGTCTATAGAGGTACTGTACTAGTACTAGGAACCGGATGGAGGAGCGTCTGCACTCTTATTATATTTTTAAAATGTGGTAAAGCAATCTCTTCGAGGGTTCTCGCATGTGATAATGGAAGTTGATTGCATGGAACACTCGCCATAATTCTCGCTTAATGCTGGCTCATATCCTGTTACAAATAGGAGCGCTCGGTAATATTTCCTCTCTTTTTTTTTTATTCAGCATGTAAACAGGTCAGCAAACCTTGCGGTGCATCTTTGTGCGAACCGTGCTTGCTGCACTTTGAATGTGACCGAGAGCTGGTTTGATGAAACACCTCGCTTCCTACTTCCTTTTTTGTGGGGTACCTGTCGGGGGAAATCGGCCTCCACGAGCACCTATGGGGACGGAGCCCCTTTTTAGTTCGGCGGGGGGCGGAGGTTGCACAAAGAGCAGATCGAGGCGACACACACACAACGATTTTACCCATCTTCGGGCCGCACGGATGCGTAAAACCCTACTGCTGCTTGTCTGGTTGATTCGAGTTCTTGCTCTGGAGCGCAAGAAGCTACAGTAAGTCGGAGCTGGATGTAGACGAGGGTCTACCGGGTTTTTCCTTCGGGGTCCCCCCCTACGTGCGCATGGGCCTCCTTTTATATGCTAAGGGGTTTCCCATAGGTAGCGACGCAGGTGAGGGTAAAAATGGCAAGGAACTGTGCGAACAGTGGCCGCACAGTGCTATCGCACCTAACTCTGACGGCGGGGGACAAAGGCATTAAATGCCCGTCTGGATCGCCCGAACAGTACCGAGGCGGACCGTTGGGGGCGCCTCTGCTTGCCACGGGGGCGACTCTGCCAACGTCGCATGCCACCGCGCGCCTCAGGTTGCGCGGCGCCCCGTCACGTGCCTCTGGGGAAGCTCCAGAGTGACGCGTGGTCAGGTGAGCTGGAGCGCAGGCCTGAGGTGGTGGTTTGCCGCGGCAAGTGGCTTGCCACGGTGGTTGTCTTGCCGCACCTGAAAGCTTGCCGCTCGTCAGGCCTTGCCGGGGCACGCGGCGCGCCGCGGCGGGCTTTTCTTGGGGTGCCTTGGCTTGGCCGTCCCGGCGAGCTCCTCCCGCCGGGGCCTTGGTGCTTCGGCTTAGTCGTCCCGGCAAGCTCCTCTTGCCGGGGCCTTGTCGCCTTGGCCCGGCAAGCTCCTCTTGCCGTACCTCGCCTCCTTGGCCCGGCAAGCTCCTCTTGCCGGGGCCTGGTCTTCTAGGCTCGATCACTTGGCCTTCGTCCGGCCCAGAAAGGGCCGTGGAGACTCTTGTCGCTCCCCTGGCAAGCCTTGCCGCGGGACGCTACTACTGCCCGTGCACAAGTTCGGGGTACTAAGGTACCCCTACTTTAGTACACCGACAGGAGCCCCCGGGTCTGGGCCGTACACGGTGCCGAGCGTTGTTGGGCCAGGCCCTAACAGTGCACGGGCACGCGTGGCCTGGGTTGCGCTGCTCCTTAACTCCGTGCCTGTCGCGCCCTCCCCAAGTGGCGCGCGCTTATCGCGGCGTCGTGGGGGGCGAGGCGTGCGAGGCGTGCGTGACGTGGGTGGCGTGCGCGGGGCTTGAGGCCCGCAGGCATGCGTCACGTCGGGCACGATTCCTTTATTTGGAAAGGCGAAACGTCCGCCCCCACTTTCAAGTGGGGGGGAGACGTGGAGGCGCGGCTTGGTGAACGAACGGGGTCGAGGCGCGGCTTTCGGGGCGCCCGCCCCCACGATCACGGGGTGGGGAGAGGTCGCCTCATCTGTCGCCTCGGCCCTGCTCGCCCGCCACGCGTCCTCCATGCGCTTGGGGTTGTGGTGGTGGAGGCAGGAAACCGGGCCGACGCGGGTCGGAGTAGAGGGTCGGCCCCGTCGCCTGCCCTTCCTCTGCTTTGATTGGTTGGGCGGGGCGGCCGAGCCCCCACTCCGCCCCTTTATAAGGAGCGGAAGGGGGTGATGAGGGTCCGCACTCCTTCCTTCTTCAAGGGCTTGGTGGAGGCGCTCCAGCATCTCCGAGAAACAATCCCAGAGCAGCTGGCCGACGAGACGCGGGAAGCCGTCTCCGGGGCCCTCGAGAGGGTGCTGGTGAAGATCGTCTTCCGAAACCCCACCATCAGGCTTACCAACGTCCTCAGGCACCTGCCGGAAGACGCCGACCTGACGGAGATCAGGGCCCTCGTCACCCCCATTGTGGAAAGGGTGGCCGGGATCAGGAGGGTCGAGGGCGACCGCGCGGATTAGGCTGCCCACCTCTTTCTTTTCTTCCCTTGTCGCTGCTGAGCATGTCATAGAAACAGCTGATTAGAGCAGCGGCAATTCGTTTTGGAATATAACTTTTATCTTAGGCAGTTCATTGCGCTGTTATCTCCCTCGTTCGACTTTGTGCTTCGTACGTTCGCGCCCTACGCTCCCAGGAACTTTTCGGCGCAAGCCTCCGCCTTGCCACGGGTGCCGAGTGCGGGACATCAGCAACCCGCTGGCGGTGCCTCCACCGGCAAGAAACCTTGCCGCGGCTGGCGCAACTCACTTAAAATGTTGAGCAGGCTCAGGGCAAGGTAAGCGTTGCGACTGCAGTCGCAGCACACTTAAGCTGCCGAGCAAGCTCGAAACAAAGTAAGGACGCCACTCTGGATGTAGCACACTTAAGTCGTTGAGTGGACTCGAAACGAAATAAGGGCGCAACCAGCCACGAGCCGGCCCCTCCGCGCACAGGTTTCCCATACGAAGCTCGGCCGTTCGAGGAAGATAACTTAAGGGTAAAAAGGAGCTTAATTGCTCAAATTTTGGCAACTTAGCTTTTCTGTTGTTTGCAGTCCGGCAAGGCGCAGCTTCCTCGGGCGACGCCCAGCCTATCCTGTCATCCCCCCTTCTTGAGGTAAGGGAATAACGAGGGCTCGGGGCTTCACGGCCTGCCATTGCTTGCCGGAGTCGAGTGCTGCACAATCGTGTCAAATAATGCATGCGCAAAGCGGAGAGGCGCGAAATCGACAAGATGTGCGGGGCACATAAGCTATGCTTGGGATCTGCGCTCGTCTCTGTACCAAGGATTACATGCAACTGCGGCAAGACTTGGACAAAGAGGATGGCCGACGGAACGGGTTCCGACTACCGCGCTGGCAAAGTCCCTCCCACGGTCGGCGTTGACTCGTTTGGATCTTGGCGGCCTGGGCGCGCCGAAGAACGAGGTCGCCTTTCCCGCAACTTCCGGCGCTAACTTCTGCGGCTACGGGAGCGGCGCAGAGTTTGCTAGAGGCGAGAAACTCGCTCAGCGGCCGGAAGGCGGTCCTCCTCAAGGAGCAGCTGCTCTTGCCCGGGCTCTGCGTGAGTGGGTACTCGAGGAGGGCCGTGCACGAGTCCGTGAGGAGGAATGCCTCCGCTCCGCGGGTTGGAGCGGAAAGGTACCTGGCCATACCTGAGCTTACCTGTGGTCGCCAAGTCTGGTTCGCACAACCTCGACGCAGCCCCCTACCTGGCGCGCCAAAGATGTCGGGGGAAATCGGCCTCCACGTGCACCTATGGGGACGGAGCCCCTTTTCGGTTCGGCGGGGGGCGGAGGTTGCACAAAGAGCAGATCGAGGCGACACACACACAACGATTTTACCCAGCTTCGGGCCGCACGGATGCGTAAAACCCTACTGCTGCTTGTGTGGTTGATTCGAGTTCTTGCTCTAGAGCGCAAGAAGCTACAGTAAGTCGGAGCTGGATGTAGACGAGGATCTACCGGGTTTTTCCTTCGGGGTCCCTCCCCCTACGTGCGCATGGGCCTCCTTTTATATGCTAAGGGGTTTCCCACAGGTAGCGACGCAGGTGAGGGTAAAAATGGGAAGGAACTGTGCGAACAGTGGCCGCACAGTGCTATCGCACCTAACTCTGACGGCGGGGGACAAAGGCATTAAATGCCCGTCTGGATCGCCCGAACAGTACCGAGGCGGACCGTTGGGGGCGCCTCTGCTTGCCACGGGGGCGACTCTGCCAACGTCGCATGCCACCGCGCGCCTCAGGTTGCGCGGCGCCCCGCCACGTGCCTCTGGGGAAGCTCCAGAGTGACGCGTGGTCAGGTGAGCTGGAGCGCAGGCCTGAGGTGGTGGTTTGCCGCGGCAAGTGGCTTGCCGCGGTGGTTGTCTTGCCGCACCTGAAAGCTTGCCGCTCGTCAGGCCTTGCCGGGGCGCGCGGCGCGCCGCGGCGGGCTTTTCTTGGGGTGCCTTGGCTTGGCCGTCCCGGCGAGCTCCTCCCACCGGGGCCTTGGTGCTTCGGCTTAGTAGTCCCGGCAAGCTCCTCTTGCCGGGGCCTTGTCGCCTTGGCCCGGCAATCTCCTCTTGCCGGACCTCGCCTCCTTGGCCCGGCAAGCTCCTCTTGCCGGGGCCTGGTCTTCTAGGCTCGATCACTTGGCCTTCGTCCGGCCCAGAAAGGGCCGTGGAGACTCTTGTCGCTCCCCTGGCAAGCCTTGCCGCAGGACACTACTACTGCCCGTGCACAAGTTCGGGGTACTAAGGTACCCCTACTTTAGTACACCGATAGTACCTCGCTTCCTAGTGACCAGTGTCTTGGCTGATCGTCCTAAGAATGCTTATATATGAATAAAGCTCTCTCATTTACCCGTAAAAAAGATTAAGCCATATTAACTGGAAAGGAGGGAGTATGGACTAGCACTACTTGTTGGTGTGTCCCGTCAACTCATAGAACGAGGAGATCCCATTCTTAATTTTTAATTATTTCAATGAGATAAATTTTGGAAAAATTAAGGATCGATTTCTGTATCGATCATGATATACGTAATAACTCAGACATCTATTTCAAATGCCAAACCTTCCCGTCGATGTGGACTCTTGGGGAAGATCAGCCTGTTATCCCTAGAGTAACTTTTATCCGTTGAGCGACGGCCCTTCCACTCGGCACCGTCGGATCACCTTGCAGGACAAGGTGAAGCTCACTTACGCCTTTTAACTAATGCAACGTACCCTTGCCCAGGCGGTGGACATGCATCAGTTCATTTGGTGTCAGATTGCCGGAGGCATACATTGTAGTACCGAACATGCGGAGTACCATCATTGTTCGACTTCACGAAGAGGCGAAGAGCCAAGCGCAAGGTTTAGTAGTACGAGTAGTACTACTACTAGAACCGCATGGTGGAGCATCTGTACTCTTAGTTTTCTTAATCTCTGATAAAGTACACATTTATTCCGGGGAAGGGCCGAAAACGGCAGCCCAACATATAATGATCAACCATGCTTGAATATATCTTGGCCTCCGTGCGAGCCTGTCTGTGTGTTCTCGCTCCTCGTTTCTCTCAAGGAACAGCGGGTTGGCCATCTTGCCGTTAATTGAGATCGGTTTGCTCACACTCCGGTCCCACATGTCAGTGATATGCCAAGAGGAGGTGCGTTGACCGATTGGCCATACGCGTACTTGGTTTTGCACCTTCATACTACTCCTCCCTCCGTCACAGTTTATAGGGCGCACTTCATTATGATGCATTACTCTCAATGAATTTCCACCACCAGAGAGACTTTAGACGCGTTTGGTTTAATGCTCAATTAATTAGGGCGTGGTAACCGCAATTTTCTCTCGATGTAGTACTACAGAGTGGAGTAAGTGCATGCATGTGTGTACCCGGGGTGGAAGCACTGCATGCATGTGTGTACGCATTATTTCCTCTAGTAATAGATGCCGTGCTATAACTACCAGTGCTATTTTTCAGGCCGATCGCTAGTCGCCTTGGTCCCAAAGATTTTCTCTTTTTCTGAAGCACGCTCTATAAACAGTGACAAATGGAGTAGTATGAGCGGATTCAAAGAAGAGCGGTTTGATGGTTGCTTCTTCTGAGCAACTTACAATGGGAAAGGTGGGGCTTATGATTTGACTGCTCATTACTCATTATTAATGCGGCACAATGACCGGTCTGAGTCTCCCATGCGGCTGTGCACTACCCCCTCGGTTCTTAAATATACTATGGAGTGTTTGTATTTCTAGAGATTTCAACGAGTGACTACTCAAATATTTGTCTTTTTAGAGATTCAAATGGACTACTACATATAGATGTATATAGACATATTTTAGAGTGTAGATTCACTCATTTTGCTCCGTATGTAGTCACTTGTTGAAATCTCTAGAAAGACAAATATTTAGGAATAGAGGGAATACACATACGAATCTACACTCTAAAATATGCCCATTTGAAATTTGTGAAAAGACAAATATTTAGGAATGAAGGAGTATAATTTTGTGCATGGCACATGGACCCGGATGCCGAAGAGGCTTCTGCCAATGCTATCAAGCTTCCAGCATTTGTTTACATAATTGACGTACTATATAAATAATTTTCCAGCGACATGAAATTGTACAATGGTGTGAGCTTTTGGCTTTTGTTTCGTGTGTCTTTCCATCGATGCTCTTACGAAAACAATAAAAAACTAACTACCTTGCTAATCAGAGCTAATATTTACATCACAACTGAAGACAAAGTTGTGAGAAGGTGTTAAATTAAAGTTGATCCATGCTTTCATTGGCAGCAACGTCCCCCCAGCTCTGTCTAAATCAACAAGGCATGTTGGGAAAAAAGTAGATGTCTGGAGCATGCAACATTCCGATCATTTTGTGCAGTTCCACTAAAATAGAGCTGAGCGTCCCTGTTCCAAAGATATTAAGTGTGATTACGATAATAGAGGACTGCTGATGAAACAATAAACACACAAATAGAAGCCGGTCACCTTTGCAGTCTCTGTTAAGACTAACTAGTTGGAGAAGATTAGGCTCGGAGTTGGATGAGGAGGATAGAGCAAAACCAATCCCCCTTTGTGCAGTCGCACTGAAATGTAGAGACGTTGCCCGTGTGACATTTTGGTAGAACTGCACAAAACACTCTTAAGAAAAAAGTGATTTGTGCAGTTCAACAAAAGGTCGCAATAGCAACAAGGTGAAATGGATAGCCCTGTTTGCAAAAAAGAGGTAGAAAGGAAACAATTACTGGCCAATAACAGTTGATGACACATGCGACGACAAAAAAGAAGCCTATTCCTTGTCCTAAGGGAAGATAACAACATGGTTGTGTTTGTCTAAAACGGTGTGAGGACGAGATTGCAATATGGAAAGTACGCTGGACGAGCTATGTTCTGGGCAAAGAACTATGGAAGATCCACATGCAACGACGTGGGAAGATGGGCAGTGGACCAAGGATGGAGGGGATACCTGGAGGTCGTCGGGATGTAACTAGGTGAGCGGCGGCAGGCAAAATCTGCCCATACTGCGACAGCGAGCAGGTGGCGTAGGCCCTACCAGGTCGGAGCTTGATAAGAGAGAACGACGTGTACCACAGATCGGGACGTGCTACCTCGGCACCGTCGAACGGAGAAACGATGCACGTCCTCCCTTTCCGTCAGCGGAGGGGATGCGGCCGGATCAGTGACCAACAGTGAGAGAGGGAGAGAGAGAGTGGCCACCGCAACCTTGTGTGAGATACTCTGAATAGAGACAAACCAGGCAGGCAGGCTCCATTGTATATAGTGGAGCGGACAACCTTTTTGTGCATAAAAATCGTTTTATATTCTGTGTACGTGCCATTGAGCGATATAACTTTATTTAAAAATAACGCGCCAACGCATCAAGTCAAACTTTGTTTCGTGCACGCGTGGTACACGACCTCCGTAGGTAAACAACCACTACATGCGTTCAAATTAGCACGTGGGCTGCCATTTCATACAGAAATGAGCTCCACCGTGTACCCGCACGGGTGTGGCTGGGCACGAAGCGTGAGTACGTGCACGGTGCACCTATTCTCTTCTTGTATATGTACACCACCTACGTGGGGTTGTGTGAGAGAGATACAAACGTAGAGAGATATAGTGTGTGGTTTCGTGAGAGTTTTTTTGGGGGGGTGGGGTCAATCAAAAAATGTAACATATGCAATGTGTGTGAAATAGAGTCCTGAATATATCATATATATAGAGGGGGAGATCCACAAGAAGAGAGTGGAGGTATCATCGGCTTGAGCTGTCCATACAATCGAAGAGAGGGATGTTGTGTGTGTGTGTGCACGCACGCGTGATCGATAAAGAGTGCCATCGAATTTGTGTGTGCCCACATCAAAGATATAGAGTAGCTGGCCTACTGGAACGTGAGAGGGGACAGGTGCAGTTTGTCTCTGTGGCATGGATACCTACCTACAACGCTTGACTATCGGTGTGTGGTGGGGGGAGGGAGGCCTAATTAACTATAGAGGTACAATGGCTGGTATATGTGTGGAGGAGGAGAGAGGCCTACCTCATGTATTAAGGGAGATCGATCGGCATCCATGCATATGTGTAGGAGAGGAATAAGGTTGGGAGAGAGACAAAGCTAGAGTGTTGGAGGGGGTGGTAGTGGAGTTGCTTCTAACAAATGGTGGGATAGGCTTGCTAGACAACCGGAGGGCACGCGTGCAATATCAATAAGAGAGGGGATGGCTGCCTGTCTGTACACGTGCGTCTGAGAGACGGGTCAGGAGGCATGCACGAATGATGAGGGGGGGGCGATATGGCTGTGGTAAGCAGACATAACTACATAGGAAGATCAATCGTCCTTTGTCAGAGAAAGGAGAGACATAACTTGTGAGGTACGTCGATCGAGGGGGGGGGAATAGTTAAAGTCGACCTAGGTATATGTTGGGAGATCGATCGGTATACATGCATGTGTGTGTTAGAAGAAAATGAGGCATGTGGAGAAGGATAGAGAGAGAGGGATGCATCTAGGAGGTGGTGCGAGAGTCATACTATATCGAGGGGGGAGGAGTGTGCGAGTACGAGATCGATGAAAAGAGTGGTGGGAGTGAGGCATGGACGATGATAAGAGAAGAGGGGAAGCTTGTGTTTTGTACTAGGCACACTTGGCTAGAGAGGCATATCGATTGATGTGTGCCGTAAAGAAGGAGCTGGGGCGGCCTACACACACCGTGGGTGAATGACCTAAAGTGAAAAGTCGAATTTGCATGATGGAGCTAGAGAATGCTGAGGGAGGGTGAGAGGGATGCGGGCATCTGCATGCACGAGAGAAAGTTAGCGCTAGCTAGCTACAAAGATAAGAGGATTGTGTGGGTGTAAAAGACGAATAGAGATCATACTTCATTATAAAAAGCGAATTCGGATATTTGAATAATTTATCATAGTGTTTTAAACCGACGCATGTGTGAATATATATAACAGTGATACACATGGTGTGGTTATGAACATGTTATACTACATATAATATATTTTATCTCTACTCTTATAAAAAACGGAGTTGTTGATGATGGTGCCATCCTGCAATATAGGCCGTCCGATTTATATCTGACGGATAGGAAGGAAACTATGCAATTTTGGAAAAAGATACCCGCACCCCTCTCCATATTTGCAAATTAGGCCGCCCCTTGATCATGTTGATGTTCTGTGGAACACATGGGCATCTTGCTAGTACTACGTATAACATATAGAACATTAATCATAATTTGGGCTAACGTTTGGCTTTTGCAGCTCAGGTCTAAATACTTGTCATAATGTAGGGGGCGGGGCACTATACTATGTGTGATAAAGACGGTGAACACGTAAGGAACATGGTTTAGATTATGAATATATAGTTAGTACATCAAATGTACTATTATTTGGAATCAACATCAAGTGTATTCAAAAAATAGAATTCGAGTTCATGTAGTACACATAGTTCATATCTATCTCTATAGTAATCATGTGGTGTGTTATTAAGGTAATACACGAATGATGGTTGAAGTTGGCAACAATCATGATTGTAGATTGTTATTGAAATAGAGAAACGAATTCAAATTCAGTTCGAATTGCAGCTGTAGTATAGACATTTGGAATGCACTAAAATGTTGGTATGAGTAGGTTACATGCATTATACAGCAAGCGAAAAAATTTAATTGGACATAACATGGATTCATACTATCGAATAGCATTTAATTGCACTAAATTGCTGGTATGAGTAGCTTTAAATAGCATTTTATAGTAAAACGGGGCAAGACTCTCTCTTTGTGTGGTGTGAATAGGTTTATTTTTTTCATTTTCTTTTTGGTTGAGGGAAGTGCGAATTGATTTGGTACGTACAAGTACAATATTACACGTTAGGCTTGTCCCTAAAATTCAACCCCCACCTTGTTATATCCCGAAAATTCAGATATCGTGCTCCCAAAACTGGCGCCTTCGCAACCTGCACCTTGCTATCCCGAAATTACAACATGCGCGAAAACTCCCTCCAGCTGCCAAATCCCGACATACGAAACCCCCCTTCTAACCCTGAGCCAAAAGGGCCGCTAGTTCAAATCGGTGGGGGGTACTTTTGTAACACACCCTACATTTTGGACAAGCGCGTCCCTAATTCATGGTTCACCCCCTCCCATCGCCTCCTTTTTGCCATTCGAAATCCCAGGCCGCCATAACCTCTCCGCTCTAGCCACAAAACCCCACCCTCCTCCGTCCGCCACCTCACCGCTGCCCAACCGGAGCCTCTTCCCCGACGACGTCGTCCATCGCAACAGCTCGACGTCCCTCATCCACCTCCCCGGATGAGGATCCATCGTCCATCTCATCGTCCCGTCGGTTCAGCCGCCCCATCCTCCACCTCCAAGGAGTTGCTCCGACGATCGCCTCGTCTATCGCGGCTGCTCCATCCCCACAACGCCGCCTTAACCTGCTCCACCGGAACCGCAACATCCTCACGGACTCCTCGGACGAAGCCGAGGCCTACTCGACGCCACCAAAGAGGTTGTATACTCATTGCATCGCACCTTCTCCTTTGCTCGACCTCCCGGCACCGACGGTGCTCCATCCCGCACCCCCATGGAGCGGCTACCTTGAAGCCAGTGCCGAGGGCGACATCTCCACGACGACTCTCCCCCAGTGTGAGGCCCCTTCGGCCTCGGTGTCCATACCAGCCGGATATGTTGCTGCTGCTCCGGCTCTTGCTCGCGCTGCTGCTGCTGCTGCTCCGGCTCTCGCTCATGTGCTGCTGCTGCTCTGCTATGATTTAGCTACACTTCAGTCGACTGAATCGACTTTTGGGTCAGTCGATTTTCAGGGGGGGGGGGGGATCGCCGGAGTTAAGGAAGAACCACCCGCAGCGGGGACGGGGGCTTGCTGGAGAGGTAACCCACTATCTATCATAGGGTTCAGGGTGGGGGCGGGGGGCTATAGGGCTGGCCGGGGCGGCGGCGAACCGACGGTGGGGAGTTGTTTCGGGGCGGCGAGGCGGCGCTGGGGCCGGCGGTTCGGCCGGTGGTGGCTAGCGGCTCAGGGGGGTGCAGGTTGAAGATGAACTGCAGGACCTCCTAAACTACATGTCAAGTGCCTCTCTGCTACCATTGCGTTCAGTTTCGACAGTAATATTCAGATTCCAAAGTAAATTTCAGTTTCGACAGTTAAGTTCATAGTCAACAGTTTTTACCTCATCTGTTGTAGTCAGGTGGTTTTTGGTGATGTAAATTTTACATCTATTTTACATCATCTATTAGAGATGCTATTAGAATCCCACTTGAGATTGACGATGTCTGTCTTGTGCTGCTTCAGCCTTGCCGTCTTACGGCTCACTGAGGCTGCTCCAACGACAGAACTGTAAGTGCATCTAGTGCCACCCCTAGTTGGTTTTGGAGTATTGACGAAAAATTTGGTTGAGGGACTAATGTGTTTGTGAGAATTGCAGGATAACACAGGTAGTGTCCCTCATTGATTCGGTTTACCTACCGGAGATGACCCCTAAAAATGTATGAAGACATTGACGACAATGGTGGTACATGAAGATATTCATATTGAAGACTATGACATGAGAAGACATTTAGTGAAGACTATGGAGCGCGAAGACTTAGTTGTTTCATAGTTTCCTTTTCTTCCTTGTTGAGTCATAGGAACCACCGTACTGTTAAGTGGGGTCCAAGTGAACATAGTCAGAGTGACTGAAGTGATGCTCAACCCAAACACTATGTCTTCGAGCGAAGACAATGAGAGCAAATCTTATCCAGAGCTAGATAAGTCATCTTTGCTTGTAGCCCAAGTAAAGTTGCCGTGTGTGTTTGAAATCTGACCGTTGGAACACGTGTCAGTTCCTTAGTGACCCAGGGTCATTTTGGACATATCAGGTCGGGTTGCCTAGTGGCTATAAATAGCCCACCCCTACACCATAAATTGGTGGCTGCTCAGAGTTAGTGCACGGCTTTTGTCATTTGAGAGCAACCCACCTCGAAGACTTTGAGTGAGAGAAATCCTTGCGAGGACAAAGCCCAAACACCCAGAGCCAAAGAGTGTTAGGCATCACTGAAGTCTTTCTGTCTGTTTGACCTGAAGACTTATTACACTTGAGGACTGTGAATCCTCCAGCCGGTTAGGCGTCACGTTCTGAGCATCCAAGAGTCATTGTGTATCGCCGGTGAACGAAGTCCGTGAAGGTTTGGAAGTCTACCTTGAAGACTTACCAGAGTGATTGGGCGAGGACTGTGTGTCCTTAGCTCAAGGGGAATAAGGTGAAGACGCGGTCTTCTGAGTTAAATCTCAACCTCCCTAACCAGACGTATAGTTGTGACAGCAACTGGAACTGGTCCAACAAATCATGTGTCTTCAACAAGTGACTGGTTCTATCCTCTCCCTCTCTTTACTTAGAGTTTGTCTTCGTGAAGTCATTGCCTGATTGCCTTACCTGTTTGACTTCATTGCTTGACTACTATTATTGTTTGGCTTCATATTATCTTCCATCCTGGTCTTTACTACCTAGCTGCTATTAGTCCTTGTGATATCACTTCATTACATATTTGACTATGGCTTGCTTAGTGTAGTATACCTTTCGCTGCATATCAATAGGTTCATTTCTACTGTTTGTCTTCGAAACTTCCATGTTTTGAAGACTTTCATAAAAACCGCCTATTCACCCCTCCTCTAGTCGATAACTAGCACTTTCAATTGGTATTAGAGCAAGGTACTCCCTTGTTCTGTGTGATTCGGTTTAACCACCTAGAGTTTTAGCTATGTCGACTGCAGGGATAATCAAAGTCTCCGCTACTTGCCCCATCTTCCATGGAACTGAATATCCCTACTGGAAGAATAGGATGCGCATGCATCTTGAAGCCATCGATGTCGATCTCTGGTATGTCGTCAAGAACGGTGTTCCCAAGACTGGTGAAGGTGTCACTCCTGCTAATGTCAAGAAGTTCATTCAATTGGACTCTACTGCCAAGAACATCATCTGTGGTTATCTGACCAAAGGACAGTATGGCCGTGTGAGTGCTCTGGAAACGTCAAAGCTAGTCTGGGACTGGCTATCCAAGGTCAACGAAGGCGTCTCAACCCAGAGAGATCAAAGGATCAGTGTTCTTCGCAACCTCTTCAACCGCTTCAAGAGAAATGACAATGAGAATGTCCAGCTCACGTTTGATCGCCTCACCGACATCACAAATGAGCTTCGTGCTCTCGGCGCCACTGAGATTACCAAACATGAAATCGTCAAGATGCTACTGATATCACTTGACAACTCCTTTGACACCCTTGCCCTCATGATACAAGAACGTCCTGACTTCAAGACACTCGATCCGTCTGATATACTTGAGAGGCTCAACACACATGAGTTCCAGCTATCTGAGAAAAGAGATATCTATGGTCCCAACTATGGCCGAACTCGCGCTTTGAAGGCAAAAGTTGTTTCCTCATCTGAAGAGGAATCTGACTGCAGTTCTGATGATCCTAAAGACATTGGAAAGGAACTTGCTATGCTTGTGAAGAAGTTCCAGAAGTTCACTAAGAAGAAAGGCTTCAGAAAGTCTTCACGATCCAGCTCAAGAAATGATGAAGCTTCTACTCATGACTACAAGAAGAGAACATGTCACAAGTGCAAGAAACCTGGACACTACATCTCTGAGTGTCCACTATGGGACAACGAGAAGAAGAAGAAGAAGAGCAAGGAATATGATTCTGATGACAACAAGAAGAAGAAATCTTCAAAGTCTTCTTCCAAGTCCTCATCAAAGTCTTCATCTCATAAGAAAAGCTCATCTGGCAAGGCTCGTGCTTTCGTTGGGAAGGAAATGGATTCAGAGGAGGAGTCTGCTTCTGAGGTGGCGGAGGTGGAGTCTGAGGAGGAGTCCGACCCTGGTGTTGCAAGTCTGGCTCTAGCCACTACCAATGTTGCCAAGTCCATCTTCAACACTGAAGACAATGACTTCCACACCAACGCTGAAGCTGATGACAAGGATGACCCTACTCCCACCTACTGCTTCATGGCACGTGGTGCCAAGGTAAAATCACGTGATGCTTACTTTCAAACATCTAGTGAAGATGACTCTGATTGTGAATCCAAGCCCAGCTACAAAACACTTGCTAAAATTGCGACTGAACAACAAAAGGCTATGGAACATACTCAAAAACTGTTAGACAAAAGCGATGACCTATTGGACGCGGAAATGACTCGTTCATAGTCCTTAGTTGAAGACATAAAAAATCTTCATACTAAGTACCAAGAACTTGAAAGTCGTCATGAAACGCTCTCAACCACTCATGAAAAGCTCTCCTACGATTATCTTCAAAGGAAGCAAGAGCTTGAGAAATTGAGAGCGGCTCATGAAGATCTTCAAAAAGAGAATGAGTCACTTCGCGCTCAACACATCAGCCCCGCTCAGGATGGATTTGAACCACCATGTCTAAAATGCCTTGAGCGTGACAACGCTACCTCTGTTGCTGAATGTTCTACTGCTGCTGCTGTTGCATTGTCTTCAACTACTGATGTGGTAACTAACCCCTCTACAGAGGATACCACTACTATTGCTGATGAAAATGCTAGGTTGAAGACATTACTTGAAACAAGGATGTATAAAAGCCTGAAAGGGCATCAGACACTTTGCGATGTCCTCAAAAAGCAGATTCTGAACCGAAACCCTAGGAAAGAGGGTGTTGGGTTCGAGAGGAAAATGAATGTTGATGGCTCCTACTGGAAGCCTGAGCAGTATCCCAAAACCACATGGGTTGCTGCAAAGGGACCTTCAGTGGATCCATCCACCTTATCTGGCTTTACCTGTGCTAACCCTGTTGTCATTGATGAATCCTTTGATGCAGACTATAAACTTTTCAAGAATCAGAATGGTGAAGTGTTTGCCAGATATATTGGTACTAACTGCAGGAATGGGCCACCTATGAAGAAGATCTGGGTTCCCAAAAGCTGTCTTGAGAAGCTTCCAGTGAATGTCATCATGACACCACCTGGGAAGAAGACAAACCCCAGACCTAAGGCTTCATATGGTCCAAAGGCTTCATACAGACAGAGGACTCACCTGAGTCACCCTAACGCCAATGTTTTGCAGGGAAACCACACTCAGACTTATGAATATGAGCATGTGTCTTCAAACCGCTATGTTCATAGAACTAAGAACTTTTCTGCTTATTCATACGAGTATCATTCATCTCCTGCAAGGCTATTTGCTAGGGCTCCAAAGCCGAAGTTCTCAGATGTTGCACTTAGACTCATTGCTTCTAAGCCACCCCTGAAGATGTGGGTGGTTTAGAAGAATTAAATTTCTCTTGCAGGGAAAGGTCTCCAGCCGAAAATCAAAGGCGTCTGATGCTATTGCTGGGGACCTAAAACATCTTGTAGGGTGCAAGATCAAATGCCCAAATGGTCTCACTATGTATTTTGTTCCTGAATCGCTTGCCATTCATCCTATCAGTCCTAATCTCGATCTGAGCTTCCATAATCCTCTTGCCCGTCAAATGTTTATGCTTCACAATACTCTTGGTGAAGCCTATCCCCCTAACTATAATGCAGAGTATGACACCTCGTGCTTCAGAATGGATTATGGACAGCGGATGCACTAATCACATGACTGGTGATCGAAGTCTTCTCATGGACTCAACCTTACGTCCATCTGATAAGAGTCACATCACATTTGCTGACACTGGTAAAAGCAAGGTATTGGGTCTAGGTAGAGTTGCAATCTCAAGGGATCAACACATGGATAAAGTGATGCTTGTTGAATCCATTGGCTTTAACATAATGTCTGTCTTGATGCTTTGCGACCTGAACATGGTTGTAATATTTGGAAAGTATCGTTGCCTTGTACTAATGGAATCTGACAAATCTCTAGTCTTTGAAGGGTACAGGAAAGATGATCTGTACATGGTAGATTTCTCAGCAGGACCACAGCTTGCAAGATGTCTTGTTACAAAAGCTTCAGAATGCTGGCTATGGCATCGGAGGCTGGGGCATGCTGGCATGAGGAACTTACATACACTCGCCAAGAAGAAGCATGTCATTGGCATTGAGGACGTCAAGTTCAAGAAGGATCATTTGTGCGGTGCATGCGAAGCTGGAAAGATGACAAGGGCCAAGCACCCCTCGAAGACAATCATGACTACTTCTCAACCCTTCGAGCTGCTACACATGGATTTATTTGGCCCTACTCACTACTCTACCCTCACTACGACTGCCTGTCTCTATGGCTTCGTCATTGTTGATGATTACTCAAGATACACTTGGGTGCACATAATTCTCTACAAGACCGAAGTACAAGATGTCTTCAGACGCTTTGCCAATCGAGCCATGAACAATTATGGTGTCAAGATTGAGAATATCAGAAGTGACAACAACATTGAGTTCAAGAACACCGGACTTGATCTTTATCTGGATACAATGGGAATCACTCATGAGTTTTCTGCTCCTTACACACCTCAGCAAAATGGCATCGTAGAGCGCAAGAACAGAACCCTCATTGAGATGGCTCGAACGATGCTCGACGAATACAAGACACCAAGAAAGTTCTGGCCCGAAGCTATTGATACAGCATGTCACGTCATCAACCGTGTTTACATCCGTAAGCTTCTGAACAAAACATCCTATGAGATCCTCACTGGCAAGAAGCCAAATGTCAGCTACTTCAGAGTATTTGGAGCTAGGTGCTGGATCAAGGATCCCCATCACAAATCAAAATTTGCACCAAAGGCTCATGAAGGCTTCATGCTCGGTTACGGAAAGGACTCACACTCTTACAGAGTCTTCAACCTCTATCTTTACAAAATCGTCGAAACTTTGGACGTGCGGTTTGATGAAACCAATGGTTCACAAAGAGAGCTCCTGCCAAGTACACTAGAAGAAGCTCCACCCAGTGAATCTATCAAGCTAATGGGAACTGGTGAAATCATGCCTTCTGAAGCACAGCCTGAAGAGGAACTTATCATATCTGCACCTAACCAACCTGAAGACAATGCTCAGCCTGAAGACAATCCTCCCAATGATGACAATGATCAGCACGAGCAAAGTCTTCGCCCAGTTCATCCACGTGTTGCAAATGAAGTACAGATTGAGAAGATAATTGATAGCATCAATGCACCTGGTCCACTTACTCGCTCAAGAGCAACACAGTTAGCAAATTTCTGTGGGCACTTTTCTTTTGTGTCAATATCAGAACCCAAGAAAGTTGCTGAAGCCTTTATGGAACCTGAATGGATTCAAGCAATGCAAGAAGAGCTTCAACAGTTCAAGCTGAACAATGTCTGGGAGCTAGTCAAGCGACCTGATCCTCGCAAGCATAACATTACTGGCACAAAATGGATATATCGAAACAAGCAAGATGAGCATGGCCAAGTCGTCAGAAACAAAGCACGTCTCGTTGCTCAAGGATATACTCAAGTGGAAGGAATTGACTTCGATGAAACATTTGCTCCTGTGGCCAGGCTTGAAGCTATTCGCATACTGCTAGCCTATGCTAACCATAACAACATCTTGCTATATCAAATGGATGTGAAGAGTGCATTTCTCAACGGCAAGATTGAAGAAGAAGTATACGTCGCTCAACCACCTGGGTTTGAAGATCCAAAACATCCTGATATGGTGTACAAGCTAAACAAAGCACTGTATGGCCTCAAACAAGCTCCTCGCGCTTGGTATGATACGATCAAAGACTTCCTGAAGAGCAAGGGCTTCAAACCTGGATCCCTCGATCCCACACTCTTCACGAAGACATATGATGGTGAACTGTTCGTGTGCCAAATATATGTGGATGACATTATCTTCGGCTGCACCAACCAGAAGTATAGTGATGACTTTGGATATATGATGCAAGAGCAATATCAGATGTCCATGATGGGTGAGCTAAAGTTCTTCCTTGGTCTTCAAATCCGTCAGCAAAGGAATGCCATCTTCATATCTCAAGAGAAATACCTCAAAGATTGTCTAAAGAAGTTTGGAATGCAAGATTGCAAAGGTTACACGACGCCAATGCCAGCCAAACACCATCTGGGTCCCGAGGACAGTGGTAAAGAGTTCGATCAAAAGGTACACCACTCCATGATTGGTTCTTTACTTTACCTATGTGCATCTAGGCTAGATATTATGCTTAGTGTTTGCATGTGTGCTCGGTTCCAAGCGGCACCAAAGGAATCGCATCACTTAGCTGTGAAGCGAATTCTTCGATATTTGGATCACACACCAACACTAGGATTATGGTATCCAAAGGGCTCAGAGTTTGATCTGGTTGGATTCTCGAATGCTGATTATTCCGATGACAAGGTGGATCGCAAGTCTTCATCAGGCACATGTCACTTTCTCGGATGATCACTTGTCTGTTGGTCTTCAAAGAAGCAGAACTGTGTATCACTCTCAACTGCTGAATTTGAATACATTGCTGCTGGATCTTGCTGTGCTCAGCTTCTATGGATGAAGCAAACTCTCAAGGACCATGGCATCAATCTGAAACAAGTACCTCTTTTCTGCGACAACGAAAGCGCCATCAAGATTGCCAACAACCCAGTCCAGCACTCGAAGACAAAGCACATTGAAATTCGTCATCACTTCCTCAGAGATCATGTCATGAAGAAAGATATTGATATCATTCACGTCAACACTGAAGAGCAACTGGCAGATATCTTCACAAAGCCCCTGGATGAGAAAAGGTTTTGCAAGTTACGGTGTGAGCTAAATATCTTGGAATCCTCAAATGTCCTGTGATTAGGCACACATCCTAACACTTATGCATATTGATGACTTAGATGTGCAACACACGAAGTAAAGTATATCTTCAATCAATGAAGACTTACATTCTGAGTGTGAATACATTAACGTAGGATTTGAATTCGGAACGCCATGATAATTGTGCGCCGTGTCTGGGTCTAATACTTCCTATACGGTGGGTAACTCCACCACCAAACTTTTCTGTTCGAAGTGTTTTACTCATGGCGTTACATTTGATATCTATTCGCATTTGGTTTGTCTTCAATTATAAATTTATCTTCATGATTATCTTCACTATGTCGATTTGATTGCTGTCTGATATATATACTAGTGTTTTTTCCTCTACAGCATTCGCTTATAGCTATGTCTTCCTCGTTGAATCTTTTGAACTAAGTGAATGTGATCGGACCCTAATCTCTCTATGCTTCCTATCTCAAACTCTATCTGTCCCAATCATATGCATTCTATTGAAACTGTCGAATGTCTTCTCTGCATCCTTGTCAGCAGAAGATACAGAGACAAACTTTAAGTCTGTTTTAAATGATTCATCCTTATTGCCTGAAATCCGGAGAAGCCGGAACGTCTATCTGACAAACCTGGCGGGCGTGGGAACGTGGGACAACTCTGAGTATGTTGCATGCTTGCCACGTGCCCCTCAGATGTGAACCGCCAGGGGCACCTGTGTAATTGCGCTGTGCCGCCCACTTCCTTATAAATACCTGTCCCCTGCGGTAAAGAAAAACTTCTTCCACCTCTCCACCTCGTCAAAACCCTAGCGCCACCGCTAGCTCTCGATGACGCTGGCGACGAAGCGATTAGCTGCCGCGATTTCTCCGACGCCGTCCTCACGCCGGCCGCGGACATCGTCCTCTCCACCGCCGCCGTAGGTGTCCTCCGTCGCCAAGTTAGGGCACGGTGGATTGAACTGCTCGGTCTCCTACTTTTCCCATCTAGCAGTTCTTCGTGTGGTAAATACTACTCTATTTTTTACCGTCTTTTTGATCCTCAAAGATTCATCCTGTTTACCAAACTAGGTTTCTGCCTATACAATGTTAGATCTATCCTGTCTGCATCTCATACTGCCTAGTATATTCACTTAAGCTTCATATCTAGTTAGATTCCTCACTTGTACTTATTCGCGGATTCGTACAAATCTGGAACCAACTCTCAACATATAAGTGAATGTCTTCGCATCATGAGGTCAATGTCTTCAAACTGATTTATCTTCAAAATCTTCTGAGAATGCATATGACCTCTTCCCCTTCCCTCGCATCTCTAATGCTGTCACGGGTACATGTCCGTGGGAGAATCCCCTGGTTCTCATAGTCTGCATTCGTTTGCAGAATTCTTACAACATCATATTAACTCTCTTGAAGCCAGTTCTTGTCTGTCCAGCAAGCGAAAGCCTCTGAAGCCTTTGAACGTGTTGAAGCCATTCAGTTTGAAATTCATGGCTGTAGAAAAGTCAGTAAGGAAGGGTGGCAGACAGCGTCGTGGGGGAACTTCAAGAGATCTGCCTGATGACCTCTCAAAGCTTTACAAGACTGATCCTGAATAGGATTACAATCAGCGCAAGACACGAATCCAGTGGATTCGAAGATATTGGGCTGAACAGTGGTACGAGTACAGATTTGTCACCCAAGAATACACTGAGAAGAATGCTGTCAGAAGCCCTTGGGGTGATATTCTCTTTCGAGGCCTTCCACCCAAGAACAGAGCTGAAGCTATTGCACAAGGTTTCTATCCCTGTATGGTCCGTGGACCTCAGCCTGATAGTGCCGACCCATCATCATTGCTCCGGTGTCGTGACGACAATCTCTTCAAGCGCAACTTCCAGCACGCAAAGGCATCGGCCAAGGAAAACAAGAAGTCATTGGGATTAGATTTCAATCCTGGTCCTCCTGCTCCCCGTGCTGATGGCTCACGTGATGCAGAACCCAATGTCATCGGTCCCTTCTACAACCTTGATGGCCTCATCGCTCGCATCATAGTTCAAGGTGCCAAAGTGGATCACTCAGATGATGCCACTGACTCTGATGAAGCCCCAACTCCTACTCCAAAGCCACAGAAGCCAAATAAGACTAAGGCTTCAAGGTCAGCTGCTCCTCCAAAATCTTCATGTGCGAAGCCACTGGCCACTGCACCTCCTAAAGATAGTGTGCAGTCTGAAGATCTATCACGCATCTCCAAGAAGACGGAGATGAAGAAGAAAATTGTCAAGAAGACTGATCAGACACTGACTCCTGCTGCCATTCTGCGAGAAGAGCATATTGATCTGTCCAGCGATGAAGATCTTGCAGATGATGCCCTTGAGCAACTGATCAAGAGCAAGGAAGAAGCAGAGATCTTCAATGATTTGCCTCTCTTTGATGTGGAAATTATCCATAACTTCATTGATGAGTGGTTTGACTCCCCAAATCTCAGCTTTGACGATCTGCAACTTCCCATTGGCCTCAACATTTCCTTCAATGGCGCCATTGCTTCTGAGCTAGCTCTCGCTCAGCGCATCGTTGAGCTGAAGCACAAGATCGACCATGAGAAAGCCCAATTCAAGAAGCATGTGGCCAAGCTCAGCGTGCAACATGTCAAAAACTTCAAGATTATCCTGCACGAGCTCAAGGAAGCCTTTCTCAAGAAATGGGAAGAAGCCAAAGGATCCCGTGAGCGGATGAAGAGCCTGGCTGACAAATGTGTGCAAGCCTACAATAAGGCTGAGAAGCGCAAGGCTCTTGGTCGTCCTGGCATTGACCCAAGAATGGCTGCAAAGAAGAAGAAGCCATCGACGGACCAATCTGCTCCTTCAAGGCATGAAGAGCCGCGCATTGTCTTCCCAACCAGCATGACTGGCTCGAAGCCAAAGGTCAGGTCAACCGCTTCTGAGCTGAAGAAGACGAGGACTGCCAAGGCTGAAGCTAGAAAAAGGAAAAATTCTGAAGCCTCTGATGCTGCTCCCTCCAAGAAGAAGCGCAGAACCAAGAAGGATAGGGCTGCTCCCTCAGAGCCCTTAGTTGCTGAACCTATTTCAATGGTCCCTCCTACATCTGAACATCAAGAACAAAGGATGATAGTTCATGAGCCTGCTTCCACAGAGGCTCATGAAGCTGAAGACATTCCAGCAGTTGACCCCACCGCTGCTGAAGACATTGGTCATCACGACAATGTTGAAGATGATGTAGTGCTTCCTCAGATCGAACACAACCTGATATCATCGCGTGTTCTCATGAACAGCGAACTCATCAGCATTGGTCGTCCTCTGACGCCAATTGCTCAGGATGCATCATGGGCTGATCACCCACAACAGCAAGAAACCCTAAGTACTCCCCAACACCAACAAGTCACACCTCCTACGCAAGCAGAAGATGATGACTTTGAGGCCCAGCCAACTCCAACTCCAAAAGCGTCGCCAGCGTTACGCAGGCTTCGCAAAGGACCAAGGCCTCAAGTCACCTCCTCGAGCGTTCCAGAAGGAGAAGAGCCCCAACAATCTGTTGCACGTCAAGTGTTTCCAGATGCCACTCCCACTGTGAATGTCTCTGAGTCTGAAGCCAAAGGTGCTGAAGACATTCCGGCTGCATCAGCTGATGAAAGACGAGACGATGAACGTGTCCCTACTCCCCCCATTAACGAAGAAGTGGTTCCTGAAGTGAACTTGCCAGTGCCCGACCCTCCAGCTCATCAAGTGGAGGTTGAAAATCTTAAGGCTGCCACCACCAACACAAATGAAGCCAATGACGTAGTCATGGCTGAAGCAAATGTGGAGCCTGCACCAACCAATGTGCCAGAAACCAATGATGCAACTGCACCTGAAGCCTCTGTTGTGCATCCTGAAGCCAATGTTGACGCCACTGCTCCTGTTCCGCCACCAAGGCCACACACTATCGAGCAAGCATTCAACTATGGCCAGCTCATTACTGTCAAATGGCCTGTTCTGACTCCTCCGCCTGCTGCTGGTCCTCAGTTTGATTACCATGTTGAGCACAGGCCACGGGTTCAGAAGCCAAAGCCAAGGTTACCCAGGTTTCCAGGTACTGCATCAGCACCAGGATCTTTTAATATCAATGGCTTCAAGGCACACAATACTTTCTTTGACAGAGCCAAGAACCCCTACTCAAGAGCAAGAATATCTTCTGATCGATTCTGGAGCTATCAGCAGCGAAGCTATTACTCATGCATTCTTTACAATCAAGGTCGCATTTTCCCACATATGCGTCTTGATGCTGAAGCTATAACTGGTCTACCCTGTCTGGAAGAAGCTCTGGACTGCTTCAGAGAGTCTGGCTTGCTGCAGTTCGTCACAGATAAGGAGCACTGGAATGAAGAGTTACTGCTCCAATTCTATGCCACTCTCCATATTCGTGGCTACTACAAGGATACAAAGACATGGGTTCTCGAGTGGATGACAGGCAATGTTCATCATGAAGCCAAAGCCATTGATGTCATTGAGCTTACTGGCCTGCCCTCTCCAGATGATCTCTATGAGCCTAGTTGTCAGCTTCACAATGATGTGATGGAGAGCATCTTCCACAAGCCTGAGCCCAATATGAGTCATATGCTCAGCATGATGAAGCCATTGCCTCCAGATGCTAAATATCCTAAGGCGTTCTTTGTTGAAGACCTTGAGTATCTGCCCCGCACCATCTATCACATTATCAGGCGAACTCTTTGGCCTATCAAAGGACACTCTCCAAATGCCAAGCTGGAAGGCGCAATGAAGACTTTGGTTTTCCATATTCTTCATGGAAAACGCTTCAATGCACAAGATTTCTTTATCCGCTAATTGGCTGCATCAGGATCTGACATATTTGGTCTGAAGTTCTATGCACCCTGGATCATGCGCCTGATTAAGCTTCACTCTGCCTTCAACTATCAACCCTCTGCACGCAATCATATCATCTTTATGCCAGAAGTTGATTTGTCTGTTGAAGCCATATACCCAGAGACTGCAAAGGATCCCCTAAGTCTTCAGAATGCTGACCATTAAAGCTTCACACAAAACGTTGATGGAATTCAAGCTGTTGCTCGTGTCTATCCATTGGCTGGGATTACTCGCTTGCCTCACCGCGCGCAAACTGAAGCTACTGAAAGCACAATTGCCCAAAGGCCTAAGAAGCGCTCCTGCATTCTCAATGACCAAGAGCTTCTGGTTGCCCTTCATCAGAAACAAGATAAGCATCATGACTGGCTGAAGCGCCAAATGCAAAGCCTCTTGGTGGACGTCAATCGCATTCGCAATCTTGCCACCAAGAATGCCTTTGTCACGCATGAAACGTGTCGGCGATCATGGAAGAGTTTGACACTGCTCAGTGCTGAAGCAGATCTTCAAGACGATGGCTTCACTGAAAAATTCAAGTTTGACTCCACTCCTCCACGGAATGTTGTCCTACGTCGAACTCCATCTCTTGAAGACTCTGACTATTCCTCTTCTGCTGCAACTATGAATGCCAAAGTGATCGATGAAGAAGACGATGCTACGTCACCGCCACCATCTGCAAGAATCGACACTACTCCAAGCTCGTCTGCACCGCCAAACGACAACGACAACCCTGCTGCTTCACCTACTCCTCATGGGGACGAGTAGATGCTCTATGTCTTCACACCTTTTTGGTCATTACTGACAAAAGGGGGAGAAGCATATGAGTTTGATAGTCTTGAAGCGGGTTCCTATGGGCGGTTGCTTTATATTTTGCCTAGTGTTTACAACTCTCATTTTTGAAACTTTTGGTTCTTTAAGTTGTAACACTTAAACTTGATGGTCGTCTGCTACTTATTTGCTATTCTGTGATGCGATGATAAATTCCGCATGTGCGATGATAACTTCCGCACTTAGGTCATTTTGCAGACGTCCATTTTTCATTATGCATGTCATTATCTTCGTAATATCCTATCATGCATGATGGATTGTCGTCATAAGTTGAACAGGACCTCCATAAGTACAACCTGCCATGTGCATTTGCATTCCAAAAGCAAATTACTTATATGCACATCTTCAGGGGGAGCCTTTGAAACTTATGAAGACAATACTCTATCCTTTACAGTTTCACATACTTTATCGCTGTTGAAAACTTCAACCAGTTTGTCATCAATCACCAAAAAGGGGGAGATTGTAAGTGCATCTAGTGCCACCCCTAGTTGGTTTTGAAGTATTGATGACAAATTTGGTTGAGGGAATAATGTGTTTGTGAGAATTGCAGGATAACACAGGTAGTGTCCCTCATTGATTCGGTTTACCTACCGGAGATGACCCCTAAAAATGTATGAAGACATTGACGACAATGGTGGTACATGAAGATATTCATATTGAAGACTATGACATGAGAAGACATTTAGTGAAGACTATGGAGCGCGAAGACTTAGTTGTTTCGTAGTTTCCTTTTCTTCCTTGTTGAGTCATAGGAACCACCGTACTGTTAAGTGGGGCCCAAGTGAACATAGTCAAAGTGACTGAAGTGATGCTCAACCCAAACCCTATGTCTTCGAGCGAAGACAATGAGAGCAAATCTTATCCAGAGCTGGATAAGTCAGCTTTGCTTGTAGCCCAAGTAAAGTTGCCGTGTGTGTTTGAAATTTGACCGTTGGAACACGTGTCAGTTCCTTAGTGACCCAGGGTCATTTCGGACATATCAGGTCGGGTTGCCTAGTGACTATAAATAGCCCACCCCCTACACCATAAATTGGTGGCTGCTCAGAGTTAGTGCACGACTTTCGTCGTTTGAGAGCAACCCACCTCGAAGACTTTGAGAGAGAGAAATCCTTGCGAGGACAAAGCCCAAACACCCAGAGCCAAAGAGTGTTAGGCATCACTGAAGTCTTTTTGTCTGTTTGACCTGAAGACTTATTACACTTGAGGACTGTGAATCCTCCAGCCGGTTAGGCGTCACGTTCTGAGCATCCAAGAGTCATTGTGGATCGCCGGCGAACGAAGTCTGTGAAGGTTTGGAAGTCTACCTTGAAGACTTACCAGAGTGATTGGGCGAGGACTGTGTGTCCTTAGCTCAAGGGGAATAAGGTGAAGACGCGGTCTTCTGAGTTAAATCTCAACCTCCCTAACTAGACGTACAGTTGTCACAGCAACTGGAACTGGTCCAACAAATCATGTGTCTTCAACAAGTGACTGGTTCTATCCTCTCCCTCTCTTTACTTAGAGTTTGTCTTCGTGAAGTCATTGCCTGATTGCCTTACCTGTTTGACTTCATTGCTTGACTACTATTGTTGTTTGGCTTCATATTATCTTCCATCCTGGTCTTTACTACCTAGCTGCTATTAGTCCTTGTGATATCACTTCATTACATATTTGACTATGGTTTGCTTAGTGTAGTATACCTTCCGCTGCATATCAATAGGTTCATTTCTACAGTTTGTCTTCGAAACTTCCATGTTTTGAAGACTTTCATAAAAATCGCCTATTCACCCCCCTCTAGTCGATAACTAGCACTTTCAAGAACGATCCATCACAACAGAGGAGTGCCCTGGACGCCGTCTACAGATTCCTCAGATCTTCCTCCACACCTCCGACAGCCATTTCTGCCTCAACTGCTTCAGCGACCAACCCAATAATGCTGAGGTTGACACGGCCACGGCAAAGAGGTTGTACACTTGTTGCATCACTTATTACTATACATTCATGTCGATCCATTAGGGCAACTTTGGTTTGACGGAAAAATATAGCAATAGGGAATTTTCCAATGGCACTCTACTATTCAATTATTCATGCATTTTGTTGAAAGGAATGAAGCAAAACATCCACCTGGACCTACTTTTCAAAATCCTATGCATGAAAACAAGACCAAGTGCATTAGTGGCAGAATAACATTCTAACTGTACACGCTTTCATATGGTTTCACTTTATTTTGGCCGTGTTTCTTTGCATTCCTCTGCTCTTCCAATTCCTGTAAACCAAACACCCAAGTTGACAGAAATCCTGTGTTTACAAATTCTATGTTTACCATGTGCATTCCTATCCTATTCCGGTGTTTTTCCTATCCCTGCGTTTTTAGAATCATGCAAGCCAAATGAGCCCTTACAAAATTACTTCAGTTACAGGTAGGTGTCGAAGGGAACTTTGTGTCGTTTTTCCTGCTCCTGTCGTGACGTCGTCCATCTCACCTGAGGTGCTCCATTGTGAGAAACATCCACCAAACCAGACATCACGACTCCTGACCGTCTTTCGCCGCCTCAGATCTCCTTCCCTGCAGCCGGCACCCACCGCAACGGCATCACCATCATCGACTCAGCAGATGAACCTGAGGAGGACACGGGTCCACAAGAGAGGTCGCACTCTTTTGATTCCGCTTATGTTATGCATTTCTTAAAATTACCTTCTACTTTATCGTCCTGTTCACCTCTTGGACTCCAAGTCAGGTCCAAATTAATGTTCAAACTTGATTTCTAAATTAGTTGTGGGGAACATATCGAGGAAGCAATGAATAGTATCTCCGTCTAATATCTGGTTCACCTAGGTTATGCCTATGTTGTCCATCTTGGGTGGGAAACAAATAGTAAAGCAATCATCATCTGTCTTTTTATTAAATTAAAGCAATCATCAGCCTGCTATCATTAGTTTTGGATCCATCCACTGGTTGTTACCATCACTCTAAATTTCTGCATGCTCTCCTTACATAATCTCACCATGTTTTTTTCGTATGCATGTTAGATATTGTACACAGTCATGCTGAACATGTAGAGAAAAAGAGAAGAGTTTTGCGCGGCAATACAATGTCATGCAGACATCGCTCCATGGTGGGTTCAATGGCAAACCCTTCCCACCCCTCTCCAGATTGTAATCCAGAGGAAGATATCTGTTCTGAGGCGGATTCAGACGCCGCTAACCACTCCTATTTACCCCCAAGGTGTTTGCTCTACTTTGGCATGATGATGTTAGTCATATAATGCATATGTTGCCTTGCAGTGCCTACTTTTGACATCGTATATGTTATATACTTTGTTTAGACATGTTCTGTCGCCACCTGTTTATTTTCTATATCATATATGGGAATTATGCAGTCTCATGTCTTTTAGCCAGCCATAATATATGTGAAATGTGCAATGCCATCTGGTTTAACAAGGCATCATATATTTGAATGATATCTTGCCCATCATTTTCTTCATTACATTTCCATTTGTCGACAATGTTTGTACATTAAACTACTCTTCCTGTGAATCAGCCATTTGGGTGGGAGATTGAAAAATCCGTAGTGAAAACAAGGCCTTCAGAGCAGACAGTGCTACCTGTCGAAGCAGATCTCTTGTTGGGTCCTGATAGCTCCTCAGAGATGGATTCAGAGATAGATGACCAGTCCTATGCCCCCACCAAGGTGTATGCTCTAACTTGGCACGACGTTTTAGTTATTCACCATATCTTTGAATTATGTTATGCTATGCTATCTAGTTTAGATAGACATCATATATGTGAAATTATGTCATGCTATCTATTTTAGTTAAACAATATACATGTCAACTATTTCATGTCCTCTTTTTTCCATACTATCTATTGCATCTGTCTCTCATACAATGTCTGTACATTCAACTATGTTTCCCGTTTATCAGCCATTTGAATTGGAGCGGGTGATGCCAGCATCTAGCGGACTAAAAACACGGTCTTCAAATAAACAGTGCTACCTCTTGGTGGAGATAGCACCCCGGTTGTACATGCACGAGAACCAGCCCTACCACACATAACCCAAACTCTCGCAGATTGTACCCCTACTGCGATGGACAGAGAACCAGCTTCACCCAATCTAACCCCAGCCCCAGCAGATAGTAACCCAGTTCCTGTTGACACAACACCATATCCACCACAGAGCTCCGAAACAAGAGCAGTTAGTAAGGCAGCTCCAGTGCCCAAAGGGCCAGTACTACCACGGCGAACCTCAACTCCACCAGTTAGTACGCCTATTCCTGTGGAGGAAGCACAACCAGCTAGTCGTACTTTAGCATCTATCGCGTTTGATGTTGTTAAATCGTATGTGCGTATCTTCCCATCTTGGAAATATTATACTGAAGATGAAGGAAAATGCCAGTTGCAGGTGTTTGTCCAGGATATATGTGTAAGTAATGTTATTCATGGCAATTACTTTGCTTTGTCCCATACATCCTACCTCCATGATGGTTATAATACAACAAATTTTCCCATTTTTCTCTATAGAGAAGGCCCGATTTGGAAACTCAGGATGAGGTAACCTGTGCTAATACCTCTGCTATCTTCAAGAATGCTTGGTGGTAGTATCGAAATTACCTGATGAAAACGTACTTCACCGGCAAAGAAACTCATCAAATTCCCTTACCTTCTCCTGAGACACATTTATTGGACGATGACTGGGAACGCCTTGTTCTGTACTGGTCCCGAACCAAGAATGTGGTAAGGTCTATGATCTCATTTTCAATTCTTGAGTACTATATTCTTGTGTCTTACTGTACTCTGTTCATGTAGAACAAGTGCCTAAACCTGAAGAACAACTATTCTAATTTAAGATTCCATTGCTATCATAGTTCCAAAAAGCGCTAGGCGTTAATTGTTCGTTTTGCCACCGCCTTCTGCTTTACTGACCAAAGCGCATGCTTATGTGCAGTTATGCATAGATTAAGCGTAGTTATGCGCAATGCATTTCGCCAACGCCTAGAGCCTAGGCGCGCTTAAGTGCTCGCTTAGGCGCGCCTTTTTTAACTATGATAGCTATCGTGCATACTGCTTTGCTCTTGTATCACTGTATTTACTCATACAAACTTATTTTTAAATTGAAGGATCCAATCGAAGCTCCAATGGCACAACAGGTATGTTCACGCATGTTTGTTTAACAGGCTTGCTCTTATCAATAGCTCTGTTGATTTCAATTTCAATTGTGTATACAGATGACTTCTCATACCATGCACATTACTAGCATCACAACCAAGAAAATAGTGTTGTTGTACATGTAGACCCGTGGTACCCATCTGAAATCTTGTTGTGCCGTGTAGTTTCCCACGCTTTGTATTCTTTCACTACTGCTTTGTCTTGAACTGATATGATTTGAACTGTGTCTCTATTTTGATTTGGCAAGACAATGAAGTGACCATAGGATATATATATATATGTTTGTTTGATGCTTTTATTATGTACTAGTACTTGGCAATAGAAGACTTGGTAGTTTAATCATGTCCACCTTACTAATGAACTGGTTCACCGAAATGAGTTTCATATACTAGTACATGTTAAACTCTTATGTGTCTGCTTGTTTCTTCTTTTAGAATGCTGACAAAATATTGGGGAAGAGTGCCTTATTAAGCAATGGTAAAGGAAGTAATGCAGATAAGGTTTAGGATAGTGACACATCCATGTTGGTCTCCAACAAAGCTGATAAAACAGCTAAGGAAGACTATCTCGAAGACAGTGAGACAACCCCAAAGTCATGTCTTGGTTTAGTGCTGGACTTACTAGCCACTACCGCTTGAACAAGCTATTCAAACTCACTGTCTGAATCAGTTCGGTTTCTTGAGTCTCAACTACAAGCTGAAAGACATCGATCAGTTGTGCTGCGACAAGAAGCGGAAGGACTGCGGAAGTCCCTGGAGCATTCAGATGCATACTTCCTGGTGCAACAGCAAGTGTTGGAGGATTTTAGCACCAAACAGGACAAAGCTAATAAGCTTGCTAAGCTTATTGCCAGCATGGTGGATACCATGTTTCTTGAGCTCTTCTGAAGTTGTTTCAGTTATGCTCTTGTTTTGCTGCCGCGTTTATTTGCACTGGTGGCCAATTTTGACGGCCAGTGTTTGTAATATGCTGCTTTGTTCCCTATATTTGCACTGGTGGCGAACTTTGATGCCCAGTGGATGTAATATGTGTAATAGCGGTAATAGGCTAGCGTTAATTGCTTGCTTATTTATTTCCTTATTGTCTTGTTTAGTTGTTTGCTTGTAGTCACTGCAGTTCTATTTCTGTGTTTTTCTAGTGGCCAAAATAACCTATCTTTGGAAACTAGGCCAAAAAAATCATGGCAATACACGGACTGTTGTAACCATGGGCCTCCTGCGGGCCGTATGATCCATGGGCCTTCTACGGGCCGTAGGATCCATTGGCCTTCTATACAGGCCGTAGGATCCATGGGCCTTCTATGGGCCGCACGATTCATGGGCCTTTTACGGGTCGTAGGATCCATGGGCCTTCTACGGGGCGTATCATCATTTCGCCAATCATGGATCGTACTATTCATGGACAATAACGTGCCGTTAATAGGCCGTACTTGATAACTCTATGAAAACAGCCCAACGGGTTTTTTTGACATGAAAATGGCCCAACGTATTATCGGGACACAAACGGGCCGGCTGTAACCACGGGCTGAATTTGGCCCACAAGCAGAAAATGGCAGTAATGGGCCGTAAGTAAACAAATGTGGAAATGATCCCAAGAATAAATGGGCCCCGAGAAGGCCGAAAGATAACATGGGCTGGAAACGGCCCAACGGAATAATGGGCCGTTAATGGGTATAAAGTAATACACTGCTCATTACGGCCTAGTTTCACCACGTGCCGTTAGTGGGTATAAAGTGATACACTGTTCATTGCGGGCCAGTTTTACCACGGGCCGAGCTTAATAAGGGCCTCATATGGGCCGAAAGACGTCATGGGCCATACATGGCTCGGAAGTTAAAATGGGCTGGATTATATTGAACGGCCCAGATGACGCTACTAGGCCTAATTTCGATAGGCCATAAACGGGCTCTGGGTTGGCGGGCTGTAAATGGGCTATATGCGAACAGGTCGTTCACAGGCTTGCCGTAGGTCGGCCCGCCACCTTTTGACCAAGTCAAACTGGCCGGCCTTTTCACAGGAATGGGCCTCTGTTGGGCAGTGCCACGTGATGATAATTTTGGTAATGTCATGGAACACTTCAACGACAGCACAAGTATGACTATCTTGATTTTGTCATGGATGTACATGCATGACAGAAAACGTGACCTACTGTGACAAACACGTATCATCACGGAAGTGTATTTTTTTTGTAGTGTCGGCCGTATGACTGCCGTCGAGTGCCCAAACCTCCTACGAGGAGTGGATCATATGTGCCTCGGCAAAATGATGACAGACGCCCTCATAGTGGCAAACGAAGAATACCAGTCGACCCAAGGGAGCGAGGCTTTGATGCGAGATCTATTCTCGTTCAGGGCCTAGTTGACAGGAACAGGGCACACAGAGAGGGCTTTGACAGATATCACCCGAGTGGCAGCAGAGTTCATGTTTCAGGTCCAGAGTGTTTCAGGAGAGCCATCAGGGCTGCGGTGATTCCTCCCAACTTCAGGTTGGCGACTGAAGTCAGCAAGTTCACTGGTGAGTCCAAGCCTGATACTTGGCTTGAGGATTACCGAGTGGCTATACAGATTGGTGGCGGCAATGATGAAGTGGCCATGAAGCACCTTCCTCTGATGTTGGAAGGCTCGGCTAGGGCATGGTTGACTCAGTTAGCACCTGGCAGTATATTCAGTTGGGAGGAACTGGCCCGAGTGTTTGTTAGAACTTTTGAGGGTACTTGCAAGCGACCAGTAGGGTTAACAGAATTGCAGCATTGCATGCAAAAACCGAATGGAACTCTGAGAGATTACATTCAGAGGTGGACCACTTTGCATCACACAGTGGAAAATGTGTCCGAGCATCAAGTAGTTTGTGCCATCAAGGAAGGCGTTAAGTATCAAGAACTAGTTCTGAAATTCGGTCGGACGGGAGATATGTCTCTGACTCAGATGATGGAAATAGCCACTCGGTACGCTAATGGATAAGAAGAGGATCGACTCCACAGTGGAAAGAGCAAACCAGTCGGTCAGGACACCGGTGGAGGAAATTGCAATCGGAAACAGTAGCGTAAAGCTGAGCCTGCGGGACCTGGTGAAACTGCGGCAGTGATTCAAGGAAAATTTAAAGGGAAACCTAAGGGGCCCTCGACCACCAAAAAAGTGAAAGATCAAGCTGTAAATGATGTGTTGGATTTGCCATGTCACATTCACACCAAGAAGGATGAAGAAGGCAATCTGATTTATCCTAAGCATACCACTCGACAGTGTCGGGTTCTGATCCAGCAATTCTGAGAGAAACAACCTAATGAGAAGGAAAAGGAATCAAACAAGGATGAGGACAAAGAGGAAGATGATGGTTTTCCCAATGTCAATTCCACCCTAGTGATTTTTGCTGATGCTGAGAGCAAAAGTCGACTGAAAGTGATCAACAGAGAAGTGAATATGGTTGCTTCAGCAACGACAACATACCTGAAGTGGTCACAAATAGCTATCACATTCGACCAGTCTGATCACCCTGCTCGCGTAGCCACCCCTGGGAGGCAAGCATTGGTGGTCGACCTAGTTGTTGGAAGCACTCGACTGACCAAAGTGCTAATGGATGGTGGTAGCGGCCTGAATATCCTTTATGCTGAAACCTTGAAGGGGATGGGCATTCCGATGTCCAAACTTAGTGAGAGCAACATGAGCTTTCACGACGTCATTCCTGGCAAGAAGGCTGAATCACTCGGCCAAATAACGCTTGACGTGGTTTTCGGTGATTCAAGGAATTACCGTAAGGAAAAGTTGACATTTGAAGTAGTGGATTTCCAGAGTGCTTATCATGCTACTTTAGGGAGGCCGGCATATGCACGATTCATGGCTCGACCATGTTACGTGTATCTCAAGTTGAAAATGCCTGGTCCCAGAGGAGTGATCACAGTCACTGGCAATCAGCAGAAGGCAGAAGAATGCTTCCAGAAGGGTTCTAAATTGCCGATGCACAAATGGCAGCAGTAGAAATGCAGGAGTATCCGAAAAATGCATATCCGAGTGATTTATTGCGAGCCAAGAAGCCTGCCACAGATTCTGCATTTCAGTCGTCCGGTGAAACAAAGCCGATTCATATTCACCCGACCAATCCTCATGCTGCTCCTACTCATATCTCAACATCAATCGACAACAAATTTGAAGAAGCGCTCATCCAGTTCCTCCGTGAGAACTGGGACATCTTTGCTTGGAAATCTTCTGACATGCCGGGTGTACCCAGGGGACTGGCTGAGCACCGTTTGCGAGTCGATCCAAATGTGAAACCAGTCAAGGAACATCTTTGACGGTCCACCGTACAGAAGAGAAAGGCAATTGGCGAAGAAGTTGCTTGGCTCCTAGCAGCTGAGTTCATTCGAGAGATTTACCACTCCGAGTGGCTCGCCAATGTTGTCATGGTTCCCAAGAAGGACCACTCACTTCGTATGTGCATTGACTTCAAGCATATCAATCGGGCCTGCCCGAATGATCATTTCCCTCTCCCCCGTATCGACCAAATCGTCGACTCGACTGCGGGGTGTGAGCGTTTGTCTTTTCTGGACGCCTATTCCGGGTATCATCAGATCCGACTGTATGGACCCGATGAGATAAAAATAGCTTTCATCACTCCATTCGGGTGCTTTTGTTGTGTCACCATGCCATTCGGTCTCAAGAACGCTGGTGCCACATTTATGAGGATGGTTCAGAAGTGTCTGCTCACTCAAATCAGTCGAAATGTGGGAGCATATATGGATGACATTGTGGTCAAGTTGCGTAAAGGTTCCGACCTGCTGACTGACCTCGCTGAAACCTTTGCCAACCTGAGAAGATATGATATCAAGCTTAATCCGTCGAAATGCACATTCGAAGTTCCAGGAGGAAAGTTACTTGGTTTTCTCGTTTCCGAACGAGGGATCGACGTGAACCCAAAGAAAGTTGGGGCCATACTCCGGATGAAATGCCCTGTGCGTGTGCATGACGTTCAGAAGCTTACTAGTTGCTTGGCCGCCTTGAGCCGTTTCATCTCTCGCCTCGGTGAAAAGGCATTGCCTCTTTACTGACTAACGAAGAAATCTGATAAGTTCGAGTGGACTCCTGAAGCTGACGCAGCATTTGCAGAACTCAAAACTCTTCTTTCTACCCAGCCGATGCTTGCTGCCCCAATCAGCAAAGAGCCTTTACTGCTTTATATTGGAGCCACTGGACAAGTTGTCAGTACGATGCTCACGGTCGAGCGGGAAGAAGAAGGAAAAGCCTATAAAGTTTAGTGCCCAGTCTACTATATTTCTGAAGTCTTGACTCCATCCAAGCAAAGATATCCACATTATCAGAAGCTTGTCTGTGGAATTTACATGACCACGAAGAAGGTTGCGCATTATTTCTCTGATCACTCCATTACAATCGTCAGTGACGCACCATTGTCAGAAATTCTGAACAACGGAGATGCAACTGGTCAAGTGGCAAAGTGGGTGATTGAACTCCTTCCCTTGGATATCCAGTTTGAGGCAAAGAAAGCTATCAAGTCCCAAGCAATAGCAGATTTCCTTGCCGAGTGGGTTGAGCAGCAACAACCGACTCAGATTCACTCGGAGCATTGAACCATGTTCTTTGATGGATCCAAGATGCTGAATGGTTCTGGTGCTGGGGTGGTATTGGTATCCCCCAGAGGAGACAGACTCAGCTATGTTCTTCAGATTCATTTTGATTCCTCCAACAATGAAGCTGAATATGAAGCACTTCTATACGGGTTGCGTATGGCCATTTCACTTAGAGTCTGTCGCCTAATGGTCTACAGGGACTCAGATTTGGTGGTTAATCAAGTAATGAAGGAGTGGGACGTCAGAAGCCCGGCTATGACTGGTTATTGTAATGCAGTGAGAAAACTGGAAAAGAAGTTTGATGGGTTTGAGCTCCACCATATACCCGACTGAAAAATCAAGTTGTTGATGACTTGGCAAAGATAGGTTCCAAGAGAGAGACCGTTCCTAGCAATGTGTTTTTGGAGCATATTCACACACCTTCAGTTCAGGAAGATCCTTTCACTGAAGAGCCCCCACAGCCTAAGAGTGCCACTGATCCGACTGAAGTCGAAGTCCCAGCCGTGGTCGACTTGATCATGGAGGTTTTGGTCGTCACTCCTGACTGGACAGTGCCATACATTGCATACATTCTTAGGAAGTAACTCCCATAGGATGAAGAAGAGGCTCGACAGATCATCCAATGATCCAAAGCCTTTACTGTGATAAGAGGACAGCTGTTCAGAGAAAGTGTAACTGGAGTCAGCCAGAAATGCATCACGCCAGAAGAAGGCCGAATGATCCTCAATGATATTCACTCGGGGACCTGTGGTCACCATGCGTCCTCTCGGACCATCGTTGCCAAAGCATACCGAGCCGGATTTTACTAGCCACATGCCAATGAGATGGCGAAAGAAATAGTAGACAAATGTGAAGGTTGTTTGTTCTACTCCAACATGTCCCACAAACCCGCATCAGCCTTGAATACCATTCCACTCGTCTAGCCATTCGCTGTTTGGGTATTAGATATGGTTAGGCCCCTGAGGACTGGCAGAAGTGGTTTCACTCATTTGCTCGTAGTAGTCGACAAGTTCACCAAATGGATTGAGGCTAAGCCCATCAAGAACCTCGAAGCGAGTACCGCTGTCAACTTCATCAGAGAGTTAACTTTCAGATATGGAGTCCCACACAACATTATGACGGATAATGGATCAAACTTCAATTCAGATGAATTCAGAGCTTTTTGTGCTTCCCAAAGCACTCGAGTCGACTATGCCTCAGTCGCCCACCCACAGTCAAATGGACAAGCAGAAAGAGCAACTGGTTTGATCCTCAAAGGGCTGAAACCTCGACTGATGCGTGATCTCAAGCATGCTGCAGGAGCTTGGGTTGATGAACTGCCGTCAGTACTCTGGGGATTGAGAACAAATCCAAATCCGTCGACTGGTCGAACCCCGTTCTTCCTTGTCTATGGAGCTCAGGCTGTGCTTCCGAGTGACTTGCTTCACAATGCACCCCGAGTAGAACTTCTCTCAAAAGCCGAAGCAGAGCTAGCACGGCAAGATGCTGTCGATCTTCTGGAAGAAGAAAGAGAGATGGCCTTGATCAGGTTGACCATCTATCAGCAAGTTCTCCGTCGATTCCACGCTAGAAACGTGAAAGATCGGGCATTTCAAGAGGGAGACCTGGTTCTAAGAGTGGATTAGCAGAAACCACACAAGCTCGCTCCTGCTTGGGAAGGGCCCTTCATCATCACCAAAGTGCTCCACAATGGAGCGTATCACCTCTACAACGTCGAGCACAAGAAGGATGAGCCACGCGCTTGGAATGCAGAGTTGCTCTGCCATTTTTATACTTAAGCACTTTGTCTGTTGAGATGTAATAAGAAATAACTTTTAGTTTGTTTATCAAAGAGAGAGTTTTACAGTCCTCTGAAATGATTGTCGTTGCTTATTCATATGTTTAAAATCGCCCAGTGGGTGGCTTAGCTGCGAATCCGTTTCGCCTAAGTCTAAAAAATCCTACCGAGTGGTGAGCAAGCCTTTCACTCGGGGGCTTATCTGCGAATATGTTTCGCCTAAGTTTGAAAAATCCTACTGAGTGGTGAGCAACCCTCTCACTCGGGGGCTTAGCTGCAGTCCAGTACTCGCGTAAGTTTGAAAAATCCTAGCGAGTAGTGAGCAACCCTCTCACTCGGGGGCTTAGCTGCAGTCCAGTACTCGCCTAAGTTTGAAAAATCCCACCAAGTGAAGAGCAACCCTCTCACTCAGGGGCTTAGCTGCAGTCCAGTACTCGCCTAAGTTTGAAAAATCCCACCGAGTGAAGAGCAACCCTCTCACTAGGGGGCTTAGCTGCAGTCCAGTACTCGCCTAAGTCTAAAAAATCCTATCGAGTGGTGAGCAATCCTTTCACCCGGGGGCTTAGCTGCGGTCCAGTACTCGCCTAAGTTTGAAAATCCCACCGAGTGAAGAGAAACCCTCTCACTCGGGGGCTTAGCTGCAGTCCAGTACTTGCCTAAGTTTGAAAAATCCCACCGAGTGGTGAGCAAGCCTTTCACTCGGGGGCTTAGCTGCAATCCAGTACTCGCCTAAGTTTGAAAAATCCCACCGAGTGAAGAGCAACCCTCTCACTCGGGGGCTTAGCTGCAGTCCAGTACTCGCCTAAGTTTGAAAAATCCCACCGAGTGAAGAGCAACCCTCTCACTCGGGGTCTTAGCTGCAGTCCAGTACTTGCCTAAGTCTAAAAAATCCTACCAAGTGGTGAGCAACCCTCTCACTTGGGGGCTTAGCTGCATTCCAATACTCGCCTAAGTTTGAAAAATCCCACTGAGTGAAGAGCAACCCTCTAACTCTGGGGCTTAGCTGCAGTCCAGTACTCACCTAAGTTTGAAAAATCCCACCGAGTGAAGAGCAACCCTCTCATTCGGGGGTTTAGTTGCAGTCCAGTACTCGCCTAAGTTCGAAAAATCCTGCCGAGTGGAGAGCAAACCTCTCATTTGGGGGCTTAGCTGCAGTCCAGTACTCGTCTAAGTTTAAAACACATCCCGATCCGCAAGGACGACGTGGTGGAGGTCGACTGCGACCTTCTCCTCAGAGCTCCGCCATAAGCACAATGTGCACTCCATCCCGATCCACAAGGACGACGAGGTGCAGGTCGGCTGCGACCTTCTCCTCAGAGCTGCGCCATAAGTACAATGTGCACTCCATCCCGACCCGCAAGGACGACGAGGTGCAGGTCGACTGCGACCTTCTCCTCAGAGCTGCATCACAAGTACAAAGACTATTCCGAGTGAAGAACAAGTTCCACTCGAAGACAAACACAAGCATATTCAGAGATAAACCAAGTTCAGATGAATCCCGAGGTTCCAGACCACAGATTAAAGTACTCGGGCATCAAGCCCGAAGGAGTTTAACGGTTACCAAATCACTCAGCATCTCGAGGCAAATTTAAGGTGAGGCATAAAGTTTGTTCACTCTGCAGGAGGTGGGCTAGCGGGCTCGACGAACTCGTCCAGGTCGATTCCATCAGCAATCCAAGTGGCGGCAACAATGAAGGTTTCCATGAAAGATTGGAAGTCATGCCTTTTGGTATTGGCAACCTTGATTGCTGCTAGCTTCTCTTCTCATGCTTCCTTGTAGTGGACACGAACCAGGGACAGAGCCACAACAGCACCGCATCGAGCACAGGACTTCTTCCATTCCTGCACTCGACCAGGAACCTCGTTAAGTCGAGCCATCAGAGACTCGAGGTCATTTTGGAGCGTCGCCCTTGGCCAGAGTGTTGTGTCGATTAGCGTCACCGTGACTTTCAGTCGAGCAAGGTAGTCGACAACACCAGCGACACGGGATTCCAGTCGGAGCACGTTCATGGCAGCTTCGTCCTTCACACGAGAGAGGATGGGGTCCAAGCTTGTCTCAACTCACCCTGTTTCTTCCTCAAAGTTCTGGCAAAATTCTGCACACACAATACAACGATGAGTCAATGGTTATATATCGAGTCGATAGGAACAAGTCAGTTGGACAATGGAAAGCACCTTCAAGCATGATGAACAACTTCTTGGCAAGCCCTCCCAGATAGTTCTCTAGGTCATCCCGCTTGCGACCAATGCCTTCCATCTTTTCGGTCAGATCGTTCTTTTCCTTCTTCAGATAAGTCGCCTCCTTGTTGGCTTCATCAAGGGCAGTTTTCAGCTTGACATTCTCTTCCTCCAGTTTGCCGACTGAAACCAGCTTCTGGTCAGCGAGTGCAGCTTCTTTCTGCCCGGCTGCGAGGTCCAGATCCTTCTTCGTGAGAGCCTGGTTCATTGTTTCTGAAAGAAATAACACTATGTTTAGAAAAAGCAAATAACACCCGGTTAAGCAATTGAGCAGTCGACAAGTATTTTACCAGCAGCTTCATCCTTGACCTTCTGCAAGTTTGTCTTTGCTAGCTCCAGATCGAGATTGAGCTGAATCTGCTTCTGCTCTAGGTTAGCAAAACGAGCTCCAAGTTCACATCATTTATGTAATCAAAGGACAGTCAGTCAACAGATGAAAATATAGGTTACTTCAGAGCAATAGAGTGATAAATTCAACAAATTCTAAGACTACTGCCAAATCAAACATCCAACAGTAGTCTCGGGACTACACCTAGTGGGTGCACTTAGCGTGCCCCCACTGGTCCATTTTCCACTCGACATGGTCTTTCTAGACTGAGTGTAAAAAAAAGAAGGGTTGTTCTCATACCATAGTCGACTACCCGCAGTCGACCACGATCTCGGGGACTACACCCAGTGGGTGCACTTAGCGTGCCCCCACTGGTTCAGGTTCCACTCGACACGGTCCGTCCAGGCCGAGTGAGAAAATTCCGATTCTCAGACCACAGTCGACTGCTCGCAGTCGACTATGGTCTCGAGGACTACACCCAGTGGGCACTCAGCGTGCCCCCACTAGTTCAAAGATTCAATCGAAACAACTTAGTCGACTCAAGATACAAGACTATTCAGTGACATGACAAAACACCCAGCGGGTGTACAAATGCAAAATGCAGACTGATGGAAAGATCCTTTAAGGAAAGCTTTCAGGTAGCATATCCTAACAGAACAAACGACAAGCTAAAGAGTCAGTCGGTGATCAACTAACCTCGACGTTGTTCTGGAGAGCTGAGCTGGCGTCGTAAGCAGCTTGGCTGGCCTCCCGGACCACCTTAATCTGCTCCATCATGATGCCCGCCTGGCGTATAGCCTCCTTGGCAGGGCCCACTTGGTCCTCGGCTGGAGTCTGCGCAGTCGACGCTGAGGGATGGGCACTCATCAATGGTACGGCGAAAGTCACAGAAGTCCAATTTGCATCACCGCCCTCCTGGATTACCGTTTCCGTCACTGGCGTTGATTGAGGCGCTCTGCCAGTTGACGCCTTCCAGTTTCTTCTCCCCAGAGGCCTCATCGGCACATCCTCGTCGTCGTCTAGAAGATCAATGACATTGGGAGGAGCTGCAAAACGAATCAATCGCCAGAAATTCAGTCGACCAATAAAACGGCCGAGAAAATAAAGACAGGATTACGAGAGTCGTACCCGGATTAGAGGCGAATGCATCTTCCATTTCCTTGTCTTCATTCGTGTAAGCAGAAGTCTCAGAGGTAGCAGCACTGCAAATCTCAAGATTCAGTCGGTCATGTCTGCCGCAATGAGTCGACCCAAATTCAATTCATGCTAAACCAAGAAATCAAGTCCAACTATTACCCGGAAGCAATGGAAACGGTCACTTTGATCTTGGGCAAGGCCCTCCGCGGTTTTGACGGCGTAGCTTTTGATTGCTTCGGTGCCTTCTTAGTCGGCGCTGGAGAAGACGTCCAAGGGCGCTTTGAGGTCTGTCCAGTTTGTGCAGTCGCTTTGCCACGGATACTTGTCGGGTTGTGAGTTTGTTTGGATTGCCTTTCGATGCGAGGGGGTGAGTCGACTTCTTCGCCGTCGCTAGAGTCGTCGCTTTCATCGTCTTCTCCCCCATCAGAGTGCCACTCGCCGCTCTCGCCTCTGCTCGCCTCCCCTTCCGGATCCTGCTCCTGCTCTCCGTTGGGCATCGAGTACATCTCAGTGAGGGCCTGAAAGACAACAAGTGGAACAAATGTTAGTCGGTTGGCAAAAAGCAATTACACGATAGATCAAGAAAACACTCGGAAATTTAGAGTTGGACCTTATCTGGTTCATACGAGTTGTCGAGTGGAGGGATCCTCCTGGACCCTCTAGGGTTATCCTTGTTACAAGTGATGCCCCTCAACCACTGTGCCACTGTATCCTCATCGACCTCCTGTGGGTGGATCCGAGTGGTATCATCAATGCCCGAGTACATCCACATCGGATGGTCATGAGCTAGAAGTGGCTGAATGCGTTGTCTGAGGAAGACCTCCAGCAGATCCATGCCAGCCACGCCGTCACGAATGAGTTGGACCACTCGCTCGACCAACACCTTCACCTCCGCTTTTTCCGCCGGAGTCACTTTCAAGGCAGAGGGCTTCTCGACTCGAGCCATGGAAAAGGGGGGAAGTCTAGTCGACTGGCCTGGAGTCGGCTGGTCTTCACAGTAGAACCAGGTCGACTACCACCCTCTAACTGACTCGGGAAGAATCATGACTGGGAAGGTAATCTTGCCTCTCATTTGGATCCGAAGACCCCCACACATCTGGATCACATGCGTCCTCTCGTCACTCGGATTGGCCTTTTTGACCGACTGAGAACGACAGGTGAAAATGTGTTTGAAGAGACCCCAGTGTGGTATACAACCCAGAAAATTCTCACACATGGATACGAATGCAGCGAGGTACGTGATTGTGTTGGGGGAAAAGTGATGAAGTTGTGCTCCAAAGAAGTTCAAGAAGCCTCAGAAGAAAGGATAGGGAGGCAAATAAAAACCATGGTCAACATGGGTGGCGAGGAGAACACACTCACCCTCCTGCGGCCGCGGCTCGGTCTCGTCCTTCGGGAGCCGCCCAGATCCGTGGGGAATCAGTCCCCCCTTGACCAGATCATCGATGTCGTCTTGCCGGATCATCGACCTAATCCAATCGCCCTGGATCCAGCCGGGTGGTAAGCCGGATCTCGACGAGGACCCTCCCCGCCTCGTATTTTTCCCTTTCGCCTTCGCCGTCGCCTTCTTTGCATGCTCCAGAGCCACCGTCTTCTCCTTCCCCATTATGGAGGGTGGTGTTCGAGCTGAGCGGCGGCGCCCAGGGAGGAGGTGGATGTGATGGAAAACGGAGGAGGAAGAGAGGAGATGAGGTGCATTGTGCAGAAAACCCCAGCCGCGACGCCTTATATGGAACCATTTCCGAGTGGCTGACCTGTGGGCCTAGGAAATCATGTCAAATCCCGCAACAGTTGCGCATGCAGTATGTGGTGAAAAGGGTGGCGCGGATATCAAGGCATCCCTGCCTAATCTTCTCTGATTACTGCGGCCTCCTCCGCCCCGTGCGCTTCCCGAAATTCGAATCCCACAAGATCCGCGAGCAACAGAGCAACCTGTCAGACTGAAGATTTTTTCCATACCAACACTCGAAACTTAGCAGTAAAAGTTCACTCGACGAACTAAGAATGGATCAAGGCGATTGAAAAAGAAGTTGAAGTCACCATGTTGTTCATTGATCCCAGTGAGACGCATCCGAAGCGCAAAAGTTGAGTCGTAAGTATTTTCAACTCCTTCTCCACTCGAACCCTGAACCATTCGGGGGCTAATGATGAAGCTATGTACCTAGGGTAGGGTCATAGGCCTGACCTAGACACCCTGTCCTAGGACATTACCCTAAAGTCAGAAGCATTCAAGGGATATCATCATCCACTCGACTAGAAGCATTCCACTCGGAAGATTCAAGTTCACTCGACCGTAACAGGAATCACTCGACAGACAGGAGACCTAAAGTCACTCTGAATGGCAACAGTAGGACGTTTACTCCGTAGACTTAATGGGCATTTATGTCACTTTATTACTGGCGTTACCAGAAACGCCCCATCTTTATGTACCTTAAACCGTGTGTAACTGAGGGCGGGAGGGGTCTGGCGAACTCTATATAAGCCACCCCCTCCTCAGGGACAAGGGTTCACACCCCCTGTAACTCCACACACATATAATCCAGTCGACCGCCTCCGGGCACCGAGACGTAGGGCTATTACTTCCACCGTGAAGGGCCTGAACTCCTAAACCTTGTGTGTAAAATTTCACCATAGATGGGATCTTGCCTCCTCATGCCTACCCCCATTCTACTGTCAGTCTTAGAACCACGACAGCACCCCCCTTGAGGAGTCTGAATTGGACAAGGAGGGGGCGGCGCCCCCTCTTTCCCTCTCCTTCGTTCCCCCTTCCTCCTCCTAGTTGGACTAGGAAAGGGGGAGTCCTACTCCTACTAGGAGGACGACTCCTCCCCTCCTTGGCGCGCCCAAGGGCTGGCCGGCCTCCCCCTTGCTCCTTTATATACGGGGGCAGGGGACACCCTAGAGCAGAACAACAGACATTGTCTTAGCTGTGTGTGGTGCCCCCCTCCACCATAATCCACCTCGGTCATATCGTTGCAGTGCTTAGGCGAAGACCTGTGCCGGTAGCTTCATCATCACTGTCATCACGCCGTCGTGCTGACGAAGCTCTCCCTCGACACTCAGCTAGATCGAGAGTTCGTGGGACGTCACCGAGCCGAACATGTGCAGATCGCGGAGGTGCCATACTTTGGGTACTAGCATCGATCGGATCGTGAAGACGTACGACTACATCAACCGCGTTGTCATAACACTTCCGCTTTCGGTCTACAAGGGTACATGGACAACACTTTCCCATCTCGTTGCTATGCATCACCATGATCTTGTGTGTGCGTAGGATTTTTTTGAAATTACTACGTTCCCCAACAGTGGCATCCAAGCCAAGTCTATGTGTAGATTTTATATGCACGAGTAGAACACAAGTGAGTTGTGGGCGATAATAGTCATACTGCTTACCAACATCTCATACTTTGATTCGGCGATATTGTTGGATGAAGCGGTCCAGACCGACATTACGCGTACGCTTATGCGAGACTGGTTCTACCGACGTGCTTCGCACACAGGTGGCTGGTGGGCGTCAGTTTCTCCAACTTTAGTTGAATCGAGTGTGGCTACGCCCGGGCCTTGTTGAAGGTTAAAATAGCACATACATGATGAAAAATCGTTGTGGTTTTGATGCGTAGGTAAGAACGGTTCTTGCTCAGCCCGTAGCAAACACGTAAAACTTGCAACAACAAAGTAGAGAGCGTCTAACTTGTTTTTGCAGGGCATGTTGTGATGTGATATGGTCAAGACATGATGCTAAATTTTATTGTATGAGATGATCATGTTTTGTAACAGAGTTATCGGCAACTGGCAGGAGCCATATGGTTGTCGCTTTATTGTATTAATTGCTTTACTTTATCACTAAGTGGTAGCGATAGTTGTAGAAGCAATAGTTGGCGAGACGACAACGATGCTACGATGGAGATCAAGGTGTCGCGCCGGTGACGATGGTGATCATGACGGTGCTTTGGAGATGGAGATCAAAGGCACAAGATGGTGATGGCCATATCATATCACTTATATTGATTGCATGTGATGTTTATCCTTTATGCATCTTATTTTGCTTAGTTCGACGGTAGCATTATAAGATGCTCTCTCACTAAATTTCAAGGTACAAGTGTTCTCCCTGAGTATGCACCGTTGCGAAAGTTCGTCGTGCCGAGACAGCACATGATGATCGGGTGTGATAAGCTCTGCGTTCACATACAACGGGTGCAAGCCAGTTTTGCACACGCAAAATACTCGGGTTAAACTTGATGAGCCTAGCATATGCAGATATGGCCTCGGAACACTGAGACCGAAAGGTCGAGCGTGAATCATATAGTAGATATGATCAACATAGTGATGTTCACCATTGAACACTACTCCATCTCACGTGATGATCGGACATGGTTTAGTTGATTTGGATCACGTGATCACTTAGATGATTAGAGGGAAGTCTATCTAAGTGGGAGTTCTTAAGTAATTTGATTAATTGAACTTTAATTTATCATGAACTTAGTACCTGATAGTATTTTACATGTCTATGTTGTTGTAGATAGATGGCCCGTGCTGTTGTTCCATTGAATTTTAATGTGTTCCTAGAGAAAGCTAAGTTGAAAGATGATGGTAGCAACTACACGGACTGGGTCCGTAACTTGAGGATTATCCTCATTGCTGCACAGAAGAATTACGTCATGGAAGCACCACTAGGTGCCAAACCTGCTGCAGGAGCAATGCCAGATGTTATGAACGTCTGGCAGAGCAAAGCTGATGACTACTCGATAGTTCAGTGTGCCATGCTTTACGGCTTAGAATTGGGACTTCAACGATGTTTTGAACGTTATGGAGCATATGAGATGTTCCAGGAGTTGAAGTTAATATTTCAAGCAAATGCCCGGATTGAGAGATATGAAGTCTCCAATAAGTTCTACAACTGCAAAATGGAAGAGAATAGTTCTGTCAGTTAGCATATACTCAAAATGTCTGGGTATAACAATCACTTGACTCAACTGGGAGTTAGTCTTCCTGATGATAGTGTCATTGACAGAGTTCTTCAATCACTGCCACCAAGCTACAAGAGCTTCGTGATGAACTATAATATGCAAGGGATGGATAAGATGATTCCCGAGCTCTTCGCAATGCTGAAAGCTACGGAGGTAGAAATCAAGAAAGAGCATCAAGTGTCGATGGTCAACAATACCACCCGTTTCAAGAAAAAGGGTAAAGGGAATAAGGGGAACTTCAATAATAACGGCAAGCAAGTTGCCGCTCAAGTGAAGAAGGCCAAGTCTGGGCCTAAGCTTGAGACTGAGTGCTTCTACTGCAAAGCGACTGGTCACTGGAAGCGTAACTACCCCAAGTATTTGGCGGATAAGAAGGATGGCAAGGTGAACAAAGGTGTATGTGATATACATGTTATTGATGTGTAGCTTACTAATGCTCGTAGTAGTGCCTGGGTATTTGATACTGGTTCTGTTGTTAATATTTGCAACTCGAACTAGGGACTACGGATTAAGCAAAGATTGGCTAAGGATGAGGTGACGATGCGTGTGGGAAATGGTTCCAAAGTCGATGTGATCGCAGTCGGCATGCTACCTCTACATCTACCTTCGGGATTAGTTTTAGACCTGAATAATTTTTGTTTGGTGGCAGCGCTAAGCATGAACATTTTATCTGTATCTTGTTTGATGCAAGATGGTTATTCATTTAATTCAGAGAATAGTGGTTGTTCTATTTATATGAGTAATATCTTTTATGGTCATGCACCCTTGAAGAGTGGTCTATTTTTGTTGAATCTCGATAGTAGTGATACACATATTCATAATATTGAAGCCAAAAGATGCAGAGTTGATAATGATAGTGCAACTTATTTGTGGCACTACCGTTTGGGTCATATTGGTGTAAAGCGCATGAAGAAACTCCATTCTGATGGACTTTTGGAATCACTTGATTATGAATCACTTGGTATTTGCGAACCATGCCTCATGGGCAAGATGACTAAAACTCCGTTCTCCGGAACAATGGAGCGAGCAACAAATTTGTTGGAAATCATACATAATGATGTATGTGGTCCGATGAATATTGAGGCTCGCGGCGGGTATCGTCATTTTCTCACCTTCATAGCTGATTTAAGCAGATATGGGTATATCTACTTGATGAAACATAAGTCTGAAACATTTGAAAAAGTTCAAAGAATTTCAGAGTGAAGTGGAAAATCATCGGGACAAGAAAAATAAAGTTTCTACGATCTGATTGTGGAGGAGAATATTTGAGTTACGAGTTTGGTCTTTATTTGAAAAAATGCGGAATAGTTTTGCAACTCACGCCACCCGGAACACCACAACGTAATGGTGTGTCCGAACGTTGTAATCGTACTTTACTGGATATGGTGCGATCTATGATGTCTCTTACTGATTTACCGCTATCGTTTTGGGGTTATGCTTTAGAGACGGCTGCATTCACGTTAAATAGGGCACCATCTAAATCCGTTGAGACGACACCTTATGAACTGTGGTTTGGCAAGAAACCCAAATTGTCGTTTCTCAAAGTTTGGGGTTGCAATGCTTATGTGAAAAAGCTTCAACCTGATAAGCTCGAACCCAAATCGGAGAAATGTGTCTTAATAGGATACCCGAAGGAGACTGTTGGGTACACCTTCTATCACAGATCCGAAGGCAAGACATTCATTGCTAAGAATGGATCCTTTCTAGAGTCGGAGTTTCTCTCGAAAGAAGTGAGTGGGAGGAAAGTAGAACTTGATGAGGTAACTGTACCTGCTCCCTTATTGGAAAGTAGATCATCACATAAATCTGTTCCCGTGACTCCTACACCAATTAGTGAGGAAGCTAATGATGATGATCATGAAACTTATGATCAAGTTACTACCGAACCTCGTAGGTCAACCAGAGTAAGATCCACACCAGAGTGTTACGGTAACCCTGTTCTGGAGGTCATGTTAATTGACCATGATGAACCTACGAACTATGAGGAAGCGATGATGAGCCCAGATTCCACGAAATGGCTTGAGGCCATGAAATCTGAGATGGGATCCATGTATGAGAACAAAGTGTGGACTTTTGTTGACTTGCCCGATGATGGGCAATCCATCGAGAATCAATGGATCTTCAAAAACAAGACTGACGCTGACGGTAATGTCACTGTCTACAAAGCTCGACTTGTTGCGAAAGGTTTTCGACAAGTTGAAGGAGTTGACTATGATGATACATTCTCACCCGTAGCAATGCTTAAGTCCATCCGAATCATGTTAGCAATTGCTGCATTTTATGATTATGAAATTTCGCAAATGGATGTAAAGACTGCATTCCTGAATGGATTTCTGGAAGAAGAGTTGTATATGATGCAACCTGAAGGTTTTATCAATCCAAAGGATTCTAACAAAGTGTGCAAGCTCCAGCGATCAATTTATGGACTGGTGCAAGCATCTCGGAGTTGGAATAAACGTTTTGATAGTGTGATCAATGCATATGGTTTTATACAGACTTTTGGAGAAGCCTGTATTTACAAGAAAGTGAGTGGGAGATCTGTAGCATTTCTAATATTATATGTGGGTGACATATTGTTGATTGGAAATGATATATAATTTCTGGATAGCATAAAAGGATACTTGAATAAGAGTTTTTCAATGAAAGACCTCGGTGAAGCTGCTTATATATTGGGCATCAAGATCTATAGAGATAGATCAAGATGCTTAATTGGACTTTCACAGAGCACATACCTTGACAAAGTTTTGAAGAAGTTCAAAATGGATCAAGCAAAGAAAGGATTCTTGCCTGTGTTACAAGGTGTGAAATTGAGTCAGACTCAATGCCCGTCCACTGCAGAAGGTAGAGAGAAAATGAAAGTCATTCCCTATGCTTCAGCCATAGGTTCTATCATGTATGCAATGTTGTGTACCAGACCTGATGTGTGCCCTGCTATTAGTTTAGCAGGGAGGTAGCAAAGTAATCCAGGAGTGGATCACTGGACAACGGTCAAGAACATCCTGAAATACCTGCAAAGGACTAAGGATATGTTTCTTGTTTATGGAGGTGACAAAGAGCTCGTCGTAAATGGTTACATCGATGCAAGCTTTAACATTGATCCGGATGACTCTAAGTCACAAACCGGATACGTATTTATACTGAATGGTGGAGCTGTTAGTTGGTGCAGCTCTAAGAATAGCGTCATGGCGGGATCTACATGTGAAGCGCAGTACATAACTCCTTCAGAAGCAGGAAATGAAGGAGTCTGGATGAAGGAGTTCATATCCGATCTAGGTGTCATACCTAGTGCATCGGGTCCAATGAAAATCTTTTGTGACAATACTGGTGCAATTGCCTCGGCAAAGGAATCCAGATTTCACAAGAGAACCAAGCACATCAAGAGACGCTTCAATTCCATCCGCGATCAAGTCAAGGAGGGAGACATAGAGATTTGCAAGATACATATGGATCTGAATGTTGCAGACCCGTTGACTAAGCCTCTCTCACGAGCAAAACATGATCAGCACCAAGACTCCATGGGTGTTAGAATCATTACTGTGTAATCTAGATTATTGACTCTAGTGCAAGTGGGAGACTGAAGGAAATATGCCCTAGAGGCAATAATAAAGTTGTTATTTATATTTCCTTATATCATGATAAATGTTTATTATTCATGCTAGAATTGTATTAACCGGAAACTTAGTACATGTGTGAATACATAGACAAATAGAGTGTTACTAGTATGCCTCTACTTGACTAGCTCGTTGAATCAAAGATGGTTAAGTTTCCTGGCCATAGACATGAGTTGGCTAATGGGATCACATCATTAGAGAATGATGTGATTGACTTGACCCATTCCGTTAGCTTAGCACTTGATCATTTAGTATGTTGCTATTGCTTTATTCATGACTTATACATGTTCCTCTGACTATGAGATTATGCAAATCCCGAATACTGGAGGAACACTTAGTGTGCTACCCAACATCACAACGTAACTGGGTGATTATAATGGTTCTCTACAAGTGTCTCCGATGGTACTTGTTGAGTTGGCATAGGTCGAGATTAGGATTTGTCACTCCGATTGTGGGAGAGGTATCTCTGGGCCCTCTCGGCAATGCACATCACTATAAGCCTTGCAAGCAATGTGACTAATGAGTTAGTTGCGGGATGATGCATTATCAAACAAGTAAAGAGACTTGCCGGTAACGAGATTAAACTAGGTTTTGAGATACCGACGATCGAATCTCGCGCAAGTAACATACCGATGACAAAGGGAACAACGTATATCATTGTGTGGTTTGACCGATATAGATCTTCGTAGAATATGTGGGAGCCAATATGAACATCCAGGTTCTGCTATTGGTTATTGACCGGAGATAAGTCCCAGTCATGTCTACATAGTTCTCGAACCCGTAGGGTCAGCACGCTTAACGTTCGGTGACGATCGGTATTATGAGTTTATGTGTTTTGACGTATCAAAGATAGTTCAGAGTCCCGGATGTGACCACAGACATTATGAGGAGTTCATCATCACCGTTATCACGTCGTCGTGCTGACGTAGCTCTCCCTCGATGCTCAGCTGGATCAAGAGTTAGTGGGACGTCACCGAGCCGAACGTGTGTAGATCGCGTAGGTGTCGTACTTTCGGTACTAGGATCAGTCGGATCATGAAGACGTATGACTACATATCAAACGCGTTGCCATAACGCTTCCGCTTTCGGTCTACAAGGGTACATGGACAACACTCTCCCCTCTCGTTGCTATGCATCACCATGATCTTGCGTGTGCGTAGGATTTTTTTTAAATTACTACGTTCCCCAACAATGCAATGTGGCGCGTTGTGTGGATCGGAGTACATTTAAATTTGAATTTACTGACGGACATATACATGATATAGTTAGATGGTGTCCTCTCGCATCCGTATTTGCAGACTAGTCCCCCTATCCGTAGATGGATGCGGGAGGAAATTTACTTGTTGCTGTTGGAGATACCCTCACGCCCTCAATCCGATTCTTGTACTCCCCCATCCAGGTGGTACTGTGGGCATTTTAGGAGGAGCATCGCAATTTAGGCGCAAAAAGATAGGGCTAGGCAAATAATTTGAACCATAAAAAAGCCTATCATCACGCAAATCTGTCTTTATGAAATTCTTCAATAAATCTCGCATTAATAGCTACTCCCTTCGATCCAGTGTGTAGGGCTCACTCCCAAAAACTATTTTTTTCGTTTTAGTGTTAGAATAAGACCGGTTAGGCTAATTGATACCACCTCCTTAATCTAAACTTCAAAACAAAAAATATATATCATATGAAAATATATTGAATGATGATTTAATGGTATTATGGGTTTTAATATTTTTTATATAATTTTGGTCAATTTTTAAAAAAAATAACTCAAGACAAAGCTAATATGTGAAATAGATAAAAACAAAGGAAGTACAAGGTTGTAAGATCTATCTCAAGATGTGAAGGACAGAGGAGCTGCGACAGTCATTTGTAGGGACAACTATGGTTGGACAATCACTTTTAGTTGTATTTCGGATGCTCCATCTCTTGTAGCCTGGCCTTAGCCAACGATTTGTTGTTAAGTCATAGCCTCTAATTGCTAGACTGTGATCAGTGATATTAGATATAATACATGCACATGAAGAAACTCTATGCTGATGGATTTTTGGAATTATTTGATTATGAGTCATTCAAAACATGTGAACCATGCTTCATGGGCAAGATGACTAAGACCCCATTTTTCGTTACAATGGAGCGGGCAAGTGACTTGTCGGAAATAATACATATCGATGTATGTGGTCCGATGACTGTTGAAGCACGTGGTTGATATCGTTATTTCTTAACCTTCATAGATGACTTAAGTAGATATGAGTATATTTACTTAATGAAACACAAGTCTGAAACATTTGAAAAGTTCAAGCAGTTTCAGAGTGAAGTAGATAATCATTGCAACAAGAAGATACAATTTCTACGATCTGATCGTGCAGGTGAATATCCGAGTTATGAGTTTGGCATGCATTTAGGAAAATGTGGAATTGTTTCACAGCTCACGCCACCTAGAATACCACAGCGTAATGGTGTGTCCAAACATCGTAATCGCACTTTTATTGAATATGGTGCGTTCTATGATGTCTCTTACCGATTTTCCACTATCGTTTTGGGGTTATGCAGTAGATATAGCCGCATTGGTTCTGGTTTGGCAAGAAACCTAAGCTGTCATTTCTTTAGGTTCGGTCTAAACACACTCTCCCCTCTCCTCGTTAGCATCTTCATAGATAGATCTTTGGGTGTTTCGTAGGAATTTTTGATTTTCATACAATGTTACCCATCATCTCACCGTCAAAGTCAACCACTTGATCTTGAGATAAAGACTCTTGAAGATCTTTCGGTAACCTCCCCTGTCGTGGAGCCATAGGAGGCTGCGGCAGCATAGCCTGCATGCACCCCCATTCGCCTGATAAGATCTGAAACACAACCACCAAGTCGTGGACTTTAGCACCACTGGTCATCTCACCGGTGATCAAAGGATGGCTTGGTGAGGACGGGCACGACCCATTACCAATTCAGTTTTTTCAGATTTGGCCAAAGCTATCGGGCCATTCAATCAAGGACTCTGAATCCATAGTCGTAGAACCATCGTTGGTTCCAACCAAGGGAGCACCACAACTGGGGGAGATCCCGTCGGAGCAGCCGCTCGAGGCTGCTGAAATCACCCAGCGTTGTCGCCGCACCTGCCAGAACTCGAGCGCCACGCCGCTACCTTGCCCTGCAGGTCAAGAACCTGAGCGTTGCGCTGCCATGGACAAGATATGGTCGTCCCAACCACCTAGCACTAGCGGAAGAAAACACACAGTTGCCGCCGTCACCGGAGCTTGCCGAGCTTCGCTGGTCGGTGCCTCTGGCGGCGACAAGACGAGGGGAGGGGTTGGGGGAATGACCGGCGGTGCGATGGTTTTGCCCCCACCCCCGAGTCACCAGGGAGGGAGACATGATGCTAACATAAAGGAAATCCGGGCTCGTGTGGAAGAGTTTCAAGTGTGTAATTTCATTTTTGAGAGTAGAATTAGGAATTTGAGCAGACAATTTAGGTAAATTTTTGTTATCTATTGTGTTCTTTGTTGGGGAACGTAGTAATACAAAAGAACTCCTACGATCACGCAAGATCTATCAAGGAGAAGCATAGCAACGAGATGGGAGAGTGTGTCCACATACCCTCATAGACCGAAAGCGGAAGAGTTATGTAACGCGGTTGATGTAGTCGAATGTCTTCGCGATCCAACCAATCCAAGTACCGAAAGTACGACACCTCCGAGTTCAGCACACGTTCAGCTCGATGACGTCCCTCGAACTCTTGATCCAGCAGAGGGTCGCGGGAGAGTTTTTTCAGCACGACGGCATGGTGACGGTGATGGTGATGTGAACCGCGCACGGCTTCGCCTAAGCACTACGACGCTATGACCGGAGGAGCAAACTGTGGAGAGAAATGCCACACACGGCTTGGAACAATTGTTCTGTCTCCAAGGGGTGCCCTGCCCACATATATAGAGGAGGGGAGGAGGAGGCCGGCCAACAAGGGGCGCGCTAGGGAGAGGGGAGTCCTACAAGGACTCCAGTCCTAGTAGGATTTGCCCCCCACCTTTTTCCTTCTTCCGGAGGGGGAAAGGGGCAAAGGAGAGGGAGTAGGGGAAGGAAAGGGGGAGCACCGCCCCTTCCCTAATCCAATTCGGACTCATCCCATGTGGGGGGTGCACCATCCCCTTGTGGGCTGGTTAGCCTCCCTCCTATGGCCCATATGGCCCATATCTTTCCCTGGGGGTTCCGGTAACCCCTCCGGTACTCCGGTATGTACCCGATACACTCTAGAACCCTTCCGGTGTCTGAATACTACCTTCCAATATATCAATCTTTACATCTCGACCATTTCGAGCCTCCTCGTCATGTCCGTGATCTCATCCGGGACTCCGAACAAACTTCGGTTACCAAAACACATAACTCATAATACAAATCGTCATCGAACGTTAAGCTTGCGGACCCTATGGGTTCGAGAACTATGTAGACATGATCGAGACACATCTCCGCTCAATAACCAATAGAGTAACCTGGATGCTCATATTGGTTCCTACATATTCTAAAAAGATCTTTATCGGTCAAACCGCATAACAACATACATCATTGCCTTTGTCATCGGTATGTTACTTGCCTGAGATTCGATCGTCGGTATCATCATACCTAGTTCAATCTCGTTACCGGCAAATCTCTTTACTCGTTCCGTAATACATCATCCCGCAACTAACTCATTAGTCACATTGCTTTCAAGGCTTATAGTGATGTGCATTACCGAGAGGGCCCAGAGATACCTCTCCGATACTCGGAGTGACAAATCCTAATCTCGATCTATGCCAACCCAACAAACACCTTGGGAGACACCTGTAGAGCATCTTTATAATCACCTTGTTACATTGTGACGTTTGATAGCACACAAGGTGTTCCTCCAATATTCGGGAGTTGCATAATCTCATAGTCAAAGGAATATGTATAAGTCATGAAGAAAGCAATAGCAATAAAACTGAACGATCAACATGCTAAGCTAACGGATGGGTCTTGTCCATCGCATCATTCTCCCAGTGATGTGATCCCGTTCATCAAATGACAACACATGTCTATGGTTAGGAAACTTAACCATCTTTGATTAACGAGCTAGTCAAGTAGAGGTATACTAGGGACATTCTGTTTTGTCTATGTATTCACACATGTACTAAGTTTCCGGTTAATAAAATTCTAGCATGAGTAATAAACATTTATCATGATATAAGGAAATATAAATAGCAACTTCATTATTGCCTCTAGGGCATATTTCCTTCAGTCTCCCACTTGCACTAGAGTCAATAATCTAGTTCACATCGTCATGTGATTTAACACCAATAGTTCGCATCTTTATGTGAATAGTTCACACCTCCATGTGACTAATACCCGAAGGGTTTAGTAGGGTCAATAATCTAGTTCACATCGCTATGTGATTAACACCCAAAGAGCGATCATGTTTTGCTTTGTGAGAGAAGTTTACTCAATGGGTCTGCCACATTTAGAGCCGTATGTATTTTGCAAATTTTCTATGTCTACAATGCTCTACATGGAGCTACTCTAGCTAATCGCTCCCACTTTAAATATGTATCCAGATTGAGACTTAGAGTCATCCGGATCAGTGTCAAAGCTTGCATCGACGTAACCCTTTACGATGAACTTTTTGTCACCTCCATAACCGAGAAACATATTGTCGGTGTCAAAACCGGCGGATCTCGGGTAGGGGGTCCCGAACTGTGCGTCAAGGCCGGATGGTAACAGGAGACAAGGGACACGATGTTTTTACCCAGGTTCGGGCCCTCTCGATGGAGGTAATACCCTACTCCTGCTTGATTAATATTGATGATATGGGTAGTACAAGAGTAGATCTACCACGAGATCAAGGTGGCTAAACCCTAGAAGCTAGCCTACGGTATGATTGTGTATGAAGATGATTGTCCTACAAACTACAACCCTCCGGTTTATATAGACACCAGATAGGGTTAGGGTTACACAGAGTCGGTTACAATGATAGGAGATCTTGAATATCCGCATCGCCAAGCTTGCCTTCCACGCCAAGGAAAGTCCCATCCGGACACGGGACGAAGTCTTCAATCTCAGGACTCGCTCAGTAGCCCCCGAATCAGGCTTCAATGACGACGAGTCCGGCGCGCAGATTGTTTTCGGCATTGCAAGGCGGGTTCTTCTCCAAATTCTGTGTACCTGTAGGAATAATGCCCGATTTTTTATAATGCTGTGCTCCTCGGCTTCCACGCCCAATATTGGTTGTCTTCCACATGTTAAACGAATGCGAAAAGCCGGAGTGTTTTTACATCCACACCCCTCGCCGTACAAATGAGCCGCCTATTTAACAGGATGAGGATTCAGATCCAAACCACATCTTCTCCTCTCCGCGAGTTATCATCAGAGCGCTCCCAGAAAAGGTCCATTCCAACATGGCCAGCCGTCGCAGCTCCTCCCCTCGCCCCTCCGGTCCTAAACCGGGGACTGGGAGAGTTGCACCATCCCGCATAGCGAGTTAGTGTCGCTTCAAGCCAAGGGATTTCTCCCTCAGGCATACATGGTCTCGGTCCGAGCCGGCCTCGCCACCTACAATGGCAGAAAACAAGCGGAGAGCACCCCCAATCCCTCTAAAGGAGAGCGGGTGTGCCTCGTCCCCTATCTAATAAGGGGATTGGGATTTCCAATTCATCCATTTCTCCGCGGGCTCCTGGAGTTCTACGGCCTCCAGCTGCACAATCTCACGCCCGCCTCCGTATTGCATATTGCGGGTTTCGTCGCCCTTTGCGAGCTATTTTTAGGCGTTGAGGCTCATTTCGCGCTGTGGAAGAGGTTATTCTGCCTAGTGCCCCGTTCTCAAGAGGGGTCTATATATCAAGTGGGCGGAGCCGAAGTATGGCGCATCGCCGGAACCGGATACTTATCCGGAACCCCAAAGAAGGCGTCCGAGGACTGGCCTTCGGAATGGTTTTACATATATGACGTCCCGCTACCGGACCCTATCTGGATCGGTCTCCCCGAGTTCAACAGTGCTCCATTGAAGAAACGCTTGAGCTGGCGTCCGCGGAGCTCTCAGAGAGAAAGCCACAGAGACGTCCTTTACCTGATGGGCCGGATAAGACTGTTGGCTCATTCCGGACTAACCATGATTGGAGTCATGGCCGCATGCATTATGCGGGGGGTGCAGCCGCTTAAATATACAGGACACCCCATGTGGGATTTCAACGGGGAGGATGACGCCACCCGTTACGGTCGTAAGGGGCCAGCCTCAGCTGCCGCTCTAATAAAGATTTTATCCTCTTTGTACAAGGGAGAAAAGGAGGAATTCCTCCATGTCAATCCGCGGGCCGGATTCACTATGTACGAACCTCCAAGTTGGGTAAGTGAACAATTTCGCCTGCCCGTTTGTTTTATACTCCCACAGTTAGATATGTAGTCTAACGACTTCGATGCAGGAACTGCGACAGGAAGTAAAGAATATACACAGCCGCCCTCCACAGCCCGAGGACCCAGAACGGTCCCTCGATCCGGACTCCGAAGAGGATCCGGACATATCGGTGGAGCTTATCGACAGGGTGTTCCATCAATTAAGCAATGACAATACCTTGGTAGCCATTACGGCTGATTACCCTGGGTTAATCCTGGCCTCCCAGGTGACAAAAACCGGAGTTTTCATTCCCCTGAGAGAGATTCCATTCTCATGTATTCCGGCGTTTCTAACGACAACCGTGTTTTGCAGGGGAGATTCTCGAGGCGGGAGGCCGAACCTGCGACGGCTGGCCAACGAGGGGCCGCAGGGCCCCGTGGGGCCAAAAGGAATGTAGTCCGGACTGAGATGCCGGCGCAAAGGTATAGCGCACCCTCTATTTCCCTGGTGTTATTCTGTCAGGGCATATTAACATTCGTGCTGTCTTCAGGGCGAAGAGACCTCGCCGGACTATATCCGGAGAGGTTGCCAATCGCGCCTCCACCAGCCAGGCTCCAACATCTGGCCAGGAGGCGGAGGCGAGCACTAGGCGCGAGCCGGACGCTCCTCCGACAGAGGATGCGGACAGGCTGTCTGCCACAAATTCTGAAGTGGAGAGTGCCATGAACCACAGGCGTCGGCAGTCAGTTTTACGCGACGCTTGTTTCTCCCAAGAGGCTTTAAATGCCTTTAATTCGAGAGACGCGTACCTCTGTGCCGCTCAAAGTGGTTTAGCCAGAGCCACGGAGCAGTATGTAAAAGACATACGGGTAAGAAAATTTTGGTCAAATTTATATATGCCAGTAGCCCCCGAGACTTGAAACAGTTAAAGTAACTAATTTAAGGATCATTTAATATGCAGGTTCTTACCGAGAAGAACACCGTACTGTCCCAGGAGCTGGAAAAGTGCAAGGCCCAACTAGAGGCCGCACTGGCCGCAACAGGGGAGCCCAAAGGGACCCCCTCAGGTAAGATACACTTCGAAATATTTGTGTTGCGCGGTTTGGGTGCATATCTGACAAGTCATATTGCAGATGGCGCCGGATTCGATCCGGAAAAGCAACAACTCCTACGCCGGCTAAAGGCCGGTGAGAGTACATTGACAAAGGTGAGGCGAGAGAAGAATGACCTTCAGGATGCCAACACCAAGCTGGACGTCGAACTTAAAGACGTTCGTGGCCAGCTGTCGGACTCCACGAAGGAGAATCAGCGGCTTCGACACGGCATATTTAGTAAGTGCTTGAACGAACTTTGAAAAAAGAGTTCGGCGAGGAAGTCGACTAACATAGAAATGTCTGTAGGTATGCTCACAGGTCGTCCTGCAGAGGAGATGCCCGGTTCTACGGGTGACCTTCTTCCCGAACTCCTGCAACTGCACGAGCGAATTTGGCAAGTAATGCGAGGCGTTGCCCAAGCCTTATGGCCTTCCCACTCCATGCCCGAGGGCCTTGGAGAGCTTGCGGAGAAGCTGAAGGGAGCTCGGCGGCGCTTCCGGTTGTCGAAGATATCGGCCTACCGACAAGGCGCTAGGGAGGCCTGGGCCATGGTGAAGACCCGTTTTACGAGGTCTGACCCAAACCACATGGCCGAGGTCGGACCAGTGGGGCCTGACGGGAAGGAGATCCCTGTAAGCTTAGTATACGGCCAAGTAGAGTTGGCCGCGAAGTATTCCCAGCAGGACTGTAAATTAGACAGCCTGTTAGAAGGTATAGAAGAGGAATACGGTCAGTCAGAATGACTATGTAAGTTTGAAATGACATGTGTAATGCCTTCTAGCCGGATTGTAGATCGTTTGTCTTTGCCGACCTTTTCGCTTCAACCTCGGGACCTGACGGTCCGGAGTGTGTCCGAATACCGCAACGGTTATATAAGAACCGGGGTATGCGTGGAGACCAGGCGTATGGGTCATTAGTGCTTTATCAGACAAGTGCCCAACTAGTTATGTTATATTACATGGTTAGTAAGAAACATCTTCCAGAGAGAATAGTTCCGTTAAGGGTTCCTTTCGCTGGGGAGGCATGCCCTAAAGTGCATGTCCGGACTGCGTAAAAAGACGCAGAAAAAGCATCCGAGGGTGCATAAAATTAGTAAAGAGATCATCTTTTATTTCACCGACCGAATATTCCCATAAGAACGCTAGCTTTTGGCTTCACCCAGCCTGAGGTACACATCCCGCTGACCCGGCAGTAACAATCGCAGATGTGATCCCTTTACCGCCTAGCCAAACAATCGGGAACGTAGGGGTAAGCACAGGAGCCAGGCAACCCAACTTGGCCAAAACTTAAGTCATATCGATGCATATAATGGTGAAGAAAAAAGGTACATGCGGAAGTTTAACACATGTGATGGGCGTGAAGCTCGTATAAATAAGCTTCTGTTAAAGAAGCCCCCAGGTTTAATGAGCGCGAGTGGCGCATCACTTGATGAGCCTTTAAGGGCTATAAAAAGAAAAGGAGGAGAAGAGGAGAAATGGAAGACAGAAAAATGTAAAAAATGGACAGAGGAAGGAGACGAACACAGAATCCGGCGCTAGGCATAGAATCTTCGAAGACGGGTGGCGTTCCATGGGTTCGGCTCGAGTTGGTTATCTGACGCATCTCGCAGGCGGTACGCTCCACCAGTCAGGACTTGGTCGATTATGAATGGACCTTCCCACTTGGGCTTGAGTTTGTCCTTTTTCTTATCCGGCAGGCGTAGAACTAGTTCGCCAATATTGTAATTTTTGGCCCGTACTTCTCTGCTTTGATATCTTCGAGCCTGCTGTTGATAGAATGCGGAACGGGCTTTTGCCACGTCGCGCTCCTCCTCCAAGGCGTCCAAGTTGTCCTACCGATCGAGCTCGGCTTCTCTTTCTTCGTACATACGCACTCGAGGTGAGTCATGAATTATGTCGCAGGGCAGAACTGCCTCTGCACCGTACACCATAAAGAATGGTGTGTATCCGGTGGTGCGATTCGGCGTGGTCCGCAGCCCCCAGAGCACGGAGTCGAGCTCCTCTACCCAGTGCGTATTAGATTCCTTGAGGGACCGCACTAGTCTGGGTTTAATGCCGCTCATAATAAGACCATTTGCACGTTCAACCTGGCCATTAGTTTGTGGGTGATAGACCGAAGCATAGTCGAGCTTGATGCCCATATTTTTGCACCAGAGTTTTACCTCGTCGGCGGTGAAGTTTGTACCGTTATCAATGATGATGTTGTGGGGGACGCCGTAATGGTGTACGACCCTAGATATGAAGTCTATCACAGGTCCGAATTCGGCCGTCTTAACAGGCTTGGCCTCTATCCATTTGGTGAACTTGTCCACCATGACCAGTAAGTATTTTTTCTTGTTGGTTCCCCCTTTAAGGGGTCCAACCATGTCAAGCCCCCAGACTGCAAAAGGCCAGGTGATGGGGATAGTTTGGAGTGCGGTGGGTGGCATATGGCTTTGGTTGGCAAAAAGTTGGCAACGAACGCATCGTTGGACTAAGTCCTGAGCGTCTGCCCGGGCCGTCGGCCAATAAAAGCCTGTATGGAAAGCCTTGCCAACAAGGGACCGAGCAGCAGCGTGATGACCACCGAGTCCGGCATGAATTTCAGCCAGAAGGTTCCGCCCTTACTCTTCGGAGATGCACCTTTGAAGGACTCTGGTAGTGCTTTTCTTATAAAGCTCTCCCTCGTGGACTTTATAGGCTTTAGATCGCCGCACTATGCAGCGAGCCTCGTTTTGGTCCTCTGGGAGTTCCTGCCTAGTAAGGTAGGCTAGGAATGGTTCTGTCCACTGGGCGATAACCGCCATTATTACATGGGCTGAAGGTGTGATTTCGTTGGCACAACCTCCAATTATGTCAGATTGTTCGGCGTCGAGTGGTGCTGCTTGGCCCGGACTGTTATATGGGGGTTCCCCCTCCCATGCTACGGATGGCTTGAACAATCTTTCCAAAAAGATGTTGGGGGGGGGGGACTGCATCGCGTTTTGCTCCAATGCGTGCCAAGACATCCGCTGCTTGATTATTTTCTCGGGCTATATGGTGAAACTCTAGCCCTTCGAACCGGGCTGACAATTTTAGGACGGCATTGCGGTAAGCTGCCATTTTTGGATCCTTGGCGTCGAAGTCGCCATTTATTTGGGATATCGCGAGGTTCGAATCCCCGCATACCTCTAGGCGTTGAATGCCCATGGACACTGCCATCTGGAGACCATGTAGAAGGGCCTCGTATTCGGCTGCATTGTTGGAGTCCGTGTACATAATTTGGAGTACATATTGGACTGTGTCTCCTATGGGGGACGCCAAAACGACGCCAGCCCCCAGTCCGGCCAACATTTTGGAGCCGTCGAAATGCATGATCCAGTTTATGTATGTGACGTACTCTTTAGGGAGTTCGGCCTCCGTCCATTCTGCGACAAAGTCGGCCAAAACTTGCGATTTGATAGCTCGCCGTGGCTTATAGGTTATACCGAACGGGAGGAGCTCAATGGCCCACTTTGCGATCCGGACCGTTGCATCGCGGTTGTTGATAATGTCATTGAGTGGTACTTCCGAGGCTACTATAATCGAACACTCTTGAAAGTAGTGTCGCAACTTCCGGGATGCCATGAATACCGTGTATGCAATCTTTTGATAATGCGGGTACCGTGATTTGCATGGAGTGAGGACAATGGACACGTAGTATACCAGCCTTTGAAGGGGAAATTTGTGTCCGTCCATTTCCCGCTCGACGACGAGCACTGCGCTGACAACTTGATGGGTTGCCGCGATGTACAATAGCATTGGCTCGCCGGTGTTTGGTGCGGCCAGGACTGGGTTTGTTGCCAATACGGCTTTTATTTCATCGAGTCCGGCCGTGGCGGCATCCGTCCACTCGAAGTGTTCGATTCGCCTCTCATCATCATCTGAGATCCAGTTTGAGTCACTATACCCTTCAAGCACCTTTGGATGCCCGGTGAAGTGAATTCCATAATTTGAAGTGCCTTTCAAATAACGCAAAACTCTCTCTAGAGCTTTCCAATGCACATCTCCTGGTTTTGAGACAAATCGACTCAGTTTGAGACAAGGCGAGAAAGGGGCAGTGCCTTTTCTCCCAAGCAGGAGATGAAGCGGCTTAGAGCCGCCATGCATCATGTTAATTTCTGTATTTGTTTGAGGTCCTTTGCGACATCCAATTGTGACAAAGCTCAAATCTTTGCTGGATTTGCTTCAATTCCTCTACCGGATACAATGAAGCCCAAGAGCTTTCCGGCTGGAACGCCGAAAACACATTTATCCGGGTTGAGCTTGATGTAGTATTTTCGGAGGTTATCGAATGTAAGCCTCAAGTCGTCTACTAGAGATTCCACATGTTTTGATTTGACGACCACATCATCCACATACGCCTCCACTGTTTTGCCGATCTGGTTTGCCAGACATGTCTGTATCATGCGCTGATATGTTGCGCCGGCGTTTTTCAGCCCGAAGGGCAATGTGTTGAAGCAGAATGGGCCGTATAGTGTGATGAATGCTATTGCGGCTTGGTCTGATTCTGCCATCTTGATTTGATGGTAACCGGAGTATGCGTTGAGGAAACACAACGAATTGTGTCCTGCGGTGGCGTCGATAATTTGATCGATACGGGGGAGGGGGAAGGGATCCTTTGGGCAGGCCTTGTTAAGGTCTTTAAAATCGACACATAGGTGCCAGGATTTGTCCTTCTTTGGTACCATCACCAGGTTTGCCAGCCAGTCCGGATATTTTATGTCTCTAATGAATCCGACCTCCAATAACTTGGCTAGCTCCTCTCCCATAGTCTGTCTCTTCGGTTCGGAAAAACGCCGAAGGGCTTGTTTAACAGTTTGAATCCTTTCAGGATATTTAAGCTGTGTTCGGCCAGCCTGCGTGGGATTCCTGGCATGTCTGAAGGGTGCCAGGCGAAAATGTCCCAGTTCTCTTGTAGAAACTCTCGCAGTGCGGCATCTACATCAGGGTTCAGTCGTGCCCCGATGGAAGCTGTTTTATTGGGGTCTGTTGGATGGACCTGGAATTTTACTATTTCGTCTGCTGGCTTGAAGGATGTGGACTTTGATCTCTTAGCGAGTATCACATCATCCCTATTAACCGTGGAGCGCAGCGCAGTCAGTTCTTCAGCTCCTAAAGCTTCGGGTAGTGCCTCAAGGGCCAATGCGGCCGTCTTGTTTTTGGCGCGGAGTGTTGTGTCCGGATCACTAGCGAGAGTGATGATTTCGTTCGGCCCGGGCATCTTGAGCTTCATGTACCCCTAATGGGGTATTGCTTGGAAGATTGTAAACGCCTCCCGCCCTAGTATAGCGTGGTATCCGCTATTGAATGGGGCCACCTGGAACGTGACCTCTTCGGACCTGTAATTATCCAGCGTGCCGAACACCACATCTAGTGTGATTTTTCCTGTGCAGCGCGCTTCCCGACTGGGGATTATTCCTCTAAAGGTTGTGCTGCTTCGCTCGATGTGGTTCCAGTCTATATCCATTTTTTGGAGGGTTTCCTCGTAAATGAGGTTCAATCCGCTGCCTCCATCCATGAGTACCTTGGTGAGGCGAAAGCCGTCCACTATGGGACTGAGGACCAATGCGGCTGGTGCTCGGGCTGTTTGGAATTTGGGTTCATCACTCGCGTTGAAGGTGATAGCCGTGTCGCTCCATGGGTTTATTGTTGCTACTTGATAGACTTCGGCGAGGCTGCGGAGTGTTCTTTTTCACATATTATTTGATGCGAAAGTCTGGAAGACTGTGAGAACGGTACTGGTGTCCTCGGGCTGGCTTTCTGCGGCCTCCGAAATTAGGAGGTCCTTGCCAATTTTGGCCACCTGCCGGAGTATCCAACATGCTCTAAGGCTGTGAGTTGGTGTGGCGTCCTCTGTACTGTGAATTCTACAGGGTCCATCAAGCCACCTTTCCAGTACGGTTCCATGCCCTGTAGAGGGTTTTGGCTTTTTGATATTTAATCCGGGTGTCTTACTATGATGCACCCTCTTAGTTCGGACGGGATTGCTATTCAAGGCCGGATTATCCCAAAATTTTATTTCGGTTTTCTAGGCGCTTTCCATCGCATAGTACTTTTGTACTATGGACGCCAAGTCAGTGAAGCGTGTAATATCACGACGACTTATGGCGTTAAGTATTCCCTCGTTCGTGCAATTACTGCAAAAGATTGAAATTGCGTCTCCCTCGCGGCAATCCTTTATCCTATTCATAACTAGGAGGAATCTGGCCCAGTAATGATGTACTGTTTCCTCGGGCTTTTGCCTGATTTGGGAAAGATCGCTTATGTTCGGGCGGTCGGGGGGCGTTGAATCTAAAACCTCACCCAATCTAAGATTCGGAGGCCGAAGAGCTTCCAAACTCTGAAGTTCAGAGTCTTGGATGTTGTCCAATGAATCTAGCCCGTTGCCTGATTCTAAGCTCAGGTCTTGAGTTATATCCTCCCCTCCGCGGGTATCCGGCTTGGAGGGGTCGGGAATTCGGACGTAGCTAGTCCTTAAAATAGATGAAGGGTCGCCGCACTGCGCCTCTACCACGGCAACGTGGTGGGTGACTTGGGGAGAGTTAATTTCTCTTAGATCGGGTTTAAGCCCAACCTGGTCGTAATCCGTAGCGACCCCCAGGGCGGCCATGCGATCCAAGAGCTCGTTTACGGAAGAGAGCTCCATCGGATCTAGCTGCCCGACAAGCTCCAAGATGACGTGAAGGTTTCTTTCGATGACCCGAGAGGTCACCGTCGGCGCAACGGCCGAACAGGCGGTCATGAGAAAACCGCCTAGCCGGAGGGTTTGGCCGACAGCCAAGGTTCCCTTAGTAACAGCGCCGTCTTTAAAGACGGGAAGAGGCGTCCTTCCTAATTGTGACGGCACATAGGAACTCTCAATGAAAGCACCAATGTCGGTGTCAAAACCGGCGGATCTTGGGTAGGGGGTCCCGAACTGTGCGTCAAGGCCGGATGGTAACAGGAGACAAGGGACACGATGTTTTTACCCAGGTTCGGGCCCTCTCGATGGAGGTTATACCCTACTCCTGCTTGATTAATATTGATGATATGGGTAGTACAAGAGTAGATCTACCACGAGATCAAGGAGGCTAAACCCTAGAAGCTAGCCTACGGTATGATTGTGTATGAAGATGATTTGTAACGCGCCGGATTCGATGTGCCAGGTGTCCGCCGGTTATTCACCGTCCTTGCCATGCCATGTGCTTGCGTGTCGCTCTTTGCCATGTCATCATCTGCATTTTATATCATGTCATCATGTGCATCGCATTCGCATACGTGTTCGTTTCATGAATCCGAGCTTTTTCCCCGTTGTCCGTTTTGCAATCCGGCGCTCCTATGTTCCCCGGCGTCCCCTTTTACCTTTTTCCGTGAGCGTGTATTAAACCTTCTCGGAATGAACCGAGGTTTGCCAAGCGGCCTTGGTATAGCACCGGTAGACCGCCTGTCAAGTTTCGGGTCATTCGGAGGTCGTTTGATACTCCAACGGTTAACCGGGTAACCGTAAAGGCCTCTTTGGTGTGCAGCCCAACACCCCCTTCAAAGTGGCCCAAAACCCATCTAAGTCATATCCATGTTCTCGGTCGTTCGATCACGATCGTGTGGGCGAAAACCGCACTCCATTTGGAGCCTCCTAACTCCTCCTACCTATAAATATGTCCACCTCCCCGAAATTCGCGGTGCAACCCTAGCTTCTTCCTCCTCCCGCCGCCGGACGCGTCCACCCCGCGCCCGGACATGTCCGCCCGCCGTCCCCGACGAATCCGACGTCGCCACGTCACCAACCCCGCCGCCGGTCAGCGCCTCCCACCGCGCGGGCCCGCCGAGCCCAGATCCGGCCCGCGCCGGGCCAAGCCGGGCCCGACGTGCCCCGGCTCCCGCCGACCCTCGCCGGCGCTGCTCCCCGCCGTGTTGCCTCCGCCGCCCATTATACCCAGCGCCGCCGCCCGCCTCTCCTCCACCCGCGGCCGCCTCTCCCCGCCGCCGCTCGCCGGCCGCCGCCGCGAGGCCCGTGCGGCGCCGCCCCGCGCCCTCCAGCGCGCCCCCGCCGTCGCCCGTGGGCGCCGCCACCTCCGGGGACCGCGCCGTCCCGGATCCGGCGCCCCCTCTCGCCCGCGACCTCCTCCGGCCGCCTTCTCGCCCAACTCCGGCGAAGATTCCGGCCGTCCTCGGAATACGTGCCAGATCTGGATCCCGAGGTTGACCCCGAAATTTCGTCTAAGTCCCGAATATGTTGCATTATGTTGCCAGCTTCATCATGCCATATCTCCGTGCATATAGCTCCGTTTCATGCGTACGATATGTCAAATTGTTCGCCTCGACGAGTGCATCATTTCATCTCATTGCATCATTTTCATTTGAGCTCATCTTGATGCCCGAAATGCTGTTAGAAGAGGGCTATGTGATGTTAGTTTCAGATCTGTGATGCACTTTTGTCATTTTTGCCATGATTGATGTGTGCATCCTATGAAGTTGAGTCCTACATGTGTTTTGTAATATGCCATGCCATCTTTCCAGAGATTTATGCCATGTATTTTTGTGATATATGTGGTGACTATCACAAGCATGAAAACTAGGGATCATAATGTTGCTGATTTCAGAGACTTAGTAATTTCACTAAGTATTTCCCTGATGTTATTTTTATGCCATGTGTTCATGTTGTTTCAGAGAGATCTATGCCTCTTTTGGGCATGATCAGTAAGTGTGTTTTGAGAATATGGATTTTATCTATCCTTCAATGCCTTTGTTTGTAATTATGGTGTGCCATAGCTTGAGTCAATCGGGCTCTACTTTTGCTATAAAATGTTACTGGCAGATTGTTTACATGTTATTCGATTTTGCCAAGCTTGTTGTAGTTGATCCTTGCATGCTATGATGTTGTTCTTGCCATGTCTTGCTTCTATGCCATGTCTTCTTGATGTATGTATGCTTAGTTTATCATGAAATGCTCTGTAGTGAGAGCATCGAGCTCACGAACATGTCTACTTGTTATCTGTTTTTGACATGTCTAGTTTTTCTGCCAAATCTGAAACCTGTAACGAAACTTGCTTAATTGACATGGGTGTTATTATATTTTCTGATCCTTTTTGGCTTATGGTCGGTAAGGGACTTTTGTTCTATGCTTTGTTTAGATTCATGCCATGCATTGCTTTACTATATTGTGTTCCTTTAGAATGTTGTTTCCTTGCTCTAAACATGTCATCCTGATGCCAATTTCTGGCATGTTATTTTCACCGTCTGTGAACCTGTTATCTTTTGCACTTTTGCCATGCTTGTTTGAACCTGTTATGTTGTGATTTAGCCGTAGCTCAGTGTTCATCTTTTGTCAAGCATCTTGAGTAGATTACTTTCGTATGCTTTGTTGATATGTTTGGGTGCAGTGGATTAATTTCTTGTTGCTTGCTAAGTGGCAACCTGCTGTTAATGGCAGAATCTTGTCATTCTTGTTTTGCTTGTCATTTGCAAACCGTGCATCCGATTCCGGTGATCTTTATATCGATTTCAACCGAAATCACCTCACCTTTCCAGTGGCATACTTGGTTTGCCAAGATTATGCCTGGTTCATCTTTTTCCTTTCAAAGCATGCATATGCATTGCATACCACATCTCGCATATCATGCCATGTTTATGTGGTGGTTATTTACTTTGTTGTTTACTTCTTTCCGGTGTTGCTTCTTCGGGTTAGTTCCGATAACGTTGCGATTGTGAGGATTTGTTCGACTACATCCGTTTGTCTTCTTCATGGACTCGTTCTTCTTCCTTGCGGGATCTCAGGCAAGATGACCATACCCTCGAAATCACGTCTATCTTTGCTTGCTAGTTGCTCGCTCTTTTGCTATGCCTATGCTGCGATACCTACCACTTGCTTTTCATGCCTCCCACATTGTTAAACCAAGCCTCTAACCCACCTTGTCCTAGCAAACCGTTGTTTGGCTATGTTACCGCTTTGCTCAGCCCCTCTTATAGCGTTGTTAGTTGCAGGTGAAGATGAAGTTTGTTCCTTGCTGGAACATGGAGATGTTCTTCCTTGTTTGGAACATGTTTACCTGTTGGGATATCACAATATATCTTATTTAATTAATGCATCTATATACTTGGTAAAGGGTGGAAGGCTCGGCCTTATGGCTGGTGTTTTGTTCCACTCTTGCCGCCCTAGTTTCCGTCATATCGGTGTTATGTTCCCGGATTTTGCGTCCCTAACACGGTCGGGTGATTTATGGGACCCCCTTGACAGTTCGCTTTGAATAAGACTCTTCCAGAAGGCCCAACATTGGTTTTACCATTTGCCTCACCTATTACCTTTTTCCCTTGGGAGTCGCGCATCCCAAGGGTCATCTTTATTTTAGCCCCCCCGGGCCAATGCTTGTCTAAGTGTTGGTCCAAACTAGAGCCCTTTGCAGCGCCACCTCAGGGCAACTTGAGGTATGGTTTTAGTTATACGAAGTGTTCATCCGGATGTGCCCTGAGACCGAGATATGTGCAGCTCCTATCAGGATTTGTCGGCACAATCGGGCGGCTTTGCTGGACTTGTTTTATTACTGTCGAAATGTCTTGTAGCCGGGATTCCGAGACTGATCGGGTCTTCCCGGGGAGAAGGAACATCCTTCGTTGATCGCGAGAGCTTATCATGGGCTAAGTTGGGACACCCCTGCAGGGTTTGAACTTTCGAAAGCCGTGCCCGCGGTTATGGACAGATGGGAATTTGTTAATGTCCGGTTGTAGAAAACCCGAAGTTGATCTTAATTACAATACATCAACCGCGTGCGTAACCGTGATGGTCTCTTCTCGGCGGAGCCCGGGAAGTGAACACGGTGTTGGAGTTATGTTTGACGTAAGTAGTTTCAGGATCACTTCTTGATCATAGTTGTTCGACCGTGCTTTTGCCTTCTCTTCTCGCTCTCACTTGCATATGTTAGCCACCATATATGCTAGTCGCTTGCTGCAGCTCCACCTCATACCTTACCCTACCTATAAGCTTAAATAGTCTTGATCTCGCGGGTGTGAGATTGGTGAGTCCCCGGGACTCACAGATTCTACCAATACAGTTGCACGTACCAACGATGCCAGTGCAGATGACGCAACCGAGCTCACTTGGGAGTTCGACGAGGAACGTGGCCGTTACTATGTGTCTTTTCCAGATGATCAGTAGTGGAGCCCAGTTGGGGTGATTCGGGGATCTGTGTAGCATTTGGGGTAGTCTTCTTTTATTTTTGGTTCCGTAGTCGGACCTTGATTGTATCTGTATGATGTAATGCTTTACTCATGTATTGTGTGAAGTGGCGATTGTAAGCCAACTATGTATCTCTTTCCCTTATGTATTATATGGGTTGTGTGAAGATTACCTCACTTGCGACATTGCTTTCAATGCGGTTATGCCTCTAAGTCGTGCCTCGACACGTGGGAGATATAGCCGCATCGAGGGTGTTACAATTGAACTACGAACTACAACCCTCTGGTTTATATAGACACCGGATAGGGTTAGGGTTACACAGAGTCTGTTACAATGATAGGAGATCTTGAATATCCGCGTCGCCAAGCTTGCCTTCCACGCCAAGGAAAGTCCCATCCAGACACGGGACGAAGTCTTCAATCTTGTATCTTCATAGTCCTGGAGTCCGGCTGAAGGTATAGTCCGGCTACCCGAACACCCCCTAATCCAGGACTCCCTCACATATCTTTATTCCACTAAGAATAATTTTGACCGCTGTCCAGTGATCCACTCCTGGATCACTATTGTACCCTCTTGCCAAACTCATGGTGATGTACACAATAGGTCTGGTACACAACATAGCATACTTTATAGAATCTATGACTGAGGCATAGGGAATGACTTTTCATTCTCTTTCTATTTTCTGTAGTGGTCGAATTTTGAGTCTTTACTCTAATTCACACCTTAGACCTCAGGCAAGAACTCCTTCTTTGACTGATCCATTTTGAACTCCTTCAAAATCTTATCAAGGTATGTACTCATCGAAAGTCTTATCAAGCCTCTTGATCTATCTTTATAGATCTTGATGCCCAATATGTAAGTAGCTTCACTGAGGTATTTCACTGAAAAATTCTTATTCAAGTATCCTTTTTTGCTATCCAGAAATTCTGTATTATTTCCAATCAACAATATGTCATCCACGTATAATATCAGAAATGCTACAGAGCTCCACTCACTTTTTTTGTAAATACAGGCTTCGCCAAAAGTCTGTATAAAACCATATACTTTGATCACACTATCAAGGCGTACATTCCAACTTCGAGATGCTTGCACCAGTCCATAAATGGATCACTGGAGATTACACACTTTGTTAGCACCTTTCGGATTGACAAAACCTTCTGGTTGCATCATATACAACTCTTATTTAAGAAGTCCATTAAGGAATGCAATTTTGACATCCATTTGCCAAATTTCATAAAATGCGGCAACTGCTAACATGATTCGGACAGACTTTAAGCATAGATACGAGTGAGAAACTCTCATCATAGTCAACACCTTGAACTTGTCAAAAACCTTTTTGCGAAAATTCGAGCTTTGTAGATAGTAACACTACTATCAGTGTACGTCTTCCTCTTGAAGATCCATTTAATCTCAATGGCTCGCCGATCATCGGTCAAGTCAATCAAAGTCCATACTTTGTTCTCATACATGGATCCCATCTCAGATTTCATAGCCTCAAGCCATTTCGCAGAATCTGGGCTCATCCGCTTCCTCATAATTCATAGGTTCGTCATGGTCTTGTAACATGACTCCCAGAAAGGATTACCATACCACTTTGGTGCGGACCATACTCTGGTTGACCTACGAGGTTCGGTAGTAACTTGATCTGAAGTTTCATGATCATCATCATTAGCTTCCTCACTAATTGGTGTAGGAATCACTGGAACTTTATTTTCTTGTTACGATGATTCTCAACTTCACTCTAAATTTCTTTGAACTTTTCAAATATTTCAGACTTGTGTTTCGTTAAGTAGATATACCCATATCTGCTTAAATCATCTGATAAGGTCAGAAAATAATGATACCCGCCGTGAGCCTCAACACTAATCGGACCGCATACACCAGTATGTATTATTTCCAATAAGATAGTGGCTCGCTCCATTGTTCCGGAGAACGGAGTTTTAATCATCTTGCCCATGAGGCATGGTTCGCAAGCATCAAGTGATTCCAAAAGCCCATCAGCATGGAGTTTCTTCATGCGCTTTACACCAATATGACCTAAATGGTTGTGCCACAAATAAGTTGCACTATTTGCATCTTTTGGCATCAATATTATGTGTATCACTATGATCGAGATTCAGTAAACCATTTGCATTGGATGTAAGACCATAGAAGGTTTTATCCATGTAAACTGAACAACAATTATTCTCTGACTTAAATGAATAACCGTATCGCAATAAACATGATCCAATCATATTTATGCTCAATGAAAACACCAAATAACAATTTATTTAGTTCCAATACTAATCCTGAAGGTAGAGGGAGTATGCGATGGTGATCTTATCGACCTTGCAATCATCATTTCCAACACACATCGTCACCTCGCCCTCAACTAGTCTTTGTTCATTTTGTAACTCCTGTTTCCAGTTACTAATCATAGCAACTGAACCGGTATCAAATACCCAGGGGCTACTATGAACACTATTAAAGTCCACATCAATAACATGTATATCATATATACTTTTGTTCACTTTGTCATCCTTCTTATCCGCCAAGTATTTGGGGCAGTTTCGCTTCCAGTGACCATTTCCTTTGAAGTAGAAGCAGTCAGTTTCAGGCTTGGGTCTATCTTTGGGCTTCTTCATGGGAGTGCCAACTTGCTTGCCATTCATCTTGAAGTTCCCTTTCTTTCCCTTGCCCTTTTACTTGAAACTAGTGGTCATGTCAACCATCAACATTTGATGCTTTTCTTGATTTCTACCTTCACCGATTTCAGCATCACGAAGAGCTCGGGAATCGTTTTCGCCATCCCTTGCATATTATAGTTCATCATGAAGTTCCAGTAACTTGGTGATAGTGACTAGAGAACTCTGGCAATCACTATCATATCTGCAAGATTAAATCCCACTTGATTCAAGCGATAGTAGTACTCAGACATTCTGAGCACATGCTCACTGGTTGAGCTATTCTCCTCCATCTTGTAGGCAAAATACTTGTCAGAGGTCTCATACCTCTCGACTCGGGCATGAGTCTGAAATACCAATTTCAGCTCTTGGAACACCTTATATGCTATGTGGCATTCGAAACGTTTTTGAAGTCCCGGTTCTAAGTCGTAAAGTATGGTGCACTAAACTATCAAGTAGTCATCATACAGAGCTTGCCAAACGTTCATAATGTCTGCATCTGCTCCTGCAATAGGTCTGTCACCTAGCGGTGCATCAAGGACATAATTCTTCTGTGCAGCAATGAGGATAGTCCTCAGATCATGGATCCAGTCCGCATCATTGCTACTATCATCTTTCAACTTATATTTCTCTAGGAACATATCAAAAAATAAACGGGGAGCTACATCGCAAGCTATTGATCTACAACATAGATATGCAAATACTATCAGGACTAAGTTCATGATAAATTAAAGTTCAATTAATCATATTACTTAAGAACTCCCACTTAAATAGACATCTAAATGATCACGTGATCCATATCAACTAAACCATGTCCGATCATCACGTGAGATGGAGTAGTTTTCAATGGTGAACATCACTATGTTGATCATATCTACTATATGATTCACGTTCGACCTTTCGGTCTTAGTGTTCCAAGGCCATATCTGCATATGCTAGGCTCGTCAAGTTTAACCCGAGTATTCTGCATGTGCAAAACTGGCTTGCACCCGTTGTATGTGAACGTAGAGCTTATCACACCCGATCATCACGTGGTGTCTCGACACGATGAACTGTAGCAACGGTGCATACTCAGGGAGAACACTTATACCTTGAAATTTAGTGAGGGATCATCTTATAATCCTACTGCCGTACTAAGAAAAATAAGATGCATTAAGGATAAACATCACATGCAATCAAAATATATGACATGATATGGCCATCATCATCTGGTGCCTTTGGTCTCCACCTCCAAAGCACCGTCATGATCTCCATCATCACCGGCTTGACACCTTGATCTCCGTCATAGCATCGTTGTCGTCTCGCCAACTATTGCTTTCATGAGTAATGCTACCACTTAGTGATAAAGTAATGCAATTACATGGCAATTGCATTTCATACAATAAAGTGACAACCATAAGTCTCCTACCAGTTGTCAATAATTTTTACAGAACATGATCATCTCATACAATAATTTATATCTCATCACGTCTTGACCATATCACATCACAACATGCCATGCAAAAACAAGTTACACGTCCTCTACTTTGTTGTTGCAAGTTTTACGTGGCTGCTACGGGTTTCTAGCAAGAACTATTCTTAACTACGCATCAAAACCACAACGATTTTCCGTCAAGTGTGCTGCTTTAACCTTCAACAAGCACCGGCTGTAGTCAAACTCGATTCAACTAAAGTTGGAGAAACAGACACCCGCTAGCCACCAGTGTGCGAAGCACGTCAGTAGAACCAGTCTTATGAACGCGGTCATGTAATGTCAGTCCGGGCCGCTTCATCCAACAATACCACCGAATCAAAGTAAGACGTTGGTGGTAAGTAGTATGACTATTATCGCCCACAACTCTTTGTGGTCTACTCGTGCATATCATCTACGCATAGACCTGGCTCGGATACCACTGTTGGGGAACATAGTAATTCAAAAAAAATTCTACAATCACGCAAGATCTATCTAGGAGAAGCATAGCAACGAGACGGGAGAGTGTGTCCACGTACCCTCGTAGACCGAAAGCGGAAGCATTATGTAACGCGGTTGATGTAGTCGAACGTCTTCGCGATCCAAGCAATCCAAAGTACCGAACGTACGGTACCTCCGAGTTCAGCACACGTTTAGCTCGATGACGTCCCTCAAACTCTTGATCCAGCAGAGGGTCAAGGGAGAGTTTCGTCAGCACGATGGCGTGGTGATGGTGATGGTGATGTGATCCGCGCAGGGCTTCGCCTAAGCACTATGATGCTATGACCGAAGGAGCAAACTATGGAGAGAGACGACGTACATGGCTTGGAACAATTGTTCTGTCTCCAAGGGGTGCCCTTCCCAAATATATAAAGGAGGGGAGGAGGAGGCCGGCTAACAAGGGGCGTGCCAGGAAGAGGGGAGGACTACTAGGACTCTAGTCCTAGTAGGATTCGCCCCCCTTTTTCCTTCTTCGGGAGGGGGAAACGGGGAAAGGAGAGGGAGTAGGAGAAGGAAAGGGGGCGCCGCCCCCTTACCTAATCCAATTCGGCCTCATCCCTTGTGAGGGGCGCACCAGCCCCTTGTGGGATGGTTAGCCTCCCTCCTATGGCCCATATCTTTCCTCGTGGGGTTCCGGTAACCCCTCCGGTACTCTGGTATGTACCCGATACACTCTGGAATCCTTCTGGTGTCCGAATACTACCTTCCAATATATCAACATTTACCTTTCGTCCATTTTGAGACTCCTCGTCATGTCCGTGATGTCATCCGGGACTCCGGACAAACTTCGGTCACCAAAACACATAACTCATAACACAAATCGTCATCGAACATTAAGCGTGCGGACCCTACGGGTTTGATAACTATGTAGACATGACCGAGACACATCTCCGGTCAATAACCAATAGTGGAACCTGGATGCTCATATTGGTTCCTACATATTCTGCGAAGATCTTTATTGGTAAAACCGCATAACAACATATGTCATTCCCTTTGTCATCGGTATGTTACTTGCCCGAGATTCGATCGTCGGTATCATCATACCTAGTTCAATCTTGTTACCGGCAAGTCTATTTACTCGTGCCGTAATACATCATCCCGTAACTAACTCATTAGTCACATTGCTTGCAAGGCTTATAGTGATGTGCATTACCGAGAGGGCCCAGAGATACCTCTCCGATACTCGGAGTGACAAATCCTAATCTTGATCTATGCCAACCCAACAAACACCTTCGGAGACACCTATACAGCTCATCACCCAGTTACGTTGTGACGTTTGATAGCACACAAGGTGTTCCTCCGATATTCGGGAGTTGCATTATCTCATAGTCAAAGGAATATGCATAAGTCATGAAGAAAGCAATAGCAATAAAACTGAACGATCAACATGCTAAGCTAACGGATGGGTCTTGTCCATCACATCATTCTCCCAATGATGTGATCCCATTCATCAAACGACAACACATGTCTATGGTTAGGAAACTTAACCATCTTTGATTAACGAGCTAGTCACGTAGAGGTATACTAGGAACATTCTGTTTTGTCTATGTATTCACACATGTACTAAGTTTCCGGTTAATACAATTGTAGATTGAATAATAAGCATTTATCATGATATAAGGAAATATAAATAACAACTTTATTATTGCCTCTATGGCATATTTTGGGATAACCCGGCCTTGAATAGCAATCCCGTCCGAACTAAGAGGGTGCATCATAGTAAGACACCCGGATTAAATATCGAAAAGCCAAAACCCTCTACACGGCATGGAACCGTACTGGAAAGGTGGCTTGATGGACCCTGTAGAATTCACAGTACAAAGGACGCCACACCAACTCACAACCTTAGAGCATGTTGGATACTCCGGCAGGTGGCCAAAATTGAAAAGGACCTCCTAATTTCGGAGGCCGCAGAAAGCGAGCCCGTGGACACCAGTACCGTTCTCACAGTCTTCCAGACTTCCGCATCAAATAATATGTGAAAAAGAACACTCCGCAGCCTCGCCGAAGTCTATCAAGTAGCAACAATAAACCCATGGAGCGACACGGCTATCACCTTCAACGCGAGTGATGAACCCAAATTCCAAACAGCCCGAGCACCAGCCGCATTGGTCCTCAGTCCCATAGTGGACAGCTTTCGCCTCACCAAGGTACTCATGGATGGAGGCAGCGGATTGAACCTCATTTACGAGGAAACCCTCCAAAAAATGGATATAGACTGGAACCGCATCGAGCGAAGCAGCACAACCTTTAGAGGAATAATCCCCAGTCGGGAAGCGCGCTGCACAGGAAAAATCACACTAGATGTGGTGTTCGGCACGCCGGATAATTATAGGTCCGAAGAGGTCACGTTCCAGGTGGCCCCATTCAATAGCGGATACCACGCTATACTAGGGCGGGAGGCGTTTACAATCTTCCAAGCAATACCCCATTACGGGTACATGAAGCTCAAGATGCCCGGGCCGAACGGAATCATCACTCTCGCTAGTGATCCGGACACAGCACTCCGCGCCGAAAACAAGACGGACGCATTGGCCCTTGAGGCACTATCCGAAGCCTTAGGAGCTGAAGAACTGACTGCGCTGTGCTCCACGGTTAATAGGGATGATGTGATATTCGATAAGAGATCAAAGTCCACATCCTTCAAGCCAGCAGACGAAATAGTAAAATTCCAGGTCCATCCAACGGACCCCAATAAAACAGCTTCCATCGGGGCACGACTGAACCCTGATGTAGATGCCGCACTGCGAGAGTTTCTACAAGAGAACTGGGACATTTTCGCCTGGCACCCTTCAGACATGCCAGGAATCCCACGCAGGCTGGCCGAACACAGCTTAAATATCCTGAAAGGATTCAAACCTGTTAAACAAGCCGTTCGGCGTTTTTCCGAACCGAAGAGACAGGCTATGGGAGAGGAGCTAGCCAAGTTTCCTGACCAGAGACATGTGTTGTCATTTGATGAATGGGATCACGTCATTAGAGAATGATGTGATGGACAGGACCCATCAGTTAGCATAGCATAATGATCGTTTCGTTTTATTGCTATTGCTTTCTTCATGACTTATACATATTCCTTTGACTATAAGATTATGCAACTCCCGTATACCGAGGAACACCTTGTGTGCTATCAAACATCACAGCGTAACTGGGTGATTATAAATATGCTCTACAGGTGTCTCCGAAGGTGCTTGTTGAGTTGGCATAGATCGAGATTAGGATTTGTCACTCCGATTGTCGGAGAGGTATCTCTGGGCCCTCTCAGTAATGCTCATCACTATAAGCCTTGCAAGCAATGTGACTAATGAGTTAGTCACGGGATGATACATTACAGAACAAGTAAATATACTTGCCGGTGACAAGATTGAACTAGGTATGGTGATACCTATGATCGAATCTTGGGCAAGTAACCTACCGATGACAAAGGGAACAACTTATGTTGTTATGCGGTTTGACCGATAAAGATCTTAGTAGAATATGTAGGAGCCAATAAGAGCATCCAGGTTCCGCTATTGGTTATTGACCGGAGATGAGTCTCAGTCATGTCTACATAGTTCTCGAACCCGTAGGTTCCGCACGCTTAACATTCGATGACGATTTGTATTGTGAGTTATGTGATTTGATGTATCGCAGTTTGTTCGGAGTCCCGGATGAGATCACGGACATGACGAGGAGTCTTTAAATGGTTCGGACATAAAGATTGATATATTGGAAGGTTATATTTGGACACCGGAATGGTTTCGGATAGGTTCGGGCATTTTCTGGAGTACCGGGGGGGTTACCGGAACCCCTCGGGGGATTAATGGGCCACAATGGGCCTTAGTGGAGAAGGGAGAGGGCCAGCCAGAGGTGCCCCCCTTCCCGGTCTGAATTGGACAAGGGGAGGGGGCGGCGCCCCCCTCGTTCCTTCTCTTCTCTCCTCTTTCCCTTCTTCTCCTACTTGGACTAGGAAAGGGGGGGACCGAATCCTACTTGGACTAGGAGTCCAATTAGGACTCCCCCCATGGCGCGCCCCCTCCTAGGGCCGGCCTCCTCTCCTCCCCCCTTTATATATGTGGGAGGGGGAACCCCAAAGGCACACAAAAGTTTCTCTTAGCCGTGTGCGGTGCCCCCCTCCACACAAACACACCACGGTCATATCGTCGTAGTGCTTAGGTGAAGCCCTGCGCCGGTAACTTCATCATCACCGTCACCACGCCGTCGTGCTGACGCAACTCTCCCTCGGCCTCAACTGGATCAAGAGTACAAGGGACGCCATCGAGCTGAACATGTGCTGAACACGGAGGTGCTGTACGTTTGGTGCTAGGATCGATCGGGTTGTGAAGACGTATGACTACATCAACCTTGTTGATAAACGCTTTCGGTCTACGAGGGTACATACACACACACTCCCCGCTCATTGCTATGCTTCTCCTAGATAGATCTTGCGTGATCGTAGGAATTTTTTTGAAATACTACGTTACCCAACAGTGGCATCCGAGCAAGGTCTATGTGCAGATGTTATATGCACAAGTGGAACACAATGAGTTATGGACGATAATAGTCATACTGCTTACCAGCAATGTCTTACTTTGATTCGGCTGTATTTTTGGATGAAGCGGCCCGGACAGACATTACATGACCGCGTTCATGAGGCTGGTTCTACCGACGTGCTTCGCACACAGGTGGCTAGCAGGTGTCTGCTTCTCCAACTTTAGTTGATTCGAGTTTCACTACGCTCGGTCCTTGTTGAAGGTTAAAACAGCACACTTGACGAAAAATCATTGTGGTTTTGATGTGTAGGTAAGAACGGTTCTTGCTAGAAGCCCGTAGCAACCATGTAAAACTTGCAACAACAAAGTAGAGGACGTCTAACTTGTTTTTGCGGGGCTTGTTGTGATGTGATATGGTCAAGACGTGATGATATATAAATTTTTGTATGAGATGATCATGTTTTGTAATAGTTATCGGAACCTAGCAGGAGCCATAATCCATCAAATCTTTCACCCAAAACTTGAAAACTTCACAACACAAAACTTAGCAGAAAATCTCGTGAGCTCTGATAGCGAAAGAAGACAAAAGACCACATCAAGGTACTGTAATGAACTCATTATTTATTTATATTGGTGTTAAACCTACTGTACTCCAACTTCTCTATGGTTTATAAACTCTTTTACTAGCCATATATTCATCAAAATAAGCAAACAACACACGAAAAATAGAATTTGTCAAAAATAGAACAGTCTATAGTAATCTGTAACTAACGCAAACTTATCGAACTCCAAAAAAATATACCAAAATGGGAAGACCTAGAAAATTTGTTTATTGATCATAATAAATTGGAATCAATATTTTATCACGTTCTGGTGATTTTTAACAATTATTTTCGTGAATAGAAAGTTTCTGGAATTTTCAGCAAGATCAAATAACTATCATCCAAGAAGATCCTATAGGTTAAACTTGGCACAAACACTAATTAAAACATAAAAGACATCTAACCAGAGGCTAGATCAAAGATTTATTCCTAAACAGAAGGAAAAAATCAAAAAAATAAAATAAAATAAAATTGGGTTGCCTCCCAACAAGCGCTATCGTTTAACGCCCCTAGCTAGGCATAATAGCAAGGATAGATCTAGGTATTGCCATCTTTGGTAGGCAATTCTTTTATAAGACATCTATCATCCTTAGGAGTTTCTTTCTTTTTATTGATTATCAAACTTCTAGGCACATAATCGAAAAATTCATTAGTAGCAAATGGTCATTTAATGATAGCAAAAAGATTGGGATGAATACTTATAGATTTGAGATCCGCATTTTCCTTACTAGAGGATTCACCCTTATTTTTAGGAAAATACATGAGCTTGGAAATTTTAGTTGGAGAACTTGGACTATTCTTTACGGAAGAAAAAGCGGTTCCCAAGTTGGTAATGATACTCTCAAGTTTATCGATCCTAGTGGAATCCTGATTTATTCTCTCATTAACTACGGGTTCCTTCTCCTTAATATTCTTCAAAGTGACTCCCACCTTAGATCCATATTGGATAATTTGGTTGTGGATCTTTTTACCAAATTTTCATTTAACTCTACGGTAGCAACTTTATTTTCAATAATTTCAAATCTTTGCATTACATGCTCCAAAGTTAACATAGTTCCATTAACCAAAAGAGGTGGTGAGCCAAACAAATCTATCATAGCATTATAAGAATCAAAAGTATGGCTACCCAAGAAATTCCCTCCGGTAATCGTATCATGGATATATCTGTACCAAGGAGTAGCGCCTACATGTTGCGGAGAAGAACGGAAGTAGATTGCTTCCTGGTAGATCTGTTTTGAGCACTGCAAATCCTATACCAAGCGTCTTTCAGATTTTCTCCCTCCCTTTTCTTAAAATTTAGAACTTCATTTTCGGGGGACAACGGAGAAGAAAGAGGACTAGCCATAACGACAAGAAAACGGAAAAGAGGCGAACGGAGAAGAGAGGGTGAATAAAACGGCAATGGTGAAGTGGGGGAGAGGAAAACGAGAGGCAAATGGCAAATAATGTAATGTGGGAGATAAGGGTTTGTGATGGGTACTTGGTATGTTGACTTTTGCGTAGACTCCCCGGCAACAGCGCCAGAAATCCTTCTTGCTACCTCTTGAGCACTGCGTTGGTTTTCCCTTGAGGAGGAAAGGGTGATGCAGTAAAGCAGCGTAAGTATTTCCCTTAGTTTTTGAGAACCAAGGTATCAATCCAGTAGGAGGCCACGCACGAGTCCCTCGCACCTACACAAACAAATAAATCCTCGCAACTAACGCGATAAGGGGTTGTCAATCCCTACACGGTCACTTACGAGAGTGAGATCTGATAGATATGATAAGATAATATTTTTGGTATTTTTATGATAAAGATGCAAAGTAAAATATAAGGCAATAAAAATAACCAAGTGTTGAAAGATTAATATGATGGAAAATAGACCCGGGGGCCATAGGTTTCACTAGTGGCTTCTCTCGAGAGCATAAGTATTACGGTGGGTGAACAAATTATTGTTGAGTAATTGATAGAATTGAGCATAATTATGAGAATATCTAGGTATGATCATGTATATAGGCATCACGTCCGAGACAAGTAGACCGACTCCTGCCTGCATCTACTACTATTACTCCACACATCGACCGCTATCCAGCATGCATCTAGAGTATCAAGTTCATAAGAACAGAGTAACGCCTTAAGTAAGATGACATGATGTAGAGGGATAAACTCATGCAATATGATATAAACCCCATCTTGTTATCCTCGATGGGAACAATACAATACGTGCCTTGCTGCCCCTACTATCACTGGGAAAGGACACCGCAAGATTGAACCCAAAGCTAAGCACTTCTCCCATTGCAAGAAAGATCAATCTAGTAGGCCAAACCAAACTGATAATTCGAAGATACTTGCAAAGATAACCAATCATACATAAAAGAATTCAGAGGAGATTCAAATATTGTTCATAGATAAACTTGATCATAAACCCACAATTCATCGGTCTCAACAAACACACCGCAAAAGAAGATTACATCGAATAGATCTCCACGAGAGAGGGGGAGAACATTGTAGATCCAAAAAGAGAGAAGAAGCCATCTAGCTAATAACTATGGACCCGAAGGTCTGAGGTAAACTACTCACACATCATCATAGAGGCTACGGTGTTGATGTAGAAGCCCTCCGTGATCGATGAGGGAGTCCTGGATTAGGGGGTCCTCGAACAGTCGGACTATGTACTTTAGCCGGACTGTTGGACTATGAAGATACAAGATTGAAGACTTCGACCCATGTCCGGATGGGACTCTCCTTGGCGTGGAAGGCAACCTTGGCAATACGGTTATGTAGATCTCCTCCCTTGTAACCGACTGTGTGTAACCCTAGCCCCCTCCGGTGTCTATATAAACCGGAGGGTTTAGTCCGTAGGACAACAACGATCATACCATAGGCTAGCTTCTAGGGTTTAGCCTCTCCGATCTTGTGGTAGATCAACTCTTATAATACTCATATCATCAAGATCAATCAAGCAGGAAGTAGGGTATTACCTCCATCGAGAGGGCCCGAACCTGGGTAAACATTGTGTCCCCCGCCTTCTATTACCATCCGCCTTAGACGCACAGTTCGGGACCCCCTACCCGAGATCCGCCGGTTTTGACACCGATAATCGATGCCCCCTCCGGCGGAGCTCCGGAACAGGCCCCAAGATGGGATCTCGCGGGTACAGAAGGTTGCGGCGGTGGAATTAGGTTTTTGGCTCCGTATCTCGGAGTTTGGGGGTACGTAGGTATATATAGGAGGAAGGAGTACGTCGGTGGAGCAACGTGGGGCCCACGAGGGTGGAGGGCGCGCCTGGGGGGTAGGTGCGCCCCCTACCTCGTGCCCTCCTGGTTGATGTCTTGACGTAGGGTCCAAGTCCTCTGGATCACGTTCGTTCCGAAAATCACGTTCCTGAAGGTTTCATTCCGTTGGGACTCTGTTTGATATTCTTTTTCTGCGAAACTCTGAAATAGGCAAAAAACAGCAATTCTCGGCTGGGTCTCCGGTTAATAGGTTAGTCCCAAAAATAATATAAAAGTGTATAATAAAGCCCAATAATGTCCAAAACAGAATATAATATAGCATGGAACAATAAAAAATTATAGATACGTTGGAGACGTATCAAGCATCCCCAAGCTTAATTCCTGCTCGTCCTCGAGTAGGTAAATGATAAAAACAGAATTTTTGATGTGGAATGCGGCTAGGCATAATTTCAGTGTAATTCTTCTTAATTGTGGTATGGATATTTAGATCCGAAAGATTCAATATAAAAGTTCAATACTCTCATAAAAATAATAATACTTTAAGCATACTAACTAAGCAATCATGTATTCTCAAAATAACATGGCCAAAGAAAGTTATCCCTACAAAATCATATAGTCTGGCTATGCTCTATCTTCACCACACAAAGTATTTAAATCATGCACAACCCTGATGACAAGCCAAGCAATTGTTTCATACTTTTGATGTTCTCAAACTTTTTCAATCTTCACGCAATACATGAGCGTGAGCCATGGATATAGCACTATATGTGGAATAGAATGGTGGTTGTGGAGAAGAAAAAAAGGGATAAGATAGTCTCACATCAACTAGGCGTATCAACGGGCTATGGAGATGCCCATTAATAGATATCAATGTGAGTGAGTAGGGATTGCCATTCAATGGATGCACTAGAGCTATAAGTATATGAAAGCTCAACAAAAGAAACTAAGTGGGTGTGCATCCAACTTGCTTGCTCACGAAGACCTAGGGCATTTTGAGGAAGCCCTTCATTGGAATATACAAGCCAAGTTCTATAATGAAAAATTCCCACTAGTATATGAAAGTGACAAAATGAGAGACTCTCTATCATGAAGATCTTGGTGCTACTTTGAAGCACAAGTGTGGTAAAAGGATAGTAACTTTGAAGCATGAGAGAATAATAGTTTCTATAAAACAAAACCACCACCGTGCTCTAAAAGATATAAGTGAAGTACTAGAGCCAAAACTATATAACTCAAAAGATATAAGTGAAGCACATAGAGTATTCTAATAATTTCCGAATCATGTGTGTCTCTCTCAAAAGGTGTGTACCGCACAGATGATTGTGATAAACAAAAAAAAACAAAGACTCAAATCATACAAGACGCTCCAAGCAAAACACATATCATGTGGTGAATAAAAATATAGCTCCAAGTAAAGTTACCGACGAAGGTAGAGGAAAGAGAGGATGCCTTCCGGGGCATCCCCAAGATTTGGATTTTAGGTGTCCTTACATTATATTGAGGTGCCTTTGGCATCCCCAATCTTAGGCACTTGCCACTCCTTGTTCCATAATCCATCAAATCTTTCACCCAAAACTTGAAAACTTCACAACACAAAACTTAGCAGAAAATCTCGTAAGCTCTGATAGCGAAAGAACACAAAATACCACATCAAGGTACTGTAATGAACTCATTATTTATTTATATTGGTGTTAAACCTACTGTATTCCAACTTCTCTATGGTTTATAAACTCTTTTACTAGCCATATATTCATCAAAATAAGCAAACAACACACGAAAAATAGAATTTGTCAAAAATAGAACAGTCTGTAGTAATCTGTAACTAACGCAAACTTATGGTACTCCAAAAACATATACCAAAATAGGAAGACCTAGAAAATTTGTTTATTGATAATAATCAATTGGAATCAATATTTTATCACGTTCTGGTGATTTTTAACAATTATTTTCGTGAACAGAAAGTTTCTGGAATTTTCAGCAAGATCAAATAACTATCATCCAAGAAGATCCTATAGGTTAAACTTGGCACAAACACTAATTAGAACATAAAAGACATCTAACCAGAGGCTAGATCAAAGATTTATTCCTAAACAGAAGCAAAAAAGCAATAAAATAAAATAAAATAAAATTGGGTTGCCTCCCAACAAGCGCTATCGTTTAACGCCCCTAGCTAGGCATAATAGCAAGGATAGATCTAGGTATTGCCATCTTTGGTAGGCAATTCTTTTATAAGACATCTATCATACTTAGGAGTTTCTTTCTTTTTATTGATTATCAAACTTCTAGGCACATAATCGAAAAATTCATTAGTAGCAAATGGTTATTTAATGATAGCAAAAAGATTGGGATGAATACTTATAGATTTGAGATCCGCATTTTCCTTACTAGAGGATTCACCCTTATTTTTAGTAAAATACATGAGCTTGGAAATTTTAGTTGGAGAACTTGGACTATTCTTTACGGAAGAAAAAGCGGTTCCCAAGTTGGTAATGATACTCTCAAGTTTATCGATCCTAGTGGAATCCTGATTTATTCTCTCATTAACTATGGGTTCCTTCTCCTTAATATTCTTCAAAGTGACTTCCACCTTAGATCCATATTGGATAATTTGGTTGTGGATCTTTTTACCAAATTTTCATTTAACTCTACGGTAGCAACTTTATTTTCAATAATTTCAAATCTTTGCATTACATGCTCCAAAGTTAACATAGTTCCATAAACCAAAAGAGGTGGTGAGCCAAACAAATCTATCATAGCATTATAAGAATCAAAAGTATGGCTACCCAAGAAATTCCCTCCGGTAATCGTATCATGGATATATCTGTACCAAGGAGTAGCGCCTACATGTTGCGGAGAAGAACGGAAGTAGATTGCTTCCTGGTAGATCTGTTTTGAGCATTGCAAATCCTATACCAAGCGTCTTTCAGATTTTCTCCCTTCCTTTTCTTAAAATTTAGAACTTCATTTTCGGGGGACAACGGAGAAGAAAGAGGACTAGCCATAACGACAAGAAAACGGAAAAGAGGCGAATGGAGAAGAGAGGGTGAATAAAACGGCAATGGTGAAGTGGGGGAGAGGAAAACGAGAGGCAAATGGCAAATACTGTAATGTGGGAGATAAGGGTTTGTGATGGGTACTTGGTATGTTGACTTTTGCGTAGACTCCCCGGCAACAGCGCCAGAAATCCTTCTTGCTACCTCTTGAGCACTGCGTTGGTTTTCCCTTGAGGAGGAAAGGGTGATGCAGTAAAGCAGCGTAAGTATTTCCCTTAGTTTTTTAGAACCAAGGTATCAATCCAGTAGGAGGCCACGCACGAGTCCCTCGCACCTACACAAACAAATAAATCCTCGCAACTAACGCGATAAGGGGTTGTCAATCCCTACACGGTCACTTACGAGAGTGAGATCTGATAGATATGATAAGATAATATTTTTGGTATTTTTATGATAAAGATGCAAAGTAAAATAGAAGGCAATAAAAATAACTAAGTGTTGAAAGATTATTATGATGGAAAATAGACCCGGGGGCCATAGGTTTCACTAGTGGCTTCTCTCGAGAGCATCAGTATTATGGTGGGTGAACAAATTATTGTTGAGTAATTGATAGAATTGAGCATAATTATGAGAATATCTAGGTATGATCATGTATATAGGCATCACGTCCGAGACAAGTAGACCGACTCCTGCCTGCATCTACTACTATTACTCCACACATCGACCGCTATCCAGCATGCATCTAGAGTATCAAGTTCATAAGAATAGAGTAACGCCTTAAGTAAGATGACATGATGTAGAGGGATAAACTCATGCAATATGATATAAACCCCATCTTGTTATCCTCGATGGGAACAATACAATACGTGCCTTGCTGCCCCTACTATCACTGGGAAAGGACACCGCAAGATTGAACCCAAAGCTAAGCACTTCTCCCATTGCAAGAAAGATCAATCTAGTAGGCCAAACCAAATTGATAATTCGAAGATACTTGCAAAGATAACCAATCATACATAAAAGAATTCAGAGGAGATTCAAATATTGTTCATAGATAAACTTGATCATAAACCCACAATTCATCGGTCTCAACAAACACACCGCAAAAGAAGATTACATCGAATAGATCTCCACGAGAGAGGGGGAGAACATTGTAGATCCAAAAAGAGAGAAGAAGCCATCTAGCTAATAACTATGGACCCGAAGGTCTGAGGTAAACTACTCACACATCATCATAGAGGCTATGGTGTTGATGTAGAAGCCCTCCGTCATCGATGCCCCCTCCGACGGAGCTCCGAAACAGGCCCCAAGATGGGATCTCACGGGTACAGAAGGTTGCGGCGGTGGAATTAGGTTTTTGGCTCCGTATCTGGTTTGGGGGTACGTAGGTATATATAGGAGGAAGGAGTACGTCGGTGGAGAAACAAGGGGCCCACGTGGGTGGAGGGCGCGCCTAGGGGGGGTAGGCGCGCCCCCTACCTCGTGCCCTCCTAGTTGATGTCTTGACGTAGGGTCCAAGTCCTCTGGATCACGTTCGTTCCGAAAATCACGTTCCCGAAGGTTTCATTCCGTTTGGACTCCGTTTGATATTCTTTTTCCGTGAAACTCTGAAATAGGCAAAAAAACAGCAATTCTGGGCTGGGCCTCCGGTTAATAGGTTAGTCCCAAAAATAATATAAAAGTGTATAATAAAGCCCAATAATGTCCAAAACAGAATATAATAAAGCATGGAACAATAAAAAATTATAGATACGTTGGAGACGTATCACTCTACGTTCACATACAACGGGTGCAAGCCAGTTTTGCAAACGCGTAATACTCGGGTTAAACTTGACGAGCCTAGCATATGCAGATATGGCCTCGGAATACTGAGACCGAAAGGTCGAATGTGAATCATATAGTAGATATGATCAACATAGTGATGTTTACCATTGAAAGCTACTCCATCTCACGTGATGATCGGACATGGTTTAGTTGATATGGATCACGTGATCATTTAGATGACTATAGGGATGTCTATGTAAGTGGGAGTTCTTAAGTAATATGATTAATTGAACTTGATGCACATTACTGCATAGAAGAATTATGTCCACCGCTAGGTGATAGAACTATTGCAGGAGCGAATGCAGACGTTATGAACGTTTGACAAGCTCGGTATGATGACTACTTGATAGTTTAGTGCATCATGCTTTACGGCTTAGAACCGAGACTTCAATTTTTTTTGAAACGCCATGGAGCATATGAGATGTTCCAAGAGTTGAAATTGGTATTTCAGACTCATGCCTGAGTCGAGAGGTATGAGACCTCTGACAAGTATTTTTGCCTACAAGACGGAGGAGAATAGCTCAACCAATGAGCATGTGCTCAGAATGTCTGAGTGCTACAATCGCTTGAATCAAGTGGGATTTAATCTTTCAGATAAGATAGTGATTGACAAAGTTCTCTAGTCACAATCACCAAATTACTGGAACTTCGTGATGAACTATAATATGCAAGGGATGACGAAAACGATTCCCCGAGCTCTTCGCGATGCTGAAATCGGCGAAGGTAGAAATCAAGAAAAGCATCAAGTGTTGATGGTTGACAAGACCAGTAGTTTCAAGTAAAAGGGCAAGGGAAAGAATGGGAACTTCAAGAAGAATGACAAGCAAGTTGCCACTCCCATGAAGAAGCCCAAAGCTAGACCCAAGCCTGAAACTGAGTGCTTCTACTTCAAAGGTAATGGTCATTGGAAGCGGAACTGCCCCAAATACTTGGCGGATAAGAAGGATGGCAAAGTGAACAAAAGTATATATGATATACATGTTATTGATATGTACTTTACTAGTATTCATAGTAGCCCCTGCGTATTTGATACTGGTTCATTTGCTATGATTAGTATATTGAAACAGGATTTATAAAATGAACAGAGACTAGTTGAGGGCAAGGTAACGATGTGTGTTGGAAGTGATTCCAAGGTTGATAAGATCACCATCGCACACTCCCTTTACCTTCGGGATTAGTGTTGAACCTAAAATAAATTTTATTTGGTCTTTGCGTTGAGCATAATATGATTGGATCATGTTTATTGCAATACAGTTATTCATTTAAGTCAAAGAATAATTGTTATTCTGTTTACATGAATAAAACCTTCTGTGGTCATACACCCAAGGTGAATGGTTTATTGAATCTCGATTGTAGTGATTCACACATTCATAATATTAAAGCCAAAATATGCAAGGTTAATAATGATAGTGCAACTTATTTGTGGCACTGCCGTTTAGGTCATATTGGTGTAAAGCGCATGAAGAAACTCCATGCTGGTGGGCTTTTGGAATCACTTGACTATGAACCACTTGATGCTTGCGAACCATGCCTCATGGGCAAGATGACTAAGACTCCGTTCTCCGGAACAATGGAGCGAGCCACTGACTTATTGGAAATAAAACATACTGATGTATGCGGTCTGATGACTATTGAGGCTCGCGCGGGTATCGTTATTTTCAGACCTTCATAGATGATTTGAGCAGATATGGGTATATCTACTTAATGAAACACAAGTCTGAGATATTTGAAACGTTCAAAGAATTTCAGAGTGAAGTTGAGAATCATCATAACAAGAAAATAAAGTTTCTACGATCCGATCGCGGAGGCGAATATTTGAGTTATGAGTTTGGCCTTCATTTGAAACAATGTGGAATAGTTTCGCAACTCACGCCACATGGAACACCACAGCGTAATGGTGTGTCTAAACGTCGTAACTGTACTTTATTAGATATTGTGCGATCTATAATATCTCTTACCGATTTACCACTATTGTTTTGGGGTTATACATTAGAGACAGCTGCATTCACGTTAAATAGGGCACCGTCTAAAAGTCTGTTGAGACGGCACCATATGAACTGTGGTTTAGCAAGAAACCTAAGCTGCCATTTCTTAAAGTTTGAGGCTGCGATGCTTATGTCTGATAAGCTCGAACCCAAATCAGAGAAGTGCGTCTTCATAGGATACCCAAAAGAAACTGTTGGGTACACCTTCTATCACAGATCCGAAGGCAAGATCTTTGTTGCTAAGAATGGATAATTTCTAGAGAGGGAGTTTCTCTCGAAAGAAGTGAGTGGGAGGAAAGTAGAACTTGATGAGGTAGTTGTACCTTCTCTTGAATTGGAAAATGGTTCATCACAGAAATCAGTTCAAGTGATTGATGTCTACTACGCAACCTTCTTCCTGTAGATGTAGTTGGGCCTCCAAGTACAGAGGTTTGTAGGACAGTAGAAAATTTCCCTCAAGTGGATGACCTAAGGTTTATCAATCCATGGGAGGCGTAGGATGAAGATGGTCTCTCTCAAACAACTCTGCAACCAAATAGCAAAGAGTATCTTGTGTCCCCAACACACCCAATACAATGGTAAATTGTATATGTGCACTAGTTCAGCGAAGAGATGGTGATACAAGTGCAATATGGATGGTAGATAAAGGTTTTTGTAAACTGAAAATATAAAAACAGCAAGGTAGCAAGGGGTAAAGGTGAGCGTAAACGGTATTGCAATGCTAGGAAACAAGGCCTAGGGTTCATACTTTCACTAGTGCAAGTTCTCTCAACAAGAATAACATAATTGGATTATATAACTATCCCTCAACATGCAACAAAGAGTCACTCCAAAGTCACCTCAAAGTTATTCTTTCGGATCGATCTATACAAGAGTTCGTACTAGAATAACACCTTAAGACACATATAAACCAAAACCCTAATGTCACCTTGATACTCCAATGTCACCTCAAGTATCCATGGGTATGATTATACGATATGCATTACACAATCTCAAATTCATCTATTCAAACCAACACAAAGTACTTCAAAGAGTGCCCCAACGTTTCTACCGGAGAGTCAAGACGAAACGTGTGCCAACCCCTATGCATATGTTCACGAGGTCACGGAACCCGCAAGTTGATCACCAAAACATACATCAAGTAGATCACGTGATATCCCATTGTCACCACAGATAAGCACATGCAAGACATACATCAAGTGTTCTCAAATCCTTAAAGACTCAATCCGATAAGATAACTTCAAAGGGAAAACTCAATCCATTACAAGACAGTAGAGGGGGAGAAACATCATAAGATCCAACTATAATAGCAAAGCTCGTGATACATCAAGATCGTACCACCTCAAGAACACGAGAGAGAGAGAGAGAGAGAGAGAGAGAGATCAAACACATAGCTACTTGTACATACCCTTAGCCCCGAGGGTGAACCACTCCCTCCTCGTCATGGAGAGCGCCGGGATGATGAAGATGGCCATCGGAGAGGGATTCACCCCTCCGGTAGGGTGCCGAAATGGGTCTAGATTGGTTTTTGGTGGCTACAGAGGCTTGCGGCGGCGGAACTCCCCGATCTATGTTATGTCTGGGGGTTTCTGTATACACTACAAAAAAATACACTTCCGTGATGATACGTGTTTGTCATAGTAGGTAGCGTTTTCTGTCATGCATGTACATCCATGACAAATTTATGACAGAATCAAGATAGTCAAACCTGTGCTGTCGTAGAAGTGTTCCATGACATTGCCAAAATTATCATCACGGAAGTGTCCACTTCCATGACGATAAATCGCGCGTGACAGAAGTGCTTTCGTCAAGGGTGACCGACGCGTGGCATCCACCGTAACGGAACATCGTTAAGCTATCGGGGCGGATTTTGGATCCGATAACCCGTTAACAGCCACGACCAATGCCGATTTTCCACGTGTAAAATTCTCATTGGCTGACGGATCCAACGGTTGAGATGGGCCTATGATATGTTGACACGTGGACCGGCCCAAAAGTGGCCCACAAAGATTAAATGGGCCAGCCCAACCGAAGGCCCATAAGATTTAGTGGACCATAATGGGCCGGCCCAGCTAAAGGCCCACAAAATTTACCGGACCATAATGGGCCGGCCAGCTAAAGGCCCACACGATTTCGTAGACCATAATGGGCCGGCCCAGCTAAAGGCCCACAAGATTTTGCGGACCACAATGGGCCGTCCCAGCTAAAGGCCCACAAGATTCTGCCGACCATAATGGGCCGGCCCAGCTAAAGGCCCAACATTCTCTGTCAAATCGGCCCGTCAATGGCCTGTCCTAAACTTGTCATCAACGCGGCACATGGTCACTTCTGGCCCATTAACAGTCCGCTAAGTAATTGGGCCGAATTACGGCCCGGTGTATTTCCAGCCTGTTAAAGGTCCGGCTTCATTTGGGCCCATTTACAGGCCATCAAAACTTTCGGCCCATAAACGACCGTGAAGGATTGGGGTCATATTCGGCCATGTCTGACATTCGGCCTGTTAGAGGCCCACTAAAGCTTTGGGCCACTTTCGTCCTGTTGTCATTTTCGTCCTGTTAACGCCGAAAGTAAACCATGGGCCATATGTGGCCCGACGTCATATCGGGCCCATTAACGGCCCATATAAAAATGACGATAATCTAGCCCGACCGAAGTTCCGGCCTGTTAAAGGCCCGTGTATTAGGTCGGCGCATTTACGGCCCGTCCGAATTTCGGCTTGTTAAAGTCCAGTGGGTTATTTGCCACAATCAGGGCCCAATCTCACTTTTGATCTATTAAAGGCCCATGTATTTTATGGGCTCGATGTATGTACACCTGTAAACGGCCTATTTTTACTGAGGGCCCAAATTTTGTTTAGGCCTGTTAAAGGCCCACTATGGGCACAGGCCTACCAGAAAAATATGAAAGCTTATGCTGATTTAGGCCCAGATATTTTTAGTGGGCTACATGCCAATTTCGGCCCGTAATCGTTTTTAGCCCAATTGGAATGGGCCCGACGAATGTTGGCTTGTTGGGCTCCTACAAAGCTTTCGGCCGATTACATTACTAAGATAAACCTACACTATACAACAATAGCGTCGTAATTACTGCAGCCTGAGAAGCATCATAAATGTTGTATCACAACAAAATAAATTCCAACCATACAACAAAAGGCCTGTTGGCATAAAGTTTACAGTCCTTCCAGATAAAAGCACCATCAGATGTATAGAAGCACAGATCATTTGACCTGAGTGCTAATGTTTCAGGCTGTAGAATCTGATGGAGCAGCACGACTCCACCTTTTTTCCGCCATTGCTCTTGAACAACGAAGCGAATGTCTGATAGTCTGGTTTAAAACCATTCATATCTTCACGACATTTCTCAACCACTATTCTTGTTTCCGAAACAACGTCCATTAGGGATTGGACTTGTGTCTGGAGCACAGATATATCACTCTGTCTAGCAGGAAGATTTTGTTTAGTAGGCGATTTGGACGAGGTTACCTTGACAACCAACCCAGAATTACGCAGGAAGGTGCTTTTTGCACTGTTAGTGGAGAGATATTGACGCACTGCAGCAAGAGGTGACATTGTGGCTGTTCAATCATCTGTTCCATAGCTTCCAGAAAGTTTGAACTTGTAGATTAGTGTACCAGATAAGTTACTAATGAGACAAAAATAAAACAAAGTAGGTTAAACGTTTATACATAACTTATTTTGGTGAACTACTGTAATACATTAGCATGTATTGTAGTGCCAACTACATAATAAAATCACTTTCGGAACATATGTCCATGTAGCATGCCTACTGTATTGTCTATTTCCTCACATTTGTTGACATCTAAGGATAAATAGACATGGTTTAAAGTAGGATGAACATAGTATGACATCATTCATATCATAGGCAAACAGATATAAAACAAGCAGGCTATTTTATCATTGTGTGCGCACGTGAACATAACAACTAGATTACAGATCAAGACCAAAAGAATATCCTTCATCTCTTTTAAACCATGTAAGGTGAAATGATACATTAAGACAACTGTGAATAAAAGTGAACAGAGTAACTGACATTGGCTGCAAACCAAGTAGTTAAATGAACACATCACAGTACCAATTAGTTCAAGGCAGGAGGACTAAGGACTTACAACAGTGGCTTGAACTGGTGTGCTCATGCCCTTCATCTTGCTGGTGTGGCAATCCTTGAAGATTTGCACTGCATTCGGTTCAGGTTCTTTTTGGTCCGCAAGGGATTTCCTCTGTATTTGGAACAAGTCAATATAGATATGATAATATGGCACAAAAAAAAAGAAGGAAGTAGCAGCTATTTACAAGAGCCTCGCAGTGTGCGATATAGCTACGAGATCCTATGGTCTGTTGGAATTTCACTTTAGAATGGTTGGTTTTGTTCTTCAAACAGTTAGCCTAGAAGAAGATACACTTGTAAGGCACATACATAAATACAAGTTCAATATGTGGTCTGATCAAATACATATAGCCTACCTAATACTTTGGATCAGACCAGTGTTTAACGAGGTCTGTCCAGTCTTCATCTGTAATATATTCCACTGGAGATGTTTGGGCGATTTCATCGTTAGCCTTGCCTTCAAAGTGAGATTTTCTAAGGTGGTACCGATACTGTCGCTGAGCAGACTGAAAAACATGAGTGCATGCTTGTCTAGTTGCATCATCTTTAGGATCCAACTTGAACCTCATCTGTTGAAAAAAGAATGTGAGTCTTATTAGGAGGAAGCTAGAAAGTATGGGACAGAGCATGACAATATTACTAATTGCGATGAATAACATTAATTATGGATAAATGGTCAAGGAAGGTGTTAAACTGGGTATTGTCTTTCTCATTCCTGTACTGGATCCACGTTGGGAGGATACGTGCATGACACCTAACGGCAACGGCTGCCTCTGATACTAACTTGGCTGACTCTGTAGCATCACGTGGCCTTTTTAAACCCGCCTCAAAATGGATCTCCATTCTTCCTCCTTTAGATTTTGTTAATCTGTCAAGCATTATCCCTAATGTCTGTTTCCGCTTGCGCCGTGGTGCTAGTTCAACAACGAATATGGAAAGTGTTAGTGTACATCAAACTGTGAGAGTACATATAAAGGAGCATGCAACTGCAACTTGACTCAGTCAGGTACCGTCTTGGTGTTGATGCTCATGAGGTTCATCTGATCTTGCCAAGTCCTGTTGTGTCAGCAGTGCTTCGGAAGTAGTGTTAGGTGTGAAGGCAGCTTGGGAACTGGCCAGTTCCGGAGCAAACGAACGAGTAACTGGTTGAGATGCTAGTACAGTTGAAGCAGATGCTGCAGCTGGTGGAGCAGGTGATAATGTGTTTGTAGATTTAGCCGGTGGACTTGGACCTTCTACTGCACTATAACTACCAACAGAATCTCGACGGCAGAACCTTTTCCGTCTCACCCGACGAGTAACAACACTCCCTACTATATTATTTTCCTTGCTCTTTTTTGACTTTGCCATGTCAAGCTGTACCCACAACACAAAAGAATAAAATCACTCTTCAGAACTCATTGATGCATGATACAGACAAGCAATACTTTGATGTAAGACAACCGTATGAGGATGGAATATGTAAGAAAAACAGGACGGCATGACATATTCACAGCTACGATGTGCAAACTAAGCAGAAGGATTTTCAAGAAAATAGAAGTAATGCAAGATACACACCATATGAAAGATGCAACCAATATTACTCTGCCAAGTTAAAAATGTCTTGTCATAAGTGGCAATTCAAAAATTAGAAGCAGTACAACATAGAAATCAATGCAAGATGCAACCACTATCAAACTGCCATGTTAAAAGCGTCCAATCATGAGTGACTAATGCGGGATACACAACAGCAGTACTTTGATGTAAGAACATGGTATTATAGATAGATGTAGTGTATTCTAGACACAGAAAGCCATGTCATATGCACATGTATAACGTATAAACTCAGCAGGTGCAATTTAATAAAAAGAGAAGAAATACAGGCTAGACAACATATGCAACATGAAACCAATTATCACACTGTCAACTTAGAGCAAGCACCTGCGATGGTGGAGTACGGGAGATGAATTCATCATGTAGACTTGGGACTTCAACTTCATTAGCAGTAGCAGTGGCAAATCAGGAGAGTCTCGGTTTGCATCGGTGTGGAGGACCACCAACATCCCTTAACTTACTCTTTTCCTTCCTATTTTCTGATATTGCCTTATGAAGTCAACCACAAGAAGATGAATAAAATTATCTCTGCATAACTAGTTGATGCATGATACAGACGAACACTACTTTGATGTAAGGCAAGCGCAGGATAGGAGGATGGAATATATACAAAAAAGACAGTGTTTCATATTCACACGTACGATAGCGTGTCTTATGGGTAAGTAATCGTTGCAGGTATAAGTTGTAAGCTACGCAAATGCAATTAACCATAATCAGAAGCAATACAAACTAGACATCATACGGAAAATGCAACCACGTATAACAGTTCCAAGTAAGAGCAAGCACCTGTGATGGTGGAGTAGGGGAGATGTGCTCATCATGTACATGTATGTTCTAGAAACAGGAACACGTGTCATACTCATAGGCATTATGTGTAAAGTAAGCAGATGCAATTCAAATTAGAAGCAATACAAGCTAGACATCATACGCAACATGCAACCACATATAATAGTGTCAAGTTAGAGCAAGCACCTATGATGGTGGAGTAGGGGAGTCATCATCTACACAGCTACGTTGACTGTCCAGCCTTGTGTTGTCTTGCGAATCTTGTTGGGAGGATGGCGGAGTAGAATCTGTAGAGACCCCCTGTTTGAGTTGCTCCGAAGGACCACCATCATCCACTGTCGGACTAATTTCCTTCAGCTGTAATGATTTTGCATTGTGAAGTCAAACCGATAAGAAAAAGGGATTAGAAACACTGCAAGACACCATATGGAAGGTGCAATCAATATCACTCTGCCAAGTTAAAACTGTCTCATCATAGGTGGCGTTCATCAAACTAGAAGCAATACATGCTAGAAATCATATTCAAGACGCAAACCAATATCACACTGCCAACTTAAAGGTGTCCCATCATAAGTGACTGATGCAGGATACACAAGAAGAGTAGTTTCATGTAAGAACATGGTGTGATAGACAGATATAGTATGTACCAAAACAGGAAAGCGTGTCATATTCACATGTATCATGTGTAAGCTAAGCAGATGCAGTTTACACTAATTAGGAGCAATACAAGCTAGACACCATATGCAACATGCAACCAGATATCACACTGCCAAGTTAGAGCAAGCACCTTGGATGGTGGAGTAGGGGAGCGGAGACTTGGACCTTGTAATGCACTATCAGTACAAGGAGAATCGGTACAGATGCTCTGTTTACGTTGCTGCAGAGGACCACCATCATCGCCTTCCTTAGTCTTTTCCTTCCTCTTTCTTGATTTTGGCTTGTCAAGTCAAACCCACAAGAAAAAGGAATAAAATTTGCTCTTTAGAACTCATTGATGCATGATACTGACGAACACTACTTTCATGTAAGGCAGCCGCATGATAGGAGGATGGAATATGTATGAAAAATAGGACGGCGTGACATATTGACATGTATGATGTATAAAGTGTAAACTAAGCACAAGGTGCTTGAACTTGTTAGAATCGATGCAAGCTAGAAACCATATGAAAGATGAAACCAATATCACTCTACCAAATTAAAAGGGTGCCCTAACAAATGTATTTGACCAAATTAGAAGCAATACATGGCAACAAGCTAGAAATAATATGCAGTATGCAACGAATAAAGGTGACTCATCGTAAGTGATTGATGCAGGATACAGAAGAGAGGTAGTTTCATGTAAGAACAAGGTTAACACATAGATGTAGTGTGTACCAAAAATAGGAAGGCATGTCATATTCACAGGTATAGTGTGTAAACTAAGCAGATGCAGTTTACCCTAATTAGAAGCATTACAAGCTAGACACCGTATGCAACATGCAACCACATATCACACTGCGATGTTAGAGCAAGCACCTGTGATGGTGGTGTAGGGGAAGTGCGGTCTTCAGGTACAGAGCTACGTTCAATATGTTCATTTAGGCTTGTTGTTTCTTGAGAATCATGTGGAGAGGATGAAATAGCATTCTTTATAAGAGTATTGCGTCTCATATTAACCAACGCACGTGACTGTCTCATCATAAGCGATAGACGCAGGATACACAAGAACAGTAGTTTGATGTAAGAAAATGGTGTGATAGGCAGATGTAGTATGTACCAAAAACAGGAAGGCGTGTCATAATCACATGTATAATGTGTAAGCTAAGGAGATGCAATTTAACAAATTAGGAGCATTGATGAGGGATGCACAAGAAAAGTTGTTTGATGTAAGAACATGGTTAATAGAAAGACGTAGTATGTACCGAAAACAGGAAGGCATGTCATATTCACAGGTATAATGTGTTAACTAAGCAGATTCAATTTACCCTAATTAGAAGAATTACAAGGTACGACACCATATGCAACATGCAACCACATACCATACTGCCAAGTAAGAGCAAGCACCTGCGATGGTGGTGTGGGGGAATTGCGGTGATCAACTAGAGAGCTACGTTGACTATCCTCATTTAGCCTTGCTGTTTCTTGAGAATCATGTGGGAGGATGACACTGCACTCTTTAAACGAGTATGGGGTCTCACAGTAACCCACCCGGGTGACTGTCTCATCATAAGTGATTGACGAGGGATACAAAAGAGCATTAGTTTGATGTACGAACAAGGTTAATACACATATGTAGTATGTACCGAAAACAGGAAGGCATGTCATTATCAAAGGTATAATGTGTATAGTAAGCAGATGTAATTTAACCAAATTGGAAGCAATTCAAGCTAGACACCATATGCAACATGCAACCACATTTGACAGCGCGAAGTTAAAGCAAGCACCTGGGATGGTTGTGTGTGGCAATTGAGATCATCAACTGCAGAGCTACGTTTACTGTCTCCAACTGCTGACACTGCACCCGTTAGAGCGCTGGAACGCTTAGTGCTTATCTTCGAATTACACTGGAGCGACTTCTGTCTTTTCTTTTATGCATTCATCAACACTGCGTCAGAGTCTGAAATACCCATGCATAAAAAAACAATAGTGTGAGTATGGGTGAAGTGTGTGCACAATTAGTACAGTGTAAAGGTAGCAGATAGCAGGTCGGTGAGAAATAACTAACGGGAGACATATGATAGCTCTACAACATGCATGGCACACTAAATTACTACAGGATTCTATGAAAATAACAGTCGACTGAAAGCAAATGGGTCAGTCCATTTTTTCTGCACCGTCCAACGTACAAAGAACGGGCAGATCGCCTTCATCTACCTCCAGCCAGTCAGTGTTGACGATCCTCCTCGAAACGCCAGCGACCACCGGCCCACTATTCCTCCCCTGCCTGCGCCCTCCCCCGACCTCACCGCACCGCCGTGCTTGGCACCGCCCCCCCGGCCATCTATTCAAGCCCCGCCGACCTCCAGATCGGGCACAAGCAGCTCCTGCGCCCCACACCCCGCTTCCCCGGGGAGCATGCGGACTAGGTGCTCCGCGCGCCTAAGCGGGTGCTGCTTCTTTTAATTTCGGCTCGACTGACCCTGAATTGAAATCCAGGCGGGCTACTGACCTCTAGCAAAGGTGAAATAGTAAAAGGGAGGAAACCTTGTGTATTTAGTATCACAAAGAAGATGCAGTAAGAAGCGCTCAACTAGTTTCTTTCGTGGGATGAATACGGTGTGAGCGGAGACGTAAGATTCGCACAAATATGGGAAGAGGAGTACCTCTTTCTGCTGGTGTTGTGTCCTCCTTCTGTTTTTCCGACGATCTTCTTGTTGTTCGCCGGAAACCAGAAGTTGTGGAGGACAGTGCAGCCTTGGACGAACCCATGTCCATGTTGTTGAGTGTGGTGCGGTGGCCGGCTATCGGTGTCGGGCAAGCAGATCCGAGGCGGCGAACGACGGCGTAGCGGGAACAACTCCGGTGCGGTGGATGGTTGCGCAGTGGAGCCGCAGCAGTGAGGCGCAGGACGGCGTGGTCGGAGTGGTTCTGGTACAGCGCACGTCGGCGTCGGCGTCGTGGAGGCAGCTCTGCCTCGGCTTCAGCTGCTAAGTCCTTGAGGGTGTTGCGGTTGCGGTTGTGTTGGACGACGACGTCGGGGTACCGACTCCGGCGTGATGGAGGAGGGCGGCGGTGGATTGGCCGCTATGGGGTGGAGGACGGAGGAGGCTGGGGTTTCGCGGCTGGTGGAGAGGGCGTTTTCACGCCCATGGCGTATGAATGGGAAACGGAGGGAGGCGGGGAACTAAGGGGGAATAATGTTTCGGTTTGAGACGCGCTTGTTTGAAATTTGGGGAAAGTTACAAACTTTCCCCCCATCTAAAATTTCGGACATATTGCGGGTTGGGGGTAGCACAGTCATGTCAGGTGTCCCAAATGTGGGCGGGATAGATTTCGGTCGACCGCATGGGTAGGCGCCCACGGCGTATGAATGCTTCTCTGGCGTCTTGGTGAAGTTACAAACCTACCCTGGTTTAGACCTTTGGACATCGGGCCGATAGACTACAAGGGCCAGAGTCAGGACAGTAATTTCCTAGCACCAAAACATTAGTCTCGCGCTGTTTCGGGTGACCAGAGGCCTATTTGGCGCTTCGTTCAATATTTGGGAGCAGAAGCATTAACGTTTTCGGTTCTCTTGAATTGAACTTTCAGGATTTGTCAAACTTCACAAATCTTTACTCTTGAAAATCCTAAAGATACGATTATTTTGGAATGGAGGGGGTACATTTGAATATACATTGTACATGAGTATATATTAAAAAATATGCAACTTACCTCAGTTCATGCATGGTTCCAGATATAATCTCCTTGGTTGCAAAAAAAAAGTTACATATGCGTATGAATATATTTAGCATGTTCAAACTCACAACAAAGATTGATGCCCCCTTTTACATCTGATTTACAAATGCCATTATCTCGAGCTCAAATAGATGAGTGCACTTACTATGAATTAGAATCTTCGAAACCCCCTTTATGTTGAATTCGACATGTATTCTATTTCGTAGCTAGCAATTTGGAATGTATCCATGCAAGTGACAAATGTATAAAGTTCTTCACACTAACAACATGGAGTGCACTAATTAATGTTTATATATGAATTGCAAAAGCATCCATTGCCTGTATTTCAAAATGCTCTCACTCTATGGATCGATAATATGAAATAAACATATGCACATCCTAGAATTCAATTGCAGTTGAAGAAAGAGCCTACTCCTGGTACTGTATATTAGTGATAGGGGTGTGTACAATGTACACGTGAATACCAAGAATTATGCGTGTGTGTATACTATCGACGAACTAGCCCCCAAGCTTGTATAACATACTAAGGGCCTAGGGTTACAAATCATATATAGTCGGCTTATCACCAGTGGGGATAGAGTCCTCCACGACTCTGGTAGCTTCGTGTTGTACGCCGAGTCCTCCACATGGGTCTTCGTATAACACGTCTCGGTCCAACCTATATGTGGCGCAGGATGGAACCGACCCATGAGTCTTCATGTTGACCCACTACAACTAGAAATGATGTGCCCACCACACCACACACGCAATCGGCCACTAAGAAAATAAGCATATACAATAGTACAACGGTATCTAGCTCACGATACGTCTCCATATTTTGTTGATGACACTGACGGACTTTGCATTTGATGCGTGCTCCGTATTTTGTTGACGACACTTACGGTCATTGTATTTGAAGAGAAAGCACGATATGGTCACTGGACTTCAGAATAAGCTCATCAGGGTCACCACATACATTTTGTCGTGCTAACCAACATGTGGTTGGATGGTTAGAGGACAGTGGTTTCTTGAGCCCACCAAGGTTAAAGTCCCGGTGCTCGCATTTATCTTGTGTTAATTTCAGTATTTTCCGGCGACGTACGTTTAGTGGGAGGAGACGTTCCACTCGACTACGAGGCACCTATGGTGACTTCGTAAAATCTCAAGATCATCTATGCTGGCCCACTCTCTCGAAGGTGCCCATAGGGGTAGGGTTCACGTGTGTGCACTTATAGCGGTGAGTGCTTGCGCGTATATATGAGCCCTTGCGTCTGTACCGTGTTAAACAAATACATATCATGATTATACGGTCACTGGCTCACCCGTACAACTCCGTATTTTGTTGATGACACAATCAATTGACCAGTCAAACGTTCCATGCGGCGCAACTAGTGTTGCACCATCGGGGCTCGTAACCGTGGGGCCCACCTGTCAGCCCATATATGAAAGAAAGAAATGTGGTAGTTTGAGTCTGTACTGTGTTAATAAAATAGGAGTACATTTTAGGGTGATCGTACGGTCACTGGCTCACCATAAGCTCCGTAATTTGTTGATAACACGATCAATTGACCAGTTAAACGGTCCACATTCAGCAGCGCACATTACCATAGGGCCCACCCGTCAGCGCGTATATGAAGGACAAAAATGGTAATAAATTAGTGGTCGGGGGGTATTCGAAGTCGTGAGACCTCTGGTTGCAGTCACCGGCGGTTGGGGGGCGTTCATTGGGCGGTGGGGTTGGGATCCCTGGAGAAAAAGCTCGGCGGGGGGCTGGGGGGCTAGAGGGATGGCCAGTGCGGCGGCGGATCGGCAATGGGGAGTGGTTTCGGGAGGGCGGGCCGGCCGCGAGCGGCGGGGGTTGGCGGTTTGGCCGGTGGTGGCTGGCGGCTCAGGGGGTGGAGTTTGACGATAAACTGGAGGCCCTTGATTTCGTATCCAACGGCTGGAAAATCTAATGACCGGAGATGAAAAAGTCAGTCGACTGACGTGTAGCCTCACCCCGCACGTACACATGCACACACGTAAGACACGCACGCATGTAGGCGTGCAACACTGACACGTACACACACGCGCATGCTGGCGTGCAACACTAACACGTACACATGCACTCACGAACACACGCACGTACGCACCCATGCATGCAACACTGAAACGTACCCTTGCACGCACGCAACACTCGCACGCCTGCATGCAAACAGCACATGACGCAAGACACACGTTCAACCTATACGTTCATGCACCCTTTGTTAAGGACATGGATTGTTACGGGTATTAATCAATCATACCTGTGATAAGCAGAACATTGATGTTTGCAGCGGTATTTATGAATCACAACGTATCAAACAAGCTATCAACATAGTAGGCTTTATCTACATGAAAAAGATGATGTCACACTCAATGAACAATCATCGGTTTATGAAATGCCCGCTTCTGACCGCCCTGGCCCACCAAAGGTTCCTCTGCTGTCCGCTGCCTGCGTTGGGTCACTGACATGCAGGCCATGCACCCAAAGAGCCCACACGTCAGTAGAAGAACGACGTGGTGTCCTAGGTCAGAGTCGAGGGCGCCACTCGCGGCACGCCCGGCTGAACACGCCTCCGTGCCGCATTCAAATGCCTCCATGAAAAACGCCCGTGTGGAAGCCGAGAAACCCACTCTGGACACACGTCCATTCATGACCGGGCTGGCGTTAAACACAACGCCGGCCGAGCTCCTCCCGTCCGCCGTCTATTTAATCTCCTATTTAAACGAGGCCAAACGCCGGCCAAGAATCGCACACCTCCGCCGCTCCCCTATCTCCTCCACCATTTTGTCCACTCTTACAATGGCTTACGAAGAGTAGTTATTCCGCATCCAAGCCGGCTGGGTAGCCCGCCGGATACGAGCTATGCAGCTCGCTGATCCACCTCCCTCCCCTCGCCCGACGGAGCCAGTTGCCGCCCCAAGCCGGCGCGTGGTTCAGCAACTCACCGCTCCAGGCCAGCTCGACGAAGAGCAGCGCACGGGCGTCGTTGCTGCCTTCCACGCCGCCGCCTCGTACCGCGTCTCCCGTTTCTGTGGCCGAGACTCCCATGCCGGCGGCCGCGCCATGCAAGCAGCGACAGAAGCCGGGTGCGCGGAGAGCGGCGAGTCGGTGGCCAGCGCCTCCGCGTCCGCCGCCATCATCGAGGAGAAGTAGAACACGGGAGGCCGCCACCGCTTGGGTCCCATGAAGGCCACCGCGGAGGCGACGCCGGCGTACACAGCAGGTGTCTTGCCGGATCCTTTTGTTGCGAGGATCTTCGCCAACCCCGCATGGGCTCCACAGAAGAGGGCAATGTTAGGATGAACTTGAGCTGGTGCCGGCCATGGCGAAGTAGTCGCCAATATTTTGGCTACCCCGGACAAGATCCAAACATCCCCTCCCAACAGATTCAAATCCCTCGTTCGCCATGGAATTTTTCCATGTGTTGTTTTCATGGACTAGCAAGATGCCCGTGCATTGCACGGAACATCAAGATGCATTTTTTTACAAACTCCCGCATGCATGCAAGGGATAATCAATGTCCTCCTTTGCTAGTACCATGAGGCAAACACCATTAATATTGCATTGATTAGTGTTAGTGGCCTTGTATATCTGCAAATTGTAATTTTGATAGTGGCCCCTTGTATATAAAAATGGAGGGAGAAAGATGAGAGACAAGGTGAGGAGGAGTGGGGCGTGGTGGTGACTGGTGGTCGGACTGGGCGGGGGCATGGGGATGGACGGTGCATTATGTCTAGGTTTGTATATCTCTCACACACACCCACGTAGGTGGGGGACGTGCACGAAGAGAAGAGGTGCACGCACGGCGCACGCACTCCCGTCTCTTTCCCAACCACACCCGCGCGGGTACACGGTGGAGCTCATTTCTATACGAAAAAGGCAGCCCACATGGTAATTTGGCACGTGTACTGGTTGTCCACTTGGTGGAGGGAGGATCGTCTACCACGGGTGAACAAACAAATTGTGACTTGACGCGTTATGTTAAATTAAAAAAAGAGGCAAACCATGTGGGGCCTACCTTAGAGGCAAGGCTCTATACACTGGAGTACTTTTGATGTGTCCCGTCAACTCGCAGAACGAGGAGAAGCTTGCTTTTTTTGCAGAGAAACTTGCTCTATACACTAGGGCCTACCTTAGAGGCAAGGCTCTATACACTGGAGTACTTTTGATGTGTCCGGTCAACTCGCAAAACGAGGAGAAGCTTGCTTAGTACGCCGTCTCCCCCGCCCACGGGCGCGGTGGCTCGCAGGATGAGGTAAAGCTTGCTCCCTCGCCCACGCGCGCGGTGGCTCGCAGCACGAGGAGAAAATTTTACTACTCCCTCCGTTTACTCCTCGTCCCTACTACGTACTTTAGTTAGTACTCCCTCTATTTACTTATACAAGGCCACTATAAAAAATACATTTTGCATCTATACAAGGCCACAAATAGTAATCGAGACAAAAGTTACTACTCCCTCCTTTCCAGTTTATGGCTCAATTTCAAAATCTCTCCAACCAAGGTAGACGGTGAGTGGTCGAATTAATTTCGTAGTTTGCACAAGTAATTAGTACGCTCGTTTTTCTCAAGAAGTTGTGTTTACCGAGGCATTAATTAGAACGAATGCATGAATGACCACTAAATTTCCATGAACTTGTACATGCATTGGTTAGTTTCCTCTTGACACTGCTTGCTTCAGGTGATCTAACGCACCTCGAAATCCAACATGTAATGGTACTACTACTAGTATAGTAGAATTGAGACTTATCAAACAGAAAAACGAATGTTTTTTAGATGAGCCCTATAAACCCTAGAGGGTACGTACTCCGTAAAAACAGATTTTTCCAAAACTAAGTCGCTCCCTTTCATGAATTATGTAGTAGTATACTCCTCCGTCGACGCTCCCTTTCATGAATTCTGTACTTCCTGTCGCCGAAATGTGGGACATATAGCAACCGGGTCGACGTGTCAAGCACCAAATAACAGTGCAGAACAGCAGGGGGGACGCACCCCACTCGTACCGGCCCAGTAGTAGTAATGAGCAATGAGACGTCAAATCACAATGCCGCACTTTTTTCTAGACGGACGAAGCAACCATTATTTCACACTTCGGTTCGCCATCATCTCAAACCACGTACTAGTATTGCTTCTGCCTCAAGACGGACACGCGCATCGCCTTGCTACATCATGACACGTGGGACCGCATGACAGGCCATGCTCCCCCGCCGATCGCTCAGTAAAATCACCTCATTTTTACTATACTTCCTCCGTATCGGTTTACTACATGGCATGCACATCATTCTAGGTTGAGAATTTAACTGGCTATATATGTGATGAACAGTACTCTAGCCTTTTAAAAAATGTATACTTTTGTACAGTAGTACTATCGATGGATTGCGCCATGGAGCAAAAAGTGAAATTTAAAAAAAGGTGGTACATATAGAGAGCGCTCATCGCCAAATTATGCATATAGTACTATTAAAAAAGCTAGTACGTGCTTAATTGGGGTGCTAAGTTCTATTAAAGAAATACTAGTAGTATGTACATACTGAAGAGTTAAAGTAAAGAGAAGAAACATAACATAGTTCTGCTGGGGGCTCAGCACAACACACCCCTCAAATTAAACTAAGCACACCTGAAATTAAACTATGCAACTAATCCGGTAGACACTGCATTAGAAGTTTAGAACCACCATGAGCAACGACACTGTCGGATTTCGGGTTCCGGCAGACCCTTAAGGTTCGAACTCTGGGGTGCGCGCGGAGATTATGCCCCCTACCTCTCGGTCTCGCAAGGATCTAACTACTGAAGGGATAACACAAGGGACGCGGAGTTTATACTAGTTCGGGCCACCATCGTGGTGTAATACCCTACTCTAGTTTGTGGTGGGTGGATTGCCTCTTGGGCTGATGATGATGAATAGTACAAGGGAGAACAGCCTCGCGAGGGCGTGTTCTTGCTGGGTCGATGAACTGCTAGGGGAGTTCAGCCGCCCTTCTCTCTCTCTCTCTCTCCTTGCTCGGACCCTGGGTACTCGATGCCTCTACCCTGGGGGTGGCTAGTCCTATTTAGAGGCAAAGGCCCTGGGCCTCTTCCCAAATATTGAGTGGGAAGGGCGCCAACAATTGGCCAATTCGAAGGGGAACACACAGTACTCTTATCCTGACTAAAGTCGGTCCTCGCCTGCCAAAGGCCCTGTGATGACGCCGTTCTGGGCTCAACGGTGACCTCCTTCCCACCGTTGGACTGGTCTTGGTCTTGTTGCACCGAAATGGATGCCTTTGCTTGATCCTCTCGCCTGCGCTTGCCCCCTTTGCACCGAAGTGGAAAGGGAGGACGCTGCACGGGCTGGCGCCCGCCTGGCACCCTCGGTCGTCATGGCTTGCGTCATGGGCACCTCGCGAGGTACCCTGCCTTGATCTCTCCGCCTCCTCGTGAGCCAGCCTGACGAGGCCGCGCCTGAGGAAGCACCGTGTCGTCCGCCCCGCGAGGCTTGGCCCCTCGCGAGGGTCTTGGGTCCTGTGTTGATGAAGTTGGGTCGTGCTGGGCCCCCTTTAAGCCACGCCGCAGGCCGCAGGCAGGCAAGTCTGGGGACCCCCATTCCCAGAACGTCGACAGTAGCCCCCGGGCCCAAGGCACGCTCGGACTTGGCCATGCCGAGAGGCAAAAGGGCAAGGGCGAAGCGCCGCGGGCCCTAATAGCATGCGGCCTTGAGCGCCGCGTGGCGGTTTGACAGGACGTGGGCGTCTCCGCTTCCCCACGACGCCTTGGCAACTGCGTGACTTGACTAGTCCCTGCATGCGTAGATATGGGTCATTATTACCTACGATCGTGGTGCTCGACGGTTGGCCTTTTCCGGCTATAAGTACGGGGCCGCGTGAGCTCCGCCAGCGCGCCCCTTCCTGCTTCTCTTCTTCTTCCTCTCCTTGGCCACCCACCGCTCGCATGGCTCCAAAGAGGTACTCAGCCGCGGAGAAGGGGAAGGCCAGTCGGGCGAGGCCCGACTCCCCTCCGGCCAAGCGCGGCCGGGGTCGTCCCCGCAAGCATCCCACGGTCGCCGTTGCGGCTCCCCGTGGCCACAGGGATGGTTCCCCGCGTGGTGGTGAGCGCTCGGCTGCCAAGGGGAGGCAGGCTGTGACCGCGCGGCCCCCCAGGCCGCGCTTTCGCTCAACGGAGGTGCTGCCGGAGTTCGTCGTGTGGTCGGCGGACCCGACCAACACCTAGCTCCAGCTCCCTCGCTTCTTCATCGGCGAGCTGCCAGCCAGTGCCCGGTGCGGCTTCTGGCTCCAGGCTGACGGTTGCTGTAGCAGGGCCTCCTGGGTTTCGCTTGAGGTCTCCCCTTCTGGGAATGGGGCCCTGACTCGCGGTTGGCAAACGTTTGCCCGCGCGCGCGGCCTGGGCCAGCGGTGCACCCTGCACTTCAAGTTCGACGGCGACGGCACCCTCTATGTGAGGGTGTTCGGGGAAGATGGTCGCCGCGCAGGATGCTGCCCCGAGGGCGACGACCGTGGCCAGGGGCCTCGCTCCGACGACGATGGAGGAGACAGCGCCCGCTCGGATGGCGGCGCCTGATGCTCCCCGAGCTCCACCAACTCTTCTTCAGGCGGCTCCTCCAGCGGTGGCCACAGCCAGCCCCCTCGCCGTCACGCTTGCTTGGGGGGTGGCTGTTCATCCGCCCGTCGCCGCGCCCCGGTGAAGCGCGAGAGGGAGTCCGCCTGAGCCCCGGAGGCATCTCGGGTCAACTCGGCTGGTCGGAGCGAGGCGTGCCGCACCTGGATCGTCCTTTCTTTCCCTTTTGTTTCCTGTGTAACAGAGAACAGCTGCATGGTGCCCTGTGGGGGCGTGTTGGAAGTTATTGCTATTATAAACTACCTTGATTTAGCTTTCGCGCTTTTCAGATGCGTGTTCACACGTAAATAGTTCCCGGCCCCAGCCGTGGGGGGGCGACCGACCTAGGCCCTGTGTGCGTGTCGCGGTGCCCGAGGGGCACGGACCAGAGGGGTGCTCCCGTAATGGACCCGGGTCGTGAAACCTTAGAACGAGTAGGACAGAAACCCTCGGGAGGGCACTCGGCTGCTCCCCCTCGCAAGACTTATTGCAGGGGGAATCAAAACGAGGGAGTGAAAATCGACGAAATGCAAACCAATGACGGCAATAATTCCAATAAAACTTCAACTGCGAACAAAGCGAACCAACTGCGGAAAGCAAATGAAAAAGCCGCGTCCGGCACCTAGTCTAGTCTTCGACGTCTTCACACCAGCGCGGAGCTAAGTGCTGCCACGGGGCGTGGGAGGGAGCCCCAGGGCCTGAGGCCGGCGCTCCTGAGACTCCGGGGCGTGTACAGCCCCACTCATTATTACGTGAGAGTGTCACGGGCGGCGAGCTTCACAGGCATTGGCCTTCTTCACAGGCTCCGGGCCTTTCTTCTTGGGGTAACGAGCTTCACAGGCGTTCGCCTTCTTCACAGGCTCGGGGCCTTTTCCAAAAAAGGATTGATCTTCACAGGCGTTCGCCTTCTTCACAGGCTCAGGGCCTTTTCCAAAAAGGATTGATCTTCACAGGCTCAGGGCCTTTTCCAAAAAGGATTGATCTTCACAGGCGTTTGCCTTCTTCACAGGTTCAGGGCCTTTTCCAAAAAAGGATTGATCTTCACAGGAGTTCGCCTTCTTCACAGGCTCAGGGCCTTTTCCAAAAAGGATTGATCTTCACACGCGTTCGCCTTCTTCACAGGCTCAGGGCCTTCATGGGTAGAACCTCCGGAGGTGTTGGATGTTCCACGCGTTCTGGATCGGCTCCCCTTCCTGAATCTCCAAGTGCACAGAGCCTGGCCTGGAAACATGAACAACCTTGAATGGGCCCTCCCACATGGGAGAGAGCTTGTGCAGCCCTTCCCTAGAGAGAACCCGTCTGAGCACGAGGTCTCCTACCTCGAGGGTCCTGGGGCGGATGCTGCGGTAGTGATATCGCCGCAGCGCCTGTTGGTACCTCGCTGCTCGAAGCGCGGCTTCTCGGCGGCGTTCCTCCCCCAGCGAGGTCCACCCCCCGCATGGCGTCCTGCTGCGCCTCATCGAACGCCAGGACCCGCGCGGAGCGATGTTTGACCTCATGAGGGAGGACTGCTTCGGCTCGTAGACCAGGAAGAATGGGGTCTCCCCGGTTGGCTTGGTCGCGGTTGTGCGGATGGACCACAACACGGACTGAAGCTCATCGTACCAACCTCTGCCGCAGGCCTCTAGCTTCTTCTTGAACGTCCTTGTCTTGAGGCCCCTCAGGACCTCCGCGTTAGCTCGTTCGGCTTGGCCGTTGCTCCGCGGGTGCGCCACCGAAGCGTAGCATATCTGCGTTCCAAGGTTAGCACAATATGTTTTGAAGAGGTTACTGGTGAACTGCGAACCGTTGTTTGTGATGATGCGGTTCGGTACCCCGAACCGGCTCACGATGCCCCTGATGAACCTGACCGCGGAACCCGCGGGGATGGTGCGGACAGCCTCCACTTCTGCCCACTTGGTGAATTTGTCAATGGCGACGTAGAGGTAGCGGTAGCCCCCTGGCGCCCGTGGGAACGGGCCAAGAATGTCCAGCCCCCAAACTGCAAATGGCCATGAAAGGGGTATAGTCTGCAAGCCTCCTGCCGGCTGATGGATCTGTTTGGCATGAAATTGGCAAGCCTCACAAGCCTTCACCAGCTCGACGGCGTCGTTGAGTGCGGTGGGCCAATAGAACCCGCTGCGGAATGCTTTGCCGACGAGGGTCCGTGATGACGAGTGATGCCCGCAGTCCCCGCCGTGTATGTCCTCCAGCACTTCCTTCCCTTGCTCCCTGGAAATGCAGCGCAGGGATACGTCGTTGGGACGCCTCCGGTAGAGCTCTCCGTCCCTGATGCAGTATGCCGTGGCTTGTCGCGCCACACGCTCCGCTTCTTCCTCTTGCTCCGGCAGGGCCCCCTGTGTTAGATAACTCCGGAGTTCAGTGATCCAGCATTCCTTCTGAGGTTCCATAATCAGGAGCATGCGTGCCCCAGAGGCGGGGGCGCATGCCGGGGCTCCTGAGGCCGGTGGCTGAGGGAGTTCCTCCCGAGGCAGGGTGGTGCTTGACAACGACGGCTGGGCTGAGGGCTTGAAGAGCCGTTCTTCAAATACGCCAGGCTCCTGAGGCAGCCGCCTGGACGCCCGTCTGGCAATGTCATCGGCTTCCTGATTGGTGCCACGGGGCACATGCTTTAATTCCAGCCCCCAGAACTGCTTCTCCATCCTGCGGACCTCCGCTAGATAGGCCTCCATGTGCTCATCCCTTGGTTCATACACCTTGTTGGAGAAGTTGACAAGGAGCTGCGAATCGCCCTTGATGGTGAGGCGCTTCACCCCCAAAGCTGCCGCTGCCTTCAACCCTGCTATCAAACCCTCATATTCCGCTATGTTGTTCGAGACCTTTTTGCCTTGCTGGAAACAGAGTTGTACGGCGTAGTAGAGCTTCTCCTGAGTGGGTGATATCAGCACCGCTCCTGCCCCGGCGCCATGCCTGGAGAACAACCCATCGAAGTACACGACCCAGCCTTCCAGTGCCTCACTCCTGGGGAGAGGGACCGATCCTCGTTGTTCTCGAGGCCGGGTGCTTCAGTCCATTTTGCTACGAAATCTGCTAGCGCCGACCCTTTGATGACCCTGGTCGTGCTAAACTCGAGCTGGAACGCCTGTAGCTCTATGTTCCACTCGGCGACCCGTCCAGCTGAGTTAGGGCTCCTGAGCACTCTCTCCAAGGGGTATGACGAGATGACCTTGATGGGATGCCCTTGGAAGTAGTGACGCAGCTTGCGCGAGGCCACCAGTAGTGCGAGGAGGAGCTTCTGGGGCATGGGGTACCGCGCCCTCGCGTCTCACAGCATCGTGCTGACGAAGTAGACTGGGTGCTCAACAAGGCCGAGAGCATCAGTGTTCGCGGCGCCCTCCGGAGGCGAGGGCGCTTCGCGAGGTGATGTGGCCTCGGGAGGTCGTCCGTCCAGAGGGGAGGCCTCTCCTGCCCCCGGCGCACCCTTCGACGCCTGATCTTCCTCGGCTGTAGTTACGTCCCCCGTGGCCCTTCCTTGTCCCTGCCTTGCCTTGTCTCGGGCTGCCGATGTGGCTCCGATTTGGCGCCCTTCTCTAACCGCCACCAGGGCTGCGCTGGAGGAGTAGGGAGTGGCAGCGAGGTAGAGCAGCAAGGGCTCTCAAGGACGCGGAGCCACCATGACTGGAGGACTGGTTAGGTACCTCTTGAGGTCTTGAAACGCCCTATCTGCCTCTTCGGTCCATTCAAAAGGACACTTCTTCTTCATCAGCTGGAAGAAAGGCAGTGCTCGCTCCCCCAATTTGGAGATGAAGCGCCCTAGTGCGGTCACGCGTCCGGTGAGCTTCTGCATTTCTCTGAGGGTTTTCGGCGGGCTCATGTCCTCGACCGCCTTGACCTTCTCTGGGTTAGCCTCGATGCCCCGATGGGACACGAGAAAGCCCAAGAGCTTGCCTGAGGGGACTCCGAACACACACTTCTCTGGGTTGAGCCGCAGGTTCACTGCGTCGAGGCTCGCGAAGGTCTCCTCCAGGTCCTGTATCAGGGTCTTAGCCTCCCGAGATTTCACCACGATGTCGTCGACGTAGGCTTCGACATTCTTCCCGAGCTGCGGGCCCAAGGCGATGTGCATCAGCCGCTGAAAGGTCGCCCCTGCGTTACGCAACCCAAATGGCATGCATGTATAGCAGTACACCCCGCATGGGGTCAGGAAGGCGGTCTTCTCGACGTCTTCTACCGCCATCTTGATCTGGTGATACCCAGAGAAGGCGTCCAGGAAGCAGAGTAGGTTGCACTCTGCGGTGGAACCGACGATCTGATCGATGCGGGGGAGCGGGACGGATCTTGCGGGCATGCCTTGTTGAGATTGGTGAAGTCAACACACATGCGTTCCTTTCCCCCCTTCTTGGGCACAACGACAGGGTTAGCCAACCAATCCGGGTATCGGACCTCGCGAATGACCCCAGCGGCCTCCAACTTGCGGGTTTCTTGGACGATGAAGGCCTGCTTCTCCGCGGACTGCCGCCTGGCTTTCTGCTTCACGGGGCGCACGTTTGGGCACACGTTGAGGTGATGCTCGATGACGCTCCGGGGGATCCCTACCAACTGATCAGGCTCCCAAGCGAATACCTTCTTATTTGCGCGCAGGAACCTGATCAGAGCTTCCTCTTCCTCAGGCTCGAGATTGGCGCCTATGGTGAAAGTGGCACTGGAGGACCCGTCTTCGTCGACAGGTATCTGCTTGGTTTCTACTTTGTCCTGGGTGAACAGCTGCCTCTTCTTGGCTGGCGCAGCTCCCTTGGGTTCGGGGGTCTCCGCGTCGGCTGGCTGTGCCAAGGCCGCTGCCTTGTAGGCGAGGTTGAGTATCTGCAGGGCATCTCCGGTGTCCCCAGGCACGGTGAGGGCGCCGCTGCTCCCGGGCATCTTCATGAGGTTGTACGCCGGGTAGCCGAGGATGGCGTTGTAAGGAAGGCTGATGCGGGCGATGTCGAAGTCGACTATTTCCGTGCGAAAGTTGTCGTAGGTGCCGAAGGTTACCGGGAGCCGGATCTGGCCCAGGGAGCTGGATGACCCGCTCCCGACGCCCAAGAAAGACCGACTGGGTTGCAGCCGCTCCAGGGGTATGCAGAGGAGGTTGAAGGTCTCAACCGAAAGCACGCTGAGGCCGGCGCCGCCGTCAACGAGGGTTCTGGTCACAGCCACCTGGCAGATGGTGGGGGTGCACAACATGGGGAGCGCGCCCGAGCCGGCCAAGTTGGCGGGATGGTCCTCCGAGCTGAAGGCCAGACCGGCCTCGCGCGCCACTCGTTCCATGGGAGCCCCCTGCCGTGCGAAAACGGCGCCGACCCGGCGGACAAACGGCTTGACATGGCGACTTGTGGGCGGCACCTGCGAGCCGCCCAGAAGGGCCGCGACGACCGGGGGTGTTGATTTGATGGTGCAGTTATCCTGCCACACAGGCAGATGCTGGGACGACGCTTGCTGCTCGTTCCCCGCCGGGCCGGTGGCGGCGTTGATGGCGGGCAATGGGGAACGACGAGAATGCCCACCGACGGGAGCCGCCTGGGCAACGCGGGAGGCGGCGGCGGCCCGGCGCTCGGCACGGGTCCGACGAGCGTCAGACATGGACGCGATGGTCGAAGGAGAACGAAGCGGTGGAAGACAAATTCCGGCGCACCCCTACCTGGCGCGCCAAATGTCAGATTTCGGGTTCCGGCAGACCCTTAAGGTTCAAACTCTGGGGTGCGCGCGGAGATTATGCCCCCTACCTCTCCGTCTCGCATGGATCCAACTACTAAAGGGATAACACAAGGGACGCGGAGTTTATACTAGTTCGAACCACCATCATGGTGTAATACCCTACTCTAGTTTGTGGTGGGTGGATTGCCTCTTGGGCTGATGATGATGAATAGTACAAGGGAGAACAGCCTCGCGAGGGCGTGTTCTTGCTGGGTCGATGAACTGCTAGGGGAGTTCAGCCGCCCTTCTCTCTCTCTCTCCTTGCTCGGACCCTGGGTACTCGATGCCTCTACCCTGGGGGTGGCTAGTCCTATTTATAGGCAAAGGCCCTGGGCCTCTTCCTAATTATTGAGCAGGAAGGGTGCCAACAATTGGCCAATTCGAAGGGGAACACACAATACTCTTATCCTAACTAAAGTCGGTCCTCGCCTACCAAAGGTCCTGTGATGACGCCGTTCTGGGCTCCATGGTGACCTCCTTCCCACCGTTGCACTGGTCTTGGTCTTGTTGCACCGAAATGGATGCCTTTGCTTGATCCTCTTGCCTGCGGTTGCCCCCTTTGCACCAAAGTGGAAAGGGAGGACGCTGCGCGGGCTGGCGCCCGCCTGGCACCCTCGGTCGTCATGGCTTGCGTCATGGGCACCTCGCGAGGTACCCTGCCTTGATCTCTCCGCCTCCTCGTGAGCCAGCCTGACGAGGCCGCACCTGAGGAAGCACCGTGTCGTCCGCCCCGCGAGGCTCGGCCCCTCGCGAGGGTCTTGGGTCCTGTGTTGATGAAGTTGGGCTATGCTGGGCCCCCTTTGAGCCACGCCGCAGGCCGCAGGCCGCAGGCACGCAAGTCTGGGGACCCCGTTCCCAGAACGCCGACAGACACTACCACGTTACTCGGAGTCCTCGTCCACGTCCTCGACTTCGTCCTTGTCCTTATTCCTCTTGGCCGATACTTCTTTGCTTGAACCGCACACTTGGCTGTTGCTCTTCATCCAACCCTTGTAGATATTGAAACAAAGGTAGCCATCCATTGTAGCGTAGTGGATGTGGTCTATATGTAGTACATTCCGCTATCATGCATGATGATGAAACGTGTATGGAGGTTTCACCAGTTTACCATACGAAGGATGAACCATGGCTCCGGCCAGGGTCAGCATTGAAGGCTGACGAGAGGGCACCAGCCGATTCTTCTGCAGGTCGAAGGGGTTGCTACAACGAGGCCTATTCGACCCAGGATTTCTTCGTTGTTCGTAAAGTCTACAGTAACGAATTTGACTGTTTTGTCCTTGAGGAAGTTCTTAAAATCCTGGCACTCAACGTCGGCATGGCATATTTGGTAGACCAAGCAAACGTTATGTACGCAAACCTGGATCACGGCGGGCTTCTTCCTCTCTTCGTCCTTTAGATCCTTCTCTCGTCCCAGGACTCTGGTGTACCCAACATCTAGACCAGCGACCCACTCAACATCTGAGTTTTCGAACATGCGTCTGAAGCGAGAAAGGCATCCTTTCACCGTCGTGGAAGAACGAGTGTAGATGACGTCGAACTCATCGCCGGTGATGGTTCTAACCTTGTACTCACCGCCAATCATGGAGATTTGGGACGCCATGGATTTGGGAGGAGGGTTAGGATTAGTGGAACTGCCGTAATGTGAATGGACGGGACGACTAGGAGCGAACCGCCATAGTATTGAAGGACGTGCGGGGACGAGTAGGAGCGAACTGCCAGTGTGCGAACGGTAGGGCAGTGGCTTTCCATTCTCCCATGATACGGGCTTCCGAGAGCCCTTGGACCTGAGATCGAACGGTTGCATGGCGTGATTCTAGACCTATGGGTGAATATCCTATCCTGGAGGGTTATTCTGCAAATTTTCAGCAACTTAGCACGCGGCCATTTGATCTCACATCCAAGGGCTGCCAGCAGCCCGTATCATGGTCGCGCCTACCACGACCGTCGCGTCGCTCGCGCGGTCGCGCCCTTGGAGATTTAACACGGTGAGTTAGGCTATCTGATGTTGGCATGTCATACATAGTCATCACTTAGTCACTCATACTACAACAAGGTTGGCTATAAGTGTATATTTTACTCCTCTCTATCTCTTTCTTCATACTCAAGGAAGAAACGGTGCTAGTAAGCGCGCGTATTTATTGCATTTGCCAAGGAGTGACCTCTTCCAATGAAATGGTGTTGCTAAGTTTGCTTCATTTAATTAGCTATAGACTCAAAATTGTCTTTTCACCTAGGTACACGCGCTTAGCACCGTTTCTTCCTTGGGTCACCAAACTAGTCTCTCTCTCTTCTTGATTAACTTGCCACATCAGACTTTATGCCTATGTGGCAAGCTTAAGCACCTGTAGGAGCAAGTAAAAGTAAGTACAATAGTGCGCTTTACATGGCATTTTTTGCATATGTGGAGGAAAGAGAGGCAAGGAAAAAGTGGAGAAGTAGGCTCTCATGCAAGAGCCAGCCTCTACTACATGGTGGAGCATTGGGAGAGGCACCTGTATGGAGGTGGTCAGGAATCTGGGAGACTCACGCCGGTCATAGCGCCGCATTTAAAATGATAATGGCAAGTCAAATCACGGAGCCCCACCTATCCAGTAGTAACTCGCTGTCAAATCACACGGCCCTACGTTTGCATTAGCCTACTCCCTCGTCTTCTCGCGTCTCTGTCGAACCGACTAGGCGGAACTGCCTCGCCGCCTACCGCGCAGGAAAAGCCCCGCCCTCGACTTTTAAATACAACTACATCCGCATAAGAATCCAATGATATACTTTTTGTGACATAGTAACTCATATTTAGTTAGTCAAATGGATGACCTAGAACTACGTGCAGGCCCTATAAACCGAGACGCCTAAAAATAAAAAAACCAAGACGGAGAGGGTAGTTCAGCACGTATCTTTTTAGATCAATATATAGTTGGGATTCACCAAGGAGCGAAACCAAGTGGTAGGCTGCTCCTGTCGTGTTGGAGTAGCAACTCAAGCAGGGTCAGTCCGTACACGAAATGGCGACACACTTAACAGGACCCCTTTGGCCGACATGTGTATCATCCACCGTCTTGTTCCACGTGCGATGCACCAAATTACAGTTCGGAGCAGCGGTTGGAATTGGAGGCACCCTGGTCGTAGTGCCGCAGTAGTAGAAAATGAGCGACGAGGGGTCAAATCACAAAGCCCCACCTTTCCCGCATTAAGCTGGACGGACGAAGCAACCATCATTTCACTCTAGGGCGCAAGAGCATAAAGAAAAGAGAAAACAATGATGCGTGCGGCAACTACCTAGGGCACCCTAGGGTAGGGGTCTCCACTACAGATCCTTTTTTTAAAAGCGCCTCCACTACAAATCGGCTTCTCCCTCGTCCTCTTGAAGAAAACCGATGATGAGTGCGGCGGTAGGGTTTGTAGGAGTACTACGGCATGCGGGGCCATGTCGTAGTAAACGGGTTCGAGCCGACGCCTTAAATATGTGTGGGCTGCTTGGTTTTACGGGAACGAGGCAGCATTTTGGGTTCGGGGACCAGTGGAGATATTGTACGTACAAAAAACTATGGACGTAGGTTCGACCGAAAGGCAATGATGCATGGGCCTGCATTCTGATATACCCGGGGCCGCATGAAATTTGCTACTCTACTCAAAACTAGTAAGGTACACATGTATTGAACGCATGAGATTTCGAAACCAAATTATGAATAAATACACAATATAGCATGTATAGCTTTGAGTCATATATGCATGATGTAGATGTTCGTTTAGTTCTTATAGTTCATCTCATTCAAAATCAATAAGTTTTATAAAAATGTTAAGATTATTGGGTTGTGCATTGTACTCCCTCCGTTCCAAAATAGATGACCCAACTTTGCACTAAAGTAAAAAACAGATAATGGCAATTCATTTAGAAAAAAATAATCAATTATGATACAGAAGATTCTAGAACAAAGGAGAAGTGCTTGTGTTTTGAGGTTTGTGCATTATGCTTAAGTTCAACCATGGAATCTTCTAAATTGTACATGTGGCAGATCTGGTGGAATGTTGATGATATCCAACGGCCAGTATTGCTCGGATTTGCCTATCTCTGCACTGTCGGGTTAGCTTCATCCAGCGACCATCTTTCAAAGTTATTGGCACACTATATAGTTCTTGTGCCATTAGTTGCATGTTTTGGAAAAAAGCTACTAGTGGGTTGTACTATCTTATTAGGAATAGAAGATGTATACATGGAAGTTGTAGGGAAAGAGATGACATGGAGCATCTCAATTCCTATGAGTAGGGATTGGAAAAGAGATGTCATTTGGTTCACATCATAGGAACTTTTCTATTGAATCTAGAGATGACATTTATCTCAATTCCTATGAGGAGGGATTAGAAAAGAGATGTAATTTGGTTCATATCATAGGAACTTTTCTATTGAATATACGCTAATGTTTATTTTCGTTTGAAATTAAGAGAGTATAGGAATCCATTCATATGAACCAAGTGGCTCTAAAGCTATAGAAATGATATCATGTTTATTTCCTTTGAAATGTGGAGTATATGAATCTATTCCTATGAACCAATTGGCTCTAAATTAAGGAAAAAATCCTATATAAATCATATCATATAGAGTTCCTATGATATTCCTCGACACAAAGGATTCTTGAAATTGCTGCGGGTGATACGATGGTCTTTCTTTGTAGACTCCTCACCCAACTTTATAGTTACCTCTCGAAGATGAATGAAATGATATATACATGGTATTCTAGATGTGCAATTTGGTACACGAAAACTCGGTAAAAGTTTGCGAGGTTCGAATTTTCAACAAAGCTATATGTACTGCATTTCAGAAAGGAGGGAGCATAAGACAGTTGCTCACACTAACGTGGAAGATTTGTGTGTAGGAGGAGTGGCTGTTCTGCTAAATGACATGGCAAAATTGACACTGTCGAATGCCAATCTACCGGTTCTTACGGAGTTCGTCAGGAAAAGGCTTGTGGTGAACGTTTGTCGGATAATGATTTACGGACACATGCATTGCATTGACACGTGCCCCCCTCTCTCTCACGCACACGCACCCTCACGAGTCACGACTCTCCCGAGTCCTCTCGCAGACTCGCATGTCGCACCCACCGTCTATCTGCAGGTAGACGTCACGCACATATCTGCTCTTCACACCCTACCCTCAGAACTTCTAAAAAACAAAAGACGGCGCACACATTTTATTTTAGCTCACACATCACACACTTGTACTATTACTCTTGCGGTGAACGTTCTTTGGGCATAGTATATTGTACTCTCACGAAGAGAAGTGGTGCACGCACGCACTAGTTCTCTCACACCCACTCGCGGGTACACGTAGGAGCGCATTTTTTGAAGATGGTACAACAAAATCACTCCACTATATATAAAAGCAGGAGCCTTAGTGCTTGCTTTACTAGGGTTCCTCACGTTCACTCTCTCATGCTCTCTAGATCTAAGCAACACATAGGTGGCCACACTCTCTCTCAGCTCACGGCTGGTCACAAATCTGGCCGGACAACCTCGACCGGGGCAGGGGTGTAGGTGGATCGTTCACGCTGTCGTCGGCGGCGAGGGAGGAGACCAACGACTGCCCACGCGTCCCGATCGGCGGCCGTGCCGTTCTCTCCGAGAGAGCGCCGGCTCGGGAGGGCCTCCGACCCCTTCTTCCTCCCTGTGGTATTGTGGCCAAGATGCGGCCTCCCGACGCCGTCTTTCCGACATGCCGAGGACCCTCAGGTATATATTCCTTCGAAACCTGCCTTGCTCTACTGCCCCAGCTCCCTACTTCTGTCCGCTGTTCCAAAGCCACCTAGACTTCTACTATTATTAGAAGTAAAGCTATTTCATACAGTCGACTCAAAGCATTGGTTCAAATAGGGAAGAAAGTGGGAAAGCTGTAGCATGAATCTAGGACTTGGTTCTAAGAGGAAACGGGGGAAAGTAGTAATATCTGTCACTGTTTAAATAACCGTATTTCTTATTTGCGCAAATAGGGATGTCTGTCTCCATATCGTTTCGGGATGTCTGTCTCCGTATCGTTTCTATCCGCGCAATCAAAAGCACACACCTCAGTTTTAGTACAACTACGCAAAATGAGATGGCTATCCCTCGCTGCAGTCGTCTAACCTCCCGTCTTCAAGGTATCCCTACATTGGTAGTAACTAAGGGAGAATGACCAACGCAATCTAAAAGAAGCTGATTCGTACGTTTTACTTCCTGATTGCAGTGCTGGGACGAGCGAAAACAACTGCATCCTAGTCCGGAATGCACTTTCTACCAGTTCAACCATGGACCAAGGACTAGCTGGCACGACTGCATGGCGTTTTTTTGGACAGGTGCGCGGACATGAGGCATTGTGGTCTTCTTATTTCTGCAAATAGCGATGCTTAAATTTAGTGGAATGCACAAGACTTTCAGCTGGTCAGTACACTACATGGTTCAGTTCAGCATTCTAGCTGAGACCACAATTATAATTGGTTATTCTGGAATGAGAGAACCTAACCCTGAATGGTGGCAACAAGAAAAAACCAGAGTGAACTCAAGGAAATTTAAGCCTGCCGGGAGGCCCTTTGCTCAGAGAGAAGCCTTGCTTGTTTTTTCCTGATTTGTAAACCTTCTCACAACTTTGTCTTTTGCTGTGAACTAGTATATGTTTGTTATGTTCTATGAATCATTGGGATGTATAAAATTGCTTAACTTATGCTTTTCGAGTTTTTTATGAAGACGAGTTTAATGTGAGTGTTCCACATGAGCGTTGGACTAGCGTGTGAACGTTTGGAATTTATTACATTGTGGCCTCAATTAACTGCATGAACCACTGTAACAAGATACATAGTTGCTTATATGTCAGACAACAGATTGTTGATTGTTAGCTGGTCGATAGCCTAGTGTTGAAGCGAGCTGAGCCAATGTGTTGTGTTTTGCACAACTGCTTACAAGTGGGGTAGCACCAACAGTGTTTACAAGTACTTATGTATACATCGGCGCACGGTTCTCGAACGAGTGCTCTATTTCATCAAAACACACACTGCTCGTATGATAAACCGTGACAACTTATGTCTTACCATGTCATATTCATGAAAAAACTAGTGAGGACGCATCTGTTTCAGCAACAATTATGATGGTTCTCACATGATTCACGGGCACACAAAAGTAGCAGCAGTTCCCATAGACGGATTCAAACAGAGTACTAGCCCCAAAGGGGTCGATAACAGGCAAGGTTCGGATAATTAGACACAATCCAAACTACTATTAAACACTGGCTGGGGCAACTATTTCATGTCTCGATCTAATTTGGGCTGGACACAAGACGGACCTTGCCATGAACATCATTGAGGACGTCCCGCAGCAGCTCAATCCTGTGAACCTTCATGAAGACAACCTTGTGGCCTTGCCACTGATAAACTTGTTTGTGGTGGCATGCCACGTCATCTTCCTGCGTAAGCTTGACAAGAACAGTATTCCTCACAAACGAAGGAGTAGCTTTGAACTTCTTGTGCTTCAGTACACCCTGGACAACACGCCTGACAACAGTGAGGCTAGAATACAACTCTTCATTGGTATAACCGCAAATGGCTGCCAGGATCCAACAGCCTAAGAACTCTATTTTCCCGGTGCGTATATTCAGGTCGTCCGCCTCATAGCGAGTGACATGTACAACCACACAATCCTTGTCTGCATTAGGGCTCTAATTGAAACAGAAACAAATTCTGAATTACTTTTCAGTATAAGAAAACAAGTTATTTAAACCACTACGTATACCATGGCATCGAAGCTAATAAAATTTTGCATTATTAATCACCACATACTTCCTTTTCTAAAAAAAAGTCACCACATACTTAGATTAAACCACAATCGAGATCGGCAAAGAAGGAAATCACCTTGGGCAGCTCAGCAGGGGGACACATCCTCGAAGGGGGAAAACTGCTCCTGCAGTGCCACGGGGGCTGTAACCTCAAACGGGGCATTGGCCATCTCAGTATCTGGGGTCGCCTCGGTGGTTGCCTCCATCTTCTTGGAGCTCTCTGTCTCGTGGGGATCAGCCTCCCGTGTCTGCTCCAATATCGGCAGATCTTTGCCTGGTTCTCCTTGGTCCATCATGAAACTGACGAATACTAGGAGACCACTGAAAGGAAAACATAATCGCAATGACAATGAAACAAAAAAGTGAGTGAGGATCGGTTACTGCTTTGCAAAAGTTCTTTTTTTTCCTCTGAACGAAAATATACCAACATCATGGATCCGCTTACCTTCCCTTCGTTCGGAGAGAAGAATAGTGGCAGATGCAAGTGTTGCCTTTCTTGAAGACGGTGAGGGACAAGGGGATTCAGCGAAGAGTGAAATGATGGTTGCTTTGTCCGTCAAACTTAGACTACGGGGAGGTGGGGTTTTGTGATACGATGGCTCGTTACTGCCGCGCTATGACCGGGGTGACTCTCCGCCTGCATACTGCCTTCTAATTTGGTGGATGGCATTTGGGCCCGCGCGCTGCATGGCCTGCATGTCGATGAACAAAAGTATAACGGCATTCAGTAGAGGGAGACGTTTCAATGACCTAGGAGGAGCTAGAAGCGGTAGAGTGTCTCCATTGTACTAGTAGTAATTGTTTTTCTGGGTAGCTGTAGAGTGTCTCCACTGTACTAGTAGTAATTGTGACAAAACAGCCCATCCACACTAGTAAATAGTAAAATCAATTCAAAAGCCCATATATTTACTGAATGAGAGGCGCTACCCACACCCAGCACACACCCCCCAAAAAAACATGGGTGCTCTACTTCCTTCTCGCTCCCACCCACCTCACGTCAGCTCGCTCCACTCATACCCCCAAATTCCTCACCTCACTCCTACAGAAAACCCCAGCTCCCCTTCTTCCTCACTCCTACAGAAAACCCCCAGCTCCCCTTCTTCTTTGCTCGCACTATAACTAGGCTCGTCATTCGTTACTCTGCTCAAATCTGTGAGCGCGACGCGACGCCCTCGAGGAAAATGGAGTCGGCTGACCCCAGCGCCAAGAAGATGAGGCTCCCGCCAGCGGCGACGCCTGTTGTAGATACCGCACCCGCAGCGCGAGGAGAAGCGGCGACCCCGCCCCCACCGGATCCCAGGAACCCGTAGAATCTCGGGTGGACCGCATCAGCGATCTCCCGGACGCCATCCTTGGGGAGATCATCTCGCTTCTCCCCACCAAGGATTGCTGCCGCACCCAAGTCCTCTCAATTCGGTGGCGCCCTCTATGGCGCGCCATTCCCCTTAATCTCGACTGACGTCAGCTATCTCTCTTCAATGATTTTGAAATCCCCAGAGCCGTCATCTCCTCCCACCAGGGCTCCGTTCAAAGCCTCTGCATCCCGTCATGATACCTGAGCAAGCATACCATGCCCTGCACGGTGGACGCCTGGCTGGAATCCCCTGAATTCACAGAACTACAACTGCTTGAGTTCTACTATTCCCCTGGAAATCACATACCACATACTGAACGCCATGAACTTGTGCCCTCGGCACCGATGTCCATCTCGGGGTTTTCGTCCTCTCTCCACACCGCCACCATTGTGTGGTGCTACCTACCAGACAATCTAGTACTAAACCTTCGACTCCCATTTCTCAAGAAACTTTCACTTGTGTGGGTTCGTATATCGGAGGCCTCATTGCACAGCTTCATCCACTCCAGTTGCCCTGCGCTGGAGTGCTTGGTGCTTGTTTTCATAGTTAGAATCGGTTATCTCCAAATAAAGTCGCCTAACCTTGTAAGAATTGGAATTTCTTTTGACGGAAGGCAGCTCATCATCCAAGATGCCCCTTCACTTCAAAGGTTGATCCTTGATTCTAGTTATTCACCGTTGCAAATAACCGTCCTCTTTGCGCCTAAACTAGAGACCTTGGGTGTAATACATGATCTCTGTGCTCATTTAAATATGGTGTTTGGCTCCACAGTTCTTCAGGTACTTTATATTATCATCTACACTTGCAACCATAAGCTGCATTTTAAATTTCTGCGCATAATTTATATATCATCTTGGAGTACACATTTTGTACTAATATTATGTTCTATGCTCAATGAAGAGTTTCTCCATGGATGGCCTATCAATGGTGCTAGATTCTGTCAAGATCTTATATATCCAAATGAATAGTTTTGATCTGAACAAGATTATTGGCTTGCTGCAATGCTTTCCATGTCTGGAGAAGTTGTATATAAAGGTGATAATTTCACACACATTGGAAGCCCGCATATAGTGTACTAGAATTAACCGTTCAACTGTTGCTCTTTCGACACTCTTCTTTTAGACCTTAACTGTTTTCAATCTTCATGTCTATTTAGGCAACAGGACGGGGTAAGAACGTTATAACCAATCGGTGGATTCGTAAGCATCGGGATTTTCTCACTTCTCATGAGATTCGATTGAAGACAATAACGCTAGAACGATATGTAGCCAACCGTGCAAACACAAGATTTGTCACATTCTTCCTGCTGAATGTGAGGTTACTATTGTCCATCAGGCTTAAGTTTATCAGCAGCATGGTTTTGACGGATGGGTATGTCGAAGAGCAAAAAAAGGAGTTTCAGGTGGACAAAAGAGCTTCTGAACGTGTCAGGCTTCTATTTACAACATATTGTGGTCATAATCCAGTAAATTTTATGACCCAGGATGTTCATTCTATGGACCTGACCGATCCATTTAACTATGACTGCCGAAAACAGTGCTGCAGTTAGATGTTGTTGCCCTTTCCAATCTGGTTTTTTTTGTAAACCTGATGAACAATTAACCCTTGTCATTCCTCAAAAAAAACAATTAACCCTTGTGCTTTTGTACATTTTGTAAGCTGGAGTTAGATGTTCCTGCCCTTTTCAACTCGGCTGTGACTGTCATATTTTCTTTGAAACAAGGCAAATGGCTTGCCATTCGTTTAATTTAGAGTGAAATATTGTAACAAATCCAAACCAAGGGAAATAACATCACTCTCGACGGTTGCTTGAGCTTACTGTGCATTACAGAAGCCAAGTGATTAGCCCCCACCAGCACCCACAAACTTATTTCGAACTAGCACATCAAATGGGCTGTAAATTTTCATAGGAAAGGCTGGACATCTGGGGCTCACGCCATTGTCAACATGGTCAATAAACGAGAGAATTACACTACGAGCAGCTGACACCAGGGACCCAGCAAGTTGCGCAGTTTTTTTAGGAACAAGCAGTTGTTATTTATACTAGTTTTAGCGACGGATCAGGGTAACAACGGGGCTGTGCGGGGGCTGTGGCCCGTCTAGCCAGGGTTTTATTTATGTTTACCACATCATGAGCCCAGTTGTGGTTTTTTCTTGCTGAAAATGGCTAGCCCAGTTCTATTTTTTCTTAAATAAATACCCAAACAAGGCCTACTTGCTTTATCGGCCCCGCTGGGCTGCAAATCTTTCAAGACGAGGAGAGTTTCATTCGGTTTGCCCAAAAATGAGCTGTACATTTTTAAAACACATCAAACCGGGAAATAGTTTCAATTTTTTTTCATTACAAGATCTTAAATTCCATTGATTTTTATGCGTGGACAATTATTTGGATTTTATATTTATATAAATTATTTTTCAAAATAGTTTGAATCTGAATCGATATTTCTGGATTAAAAACAGTTGACCGGACCAAAATATGCAAAATTTTGTATACTTTTTAACCGTGGCCACAATATGGGGTGTGATGCTAACAAAAAGAAGATGGGCTCCAAAAAAATTCTTAAGAATTAGCAAATGGGTTGTACATTATTAGAAATGATGGCAGATGGGCTATGTTGTCGCTCCCTCCTCCCGCGGCCGGCTATGCTGCCGCGCAGGCCTCACACCTACCGTACTCCCATCGCTGGCCCAGCCATCCCTCTACTCGCCCACACATGTTGTTATTCTCCGGCGACGGCTGACGAACCAGTAAACCCTCGTACTCCTCCGCGTGGGAAACAACTGCCGAGTATTCCCCGGCTACGTGTCGTTCCCTTCCTAGGCCTCGCCGTCGTCCACCGCCCTGGTTCTCTCGGCGTGGCTAGATCAACATGGTCAATGAACGACATCCATCGAAAGTGGACTATACGTGGAGAGGCTGACAGCTGGGTCCACGGCCGCACACAAGGAAATGCCTCCTTATTACGCGCAAAATAATGATTCCTCCACTTGACAGCTAGGACCCACAGGAAGGGCCTCTGTATTTCGTGAAAAAAAACGTTCCCCCTGCTGACAGGTCGGACCCACCAGCTATATCTTCGCACGCAAGGAAGTGCCTCCTTATTACGCCCAAAAGAATGAATATCCCCTGCTAGCTGGGACCCACCATATTGTTGGGCTGACTTGTGGGCCTACTAAGTTGACAGGGACGGAGAGCTTTGTCAACTTAGTCAATACTCCAGTGACCGTATGATGTCTATCCAACGGCCATAGTGCTTCTTCAACCTCTGGTCTTCTTGCTCCAGCCGCCCAAAGCAGCGCCGGTCATGCCGCCTGCTCCTGCCTCCCGTGGCCGGCTGTGCTACCGTGGAGGCCTAATCGCCCCCATACTACTCCCACCACTGGCCAGGCCATCCCTCCACTCACCCACACCCCATGTTATTCTGCGGCGACAGCAGCCTCACACCGCAGCCGAACCAGTGAACGCTCGTACTCCTCTCCGCGTGGGCATCCACTGTCGCGTCTTGCACGGCTCCGCGTCGTCCCCTTCCTAGGCCTCGCCGTCGTCCACCGCTGTGGTGCTCTCGGTGCAGCATGGTCAATGTGGTCAACGACCGACTTCCATCGGAAGAGTACTGTACATGGAGAGGCTGACAGCTGGGTCCACGACAGCCGCAAGGAAGTGCCTCCTTATTACGCAAAAAATAATTATTGCTCCACCTGACAACAAGGACCCACCGGACGGGCCACCAGTATTTTGCCAAAAAAAATTGTTTCCCCCTGATTGCTGGGACCCATCGGACGGGCCACCGTATTTCGCGAAAAAAATGTTCCCCCCGCTGTCAGCTCGGACCCACCGGATGTGCCTCCTTATTACGCACAAAAAAATGAATACTCCCCCGGCTAGCTGGGACCCACCTTGCTGGGAGGCTGACTTGTTGGCCTACTAAGTTGACGGGGATGAAGGGCTTTGTCAACTTAGTCAATATGAACGATTCTAGCTCAAGTGACCGTACGATGTCCATCCAACGGCCGTAGTGCTTCTTCAACCTCTGGTCTTCTTGCTCCAGCCGCCCAAAGTAGCGCCGGTCGTGCCGCATGCTCCTGCCTCCCGTGGCCGGCTGTGCTACCGAAGAGGCCTCACCGCCCCCTACTATTCCCACCGCTGGCCAGGCCCTGCAGCGACGGCAGCCTCACACCGCAGCCGAACCAGTGAACCCTCGTAGTCCTCTCCGCGCGGGCTTCCACTGCCGCGTCATCCCCTTCCTAGGCCTCGCCATCGTCCAGCGTCGTGGTGCTCTCCGCGCGGCGTGGTCAACGTGGTCAAGGAATGACTTCCATCGGAAGAGTACTGTATGTGGAGAGGCTGACAGCTGGGTCCACTGCCACAGCCCAGTTTTTTTGTGATTTGCCAAGTAAGTCGCTTTGTCAAGCCTGTTGGGCTACAAATCTTTCAAGACGAGGAGAGCTTTCATTCGGCTGGCCGAGAAAATGGCCCACAGTAATGAGAAATGGGTTGTACATTTTTAAAACACATCAAACCGGCAATTGGTTTCAAATATCTTTTTTTTATTTCAAGATTTTAAATTACATTATTTTTTTTATGTGTGGAGAATTTGTTGGATTTTATATTGATATACATTTATTTTTTAAATCAGTTTGAATGTGAGTTGAAATTGCAGGATTAAAAATAGTTCAGACCGAAATATGCAAATTTTCGCATAATTTTTTAACCGTTGCCACAATATGGGCTGTAATGCTAACAAAAAGAATATGGGCTCCAAAAAAACTTAAGAATTAGCAAATGGGTTGTAAATTATTAGAAATAATGGCAGATGGGATGTATGCTGTTTTCCACAGATATGAGACTTTCCTAAAAAAAGGTTGACGCACAAGTAGTGACTGTTGGATGTCCATCCAACGGCCGTCGTGCTTCTTCAATCTCTGCTCTTCCTGCTCCAGCCGCTCAAACAAGCGACGGCGGGACTGCCCGCTCCCTCCTCCCCGCGGCTGGCTGTGCTACCGCGCAGGACTCACCGCCCCACCGTGCTCCCATCGCTAGCCTAGCCACCCCTCTACTCACCCACACCTGCTGTTATTCTCCGGCGATGGCAGACAAACCAGTAAACCCTCGTACAGTCGTACTCCCCTCCGCGTGGGAAACAACTGCCGAGTCTTCCCTGCCTCCGTGTCATTCCCTTCTTAGGCCTCGTCGTTGTCCACCGCCCTGGTGCTCTCGGGGAGGCCTGGTCAACGTGGTCAACGACCGACATGCATCTGAAGTGGACTGTACGTGGAGAAGCCGACAGCTGGGTCCACGGCCGCACGCAAGGAAATGCCTCCTTATTACGCGCAAAATAATGATTCCTCCACCTGACATCAGGGACCCACCGAAAGGGCCTGTAGGATCGGAAGTATGTCTAGAGGGGGTGATTAGACTACTTGACCAAATAAAAACTTAACCTTTTCCCAATTTTAGTTCTTGGCAGATTTTAGCAACTTTAGGACAAGTTAAGCAATCATCACCCAATTCAAGCAAGCATGCAAGGAGTATATAGGCAGCGGAAAGTAAAGCATGCAACTTGCAAGAATGTAAAGGGAAGGGTTTGGAGAATTCAAACGCTATTGGAGACACGGATGTTTTTCCCGTGGTTCGGATAGGTGGTGCTATCCAACATCCACGTTAGTGGAGACTTCAACCCATGAAGGGTAATGGTTGCGCGAGTCCACGGAGGGCACCACCCACGAAGGGTCCACGAAGTAGCAACCTTGTCTATCCCACCATGGCCATCGCCCACGAAGGACTTGCCACACTAGCGGTAGATCTTCACGACGTAGGCAATCTCCTTGCCTTTACAAACTCCTTGGTTCAACTCCACAATCTTGTCGGAGGCTCCCAAGTGACACCTAGCCAATCTAGGAGACACCACTCTCCAAGAAGTAACAAATGGTGTGTTGATGATGAACTCCTTGCTCTTGTGCTTCAAATGATAGTCTCCCCAACACTCAACTCTCTCTCACAGGAATTGGATTTGGTGGAAAGAAGATTTGAGTGGAAAGCAATTTGGGGAAGGCTAGAGATCAAGATTCATATGGTAGGAATCGAATATCTTGGTCTCAACACATGAGTAGGTGGTTCTCTCTCAGAACATATGAGTTGGAAGTGTAGATGTGTTCTGATGGCTCTCTCCACGAATGAAGAGGAGGTGGAGGGGTATATATAGCCTCCACTTAAAATCCAACCGTTACACACAATTTACCAATCTCGGTGGGACCGAATCAACAAACTCGGTCGGACCGAAAAGGTAAACCTAGTGACCGTTAGAGTTTTTCGGTGGGACTGACATGCATCTCGGTAGGACCGATATGGTTAGGGTTTGGGCATAACGTAATCTCGGTGAGACCGATTACACAAACTCGGTGAGACCGATTTGGTAATTAGCTAACCAGAGAGTTGGTCAGGCAAACTCGGTGGGACCGATTTGCTCTTTCGGTGAGACCGAAAAGTTACAAAAGGGAAACAGAGAGTTTGCATTGCAATCTCGGTGAGACCGATCCGCTCTTTCGGTGAGACCGAAAAGTTACGAAAAGGAAACAGAGAGATTGCAATCCCTTCTCGATGAGACCGAGATCCCTATCGGTGAAACCGATTTGCTAGGGTTTTGGTAGTGGCTTATGACATATGAAGACTCGGTGGCGCCGGATAGAAAGAATCGGTATTACCGAGTTTGGCTTAGGGTTTAGGTCATATGTGGATATGGGAAAGTAGTTGAGGATTTTGGAGCATATCATTAAGCACATAAGGCAAAGAGCTCATTAAGCAACACCTCATCCCTCCTTGATAGTATTGGCTTTTCCTATGGACTCAATGTGATCTTGGATCACTAAAATGTAAAATGAAGAGTCTTGAGCTTTTGAGCTTGAGCCAATCCTTTGTCCTTAGTATTTTGAGGGTTCCACTTTCACCATTCATGCCATGCCAATCATTGAGCTTTCCTGAAATAGTTATCTTGGAATATCATTAGCTCAATGAGCTATATGTTGTTATGAATTACCAAAACCACCTAGGGATAGTTGCACTTTCAATCTCCCCCTTTTTGGTAATTGATGACAACATATAGATCAAAGCTTTGACAAATGATAATAAGAATGAATTACATCGTCGCTTTGAGAAGTATGTGATAAGTAAGAGCTCCCCCTAAATTTGTGCATATTTAAAATTTGCTTTGGACTGCAAATGCACAAGAAGTTAGAATTATGGGTTACTCTTCCATGTCACATACATCTTGGTGGAGCGCTCAAAATGATAAATAATGAAATACATGCACTCATCACCAAGGCAAAGTTAATGATCACATCAGATAGATAAGATATATCAAGCATGCATAAGTGTAGCTTATGATCAAATACATGATCATCAATGTCTCACAAGCATATCAAAGTATCTCAACCAAAAGCAAACAATGTTTTAAGGACCACCAAATAAAAGCAAGAGAGAATAAAAGCAACACTCTCTCTCTCGAAGCCTATGATCTATACATTTTTCTCCCCCTTTGGCAACAAGTTACCAAAAAGTTCCTAGAAAATGCATAGTGCTAGATCGACACTCAGGCTTGATCTTCAGGTGGTGGTGGAGTCTGGATCACTCCAAGGACGAAGGCTTCCGTAGATGTTGTTGGAGTTGGAGCTGAAGTGGATGCTGGAGCAGGTTGGGTTGGTGCTGCGGCTGGTGCTGAGGCGGTTGCTCTTGTGTCAAGAACTGGCACTGCAGACGACCTTGGACCTCGTGGCACTCTGGCAAATGCATCTGTGGTTGTCTTCCCTCTCCTCTCCTGCATGTCATCTTGGAGTTGCTCCACTACAGTCTGATTCTCTGTCACCTTGATATCCAAGTCATAGAACTTATGTTCTATGATTCTCTCTAAGCTTGCCTAGTTCTGAGTTAGGTTGGCCAAACCTTTCTCAATCCGCAGGGTGGATGCAATCAGGTAACTAAGCTGCTCTTGCTTGGTTTTCAAGAAGTATTCAGATGCCTCCTCTTGAGTTGGCATCCTTGCAACTTTATCCTTCCTTGCATTCTCCTTCTGTGCTTGTGCATGGGCTGAAGATGGTTCATCTTTGTTCATCACAACCTCATTGTCTTCAAAATCAGGATGAATAGGCAGATGTTCCTTATCCAAAAGATATATGCCAGTGCCCATCTTGGAGTTGATCAGTTCCTGGATCTGAGGGGCATATCCACAGCTCCTCTTCTGGTCTGCTGCAGTTCTCTTGATTGTTTCTATCATAAGGCTCATGACTTTGAACTTCTGAGGCACATCAAAGATATGAAGCAAATTGATTGCATGGCCTTTGATCATCTTGTGATCACCTGACTTGGGCAACAGAGTGTGCATTAAGATCCAATTGATGGTTGGCAATCCTGACAGAAGATAGTGTACAGATCCATACTTGAAAGTTTCAAGTGCCTTGTCAGGGATCTCTTTGTACATGTTGATCATGGAGTTGTGGTCCATCTTCTTCTTGGAATAGACATCCAAGTCATCTTCATTTTCCTCTGGGGCATTGATCAACTTTGCCCATTCCTCAACAGTTGAGTGGTACCTTGTACCTTCAGACATCCATGTGATCCTTCCATCTGGGTAAAAGTGTGCTGTGGAGTAGAACTGCATGATAAGTTCCTCATTCCACTTTGTGAGGTTTTGCCCAACAAAGTCTGCTACTCCACACGCCTTAAAGCTGTCCTGCACTCCAGGGTAGTGCTCTTCGTTGTCCTTGATGTATTGACAATCGACCCATCTCATGTCACATACAATGGGATTCTTGTCTAACAAGATTGTCTCATAGAAGTCCTGTTGTTCCTTAGTATGGAACCTGTAGTCTACAACAGTCCTTCTCCTGGTAGCATAGGGATCCTCTGCTCTCCATTTTCTCAATCCAGAGTCTCTCCTAATTTTCATATCCTCAGCCACAGGATGAGCATCATTGTGGTCTGGGATCTTGGGCTTCAACTTTCTCAGCACTTGGCCTTCCTCTTCTTCTGCAGGTTCAGGCACTGGGGCCTTGTTTTTTACAGCAGCTGGGATGCTCCTAGTATTCCTCTTTGGTTTTGGCTTTGGAGCTAGCTTGGCCTTGGAAGCAGACTTGGGGGCTTCCTTTGGCTTAGATGCAGCTGCTCCTGATCTAATGGCATCACCCATCAGCTTGGGTGCCTTAGGTGCTGGTGCAGCACCTTCCCTTCTTCTTCTTCATCATCAAAAGAATGTTGTTCAAATTCAGCCATGGGATCTACTTTCTTGCACCATCTGCCTCTTTTCCTTTCTTTCTTTGTTTCAGCTGCAACTGGCTCTTTGGGTGCAGGCTTCTCAGGAATCTTTGTTGAGGCTCTGGCCTTTGGCATGGGTTGCCTGCCTGCTGGCCTTTTGACCTTTAAGCCTGGCTTGATGGCTGCAGCTGAGCCATATTCTTTCTTCAGCACAACTCTCTTGGAAGTTGCCTCTTCCTCTGCCACATAATCTTCATCCTCTGAGTCTGAAGTTCTCTTCTTTCTCTGTCTTGTGGCAGCTTTTGGCAGATTGCTAGGGGTGCTCCTGCTGCCATCATCTGAGGAACTGGAGGGACTAGTGCCCTCACTCATGTGCACAAGCTGCTCTGACAGATTCTGACTATCACTTTGATCTGACATGATGAACAAGCTGACTGCTGACTGTTGACCCCTCTGAATAGTTTATAGATGAGGTAGAGTGGATGAGCATCACAAAATGCAGAGATTTTTGCAAAAAGAATTTTTCAAAAACTTAGTTTTAGTTTCCCACAGAAAGCATCTCGGATCTACCGATGTTTAAACTCGGTGATACCGAAGCGGTTTTCGGAACCTAAACTAGTGAACTCGGTCAGACCGAGTCACAGTTTGGTAGCACCGAGACTGCTAGGGTTTCACAAAGTTCAAAAATCGGTCACACCGATTAGTTACACTCGGTCAGACCGAGTTTCACTTGTGCAATGGCATAGGCCAAATTGGTGGGACCGAGTTTTTCAACTCGGTGGGTCCGAGATGGTTTCGGCCGAAACCTAACCCTAAAATTTTCGAATCAAAACTAATCTACGAGTTCTTTGACTGGATAGAAGTTTATCAATCGTGGCAAGAATCATTATGATCACAATGTGCTAGGAATCGGATTGGGGAATAGCACAAAGATCGAGTCCGTACCCTAGTTCGGCGGAGACTCGCTATGGCGGCAACAGCGGGGTTGATTCCCGTTGACGGCGACGGAGACCAGCGACTGGAGGCTGCTGGCGGCGAGGAGACGATCCGAAGACCACGTCGGCAGAGCGAGCTATGGCGCGGGCGAAGAGGTTCGGAGAAATTTCCAATTTGCCCGTGTCTATATATAGCCCGACCCTGTCGGTGTGACCGAGTGGAACAACTCGGTGGCACCGAGATGCAAAATTGTGTACAGTTATTGCAACTCGGTGTGACCGGATAGTTCAAATCGGTTGCACAGAGATTAAAAACTTAGATCAACTTGATGATATCGGTAGGACCGAAAGTGGGGTATCGGTCAGACCGAAAATCACAAAGAGGTTTTGGAAGTTTAAGTCTATGACGAATCGGGGACTCCGAGTGCTCCTCACACAGAGTGGTTCGAATCCGACTTGATCAATTTTGTGATGTAGCATGAATAGAGTTTGAGACGAGAAAAGCATAGATAGCTAGAGGGGTTCTTAGGCATTCTTGTCCATCCACTTGGCAAAAGAACAATAAAACCAAACAATCAAAACAACAATCGGATGTCCTCGAATGAGTAAAATATGCAACCAACATGCTCACACAATAAAATGGCAATTGAAATATGTGACAAAACATGCATAGCCAATTCTAGCATCTATCAAGCAATTTGCGATGACTAGGTCATCTATATATGAGTATATTGAATTAGGAGTCAAATGAGAACATTTGATCATAGGTCATACTCATCGTTTAAGCTCAAGTGGGGTTACCACTTTTACATAAAGCATTGTTGTGTTCACATCATTAGAGTCGCTTTAGCTCAAGTCTTAGAGTAAAGCTCCCCCTAGATGTGATTTCCCCCCGAAGAGGGATGAACTAACATTGGGTTTTGTCGATGATGACTTCATGTAGATGTTGAAAATGTGGATGCTCAATGTTGATGTAGATCACTTGGAGCTATCCTTTTGAGTGAATTGCACTTTCAATACCTACATGGGTTAGTCCCACAAGGAACAAGCAAGTATATCCATAGACATAGAGTGATACATATACAAGATGATGTCTATGAAAGCTTTTAGGTTACCTTGTCCCTTGACTTACCAACAAGAGGGTTTGTGACTCCTTGAACTAGTGCAAGATGTGGAAGTTGATTGCACTTGTTCTTGCCAAAATGATAAGAGTGAAGTTTGTTGTCGGAGTCACCCTCAAGAACTCTCTAGTTCTTCTTCTTTTGGATCCACACTGTAACGCCCGGATAATCTTGCTACAGTAATCCCACGATAATCGTGCCATGACACCTCGGTTACTGTTGCTATCCTCGCCAAATTTGAAACCGTTAAAAATCGAATTCAAATTAGTGACAACAATAAAAGTTTTCAAACATCAAAACAAAAATCTTCGGAGTGTGCCCAATAATGCCTAGGTATTTAAGGTGAAGGTACCACACTTTTACATGATGCCTAAATATTTTAAAGTGGATTAAAACGGAAAGGAAAATAAATAAAAGAAAAGGAAAATACAAACAGAAAAATAAAAGGAAAAGAACCCCCCTGGGCCAGCCGACCCAACTAGCCGGCCCATTCGACCGGCCCACCCAGCCCAACCTACCGGCCATCCCCCCCTCCATACCCCCCCCCCCGAAACCCTAGCCGTAACCCCCCCGTCGCCCCACTCGCTTTTCCCCCCCACTCCCCTCGCTCTGGATCTGGATCAGGAGGAGCCCGATCCCCTTCTCCCTCGCCCGTTGCCGCCTGAAGACCACGCCGCCCCGGACCGCGTCGCCGGACTGCCTCCTCAACGCCGTCGTCTCCGCCCTCCTCCTCAACCCCCCACTGCTTAGACCCTACGCGCCCCTCCCCGTGAGCACCTCTCCTCCTCCTCCCCTGGCTCCAGCGCGCCCCCCCTCCCCCCGCCTGGAGCTCTGCTCCCGCGCGTGCCCGCGCCGTGGCCGGCGCCCCTCCTAGGCGTGCCGACGCGCGCTCGCCTGCACCCGCGCTCTGGCCACGCCCGTCGCCCCGTTCCGACGCGCCTCGCCTCGGTCACCGCACCCAGCGCCGCGCCCGCGCGCACGCGCTACCGGCTGCGACGCCCTGCTTCTGCTCGCTCGCGCCCCTGCCGTGCATCTCCACCGCTCCACATCGCCGCGCTCCCCTACGAGGCCGCCGACGCCTCCCCCACTCCCTCTGGCCACCGCTAACCTCTGCCGCCCGCGTCGACTGCGTGCGCGCGATGGCGCTCCCGTCTTTGCTCGTCCCTCCTCGTGAACGCGCCCGCTCGCCCCGTCCAGCTCGCCGTGCCCCCGCTCCGCCTCTGACCTCGCCGGCTTCGCCTGCAGCTGGCGCCCGACCATGGCCGGAGCCCCCCATTGTCGCGCCGCCGTTCCCCCTGGTCCCACCCCGCCATGCACCGCCCTACCGCCGCGAGCTCGCGCCGGCCTGCGCCATCGCCGGCGCCCCCCCCCCCCCTCACCGTTCGCCTAGGCCAGCGCCCAATCGGGTTGGGGCTTCGCCCGTAGCGCCCGAACCCACTTTGGCCATGGGCCAATGAGACGTGGGGCACACCCCCAGAATGTTTAAAAAAATAGATAAATAAATAAATATTTGATTAATTAATTAATTAAAGAATTAATTAACTTAAATAATATTGATTAAATAAACTAATCAAATAACTAAACTAATTAAATTGTTAGGTAATTAATTAATAAGTCAATGATAGTGGGGCCCACCCCTAATTCACTCTGATTAGGTTAATTAATATAATTAATTAAAATGTGTCACTGACCAGTGGGACCCACTGGTCAGGTTGACCAGTCAACCCCGTTGACTGCTGACGTCAGCATGACATCATGCTGATGTCATTAATTCATTTTCGAATTAAATTAAATAATTAATTAAATTCCAGAAATTAATAAAATCTTTAGAAAATCATATCTTTTAATCCGTAACTCGGATTAAAATATTTTCAACATGAAAGTTGCTTAGAACGACGAGACGAACCCGGATACGCAGCCCGTTCATCCGCCACGCATCCCTAACATATCAAACTCGCAACTTCCCCCCCCCCCCCGGCTCCTCTCACCGAAAACGCGAAACATCGGGGATACTTTCCCGGATGTTTCCCTCCTTCACCGGTATCATCCCATATCGCGTTGGGGCACCTCTAACGTCGTTACTTGTCATGTCATGCATCACTATGCATCTGTTTGCTTAAATATTTATTGTTTCTTCCCCCCTCTTCTCTCGCTAGACACCGAGACCGACGTTGCTGCTACCCAGTACGACTACGGAGTTGACGACCCCTCTCTCTTGCCAGAGCAACCAGGCAAGCCCCCCCTTGATCACCAGATATCGCCTATTCTTCTCTACCGCTTGCATTAGAGTAGTGTAGCATGTTACTACTTTTAGTTAATCCTATACTGCTGCATAGCCTGTCCTTGCTACTACTGTTGTTACCTTTACCTGCTATCCTACTTGCTTAGTATAGGGTGCTAGTGTTCCATCAGTGGCCCTACACTCTTGTCCGTCTGCCATGCTATACTACTGGGCCGTGATCACTTCGGGAAGTGATCGCGGACATATACTATATACTTTACACTGTTACATTACCTGTGATACTGTTCGGAGTTGGGGGCTGAAGGGGCAGGTGGTTCCACCCAGGTAGTGGTGGGACTGGGTTCCCGACGGCCCCTGACTGTTACTTTGTGGTGGAGCGACAGGGCAGGTTTGAGACCACCTAGGAGAGAGGTGGGCCTGGCCCTGTCGGCGTTCGCGGATACTTAACACGCTTAACGAGATCTGGGTATTTGATCTGAGTCTGGCCATTTGGTCTATACGCACTAACCATCTACGCGGGAGTAGTTATGGGTATCCCGGCGTCGTGGTATCAGCCGAAGCCTTCGTGACGTTAGCGACGGAGCGGCGCGCGCCGGATTGGACTGGAACGCCACTAGGCTAGGTCTGCTTCCGGCCGCCCATGCAACATGCAGGTGTGCTCAGGGCGATGGGCCCAGACCCCTGCGCGCTTAGGTTTAGACCGGCGTGCTGACCTCTTTGTTGTGCCTAGGTGGGGCTGCGACGTGTTGATCTTTCGAGGCCGGGCATGACCCAGAAAAGTGTTACCGGCCAAATGGGATCAAGCGTGTTGGGCTATGTGGTGCACCCCTGCAGGGAAGTTTATCTATTCGAATAGTCGTGTCCCTCGGTAAAAGGACGACCCGGAGTTGTACCTTGACCTTATGACAACTAGAACCGGATACTTAATAAAACACACCCTTCCAAGTGACAGATACAACCCGGTGATGGCTCTCCAACAGGGCATCGAGGAGGGGATCGCTGGGTAGGATTATGCTATACGATGCTACTTGGAGGACTTCAGTCTACTCTCTTCTACATGATGCAAGACGGAGGCTACCAGAAGCGTAGTCTTCAACAGGATTAGCTATCCCCCTCTTATTCTGGCATTCTGCAGTTCAGTCCACTGATATGGCCCCTTACACATATATCCATGCATATGTAGTGTAGCTCCTTGCTTGCGAGTACTTTGGATGAGTACTCACGATTGCCTTTTTCCCCTTTTCCCCTTTCCTCTACCCGATTGCTGCAACCAGACGATGGAGCCTAGGATCCAGACGCCACCTTCGACGACGACTCCTACTACACTGGAGGTGCCTACTACTACGTGCAGCCCGCTGACGACGACCAGGAGTAGTTAGGAGGATCCCAGGCAGGAGGCCTGCGCCTCTTTCGATTGTATCCCAGTTTGTGCTAGCCTTCTTAAGGCAAACTTGTTTAACTTATGTCTATACTCAGATATTGTTGCTTCCGCTGACTCGTCTATGATCGAGCACTTGTATTCGAGCCCTCGAGGCCCCTGGCTTGTATTATGATGCTTGTATGACTTATTTATGTTTTAGAGTTGTGTTGTGATATCTTCCCGTGAGTCCCTGATCTTGATCGTACACATTTGCGTGCGTGATTAGTGTACGATTGAATTGGGGGCGTCACACACACCATCTTGATGGGAATCCTTGGAGTTGTAGTCGTACTTGATGAAGTGGAACTTGAAGTAGTCTTGGGAATCCACTTGACTAAGGTCTTAGTAGCTTCTTCAAATGCATCTATTTCCTCTTGAAGCTTGTCCTTGCCTTTTTGCTTGTAGTCTTGTGGTGGAAGATCATCTTGAGTTTGTGTCCCCTTGAAAGAAGTTGGGTCATACTTCTCTTGTTGAGGAACAAACTTTGTCTTGGGGTATTGATCTTCTTCCCACTCAACTCCATTGGCATTGAACTTTCGTTCAAAACCACCACCTTGATTCTTCCGGTGCCTTCCTTGCTTGCGTACAATCTCCTCGAATTGCTTACTTCCGGCAAGGCTTTTGTACACTCCTTTCTCTATGATTTCCTTCAATATGCTATTTTCTTGCTCAAGTGTAACTTGGCTAAGAGAATCATTAGTGGAATCAAGAGAACTACTAGAAGCAACAATATTGGATTTAACATGATCATTGTTACTATTAGAAGAAGAATCTTTCTTGTTCTTGTTACTAGACTTGACTTGAGGCATGTAAGTGGATAAGAGTAAACGTTTGGCAATGTAAGAAGAACTTTTCTTGCGGAGATCATCATTGATTGCCTTTAAAAGCTCATGCTCTTGCTCAAGATTGAGCTTTTCAAAGCGTAACTTCTCATGAGCCCTTAAAAGTTCTCGATGATCTTCGAAGATAGTTTCATGAGCTAACTAAAGAGTGTTTAGTTCTTTAGTTAGAGCCTCAATTTTCTCCTTATCATTGTCATTCGTTTTAGCATGATTAATTGACGTTTCATCATAGGATTCATCACTAGAGTTGTCAACAAGTAAATCATCATCGCCTAACAAGTCATCATCATCACTATTGAAATCTACATACTCAGGATGAGTTACCTTAGGACCTTTGGCCATGAAACATCTTCCAATTCCTTCATTTGGTGAATCAAATATGTCGTAGGAGTTGGTTGACACAAGTGCTAGACCGGCAACACATTTCATCTTGAGTATATTCGGAGTCGGAGTGATAACTTCTCTCGGAGTGGTTGTCGGAGTCGGAGCCGGATACCCATTCACCAACATGAGCTTGATGCCTTCGTTTTGTGTAGCTCCTTGATGATTTTTCCTTCCTTTCCGAATCCTTGCTTCTCCGTGAGTATCTTCATTCATAATGATCATCTCTACTCCTTCTCTCTCGTGATGGTGATTCCTCTCTTTTGCTTCTTCTTTTTGGATAATCTTCTCTTCTTTTGTAGGGAGCCGTACACTCATTGGAATAGTGTCCGGGTCTTCCACAATTGTAGCAGTTTCCCTCTCGACTAGAAAATCTTTTGTCATTGTAGGACCTTGACTTGGAGCTTCTATCTTTGCTTCTACTCTTGTAGAACTTGTTGAAGTTCTTCACCATTAAGCTCAGTTCTTCATTGAAGTTTTGTTTCTCACTTGATGATGTGGGGGATGCACATGAGGCTTTGTAAGCACCACTTGATTTGTTGTGAAGTTCCTCTTTATCCTTGAGTGACATCTCATGAGCAACAATTCTTCCAATGACTTCCGTTGGCTTGAGATCTTTGTAACTGGGCATCATTTGGATCAATGTGCACACAGTATCATATTTTCCATCCAAGGCTCTTAGGATCATCTTGATGATGAATCTGTCGGTCATCTCTTCACTCCCTAAGCCGGCAATCTCATTTGTGATGAGAGCAAGCCTAGAGTACATTTCAGCGACACCTTCACCATCCTTCATTTTGAACTTGTCAAGTTGACTTTGAAGCACATCCAATTTGGATTCCTTGACGGAGTCGGTACCCTCGTGCATATCAATCAAAGTATCCCAAATTTCCTTTGCATTCTCAAGACGGCTGATTTTGTTGAATTCTTCGGGGCACAATCCGTTGAAGATAATATCACAAGCTTGAGCGATGTATTGTAGCATCTTCAACTCATCCGTGGTAGCTTCACGGTTTGGTTCTTTCCCGTCAAAGAAGTCACCTTGCAAGCCAACACACACAATAGCCCAAACGGCTGGGTTATGTCCAAGAATATGCATTTTCATTTTATGCTTCCAACTAGCAAAATTAGTACCATCAAAGTAAGGACCTCTACGGTGATAATTTCCCTCACTAGACGCCATACTCTCCTAGGTTGTGAAACCAAGGCTATGACCACCAAAAGCTATGGAAATCAAAGCAAATGGAGACCAAAGCTCTGATACCACTTGTAGGGTCGGAAGTATGTCTAGAGGGGGTGATTAGACTACTTGACCAAATAAAAACTTAACCTTTTCCCAATTTTAGTTCTTGGTAGATTTTAGCAACTTTAGGACAAGTCAAGCAATCATCACACAATTCAAGCAAGCATGCAAAGAGTATATAGGCAGCGGAAAGTAAAGCATGCAACTTGCAAGAATCTAAAGGGAAGGGTTTGGAGAATTCAAACACTATTGGAGACATGGATGTTTTTCCCGTGGTTCGGATAGGTGGTGCTATCCTACATCCACGTTAGTGGAGACTTCAACCCACGAGGGGTAATGGTTGCGCGAGTCCACGGAGGGCTCCACCCATGAAGAGTCCACGAAGTAGCAACCTTGTCTATCCCACCATGGCCATCGCCCATGAAGGACTTGCCTCACTAGCAGTATATCTTCACGAAGTAGGCGATCTCCTTGCCCTTACAAACTCCTTGGTTCAACTCCACAATCTTGTCGGAGGCTCCCAAGTGACACCTAGCCAATCTAGGAGACACCACTCTCCAAGAAGTAACAAATGGTGTGTTGATGATGAACTCCTTGCTCTTGTGCTTCAAATGATAGTCTCCCCAACACTCAACTCTCTCTCACAGGAATTGGATTTGGTGGAAAGAAGATTTGAGTGGAAAGCAACTTGGGGAAGGCTAGAGATCAAGATTCATATGGTAGGAATGGAATATCTTGGTCTCAACACATGAGTAGGTGGTTCTCTCTCAGAACATATGAGTTGGAAGTGTAGATGTGTTCTGATGGCTCTCTCCACGAATGAAGAGGAGGTGGAGGGGTATATATAGCCTCCACTTAAAATCCAACCGTTACACACAATTTACCAATCTTGGTGGGACCGAATCAACAAACTCGGTCGGACTGAAAAGGTAAACCTAGTGACCATTAGAGTTTTTCGGTGGGACTGACATGCATCTCGGTAGGACCGATATGGTTAGGGTTTGGGCATAACGTAATCTCGTTGAGACCGATTACACAAACTCGGTGAGACCGATTTGGTAATTAGCTAACCAGAGAGTTGGTCAGGCAAACTCGGTGGGACCGACTTGCTCTTTCGGTGAGACCGAAAAGTTAGAAAAGGGAAACAGAGAGTTTGCATTGCAATCTCGGTGGGACCGATCTGCTCTTTCGGTGAGACCGAAAAGTTACGAAAAGGAAACAGAGATTGCAATCTCATCTCGGTGAGACCGAGATCCCTATCGGTGAAACCGATTTGCTAGGGTTTTGGCAGTGGCTTATGACATATGAAGACTCGGTGGCGCCGGATAGAAAGAATCGATATTACCGAGTTTGGCTTAGGGTTTAGGTCATATGTGGATATGGGAAAGTAGTTGAGGATTTTGGAGCATATCATTAAGCACATAAGGCAAAGAGATCATTAAGCAACACCTCATCCCTCCTTGATAGTATTGGCTTTTCCTATGGACTCAATGTGATCTTGGATCACTAAAAGGTAAAATGAAGAGTCTTGAGCTTTTGAGCTTGAGCCAATCCTTTGTCCTTAGTATTTTGAGGGTTCCACTTTCACCATTCATGCCATGCCAATCATTGAGCTTTCCTGAAATAGTTATCTTGGGATATCATTAACTCAATGAGCTATATGTTGTTATGAATTACCAAAACCACCTAGGGATAGTTGCACTTTCAGGGCCTCTCTATTTCACGAAAAAAACGTTACCGCCGCTGATAGCTCGGACCCACCAGCTATATCTTCGCACACAGTGAACTGCCTCCTTATTACGCACAAAAAAATGAATACTCTCCCTATTAGCTGGGACCCAGTATAGTGGCAGGCTGACTTGTGGGCCTACTAAGTTGACGGGGACGGAGGGCTTTGTCAACTTAGTCAATATGCATGATTCTAGCTCCAGTGATCGTACGATGTCCATCCAACTGCCGTAGTGCTTCTTCAACCTCTGGTCTTCTTGCTCCAGCCGCCCAAACCAGCCCCGGTCGTCCCTCGTGCTCCTGCCTCCCGTGGCCGGCTGCGATGCGGCGGAGGCCTCACCGCCCCTACTACTCCCACCGCTGGCCAGGCCATCCCTCTACTCACCCACATCCCCTGTTACTCTGCGACGACGGCAGCCTCACACCGTAGCGAACCAGTGCGCTCGTACTCCTCTACGCGTGGGCATCCACTGTCGCGTCTTCCCCGGCTCCGCGTCGTCCCCTTCCTAGGCCTCGCCGTCGTCCACCGCTCTAGTGCTCTCGGCGCGACGTGGTCAACGTGGTCAAGGAACGGCTTCCATCGGACGTGGACTGTACGTGGAGAGGCTGACAGCTGGGTCCACGGCCGCAGCAAGGAAGCGCCTCCTTATTACGTGCAAAATAATTATTCCTCCACCTGATAGCGGGGACCCACCGGACGGGCCATCGTAATTCGCCCCCCTGACTGCTCGGACCCACCAGCTACATCTTCGCAGGCAAGGAAGTGCCTGACAGTCAGGACCCACCTGGTCGAAGCGTACGTAGCGTTGTCATTCTGGTCGCGAACGTGTACGTACATATATACTGGTGGATGTAGAGGCGCGCACGTGTCGTAGTAGAGGCGGCCAAGGTGCAAGAAAGAAAATACGGCCACGTATGTGTACATACGGGCGGGGTCTTGAACGCCTACTCGCGCATACGTACGGTGAGGGCTCGTTGACATGGCTGGGTTGGAACGGAGAAACAGCATCGTCATCGTGTTCATGGGGAGGCAACGGAATGCTTCGTGTTCATGGGGAGGCAACGGAATGCGTCGTGTTCATCAAGAGGGCTTGGACGGAACAGGCAATGGAAACGAGGCCTAGCGTACCGCAGAACGGAGGAAACGGCCTTGTGTTCGACCGGCCACGTTCGGAACGGGGTCCTGTTGATCGGGAGAGGTGTGGCGTACCGCAAACAGAGGAAACGAACCTCCTACGGTCGAAACGGGGGTCCTGTTGATCAGGAGGGGTGTGGCGTACCGCAAAACGGAGGAAACAGACTTGTGTTGGAGCGCTACGGTCGAAATGGGGGTCCTGTTCATCGGGAGGGGTGTGGCGTACCGCAAAACGGGACTCCACGGGATACTGTTCATCTCCACCGTCGACCCCGTCCAGCCTCCACGAGCTACTGTTCATCCACCGTCGACCTCCTCCAGCCTCCACGGGCTCCTGTTCATCCAGCCTCCACCGCGCGCTACTCCACCGGCTACTGTTCAACCACCCCTCCACCGTCTACTATTCATCCAGCCCTCCACACCACAGGGTCCTGTTCAACCACCCCTCCACGGGCACCCCTCCACCGTCTACCGTTCATCCTGCCCTCCACACCTCGGGGTCCTGTTCATCCACCCCTCCACGGGCACCCCTCCACCATTACTGTTCATCCAGCCCTCCACCACACCACGGGGTCCTGTTCATCCAGAGGCAACGCCACCGCTCACTATTCATCCAATCCCCCCCCCCCCCCCGCAACGCTCACTGTTCATCCCATCGATCGGCTTCAGTTAGCAGCAGTAGCGAAGGAATCGCTCGATCGGGTTCAGTAAACAGCCATCGATTGATCGCTCGGGTTCAGTAACGTGTAGCCTACAGTACAATCGGTCGGGTTCAGTTTGAGCCCAACGCCTCGCTCAGGTTTAGTTAGAGCCAACGCCTCGCACACACGCGCGTATGTGTACGAGAGAAACGCGCATCGCTCGGCCCCTGACCTCCCACCGTAACTGGGAACTCCCCAAAATTTTCCTCCCCCTTGCTTCTACCACGGTTTTTTCCGTCATGGACGGCCCAAAGAATGTCATGCAGCTGCGTCTCCGGCCCGCCCAGGATGAAAAGCCCATTTTCTGTCATAATTTTTTATCATAGAAGTAGTAGCCCACCACATCTATGATGATACCGGGTTTTGTCACAATTATCGTCATAGAAGTGTCATATGTATGACAGGAAAAAAATTCGTTCGGCCCAAAATGTCACGGATGTGTCTTTTTTTTGTAGTGATATATAAGACGTTTTGGCGTCAAGAATAAGTCAGGGGGGTCTCCGGGCTGTCCATGAGGTAGGGGGCACGCCCAGGGGGTGGGCGCGCCTCCCACCCTCGTGGGCAACCCATGACTCTTCTGACCCAACTCTTTTACTCCATGGCCTTCTTCTGGTCCAAAAATAAGCTCCATCAAGTTTCAGGTCAATTGGACTCCGTTTGGTTTTCCTTTTCTGCGATACTCAAAAACAAGGAAAAACAGAAACTGACACTGGGCTCTAGATTAATAGGTTAGTCCCAAAAACCATATAAATGCATATAAAACATCCTAGAAGGATAATATAATAGCATGAATACTTCATAAATTATAGATACGTTGGAGACGTATCAGCATCCCCAAGCTTAATTCATGCTCGTCCTCGAGCAGGTAAATGATAAAAGAAATAATTTATGAAGTGTGAATGCTAGCAAGTGCACAAGTTTGATCAATGATAATTTCAATCACCTTTTCTAGCATCATTATATGTCATAACAGTAGCTCATATCATAAAGCTTCTCATGATCAAGTAACAAGCTATTCACATGTTAAAGTATAGATCATAAACTTTCTTGAAAACTAACAAACCATTCTCAGTCATCAAACAATTGCAATTCATCTTATTTCCAGGAAGGGTCTATGTAACAGCTTTGATTTAGCAAATCCTGCATACTCAACTATCATATAGTCTTCCTTGATTGCTACCACTCAAAGCATATTTTTAGAACAAATAGCATCCATCGAACATAGAGAAAGATAGGGGCTTAATGTTTGGCCTCCCAACTTATTTATCATATAGATAATTGTCAACAATAATAATTCATGATCAAATATATTTGAATGGCCATATAAGCTTAGATCTTTCTCCACCACATGATGCTTGCCAACTAAAAAGTAGGTTGGAATGAGAAGGAATACTACTGACTCTTGCATAAAAGTAAAAGATAGGCCCTTCGCAAAGGGAAGCAGGGATTTGCATAGGTGCGAGAGCTCAAAGCTAAAACAGAGATGAAAATAATTTTGAGAGGTATGCTTTCATTGTCAACATAACGACCAAGAGTTCCCAATATCTTCCATACTAGATACATTATAGGCAGTTCCCAAACAGAAAGGTAAAGATTTTACTACCCCTCCACCAACAATCACACTCCATGGCTTGTCCGAAACAACGGATTCCGTCCAACTATCAACAATCCTGGGGGAGTTTTGTTTAAATTATTTGTGAATTGTTTTTGATCTTTTGATCATAGGACTGGGCATCCCAGTTACCAGCCATTTTCTCGTGAATGATGAGCGGACTCCACTCATCGTGAGAATAACCCACCTAGCATGGAAGATACTGATAGCCCCTAGTCGCTACATGAGCGATTCGGGCATACAAAACAAATTATTATTTGAAGGTTTAGAGTTTGGCACATGCAAATTTACTTGGAACGGCAGGTAAATACCGCATATAGGTAGATATAGTGGACACTCATGGAATAAACTTGGTTCAAGGAATTTGGATGCACAAGCAGTATTCCCGCTTAGTACATATATTTTGGCTAGCAAAGGATTCTAAATAGCAAGCACCACATGTTAGAGGATCCATTACAATATAACTTCTATACAAATATACCCAAGCATAACTCATTATGTTGTCTTCCTTGTCCAACTTCAACTAATTTGCTCAGGTTTGAAAATAATTAATGGGGCTCGCAATCATAGAAGATGTCCAAGATAGTATATTTATATGTGAAATCTCTCTTCCTTCAATATTCTTTCATGAATTGTTCAAGTGACCAATACAATGTTTGCTAACCTTCAAAAATTTTACCACCTCTACTTCTTATATGTGAAGGCATTACTTCCCATGGGAAAGGCATATGAAACATATATAATTTCAGATTTATGACATTCAAATCATTCAACCATTTACTCATAGGATATAAGTGAAGCACACGAGTAATGACAAACTACTCCAAAAAGATATAAGTGAAGATCAATGAGTAGTTAAATAATTATTTAGCTATGTGAAGACTCTCTAACATTTAAGAATTTCAGATCTTGGTATTTTATTCAAACATCAATCAAAACAAAATAAAACGACATTTCAAGGATAGCACTCATCATGTGGAGAAGCAAAAACTTAGGCTCAACCGATACTAACCGATAATTATTGAAGAAGAAAGGTGGGATGCCTACCGGGGCATCCCTAAGCTTAGATGCTTGAGGCTTCTTGAAATATTATCTTTGGGTGCCTTGGGCATCCCCAAGCTTGAGCTTTTGTGTCTCCTTAATTCCTCTCATCTCACGGTTTCCTAAATCTCGAAAGCTTCATCCACACCAAACTCAACAAGAACTCGTGAGATAAGTTAGTATAAACCAATGCAAAAACCATACCATTTTCTACTGTAACAAATCACTAAAAATGATTATTCAACATTTCATACTAAATTCCTCTGCATATTTAATACTCCTATCCTCAAATAGAATCATTAAGCAAGAAAACATATGCAAACAATGCAAACATAACAGCAATCTGCCAAAACAGTACAGTCTGTAAAGAATGCAAGATTCATCATACTTACCTAACTCCAAACATTATGAAATTCTACCACACTGTAGAAAATTTATCATAGTTCAATATGAAAAAGGTTTCAACATTTTATCATATTCTGACTTTTCTAGGTAATTTTTGCAACAGCGGTAAACTTTCTGTTCTGAAACAGCAACATGTATACTTGCAAAATAAGCATGGTAAAGGCTATCCTTGACATTTTTATTGAAAATAGAGATGCAAAACATTAATCTAAATAAAATCAAGCAAATACTAACAAAATAAAATGACGCTCCAAGCAAAACACATATCATGTGGTGACTAAAAATATAGCTCCAAGTAAAGTTACCGATGAACGAAAACGAAAGAGGGGATGCCTTCTGGGGCATCCCCAAGCTTAGGCTTTTGGTTTTCCTTGAATATTACCTTGGGGTGCCTTGGTCATCCCCAAGATTAGGCTCTTGCCACTTCTTATTCCATAGTCCATCGAATCTTTACCCAAAACTTGAAAACTTCACAACACAAAACTCAACAGGAAACTCGTAAGCTCCGTTAGTATAAGAAAATAAATCACCACTTAGGTACTGTTGTGAACTCATTCTAAATTCGTATTGGTCTAATATATACTGTATTCCAACTTATCTATGGTTCATACCCTCCGATACTACTCATAGATTCATCAAAATAAGCAAACAACATATAGAAAACAGAATCTGTCAAAAACAGAACAGTCTGTAGTAATCTGTATCAAATATATATTTATGGAACTCCAAATATTTTGAAATAAATTGGTGTTCCTGAGGAATTTGTCTATTAATCTTCTGCAAAAAGAATCAACCTAAAATCTCTCTCCAGTAAAAAATGGCAGCTAGTCTTGTGAGCACTAAAGTTTCTGTTTTTTACAGCAAGATCACAAAGACTCCACCCAAGTCTTCCCAAAGGTTATACTTGGCACAAACACCAATTAAAACATAAAACCACATCTAACCAGAGGCTAGATAGATTATTTATTACTAAACAGAAATAAAAAGCAAGAAACAAAAATAAAAATTGGGTTGCCTCCCAACAAGCGCTTACGTTTAACGCCCCTAGCTAGGCATGATGATTTCAATGATGTTCACATAAAAGATAAGAATTGAAACATAAAGAGAGAATCATGAAGCATATGAAAAGCACATTTAAGCCTAACCCACTTCCTATGCATAGGGATTTTCTGAGGAAACAACTTATGGGAATAAGAATCAACTTGCATAGAAAGGTAAAACAAGCATAACTTCAAGATTTTCAACACATAGAGAGGAAACTTGATATTATTACAATATGTAGAAGAATATGATCCTCTCTCATAATAATTTTCAGTAGCATCATGAATGAATTCAACCATATAACCAGCACATAAAGCATTCTTTTCATGATCTACTTGCATAGAAATTTTAGTACTCTCCACATAAGCAAATTTATTCTCATCAATAGTAGTGGGAGCAAACTCAACAAAATAACTATCATGTGAAGCATAATCCAATTGAAAATTAAAATCATGATGACAAGTTTCATGGTTATCTTTATTCTTTATAGCATACGTGTCATCACAATAATCATCATAAATAGGAGGCATGCTTTCATCATAATAAATTTGCTCATCAAAACTTGGGGGACTAAACATATCATCTTCATCAAACATAGCATCCCCAAGCTTCTGGCTTTGCATATCATTAGAATCATGGGTATTCAAAGAATTCATACTAACAACATTGCAATCCTGCTCATCATTCACATATTTTATGCCAAGCATTCTACGTAATTCTTCTTCTAGTACTTGAGCACAATTTTCCTTCCCATCATTTTCACAAAAGACATTAAAAAGATGAAGCATATGAGGCAACCTTAGTTCCATTTTTCGTAGTTTTCTTTTATAAACTAAACTAGTGATAAAACAAGAAACTAAAAAATTCGATTGCAAGATCTAAAGATATACCTTCAAGCACTAACCTCCCCGGCAACGGCGCCAGAAAAGAGCTTGATGTCTACTACGCAACCTTCTTCTTGTAGACGTTGTTGGGCCTCCAAGTGCAGGGTTTGTAGGACAGTAGCAAATTTCCCTCAAGTGGATGACCTAAGGTTTATCAATCCGTGGGAGGCATAGGATGAATATGGTCTCTCTCAAACAACCCTGCAACCAAATAGCAAAGAGTCTCTTGTGTTCCCAACAAACCCAATACAATGGTAAATTGTATAGGTGCACTAGTTCGGCGAAGAGATGGTGATACAAGTGCAATATGGATGGTAGATAAAGGCTTTTGTAATCTGAAAATATAAAAACAACAAGGTAGCAAGTGGTAAAACTAAGCGTAAACGGTATTGCAATGCTAGGAAACAAGGCCTAGGGTTCATACTTTCACTAGTGCAAATTCTCTCAACAATAATAACATAATTGGATCATATAACTATCCCTCAACATGCAACAAAGAGTCACTAATAGCAGAGAACAAACAAAGAGATTATTGTAGGGTACGAAACCACCTCAAAGTTATTCTTTCGGATCGATCTATTCAAGAGTTCATACTAGAATAACACCTTAAGACACATATCAACCAAAACCCTAATGTCACCTAGATACTCTAATGTCACCTCAAGTATCCATGGGTATGATTATACGATATGCATCACACAATCTCAGATTCATCTATTCAAACCAACACGAAGTACTTCAAAGAGTGCCCCAAAGTTTCTACCGGAGAGTCAAGACAAAAATGTGTGCCAACCCCTATGCATAAGTTCACGAGGTCACGAAACCCGCAAGTTGATCACCAAACATACATCAAGTATCACGTGATATCCCATTTTCACCACAGATAAGCACATGCAAGACATACATCAAGTGTTCTCAAGTCCTTAAAGACTCAATCCGATAAGATAACATCAAAGGGAAAACCCAATCCATTACAAGAGAGTAGAGGGGGAGAAACACCATAAGATCCAACTATAATAGCAAAGCTCACGATACATCAAGAGCATACCACCTCAAGAACATGAGAGAGAGAGAGATCAAACACATAGCTACTGGTACATACCCTCAGCCCTGAGGGTGAACTACTCCCTCCTCGTCATGGAGAGCGTCGGGATGATGAAGATGGCCACCGGAGAGGGATTCCCCCCTCCGGCAGGGTGCCGGAACGGGTCTAGATTGGTTTTCAATGGCTACAGAGGCTTGCGGCGGCGGAACTCCTCGATCTAGGTTATGTTCTGGGGGTTTCTGTATATATAAGAGGTTTTGGCGTCGAGAACAAGTCAGGGGGGTCTCCGGGCTGTCCACAAGGTAGGGGGCGCACCCAGGGGGTGGGCGTGCCTCCCACCCTCGTGGGCAGCCCAGGACTCTTCTGGCCCAACTCTTTTACTCCATGGCCTTCTTCTGGTCCAAAAATAAGCTTCGTCAAGTTTCAGGTCAATTGGACTCCGTTTGGTTTTCCTTTTCTGCGATACTAAAAAACAAGGGGAAAACATAAACTGGCACTGGGCTCTAGGTTAATAGGTTAGTCCAAAAAATCATATAAAATAGCATATAAATGCATATAAAACATCCTAGAAGGATAATATAATAGCATGAATACCTCATAAATTATAGATACGTTGGATACATATCAGTGATGCCTACACCAATTAGTGAGGAAGTTAATGATGATGATCAGGAAACTTCAGATCAAGTTACTACCAAACCTCGTAGGTCAACCAGAGTATGGTCCGCACCAGAGTGGTACGGTAATCCTGTTCTGGAAGTCATGTTACTAGACCATGATGAACCTACGAAATATGAGGAAGCGATGATGAGCCCAGATTCTGACAGATGGCTTGAAGCCATGAAATCGGAGATAGAATCCATGTATGAAAACAAAGTGTGGACTTTGGTGGACTTGCCCGATGATCGGCAAGCCATTGAGAATAAATGGATCTTCAAGAGGAAGACGGACGCTAATAGTAGTGTTACTATCTACAAAGCTTGACTTGTCGAAAAGGGTTTTTGACAAGTTCAAGGTTTTGACTACGATGAGATTTTCTCACTCGTAACGATTCTTGAAGTCTGGCTGAATCATGTTAGCAATTGCCACATTTTAGGAAATCTGACAAATGGATGTCAAAACCGCATTCCTTAATAGATTTATTAAAGAAGAGTTGTATATGATACAACCAAAAGGTTTTGTCAATACTAAAGGTGCTAACAAAATGTGCAGGCTCCAGCGATCCATCTATGAACTGGTGCAAGCATCTCGGAGTTGGAATATACACTTTGATGAGTTGATCAAAGCATATAGTTTTATACAGACTTGCGGTAAAGCCTGTATTTACAAGAAAGTGAGTGGGAGCATTACAGCCTTTCTGATAAGTATATGTGAATGACATATTGTTGATCGGAAATGATGTAGAATTTTCTGGAAAGCATAAAGGAGTGTTTGAAAGGAGTTTTTCAAAGAAAGACCTCGGTGAAGCTGCTTACATATTGAGCATCAAGATCTATAGAGATAGATCAAGACGCTTGATAAGTTCTTCAATGAGTACATACCTTGTCAAGATTTTGAAGTAGTTCAAAATGGAACAGTCAAAGAAGGAGTTCTTGCCTATGTTGCAAGGTGTGAAGTTGAGTAAAGATTCAAAACCCGACCACGGCAGAAAATAGAAAGAGAATGAAAAGTCATTCCCTATGCCTCAGTCATAGGTTCTATAAAGTATGCTATGATGTGTACCAGACCTATTGTGTACCTCACCATGAGTTTGGCAAGATGGTACAATAGTGATCCAGAAGTGGATCACTGGACAACGGTTAAAATTATCCTTAGTGGAATAAGGATATATTTCTTGGTTATGGAGGTGACAAAAATTTCGTCGTAATGGGTTACACCGATGCAAGCTTTGACACTGATCCGGATGACTCTAAGTCTCAATCTGGATACATATTGAAAGTGGGAGCGATTAGCTAGAGTAGCTCCGTGCAGAGCATTGTAGACATAGAAAATTTGCAAAAATACATATGGCTCTGAATGTGGCAGACCCGTTGACTAAACTTCTCTCACAAGGCAAAACATGATCACTCTTTGGGTGTTAATCACACAGAGATGTGAACTAGATTATTGACTCTAGTAAACCCTTTGGGTATTAGTCACATGGAGATGTGAACTAATCACGTAAAGATGTAAACTATTGGTGTTAAATCACATGAGGATGTGAACTAGATTATTGACTATAGTGCAAGTGGGAGACTGAAGGAAATATGCCCTATAGGCAATAATAAAGTTGTTATTAATATTTCCTTATATCATGATAAATGTTTATTATTCATCCTAGAATTGTATTAACCGGAAACTTAGTACATGTGTGAATACATAGACAAAACAGAATGTCCCTAGTACGCCTCTACTTGACTAGCTCGTTAATCAAAGATGGTTAAGTTTCTGACCATAGACATGTGTTGTCATTTGATGAACGGGATCACATCATTAGAGAATGATGTGATGGAAAAGACCCATCAGTTAGCTTAGAATAATGATCGTTTAGTTTTATTGCTATTGCTTTCTTCATGACTTATACATATTCCTTTGACTATGAGATTATGCAACTCCCGAATACCGGAGGAACACCTTGTGTGCTATTAAACGTTACAACGTAACTGGGTGATTATAAAGATGCTCTACAGGTGTCTTCGAAGGTATCTGTTTAGTTGGCATAGATCGAGATTAGGATTTGTCACTTCGATTGTTGCAGAGGTATCTGTGGGCCCTCTCGGTAATGCTCATCACTATAAGCCTTGCAAGCAATGTGACTAATGAGTTAGTCACGGGATGATGCATTACGGAACGAGTAAAGAGACTTGCCGGTAACGAGATTGAACTAGGTATGGTGATTCCGACGATCGAATCTCGAGCAAGTAACATACCGATGACAAAGGGAACAACGTATGTTGTTATGCGGTTTGACCGATAAAGATCTTCGTAGAATATGTAGGAGCCAATATGAGCATAAAGGTTCCGCTATTGGTTATTGACCGAAGATGAGTATCGGTCATGTCTAGATAGTTCTCAAACCCGTAGGGTCTGCACGCTTAATGTTCGATGACGATTTGTATTATGAGTTATGTGATTTGATGTACCAAAGTTTGTTCGGAGTCCCGGATGAGATCACGGACATGAAGAGGAGTCTCGAAATGGTCGAGACATAAAGATTGATATATTGGAATGTTATGTTTGGACACCGGAATGGTTTCGGATAGGTTCGGGCATTTTTTGGAGTACTGGGGGGTTACCGGAACCCCTCGGGGGATTAATGGGCCACAATGGGCCTTAGTGGAGAAGTGAGAGGGCCGACCAGAGGTGGCACCCCCCCTTGCCCAGTCCGAATTGGACAAGGGGAGGGGGCGCCGCCCCCCTCCTTCCTTCTCTTCTCTCCTCTTTCCCTTCTTCTCCTACTTGGACTAGGAAAGGGGGGCGAATCCTACTTGGACTAGGAGTCCAAGTAGGACTCCCCCCATGGCGCGGCCCCTCCTAGGGTCGGCCTCCTCTCCTCCCCCGTTTATATACGTGGGAGGGGGGCACCCCAAAGGCACACAAAAGTTTCTCTTCGCCGTGTGCGGTGCCCCCCTCCATAGAAACAAACCTCGGTCATATCGTCGTAGTGCTTAGGCGAAGCCCTGTGCCGGTAACTTCATCATCATCGCCACCACGCCGCCGTGCTGACACAACTCTCCCTCGGCCTCAACTAGATCAAGAGTACGAGGGACGTCATCGAGCTGAACGTGTGCTGAACACGGAGGTGCCGTACGTTCGGTGCTAGGATCAATCGGATCATGAAGACGTATGACTACATCAACCGCGTTGATAAACGCTTCTGCTTTCGATCTACGAGGGTATGTAGACACACTCTCCCCGCTCGTTTCTATGCTTCTCCTAGATAGATCTTGCGTGATCGTAGGATCTTTTTGAAATACTACGTTCCCCAACACTCGGATAGATGGCATTAGCTAGGTAGTACCCATTGTTGTAGTGCCGCCCATTGACCTCAAAATTCACCGGAGGAGAATGACCTTCAACAAGCTTGGCAAAGATAGGGGAGCATTGTAGCACGTTGATGTCATTGTGAGTTCCTGGCATACCAAAGAAGGAGTGCCAAATCCAGAGGTCTGTGTGTCCACTGCCTCAAGTACCACACTGCAACCGCCTTTGACGCCTTTGTACATCCCCTGCCAAGCAAATGGACAGCTCTTCCATTTTCAATGCATGCAGTCGATGCTTCCAAGCATCCCAGGAAATCATCTTGCTGCATTCTATGCTAGGATCCGAGCAGTGTCTTCAGCATTGGGTGATCGCAAGTATTGCGGTCCAAACATTGCCACCACTGCCCTGCAGAACTTGTATAAACACTCAATGGTCGTGAACTCGGTCATGCGCCCATAGTCGTCGCGTGTATCACCGGGAGCTCTGTATGCAAGCATCCTCATAGCTGTCGTGCACTTATGGATTGAGGTGAATCCAAGTCTGCCAATGCAATCCTTCTTGCACTTGAAGTAGCTGTCGAACTCCCGGATGGAATTCACAATCCTGAGGAAAAGCTTTTGGCTCATCCGATAACGGCGCCGAAATACTTTGTCGTTGTGCAATGGAGCGTCAACAAAGTAGTCAGTGTAGAGCATGCAGTAGCCTTCCAGACGATGCCGGTTCATTGCTTTAAGCACCCCGACGCCGAGCCACCTCGCCGCGGCTTTTCATTTCTCGTGAGCAGGCCAGCGAGGGCGGCAAGTACCATGAGATGCTCCTCGTCCTGGATGTGGGCATCGGCTTCCTCCTCCAGCAACGCCGCGAGCACCTCCTTGTCGTCTGAGTCCATTGCCAAGCAGACAAATCACCGAACACCTGGCGGGCATGGTGGGCCTAGAGCCGCCGGTATACTGCCCTGCGTGGCCGGAGCGCCGGAAAACTCGCTCGGAAGGTGGTGGAGTGGTTGCCGCGGCCAAACCTTCTCTCTTTTCCAGCGGGGAATGGCCTATCTAGCGGTGCTGGGCGGTGGGCCGTGTTGGGGAACGTAGTAATAATTCAAAAAAATTGCTATGTGTCACCAAGATCAATCTAGGAGATACTAGCAACAAGAGAGAGGGAATGCATCTTCATACCCTTGAAGATCGCTAAGCGGAAGCGTTGCAAATCGAGGAAGATCCGATCAAGCGCCGAACAGACGGGGCCTCCGTGTTCAACACACGTATAGCCCGGGGACGTCTCCTCCTTCTTGATCCAGCAAGGGGAGAGGAGAAGTTGAGGGAGAACTTCGACAGTATGACGGCGTGGTGGTGGTGGAGCTCGTGGTTCTCCGGCAGGGCTTCACCAAGCACTACGGAGGAGGAGGAGGAGGAGGAGGAGGAGGTGTTGGAGAGGGGAGGCCTGCGCCAGGGGAAGGGTGCGCCTGCCCTCCCACCCACCCCCCTCTATTTATAGAGTGAAGGGAGAGGGGGCCGCCCCCTAGATGCATCCAGAGGGGGGGCGGCCAAGGGGGGACTTGCCCCCCAAGTTCGGTGGGAGGCGCCCCCACCCCCTAGGGTTTCCAACCCTAGGTGCCTTGGGCCCTTGGGGGCGCACCAGCCCACTAGGGGGCTGGTTCCCACCCTTGTTCAGCCCATTGAGTCCCCCGAGGCAGGTGGCCCCACCCGGTGGACCCCCGGACACCTTTCGGTGGTCCCGGTACAATACCGATAACCCTCGAAACCATGCCGGTGACTGAAACTGGACTTCCCATATATAAATCTTCACCTCCGGACCATTCCAGAACTCCTCGTGACGTCCGGGATCTCATCCGAGACTCCGAACATCCTTCGGTAACCACATACTACTTCCCATAACAACTCTAGCGTCACCGAACCTTAAGTGTGTAGACCCTACGGGTTCGGGAACCATGCAGACATGACCGAGACATCCCTCCGGCCAATAACCAACAGCGGGATCTGGATACCTACCACATGTTCCACGACGATCTCATTGGATGAACCGCGATGTCGGGGATTCAATCAATCCCGTAAACAATTCCCTTTGCCCATCGGTATGTTACTTGCCCGAGATTCGATCGTCGGTATCCCCATACCTCATTCAATCTCGTTACCAGCAAGTCTCTTTACTCGTTCCACAACGCATGATCCCGTGGCTAACTCATTAGTCATATTGAGCTCATTATGATGATGCATTGCCGAGTGGGCCCAGAGATACCTCTCCGTCAAACGGAGTGACAAATCCCAGTCTCGATTCGTGCCAACCCAACAGACACTTTCGGAGATACCTGTAGTGTACCTTTATAGCCACCCAGTTACGTTGTGACGTTTGGTACACCCAATGCATTCCTACGGTATCCGGGAGTTACACAATCTCATGGTCTAAGGAGATGATACTTGACATTAGAAAAGCTCTAGCAAAACGAACTACACGATCTTGTGCTATGCTTAGGATTGGGTCTTGTCCATCACATCATTCTCCTAATGATGTGATCCTGTTATCAACGACATCCAATGTCCATGGTCAGGAAACCATGACCACCTATTGATCAATGAGTTAGTCAACTAGAGGCTTACTAGGGACATATTACGATCTATGTATTCACACATGTATTACGGTTTCCGGTTAATACAATTATAGCATGAACAATAGACAATCAACATGAACAAGGAAATATAATAATAACCAATTTATTATTGCCTCTAGGGCATATTTCCAACAGGTGGCGCTGGGATCGGCGGGGTGGTGGCCGAGCGCGCGGGGGTGGGGGCGAATCTGGACGATTGCCTTGACTTTTCGCCTGACAGTGTGGCCCAGGCGTGTTTTTTCCTTCCGCCGGAGCCCCCGAGCGTCCCCCCAGTGCGATGGGTTCGGCATGGGACCGCCGAGCCCAAAAACGGGCCGAGCCGGCGGATTTCGGCGTCTTGGGGGCGCGACTGGGGGGTTTGACGCCGGCGTGAAAAAAGTCGCCCTGTGTGGCCTGTTGAGGGCGCGGCTGGAGATGCTCTTACCACTCCCTCTATCTGCAAATATAAATATTTTTTTGACACCATCTTACATTTTGAGGCAGAGGTAGTACTTACTGATTTTCTTCGAAACGGGTAGTACTTACTAATGGTATATGCATACAGGCACACCACTATTGACACAAATACAAGTGCGTGCACCTTCCGCCATTAGTAACTTATGCTGGATCCGACTGCTAGCTCAAATAGTAGTGGCATGTGCACATAGAACCATCACACCATTGGTATTTTGAAAAATTGTAGTGACCTTCAAAAAAAAAGAAAAATTGTAGTGGCGTAGTTGGTGTGTGGCGTGCCATTAATATGGATTCACATACTATCATTTCTCTACTAGAGTTTCAATACATAACCTCTTAGTTGCAAGTTATATGCACTGATATAGGTCTTAGAAGCCGGATCGATATATACAGCTATTTTCATTTAATAGGCGTTGGCCGGGCCTTAAACTCGAGACCTCATAAATTGGTACTATATTGAAATCGTCCATCCAATTTATCCAAATGTCCAAACTATTGGGCAGGCCGTAAATTTCAGCACTTGTTCTAGGGTTGAGGAATATGCACACACCAAGGGATGCTCTATTCCTCACGTAGGGTGACACAAGTCGCTCAAACACGCCTTTTTGGGCCGGCCCATTTGCACACATCCAAATGTTTATGAATTGGAAACAAATGTTCACGAATTTGAAAAAAACAATTGTTCACACATTTGAAAGTTGTTCATGATTTCAAAACATATTCTCGTATTTCAAAAAATGTTTGTGAATTTGTGACAAATTGTACCCGAAATTTTGAAAATGTTCATGTTTCTTGAAACATGTTCAAGATTTTATAAAAATGTTGCCAATCTCAAAATAATTTAACCAAATTTAAGATGCTCCTCGGTTTCAAATAAATGTTCTTGAATTTATATTTTTTTTTAAGAAAAAGAACAAAAATGAAAAATGAAATAGAAAAAATGTTTTTTAATCTGAAGAAACCAAAAGAAGGAAAAGGGAAATTGAAAAGGGGAGTTAGTTGGGCCTGGCCAACTTTATATAGCAGCAACACTAGGGGGTACGTTATAAGTTGATATACCCCACACGGGTAATATCACTGACACATGCCAAGGAACACACGCGCGCGCGCGCAGAGAGAGAGAGAGAGAGAGAGAGAGAGAGAGAGAGAGAGAGAGAGAGAGAGAGAGAGAGAGACGCACACTGATCCAACTTAGCATCCACCGGCGATGCTCGGTGTCTATACAAGCCCGATTGTCTCCCAGGTCCTCGCGTAAACGCCATCCTCTTGCGAGATGAGTTAGGGGAGATGTGAAGGATTGACTGAGCGAATTGACAAAGTATCTAAAGAAAAAATAATCACGCAAGACCCTAATACCAATATTGCTTAAACTTAATATTTTTAATTAACTTGTTAAAATGGAAGGTGAAAAACTGGGATTTATTAGAAAGTACATGTGGCAACTCTTCAATCACCATAAAAGAGTTCTTGTAACTTATTTAATTAATGAAAATTAATGTAGAACGGTCTGTTCTATGGTTTCGGGGTAAAGAAACGCACATATTGCTCGCGCTTACCCTACCGGCCGAGTTGGGCCGACGATGATAGGTGCCTACTAGCCTGATTTCAGTTAAGTCGTGAAAACACGCAGGACTACATCTCGCTTAGTGTGAGTGTTTCTTCCATCTCACGTGAACCTTTTGCCTCCGCGTTGTAGGGTGTGTTTGGTTCCTTGCATAGCCTCACGCTGCATCGCATCCGTCATCTTGGTTGAGTCTAGCCTGGCTAAGCTGCTGCAAAAAAGAGGTAAGATGTATGTTTGGTTGTGTGCATGCCGTGGGGAAGGCCAATGCGAGATGTTGTTTGCTAGGCTGTATGAGAAATCAGCGACGTACTTCCTCAAATCACGACGACTGACTGGATTCTTTCATAGCAAGCCGAAAGTGAGCTCCTGCACCACCAGTGCAGCATGACGCTGCTGCGACGGTCGCGACGAGCCGGCACAGGCCCATCTGCAGTAGCCCCTGTGCGGCTGTGCCGGCGGGCGGAGGAGCACGGACGTCCGTCGGCGGGGTCATAGTGGATGATGGAGCTCAGACCGGTGGAGAAAGAGAGAGCTCGGAAGGAGGGGTTGAGGTGGACGAGGGAGCTTGGCCTGGTGGCGCGAGAGGGAGCTCCCGGCGGCGGCGGCGGCGATTGGTTGTGTTCGATCCAATCTGACGCGTGAGGGGAGAGGAGAGAGATATGGGAGGTTGCAGTGGCACTTTCAAAGTAATTCTGCAAAACATTAGGGCCAATCTCGCGTACCGTTTCGTTTTAAGTCGACGCGCGAGTGCAGGCGCGGGGCTGCATCAGCGAAACGCTTGATACTTGTGTTCCTCTCAGCCTGGCTGAGAGGCCTCGCTTTGCATCAGTCGGGCCAGGCTGAGTAGCCCGCACAGGACACCAAACGGGCCGAATGTTGCATGCCCCATACGAGACAGATGCGAGCCAGGCATCCAAACATGCCCGTAGATACTGGCCAGCCTGTTTTTATCTATTTTGTTTCCTTCATTGGGTTCGATCGATCGAGTGAGTACGCTGGTTCGCTCGCATCGCTCGAGTTCTTTTCTGTTTTCTTTGCTTTTTCATTGGTTTTATTGGTCTCTTTTCATCCTTGTTTTCATTTTTTCTTTGTTTCTTTCACGGTTTCAGTTTTTCCTTTGTTTTTTATTTCTTTCTTGGTTTTTATCGATTTTCTTTGTTATTCCCTCAAGGTTTCTCTGTTTCCATTCTTTTGAATTGGTTTCTTCGAGTTTTTCATTTTCTCTCTTTGGTTTTTATTGGGTTTTCTCATTTTTATTTCTTTTGTTGTTATCGGTTTCCTTTTGGTTCAACACATGTTAATTGTTTTTTAGTACACATTCAACATTTTTCATATACATCTGAAACATCTTTTTATATACATGGTTAACATTTTTTACATACATGGTTAATATTTTTTGAGCACTTATATTTTTTATGTCTGCTTTTTCCATAAACATTGTACAATTTTTGGTATATACCTAATACATTTTTCAAATACATGTTTGACATTACTCTAATACATGATTAATATATTCCGAATACATGGTCAACTTTTTACACAAATTTAACATTTTTTCAAATGATTTATTTATTTTTGTCAAATGATTGATTAAAGTTTTCTCAAATACAGGATTAAAATTCTTCAATACATGGTCAACATTTTTTCTATGCACATTTAACATTTTTTCTAGTGCTTGATTACCGGTTTCTCAATACATGGCCAACATTTTTCCCCTAAAAACATTTTTCATATGCACATTTAACATTTTTCAAATGCTTGATTAACATTTTTTAAATAATTGTTCAATAGTTTTTTCAAATAGTTGATTAAATTTTTTAAAATACAAGATCAACCTTTTTCACACACATTGTATATTTGTTGTACACATTTTCCATATGCATGAGAAACATTTTCTCTGTTCACATCTAACATTTTCAAATGCTTTGGCTAATTTTTTTTCAAGGTTTCATGTAAAGTGTTTTTTAATATATTTATCTAGAATTTTTTTTTAATTTTCACCGGGGGGGAGGGGGCCCCCTCCACCACCTGAATATATTACCCAAAAAAAGGACCGCAGCCCTGAGTACACAGATGTAAAGATATACAAGGGTGAAATAGGGGAGGGGGGACTACTCAACCCCTAAGAGCAGACAGCCACACGTCAATATGAGCGCGGTCACCGATGGGCAGCCTCGTCCGCCAGAGCACGGCATCGTCTCGGCAGGCTTTTAAGGTGACAGCAAGGGACTGCCGGTCATTGCGGAAAACGACCGCATTCCGACGTTTCCAGAGCCTCCAGCAGCAGAGGAGAATGAAGGCAGCGGGCGACGCCCCCCCCCCCCCCCCCCACACACACACACCGCAGGAGACGCGTCTAGGCGGTGGATGGCCTCCACCGCCCCTCCCTCCGTGGAGATGCCGAGGCATCGCCAGAACCAAGCCGCAAAGGGGCACCCGAAGATGAGGTGGTTTGCAGTCTCAAGCGCGGCTGAGCAGCAGGGACACCCAGCTTCCGCCAACGTCGGGATGGTTTTCCGCAGGAGCACATCCCGCGTATGAACGCGATCCAGGGCCAATAGCCAGCCGAAGAACGCAACGCGCGATGCAGCCCTGGACGACCAAAGGAAGGGTGCCGGCGACCATGTTGTCCCCCCAAAGCGGACAAGGGTATAAACCCCCCACGACGAGAGCTTCCCTTTTGGTCCCGAGCAAAGGACAGCCACCCTGGAATCAGGGCCATCAGGGGGCGGCATCCCCTCCATGAGACGCAGAACGGCGGCGCACTCACGCACCGCCAAGGGAGTGAGCCGGGGAACGAGAAGGGCGCGAACGCCGCAGCGGCGAGCCTCCCAGACCGATACCTCTAGGCGAAGCGCATGCGAGAATAGGGCGGGGAAGGCCACGACGAGCGCCCCGCACGGAAGCCACCGATCATGCCAAAACGAGGTTTTCCTGCCGTCCCCTACCACGACCCTCGTAAGGGCCCGGCAGGCCGGCAACAGGTCGAGGAGGGACTGCCAATGCTCGCCGGGGAGAGGGGGGCAACCAGGGGCCAGGAGGTATCCTCCTCCCATCAGGCTCCAGACCCAACCGGCCCACCGAGAAGGCGTCGGGGAGTGTAGCCTGTGAAGCAGCTTGAGCAGGAGGCAATCGTTCTGATCCCGGAGAGACCGGACGCCGAGGCCCCCCTCGGCCTTGGAGCGGCAGACACGTTCCCAGGCAACCAAGCACTGAGCACCCGACGCCCGGTCCGCCACGTTCTAGAGAAACGCCCGTCGCAGCGCATCGAGGCGGTCCAGAACCGCCCGTGGAAGGCGCATGGCCCCCATAGAGTACGTGGGGATGGAGTCGATGATGGCGTTGATCAACACCAATCTGCCCGCCGGCGAGAGTAGCCACGCCCGCCACCCGGCCAGGTAACGGTCTACCTTAGCGAGCATGGGGGCGAAGGCTTCGAGCTTGAGCTTGTCAGAAGAGAGAGGCAAGCCGAGGTACGACTGTGGGAAGGCCCCCACAGTGCACTCGAAGGACGCCAGGACGGAGTCGAGGACCCCACTCTCAGCGTTCATCGGCACGAGCGTGCTTTTGGCAAAGTTGATGATGAGGCCGGTAGCCGCCGCGAAGAGGTCGAGGATGACCCGAAGTCGGGCAGCCGCCGCGGGATCAGCATGCATGATGATCAGAGTATCATCCGCGTACTGGAGGACCACCGCCGGCGCCCCATCCGCCAGAGGGTGACAGAGAGCCCCGTCGCTCCTGATCATGCGCTGGAGGACGTCCGCGACCAGGAGGAACAGGTAAGGGGAGATGGGATCCCCCTGGAGCAGCCCGTTCCGGACCGCAAACCAGCGCCCCGGCACGCCGTTGAGAAGGACCGCGGCCTTGGAGGAACGGAGGATGAGGTCCATCCAGTCACACCAGAGAGCCGGGAACCCCCGAACCTCCATGATCCGGCGAAGGCTCGGCCAAGCGATGGAGTCGAACGCCTTAGCGAAGTCTAGCTTGAACACAAGCGTGGGAGCCCCCCGCCGGCAGCAGCACTGCACCAGCTCCACCGCATACACAAAGTTCTCCGAAATGCTGCGCCCGGACAGGAACCCAGACCGGTCCTCATCGATGATACCCCTGATCTACGATTGGAGGCAAGAGGTCAACCCCCGATAGAGGATTTTCACATCCCCGTTCTGAAGCGAAACGGGACGGAAATCGCCGGGGCCCGGCACGCCATCCTTCTTCGGGAGCAGGGCAATGAGAGCACGGTTGATCCCGTCGAGAGAAGCCACGCCACGGTGGACATCGTCGAAGAGGCGTTGCAGGTCGTCCGCGACCGTCGGCCAGGCGGCCTGGTAGAAAGCGGGACCGAGCCCGCCCAGACCCGGCGCGCTCGTCCGGTCCAGGGCGAAGACAGCGGCCCAGATCTCCGCCCGGGAGAAGGGGGCCACCAGCGGAGCGCCGTCCACCCGGGGAGCCGCGGCGTAGAGAGCAGCCAGGTCGAACCCCCAGCTAGTAACCGGGGCTCGCCCCAGCAGGGTGGAGTAGAAGTGGCGCAGCACCGCCTCCTTGCCCTGGTGCGCCACAAGCTCAACGCCATCCACCACGAGCACGCAGATGGCGTTGCACCGACGACGGTGTGAGGCGCGGGCGTGGAAGTAACCGGTGTTTTCGTCGCCCTCCGCCACAGCTCGGCACTTCCCGCGATGCCGCCACTAGGCGGCCTGCCGAGAGACCGAGCCCGCCAGCAGTAGCCGGGCGTCACGCCGCAGCTCCTCCTCGGCCATGGAAAGCCGTCGGCATTCCTCCCAGAAGTCTACAAGGTCGATCAGGAACTTGCAGTTGTTGTCAAAGACTGGAATGAATTTGTGTTGTCGTTTCCATACCTTGGCAGCAAACCTGAGGCGTTTCTTCTGACGAGCAAGGCGAGTCGCAGCGCAGGGGGAGGTGGGGGCGCGGGACCAGGACGGCAAAACCGCAGGAAGGAACCCCGGGTCCAAAAGCCACGAGTTCTTAAAGAAGAAGCGGCCAGCAGGAGGGAGGCGGGTCGAGACGGAGACTAAAAGCGGGAAGTGATCGGAGGTGACACGCGGCCGGGACGTGAGAGATGAGTTGGGAAACAACACGTCCCAGGCAGTGTTAAAAACGCGTGGTCCAGCCGTGCCAGAGTAGGGGGCACGTGCTTGCTAGACCAGGTGAACAAACGGTCCGAGAGAGACAGCTCATGCCAAGCCAAGGAGTTGATCAGGGAGTTGAACGTGTCTGCGCGCCCAACATCGAAGCGGTTGTTGTTCTTCTCCCTCGGGAGACGGATGAGATTAAAGTCGCCCACCACGAGCCAAGGCCCGTGAATAGACGGAGCCAGGGCAAGCATATCGGCCACAAACGCATCGGTGAGAGAATGATCCGCGGGGGCGTACATGTTGGTGATAGAGAAGGAGGAGTCAGAGACAGTAGACGCGAGAGAGACGGTGAGGGAGAAACGCGACTCGACAGAGGAGACCCGGGATAGAAGCCGAGGATCCCAAGCGGTGACGACACCACCGCGGGAGCCATCTGCACCCTTGGCAACGAAATCAGAAAGGTGGCCGGGGAGGAAGGACCGGGCTTTTTGAGGGTCTACCATCGCAAGTTTAGTCTCTTGCAAACAAGCCACCGTGGGGACGGCCGAGGAGAGGGAGTTGCGAACGAGGTCGCACTTATCACAATCCCCAAGCCCTTGCACATTCCAAAAGAGAAAGGAGAGACTCTGGACACGACTAACCATAGACACTCATAGGCACCGGGAGGCCGAAACAGAAGTACATCAAACAACACAAGGAACGATCAAAGAAACTCCAAAAGGAGCAGACTAAAGAGGAGAGGGGATACAACCGGGGCACCACACACCCGGCGAGGGAGAGCCTGGAGCCCAAGCTAGCACAAGACACTCTAATCATGAGAAGGAGCTGGCACCCCGGGGTTCTTGAGAGCCGCCGCCGCGCGTAGCCCGGCAACCGAGGCAGACGAAAGCGGCTGGATCACCGCGTCGAGGACCCGGTCCCTGGCCGCCCGCGCCTGGAGCCGTGGGGAGCAGCCGATGAGCGCGTCCTTCAGGGCCCTCCGCTTGACCACCTTGTCAACTATCGGCATGAACTTGCCTAAGTCAGCGAGCGCCAGCCTAGCACTGCGGCGCCCCCCTCCCCACAAGGCGCAGGCAGAGGAGACACAACAGCGGTGGGGGAGGAGTCGACGGGGGCGCCCATGCAAACGGGCCCCACCCCATGCATCCCCATGCACGTCGCGTCCTCCTCCAGTTCTTCGATGCGCACCGAGGAGGCCGAGGGAGAGAGGGACGGAGCCGGCGGTAGGCTCAACGAACGGAGCGAGCTAAGGCGGGGGGGAGCGCCGAGCACCCAAAGCACGGAGTCGAGAGCGAACCCCCCTCCCGCAGCACCCCCACCACCCATCCTCCCGACCCGGCGAAACGCCGGCACCGGGATATCTCCGTGGCGGCGACCCCCGTCAGGACGGTTGTGGGCGAAGGGAGGCGGTGGGTGGCCGAAGAAGGGCACATACTCCCCATCGGCGTCGAAGGAGCGGGCCATGGGCCAGACCGCGGTCGGCTCGATGGAGACGACACGCGTTGGCCACGCCCCCCCCCCCATGGCCAGACATCGCAAGGGATGTCCCTCGTCCTCTCCAGAAGGACGACCGCGCGGATTGTGGCGAGCTCCTACCCAGAGAGGGCACGAGGGTCGACCTCCAATACGCGTCCAAAGCCAGAGAAGGCGGTAGGGATGCAGACAGGCGTGATGAATTCAGCGGGGAATCCCGTGGCCGCCAAGAGGGCGCACTGGCGCACGCGCTGCGGCTCCCGCCCGAAGTGCTCCTCACGATGGAGGTCGATGCGTGCCCCCTGGTAGTCCAGAGGCTGGCGGTTGATGGCTTCCTCCCTATCAGCCCAGGAGGCGAAGCGGAGGTAGCACACGCCCACCGACGAGGGCACCGTGTCGAAGGAGAGGTGCCCGAGGTCCCGCATCATAGCCGCATGGATGGCCGTCGTAGCGTTGATGAACGCGTTGGGGGCTCAATAGAGACGACGGCGAGGCGAAGCGCTGCCTCAAGGTCACCCGGGGGCATGAAGACGTCCATCACGTCAGGGCGCTGGGACTCGGCCGCCACCGAGACCCTGCTCCCGGAGGAGACCGACTCATACGAGGTCGAGCGACGCGAGGAGCTGCACGAGGAAGGCAGGTCCCGAGGGAGAAGGAGCTCCGGCGGCGGAGCGACCGGGGCGGCCGCAACGGGCACCGGCTGCGGGTGGTCAAGCAGCTCGACCGCGGGGGGAGGGGACTGTGGCGGCAAGCGCACGACGGCATCAAGAGAGATGTCGCGCGGCGAAGGCTAGGGGAGGGAGCGGGAGAGCTGGGGTCGCCAACCTCGAGGCGACGCGGCTCGACGAGGCGAGCCGCATGCGACACGGGACGGCGAGCAGCCGACGGGTACGGGGTTTGGCGACGCGATGACGGTGGGGGCGGGGGAGGCGGCGGGGTGGAGCGGGGAGGGGGGAACACAGCAGGACGGGGCACAGCGGAGGGGCGCGGGGGAGCCATGGGACACGAGCGGGAGCGCGCGCGGTGGCCGGAGCGACGGCAACGGCGGCAGCGAACGGGGTCCCGGCAGTCCCTCACAAAGTGGCGAGTGGATACACAGCGGTAGCAGCCGTTAAGGGAGAGAGGAGGAGGAGCTGGGCGAGGAGAGGGAGGGGGGCGGGGGCGCTGGGGATAATAAAGCCGCGCGGTAGGGGGAGACTTCATTTCCATCGGGCGAGAGAGAGGGGGATGAGACGGGGAAACCGGAGCGGGGCGGGCCCCCATATTAAACGCGAGAAGCGCCTGGTCGCTGTCGGATGACAGGGGAACTGCGTCCGCCGCACGGGACAGAGCGCAATCCAGCTGGGAAGCGGCAGGCAGACCGCATTTGCTTCCCACGGGGGCACCGGGGTCCTCCCGAGGAAGCGCGGCCAGCGGTTCCGTCCAACCCTGGCGCGAAACGTGGCCTTGGACGGGATGGGGCAACAGGGGGGAGGCAGGACCTAGGAGGAAACACGCTCTCCCGAGCCGAAAGGCTACGGTGCCCGCCACGCGCATTAACCCGTGCCTTGAAGGCGGTAGGTGGAGCGCTTGCACGAGCAGCGAGGGCCAGCGCGGCCGACGCACGCGCCTCCTCCACCGACAGGTGCAGCTGGACCGGAATGGCCGCGGCAGCACCGGCGCCCGAGTCCACCATGAACCGGGCCACCGCCGAGCTCGCGACCTGGACGGAGAACACCAGCGGCTCAACAAGCACAGCAACAAGGCGCGCGGGGCGCGCACAGAAAAGGATGGACGCAAGGGTGGACATCGAGGCGGCGGAGAGGTGACACGCCTTCGCCGGAGGAGTGACCCAGATCGTCCCGGGGGAAGCACCGGGGCCACCGGGGTTGAAGACAACGGGGGAGTGGAAGAAGGAAGCGACCTTGGACTGGAAAGCCTTACCTGGGCGCGGCACCACCCTGAACCCCTGGCGCTTGCGACGAGCCCGCTCGCCGTCGGAAGAGAGCCCAGGCCGGCTGCCAAGGGTAGGAGCGGACGGAGGAGTGGCAAGGACCGAGAGGGGCTGAGCGCCGGCGGATGGAAGGGCGGCGACATAGTCGCCCGGCGGGTCGCCAGACCCCCCCATCCTCTCGGGTGACATATCTTTATCTAGAATATTTAGAAGTATAAACAGATATAAAAATAAAGGAAAAAACAAAAACAAAGAAGGTGAAAATAATAAAACGGGGCTGTGGCCTCCCGCGCGCCTTGACCGGCCCATGTCGCTCTCGCGTTGAGCGAGGCTTTCCTATGTCTCGCTGTAAGCTAGAAATAGAGGGCGCCCGTGAAAACAACACGTCGTCCATAATGCTTGGTGGTTTTATTTTTAGAATCGTCGTCCATAATGCTGCAAGTTCTAAGCCGACGCGGTCTGGAGTCTGAGCCGGAATCGGCGAGTCCAATCGAATCAATAAAAGCACAGGAGAAGAGATGAATGATGCACAAACCAAGGAAGGGATCGTGGAACCAATATCATCCGGCCGGCCCTTTCTTCCTTCTCTCGATCGGTCCTTTGGAGGAGAAGAAGGGGGCAGAGTCAGGACTCAGGAGCTAGTCGATCGATCTGATGGCCATGGACCGGCAGTCGGAGTGGATCGTCCTGCGGCGCGTGTTGGCCTTCCTCAAGTCGCGGGAAGGAGAGCACCACGCCCTCCGCGTCCGCCACGCTCTTCGTCGTCAGGTTCGAGCGCCTCGTCCGCGCGCTCAGGCGGGGCGACGAGGCGTGGGCGCTGCGCTACTTCCGCCGCGCCGTCCGGCCGCTTCTGCGCAACCACCCCGACGAGGCTGCCGCGCGCGCCGAGTGCAACAGGGCCATCATGGACCGCGACTCCCTCCACCGCAACTACCCCGACGATGCCGCGTACAGGGAGCAGCGCTTGATCGAGTTCTATCGCTGCGTCTATCAGAACGAGCACATCTCCCGCTCCTTCAACGACATCTTCGACTACAACCTGCGCTTCATGAGGGGGACGGCCGCCATCGGTCTGCGCCGCCATGCACGCCGGCCGCGACGCCCACCAAGACCCGCCGCCTAAATCATCCACAGCCGAACCAGCTAGCCTCGTGCGCTCATCGCTCATCTCGACCCGACCAACCAGCATGACGAACAAATTAATAGCGGTTCTTCGATTGATGTCCATTTATGTATGTAGGTAGGAGTACCTTACGATTTGGTTGTAGCAGTACTCCGAAACAAGTTGAGCTTGAACTGCATGACGATGAAAGTTTCAAGACTTCCAATTTATGTCTTCAAATTCTGAAAGTTCTGATTAATTCTTGAAAGATTTCTTCCTCGCATTTTTTGGGGGGGGGGGGGGGGGGGGAGGGGGATTCTTGCGAATTATGTAACATACTCTCAAACCTTTTGTTTCACCATTGCATTTTTGAAGTAACAATCTGCGGTTTGCTGTTATCTCGAGAGGATTGCCAAGATAAGGGGCTGCAATTTTTTTATTTTAAAAATGGGGCTGCAATGCAAACGCTAGAACAATCTTGGGTTCTAGTGTATTCACTTTCAAAAACTTCGAAGAAAAAAACATATGAGCCTTGCTTCGGTAGACCCCCCTTCACAAACCGTATAAGGGTAGGATGGTCATTTGACCATAATGTATAGCTACCTTTGTATACAAGTTGTATGTATGTGTACACAAACCGATCAGCCGTCACACAAACCAGCGCACAGCCCCTGGCCCATTTTTTCTTCTTTTTTTCTTAAACTTCAAAAAGTGTTGTGTGCAATAGGATTCGAACCCAAACCTTTTAGTTCAAGTCCAGGGGGTCTAACCAACTAGGACAGCTAGCTTGTTATGAGTAGTTACTTCTCTTACCCTTCTTGTTATCCATCTCCTCAGTTGTTTTTTTCTTTATTTGGCCATTTTATTCTTCGGTTTTATTTTTCTTTGTAAAACACGTTCCCATCCCAGTGACAAAACGAGTCACGCGTGTGACGTTAAAGACACACAGTTAACACAAACAAAAGAATATTAAATACAAAAGGCGAACACATTTCAGTAAAATCAATGAAGGAAAAGTCCACATGCATAAGATGGATAATCCATTCCACGTTGTTTGTACACATGACGTACAGGTTCTCGTCGCACAAGTCGCCATGTCGGCCCTCAGAATTTTTAAAATTAAACACAAAACAAATAATGAGCCGTGTTTCAAGGAACGAACGAAAACGTACACCGACTAGTTAGTATGTGGTTTCAATGTAGATTTTACTAATTTAAATGCTCCGGTTATTTGCAATTTTCATCATTATCAATCAACATTAACATTTTCTTATATCCTAACCATTTCTTGAAATTTGTCAACAATTTTAGAATTTTAATTGTGTATGAAAGCTTTATAAACTTGAACACTTATTCTAGATTGGGATAAGTATATTTTTCGCCCTCAAACTCGGGCGATAGTATAGAAATCGTCCCTCAACTCCGAAACCACTAAAACTCAATCCCTCAACTATTTAAACCGGATACTTTTCGTCCCTCACGACGCTTAAAGTGGTTTTGGTATGACGTGGACCCGGTTTTGACTAAAATCGTCCACGTGGCCTGGTTTTGACCTGCATTTAATCTGACCTATGTTATTTATGAAAAATTGGGGTTGCTCGGAGCATTTCAGTCGCATGTTTGTCCAGTTTGGTAACAGCAAATTGTATGCTAACTAGATGGTTTCAGTTCCAGACCATTTTATAAACTGAATGGGATTCATAGCAGATTGTTCACACGATTTTAGACAATTGTGTAAACTGAATGCATTGAATTGTTCACTTGTTAATAGATGATTGGACAGAGTACTGAGCCGAACAGATTGCATGATAAACATAGTCTGACAACCACAAACATAGTACTAATTAGTCTTACAAGCAAACTACAAGGGAATTCTCAAAGTCTAACAAAGTAAGTGAGAAATACTACAAGCAACCACAAACATGAATTCTGACATAACCACAAGGGATAACCACAAACATGAGTACAAGTACACTAGTCCAGTAGTTTTGCTGGGACTTTCTTTGCTCTTTTATTTCCTCCAACTTGAAAACTTGCAGCACCAGATGTAACATTGACTGTAAATGATCAACTAGACTGCACATTTACTGTCACATTTGAACCTGAAGCAGACATCCGAAATATTACTACACATTTACTGTAAATGATGAACTAGACTGCACATTTACGGTCACATTTTCAGTCAAAACCAGGCCACGTGGACGATTTTAGTCAAAACTGGGTACACGTCGTACCAAAACCACTTTAAGCATCGCGAGGGACGAAAAGTATCCGATTCAAATAGTAGAGGGACTGCGTTTTAGTGGGTTCGGAGTTAGGGACGATTTCTATACTATCGCCAGAGTTTGAGGACAAAAATATACTTATCCCTTCTAGATTTGTTAACAAATTCACAACAATTGATGTTGAACACAAATTAATATCAATCTACATGCTCGTAAAATTTTGTGCCATTTTGTGCATGGCAACAAATACACGACGTTCAACTAGGACCTTTCGGGTCTGCCGGTAGGGCAAGTCGCGAAGCACTTTTTTTCACGTCCAGCAAACGGACCTAGATTTTTTTCACACAATGGAAACATAATGGCAAGCACGCATGCCAAGTTTCATTGGTTTCTGACAATTCTTGCATTTTCTAAGGTTTTCAAGATGAAAAAACCATGAAACACAGGTCAGATGTGACGCGTGTTGTCGGTGTACAATTCGTTCAAATTTTGCGTGTGGAACTTCCAAGGGCATGCCCACATGCTGGCAAAGTTTGATGTCATTTCGTGCATGTCAACAAATACACCATGTTCTACCAGGCCCGTTCGAGTCTGCCAGTAGGGCAAGTCTCACAACACTTTTTTCACCTCCATCAAACATAAGCAATTTTATTCCACACTTTTGCATCACCATGGCCAGTGAGCATGCCAACTTGTGTTCATTTCTAGTATTCTATGCATTTTCTATGGGTTTTCCCGGTGAAAACCCCCTAAAACACAGGGCGGACGTGACGCAAACGTGTGTTCGCTGTCCGAATTCGTTTAATTTTTGCATGGGGGGCTGCTAACATGCTGGCAAGATTTGGTGTCATTTTATGCATGGCACAAATACACCATGTTCAACTGGGATCTTTCGGGTCTGCCGGTAGGGCAGGTCTCGAATCACTTTTTTTTCACCTCCACCAAATGTACCCAAAATTTTCCTCACAGTGACATCACCATGCCCAGCATGCATGCCAAGTTTCATTTCTGGCATTCTATGCATTTTCTATGGTTTTCCCGGTGAAAACCCATAAAAAAATGGGCGGACGTGACGCAACATGCGTTTGTTGTCCGAATTCGTTCATTTTTTGCGTGAGGGACAGCCATGGGCATGCCCACATGCTGACAATTTTTGGTGTCATTTTGTGCATGGCGACAAATACACCATGTTCAACCAGGACAATTGAGGTATGTCGGTAGGACAAGTCTCGAAGCACGTTTTTTCACCTTCACCAAACGTATCCAAATTGTTTCGACACAATGGCATCACTATGGCCAGCATGCATGCCAAGTTTCGTTCAGTTATGACATTCTATGCATTTTCTACGTTTTTTCTCGATGAAAAAACCCTCAAAAAGAGGCCGGACATGTTGCAACATGCTCGGCTTTATAATTCGTTCATTTTTGCATGGGAGTGGAGTTGATCCGGTGTTGCGCTGGGCCCCAACATCACGTATCTGTCAGTGGTGATGTGCCAATCCTTCGGCAACCGCACCGACGGTGGAGCGAGCAACCCGAAGTGGCTCAACTCCACCTGTGGCCGCGAGAGAGTCGACGGCCAAGATCAGTTGTTCCCACTATCAGATCCGGAGCAAGCCATGGAGAAGAGAAGGGGCGACAGGGGACTGAGGAGGAGGAGGGGGCGACGTTTGACGGCTGGCCGGCCCCGGCTTTTTACAGACGGGGGGTCTACGACGGCAAGAGGTTGGAAGGCGCCGCATCGCTGGAAATACGGGTCCAGGCGGCGCGACGCAACGACTTAATGGCGGGGCGGGCGAGGTGGCATGCGGCAGCGGAAGTGGCGCGGTAGGTGAGGCGGTAGCGGCAAGTAACCGGCAGTGTGTCAATGATGCATCCATGATTGTGGTCCGGTCGCGTTGAACCATCATGCGTGCCACGCAATACAAATATCGCGGCCACGGTGTGGAAATTAAAAAAAAATCCACGGCTGCCCCGCAATGAAAGACGAAACGCCTAGAAGATTTTATAATGTGCACGTCGGGCGTAGTGGCTATCTCACATTTGTTGATGCGCATCTGAGGAAGAGTTCCCTAGTTCGACTCTTATCTCACATTTGTTGATGCGCATCTGAGGAAGAGTTCCCTAGTTCGACTCTTCATGCGCTGCATTTCTTTGTTACTTTCTCAAAAAACAAATCGAGTCTGGTGCTCACGAACGTAAGAATACCTATACGTAGGGCGCCTGCGGGTTACTTTTACCAATACGGCCATCATGCCCTTACTAACGAAGAGGTATCGGATAATCTGAGCCATCCATGTGTTTAGGTGGGTCTACCGAAGCAGAAGTGAAAACATATTTGTAAACACACACATATCCAAAGAACAACAAGAACACCTCGGTGGCCCGAACCTGGATAAAGAAAGCATCCCTCTCTCCAAACATCCAAAAGGGGGTCTCTGTGATTTCCAATATCGACGCTTCCCCGTCAACAGCCTCCCATGTCGCAGCGCAGAGCTGGCCGCAGCCTTCTCTGTATGACATGGCGCTGACTGGGATGTTTACTTGGTCAAAACGGGTCAAAAACAGTCAAAAACCACCCTAGGGCTGTCTTTTCTGCGGTTTTGAAAGTTGAGGGTTGTAGATTAGACGGTTTCATAGTTCGCTGGCTGTGTTTTAGACTTTGATGATAGTTCGAGGTTGTAATATGGACTTCTCTCATAGAACAATATAACTGCTGAACAATAGAATATAGTGTATATAATTATAAATACCTACATGATCAAACTTAAAGTCTTCTGGATACAAAAGATCACAAAATAACTGCTGAAACTACTGCTATATCGGATCTTCACTGAATCAGCAAAAGATATATGGATGCTGCAGTAGCAGCGGCAGGACAGGACTCAAGTCTTTGGTATTCATTGAATTACTTTTGCTCTGAATACCAGCAATATACAGTAAATATAGCTACAGTATACACATACATAAACAGATCATTGGTATTCATCTGAATACCAATGAAGACCCCTGGCGCCGCCCCTGGGATGCTGCAATCTGCACTGACATGGTTGAAATTGTTCAAACTTACCAAGTAGTTGGTCCTCAAATATTGCATAGCGACCTGCATACCTTATTAAAAGTCAATGAAGACTCGCAGGCCGTCATGAGCCAGTTGTGTCGGTATTTCTTCTCTATAATCATACAAGCTTACACATGAGACATGGCCTTTAGGCTTAGAGAAAATGAAGGAATAATGTAACTATTTCAGCAGCTACACACGGATGTACCTGATAGACCATTCTGCCAACATCTGGTTTTCTCTCTCATACTCAAAAAAATGCCTCATTCCAATCAACAGAGCTCTTTTAGGATGGATCCTCTTGATAGCATCAAGACTCTGCAAAAAAAAGGACATTGGTTTCATGCTGAAGAAAATATTATTTCCCAATACAAGGAACACTTCACAGTTTTGCTAAGAAAATTTGATAAAAAAAACTTCAAGACAAAATATTAGTAAGTCCTTGAAAATAACCTCACTCAGAGTTAAATGGGTGCTGAAAGAATCTCCCTGTTCAGAACATGAAGTATGTGTCATACTATCAACATATTTGACAGCATTTGGAATTTGTATCAAATAATCATCAAATTTGAATTCTCTATGACATGCAATGAGGGGTAGGCTTACAACTCCATGCAAAGAGTTTGCTTCTAGTATAAGTAGGTCAACTTGTCCAGCACCAGACTTCGAAATAGCTAGAGGCAAAGACTCAGCATCAGCAATTCAGCATTATGTTCCACTCAGTAACATGGATCAGTATAATATGCAGGAAACAAGAAAGTCCAACTAAAAAATAGTTGTATCTGATAACTGACATGTACAAAGACTCTGGTCTCAGAGAAACATACTGGAAAGTGTTACCATTGAATTTGATCGGATGAAATCACTGAAGTTGAGGTGTACACTTTTATGATTTTCGGTGCCCTACATATAGCATTTTACATACAGTTTTATCAAGAAACAATAGATAATTTACATGCTAGATCATCAAGGACATCATAAACAATGTCCAGAATTTTGGATGCTGTTTAACAGATTAGTAACATCTTTCTATTTCAATACAAACTACCCCGTAAACATATGTCAGTGAAAAACGTCCAGCTGTATTGATTAACATCCCTCCCATCTGTTATCCGCAAGAACAAGCATTCTAATTATCTGAACAAAGAGTTATGGACCAAGATTAGTTTTTTACCATGCTCGGTTTTAGGTAGAAATCTTGAGACATCAGATAAATATGCAACTCTGGCTCTCCTCCCAAATAAGAAGCCTAAACAAATATACCCTTCTCCGTGCATTACCTGAGCACAGAATAGCAATCTAAGTAAGCACTCCAGGAGGCAAAGTGGCAAACACGTAACAAGATCAAAGTAATGGTTAACAGCGCTGGTTGTTACCGGCAATGGCACAAATTCTAGCGCTGATGCTACAAACGGTTTCTCAACATCATCCTGAACTATCTTCCAGTCGATTTTCGCGGCTTTGGCATCTTCATCGCCATCCTCTGGCCTCTGCTCCACCAAGTAGGGGAATCTTCTCGCGATACTGTAAATTCATGGCCTTTGTTATTACAGGATATTGTCTGGTGACTAATTCGGATTTTTTTTCAGTTCACTGGGAAAGCTAAAGATGAAGATGAACCTGTCCATCGTGAATTGCGTGAGGAAGATAGGAATTTGCTCAACATCGTTTCGGTCATTTCTTGGTTGTACCACCCAGACATCGTCAAGGCCTAATACAGCATCTGCATGCTCATGAGTCAGAATGATCTGCACTGCACAGAACCCTCTTAGTCCCCAGGATTAGAGTTGAGAGGGTGAGCATCCTTTCTTTCCAGAAAAGAATGCACTGTCGAATATCTCACCGAGTCAACACAAGGAACTTTGTGGTGGACAAACCACCGGAGAACTTGTTCTCTGAATGTCTTGCCGATGTCGATTAGGATGTACTTGTGGGTTCCATCGTCATGGCAATAGTCTATCAAGAGAGAGGTGTTGAGCCTGAAAGCAAACAGGCATATGCATTTTGTCAGATAAGTAATGATAAAATTAGTTATCGAAGTGTCCTCACAAAGTTATCTAAATATATCTAGAGCATTCATGTAAGTATGTTCGACTTTTCTAATATATTTAGAACAACATGAGAAATTGCATTTCAGCAAACGTGAAAGTGAAATGCTAATTACTCCTGTGGACAGGTTCTAAATATGAAGTTATGAAGTTATCTGAAAGTCGTTGCCTGTGGCCGTACTGCGCGCACCTGTAGTTGCGGTTCCCCTCCGGCGGGAGGGAGATGCCCATGGAGCAGACGGCGCAGGGCGGCGTTGACGGCTTGAGGAGGCACCGCGCGTCGGGCAGCGCGCCGGAGCAGCCCGTGCCCAGGAAGATGAGCGACGAAGATCCCACAGTTGGCGACTGGGACGGATCGGGCTCCATCGATCCCCGGGAGATCCAATTGGTTCTTGTTTGTCTCGTTGGGAATTTGGGACGCTGATTTTCTCCTCTGTCCTCTCCTCTCCTTGTTCGGGAAAGCTGGTTTACTGGAGGCGCCGGAAAAGCTTTGCTATTGACCTCGGCAAGTCTTCGCGCCTTTTTCTTCGGGAAAAGCTTATCATCACCCGGCGGATCAGAGCGGCAGCGTCCGCCACCTCCAATGCATAACACGTGTTCTGTGAGGGCTCGTATACCGTCCTTCATCAAACACGCTTTTGCAACAGAGGCTATGTTTCTGAAATATATGTGTTGTTGCAGTAGTTTACGACGGGTCTATGTTCTACAACAAAATCTTGGTAGTGAAAATTTTCTGCAACCAGACCTCAGTTGCAAAAAAAAATTGCAACAAGATCTCAGTTGCAAAAAAAAAATTACAACAAAACATCTGCTGCAAACAATTTCTGAAACAAGACCTATGTTTCAGAAATAATTCTGCAACAAGGCATGTGTTGCGGTAGTGAAAGCACGCTCGGCTCAGCTTGATGCGGCAAATCGGACGGCCCGCGACCCGGCTGATCTTTTTAAAAAGATCAGCCGGCGGACGCGTAGCACGCCCCTTTTTCTTTTCTTGGAGATTTTAGTTAGGTTGCGTTAGTTTTCTTTTCCTGTCAGTCGATTTTCTGGGCCACGGTTGAAACACAACGGCTCATGTTGACCCTCCCCCCCCCGCCCGGTACCTCACCGTGTCGTCCCCAGGGCGACAGCAGGGTCCCAACCCTACCGTCGCCAGCCTCCATCTCGGAAGATCCCCTACCGCCGGTGTTGGTGGCAGGTCGGGTGCGGCAACCCTAGGTTGTGCGGCGGTGGTTGCCGCCTCCATGGTCGGCGAGATGCATGCTCTGGTGGGCTGCCCTGCTTGGTGATGGTTGGCAGCGGTGGACCGCGATCTGACGCCCGTCCAGATCTGTCGCGGCGTGGCTCTTGGTCGGCTGGCAGCGTGTGGAGGGGGCGGTAAGGGGCGGCTAGAGGCCCTACGTCGGTGTTCCAGCGGCTGCGTACTTCATGTCGCGGCTCCCCGCAGAGACAGTCAGTTGTGGGATCGGGTTGTTGCAATTATGATAAAAATCGTGTCAGTTCAGTCATGATAGACGATGGCGACGTCTTTAACGTTGTTTCCTTGTCGAGGCATCTTCATTGCAGTCAGCATTACCTCGCTCAGACTATTCCGTGGGAAACCCTAGATCTGGGTCTCGTGGATCGGACGAAGACGACGTCTTTGGTGTCAAGTGGGGGCGGTAGTATTGGAGGAATTCATTTTTTGTGGTGCTCCTCGGGTGCCGAGCCGAGACTTTTAGGATGAAAACTTAAGGCCCGACCTTCATTGGTTGTCTGTCACAATTGCCTTGTTGAATGAATTATTTTGAGAGCTCGGGCTTCTCCAAGATGAAAACCTAAGATCTTAGGTTGGGCAACGATGACGTTTGTGCACTGTTTTCTTATTTGAGGTGTTGCTTTTGGAGATCTTTTATGTTTTCTAGGTGTTGTATTTGGTGATGATCTGTGTGCGGCTGCTAAGAGGAGTCGGTCATGGTGGCGAATCCTTTGTTTTTTTCCTCGAGGAGCCAAAACGTGGAGTGATGTTGCATCTACCGCCTGGACAGTGGTTTGTCTCGACGGCGTGGCGCCGTGGGGTCTCAATGATTGACGTGTGTTTATGGGCGCGTGCAAGATGGTGACGTTGCAGTGTCATGGCAATGTCGACGCTAGAGAGGTCTGGCAAGGTCAATGTGTTGATCATTTTTTAAGATGGAACGACGAAAGATAGCAGTGATGAATTCTAGAATGCACATGCAATGCGTGTTGAGTGTCTGTTAGACCTGTTGGTGCTCTTGGCTCGTCGTTGGGCGGCTTGGTAAGGCCACTGAATTAGATGATGCTTGCTGGTACAAAGTTAAGGACACATCCCTAAAATGATGGCTTTGAGTTGTTTCGTTTTGTCAGATTTTGTAAATAGTATAACAAAATATAGATCATTTATGCAGAGGCTTAAGGTTTCAACCTTCTTTTCAAAAAAAAAATGCATCTTCAACCTACGCCATTTTCCTCCTCCCAGTCATCTTCTTTATGCAACACTTTCCTCCTGCGCCAGTCCCACGTGCATCATGCCCCTGCCTCCAGCGAGGTCATGTCATAGAGATTTATTAGAATTTTTTTCCTCCAAACGATATTAGACATTGTAGTTTAATCTTTATTTCGGTCAACTTCAGCGTTGTACATCCTTAACAAAATATATCTAAATAAGAAATAAGGAGATTAGATCTTTGTATAGCTTAGCCCTCCGGGGACATCGTCACCCACACGACTGCGACAGGTTAACGATGAAGATTAATTAGCATGAGAAGTTGTGACTTTTTGCAAACATTGAAACATTGTCTTTTCATATGCTGCAAATATGATGGTGTTTGTTGGGTACCGATATATTAAACCAGAAAGTATGCTCTAGCCGAAAAGACACCATCATCAAAAGGTCTTTATCCTCCGGTCTCTGCAGGATAGATCAATTACGGAGCCATGACGAACATGCAAGAATAACCTACACATAAGATGAAACATATTTATTGTTAAAAAATCGCATCATTGCTTATAAGCCACAAAGCCCAACATAAGGTTGCCGCCCCACAAGAATATGTGCAGAAAACTATAGTTTGTCAATACTCCACAACCAACATGCACTACGTGTGTGTGTGTGTGTGTGCTGGGGGGGGGGGATAAAGATTTGAAACTACTTGAAATAGGTGTTTAATAGACTCGTCATATCGACAAATGTCTTGCTACCTTGTCGATTGTAGGTTGCCAGGTTATCTCTATTTAAGATCAAACCCCTGTTTAGAAACTAGAGGTAATTTTGAGCTTCCATTTTTTTATTAACTGGAACATTGCTATATGGCAATCACATCGTACAAGGACTTGACAGAAAACCTGCCATTTTGATGCAAGTTTTATCGAAACTCGTCTGATTCATTTGATAACTGAATGGGCTCCAGATGCGTGAGCGATCCATTTCATGCTGCAAGGGGAGGCCCAAATAGGTTCATCAGAAAGAAATATCATGGTTTTCTTATCCCAAAACTGTGCGATTGTGGTGTATTTATGTCTAACAATCTGGTACAAGCTAGGGTATTGCATCATAAGTGGTGTGGTGCCCAACTTGTATACTCCTATCATCAAACCTGAGAACCATCCCCAATTGAGAAAGTGTCAAATTGAAAAAAAGAATTCCTTGACCCTCGTCACTTCATATCAAAATTGTGAATCACTAGGTTTCCAATGGATTTGAGAAATGACTTTGGCACTCATGTAGTGTCGTGGTTCTAACTCTGACAGTGATGTAGGGGGGTATGAATGGAGAGGCTAGATCTTAGCTATGGAAGAGTTGTAAGCACACGAGGTTTACGAGTTCAGGCCCTTCTCGGAGGAAGTAACAACCCTACGTCTCGGTGCCCGGAGGCGGTCGATTGGATTATAAGTGTGTGAATAACAGGGGTGCGAACCCTTAATACTGAGGAGGGGGTGGCTTATATAGAGTTCGCCAGGCCCCTCCAGCCCTCAGTAATGTAGGGTTTAAAGTATATTAAGACTGAGAGTTACTGGTAACGCCCCTAATAAAGTGCTATGATGACCATAAAAGCTACTTAATGACCGACCGTTTGCGTACGGAGTGACTTTAGATCTCCTGGCAGTCGAGTGGTTGATCTCGTGGTCGAGTGATAGCTTCGTGGTCGAGTGTCTTGAATCCGTCGAGTGGGATACCTTCAAGTCGATTGAAAGGTGACTTCTTCTTGGGATGTCCTTAGGTAGGGTACTTAGGACAGGTCCGTGCCCCTACCCTAGGTACATAGCTTCATCATTAGCCCCCGAATGGATCGAGGTTTGAGTGGGATAGGAGTTGGGGGATATTTCCGCCTGATTCTTCGTGTTATATGAATTTCTTGTTTCGGATCAATCGTCACGGATGACGTCGTCAACTTCTCTCAGTCGCCTTGATCCATTCTTGGCCTCTTGTCGAGTGAACTTCTGCACTTGTGAAGTTCCGAGTGATGGTGTGAGAAGGATCTTCTGTTTGATGGGTAGTTCTGTAGCCCGCGGATTTTGCGGGATTTGAATTTTGAGAAGCGCGCGGGATGGGGGCGGCCGCAGTAATCGGTGGGATAGGGCGGAACCTCCTCGATTCCCGCGCCACCTCTTTCGCCACGTACAGCGCGCGCGCCTGTTGCGGGATTTGACGGGATTGCCCGGGCCTACTGGTCAGTCACTCGGAAGCGACCTCTTATAAGCCGCTGCCTCGGAACCCCCGAACAGTGCGCCTTCACTTTTCCCCCTCCCTTCACGAGATCATCCACCACCTCCGCTCTCACCTCCGTGCAGTAGGTCTGTTCGAGCTTCGCCGGCGACGATGGGGAAGGAAAAGACGTCGGCTCTGGAGCGCGCGAAGAAGGCAGCGGTGCAGGGGAAGGGGAAGAAGTCCGCTCGGGGCGGATCTTCCTCGAGGACTCCTCTGCCCAAGGATTGGATCCAGGGCGACTGGATGCCGTCGGCGATTCGGCAGGATGATCTTGATGATCTGGTCGAGGGGGGATTCATTCCCCACGAATATGCGCGTCTTCCGGGGAAAGAAATCGAACCCCAGCCTCTTGATGGTGAGTGCGTCCTCCTCGCCACCCATATCGATAGCGGATTCTCTCTGCCTCCTCATCCTTTTTTCCGGAGCTTCTTGAACTTCTTCGGAGCACAGCTCCATCACTTTACTCCCAATTCTATTGTGTATCTTGATGCTTTCGTTTCCTTGTGTGAAAACTTCTTGGGTTGCCGCCCCCATTGGGGACTCTTCAAGCACGTCTTCACTTGCCGTTCTCAGTCGGTCAAGAAGGCCAAGTCGAGTGATGAACGGACGCAGGTGATCCAGCTGTGCGGGGGCCTGGCGATCCAGATGAGAGGAAAAAGTTATTTTCCGTCTATCACTTTTCCCGAGTCAGTCTGTGGGTGGCAGTCGACCTGGTTTTATGTAAAGACCAGGTGACCCCAGGACAGTCGACTGGGCTTCCCCCTTTCTCTCTGAACCGAGCACAAAAACCTGCCTCTCTGAAAGTGATGCCGGAGGAAAAGGCGCAAGTCAAGGTGCTAGTCGGTCGAGTGGTTCAGCTTGTCCGCGAGGGTGTGACTGGCATGGACTTGTTGGAAGTCTTCCTTCGGAGGCGCATCCAACCGTTTCAGGCTCATGACCATCCGATGTGGCAGTACTCGGGTCTCGAAGACACCACTCGGATTCACCCAGAGGAGGTCACTGACGAGATGCTGGAAAGGTGGCTGTCGAGTATCACAGGGAACAAGGACAACCCCCGAGGAGCCAGGAGGATTCCTCCACTCGACCACACATACGAAGTGGACAAGGTCTGACCTTGTGTTTCCGATTGAGATCTTGCTTTCTTTAATTGTTCTTCTTTGGATCAGTCGATTGACTTTTGTCTTGTTTGCTGTCCTCTAGGCCATTACTGAGATGTACTCGATGCCCAATGGTGCACAGGAGCAGACCGAGGAAGGAGAGGCGAGTGGAGGCGAAAGTGGAGACGAGAAGGAAGAGTGGGAATCTGACGGCGAGGGAGAGGGGGATGACGACGACGACTCCAGCGAAGAAGAGGAGGAATAAGTCGAACCTCCCCGCTCGGAAAGGCGATTCAAGCTTACACACGACCCTGCACGGGAACGTGGTAAGGCGACTGCCCTCGTTGGGCAGTCGTCGAAGCGACCTCGAACCTCTTCCCCAGCGCCGACAGAAAAAGCTCCCAATCACCCACGCGCGATGCCGTCCAAGCCACCCAAGGCCTTGCCTAAGATGAAGATGACTGTCCCCACCATTTATGGGTAAAAGTTGCACTTGTTTTCCTTTATTGAACGTGACGGGCTCTTGGTCGACTCATTGATAAGCTGACTGACTTTCGAAACTTGCAGTGCTGCTACCTCTGAGATCTCCGCCAAGGACGACGATCAAGAGATGGAAGATGTTGTTACTTCCAACCCCGGTACGATTGCTGATGCTCTGCTTTTAATCGATTGACGATTTCTCATAACTCCGGTCGATTGGAATTTTCTTGTAGCTCCTCCTCATGTCATTGACCTCCCTGACGACGACGACGAAGTGCCGCTGAGGGCGAGAAGGAACAGGAGGGCGCCGGCTGGCAAGACCCCACAAACTACTCCGGCGTCCGAGGTCGTAGTTCGTGAGGGTGGTGATACCACTCGGGCTTCTGTGACCTTTGCTGAGCCTCTGACGAGTGTCTGGCCTTCAACGTCGACTGCAGATCCGCCTTCGCTTTTCGCCACACACCACGTCCCTGAGGACCAAGTGGGTGCCGCTAAAGAAGCTATACGCCAGGCGGGGATCATGATGGAGCAAGTGAAGGTGGTTCGGGAAGCCAGCCAGGCAGCTTATGACGCGAGTTCAGCTCTTCAGAGTAACGTCCAGGTCAGTTGATCGCCGCTTGTTTTGTTAGGATATGATATCGGAAGAATCTCTTTTCCGAAGATCCTTAGACCTGTACACCCACTGGGTGTGTCGATCAATCTTTTCGGTCGAGTGGGGGCACGCTAAGTGCACCCACTGGGTGTAGTCCCCGAGACTACGGTGGACTGCTGGCAGTCGACTATAGTCTTTATATTGTGTTGCTTTAGTTGAACTTCTTCACTCGGTCTGGTCCGTCCATGTCGAGTGGAACTGTACATGGTCGACTGCGGGCAGTCGATTTTTTTTTGTCGAACCAGTGGGGGCACGCTGAGTGCACCCACTGGGTGTAGTCCCCGAGACTGCTGTCGAATGTTTTGATTCAGTTGTAGTCTTAGAAACGCCACCATTGTCTCTTGGTTACTCGGAAGCAACCTATCTTTGACGTTTGTCGACTGGTTTTTCGCAGAAATCCTGTGAACTTGTGGCTCGCTTCACCGAGTTGGAGAACCAATAGATCCAGCTCAACCTTGACCTGAAGCTTGCTCAGGAGAACTTGTAGAAGGCGAGAGATGAGGCGAAAGGTATGGCTGGTGAGCTTTTGACTGTCCTTTCTTTCTGGCCTTTCTCGATGTTGATCTCACTTGTCGTTCCACAGACAAACTGGAAGAGGCTCTGAAGAAGAAGGACCATGACCTCGCCGAAGCACAGAAGGAAGCTTTGAACAAGACCAAGCTTGCTGAAGAAAAACTGACTTCAGTTGGAACTGTTGAAAAGGAGAACTCCAGACTGAAAACTGCTCTTGATGCGGCTAACCAAGAAGTCAGCCGTCTGAAAAATGACAAGATAGCTCTGGGTGACAAGGCCAGTGAATTGGTGGGGAAGAAGAACGATCTGGAGGCTTATCCCAGGGGACTCGCCAAGAAGTTGTTCGTCATGCTTGAGGGTAACAATTTTCACCTGACTGGCTTGTCGTCACTAAGCTCATGCAGGGTCGCTGTCTTACCTTTGACTTGTGTTTACAGAATTCTGCCAGAACTTCGAGGAGGAAACCAGTCGAGTGGAGAGAAACTTGGACCCCATTAACTCCCCAGTGAAAGACGAAGCTGCTATGAACGTGCTCCGACTGGAGTCTCGTATTGCAAGTGTGGTTGATTATCTGGCCCGACTGAAGGTTGCAGTGTCGCGGATCGACACGTCGCTCCGACACGTCGCTCTGGCCCAGGACGACGCTTACGAATGACCTCGAGTCTCTGATGACTCGACTGAATGACGTTCCTGGTCGAGTGACGGAATGGAAGAAATCCTCCGCTAGGTGTGGTGCTGATGTCGCTCTGTCCCTGGTCCGCGTCCACTGCAAGGAGGCGTGAGAGGAAAAGCTGGCTGCTATCCAAGTTGCCAATACCAGGAAGCACAACTTTCAAGACTTCATGGAGCCTTTCATTGCTGCGGCCACTCGTATTGCAGACGGGATCGATTTGGACGAGTTCGTTGCCCCTTCCAGTCCTCCGCCTGAGGAATAAGACTTTTATGCTTCACTTTAAATTTTCCTCAGAATGCCGAGTGGATTTTGTAACCGTTAAACTCTGTCGAGCTGAAGGCTCGAGTACTTTGATCTGAGGTCTGGGACCTTTGGGTCTTATCTGAACCTGATTTATCGTCGAATATCTTCATGAATTATCTGTCGAGTGGAACTTGTTCCTCACTCGTAATAACTTTGTATTTGTGGTGTAGCTCTGAAGGAGAAGGTAGCAGTCGATGTATTTCGTACTTAGGCGAGCACTGGGCTGCAGCTAAGCCTCCGAGTGGGAGGTCTGCTCTCCACTCGGTAGGATTTTTTCAACTTAGGCGAGCACTGGGCTGCAGCTAAGCCCCCGAGTGGGAGGTTTGCTCACCACTCGGTAGGATTTTTTCAAACTTAGGCGAGTACTGGACTGCAGCTAAGCCCCCGAGTGGGAGGTCTGCTCTCCACTCGGTAGGATTTTTTCAAACTTAGGCGAGTACTAGACTGCAGCTAAGCCCCCGAGTGGGAGGTCTGCTCTCCACTCGGTAGGATTTTTTCAAACTTAGGCGAGTACTGGACTGCAGCTAAGCCCCCGAGTGGGAGGTATGCTCTCCACTCGATAGGATTTTTTCAAACTTAGGCGAGTACTGGACTGCAGCTAAGCCCCCGAGTGGGAGGTTTGCTCACCACTCGGTAGGATTTTTTTCAAACTTAGGCGAGTACTGGACTGCAGCTAAGCCCCCGAGTGGGAGGTCTGCTCTCCACTCGGTAGGATCTTTTTCAAACTTAGGCGAGTACTGAACTGCAGCTAAGCCCCCGATTGGGAGGTCAGCTCTCCACTTGGTAGGATTTTTTCAACTTAGGCGAGTACTGGACTGCAGCTAAGCCCCCGAGTGGAAGGTCTGCTCTCCACTTGGTAGGATTTTTTCAAACTTAGGCGAGTACTGGACTGCAGCTAAGCCCCCGAGTGGGAGGTCTGCTCTCCACTTGGTAGGATTTTTTCAAACTTAGGCAAGCACTGGGCTGCAGTTAAGCCCCCGAGTGGGAGGTATGCTCTCCACTCGGTAGGAGTTTTTCAAACTTAGGCGAGTACTGGACTGCAGCTAAGCCCCCGAGTGGGAGGTCTGCTCTCCACTTGGTAGGATTTTTTCAAACTTAGGCGAGTACTGGACTGCAGCTAAGCCCCCGAGTGGGAGGTCTGCTCTCCACTTGGTAGGATTTTTTCAAACTTAGGCAAGCACTGGGCTGCAGTTAAGCCCCCGAGTGGGAGGTATGCTCTCCACTCGGTAGGAGTTTTTCAAACTTAGGCGAGTACTGGACTGCAGCTAAGCCCCCGAGTGGGAGGTCTGCTCTCCACTTGGTAGGATTTTTTCAAACTTAGGCGAGTACTGGACTGCAGCTAAGCCCCCGAGTGGGAGGTCTGCTCTCCACTTGGTAGGATTTTTTCAAACTTAGGCAAGCACTGGGCTGCAGTTAAGCCCCCAAGTGGGAGGTATGCTCTCCACTCGGTAGGAGTTTTTCAAACTTAGGCGAGTACTGGACTGCAGATAAGCCCCCGAGTGGGAGGTCTGTTCTCCACTCGGTGGGATTTTTTCAATCTTAGGCGAGCACTGGGCTGCAGCTAAGCCTCCGAGTGGGAGGTCTGTTCTCCACTCGGTAGGATTTTTTCAATCTTAGGCGAGCACTGGGCTGCAGCTAAGCCTCCGAGTGGGAGGCTGGCTCTCCACTCGGTAGGATTTTAAACACTTAGGCGAAACGGGTTTGCAGCTAAGCCCCCGAGTGAGAGGCTGGCTCCCCACTCGGTAGGATTTTTTTTTATACAGATAGACTTAGGCGAAACGGATTCGCAGCTGAGCCACCCACTGGGGGATTTCACACGCAAACAGAAGCAACAACAATTACTGTAAAAATTGTAACACTCTTGTCTTTGATAAATAGACTACAGAAGTTTTTCTTATTACATCTCACCCGAGTGAGAATTCAAGTGTAAAAGGGGCGGAGCAGGTCCGCATTCCAAGCTCGTGGCTCGTTAATCTGGCGATCGACATTGTAAAGGTGATATGCTCCATTGTGGAGGACTCTGGTGACGATGAAGGGGCCTTCCTAGGTAGGAGCGAGTTTGTGTGGTTTCTGTTGATCCACTCGGAGGACCAAATCTCCTTCTTGGAAGGCTCGACTCTTCACGTTTCTGGCATGGAATCGACGCAAGTCTTGCTGGTAGATGGTCGATCGGATCATAGCCATTTCTCTTTCTTCCTCCAGGAGATCAACTGCGTCTTGCCGGGCTTGTTCTGCTTCAACTTCGGAGTAGAGCTCGACTCGGGGTGCATTGTGAAGCAGATCACTCGGCAAGACGGCTTCCGCTCCGTAGACCAGAAAGAACGGGGTTCTTTCAGTCGACCGATTCGGGGTGGTCCTCAATCCCCAAAGAACTGATGGAAGCTCGTCGACCCATGCGCCTGCTGCATGCTTGAGATCGTGCATCAGCCGAGGTTTCAGCCCTTTGAGAACCAGACCATTTGCCCTTTCTGCTTGTCCATTCGACTGGGGGTGAGCGACCGACGCGTAGTAGACTCGCGTGCCTTGCGAGGCGCAAAAAGCTCTGAACTTGTCTGAATCAAAGTTTGACCCATTATCAGTGATGATGCTATGCGGGACTCCATATCTGAATGTTATCTCCCTGATAAAACTGATAGCAGTGCAAGCATCAAGATTCTTGATAGGCTTAGCTTCAATCCATTTGGTAAACTTGTCAACTGCCACAAGCACATGTGTGAAACCGCTCCTGCCTGTTCTCAGTGGACCAACCATATCCAGTCCCCAAACAGCGAAGGGCCAGACGAGTGGGATGGTCTTCAGGGTTGATGCGGGTTTGTGGGACATGTTGGAGTAGAACTGGCACCCTTCACACTTGTCGACTATCTCTTTTGCCATTTCGTTTGCTCTTGGCCAGTAAAATCCCGCTCGGTATGCTTTAGCCACGATGGTCCGAGAGGATGCATGGTGACCACAGGTCCCCGAGTGGATATCATCAAGGATTATCTGACCTTCTTCTGGTGTTATACACTTCTGACTGATTCCAGTCGCGCTTTCTCTATACAACTGTCCCTTTATGACTGTGAAGGCTTTGGATCGACGGACGACCTCTCGAGCCTCTTCTTCGTCCTCCGGGAGTTCTTTCCTCGGGATATACGCGATGTACGGTATCGTCTAGTCAGGGGTGATTGTCAAGACTTCCATGATTAGGTCGACCACTGCTGGAATTTCGACTTCAGTCGGATCTGAGGCACTCTTTGGTTGGGGAGCTTCATCTGTGAAAGGATCTTCCTGAACTGAAGGCGAGTGGATGTGTTCCAGAAACACATTGCTAGGAATGGCTTCTCTCTTGGAACCTATCTTTGCCAAATCATCAGCTGCTTGATTTTTCAGTCGGGGTATGTGATGAAGTTCTAACCCCTCGAATTTTTTTTCTAGCTTTCTCACTGCATTGCAATAACCAGTCATAGCTGGGCTCCTGACGTCCCACTCCTTCATCACCTGATTAACCACCAAATCTGAGTCGCCATAGACCATGAGGCGATGAACGCCGAGTGAAATGGCCATGTGTAACCCATACAAAAGTGCTTCGTATTCTGCTTCGTTATTGGAGGAATCGAAGTGAATCTGGAGAACATATCTGAGCTTATCTCCTCGGGGGGAAACCAATACTACCCCTGCACCGGAACCATTCAGCATCTTAGACCCATCGAAGAACATGGTCCAGTGTTTCGAGTGAACTTGAGTCGGCAGTTGCTGTTCAATCCACTCGGCGACGAAATCTGCAATTGCTTGGGACTTGATAGCCTTCTTTGCCTCAAACTGGATATCTAGGGGAAGGAGTTCAATCGCCCATTTTGCACTCGACCAGTTGCATCTCTGTTGTGAAGAATCTCTGATAGTGGGGCGTCGCTGACGACTGTAATGGTGTGGTCAGAGAAGTAATGTGCAACCTTCTTCGTGGTCATATAAATCCCATATACGAGCTTCTGGTAATGAGGGTATCTTTGCTTTGAAGGAGTCAAAACTTCAAAAACATAGTACACTGGGCACTGAACTTTGAAGGCCTTTCCTTCTTCTTCCCGCTCGACCGTAAGTACTGTACTGACAACTTGTCCCGTGGCTGCAATGTAAAGCAGCAAAGGCTCTTTGCTGATTGGGGCAGCAAGCACCGGCTGGGTGGATAGCAGGGCTTTGAGCTCTGCAAACGCTGCATCAGCTTCTGGAGTCCACTCGAACTTGTCTGACTTCTTCATCAGTCGGTAAAGAGGTAATGCCTTTTCACCGAGCCGAGAAATGAATCGACTTAAAGCGGCCAAGCAACCTGTAAGCTTCTGGACATCGTGCACGCGCACAGGACGCTTCATCCAAAGGATAGTTCCAACCTTTTCAGGATTGGCGTCGATTCCTCGTTTAGAAACGAGAAAATCGAGTAACTTTCCACCTGGAACTCCGAATGTGCACTTTGACGGATTGAGCTTGATATCGTACCTCCTGAGGTTGGCAAAGGTCTTAGCTAGGTCAGTCAGCAGGTCGGAACCTTTCCATGACTTGACCACAATTTCATCCATGTACGTTTCCACATTCTGACTGATTTAAGTGAGCAAACACTTCTGAATCATCCTCATGAACGTGGCTCCGGCATTCTTGAGGCCGAAAGGCATGGTGACATAACAAAAGCACCCGAATGGAGTGATGAAAGCAGTTTTGATCTCGTCGGGTCCATACAGACGGATCTGATGGTACCCGGAATAGGCGTCTAGAAAAGACAATCGCTCACATCCCGCGGTCGAGTCAACTATCTGGTCGATGCGGGGGAGAGGAAACTGATCTTTCGGTCAGGCCCAATTGATATGTTTGAAGTCAATGCACATGCGAAGCGACTTGTCCTTCTTGGGGACCATGACAACATTGGCGAGCCACTCGGAGTGGTAAATTTCTCGGATGAACTCAGCTTCTAAGAGCCGAGCCACCTCCTCGCCAATGGCTTTCCTCTTCTGGACGGCGGACCGTCGAAGATGTTCTTTCACAGGTTTAACTTCCGGGTTGACTCGTAGACGGTGCTCAGCCAGTCCCCTGGGAACTCCAGGCATGTCAGAAGGCTTCCATGCGAAGATGTCCCAGTTCTCAAGGAGGAACTGGATGAGCGCTTCTTCCTATTTGGAGTCGAGCGTTGTTGAGATATGGGTCGGAGCAGCATTTGGATCGGTCGGGTGAATGCGAACTGCCTTCGTTTCACCGGACGACTGAAAAGCTGATTCTAAAGCAGGTTTCTTAGCTCATAACAACTCACTCAGATCTGCAGTCTTCTGATATTCTTGCAGCTCGACCACTGCCATCTGAGCGTCAGCAATCTTTGAGCCTTTCTGAAAACACTCTTCTGCTTTCTTACGATTGCCTGTAACAGTGATCACACCTTTGGGACCAGGCATCTTCAGTTTGAGATACACATAACATGGTCGAGCCATGAAGCGTGCATAAGCTGGCCTGCCCAAAATAGCGTGATAAGCACTTTGGAAGTCCACAATTTCGAATGTCAACTTTTCCTTGCGGTAATTCTTGGAATCACCGAAAACCACATCGAGAACAATTTGGCCGAGTGACTCGGCTTTCTTCCCAGGAATGACTCCATGGAAGCTCATGTTACTGGTACTGAGCCTGGACATCGGAATGCCCATCCCTTTCAAGGTTTCTGCATGCAATATGTTCAAACCGCTGCCGCCATCCATCAGGACTTTGGTCAGATGAGTGCCTTCGACAACTGGGTCGACCACCAAAGCTTGCCTCCCAGGGGTGGCGATGTGCATAGGGTGATCAGACTCGTCGATTGTGATGGCAGTCTGAGACCACTTCAGGTAACTGGGTGTTGCCGGAGCAACCATATTCACCTCACGATTGATAACCTTCAGTCGACTTTTGCTTTCAACGTCGGCAAAAATCATCAAGGTGGAGTTGACCTGGGGGTAATCATCGTCACTATCTTTCTTGTCCTCACCTTTGTCCGACTCCTTTTCCTTATCTTTGGGCTACTTGCCCTGAAACTGCTGGATCAGGAGCCGGCACTGTCGAGTGGTATGTTTTGGGTAAATAAGTTTACCCTCTTCGTCTTTCTTGGTATGAATGTGACACGGCAGATCCAAAACATCATTTCCATCTTGATCTTTAACTTTCTTAGGGTTCGAAGGCCCTTTGGGCTTCCCCTTAAACTTTCCTTGGGTTACGGCCAGGGCCTCCCCAGGAGCAGCTGGCTCTGCTTTCCGCTTCTGCTTCCGACTGGAATTTCATCCGGTTTCCTGAGCGACTGACTTAAGTTTGCCACTCCGGAGTCGATCCTCATCTTCACCATTAGCATATTTGGTGGCAATCTCCATCATCCGATTCAGAGACATTTCTCCGGTTCGACCGAACTTCAGATTCAACTCTGTGTACTTAACGCCTTCTTTAAAGGCACAAACTGCTTGATGATCCGGTACATTTTCCACTATGTGATGCAATGTGATCCACCTCTGGATGTAATCCCTCAGGGTTTCATTCGGTTTCTGCACGCAAGACCGCAATTCAGTGAGACCTGCAGGTCACTTGCATGTTCCTTCAAATGTTGTGACAAACACTCGGGAGAGATCCTCCCAAGTGTAGATGCTGCTGGGTGCTAACTGATTCAGCCACGCTCTGGCTGAGCCCTCTAACAAGAGAGGCAGGTGCTTCATAGCTACCTCATCATTGCCACCGCCAATCTAGACAGCCACTCAGTAATCTTCGAGCCAAGTGTCGGGCTTAGACTCACCGGTGAACTTACTAACTCCAGTCGCCAACCTGAAGTTGGGAGGAATCACAGCGACTCTGATGGCTCGACTGAAACACTCTGGCCCTGAAACATGTACTCTGCTACTGGAAGGCGCATCTCTGTCGTGGCCTTCTCTGTGAGCTCTGTTCCTGTCGACCAGACCCTGAACGAGAATAGATCTCGCATCAAAGCCCGGTTCCCTGGGGTCGACTGAAATTCTCCGCCCAACACTATGAGGGCGTCTGTCATCCTGTTGTCGAGGCGCATATGATCCACTCCTCGGGGAAGGGGTTGGCACTCGACGTCGATCATCACGATCGAATCGGTGATCATACTGCTCATTCCTTCTGTGCTGATCATGTCGGTCTCCACGTCCCTCACGCCTCGGGGGCGATCTTGGGCTGTGAGCCGACTGGACCGTATCCGCTGCAACGGATCGACTATGGATCCTGTTCCATGACTGAGAAACAACGGAATTCTGGTTTCCCGCTGCCCGGAGCAACGCCCTGATTTGCAACAAGCCTCTGCCAGCCTCTGACTGGGAGGGTTGAATCGACTCTGCTATACAGGCCGCAGCCGCCAAATTCTGAATCGGAGTTCGATATACCTGCGGGGGCGGAAAAAGCTGGCGTCGACTGGATTCTCGAGCCCGTTGACGCGCTCGCTCATCGAGTACTCGCTGGAGATTCTCCAGTCGAGTGCGTTCGGCCAAGTTAGCCAAGCGCGCACCCTCCAAAGCCCGGGCCTCGGGGGTTTCTCCAACGATAGGAGTGTGGAGTGCATCCATGTTCCAGCGGCGAAGCTCCTCTCACTGCACTGACGTAAGAGGCTCGGGGAGATACTCATCGTGGGGATGCGACGGGTCGCCCCCACCCGCGCCTCCGTCTGTGCGGGGAAAACCGGGAGGACTGCGTGTCCCGTCGATCACCAGAACCTCCGCCGTTGGGTCACTGCTGTCGCATTCGGATGCGGTCTCTGCGGAGCCAGTCGACAGGTCGAACAGGCCGTAGAGGGATTCGTGGGCTCGATCGCCGCGACTTGTGGGGTGGCCGACTGGCGGGCCACCGCATGTCTCACCCACCTCTGAAGCCTCGATCGACCGGAGCGCTTGCGCCGGCGAGAGACAGGGCGGGAGGACGTCACTGGAGCCGACCGATACTGGGTCGACGGCTGCCGCAGGAGGACACCACGGACGCACGCGCAAAAGTGCGTCGCCCCGCGGACGGGGAGCGCATCGACGTCGAGTGGGGCCTCCTGAAGCCAATCGGAGTCGTCGGCGATGAACGTGAGCGCGCGAAGACGGATCTCGCGGCCCTCCACCAAAGCTCCGCCCGAAACCATGATCAAAGAGATCGAAAAAATCGCAACTTCTCCAACTAGGCGCTAAAACTCCTAGCCCCACGGGGCCAACTGTCGTGGTTCTAACTCTGACAGTGATGTAGGGGGTATGAATGGAGAGGCTAGATCTTAGCTATGGAAGAGTTGTAAGCACACAAGGTTTACGAGTTCAGGCCCTTCTCGGAGGAAGTAACAGCCCTACGTCTCGGTGCCCGGAGGCGGTCGATTGGATTATAAGTGTGTGAATAACAGGGGTGAGAGCCCTTGATACTGAGGAGGGGGGTGGCTTATATAGAGTTCGTCAGGCCCCTCCAGCCCTCAGTAATGTAGGGTTTAAAGTACATTAAGACTGAGAGTTACTGGTAACGCCCCTAATAAAGTGCTATGATGACCATAAAAGCTACTTAATGACCGACCGTTTGCGTACGAAGTGACTTTAGATCTCCTGGCAGTCGAGTGGTTGATCTCGTGGTCGAGTGATAGCTTCGTGGTCGAGTGTCTTGAATCCATCGAGTGGGATACCTTCAAGTCGATTGAAAGGTGACTTCTTCTTGGGATGTCCTTAGGTAGGGTACTTAGGACAGGTCCGTGCCCCTACCCTAGGTACATAGCTTCATCATGTAGTTGTTACGAATGATTTCCTGCCATACTCTATTATGAGTGATTAGTTTGTATACCCATTTAGTAAGAAAGACGATATTTTTAATATCAAGATCTTGGATTCCAAGAACCCCTTGACTTTTAGGCCGGCATAACACATCTAGTCGATATTTCTTTGATTCCTCATCACACTGTTAGAAAATCTAGATCTAAAGTAGTCGAGTCACTGTAGAACTCCTTTTAGTAAGTAGAAGAATGACAATGTGTATAAACCATATTATTGAGGACGAATTGATCAAAACCAATCGCCCCCATAAGACAAGAGTTTGACCTTTCAACTGGTTAGACGTTTCTCAAGTCTCTCTTCCACATGTTTCCACTCAACGATAGTTAAAAGCCGATAGTGAATCGGAATACCCAGGTACCGATGAGGGAACTATCCAAGCTGGCAATAGAAAATCTCAACATACTCAGATGCCAAATCTACGACCTGACCGAAGTAGAAAAGTTCACTCTTATGGAAATTAGTGTTAAGATCAGACAGTTCCACAAAAGCACATAATAAAAGATTTAGGCTTCTTGCTTTATATAGGTCATGGTCCATAAAATGTATAGTGTTATATACACATACCGTAGAATGGACAAACCATGTTTTACCAAGTGAGGAATAACACCACTAATTTGATCGTCCAGTTTAGCCCACTCAACAAGAATAGTTAACATATCTCCCACAATGTTGAACAAAATAGGGGGCATTGGTTACCTTCCGAGTATGGAAATAAGGACAAACATCATTTATCTTTGATGACCACGCTATTGCTAGAGACGCTACCAATTAACACCATTTTGACGAGAACCCTTTCATGCGGAGAGTTTACAGAAGAAAGGGAAATTTTACTTTATCATAGGCTTTTTTAAGTCATTTTTTAAGATGACTCCTCTCAACTTTTTCTGGTAAAGCTCATGTATGCTTTCATGCATCACAACAACTCGAACTAGTATGTTGCATCCTTGCATTAATAAGTTTGAGCGGGGCATACCACATGGTCAACCACCCCATTCAACCGGTTAGTTGCAACCTTTGTAAAGATTTTTAAACTGGCATTTAGGAGGCAATCGGTCGATATTACTGAACGACTTGCCTCCTTAGTCTTGGGCAAAAGAAATAATTTCCCCAAAGTTTAAACGGGAAATTTCAAGGTTTTCTCTATTCGCTTGGATAAACAACTGAATCAATTCCGCCTTCATCATATCATGACCCAGAAAAATTGATAAAACTCTATCGGAAAACCATCTGGCCTAGGAGCCTTGTTGTGTTACATTTGAAACACTGCAATATGAATTTCCTCAATAGAGAATGGAGAGGTTAAAAACTCAATTTTCGCCATTGAAACTTGAGGGGTGCCATGAGTAATAGATTTGTCTAGCGAAAATGAACTTTCAGCTAAAGGTCCAAAATGGTCTTTGTAATACTTAGTAATAAATTTTCTGAGTGGGACAAGCCCCTCGATATGGCCCTTTGATACGTCTCCAACGTATCGATAATTTATGAAGTATTCATGCCATGTTTACTATTGTTTTATATGATTTTGATATGATTTTATTAGAACTAACCTGGACTGACATTGTTTTTAGCAGAACTACCGTGGTGTTGTTTTTGTGCAAAAATAAAAGTTCTCGGAATGCGCAGAAAATCAACGAAGAATTTTTCTGGAAAATATAAAAAATACGTGAATAAAAATCTACCGGAGGGGAGTCTCGTGGGCCCCACGAGGGTGGGGGCGCGCCCACCCCCCTGGGCGCGCCCCTGTGCCTCGTGGACTACCCGTGGGGCCCCCTGACTTGTTCTCGACGCCAACCTATCCTATAAATACTCAAACCTCCAGAAATTAACCTAGATCGGAAGTTCCGCAGCCGCAAGCCTCTATAGCCACGAGAAATCAATCTAGGCCCTCTCTGGCACCCTGCCGAAGAGGGCTATCATCACCGGAGGCCATGGAGGAGGATCCCGGAGGGGCCATCATCGCCATGAAGGCCAAGGACCAGAGGGAGAACCTCTCCCCATCTAGGGGGGAGGCCATGGTGGAGGAAGCACAAGGGGGAGAACCTCTCCTCCTCTCTCTCTCTCGGTGGCGCCGGAGTGCCATCGGGAGGGGAATCATCGTCGTGGTGATCGTCTTCATCAACATCACCATCCTCATCTCTTTTACGCGGTCCACTCTCCGCACCCCACTGTAATCCCTACTTAAACATGGTGCTTTATGCCACATATTATGATCCAATGATGTGTTGCCATCCTATAATGTTTTGAGTAGATATCCTTTATCTTTGGGTTGATTGATGACCTAGATTGGTATGAGTTATATGTTTTATTTTGGTGCTGTCCTATTGTGCCCACAGTGTCGCGCAAGCGTGAGGGATTCTCGCTATAGGGTGTTGCAATACGTTCGTGATTCGCTTATAGTGGGTTGCTTGAGTGACAGTTGCATGATTCGCTTAAATTTTAGCTCTCCGATATCATGCAAAGTTATCATCTTCATACCCACAACGTAGTTTTATTTCTCGTTTCTAGTTGGAAGCAAGCGTTCGGTGTACGTAGAGTCGTATCAGTGGCAGATAGAGCTTGAGAGAATATTGATCTTACCTTTAGCTCCTTGTGGGTTCGACACTCCATACTTATCACTTTCACCATTGGGAATTGCTACGATGATTCCCTGCACTTGGGGATTATCACCCTCATCATGGTCTAGAGCAAATATATGTTTCTTTCTATGTCTGCCATTTGCTAGCATTTGAAAGCGTTTCGTATTGTCATCTCTTGAACAAGGGAGTCATCCTTGGATCGTTGGTACCATTTAACCTCTTCCTCATGTAAAAGGCCGACAATCTTCTCATTGGGTTAGCCTTTTGGCTCAATCTCAATAGCAGAAAAGGGCCTCACCTTCACAATTTTATCAAGGGTATCGATTAAGGTAGAAAGTCGAAAAAATCTTAAAGAATTTGGACAAGCATTGTGGATTGTGGCTAGGGACCATGCTGGAATGATTGCTTTGGCAGTCTATCATTGCATTCCACCTTGTCTCGACACTGGTGAGGTTGAGACTATGACTATCGGGGTGGCCTCTCAGAACCGATCAATCTATATAGGGGTCCGATCTGCGTTGAAATTGACAACTCCTCCATCGTTGAGATGCTTCAGCCAGGCATTCATAACAAATTTTGCTCTTTCCTGTCATTGTTGATATCAAGGCTTCAAATCGGCCTTAGTGAAGGCCATTGGAAGAGAAAGTAATGCCCTAGCCCATGAATTGGAAGCTTATGCAAGAGTACATGGTGATGTGCTTGGGTGGTTGGTGTCCCCTTTAGACTGCAGCCCTATGTGACCAGCAATTGCATTACGAGTGATAGCAATATATAACTAGCATCTTTTTTCACATGTAGCAATATATAACTAGCATTTTTTTCACATGTTGATATTAATATGGTCAGGTAAGTCATGAGCTAACTTACTAAAATATGTATGTCCACGTTGCAATGCTTGGAAAATTAGATAATGAAATTAAAATATTCAAATAGTGGAAAATGTTTCACTAAACATGTATATTTGAAAACAAAACAGAGAGTAATGTTACACCTATGGGAACGTTTATTTACGGGTTAAAACTAGGAGGGGTCATCCTAAAATTTGAGTGAGGATAAGAACACGTACTTTCATAAAGCAAATTCGGAAGTCGAAGTGCAAAGTTAGGTTTGTGTCGTGTAACCAGCTCACCAGTGTTCAAGTCTTACATTTGACATTGGTGCTCGCATATTTTAGGATTTATTTCAGGCTTTACGGTGATGTTTATTCAGTGAGGGGAGACGTTTCTGTCGACTACGAGACGTATATGATGACTTCATCATTTTCAAGATATTGTGTTGGGTCAGTATGTCGGAGTTGTTCAAATGGATAGAGTCTGCGTGCTTGCATTCATAAAAATGAGTATGTGTGTGTATATCAGCATCCGTGATTCAGCCATTGTAATGTGTTCAAAGAAAAATTCCGGCCTTTGCGTCCCTGTTATCAATCACCCAACAGGAAATCTGAAAATCACTTTGCTTGGTCATCAGAAAATTTAAAATGCAGCTGATGACGCGGTCCACTGTACGCCCGAATTTCACGGATGGTCTAATTGTCAGACATTAACGGATTCTGACGTGCATGAGCGGTGCCGACAGTACGTCCTTGCAACCCACCCACAGTTTCGGGTCCGTGCCGCTATCTCGAAGCAGCAAAAAAAAGCCAGGTTGCTTTCGTCCAGAAAGCAGCATTTATACAACACAGAAAAGCAGGAGAGTCCTGAATGGAGGATGCTTCCTTCGAAATGCAGCATCGATCTTGCTCTCTTTCCCCTGCTACTATAGCTAGCATGCATAGGCCACGACATATGGAACAACTACTATAGCTAGTAGTACCTCGCTAGAACCCGGCAAGTTGGAGCAATGCACTGGAAAATCCTAAAATGCAGGAAAAAAAACATTGCTCTGTCATCCTCACGTTTTGAAAAAAAAAGTTCCATCCTCACATCCAGTCATTTTCCAGAAGTACCAACTCAACTGAAATTCTAACTACTCCTTCCGTCTCATAACGTAAAACGTTTTTGACACTGAGAGTAGATTGTATAGTGGTATAGTGCCGTCGAACATAGTATAGATTTTTGGAAAGAGTAATCTTCGAGCGGTGTTTTGGCTCCTACGTGCATATGCACTCATTACCGAAATACACATTTCAAAAAGTTGAAAAATTTGAAACAAAAATCCCGCGTGTATATCCGGACATTTTATGTGCGTGCACAAGGTTTCGGTGAAAAACGACGTTTTTTATGGCTTGTGTAAAAAAGATAAAGAAATGCCTCGTGAATAGTTAGAATGAAGCATCAGAAATTGTCTTTTTTACACAAGCCATAAAAAACATCGTTTTTCACCGAAACCTTGTGCACGCACATAAAATATCCAAATATACATGCGGAATTTTTGTTCTGAAATTTTTAACTTCTTGAAATGTGTATTTCGACAATGGGTGCATATGCACCTAGGAGCCAAAGGCAATTACCCGTAATCTTCCTACAATCGCTATGTTGAGGTGATACAACCACATCAATATTCAACCTCTGCAAAGCTTTTTTTTTTTTGAAAAAGGAGGATATACCCCCGCCTCTGCATCTAGGCGATACATGCAGCCATTTTATTAGTTATTTATAAAGACCCTACAAAGTAATACAACAGTAAGTCTGAAGCCACAATCTTGACAACATATGTCGCTACCCCTATCTTCTTGATGAAGGAGTGTCGAATGACCGAGCCGAATATCAAACAGACATCGCACTAAAGCCTAACATCTAAAGCCAGATGCCGCATCCAAGCCACAATGCCGAGACTGGGTCACACACCATTCTGGCGCACTCTCAGTGGCACTACATGCGCACACTGTAAGGGCCGTCACCACCGTCTTCCATCAATCCATCTTCAGAGTAGATACTGACGCAGCAACCTTGTCCGGCCTCTCTGCCATCAACGCCAACATGACGTCAGACAGCGTTCACCTCCTGTGCGAGTCCATTGCCGCACATCGGACGCCGAGTCTCCACTACGCCACGCCTCCGAGATCCGCCACCATCACTGTGTAGGATGAAGCACCGCTCCACCAAAGATGTCGTTCACTGGTCCCTCGAACCCGTGTACACCTTCAAGAATGACGCCCCCAAGACGGAAACGACACTAGAACGCCGACGTAATCTGATCTACTAACCTAGGGTTTCCCCTGAGGTAGCAAATAGTGGTCTAGAACTTCTCAACGGCGATGCCTTCAAAAAGGAAACGACACCGAAGAGCGTCGTCATCGCCGTCCTTGGCAGCTAGCCAAGAGCAGGTTTTCACCTAGATTTGTTTGAAGAATCTCCATCAAGTGTCTTGTGCACGAATCGTTGCCTTCTCTGACGGGGACTAGACGAAAAGGATCCAGCTGTCGCCGCCTGACTGGCCACGGCACCACCATGGTGTCTAAGCAGTCGGCGTGGTCAGGCCCACCGCGCTAGCCCGTCGTCGTGGAACCGAGCCGCCGGCCTGGCCCAAGTCCATCTGGGTCGAGCGAGATCCGCGAACCCTGCTGCCACCACGGGAGTGCCTCCGGCGTGGGGTGGTCGTGCCTCCGCTGTTGCCGCCGCCACTCACACCGGTAGGATCCCACCGCTCATTGCCGCCAGATCACCGTCGTGATGTGTGTCGCCACCGCCAGAGGGGTTCATCGCAGCCGCGCAAGGGAGAATGCCCCGCCGCCGCCGTCATAGCCCATAGGCTTCGCCCGGCATGATCTCCAGTGGCGGCGGGAGGAAGGTATCGAGGAGAGGAGGCCAAGGGCCGGCGGCGCGATCTCCCCCGTGTCGCCTAGCTAGGGTTGGCGACGCGGGGGCCGTGGGGTTCTTTCTGTCTAGCTCGCTCGAGACGATAACGTACCAAAAACTAGGCTTTGATGGAGGAGGTCCCGTTCGAAGACTACACCATCATCCATGATTAGATCGTTGTAGGTGTAGCAGTGGAGCTCTTGCAAAACGATATAGTAGCACGCTATAGCTCATTGTTTGTTTCCCATGATTTGCTATGCCACGTGCTTTTGTGTAACATTGCACACATTAAAAGTCGCTAGTAATTCAAAGCACAACCCTGTTTTGTTCAACTTCCGCTCACGACTTTTGGCGGTACAAAGTACAACCAGATCGAAAAGGCAGACTCCCGGCATCCTCTCCTCCTACAAGTTTAAGAGGTAGCCGCACTCACTCATCTCCGCTACCACTCCATTCTTGCCACCACAGCACAGAGTCGTCAAGCAAGCGCGCCACCCATACGTCAATGGAGAGGTCAAGGTCCTACTCAGAGAAGAGCAGCGGCGGCACCCCGGCCAGCGCCGTCACCGAGCTGAGGTGCTACAGTGCCTCCTACGTCACACCCAAGAAGGCAGCGGGGACCACCGGCTGGCCTCATTGTACTACAGCTTCTTCCTCGACGTCGGCGACGGCGGCCGGCCCGAAGGCGAGGTCGTGGAGCGGCAGCTTCCGTAGCGCCCCGGCGGAGCTGCGGAGGAAGAGGAGGGTGGCCGGGTACAGGGTGTACGGCGTGGAGGGGAAGATGAAGGTGTCGCTCAAGAACGGCGTGAGGTGGCTCAAGGGCAAGTGCACCCAGGTTGTGGACGGCATTTGGTGAACCCACCGAAGGTGCAGATCAGTCGGCTCATTCTCTTTTCTGCCTGGTGATCATTGCCGTGATCCAAGACCAAGAGGTGTCCGGACGTGAGTACGGTCACAATCTTCCTTTTCTGAGCTCTGGCGTCGTGTTTTTCCTCACTTTTTTAGTAAGAACACAAGTGGAAGGTTGCAGAAAAGAAGGGTAACTGCAGACTGTCTTGACCATGCATACACACTTAGTATACAACCAATGGATGCTTGGCTGTTCTTTAAAATGTACTCTAAATTTGCTCTCTTGTGTCTCGGATGTTCATCTTGCCTGGACGGTTGCAAATAAACCAACCTATTTGATAGACAAGCAGGTTAGTTGCAACGCACAATATAAATAAAAAATGGTAGGCTAAGAGCATCCATGATGCTCTCATGTTCGTCCGGGGTTTCGCCTGAAGCTTATGTTACAAGGGAGAGAGGGGTTTGGTGGAATAATTCGTTGTATTGCTTGAGCCTTGTGGGCATATATATAAGAGTACAAAGACCAACTTGGAGTACAAGACAAGGCAGGACCAAATCCTAGTATATCCTATACTTCCTAATAATCCTTATACTCAACATCCCCCCGCAGTCACAACGGTAGCGACGCAGACGGTGAGACTGGAGAAGAATCCGAAGGCAAGCCGACGGACACCCCCCACAGTCGTAACGGTCGACGCATCGCGGAGTCGTGGCTGGAGTGGAAACCAACGAGGTTGCTCAAGCAGATGGTAGCCCTTTGTGTCGTTTGTCGATGTAGCCGAGAGCGGAGGGTGATGTAGCCGTGGTCGAGGTAGCCATGCAAAGAATGCCGTGGTCGATGTCGAGTCGGGGAGCCGGTGTCGAGGATGTCGCCGTGGAGCCGCGGGCGCAAGGAGGCGCCGAGTTAGCATGGGCGCATTGGTGTCGAAGTAGTGATGCGCCAGGAAGGAGAATGGTGTTGACGACGCGTCGCGCCGGGGTTGCCAACCCCTGGGACACATCGTAGACGAAGGCACGCACTGGTGTTGCCAGCACCGGACATGCGTAGACGGACGAAGACGAAGTTGACGAAGCGCCGACCAGGCTTGCCAGGCCCGGGGACACGTCGTGGATGAAAGCACGCATCGGTGTTGCCAGCACCGGCATGCGTAGACGAGGGACCTGCACAAGCTGTACGCCATGTCGAAGAAGTCGGAGAGGCCAGCAGAGAAGAACTCGACGACGATTGCGGCGTCCACCGGCGCGGAGCCAATGTCGCCCGCGGTTGTCGGAGTAGATGAAGCGGTCGGGGTAGTTGAGGGTGACGCTGGCGATGAGTTGGTGCTGGACGAAGACGAAGGGGGTGGACGGGCGGCGGCGGCTACGAAGGTAGCGGCGGCGGCGACCAAAGAAGAGCGGCGGCGGCGGCCTAATGGCGGCGGCGGCTAGGTTAGGAGTGCGGCGGCGGTGCTCGAAGTAGGCGAATAACCCTGACAGCGTGACGAAGACCGGCGCGGACGGTGGCGTTCCCGCGCCAAGGAAGGTGGCGCGACGAATACCACGGGAAGTCAACGCGCGTGGACGATGAAGTGGACCGCGCGCCGCGGCGCTACGGCCCGAAGGGGTGACGCAGCGGCGACAGGCAGGTCGGGGCCACGGCGGGAAGACCTGGGGCGGCGGCGGGGACCGCGGGCCGCGACACTGCGGCCCAAAGGGGCGACGCAACGGCAGTTCGCGAGTCGGTGCAACCACAGGGACGGCCTCGGGACAGCGGCGTAGACCGCGTGCCACGCTCGCTACGGCCCGACGGGGCGACGCAGCGGCGACGCGAGGGTCGATGCAGCCATGGGACGGCCTAGAGCGGACGCCCTCGGGGCGGCGGGGGACCGCGGGCCACGGCACTACGGCCCGAAGGGGCGACGTAGCGGTGACGAGGGTCGGTGCAGCCGGGAGAAGAACCACGAGGCGGCGGCGCTGCGGCCCGATGGGCGACGCAGCAGCAGCCCGATGCTCGATCGGTGGAGAGGCGCGTTGAACTCGGGAATGATCTTCACGGGACCTGCGGAGGTGCGCGTAACCAACGGGCCAGGTCGGTCGCGCGGCGTAGATGAGGCGGATAACGGCGGCGGGCGGGTGATCAATCCGATCGCGCGCGAGGTCGGAGACGCCGCTCGGTGGCGGCGGAGTCCGAGATGAAGCCGACGGCGGCAGGCGGCAGGGCGGCTATGATTGGCCGCCGCATGGCGCGAGGCCGCCGGGTTGGGGTGATGCAGGAGTCCCGGACGGAGCAGGGCGGTGACGACCGGCGTAGATCGACGGGCGGGCCATCGCGCGAACGGTGGCAGTGAAGGGCCGCCGCATGACGCGAGGCCGCCAGGTCGGAGCGACCGGCGGACCGACGCACGGACGACGCGCGAGGCCGCCGAGTCGGGACGACCGATGGGCAGACGCGCGGACGACGCGCGAGGCCGCTGGGTCAGTGAAGAAGCCGGCCAATCACGCCGGTGTTGGAGTAGAGGCGCACGAGGTCGACGGCGGCGGTGAGCGACGTAAACCAGATCACATAGACCGGAAAACCAAAAAGTAGACGCCGATCAAAGCGACCGGCGAGAGAGAGAAAACCCGGATCAAAGGATCGTGAAAAAGACTCTCTAGGGCAGCCGGCCAACACGGCCGGCGGACGAACCCTAGGTACGGGCGGCGCGGCCCCCGGCGACGGTCATGGAGGCCGACCGCCCCGGGGGCGGCGCGGAGCGGAAGCGACGGCGCAGCTAGAGTTTGGATCGGTTAGGGTGATACCATGTTAGAAGGGAGAGAGGGGTTTGGTGGAATAATTCGTTGTATTGCTTGAGCCTCGTGGGCATATATACAGGAATACAAAGATCAACTTGGAGTACAAGACAAGACAAGACCAAATCCTAGTCTATCCTATACTTCCTAATAATCCTTATACTCAACAGCTTACAGCGCAACCGCTGCTTCTCTTTTTCTTTTTTTCGGAGAACTTTCAATCTATTCATCTCCTACAATCATGGCAGTACAACAAACACAAAAAACAATAAAAACTACATTCAAATTCGTAGACCACCTAGCGATGACTACAAGCACTGAAGCGAGCCGAAGGCGCGCCACCATCATCGCCCCTCCTTCGTCGGAACCGGGCATAACTTATTATAGTGGACAGTTGGGAAGTCATCGTGCTAAGACCCCACGGGACCAATGCACCAAAACAGCAACCGCCGCTTCTTTTCAAATTGGTCATGAAAAACGCTTTTGACTTTGAGAGATAGGACTACATGTTGATTTGCGGGAGCAACTAACCAGGGTGCCCTTAGGCCACTCCTAATGGTTATATATTAGAATCAAGGTAAAAACCTTTGGTGGCATTTTTTTACAAAGCATGAGTGACACAATCGTCACCCCTCCCTCGTCGAAGCCGGACATAACTTGTTGTAGTGGACAGTCAGGAAGTCGTCGTGCTAAGGCCCCATTAAACCGATGCACCAGAACAGCAACAGCCGCTTCTTTTCAAGTTGGTCATGAAAAATGATTTTGACCTTGAGAGATAGGACTACATGTTGATTTGCGGGAGCAACTAACCAGGGTACCCTTAGGCCACTCCTAATGGTTATATCTTAGAATCAAGGTAAAAATCTTTTGTGGCATTGTTTTTTTACAAGCATGCCACCATCATCGCCCCTCCCTCGTCGGAGCCGGGCATAACTTATTGTAGTGAACAGTCAGGAAGTCGTCGTACTAAGGCCCCATGGGACAAATGCACCAGAATAGCAACCGCCGCTTCTTTTTAAGTTGGTCGTGAAAAATGCTTTTGACTTTAAGGGATAGGACTACATGTTGATTTGCGGGAGCAACTAACCAGGGTACCCTTAGGCCACTCCTAATGGTTATATCTTAGAATCAAGGTAAAAATCTTTTATGGCATTTTTTTTGACAAAGCATGAATTTTATTGTCTTGAAATGAAGGTGTAAGGATACAAACACAATGAACACATGTCTGGCATCTGCATAGGTAGAACGTACACATCTAACACTGAGAACACACACAAATAAATATGTTGGCAAAGAGCAAAGTGCTATAGGACCAAATCTATGCCTAAGCGAGGAAAAAAACAAAGGGATCAAAACATCGATTGACTACAATAACGACCATATCCAAATCAACCATGTTTTCAATCACCACGGACACCAAGAAAGGTTCTTCAACGATAACATCTTCAGAAAGGGAATGATGCTCAAGCGCCGCCGTCACCATATCCAACCAACAAGGGCCAGATTCTAAGTTTTCACCTTGAAAAATAAGTTCAAGCATATCCAAGCAACACCCTCAAAAAGGTAACGATGTAAAAACATTGCCATTGCTAGATAAAACCAACTCGAGTCAAGCTTAGGATTTTCATCCTAGAACTCAAGACCTCGTACTCAAGGAGCACCACCAAATTGAATTCAACCATGTTTTGTCACCATCACTTTTCGCGATCACAACAGCTACATGCACTGGGCCAGAAATCCCTTCGACGTCGTTGTTGCACCTACAAAGAAGCCGTATGGATGCATCCCGCAACCATGCCAATACGAGTCATTGACATCAGCCACCGGTTCCAGAGAGAGGAACCTTCACGAAGACTCCTCGGTGTCAACCGCAATTTTCAGCTCGAGTGGTCGGTTGGTAGGGTCACGGTTAGATCTTCAGCCCCAATCCTCACGAGCAGCCGCCGCCATGAGCCAGCCAGCATGGCCCCGACCAGGCCGGATAAAAACGTATCTTAATCAAGATATAGATCATAGCATCAAATTCAGGACTTCATAACTTTTTTCTCACAAAGAAATTAAATGAAGTTGGTTTAGATACAACATTAGCCTAAGATATAGTGCATTGGGACTACCCTTAGATGGACTTTCGAGGGGATATGTGTGGCTAGCAAGCAAGAGGTTGGCATAGCAGGAGGTTCTTTCCAATCAGTCACCCTTTCTCGAATTGCTTCAAACCAAGCACGCTGAACTTTGATGTTTCTTTTGGATGGACTCCCGAAAAAGAAGATGCACCTTGTTGATATGAGTAAGTATATCATTCCTATTATTCAGGATGTCACATACACCCCCACTCAAAGAAATTAGTGTCCTCATCGACCCAGCAAAAGCGTTCCCTCTTGGCACATGGTTGTGCGTCCAGTCCGACACATGTCTCGTGTTGTGTTCCATGACGGGCGACACGGACCATGCATCACATGCCCGTGTAATCATGAGGTCGGCTCTGATACCAATTGTAACGGCCCGGCTGAACCCACCATCATGTGTTTGGCTACCACCCAGGATCTAGACCAGCCTCACACACCAACAATAATCTTTTCTACGCATTTTGTCCTCACTCATGTGCATCCGAGATTAACTTTTCAGTCGATCACTCATTCACAAATTATTGCGAAGCACGCTTACTTTTGAGATTCTGGGCTCCCGAAAAAGAAGATGCGCCATTTCATATGAGACCCCCTTTGGTTTGGAAGAATTTCATAGAAATTCTATAGGATATGATTTTTATAGGAATTTTTTCAAGTCCTTTGTTTCTATTCTTACATAGGATTGGTTCATATCCTCCATATTTCAAAGAAAAATAAACATTATCGTAAACTCAATGAAAAAATCCCCAAATGACATCTCTTTTCTTATTCCTATTGATAGAATTGAGATACTCCCTCCGTTCCAAAATAGATGACTTAACTTTATACTAACCTTAGTACAAAGTTAGTACAAAGTTGGGTCATCTATTTTGAAACGGAGGGAGTACATGTCATCTCATTTTCTACAAGTTTCCTATTACTACGATATTCATTTCATATGAACCAAAGGAGTCATGAGTAATCTATCATTCCTAAGCCAGGATCTCACACCTGTGCAATTGTGTTCCAAGAAACTGCATTGTCTCGTTTGTTTCAAAAACCCAAGTTTCCTGGTTTTGCTGTGGGGTTTTGACCAATTGTAGGAGGCACCTTTGTCATTTGGTAATCAATCAGTCTTCGTTTCAACCAAATTCAATCAATTGGATGAGTCAGCCTCGGTTGACCATGCTGCAGTTACACCATTCGAACGCAGAGATTCTAGGTCAGGTTTACATGAGCCAGCTTTCACACACCAAAAAAGGGTTTACAAGAGAGACAAAACTGCCTCGCAATTGTTGCTACATTATTCTTTCCAGCAACGTTGGTACACAACAACGTGGCAGGACTATGCAGTCAGTCCTATGTACGTACGCTCTCTCAAGCGCGAGCCTTTTCGCTCATCCAGACCTCAAAGGCGAGTTGCGTCATACTGCACATACACTTATATCCAACAGGGCATCACGTACGTAACTCTGCTGGCACGCGAACCGAAAAGTATACACAAAACACATGTGGCAGGTCGTGTTATCTTCGGCTTCATCACTGGGGTATCTTCGCTACACACCCTGGCCGGCATATCATACATTTGGAACGCAGCGAGCTAACTGGAACGGATTGGAACATATCATGCTGACAAACTTGGATTCGTAGCATAGCAAGCTCTAACAGCCCATGGCGAAACATTAAGGAGGCCGCCCCTCCATTGCCTCGGGCCAATTTGCTTCGGACGATCTGTGTTATAGTGCACTTCTAAAACAGAACTAGCCATTTGTCTGAGCCTGTCTGTTCATGACATCATGGTAGTACAAGAGAACACACATTGGTTGCCCAACTATGCTGAAGAAGAACCAAAATATCATGTTGCCCACCTGTCAAGTTCAACAGGGCTCGATGCGTCAGGGGAAACAATAGAAGACGGAGAAATTTTGCAGTGAGCATGGCATACCATTGTGTTCTTGAACTTTTCTTGAAGATATTTCGTCAAGAATAGCAGGGGAATCTGGGAACGACAGACATGAAAATCAGTCAAATGATACAAGTGGATATGTAGAGATATCGACAACAGCAGTCTATAGAATAACTAAACCAGCACTAGTCGCAGAGTTGCATAGTAACAGCTCGTCAGAATTAAAGCAACAATGGGGCAGATCCTACACCGACATATGGACGCCTTGCCGCCTACGCAGTGATGGCCCAAGAGCAGTGCTACCTGTCACAGTGTCGGGCTGTTGAACTGTTGAACGACAGCCTGGACAGCTGTTCTTGATCGATGGCATATTTTTCCTCTTAGGCTTATTATTATGTCACATGGAGATGTTTGGAGGAGTGCAGATAATCAGTTCTGCTAAGTGAAGATGGCTGTATTGTACTGAACCTTCACAAAGCGACAATTGCAAATTATCTTCTTTTAGATTATTACTGTAAGTTTGTAACAATAGGCATAGACATGTATATGGTCTGTTATTTTCAAATAAGCTGCAGCGTTGCTATCCCTAAGTCTTGATACACAGAATTTTTTGCATGTGGCAAATTTTATGTACTAAATGTCTATTGTTTATATGCTAGACTATCTTTGTTATCGAATTCACATGCACAGAACTAATCTATTATACATGCGGCCACGCGCAGGGCATCAACTAGAATCGAAGATAATGTACTGATCTAGTCCAAGAAGATTAAGAATGAAATACAAGTGTCCTTCAAATCAATACATACCTGAAACATGATTCCAGAAAATGCCCATAATTTGAAAATGTGGCATGGAACAGCAATACATAACTGCAAATTGACAAAGACAATGAAATGAAGGTCATATGTGAGATAGCATACCAGCTTCTTTCCTTTTCAATGCAAGTACAAACGTGCAGCAGAAAAGGTGCCAGGGTTCAAAATTCCATGTATATATCATTGACTTTCCTAGAAGAACTTTATATCAAACCTAGATCATTACTCAATAAAAAAGGGAACCAAGCCATTTCCACTCTAGCTGGTGACTGGGAAAAATAAAAGAATGATAGCTAGGGGCATGTAATATGGAACTCTCAAATATTTGTGGTACCTCATGAAATACAGCTGAAACCAGAAATGCGATGAGAATGGCACAACCCTGCAGTGTAGATTCAACATAAATTTTAAGAAGTATGCATTTCAAAAAACAAATTAGCTCTATTCTCAACAGAAAGACCACCCAAGATCTGCAAAGCAAAACGCACAATGAATAATATTATCTTTATCTACATTCATTTGCTAAGTGAATTTCAGGTATTCTTCTGCTTGACCATCCATACTATGTCCTGGCTTTCAAATATGCTCCTTATCCATGTTCTACCTTCAAGACTCATCGCATGTTGCTGTTTAGTCAACGTGCATATTAGTTAATGTAGTCTCACAAAAATGGATATTACCATGCAAAGTCGTAGTCCAAGAGAACAACACATTATCAAGTATTAACAGCTGTACTTTCAGCGTTAGGTATTTAAAATTGGGTTGATAGTTCTCTGGTTAACCATGCTAACAGTTTATCTGCACTAGCAGATTTCAGTACAGTGAGTGTTCTCTATATAACAATGGTGAACCAACCAAATTTCAACTGTCCTGCAGGATCCATTTTCCACGGGAATGGAAATTACCTTTGACAAGCCATTCCTTATGCATGGAAAATATATATGGCGAACGATCCACTTATGAACAGGCTGACAAGTGACAAGTAGAAAATTGTCAGGGAAGAAGGATATCATACTAATGCCAATTAAGAAAGGACATTATGATAATGCGAATCAATCAGACACTATCTCAGGCTTATGAACATGTCTCATCTATCAGCTGGGAGGAAATTGCCAGTTAGTCCAGAACAACTATTCTTCAGGATGGGTGAGAAGATTACCATATTCCACATTCTCCAGTACTGAAGGAAGCCCCCAAAATACCGCCACATTTAAATGCATGGTAATTTAAACAGTGTCAGCTCTATCTAAACTTCTCTAAAATAAACAAGATAAACTTTGAACAGGCCTTTCACCTCTTCAACTGTTCTGGCATTCCACCAGTCCTTGTAGAATTCACGATCACCAAAACGGAGGAGTTCGGCAAGAATATTCAACCTGTACACAAAAATAATGAATGGAAGCTGTAGAAGCCACGCATTTGAAGGTTGTCAAGAACTTTAATTTTACTGTTGCGATAAAACTATGTTTCTCAAATAGTTAATCCGTTTATCAAATACTGCGTTTTATACATAGAAGTTACAGATATGTGATCATGCATAAGGCAACCACTATGACATCGCTAAGTTAAGTACTGTGGAAAATCACAATATCCAATGGTACTTTCGTGTCTTTATAGATGTGCTGTACCCAACTGGGAGAGCCAATGGAAAAAAAAGTAGTGACAAGAGAAGGTAATCAAGATACTTACCACAGATGGAAAAAGGAATAGAACATACAAAGCCATACATATAATGTCGGCACTGAGAGTTTCAAGACTCTCTCAATAGCATCCAAGAAATTTCCTTTTAATGGATGCTTGGAATTCTGCACAATTGGATTAATGTACTGCCAAAAAAAGGAGTTAGGTAATTTCAATAGAGAAACTATATGCATAAAATTAACGTTAGGGATCACGTAACAGGCTCACTTGCTCAATTATGAAGCCCATCAAGCCTGTAAAAACTACGCATTTTATAAGCTGCCGAGTGACCCAGCCTTTCCTAATAAATGCTGTCCGGGGATAACTTGGCTGCATAATGCACCAGAATGGCATCAGGAAAGCCATAATTTTAACACTGATCTAACTAGTTACATCCAATATAATTAAGTAATAACATGGAATCAGAAGAAGAAATGACACACACTAGCCCAAAAATAGCACCTGGTAACAAAGTGTTGGGGCCAACATGAAATACACAACACTATTGATAGTTGGGCCTTTAATGTTTTCCTCATCGATAGAACTGCCATGTGTAGCACCCTATTACATAAAAAGGGTAATTATTATTGTGAACAGTGACCAAAGAGGAAATATTCACATTCATGCTAGAAATTATTAATCTGGCAATTCTCTGTATAAGCACAACATGAGTAACTACACAAATTAAGGTAATTATTTCCTTAAGGTTTTTTTTAGAGGTTATTTCATTAAGTATTAAAAAAACAGTGAAGAGTTCAGGGAAAAAACACCAGAAACAAGTATTGATAGGAACAAGATCATGGTCCAATGTTCTAGAAAGATTTACAATTAAGAGACACAAGCAAAATGTTCAACGATTTATTATCCAAAAATGTGGCAGTGGTCGGCCTAAAAGATAAACTGTTTCAGACGAAGCTTTTGTTTTAGTCCTCAATGTTTTGGAAACTACAAAAAAAGGGCACCCTGGTGCACGTAGCTCCCGCTTGCGCAGGGTCCGGGGAAGGGTCCGACCACTTTGGGTCTATAGTACGCAGCCTTTCCCTACATTTCTGCAAGAGGCTGTTTCCAGGACTCGAACCCGTGACCTCATGGTCACAAGGCAACAGCTTTTGGAAACTACAATTGCACTAAAATGGTAATAACACATTGCACTCGTACCTTTTCAATACTTTGGGATAATACCCTTATATCATAATTTGTATGAGCAAAAGAGACAAGCTTCAACCAAGTAATGCTTGCAATGAACATTAACACAAATCCAGATAATACTGCTGATTCACACCTGAAATACATTTAATGTAACTCAAATTCCATAATTTATGCAATAAAATACTATCTTTTGAGGAAAAACTTTATGTATAATCAGAACATTAACCAAAAATTAGTAGGCACAATGCATGACTTCAAAAAATAATGCATGACCGGTATTAACATTCCTAAAATATAAGGAGAAACTAAAACAAAACTGCCATCGACTTGTAGTCCTAGCACCATTGTTTAACAAACAACAGTGACAGAAGTCAGTTATCAGATATCCTAGCTCCATTGTTTAACGAACAACACTGACAGAAGTCAGTTATCAGATATACAGACGCTACTTGGACAGAAATATAACACATGTTAACTTGCGCAAGCATATGCCAAGTGATAACTTTAAAGAGCCCCGTACCTCCCCAATAGAACTTATTAGGAGCAAGTCATGAGTCATATTTCTCAAGTGATCTGAATAACTGACAATTTTTGTTTTCAATTTACAAACTAACAATGGAACAATATAGATTGGACACTCAACCAGGCTTGCATTGATCCAATAGACATGTACTCCCTCCGATCCATATTACTTGTCACTGAAACAGATGTCTCTAGATGTACTATTTCAGTGCTAGATACATCCGTCTGAGCGACAAGTAATATGGATCGGAGGGAGATAAGGGAGATAATATTGTCAACGATAGAATACGAGGGATTGCCACATGAAACCAAATAGAAGAGTTATGCAGTCTCCTTTTAGCCAACCAATTTACATTGTTTAACATCCAACTAAAAAAATAGCAATAACCATGTTGAAACACATGGACCGAGTACATCTCCACACCATTAAATATAGAAAAAATGAATGAATGAACTGAGTACGCTTTTGCTTCCGAGAATGTAACTGAGTGTGCTTCAAACCATCATATATAAATTTCAAAAGTAGATGCATCCAAACAAACCCCAAAGCCAAAGAAATAAATATGCTTACTTAAGAATCACAACAACCGGATAGATAAGGACAGTGGTTGTAATAATTATATGGAGAAGAATAGACACCTGCAAGAGGTAAACCAGAGTCATGAGTGATTCGCACTTAAAAAAAATTACTGAAAAAGATCGGATTTTATGCTAAATTTGACCGTATGACAATGATGAAGGAACATTAAAAGAGCATAAATGAGCATAAATCTTGGATGAAAAGACTTTGCCATTCTGAAAAGAACTGATGATGGAGACTTAAGGAATGTTGAAAAACAGACTCACATGATCACGGATGAGCTTTCTTTGAGCCCACTTCTCAGTCATGAGTGCAGCAAGTGGGAAAATTGGTAAAGTGAGGCTGCAATTCACAGACTGATTTAGTTGTACAAAGTCTAGTACTGTTTCATGAAATCCCGACGAGAGCTGGGCGAGTAATTATACCTACCAGCACATCAGAAGTGGCCAATCTCCCAGCGATCTTGCACTAAACCAAAATCCAGCTCTTATTAATAGGCCATACTGGAGCAACAAATTTAGACCATGGTAACGTGTCAAGGCATATAAAAGACTATGCAGAAAGCACCAAAACTAAGTGCTCCTTCTGGAGGGCAAGTGATCAAACCTTCATTAAGTTCTCAATAATGAGCCTGCTGTTCACTGCAATCAGCACAACAATGCATAGATTCAGAAGACCTGCATGGCTCTGCAATCAAGTGAATAACTAAACATTTCAGGACTAGAATTTTATGTCGCAACCGAGCAATATGACATGCAAAACAACGAATTTAGTACATCAGTTAAAGAAGAATAAGAAGAAAAAAGCGATATATGATGTACTTATACCCTAATGAATGTTTTAATATGGCTTCGATTATGTAATAATGTTCACTGGAGTTATGCGCAGGAACAACTGTGGGATAATGTGATGTAGAATCATATATATGCGTCTAAAGGAATAAGGTTGCCACCCAAAGAGGCATTTGACTGAAACTCATCTTGAAACCCCAACATTGTTCATATTTAAATGCAGACATGCACTGAACTTTGCATCGAAACAGATTAACAGCTATGAGCCTATGACCAGGGCTGCATTTGAGTGTGAGGAGTTATTCTGGGCATACAATCAGTTCGTCATTCTGCCCAACGTTGCATATTAGCTCCACTAAAGAACTTTTATCATTCAGACAGAGTACTGGTCCTCAGGATCTTGTGTCAACCTGACATCTTAGCATGTTAAAACCCTAGAGTGGCAAACAGATACTGCGCATGTGGATCACGACACCTCCCAATTAGCCCTGCATTTGCAGTTGAGTTAACAAAAGTCGACCCCCAAGGCCCCCAACACGCTCCCAACAACTCTCTGTTTACTTCTACTACTAGTACAAGACTACAAGTCAACGCCACATCAATCTCGGGCTACTTGTACAGGTCAGCACCTCGTGCACTCCGCCTGTCCATTTCAACACGCCAAGCCCTGCTAGTAATAGCAATGCGCCGGTGGTCCCCTAAATCCCAAAACGAGCAGAGGCTTTGACCTCAATCTGTCGCGGCCAAAAATTGAAACTGCACCTGTGTCTGTCTCAACTCAACATCCCTAAAATCTAGCACTGCTGGACAACCGTAATTTGGAGAAAAGAGAGAAACCGCGGGCAACAGAATCCCGGCCGGCTCAAACGAAGCAAGCATATGTGATCATGGCAATCGCTACTATACTACTCTAGAAAGGAAAAGAAAAACAAGTCGAGGGATTCGCGGCGCATATGCACCTGTCGGAAGATGGCGTCGGAGCTGAGCGGGCTCTCCTTGACCCGGCGGTGGGCGGGCGCCGACGCCCGGTAGCAGGGCATCTCGTGCTGCCGCTGCGGCTGCTCCTGCGGATTCGCCTCTCCGTGGACGGCAGAGGAGCCGCCGTCGGCGCGGCGGAGGCGGACGGAGGGGTCGTCGCGATCGTGGGCAGCGGCCATGGACGGGGGCGGGGCCATGGGTGGAGCTGGGGGGAGGTTCTGGAAGGTTCGGGGTGGGATTTTGGTTTCCGTGGGCGGCCCGCCGTGGGGAGGGAGGGAGGAACCGGGGAGGTGGCGGGTCTCCTTTTGACATGCGATGGTGGCCGCCGCGCCGCGGCTGACGCGCAAAAGCGGAAAGCGAAACGAGGAGCGAGGAGGCGGCCGACTTGCGCGCGACACGTGCGCGGAGGGCGCGCCAGGCGTCTCCTGCCTGCCTTGCTTGGTAGCGCAGGTTCCGAGGTTCCGAGTTCCGAGTTCTGATCGGTGGATGGATGGACGGACGGCACGGGTTGTCTGTCCCGGTGTACTAGGCGTCCGCTTTGTCGAAAAGAGTGAACGGGTAGGAGCATCGTCATTTTCATGCCCTGGTTAAAATATTCAATTTATTAATAAGGAAAATAAGAATAGAAAATGTAAAATGTACTCCTACTTACTCACTTCGTCCCATAATATAAAAACGTTTTTTATGTAATATAAAAAATATTTTTATATTATGGAACGAAGGGAGTAGTTCATTTTTCAAAAGGCCAGACCACAGCGTAAGACCATAGAGATTGGGCACCTCGCGCACCCTCACTCATTTGTGATCTGTCCATTCTCATGGCATCTCTAACGACTTCCAAAACGACACTTGAGTGCAATAATACAATAATCTTGGGGGAATTCTGTAACCCTTAAGAAGGGCAAGGAGGATTCAATTGTATGGAAGTTCACTAAAGATGATATGTACTCCGCCTCTTCAGCATACAAGGCACAGTTTGAAGGGCTTACTACTTCGTATCTAGTGCAATCGGTCTAGAAGGTGTGGGCTCCCCTGTGGTGCAAATTTTTTGCTTGACTCGTTCTGCAAAATAGGATCTGGACGTCTGATCGCTTAATTAGGCTGGGTTGGTTCAATTGTGGTGTATGCCCTCTATGCAAACAATGTCAAGAATCTGCGATCCATCTCCTCTTCCAATGCCGATTCACACTTCGGGTGTGGAATGGTATTATTCCGTGGCTTGGAATGCACCACGTCAACACAGCCACCTGGGCGACGAGGGTCTCGTTGAGAGACTGGTGGACCAGCAACATACACATTCGGGTGGGATCTCCCAAGGCGCTGGCCTCTCTGATGATGCTCATCTCATGGGATATTTGGACCGAACGCAATGCTAGAGTCTTCCGTAACACGGCCGTCCCTTCGATGGTTCTCATTTCCAAAATTAAAGAAGAGGTGTCTTTTTGGGCTTTGGCCGGTGCGAAGCAGTTGGGTATTGTAATGCCGCGAGAGTAGCTCTCTCTTGTTTCGCCGTTTTGCGGCTTTGTTCTAAAACTTCTTCCTTATTCAATGAAATGGCAAATATTTTGCCTTGTTTCAAAAAAAATAGCACAGTTCATTCATAAATAACATATAAAATATCTCTAGTGCAAAAATAATTTAAATACAAAATATTTCATCCGAGATAACTGGACATTCAGCACGTATTTTGAATTCAAAGATACACGAGTCAGAATCCACACATGTCGTCCCACCCACTCTGCCCGTTGAGCTTCATCAATAATGTATAAACATGACATGCCCTCGCTTATGTGGTATATCACAACAGCGCGCCTGAAATACAACACAATAATTATCAAGTTAAAATTATAAGTAAATCAATAAATTGACCAGCATGTACAGCAACAAGATGCAACACTTACGATCTTCATGGTTGATACACCCGGAGGCCACATGTCTGCACTTAGGCAATCGCCCTGCAATACTTCATGACGGAGTTGGGTATGCTATATCATTGATGGGCTAGCAACTTCACATTGCGTTCATGGATACGTGCAAGTCGTAGGGCACGAAGTGCTTTTGCTCATAAAAAGGAAGCATGCACATTTTGCCAAAAGGTCGAGCGCCCCTTGCCTCACGCCTACAAAGTCCGTATACACAATCTTTCATGCATAGCATAACAACTCATTCTCCATCACCGAGTGCCTCACCATCGTGCTCAGGGCCAATTTTTTTGTGGCTTATTTGGGGTCGTGAAAATAAGTTGCCCTCTACCCAGCTTATTTTAGAAGCCTATTAGGTTAACTAACTGGCTCTTACTCTAGAAAACAACAAGAAGGTCAACATAATAGCTCGATGGCATTTGACCGAACACTTGCCGGGACTGCTGTCCGTCATGGATGGCGTCAAAAGGGGGTGGAGGGCACATGGCTGCAGACGGATCCTGGATGGACGACGGCGTAGACCAAGGCGGGAAGGCGCGTTGGATGGGGGTTGAAGACGTCCGGCAATGCCTGTGCGGCGGCGGTGGACGAGGAGGGTGCGGATGCAGAGTAAGGAAGGGGGACGGAGTGGCCGAAAAGTGGTCCGATAGGGAATTTGAGTGGGTCGGGGATGACAGACGCGTATGTGGCGAAGATCCGAATGCCCACAATTGCATCTGGTTTGCTGGAATTCGGAGAAGCGGATGCGTTCACGGACAAATACGGGTACGCATTACATGACAGACTATGTTCAAACAACTCAGTCCGACGTATGCGGGTGTTTTGAGAGGCGACGTTGAAGATGCCCTTAATCGTCAAATTAGTTTATTCACAAAACAAAACAAAAACACTAAATTATTTTATGCTACTTGATTTGTTCAAATGAGTTAGAGAATATGCATTGAAAACTATCAGCTACATGCATCATGTCATTTTCTGTCAATTTTTTATTTTGTGTTAACACTCAACTCTTTCCTCCTCTACAAGAAAAGCTTTTCTCCTCCCGTCGGCGCAGCCGCCTGTTCGCCCCATCTTCGATGGCCTCTAGGCCATGGAGGTGCGGAGGATCTCGCCCCCCGCCGGCGAGAGGGACCTTGTTCTCGTTCTTGTTAGGTTCAACGTCTCGATTGGGGTTGTGTGGCGGCAACGATGTCCCTTAGTATGAATAATGTCTCCCATGTTTTATCCACGCCCCGATGGTGTGTCTAACATCATCGGAGGGCGTGTGAAGGTGTGTCTCCGTAGGATCTCGGGGGATTCGCTTTATGCTGGTCTTCGCTAGATCTGTTTGGATCCGGTCTTCGTTCAAGTGCTCACAAGTTTGATCCTTATGATCTACAAGTTTCTTCATCGACGATGGTTGCTATTCTGGTGTGTTTGTCCCATGGGGCCTTAGCACGACGACTTTCCGACTGTCTACTACAACAACGTTTGCTCGGCTCCGGTGAGGAAGGGACGATAACGGTGGCGCGTCTTCGGCTTGCTTCAATGTTTGTAGTTATCGCTAGGTGGTCCACAGACGTGATTGTAATTTGTATTACCTCTATTGTTCTTTCTACCATGATTGAAAATGAATTGATTATTCTTTCATGATGAGACGACATTTATGTATAATGTGTCGGCAAACAAAAGGTGCTCTAAAATGCTTTAAAAAATAGTCTATTTGGATAATTGATTTTGTTTTTTCTGCCCAGACCTCCACTATTGTCATACTATCACAAAGAACTACACAAAAATGGGACACTCATAATGGTATTAAAAAAAATCAGGGTTTAAAAGAAACACACTCTTCATTTAGGGTGCATGTGCAACCCGGACCAGCCTCCATGTTCCTAATACTCTATAAGCCATTTTGCTTCGATAAAAGCAACTCTAATGGAGCGACCCATTTCGTCCGCGGCCGTCCGTTTGGGTCGGTGCGGACAAAAAAGCCGGCCCAAGGCACCGACCCAAACGGACGCGTGTCCGCTTTCGTCCGCCTGTCGATCCATTTTCGGCCCATTTTTTTAACCTGATTTGCGTCGGCGCGGACACAAGACGGACGCGCGCGCGCTCACCCTCTTTCCTCACTGGACCCGCTGGTCGGTGGTACATTGCATTCACACACTCGCCCGCCTGCTACGTCGCCGACGCCGCCGGCCATTTTTTTAGATTTAAAATGGATACATATAGTTCTAGCGTACATAGATAAAAGAAAAAGACCACTACTCGTCGCTTGCTGACTCCGACTCGGTAATGTCCTCCTCCGACGTCTGAATGTAGGCGTCAGCAAACTGCTCGTCTTCAAAGTTCCAACCCGACGTTTCTCGTAGCTTCAGTTTCAATTGAGCTGCCTGCTTCCGCGAACGCTTGTCCTCCCGATAGGCGGCTAGCTCCCTCCTCCTCGCGTCCCTCTCCAACCTCAGTTGACTGTAGAACTGGCGCTCGTCGATGATGTCTTGCGGGAAGCCTCCGCGCCACGCCACCAAGGCTTGCACGTCCTCCTCTGCGATGGCGAGGCGACGCTGCCGCCTCCGGTGGACACGACGATCCTCGTCGGTGAAAAGCCGCGGGAGAGGCGCCAGATCCTGCGCCCGCTGGCTCGACACGGTGGGAAAATTCATATCCCGACGAGGCCTCCCGAGGCGCCACGCCGCCGCGTCGTGTGCGCGGGCCGCCTCCTCGGCGATGTCGAAGGTGCCGAGGACGAGACGCTTCTCGCGAAAGTAGATCTCGGAGGAGAAGGCGCCGGCGCGGAGCTCGCGGACTCCGCGAAAATCCGAAGCGCCCAGGCGCCGGAGCGGAGCTCGCAGACTCCGCGAAAATCCGAAGCGCCCAGGCGCCGGAGCGGAGCTCGCGGACTCCGCGAAAATCCGAAGCGCCTAGGCGGCGGATCGACATGGTGGCGCAGAGGCGGCGAGAGTGGGCGGCGGACAGAGTGTGGAGGAAGCGCCTTCTTTATAACGAGGGACGGCCACGGCGCGCGCGAACCTTTCCCGCGCGCTGGAGCGTCAAAACCAGCGCGCGCACGAACATTTCCCGCGCGCTGGAGAGCCAAAACCAACGCGCGCAGCCATGAAATGGGTCAGCCCGTTGGGCACACTGCCAACCCAAAACTAAAAGAGAACGGACGGCGGGCGGGCGGCCGAGCCAAACGGATAAAAAGCGGACAAAAACGCCGTCCGTTGGGTCGGCCTGTTGGAGTTGCTATAAGACATCCGTTTTACTCTCGCCCTGCGACCTGCGTTACTCATTGGAAGCAGATATTTTGGCTCGGCCGCTTTTGCTGACTCACTTCTGCTTGTCGCTAATACGATGACCTTTTTCCCCTCGTAATCAATTCTGGCCTTAATTCATTACATAAACGAGTTTATGGTCCAAAACTGATCATTTTTGAAGTTTTTAGCGTAAAGTGTACAATCAATTTGAATTAATGATTTAATAACACATTTCAATTCCATTGGAAGCAGATAAAAACAAAATTCAAACTTTAGCCTTTTCTTTCTCAAAATTAGTACGTACTCGCTCAGTCCAAGAAAGATTGTCCCTTAAATGGATAGTGCTAGATATATTCATTTAAGGTACAAGCTTGAGACAAGTTTTTTCGAACGGAGAAAGTACATCCTAATGCAAACCCTTGAAAAATGATCAAACATACCTTTTCAGATAAAAGATATCCACTTCATGATGGGCTACTATAAAATATCACTTGTTTTGAAGTATAACAAGCCAACAATAAGAAAAGGCTGGGATGGAAAGCAACAGAGCACCAAAAGGTCATTTGTAGCCCACTCCTAACAAGAACACTACAACGAGATCCCTCAAAAAAACCTAAAAATTGAGGCAACGAGAAAAAGAAGGGAGTGGCTACATGTAAATAGTCTGAAAAATTAATTTGGGCCAGTCGATTAATTACAGCCGTTAGATGTAAAATGAAGAGTGGGATGCTTTCTCCAACCTTCTGATATCTTCTTCCCCACCGCCCCACGGACCATCGACCCGACCGCCAGCCATCACACCCGCGGCCGGCGGCGCTCTCATGCCAGCATCGCCGTCCCGCCCTTCCCTCAGCAGCCGCCCGCCCCATCCCTCTAGCCCCGATGAGGGCCAAAACTTTTTCGCCGAACTTGCACCACCCCAACACCACTAAGATAGATAATGAAGTCCATTGTCACCGTAAGATAGATAGTGGGGTCGCTTGCCGCTCTAAGATAGACCCAGAGGGCTTCTATGGCGAGCACCTTCCTTTCCTCCGGCGAGCTCCTTTCTTTTCTCAGCTTCTTCCTTCAAGCGAAATTCAACTGGCCCAAATTCTAAAATCAGGCGACTCACATGTAGCTATTTTGAAAAAACAATATCACATATCGCCTACACGTCGCTGGGATTGGCAGATGGCAATCGGACAATCCGTGCTTGGCCAAGCAGGAGGTTTTCCTTTCACTTTTCACCCTCTCCTGAGTTCCATTGTGCTACAAGTCAAAACTCAAAAGCACTGGACCCAACCGCTCAGCCGATCACAAAAGAACTCCATCCATGGGCAACGACGACGACGGGCTCGGCGCTGGCGCCGGGGCAACGGCGATCCCGTCCGTGATCCTGAACACGGGCCACGCGATGCCGGTGCTGGGGTTCGGCACGGGCTCGCCAAGCAAGCCGGCGGACCTGGCGGACACCATCGTGCACGCCATCCGCCTCGGCTACCGCCACCTGGACACGGCCTCCATGTACCGCACGGAGCCGACGGTGGGCGCCGCCGTAGCCGAGTCCGTCCGCGCCGGCGCCGTGCGCTCCCGCGCCGACCTCTTCGTCACCTCCAAGCTCTGGATCTCCGACGCGCGCCCGGGCCGCGTCGTCCCGGCGCTCCGCGACTCCCTCGCCCGCCTCGGCGTCGCCTACCTCGACCTCTTCCTTGTCCACTGGCCCGTGGCCGCCACCACCGGCGGCGGCCCCGTGGACAAAGGCACGCTGGTGGAGTTCGACATGGAGGGCGTGTGGCGCGGTATGGAGGAGTGCCACCGGCTGGGCATGGCGAGGTCCGTCGGGGTGAGCAACTTCTCGGCGGCCAAAATGGAGAGGCTGCTGGCTCTCGCCGCCGTGCCGCCGGCGGTCAACCAGGTGGAGATGAACGTCGGGTGGAGGCAGGAGAAGGTGCGGGAGGTGTGCGCCAGGCACGGCGTCGTCGTCGCCGCCTACTCGCCGCTCGGCGCGTACGGCGCCTTCTGGGGCTCCGACGCCGTCATGGAGAGGCGTCTTGCACGACGTCACCGCCGCCAAAGGCAAGACGGTCGCGCAGGTAAACGTGAAAGAAAGAAATCAGATTAAATGGAGTTTATATCCTACTCCAATTGAGTACTGATTGCAATGGAGTTTATATTAGTAGCTTGAGTGGTGATTTAATGGTGAACTCATATAAACTCCACTGCAATGGAGTAGGATATAAACTCCATTTACCACAATTGGATCCTACTCCATTTGAGCACTGATTGCAATTGAGTACTCCATTGGATTCTCCATTAACCATGGAGTACAATTCACCAATCACCACTAAATTGCAGTGGGGTTCATATCAGATAAATTTTTTATATTTACATGTGTTAGATTGTTTCAGTTCCATAGCTTGCAAGATATGCCTTCAGAAGTTTTTGTTTCGGAAGCACTTTTTTTCAAGATTGAAAAGCAATAAAATAGGCAAAGACGGATTGGGTAAACATGGTTAATTAGCATAATTAACCACAACGCCAAACCAGTCTAAGACACAAACTTCATAAGAAAATCAACATAGCAACTATCTAAAGACGTCATCTATGACTTCCATATGTTTTAACATGCCGTATGAATGAATCAATGGTACTCCTATTCTTGCATTAGAGCAACTCTAGCACAATCCCCATATGGATTCGCTGACTTTAAGTCAGGTAACTTAGTGTCACCGATATGTGGGCCAGTCGGTGACCCTAAGTCACCTGACTTAAAGTTAGCGAATCCCAGCCCGCGTCCCACTTGTCATTTAGACAACAATTCAATTTCATTCCTTAATAATGGAAGTTTATCGGTATCAGATTTCAACATCAATTTCCACTAGGATTTCAACTTGGATTATTTACAAAATGAATTTTAAGAAGGATTGCAACTAGGAGTTTAACAACCGTAAGTGACCTTGCAAGCAGGGGAGGCTTCGCCTGCGTCGACTTCCGCGAACACGCGGTTGATGAACGCATGTGCGTCCTGGATGCGGGACAAGGCCACATCCTTGAAGGCCAGCGTGAGGGTGTCCTCTCCTTTCGGTTTGGCGGCCTGAGAGACGATGCTCTTGAAGTACTCGAGGGCTGCGGGCACTGCTGACGGCTGATTCAGCCTTCAGATGTGCGTCCTCCTCCACCCACTCAGAGTAGTGGCACACCCTCTCCTAGGACTTCCTCTCGACGCCGTCCTCTTCGGTCTCGTCGGGAAAGGTCTGCGGGGTGGGCGCGGCCGCACCGACATGGTCAATTTGTGGGAGTATGTCGGCGACGAGGATCGGGGGGTAGAGGGAGAGTGTGGTTGCACCAGCGCAGGGGGCCGATGAGAGTATATATACCCATGAATGAGCGTGCTCCAGAGGGAATCGAGGCAGATTTGCCATGTGCAAGTGGGAAAAGGATGCGAAATGCGGCGGCGACCATTAATGGGGGCTCTTCCCGATGGATAAACGGTTGAGGCATTGGCCAGGGCAGAAGCGACAGCCATACGGACGACAACGCCATTGACCGGGCTGCGCACGGGAGGAGGAGGCCGGATTGAAACTTCACTCACGCGTGAGCGGATGTCGCGCCCTCCATAGGAAGCTCCCGAGCCTCCAAATTTGGAGTTTCATAGGCTCAATATGGAGCGCGCTCCATAAATTATGCAGGTCGGGAGCCAGATGACAATTCTGCTAAAGTGGCCTTTTCGGCCTGAATCGTCATATTGGCGGTTATTATGCCGATGGGGCCGATATGGCGACACTGCTAGAGTTGCTCTTAGCATGCTGAATCTTGAAGAAGTTTGCATTATTACCTTAAAAAGGCAAACAAACTTTTGGGAAAATTCAAATCCTATGGAACATTCGAAAGTGAAACAAAAGATACTATGCACCAAATCCTGCAAAATATGTGAAAAAACAGTTTGGTGAAAAAAAAGTTATACCTACAAAGTTTAAAATTTGATATATTTAGTATGTTTTGGAACTTCAATAGAAATCAACCATGTCTTCCAATGATTCGTACAGATGGCGTTGAGATGGCTATACGAGCAGGGTGTGTGCTTCGTGGCGAGGAGCTATAACAATGAGAGGTTGAAGCCGAACCTGGAGATCTTCGACTGGGAGTTGAGCGAGGAGGAGAATGGGATGATCGCCACAATACCGCAGAGAAGGGTGACTCTGGGGGATCGTTTCATGTCGCCCGACGGGCCTTACAAATCACCCGAGGCGCTCTGGGACGGCGAGATATGAATACTTATATGTGTATTTGTTGACCGTAGCATATCCGGCAAATCGAGGATGTGCTTGTATAGTTGGTCAGCGTTGTTGATCCTAACTTGCTCCCCAATCCTTCATATCATATCCCTGAGGGATTGGGTGATCACCACTTGACCCCCGGGTGGGGATTGAGTCCCTCCCTGCCACTGACATCACTGCCACCATCTCCCATTCGGTTAAACCGTGTGTAGGTTTGCTCTGGTAAGCCATGTTTAACTAGCATAAGGCATGTACATACATTATGATTTTTTGCCAACCAGCACAGCTTATTAATGCACAAGAAATTGGCAGGCACATACAGCTGGAAGACCAGCACATACAACAAACAATAATGCGGAGTTATTCCATTTCTAACTTAATTCCATTAAACCAACAAGGCAACAAGGTAGAGAGCAACAATACTCCCAGTATAACAGAGCATACTACAAATCAATATGTTCATAAATTTGCCTGTTAAATATCTGAAAGATGCATTGGGTCCTGCACCTCCCGAGTTGCACTTGTTCAACATGTCAAGATAGAACTGGCACCTGCGAACCAACCTGTGCTTGGATGGTTAGAGGGACTGTGGTATCCCCAGCCCACCAGGGTTTAAATCCTGGTGCTCGCATTTATTTCTGAATTTATTTCGGGATTTCCGGCGATGCGCATTCAGTGGGAGGAGACGTTCCCGTCGACGACGAGGCGCCTACGGTGACTTCGTAAATCTCAAGATAATATGCCGGCTCAATCTTTCGGATGTGCTCATAGGGGTATGTGCGTGTATATGAGCGTTTGTGTCTGTACTGATGTTCAAAAAAAGATAGAACTAGCACCTGAACAAAGGAAGAGAGACACATGTCAGTGTAATGAAGCTTTTTTGTAAAGTGTATGAAAGACACTTATTTTAACTGCAACAGACAACTCTATTGAAGAGTTGCCAAGATGGATAATTCTTCAGGATGAATTCAGTTCATTCCACGCTACGTATATAATAAGTCACGAAGAATTCTGGGAAGTTTAGAATCTTGTAGTAGAACATTGAGAAGTTAAGTGCAAGTTCAAGCCTTATTAGCGTACCCCCGGCCTCTGTATCATAATGATGCATGCAGCCATCTTATTAAAAGTTCACGAAGTAGCACAAAGTCATCAAAGTATTACAGCTCGCAAGCGGAGCGAAGCAAAAATAAAAGTACATACTGACAATCACAACCGGTATGGCAATATGAAGGATAAGTTCCCTAGATTCCTATCCTGTTGCACCCAGTAACCAAAGGCTCTCTGGATTTCATAGGACTGAGTAAGGATCATGTACGGATCCAAGCGGTAGCTCTGAAGATGACCTGCAAGAAAGTTAAATTGTGTTGTCTGTTAAATATCAAATCATTCCTACAGTCCCATATAGCCCATAGAAGCGCACATATTCCGATCTGAATACGAGCCGCAGTAGTATGTTCAACCCCAGTTAACCATGTTCCAAACAATGATGCATTGTCAACTAGAGGATTAATGTTGAAGGCTATATGAATCGTTCTCCAAAGCAATTTGGCGAGTGGGCATTCAAGAAATAAATGTTGTATTGTTTCATCATGATCACAAAAGCAACACCGTGAACTACCTACCCATCGCCTCTTGATTAAGTTGTTCTTGGTGAGAATTACTTGCTTGTGGACAAACCACATAAAAATTTTAATGCGCAAAGGGACCTTAATCTTCCAAATATGCAACGACCTCGAGATTGGGCCAGGATTAAGCAAATCCATATAGAAAGATTATACCGTAAATACCCCATTCTTAGCTAATTTTCATTGCGTCGAATCCGGTTGGTCAGAGAGTTGAACATCTATCAATCTCCGAACCAAGTGCATCCATGCAGTCCATCACTCACCAACTAACGCGCGTCTGAACTGAATATTTAAGGGAATCGTATGTAAAACTGTGCCTACATAATCCTCCTTACGTTGCACAATGTTATACAGGGTGGGATATTGTATGGTCAAGGGCGTCTCTCCTAACGACATATCCTCCCAAAATCTTGTTCACATCCCATTTTCAACCAAGAATTTGACCCTACGAAAGAACAGGTCCTTCGTTCTCATAAGCCCTTTCCAGAAAGGCGAGTCGGTTGGTCTCATGATAACCCGTGGGAGCGTTTTGATAACCTAGTACATAATAAACTGTTGGATAAATAATTTTGATATTGGTAACCAGCATACCAAACATGAAGAAATGCAATTGCTGCTAGACAAAAAAAAAAATGCTACCCTCATAAACATACAAGAAATTAATATAAACTAACCTGTGATAATCATTCTTCATCTTGAGGTAAAACAACTTCGACTCAGCGGTACACATGGGCACAAGGTGTGAGTCAAGCAACTTCAGGACACCATCACAAACCTTGCTCAGCTCAGACTCAATCTCACCATGCTATTTCTTGTTCTGAGTAACAATGATCATCTTTTCGTCGTCCCTCCTCCGTTCAATGGATGAGACAATATGCCATGAAGCATGGCAAGCCCCAGTCACATTCTTGTTCGCAACGGATAGAAGGTTACGCTCCTCAATAGTGATCTCGTCAACATCTACTGTCTTAGCCACCTTCTCCATGTACTCAAAGTCTCAAACATCCCCATGTACCTTTATGCCTGCTCAGTCAGCTTCGCCATGGAAACGTTCTCCTCCCGCAACATTTTAATTGAGGAAGTGACTTTATTGCAGCCACATACTCCCTCCATCCTATAATATAAGACGTTATTACATCAATATAAGATGGATGGAGTATAAAATATCAATGACTAACAACCATTATCCCCCTTGCGCCACCACCCTAGGGCGACGCCAGGGGGATTAGATCCCAGTGCCGCCCAACCCCCACTCCACCCTAGCAGCTCCTTACTACCGCTGCCGTCGGCATTGGCTGCGGTGGCATTGGCGCCCGGTGCCAAAGATGCTAGGGCAGGAGGATGTGGCGGCTACCCCTGGAGGCGACTGGGGTGCCTCGGGCAGGGTGCCCGCACGGCGTTCAGGGCAGCTTCATGGTCGTGCCGCGGCAATCGGCGGTACCATGGCTGGCGGGGTGCTCTGGTGGGCTCTGTGGCTCTGTGATGGGCGGCAACAACCGTGGATCTGGCGTCTCGGCCAGATCCGTCAAGGAATGGCTTTGGCCGGCCAGGGGCTCGTGATGGGACCGGTATAGGGTGGTCGGATGTCCTCTACCGGCATTCCGGCGATGTCGTTCCTCTACATGGCAAGGGTGCTCGCGGATCCAGCCAGTTGAGAGGTCGGGGCTACGCGGCTTCCGGTGAAAATCATGTTGACTGCGGTCTTGGCGGAAGATGGCGGCTTCTCTGACGTCGTTTCCTTCTCGAGGCATGGTCGTTGCAGGTTGCGTCATCACGCTCGGGATGTTCCGGGGGAAACCCTAGACCTGGGTCTCCCGGATCGGACGATGACGACTCCTTAAGTGTCGTTCTCCCTGGGGAGGAGCGGTGTTACATCTATCGTAAGGCCGGCGGTGGGTCTCGGCGACATGGCACAACGGATTTTCAGCAACGGATGTGTTGGGGAACGTTGCAGAAAATTAAATTTTTTCCTACGGTTTCACCAAGATCCATCTATGAGTTCATCTAAGCAACGAGTCATGGGAGAGAGATTGCATCTATATACCACTTTGTAGATCGCGAGCGGAAGCGTTCAACGAACGGGGATGAGGTAGTCGTACACGACGTGATCCAAATCACCGGAGATCCTAGCACCGAAAGGACGGCACCTCCGCGTTCAACACACGTACGGTCAGCGTAACGTCTCCTTCTTCTTGATCCAGCAAGGCAAAGGAGAGGTTGGGGAAGATGGCTCCAGCAGCAGCACGACGGCGTGGTGATGGTGGAGCTGCAGTACTCCGGCAGGGCTTCGCCGAGCTCTACGGAGGAGGAGGAGGTGTTGGAGAGGGAGAGGGAGGCGCCAAGAGCCAGGGTGCGGCTGCCCCCTCCCCTCCCCTCATATATATATATAGCCCCCTAGGGGGGGCGCCGGCCCTAGGAGATGCAATCTCCTAGGGGGGGCGCCGACCAAGGGGTGGGGGGCTTGCCCCCCAAGCAAGGGGGCGCCCCCCTTTAGGGTTTCCCCCACCCTAGGCGCGCATGGGCCCTGGGGAAGTGGCGCTCCAGCCCACTTTGGGCTGGATCCTTTCCTACTTCAGCCCATGGGGCCCTCCAGGGCAGGTGGCCCCACCCGGTGGACCCCCGGGACCCTCCGGTGGTCCCGGTACAATACCGATAACCCCGAAACTTGTCCCGATGGCCAAAACAGTACTTCCTATATATAATTCTTTACCTCCGGACCATTCCGAAACTCCTTGTGACGTCCGGGATCTCATCCGGGACTCCGAACAACATTCGGGTTACTGCATATACATATCTTCACAACCCTAGTGTCACCGAACCTTAAGTGTGTAGACCCTACGGGTTCGGAAGACATGCAGACATGACCGAGACGGCTCTCGGGCAATAACCAACAGCGGGATCTGGATACCCATGTTGGCTCCCACATGCTCCACGATGATCTCATCGGATGAACCACGATGTCGAGGATTCAATTAATCCCGTATACGATTCCCTTTGTCAATCGGTATTTTACTTGCCCGAGATTCGATCGTCGGTATCCCAATACCTCGTTCAATCTCGTTACCGGCAAGTCACTTTACTCGTACCGTAATGCATGATCCCGTGATCAAACACTTTGATCACATTGAGCTCATTATGATGATGCATTACTGAGTGGGCCCGGTGATACCTCTCCGTCAAGCGGAGTGACAAATCCCAGTCTCGATCCGTGTCAACCCAACAGACACTTTCGGAGATACCCGTAGTATACCTTTATAGTCACCCAGTTACATTGTGACGTTTGGCACACCCAAAGCACTCCTACGGTATCCGGGAGTTACACGATCTCATGGTCTAAGGAAAGGATACTTGACATTGGAAAACTCTAGCAAACGAACTATGTGATCTTATGCTATGTTTAGGATTGGGTCTCGTCCATCACATCATTCTCCTAATGATGTGATCTCGTTATCATTGACATCCAATGCCCATAGTCAGGAAACCATGACTATCTATTGATCAACGAGCTAGTCAACTAGAGGCTTACTAGGGACATGTTGTTGTCTGTTATTCACACATGTATTACGATTTCCGGAAAACACAATTATAGCACGAATAAAGACAATTATCATGAACAAGGAAATATAATAATAATGCTTTTATTATTGCCTCTAGGGCATATTTCCAACAGGATGTGTGTGGATGGACACGTCCAGGATGGTGGCACTGTCTGGCGGTGACGGTAGTATGGCCTGGCAAGGTGAATACGTTGATCACTCCTGAAGGTGGGACGGCGGAAGATGGCGGCAACAGATCCTAGAGCATGCACATGCGATGTGTGCAGAGGGTCTAGCGAGACCGGTTGGTGCTCCCGGTTTGCCAGCGGGCGGCTTGATGAGGCCACCGGAATAGATATGGTGTGTTGATACGCGATCAGGGCACATCATCAAGATTGTAGGTGTAGGGGCAGTAGTTTCCAGGGAGGTGGCTTTGGGTTGATTCGTGTATTTGTTTTGTGGGTTCTATGAAGTAATATAATAAAATGGTTGTGTGCATCACTCGATGCAGGGGCTGGGGGTATTCCTCCTTTCCGAAAGAAAAAACAATATCGGTGAGCAATCGCCAAAATCCAGTAGCATAAGATTGACTATATACACAAAAGACAGTTCCTTTGCAAAAAATGAGTGAGACAAGGAGATCCTCTCTCTCCTTTAATATTTGTGATTGCACCAGATTTACTTCAAACTATGTTGAATGAGGCAATGGTACATGATATGATCAGACCTCCAATTAGGCATCAATCAAGCATAGATTTTCATGTCATACAGTATGCAGATGATACCATTTTGGTGTTAAATGTTGAGCCAGCACAACTTAGTCATGTCAAAAATTTGTTGCTCCACTTTGCTGCTTACACTAGGCTGAATGTTAATTATGCCAAGTCCACCATGATTTCTATCAATACACCAGACCACAAGATGCTTGAGCTATCTGCTTTAATCGGTTGTCAGATTGGAACCTTCCCACTTCCTTATTTGGGCCTAGCTTTGAGCATTAACAAACTTAGAACTGAAGATTTTGTCCCTATGCTCCGGAGAGTTGAAAACAGATAATGGGATGTTCTACACTGCTATCATTTGGAGAAAAGCTAACACTCATCAAGTCTGTATTCTCCAGTATGCCTATTTTCTTCATGTGTACTCTTTCCGTACCTAAAACAGTGGTGAATCAATTGAACAAATACTTGAAGAATTGTTTCTGGAGGAAGTATGTTACCATTGATAAAGGGATAGCGCTCATCTCATGGGACAAAGTTTGTATGCCCAAGTCACATGGTGGACTTGGCATTCTTGATATCTCCACCCACAACAAGGCTCTCTTGATGAAATTTCTACATAAATTCCTGAATCGGGAAGACATTCCATGGGTCAACATTATCTGGGAAACCTATTATCAAAACTCTATACTTGGTGAGAGAACCAATGGGTCATTCTGGCGGAAAGCTATTCTCAAACTACTTCATACCTACAAACAACAGACTATCTGCAAGGCTAGTAGAGGAAACACAGTTTCTTTCCAGTCAGATATTTGGCATGAACAACCTGTGAAACTGGCTTTCCCTGACCTCTTCTCATTTACAAACAAGACGGACATTACGATGGAAAAGGCTCAGATGACCACATACCTTGCACAGATATTCCACAGACCACTCTCACAACATGCATTTGAACAATTCCAACAACTCCAATTGATACTTGTGACGCCCCCGATTCAATCGTACACTAATCATGCACGCAAATGTGTACGATCAAGATCAGGGACTCACGGGAAGATATCACAACACAACTCTACAAATAAAATAAGTCATACAAGCATCATAATACAAGTCAGGGGCCTCGAGGGCTCGAATACAAGTGCTCGATCATAGACGAGTCAGCGGAAGCAACAATATCTGAGTACAGACATAAGTTAAACAAGGTTGCCATAAGATGGCTAGCACAATCTGGGATACAGATCGAACGAGGCGCAGGCCTCCTGCCTGGGATCCTCCTAACTACTCCTGGTCGTCGCCAGCGGGCTGCACGTAGTAGCAGGCACCTCCAGTGTAGAAGGAGTCGTCGTCGACGGTGGCGTCTGGATCCTGGGCTCCATCGTCTGGTTGCAGCAATCGGGTAGAGGAATGGGGAAAAGGGGGAAACAAAGCAACCGTGAGTACTCATCCAAAGTACTCGCAAGCAAGGAGCTACACTACATATGCATGGATATATGTGTAAAGGGCCATATCAGTGGACTGAACTGCAGAATGCCAGAATAAGAGGGGGATAGCTAATCCTGTCGAAGACTACGCTTCTGGCAGCCTCCGTCTTGCAGCATGTAGAAGAGAGTAGACTGAAGTCCTCCAAGTAGCATCGTATAGCATAATCCTACCCGGCGATCCCCTCCTCGTTGCCCTGTTAGAGAGCGATCACCGGGTTATATCTGGCACTTGGAAGGGTGTGTTTTATTAAGTATCCGGTTCTAGTTGTCATAAGGTCAAGGTACAACTCTGGGTCGTCCTTTTACCGAGGGACACGGCTATTCGAATAGATAAACTTCCCTGCAGGGGTGCACCACATAACCCAACACGCTTGATCCCATTTGGCCGGACACACTTTCCTGGGTCATGCCCGGCCTCGGAAGATCAACACGTCGTAGCCCCACCTAGGCACAACAGAGAGGTCAGCACGCCGGTCTAAACCTAAGCGCGCAGGGGTCTGGGCCCATCGCCTTGAGCACACCTGCACGTTGCGAGGGCGGCCGGAAGCAGACCTAGCAACCTCCAGTACAACGGAAGTCACGTTACGCGGCCCAATCTGGCGCGCGCCGCTCAGTCGCTGACGTCACGAAGGCTTCGGCTGATACCACGACGCCGGGATACCCATAACTACTCCCGCGTAGATGGTTAGTGCGTATAGACCAAAAGGCCAGACTCAGATCAAATACCCAGATCTCGTTAAGCGTGTTAAGTATCCGCGAACGCTGACCAGGGCCAGGCCCACCTCTCTCCTAGGTGGTCTGAACCTGCCCTGTCGCTCCGCCACAAAGTAACAGTCGGGGGCCGTCGGGAACCCAGGCCCACCTCTACCAGGATGGAGCCACCTGCCCCTTCAGCCCCCATCTCCGAACAGTATCATAGGTAATGTAACAGTGTAAAGTATATAGTATATGCCCGTGATCACCTCCCGAAGTGATCACGGCCCAGTAGTATAGCATGGCAGACGGACAAGAGTGTAGGGCCACTGATGGAACACTAGCATCCTATACTAGCAGTAGGATAGCAGGTAAAGGTAACAACTGTAGTAACAAGGACAGGCTATGCAGCAGTATAGGATTAACTGAAAGCAGTAACATGCTACACTACTCTAATGCAAGAAGTATAGAGAAGGAATAGGCGATATCTGGTGATCAAAGGGGGGGCTTGCCTGGTTGCTCTGGCAAGAAGGAGGGGGTCGTCGATGTAGTCGATCACAGGGGGTTACCGGCATCGGTCTCAGGGTCTACCGAAAAGAAGTAACGGAGGGGAACACAATAAATAACAAAGCAATCAAATGTAACACAAAGCAAGAAGCGGCAATACGCGGTGCTAGAGGTGACCTAACGCAGTAGGAGGTGAAACCGGCGAAGGGGGAAAACATCCGGGAAAGTATCCCCGGTGTTTCGCGTTTTCGGACCGGTGAACCGGAGGGGGAAAGTTGCGAGTTCGATAGGTTAGGGATGCGTGGCGGACGTACGGGCTGTGTATCCGGGTTCGTCTCATCGTTCTGAGCAACTTTCATGTACAAAGTTTTTCCATCCGAGCTACGGTTTATTTAATATTAATTTTAAAAGTTTTAAATTAATTTTAGCATTTATTTAATTAACTTAATACAACATTATCCAGAACAGTGCATGCTGACGTCATCATCATGACGTCAGCATGACGTCAGCAGTTAACAGGGGGTTGATTGGGTCAAACTGACATGTGGGCCACGTCTGTCATTGACACAGTTAACTAAACATGATTAGTCAATTTAATTAAAGGGATTAGGTTAATTAAAATCAATTAATTTAGTTAATTAATTAATATTTATTATTATTATTATTATTTTATTTATTTTATTGTCCTGGGGCTGGGGCCCCTTTGTCAGTGGGCCAAAGGCCTTATCGGTTCGGTCTAACGGGCGCCATGTGCAGGGGGTGCGGGCGCAACCCGTAGCCCGATTGGGCGCCTGCACAGGCCAGTGGAGGCACCAGGCGCGGGTGGCCGTGGCCACGGCGAGGCCACGGGCGGAGCGGTGCCGTGGTGAAGCGGCGGCCACCGGAGGAGGGCGCCCGGGCCATGGAGAGGTGCAGCCGGACCGAACGGCGACCGGCCTTGGTCAGTCACCATGGGCAGGGAAGAGGGGAGGCGGGCGTTAGCCGCGATGACCGGGGGGGCGATGACTGGGGCGGTACAGGTGGCCGCGGCGAGGGCGCGCGCGCTAGTGCGCGCGACCAAGCAGGGGAGTGAGGGCGGCGGTTGCGGTGAGCGCACGGAGAGCGCGGGGTTGCGGGCGTTCGGGCGCGACGAGTGGGATGGCGAGGCGTGCACGGGACGCACGCACGCGGTGGCCGCGGCGACGAGCGCCGGGCGCGCGCGGTGGCGCGTCGAGCAGGGGAGGCCGGTGCGGGTGGCGACGGAAAGATGTGCAGAGCGGCGAAAAGAGGAAGAGGAGGCCGTGGCCTCACTGGCGTTGCAGAGACGAGGGTCGGCGAGGCTCGGTGGAGCCTTTGGGGAGGAGGACGGGGACGACGGCAACGTAGAGGGGGAGGTCCGGCACGGAGGAGTCGAAGAGGAGGACGGCAGGGCAGCTCCGACGACGGCGGGGTCCAGCGGCGTCGGGGGCGATGGGCGTCGCGGTCGGCTCGGGCGAAGGGCGACGGGGTCGGAAGACGTGTGGCGCCGGCGAGAGGGCTTCAGCATCGAGAGGTCGAGGGAGAGGGGGTAGAGAGCGAGGTGGAGTGGGGGGGGGGGGTTTCCCCTCGATCCAGATTGGATCGGGAGGGGGAGAGGGTGTGGCGTCATGGGGGGGGGGGAATGGTGTGTCGGTGTCTAGGGTTCGGTGGGGAGGGGGGTTATACAGGGGGGCGACTGGGCCGGCCTGGGGCCCGATGGCCAGCTGGGCCACGGCCCAGCAGGGGGTCTCCTGCCTTCTTTTTGTTTTTGCTTTGCCTTTTCTTCTTTTTTTACTTTTCTTTTATTTATTATTTCATGTTTTCATTTACAGTTTCTTTTATTTTAGTTTATAAAATACCCAGTGAGCACCTAAATTAGTATTACTAATCAGTCCATTGTCACAATTATTTTGGCACACTACTAATTTAGTTTTATTATTATAACTTGAAAAAGGCATTTAATTAATTTGTTTTTGCTGTCATTTCTATTACATTAGTGCATTTAAATATTTTATTAAAAGCTAATTTATTCACCACCATCACTTACGATTTATTTGACACAACCAGAACATTTTAGTTTTGATATTTGAAAACTTTAATTGTTTGACTTGATTTTGAATTTGAATTTTGAATCGGTTTTTTTTTAAACTAACCCAAGATTAACTACTGTGACAGAGGTGACGGGGCATCATTACGGGGTTTACTATAGCCTAATTATCCGGGCGTCACAACTTGCTAACAGGGAACAACAGCAACAGGAAGATCTATGGAAATAAAAATGGAGAGCCAACCATTACTCCGCAATTCAAATGTACAAATGCCTGATGGCACCAAGCTCAACTCATATCATATTTAAGAAGATTTGGAAATGCGTTGTGAGACTCAGACATAAGATTTTCATTTGGCTCCTCATATATAATAGAATCAATACAAGGAATCTTCTCAACAGAAAGTCTTTGTTCCCACAGAGTTATAATTGTGCTCTTTGTGCTAATAACACTGAAGAAACACTTATGCATTTCTTCTGGGATTGCCCATTCTCTCTCTAGTGTCGGGACCATATCATGCCACATAAACCTAGAGGCACCTCCAACTACGATGAAATATGTATCTCACTCCAACACCTTCGAGGAGACATTAGTTTATCCATTCTTATTGCTGGTTGGGGCATTTGGTCTATTCGAAATGACAAGATTTTAGAAATGCGGTGCCCCACCTTCAGAGTTGGACATACTACTTCAAAGAGTGCCCCACTGCTGCTATGATTAGAGCCAAATCAAGCACTGCAGATAAGATCAAAACATGGATTGATAGTTACCTATAAACTGTTTTAACGACTGAGTTTCAAAGAACTGGTGTTGGTTGAGGATTATAGGCCAGTTTGGTTGGAGTCCACGACTCCACGTCTGGGTAAAAAAGGAGCCTGGCCTGGGCCTGGGAAAGTGAAAAAATATGCCTGGTCAGGCTAGCCAGGGTTGGTGTGTTTGGCAGGTGTCTTGAGCCCGGCTAGCAATCAATTGCTTTGTCAGTCTATAAAAAAAGATTGACCTGTAACTTCATCGGACAATAACCAATAAAAAGCGTAACTAGTGTCCCAGGCTAGCGCCAAGCATTCGATTCCGGATGCCTGGCTCAGGCTAACAACCATGCATGCGCTCCTGCCAGGCTAATGACCACCAAATGCTCTACATGCCAGGCTTACTCAGGACAGGAACAAAACAACATCCAGGCTGCTCAGGCACGGTTCAAGCCAGGTAAATCTTTGCCAGGCCTCCAACCAAACAAGCCATATATCCTCCTTTGTAATATGTTTGTATATATTTGATTAATGAAAATTACCGTGTAACAATTGTTCTACGGTCTTGCCCTCAAAAATATATTATACACAAAAGGAAGAAGGATATGGCAATTCCCATTCAGGTGCTCACTTTTGGCAATACTACTGCAGCCCAAAACTAGGTAACTTCCCAAAGATGACAGTGCAGTTTGCAAATTGTTGCGAACAAAAACCAGATGAATAGATGGTGCCACACGACATGGTACAAGTTCAACAAATCGTTATGAACAAGAATCAAGATCAGATGATGGTCATACACCATGAAGTGAACATGTTTTTAATGATCTGCCACTGATATAGTATTTATTTCATGAATTATAACACTACGATCCACATGTACATAGGACAATGAACACCTCTACCTCATATAACTCAGTTGCAAAATCAACAACACATATAGCTTAACTGGTGCAACTACACATTCTCAGTAATACACTGAACCAAAAGGTGGTCAGAATCAGTAATTAACTCTGACATCACTTTCGCATTTCAATATGCAATGTCAACACCGTGCGCTTCCTGTCCGCCTCGGCCGTCTCCACGAGCTCCACCTCCCTCATCCACCGGCGCAGGCTGCTGTAAGAAATAATTCATTGCACAGCGCAAATTGACCCGAATTTTCACCAGCTTGGTGACGAGATTCTCGCAAAAAAAAAGACTCCGATAAGTGTCACACGTGTGACACGAACACATGGCAACTCTAAATGTTTCTGAAGGCAACTTTTAGTTGTCAAAAATGGCAACTTTCTTTTTTGATGCCAAGTTTTAATTTTTGGGGGTTTGTTTTTTCTTTCAGATGACATTTTTTTCCTTTTTGAAAATCTTGAGATTTTACGAAGTTATCATAGGTCTCAACGGAAACGTCTCCTCCCACTCAATGTTTATTACCGGAAATACTGAAATAAATTCAACCACAGATTGTTCCGCTTCAGATGACAATTTTAGTTGTAATAAACGTCATGGTAGGATTCCTTCGTGCCACACATGTGACGCTATCATTTGAGGAAAAAAATTGATCACGTGATCCACGTAGGCGGGCAGTCAATCTCGTACGGGCAAGCCCTCCACCATACGCAGGCATTCCTCGCACAGAACTCCGATTTGCAGCGCAGGACCTCCCCGACCGCCTCGGCGCGCCCGGTCCGGAGATCCAGCGCGAAGCTGCCCAGGGCGACCGTGTTGAACACCAGCACGTTGCTCTTCTCGCAGTACCACAGCAGCTTCACGCCGCCAATGTCGTCGACAGCGTCCCCGCCGCCGCAGCAGCTTGAGATCGCCCGGCGCAGATCGACGTCGCCGCCGCGGTGCCAGGTGCACCCCGTGGGAATGGAGCGATCGACACTTCTCTTCACGGTCCACCATCTCTTGAGCACGGGGCCGTCGTACTCGGCCAGCCCGAAGGCGAGGAGCGCGCCGTCGCTGCTGCGGCAGCCGAGCACGACGCCGAAGTCCCAGTACGCGCCAGAGCAGCGGCTTTCGCCCGGGAGGTCCAGCAGCTCGACGTACCCTCGCCATCGCATGTCCAGCGCCAACGCGACCCGGGCGGCGCGGGCGCCGTGGTCGCGGGAGCTCTGCCAGTAGATGACGCCGTCGTCGTCGACCACCGGGAGGTTCTTTGGGTGCATCTCCAGACTCGTCCAGGATTGGCGAAGCGGGGACCGGGACCGGGGCCGGGACCTGAAGTCCCACTCCCGCCACTCGTCAACCATAGCGATGGGGACGTACGGGATCTCGAGGCGACGCGTCGGGCTCCAGCTCATCGTGCGGGAGGAGAAGCTGTCTACCCAGAGCTCATGCTCTTCCATGTGGATCGCTGCCAAGACGAGCTCGAAGGATGAGACCGGCGGCGGTGATGCGCGGCTGCGCAGGTCTCTCCCGGTGAGCAACGCGCAGCCGTACTCCCAGAACCCGATGTCGTCGTGAACCCGGTACGGCGGCAGGAAGTGGCAGAGGCCGGTGGAGGGGTTGCACACGCAGTAGTTGATGGTCGTCGGGGTGCCGGCGAGGACGGCGGCGCGGCTGAGCACGAGATAGCCGTTGCGGGACAGGACGGGGTCCAGGTCGCGGCAGCGAGGGTCGAGCCGCGGGACGCACGGGCACCGCCAGCCGGCCGGGCCGCCCGGACACTCCACGAAGCGCGGCGGGAGCATCGCCTGCTCGTCGTCCTCCGCGTGGTCGAACGCGAAGAAGCCTAGCAGGAGCGCGCGCCGCGGACGGGCCGCGCGGCGGGCGAAGGAGCGACGTGACACCAGGCGGAGCCACGGCCGGCAGGTGACGGCGCAGCGCGCAACCGTGGATGGCGAGGCGCGCTTGAGGATCTCGAGGACTAGCTCGGTCGGCAGGATAACTCCAGCGTCCCCGTGTTTGCGACAGCGCCGGCGCCGGCGCCGGCGACGTTGTTTCACGTCGGGAACTTTCGGCGTCGAGTCGGATGCTCGCAGGCGCACCATCATACTACAACTGTACGCGCGTGGGAGCAGCGAACGCGCGTCCAATGTACTGTTGCTTGTTCGGTTCCCGTACATATATATCGACCTCCGTGACGGAGTTGAGTTGGTTACAGGTCCGATGAGCCGTCCCACCTGTGTTTGTAACCGAGTAGGGGTTGGATAAATTGTCAATGAAAACCACGACCATTTTCAACATTTTTTTGGGGAAACATTATCTACAGAACGTTTTCTTCGTGTAAGAAAAAAGAGTTTTATTTCAAAATTATGGTGTTACAGTCAAGAGGCAAAAATTCCTCAATACAAGGGAGACCTTGACCTAACCACACAGCCGTGACACACTCTACGCGACTATATTTTGCCAAACAATCTGCCACAACATTTTTGTTCACAATGTAATTTCTAAGAAATTAACTCCCTATCCTCCATTGCTGCCTTTTTTTTAACAGTCCATTGCTGCCTTGATCTCCGCCACAAGATGACCATATGCGGGAGATAAAACTGCAATTGCCTCAGAGGAATCCGACTGAACTATGATTGGTAAGAAAGTATCATACCTTGCATGATCGCATGTAACTCCGCCAACAAAGAATTATTACAACTGAAAATATTCCGATAAGCTGCAAGATGATGTAACCGTCGTGTGTCCTCAGAATCATACCTTCCGCTACCACCTCAGCGAACCCACTAAACTTGCCATGCCATACCAACTAAAGTTGTCATGGCAACATTAATAAATTTGTCACGATTAGAGGCGAAAGTTGTCATGTAGAGCCAAAAAAATGGCAGAAAAATTTTCATGCCGCGCATAGAAATTGCCATCCATTAGATCGTGATTCGACAATTGAGGGCATTCCCAAGAAGCCGTAAAAATCTGACAATCCCCATGTATTGGCTTACCTACTGATTACTAAAGCTAGGAGATGAGATGTATGCCCTAATCAGATGAGAGTGGCGGAGCTAGCAGGCCAAAGACAAATCATAAATACTTCCTCCGTCTCACAGTACAAAAATATTTTTTAGGCTATTGGCAGATAAAAAATATTAATGTTCAATCTACGTGTTGGTAAAACGAATTCTCCACAAAGGACGCGTTTGGTTGCGAACGCAGTGGGCTGGCTCGCATGTGCACGAAGCTTAAAGCAGCCCTCAGCCTGGCTTGCTAGAAACTGCCGAGCCGGCGCAATCTCGCACGCGGGGGGCAGGGCGGAAGCGAGCGGGGATGGCGGGAGATGGAAATCGGGCGCGGCAGCATGGCGCCAAATCTAGGCTCCTCCTCCCCCCCCTCTCACCCATTTACTCAGTCACCGCTACCTCTAGGACGACCACCTCCTCTAGCCTCACCACCACCGGCGGCAGCGACTCAGATCTGTGCGGACGAGGCGGCGACAGAACCGGCGGTAGGAGTTGTTGCTGCTCTTCCATTTGGCCACCGTCTGTTTGTCCTTGACTCAGCCATGCCCCCCCCTTCGGCGTCCTCGTCTTCGTTGTCGGTAAGCAACACCGTCTGTCACCTATGTTAGGTGCATTGTTAGGCCGTTAGGCAAGGTGTAGGATCGATTTCCCCATTGCTCAATGCACCCTCGATGTGGACTATGTTATGAAGGAAATATGCCCTAGAGGCAATAATAAAGTTATTATTTATTTCCTCATATATCATGATAAATGTTTATTATTCATGCTAGAATTGTATTAGCCGGAAACATAATACATGTGTGAATATATAAACAAACAGAGTGTCACTAGTATGCCTCTACTTGACTAGCTCGTTAATCAAAGATGGTTATGTTTCCTAACCATGAACAAAGAGTTGTTATTTGATTAACGAGGTCACATCATTAGTTGAATGATCTGATTGACATGACCCATTCCATTAGCTTAGCACCCGATCGTTTAGTATGTTGCTATTGCTTTCTTCATGACTTATACATGTTCCTATGACTATGAGATTATGCAACTCCCGTTTACCGGAGGAACACTTTGTGTGCTACCAAACGTCACAACGTAACTGGGTGATTATAAAGGTGCTCTACAGGTGTCTCCAAAGGTACTTGTTGGGTTGGCGTATTTCGAGATTAGGATTTGTCACTCCGATAGTCGGAGAGGTATCTCTGGGCCCTCTCGGTAATGCACATCACATAAGCCTTGCAAGCATTACAACTAATATGTTAGTTGTGAGATGATGTATTACGGAACGAGTAAAGAGACTTGCCGGCAACGAGATTGAACTAGGTATTGGATACCGATGATCGAATCTCGGGCAAGTAACATACCGATGACAAAAGGAACAACGTATGTTGTTATGCGGTCTGACTGATAAAGATCTTCGTAGAATATGTAGGAGCCAATATGGGCATCCAGGTCCCGCTATTGGTTATTGACCAGAGACGTGTCTCGGTCATGTCTACATTGTTCTCGAACCGTAGGGTCCACACGCTTAACGTTACGATGACAGTTATTATGAGTTTATACATTTTGATGTACCGAAGGTAGTTCGGAGTCCCGGATGTGATCACGGACATGACGAGGAGTCTCGAAATGGTCGAGACATAAAGATTGATATATTGGAAGCCTATATTTGGACATCGGAATCGATCCGGGTGAAATCGGCATTTTACCGGAGTACCGAGGGGTTACCGGAACCCCCCCGGGGGTTAATGGGCCTTCATGGGCCATAAGGGAGAAGAGAGGGGCCGACCAGGGCAGGCCGCGCACCCCCTCCCCCCTAGTCCGAATAGGACAAGGAAGGGGGGGCGGCGCCCCCTCTTTCCTCTTCTCCATCCCCCTTTCCTTCTCCAACAAGGCAAGAGGGGGGGGGGGAATCCTACTCCCGGTGGGAGTAGGACTCCTCCAGACGCACCCCTTGGGGGCCGGCCGCACCTCCCCCCTCCCTCCTTTATATACGGGGGCAGGGGGGCACCCTAGTACAGACAAGTTGATCTTCGTGATCGTTCCTTAGCCGTGTGCGGTGCCCTCCTCCACCATATTCCACCTCGGTCATATCGTTGCAGTGCTTAGGCGAAGCCCTGCGTCGGTAGAACATCATCATCGTCATCACGCCGTCGTGCTGACGGAACTCATCCCCGAAGCTTTGCTGGATCGGAGCCCGGGGAGCGTCATCGAGCTGGACGTGTGCTAAGAACTCGGAGGTGCCGGAGTAACGGTGCTTGGATCGGTCGGACCAGGAAGACGTACGACTACTTCCTCTACGTTGCGTCAACGCTTCCGCTTCGGTCTACGAGGGTATGTAGACAACACTCTCCCCTCTCGTTGCTATGCATCACCATGATCTTGCGTGTGCGCAGGAAATTTTTTGAAATTACTACGTTCCCCAACAGTGGCACCCGAGCCTAGGGTTTTATGGTTTGATGTTATATGCACGAGTAGAACACAAATGAGTTGTGGGCGATATAAGTCATACTGCCTACCAGCATGTCATACTTTGGTTCGGCGGTATTGTTGGATGAAGCGGCCCGAACCGACATTACGCGTACGCTTACGCGAGACTGGTTCTACCGCCGTGCTTTGCACACAGGTGGCTGGCGGGTGTCAGTTTCTCCAACTTTAGTTGAACCGAGTGTGGCTACGCCCGGTCCTTGCGAAGGTTAAACGGCATCAACTTGACAAACTATCGTTGTGGTTTTGATGCGTAGGTGAGACTGGTTCTTGCTTAAGCCCGTAGCAGCCACGTAAAACTTGCAACAAACAAAGTAGAGGACGTCTAACTTGTTTTTGCAGGGCATGTTGTGATATGATATGGTCAAGGCATGATGCTAAATTTTATTGTATGAGATGATCATGTTTTGTAACTGAGTTATCGGCAACTGGCAGGAGCCATATGGTTGTCGCTTTATTGTATGCAATGCAATTGCCCTGTAATGCTTTACTTTATCACTAAGCGGTAGCGATAGTCGTAGAAGCATAAGATTGGCGAGACGACAACGATGCTACGATGGAGATCAAGGTGTCGCGCCGGTGACGATGGTGATCATGACGGTGCTTCGAAGATGGAGATCACAAGCACAAGATGATGATGGCCATATCATATCACTTATATTGATTGCATGTGATGTTTATCTTTTATGCATCTTATCTTGCTTTGATTGACGATAGCATTTTAAGATGATCTCTCACTAATTATCAAGAAGTGTTCTCCCTGAGTATGCACCGTTGCGAAAGTTCTTCGTGCTGAGACACCACGTGATGATTGGGTGTGATAGGCTCTACGTTCAAATACAACGGGTGCAAAACAGTTGCACACGCGGAATACTCAGGTTATACTTGACGAGCCAAGCATATACAGATATGGCCTCAGAACACGGAGACCGAAAGGTCGAGCGTGAATCATATAGTAGATATGATCAACATAGTGATGTTCACCATTGAAACTACTCCATCTCACGTGATGATCGGACATGGTTTAGTTGATGTGGATCATGTGATCACTTAGAGAATTAGAGGGATGTCTATCTAAGTGTGAGTTCTTAAGTAATATAATTAATTGAACTTAAATTTATCATGAACTTAGTCCCTGATAGTATCTTGCTTGTTTATGTTGATTGTAGATAGATGGCCCGTGCTGTTGTTCCGTTGAATTTTAATGCGTTCCTTGAGAAAGCAAAGTTGAAAGATGATGGTAGCAATTACACGGACTGGGTCCGTAACTTGAGGATTATCCTCATTGCTGCACAGAAGAGTTATGTCCTGGAAGCACCGCTGGGTGCCAGGCCTGCTACAGGAGCAACACCAGATGTTATGAACGTCTGGCAGAGCAAAGCTGATGACTACTCGATAGTTCAGTGTGCCATGCTTTACGGCTTAGAACCGGGACTTCAACGACGTTTTGAACGTCATGGAGCATATGAGATGTTCCAGGAGTTGAAGTTAATATTCCAACAGAATGCCCGGATTGAGAGATATGAGGTCTCCAATAAGTTCTATAGCTGCAAGATGGAGGAGAATAGTTCTGTCAGTGAGCATATACTCAAAATGTCTGGGTATTGTAATCACTTGATTCAACTGGGAGTTAATCTTCCGGATGATTGCGTCATTGACAGAATTCTCCAATCACTTCCACCAAGCTACAAAGGCTTCGTGATGAACTATAATATGCAAGGGATGGATAAGACGATTCCCGAGCTCTTCGCAATACTAAAGGCTGCGGAGCTAGAAATCAAGAAGGAACATCAAGTGTTGATGGTCAACAAGACCACTAGTTTCAAGAAAAAGGGCAAAAGGAAAAAGAAGGGGAACTTCAAGAAAAACAGCAAGCAAGTTGCTGCTCAAGAGAAGAAACCCAAGTCTGGACCTAAGCCTGAAACTGAGTGCTTCTACTGCAAGCAGACTGATCACTGGAAGCGGAACAACCCCAAGTATTTAGCGGATAAGAAGGATGACAAGGTGAACAAAGGTATATATGATATACATATTATTGATGTGTACCTTACTAATACTCGCAGTAGTACCTGGGTATTTGATACTGGTTCTGTTGCTAATATTTGCAACTCGAAACATGAACTACGGATTGTTCGATGGTATTTTGTGCATTGCTGCATAAAATAATAATTTTATTTTTCAATGAGTTTTGATGCAGGTTATCTGTGCAAAGGCAAGTGGTTAATAATACAAAGGCGAAATGCTATTCCATGGCACATGCCCGCACGTACTTAAACAGGTACATGCATGAAATCATGGTGCAACTACTACATGTGCATGCACACACACGTCCTAGCAGTGGGCATTTTTAATCTAGACACGTAGCTTAGTTTAGACACATATAAATAGTTATGTATTTGAATACCGGCAAGCTCGCGTTACATATCCGAATACCCGTTTGTATGCATACATCATATAGGTACGTATTTGAGTATCTACGTCTGGCCGGTGAGCGCGCACGCATACTTCTCCGAATACTTGATATACATGTACGTCGTTTCCTTCTTTTGATATTTGGACAGGTACGTGAAATATGGGCGTGTCTTCGATGGGTGCAATCTAACACATACGTGACTGGAATCAGATGATAGGCTCACGTGAGCAGCCTATGTACGTATATTTGACAAGCCATCAAAATTGGAAATGGATACAATCGACCACAGAACCACATAAAAAAAAGGTACGCGCCAACTAACATGGTATACATGGGGTTGACCATTTACTTTTATATGTACAGACTTGGACGTCAAGACAAACAATAGAAGGAAATATTAGGACGATGCAACCCTATCCATCCAACACCGCAGCCTATATAAGCTAGCCAACCAAGGCACCGAAGGGGGGGAGCTAGCTAGCATAGCTGGTGCAACAAAAAAACGCAGCCGAGGAGACGATGGCGTGGCCGTGCCCACGCGTTCGTAGGCACCAGATGTGATGAGCCCAGAAACGCCGGCCACAACGGCGGCCTGCCCACGGCGAGGATGCAGGCGCCCGAGGAGATGATGAAACGGGAGCTGATCGAGCCCCATTGACTAACTTTATTTGTTATTGTGTATTTCATCTATCAGATGCCGCACATCCATCCATCAAGCAGCAGCAAAGCTACGCACACGTCCCTGGCCAAAAACTCACGCACGCACCGGGCAGGGACGCCCCTGTTGGCGGCGTCAAACCCAAGTGCAAAGGAGGACGTGCTCACAGCGGCGTGGTGGTCGGTAGGCCACTGGCCACGGCATGCTAGAGGATACGTAGAGGACGCCGCTGACAGCAGGTGCACTATGACATGGAGGCGAGCTCGGATGCATGCATGTGCAACAACCCTCTTGGTACGTACATTCTTTTTCTTACCAGGTTCCATGGAGGAGGAGGAGACACGCCCGTGGCGACGTCGCCAAATTGGAACTCAAGCACGAAGGAGGACGCGCCTGCGATGGCCGCGTAGGCCCTGTCTTGCGGCGACGAGTGTGCCAGGAGATGACAAGGTGCACACAAGGAGGAGGCGCAGCAAAGGGGATCCGAGGCAGCCGAGGCCAAGAGAGATACAACACACATATCAAGACCCAGGAGGCACCTTCGGGAGGACTTGAAGATGATGGCCGCTGTGTGTAGGTTGCAAGCAGCACGCGCCTGAAGGCGGCGGGCGGTGCCGGTAGCTGAGGAGATCAAGACGCGCTGTGCACCCAAGAGGACGCGCCCATGGCAGCGGGGCGTGCATCGAGAAGGATGCAATGACGACTATGGAAACGGCGTCACAATCATATTTCTTTTACAATGTGTTGTCAGCTATTTTGCAGGAAGAACTCGCGCAAGCACAAATAGAAGAGGCTACGCCCGGGCAAAGGAGACGCGCCGGCGACGGCAACGTCCAGAGAACCCAGGCAGCAAAGGAGAGAAGGAGGCAGCACCGGTGTATGACGATGCGCCATGGTGCCGAACACGCCGCCGAGATAACGGCTCTGCGGAGATACGGCCGTGGGAGACATCTACATGCATGCAATCACAAGCATCGTGCAACAGCTAGCACGCCATCTGGTACGTAGAAGTGGTTGTTTGCAGGTTTCACTGCGGCAAGCACCAGATCACATCAAGACGACGAGGCTACTTCCGCACTTCACCAAAACGCTGAAGACGACGACGTACCAATGGTGCTGCCTGCGCGCAGCCCGCTGGACTCCTTCGTGGTGGCCGCCCATGGAGACAACGCCGCCACCCTCTACTTCAAGCCGACGTCTACTTTGTCAAGCTGGAGTCCCGGAGGCGCGGAGCTTGCAAGGATGCCGCCGCCGTGCCACAACGGATCGCGGCGCGGAGTTCGTCAAGATGACGCCAATGTCAACAACATCAACCCGGTACCGCGAAGGATCGTGGCGCATGTCTACCTCGTCAAGATGGAGGCCGCGACCCGGAGCCATGAAGATGACACACGCCCTCGGTGCTGCCCGCAACACGAAGCCCGCGATGCGAAGAAGATGGTGCTACGCAATGACGCGGCTCCACCAACCCTTACCACTACATGGTGCTATTTGCGACACGAAGCCCATGAAGACGAGGCGTGATGGCGAGGAGGCGACGTGACTTCACCAACACTAACTCCCGATGGCCCTGTGAGGCGGTGCCCTTGTCTTGGAGGACCGTCGTAAACACGGCGTCCAGCCGAGACGAGGCGCCAACCACGCCGGCATTGTCGATATGACTGAGCGTTGGTTTTACACCGACGCCGGTCTCCATAAGAATACTCCCGCGAGGCAAACCCCTAGGGTACCCCGTCGAAACCGCTGCATCGTCAAGAAGTCCGAGCTGAGCAGGACCCATGCAACTTCAACACCAACTACATCAACGTTGTCAAGACCGACGAGGCGCGACAGCGAGGGCGAACATGGCCAGCACAAAGCCATGTTTTGAGCGGCACGTGTACCGACGAGGACACGGGCTTTGCCGCCGCCCACACCATACACTCACACCATCATCATCATGCATGGAGAACGCGAAGCGAAGACGACAAAGACGACTACACGGCTTAATCGGAGGTATCTCGCGGAGCAACCCGCGGGAGTAATTAACCGGGAGCTTTTCGAGGCCCCGAGAACCAGGAGACCGCACATCGCCATAGTCAGGCAGGCCGCGCTAGTAGGCCACGGAGCGCAACCATTTTTTTATGGGATCTTGTAATTTTGTTCATCCAAAGAGATAAATGAAATACTTGTTTCCCGTATCACTTTTCTTTGTGTACTACGGTACACTGGCACGCCCGCATTTTTCTTTTCCCCGGCGCATGAGAGAAATCCACACTCCTTCTCTTCCCTTCTCACGGAGTGCTATATAAGATTTTTCTCGTGTCAAACAAATTGGCACGCCCAGTGGGACGTGGTTCTCCTCCCATCTTTGCTTCGCTGTGGTCGTCGAAATCGTCTTCGCCAATCTCCAATGTGTACATCATGCTGCAAGGATCTTCGCCGGCAAGCCTCTTTCTTGCAGGTGAACTCTACCACGACAGCTAATCGGAGCCGCGATGATCTAGTATGGATCATTGCCGCCTATGGTCTTCTTCGAGCATGGCGCCAGGGTCTACATGTACCAAGCCTAAGATACCGCACAGTTTCAAACTGTGCAGTCAAAGAAGGCGCAAAGGTGAGCGGCCGCCAAGACGATGGAGCGCCACGAGCTAATGCTGGAGGTGCACCCAGTTGAAGGAATCATCAAGGGCGGACATCTATGAAGACATGGATGCAGCTCAACGCCTCCGTGCTAATACTGTCAATGGGAGGGCTATTGCGGCATCCTTTCATGCCTCTACCCGGCTCGGCTCCCACTCAGAGCCGCCAACGCCAACACCACGACGCACCGAGGGCAAGCTAGGTGAAGGCTTGGAGGCCATCTCCCACAACCCACGTAGGATCATGGTTGCCGATGGTCAAGACATCAAGATGATGAGAGGAACCCTCGGCCCACTCAACGTTGGCGGCCATGGGACCCTCCACGGCAAACACTTCCACCACAACAGGCGGCCCGTCCTAGGCTGGGAGCTCGATCACAGCTCCATGTGACGGCCGACGGGGCTCCATCATCCAGTCGGCACCATGTGCCACTCCGTCCTCTCCAGGTGAAGGGTTGTCAGTGTAGGCACCAACTGCGGCTCACCCGAGCTGACACGGGACTCCTCCAAGGTGGGTTATCATCCACACCATCACCAACAATGAGTGCCCCCAAGGCGGGGCACGGTCTACACCTCCGTCGGCATGGAGTTCCCACAAGACGGGGCACCATCTACCTCAGTTGACATGAAGCTCGACTAGGAGGGATGCCTTTTTCACATCCGTCGACACATATATCGCCAAAGATGAGACGTCATCTACACCGCCATCGCGGAGCTTGAGCAAGGTGGGGACATCATCTACATCGTTGCTGCCTACAAGAAGCTGGGCCCAGGCGGGGCTCGCTCTACACCACCGCAAGCAAGGTGTTTAGCCTTGGGTGGGGCTCGGTCTGAACCATCCTAGACATGTGCACGCTCCAGGTGGACCATCATCAACACCGTCACTAACTGGGGGCATGCGCCAGCTACACCAACATGGAACTCGGCAAAGGAGGCACCAAAGGAGACGCGCCGTAACGGCAGCGTCCAGGAGATGTCATCAAAAGATTGAAGTGCACTAGGGAGGCGACGACATATTGGTGGTGGCAAACACACCACGTGCGCCTTGAGGTTGCATTACCAAGAAGACTTGCAAGACAAAGACTCACGCAGGGGGCGGAGGAGTGGCCGCGCCCATGGCTATGGCACGCTCGCCCGGCAACATGTGTGCGGCCCGGTGCTGTCCGGCGGCGACAGTGAATGAGCCGAGCTGGACGCATGGCCAAGAAAAGGTACCCACACATCCATCCATCACCCAACACATCATCCAGCCATCTCTCATCACATCCGCCCAGCATACACACACCTGAGGAGCACGCACAAGCGGCAATGGTTGGACGAGCCAACGGCGGCGGCGGTCTCGTCGGGTAACGCGCGTGCCCTGGCCCTAATCAGCGGCCATCGTGTGAGGAGATGCACCCGTGGATGTCCATGGAGAAGCCGAGCTGCCAGAGGAATCTGAGGCGCACGCACTCTACCTGGCTCGGCGGACGGCTCCGGTGGCAACATGCCTGTCGGGAGAGGCATAACGATGTATCTCCTTGTGTTATATCCACTTTCTTGCAGGATGGTAAGCGTTTAGGAGATGGGGAAGCAGCCGTAACAGAGCAGGTCCTAGGAAAACACACCCTCAAAAAAAGGCACAAAGAGAAGGGAAGGAGCCAAGAGACAAGAGACGCGCCGACTGCGGCGGCGAGTACGACGACCTCGTTTGGAGGTGCATGTGGACTAGACCGGCAAGAGAACGTCGCGACGGCGGCGACGGCAGCATCACCCATCCAAGCTCTAAGATGCACCGGCAGCGACGGCAAGACAGCCGCGTGAAATCAAGCTAGCTCTCTACAGGAGCATTTGAAGACATCTTGGGTTGCATGGCACATGCATACGAGGCCACGCACAATTTTTTTTTAATAATTCTTTTCTTTGCTCTCACTTAGCAAACGCAGACGAAGATGGAGACGCGCCCGCGGTGTGGCAGCATCAAGGGAGCCGCCGAAGAGGCCCTAGCACTCGATGCACTTGCTCCAAAGGCAGACATGGACGACGCAACAGCGACAACAGCTCCACGAAGGTACCACGACGTTGACGGACGCCCGCTGGAGAACTCACTAGTGGTGTCTTCTTTATGTGCATTTCAGTACAACGGTGTCGAGGCCGCCAGCGTGTATCGCGAGGCCAACTCCACCTCCGCGATGACATCGGAGGGGCTGCCGGCGTACGGCTCGGCGCCATCTACAACATCACCACAATGTACGAGCGGCCAACCTGCAGCCCGGAGCCATCTCCTCTTCCTCGAACCCCTGGATGACGCCCCGAGCTAGACCACATCCACGTGGTTATCAAGTGCAGTTGTACACAAGCAAGTAGAAGGAAGCCAGCGTCTAAGGCTCCACCACCATCCACCTGTACACCGAGAAGAACAAAATCATGGCGTTCGTCTTCTTCAATGGGACACCCGCATATTTAATGTCAGTCTATCTCTCTTTTCATCTCCCACTTTAGCAAGCGATGACGCACAACGCACCCTGGTGGGCGGCGCACACACTCAGTCCAAGGCAGCGACACCAAGTTGCCAACATAAGTCGCGCCAAAGGGAAGCCGCAGAAGAGGCCGTAGGACTTAACGCAGGTGTACCCAAGGAAGCCGTGGACGATGCGCCGGGGGCTGCACCCCATGGTCGGACCTCGACATCGACGAACGCTTCCCGGAGACCTCATCGGTAGTGTCTTCTTCCATGCATGCTTCAACAACGATAGTGGCAAGGCTGCTGGCGAGAAGCTCGACGCTAACTTCAGACCACCAATGACATCAGAGGGGCTGCCGGTGTGTGGCCTTGTGCCATCTACACTACCCGTGACCATGTTGGACTCGTCATCATCAACTCTGGCTCAACGAGGAAGGCTGCTACATCTACATGTCATCACCATCTTCATCACTTCACACCCGGCGGGGACGCCGACTACATCGACATGTTGCCATCCGACTACATCTGACATGTTGCCATCCGACTACATCGAATGGCGTCGCAATCTTCATCAACTCTTCATCTAGCGAAGGTGTCGTCTACATCGATGCCGATGGATCTCCACATGACGTCGCCATCTGCTTTGACTTATTACCTGGCGAGGACACGTACTGCACCGGCACGCCGCCATTCTTCTACACCGAGCGGAGGTCGTCCCCGTAACTGCGACGCCCCAAGGTCTACATCGACGAGCTAGTATTGTCGTCATCTTTAAGCACCGCTGTCATGTGGCGACACTCAAGTCTACTCCAACTTCTACATCAACACACTTCCCCGGCATCGTCCAAGCTCTGACAAGGCCACGTTGTACTCCACCGACATGTCTTTTCCCGATGAAGCAATCCATATCTTGCCAGACACCGACGAGGCAAAGGCAAGTCATCCAGTCCGACACCGACAAGGCGGACACCACCAGGTCGGGCACCGACGAGGCGAAGGCCACCCATTTATCATCAGGTAATGACAAGACGGAGGGATATGGCTAAGGAAAGCCGGAGCGATGGACGTACCGCTCTCCCCTTCACTTCATCACTACATACCCACCATCTACACCAAGCCAATGGCGCAATCGAAGCCTTCAACAAGACACCCAACAAGCTACTCAAGAAGACAGTGACAAGGAACATGAGAGACTGGCATGACCATCTCTTCGAGTCCTTGTGGGCGTACCGCGTTACGATCCGTACCTCAACACAGGCAACCATGTTTTCTCTCGTTTACGGGAGTAAGGTGGTCCTTCCACTGGAGGTCCAACTACCCTCTTTGTGGGTGGATATCCAAGATGAGATCACCCAAGACGAACAGCTACAACTGCAGTTTCAGGAGCTCGACGCCCTTGAAGAGGGGCGACTTAATGCCCTAAAGAACCTGGAGATTTACCGCCAGAATACGGTGAGAGCGTACGACAAGCTCGTCAAGCAACGCGTCTTCCGAAAAGGTGAATTGGTCCTTGTGCTCAGGCGGCCCATCATCATGATGCATAGGACGAAGGGCAAGTTCGAGCCAAAGTGGGAAGGAACATACATCATCAAGCAAGTCTACGACGAGGGAGCATACCAGCTCATCGATTCCCAAGGAGTCCGACTTATGCCCCCAATCAACGGAAGCTTCCTCAAAAGAATTATTTTTCTTAAAATTTTTCCTCTTTTGTTGCCTCTTTTGGTTTTTCATTGGGGAATTTTTTTTGTGGGCATTCGGATCCATGATGCATTCTCCTTAGCATTTTGTGGATATATTTAGTTTTCCCCAATTTTTACAGACTAAGTCCAATGACAACAAAAATGGCTTTCCCCTATCGCACTACGCTGTTGATTGAAGTTTCGGCTACCCTAGGACTTGTTGGAGGGCGGCACAATGTGTCAAGTTGCAGGTTGAGCGGCTCCTACACCCACAATGCACGACACGTACCAGGTGTATGCTTCCGGAGGCAGCGGAGATGATTACTTGGGCACTTCTAAGTATTGAGACCCCATGCTCTTCATGTTTCCCAGCATGCCTCGTGTTCACAGAGGCTCACACCCCAGGGAAGACTATAGGAAAAGATCATGGAGGGCTGCCTGACCCAACACAAGTTGGTTTGGTGCGTAGTCACATGGCAACCCTGGGGTGCGCCACCAGAAGCCCCAGATAATGTGCTAGAGGGTTTTTTTTCCTAGTCCACAGAGGTAAACAGTTGCCTTCCAAGTTCTCAAGGTGTGTCCCTAAGAATCCTGCAAGAAGAGTCCTCAAGAAGTTTCAGCCGAATGTCAAAGCAAGTCCATGAAGTTCGCAGCCAATCAATCATCCGCGTGAGCAATCATAATAAAATTCCAAAAGTCCAAGAAGCAAATTCAAGAAAAAAAATCCTAATATTTCAAGAAGCAGTCAAGTGGTCCCAAGCAGTAAGGAACCCACTGGAAGGAAGGCGGGAGGTAGCTGTTCACCACCCCTCAATATGCACAAAGAAAAATTGCCAAGCCATTGTCCCAAAACCATTTGCCCTGAACCTACCATACCCAAGTCTCTGGGTTCATGGGGCATGTGCAGGGGGCATGTCGAGCTGTGGCGGCCCTCAATATGATGATGGGCTAGAGTATGAATTCCTGTTGCCTCTCAGAAGCATCCCGAAACACGGCGTCTTCATACACGTACACCGAAGATATTTAAGTTGTTGAGTTGCAATCGTCAAGGTCTTTCGACGGTTCCCAATGACAAGTCCTTTGGCAGCCTTCTTGGATATCGCGCCTATAGCGGGTGTATAATGGAAAAGTCAACATTCTAAAAACCCGCAAACTTCTTTTTTTGCCTGTTTTCGTTTGGTGTTTCTAGTTGTGCCCCTCCAACATCTTTGCAGGCATGGAGAGGCGCTTCCTGTCGTCGTCGACGGCTTTTCGACGACAAATCACTACATCGAGCTACATCATGGGTGTTTGGGGGTACCAATACCCATGCGTCCCTAACAACGTCGACGACACCCCGGCAACCAATCTTCTACACCGACATGCACGATGGGCGCTCCAAGGTGGCTTCGGTGCACTTGTTAAAGGTGGCGTCGATGTGTCTCTGTGGCCCCGTCTCCAACAACAATGAAGCATGGGGGCAACATCAACCCCCCAATCATCCATAAGGCCGATGGTATTCCAGCGTACCACCAAGTTTGCCTCGCAGTGAATGGCATGGTGATACTCGATGAAGGGGACCTGTCAATGGTCTACCGACGTCTCGCCTACATCAACACATAAAGATCATGGGAGCGGTGCAACGCGCCAGTGCGGCCAGCGTGAATCTGTGAAACCCTCCAATCAAGTCGGCTGGCACCGTAGCAGCTAGACGGTCGCGACGAGATTGGTAAACTTTCGTTTTTGTTTTCAGGACAAGGCATGATGTTTCGCCACGGAATGAAGACGGAACAGGTTTGCTTTGTTGATAGGCATCGTGCGTGTTATGCGATCCAACGAGCTCCCTACAGAACACAAGTGTGGATGGACATGCCTACACTATTTTTGTTACTAACCAATCATCTTAACAACCATGATCACGATGTCACGAAGACGTCACCTTTGAACCAGTTCTTTAGGCTGCATATGAATTACGCGCCATAAAAAAAGTATTTCGTCGAGTCAAGCTCAATTTGCTTCGCACTCAAGCTCGACTCGACGAGGGGGCATTTGTTCGATGGTATTTTGTGCATTGCTGCATAAAATAATAATTTTATTTTTTAATGAGTTTTGATGCAGGTTATCTGTGCAAAGGCAAGTGGTTAATAATACAAAGGCGAAATGCTATTCCATGGCACATGCCCGCACGTACTTAAACAGGCACATGCATGAAATCATGGTGCAACTACTACATGTGCATGCAGACACACGTCCTAGCAGTGGGCATTTTTAATCTAGACACGTAGCTTAGCTTAGACACATATAAATAGTTATGTATTTGAATACCGGCAAGCTCGCGTTACATATCCGAATACCCGTTTGTATGCATACATCATATAGGTACGTATTTGAGTATCTACGTCTGGCCGGTGAGCGCGCACGCATACTTCTCCGAATACTCGATATACATGTACGTCGTTTCCTTCTTTTGATATTTGGACAGGTACGTGAAATATGGGCGTGTCTTCGATGGGTGCAATCTAACACATACGTGACTGGAATCAGATGATAGGCTCACGTGAGCAGCCTATGTACGTATATTTGGCAAGCCATCAAAAATTGGAAACGGATACAACCGACCACAGAACCACATAAAAAAAAGGTACGCGCCAACTAACATGGTATATATGGGGTTGATCATTTCCTTTTATATGTACAGACTTGGACGTCAAGACAAACAATAGAAGGAAATATTAGGACGGTGCAACCCTACCCATCCAACACCGCAGCCTATATAAGCTAGCCAACCAAGGCACCGAAAGGGGGGGGGGGGAGCTAGCTAGCATAGCTGGTGCAACAAAAAAACGCAGCCGAGGAGACGATGGCGTGGCCGTGCCCACGCGTTCGTAGGCACCAGATGTGATGAGCCCAGAAACGCCGGCCACAACGGCGGCCTGCCCACGGCGAGGATGCAGGCGCCCGAGGAGATGATGAAACGGGAGCTGATCGAGCCCCATTGACTAACTTTATTTGTTATTGTGTATTTCATCTATCAGATGCCGCACATCCATCCATCAAGCAGCAGCAAAGTTACGCACACGTCCCTGGCCAAAAACTCACGCACGCACCGGGCAGGGACGCCCCTGTTGGCGGCGTCAAACCCAAGTGCAAAGGAGGACGTGCTCACAGCGGCGTGGTGGTCGGTAGGCCACTGGCCACGGCATGCTAGAGGATACGTAGAGGACGCCGCTGACAGCAGGTGCACTATGACATGGAGGCGAGCTCGGATGCATGCATGTGCAACAACCCTCTTGGTACGTACATTCTTTTTCTTACCAGGTTCCATGGAGGAGGAGGAGACACGCCCGTGGCGACGTCGCCAAATTGGAACTCAAGCACGAAGGAGGACGCGCCTGCGATGGCCGCGTAGGCCCTGTCTTGCGGCGACGAGTGTGCCAGGAGATGACAAGGCGCACACAAGGAGGAGGCGCAGCAAAGGGGATCCGAGGCAGCCGAGGCCAAGAGAGATACAACACACATATCAAGACCCAGGAGGCACCTTCGGGAGGACTTGAAGATGGTGGCCGCTGTGTGCAGGTTGCAAGCAGCACGCGCCTAAAGGCGGCGGGCGGTGCCGGTAGCTGAGGAGATCAAGACGCGCTGTGCACCCAGGAGGACGCGCCCATGGCAGCGGGGCGTGCATCGAGAAGGATGCAATGACGACTATGGAAACGGCGTCACAATCATATTTCTTTTACAATGTGTTGTCAGCTATTTTGCAGGAAGAACTCGCGCAAGCACAAATAGAAGAGGCTACGCCCGGGCAAAGGAGACGCGCCGGTGACGGCAACGTCCAGAGAACCCATGCAGCAAAGGAGAGAAGGATGCAGCACCGGTGTATGACGATGCGCCATGGTGCCGAACACGCCGCCGAGATAACGGCTCTGCGGAGATACGGCCGTGGGAGACATCTACATGCATGCAATCACAAGCATCGTGCAACAGCTAGCACGCCATCTGGTACGTAGAAGTGGTTGTTTGCAGGTTTCACTGCGGCAAGCACCAGATCACATCAAGACGACGAGGCTACTTCCGCACTTCACCAAAACGCTGAAGACGACGACGTACCAATGGTGCTGCCTGCGCGCAGCCCGCTGGACTCCTTCGTGGTGGCCGCCCATGGAGACAACGCCGCCACCCTCTACTTCAAGCCGACGTCTACTTTGTCAAGCTGGAGTCCCGGAGGCGCGGAGCTTGCAAGGATGCCGCCGCCGTGCCACAACGGATCGCGGCGCGGAGTTCGTCAAGATGACGCCAATGTCAACAACATCAACCCGGTACCGCGAAGGATCGTGGCGCATGTCTACCTCGTCAAGATGGAGGCCGCGACCCGGAGCCATGAAGATGACACACGCCCTCGGTGCTGCCCGCAACACGAAGCCCGCGATGCGAAGAAGATGGTGCTACGCAATGACGCGGCTCCACCAACCCTTACCACTACATGGTGCTATTTGCGACACGAAGCCCATGAAGACGAGGCGTGATGGCGAAGAGGCGACGTGACTTCACCAACACTAACTCCCGATGGCCCTGTGAGGCGGTGCCCTTGTCTTGGAGGACTGTCGTAAACACGGCGTCCAGCCGAGACGAGGCGCCAACCACGCCGGCATTGTCGATATGACTGAGCGTTGGTTTTACACCGACGCCGGTCTCCATAAGAATACTCCCGCGAGGCAAACCCCTAGGGTACCCCGTCGAAACCGCTGCATCGTCAAGAAGTCCGAGCTGAGCAGGACCCATGCAACTTCAACACCAACTACATCAACGTTGTCAAGACCGACGAGGCGCGACAGCGAGGGCGAACATGGCCAGCACAAAGCCATGTTTTGAGCGGCACGTGTACCGACGAGGACACGGGCTTTGCCGCCGCCCACACCATACACTCACACCATCATCATCATGCATGGAGAACGCGAAGCGAAGACGACAAAGACGACTACACGGCTTAATCGGAGGTATCTCGCGGAGCAACCCGCGGGAGTAATTAACCGGGAGCTTTTCGAGGCCCCGAGAACCAGGAGACCGCACATCGCCATAGTCAGGCAGGCCGCGCTAGTAGGCCACGGAGCGCAACCATTTTTTTATGGGATCTTGTAATTTTGTTCATCCAAAGAGATAAATGAAATACTTGTTTCCCGTATCACTTTTCTTTGTGTACTACGGTACACTGGCACGCCCGCATTTTTCTTTTCCCCGGCGCATGATAGAAATCCACACTCCTTCTCTTCCCTTCTCACGGAGTGCTATATAAGATTTTTCTCGTGTCAAACACGGATTAAGCGAAGATTGGCTAAGGACGAGGTGACGATGCGCGTGGGAAATGGTTCCAAAGTCGATGTGATCGCGGTCGGCACGCTACCTCTACATCTACCTTCGGGATTAGTTTTAGACCTAAATAATTGTTATTTGGTGCCAGCGTTGAGCATGAACATTATATCTGGATCTTGTTTAATGCGAGACGGTTATTCATTTAAATCCGAGAATAATGGTTGCTCTATTTATATGAGTAATATCTTTTATGGTCATGCACCCTTAAAGAATGGTCTATTCTTATTGAATCTCGATAGTAGTGACACACATATTCATAATATTGAAGCCAAAAGATGCAGAGTTGATAATGATAGTGCAACTTATTTGTGGCACTGCCGTTTAGGTCATATCGGTGCAAAGCGCATGAAGAAACTCCATACTGATGGACTTTTGGAACCACTTGATTATGAATCACTTGGTACTTGCGAACCGTGCCTCATGGGCAAGATGACTAAAACACCGTTCTCCGGTACTATGGAGAGAGCAACAGATTTGTTGGAAATCATACATACGGATGTATGTGGTCCAATGAATATTGAAGCTCGTGGCGGATATCGTTATTTTCTCACCTTCACAGATGATTTAAGCAGATATGGGTATATCTACTTAATGAAACATAAGTCTGAAACATTTGAAAAGTTCAAAGAATTTCAGAGTGAAGTTGAAAATCATCGTAACAAGAAAATAAAGTTTCTACGATCTGATCGTGGAGGAGAATATTTGAGTTACGAGTTTGGTCTACATTTGAAACAATGCGGAATAGTTCCGCAACTCACGCCACCCGGAACACCACAACGTAATGGTGTGTCCGAACATCGTAATCGTACTTTACTTGATATGGTGCGATCTATGATGTCTCTTACAGATTTACCGCTATCGTTTTGGGGTTATGCTTTAGAGACGGCCGCATTTACGTTAAATAGGGCACCACCGAAATCCGTTGAGATGACGCCTTATGAACTATGGTTTGGCAAGAAACCAAAGTTGTCGTTTCTAAAAATTTGGGCTGCGATGCTTATGTCAAAAAGCTTCAACCTGATAAGCTCGAACCCAAATCGGAGAAATGTGTCTTCATAGGATATCCAAAGGAAACTATTGGATACACCTTCTATCACAAATCCGAAGGCAAGACTTTTGTTGCTAAATTCGGAAACTTTCTAGAGAAGGAGTTTCTCTCGAAAGAAGTGAGTGGGAGGAAAGTAGAACTTGATGAGGTAACTGTACCTGCTCCCTTATTGGGAAATAGCACATCACAGGAACCGGTTTTTGTGACGTCTAAACCAATTGGTGAGGAAGTTAATGATGATGATCATGCAACTTCAGACCAAGTTACTACAGAACCTCGTAGATCAACCAGAGTAAGATCCGCACCAGAGTGGTACGGCAATCCTGTTCTGGAAATCATGCTACTAGATCATGGTGAACCTACGAACTATGAAGAAGCGATGGTGAGCCCAGATTCCGCAAAATGGCTTGAAGCCATGAAATCTGAGATGGGATCCATGTATGAGAACAAAGTGTGGACTTTGGTTGACTTGCCCGATGGTCGGCAAGCAATTGAGAATAAATGGATCTTCAAGAAGAAGACTGACGCTGACGGTAATGTTAATGTCTACAAAGCTCGACTTGTCGCAAAAGGTTTTCGACAAGTTCAAGGGATTGACTACGATGAGACCTTCTCACCCGTAGCGATGCTTAAGTCTGTCCGAATCATGTTAGCAGTTGCCGCATTTTATGATTATGAAATTTGGCAGATGGATGTAAAAATTGCATTCCTGAATGGATTTCTGGAAGAAGAGTTGTATATGATGCAACCAGAAGGTTTTATCGATCCAAAGGGAGCTAACAAAGTGCGCAAGCTCCAGCGATCCATTTATGGACTGGTGCAAGCCTCTCGGAGTTGGAATAAACGTTTTGATAGTGTGATCAAAGCATTTGGGTTTGTACAGACTTTTGGAGAAGCCTGTATTTACAAGAAAGTGAGTGGGAGCTCTGTAGCATTTCTGATATTATATGTGGATGACATATTACTAATCGGAAATGATATAGAATTTCTGGATAGCATAAAGGGATACTTGAATAAGATTTTTTCAATGAAAGACCTCGGTGAAGCTGCTTACATATTGGGCATCAAGATCTATAGAGATAGATCAAGACGCTTAATTGGACTTTCACAAAGCACATACCTTGACAAAGTTTTGAAGAAGTTCAAAATGGATCAAGCAAAGAAAGGATTCTTGCCTGTACTACAAGGTGTGAAGTTGAGTAAGACTCAATGCCCGACCACTGCAGAAGATAGAGAGAAAATGAAAGATGTTCCCTATGCTTCAGCCATAGGCTCTATCATGTATGCAATGCTGTGTACCAGACCTGATGTGTGTCTTGCTATAAGTTTAGCAGGGAGGTACCAAAGTAATCCAGGAGTGGATCACTGGACAGCGGTCAAGAACATCCTGAAGTACCTGAAAAGAACTAAGGATATGTTTCTCATATATGGAGGTGACAAAGAGCTCATCGTAAACGGTTACGTTGATGCAAGCTTTGACACTGATCCGGACGATTCTAAATCGCAAAGCGGATACGTGTTTACATTAAACGGTGGAGCTGTCAGTTGGTGCAGTTCTAAACAAAACGTCGTGGCGGGATCTACATGTGAAGCGGAGTACATAGCTGCTTCGGAAGCGGCAAATGAAGGAGTCTGGATGAAGGAGTTCATATCCGATCAACGTGTCATACCTAGTGCATCGGGTCCAATGAAAATCTTTTGTGACAATACTGGTGCAATTACCTTGGCAAAGGAATCCAGATTTCACAAGAGAACCAAGCACATCAAGAGACGCTTCAATTCCATCCGGGATCTAGTCCAGGTGGGAGACATAGAGATTTGCAAGATACATACGGATCTGAATGTAGCAGACCCGTTGACTAAGCTTCTTCCACGAGCAAAACATGATCAGCACCAAAACTCCATGGGTGTTAGAATCATTACTGTGTAATCTAGATTATTGACTCTAGTGCAAGTGGGAGACTGAAGGAAATATGCCCTAGAGGCAATAATAAAGTTATTATTTATTTCCTCATATATCATGATAAATGTTTATTATTCATGCTAGAATTATATTAGCCGGAAACATAATACATGTGTGAATATATAAACAAACAGAGTGTCACTAGTATGCCTCTACTTGACTAGCTCGTTAATCAAAGATGGTTATGTTTCCTAACCATGAACAAAGAGTTGTTATTTGATTAACGAGGTCACATCATTAGTTGAATGATCTGATTGACATGACCCATTCCATTAGCTTAGCACCCGATCGTTTAGTATGTTGCTATTGCTTTCTTCATGACTTATACATGTTCCTATGACTATGAGATTATGCAACTCCCGTTTACCGGAGGAACACTTTGTGTGCTACCAAACTTCACAACGTAACTGGGTGATTATAAAGATGCTCTACAGGTGTCTCCAAAGGTACTTGTTGGGTTGGCGTATTTCGAGATTAGGATTTGTCACTCCGATAGTCGGAGAGGTATCTCTGGGCCCTCTCGGTAATGCACATCACATAAGCCTTGCAAGCATTACAACTAATATGTTAGTTGTGAGATGATGTATTACAGAACGAGTAAAGAGACTTTCCGGCAACGAGATTGAACTAGGTATTGGATACTGACGATCGAATCTCGGGCAAGTAACATACCGATGACAAAAGGAACAACGTATGTTGTTATGCGGTCTGACCGATAAAGATCTTCGTAGAATATGTCGGAGCCAATATGGGCATCTAGGTCCCGCTATTGGTTATTGACCAGAGACGTGTCTCGGTCATGTCTACATTGTTCTCGAACCGTAGGGTCCGCACGCTTAACGTTACGATGACAGTTATTATGAGTTTATACATTTTGATGTACCGAAGGTAGTTCGGAGTCCCGGATGTGATCACGGACATGACGAGGAGTCTCGAAATAGTCGAGACATAAAGATTGATATATTGGAAGCCTATATTTGGACATCGGAATCGATCCGGGTGAAATCGGCATTTTACCGGAGTACCGAGGGGTTACCGGAACCCCCCGGGGGGTTAATGGGCCTTCACGGGCCATAAGGGAGAAGAGAGGAGCCGGCCAGGGCAGGCCGCGCGCCCCCTCCCCCCTAGTCCGAATAGGACAAGGAAGGGGGGCGGCGCCCCCTCTTTCCTCTTCTCCATCCCCCTTTCCTTCTCCAACAAGGCAAGAGAGGCGGGAGTCCTACTCCCGGTGGGAGTAGGACTCCTCCAGGCGCACCCCTTGGGGGCCGGCCGCACCTCCCCCTCCCTCCTTTATATACGGGGGCAGGGGGGCACCCTAGTACACACAAGTTGATCTTCGTGATCGTTCCTTAGCCGTGTGCGGTGCCCTCCTCCACCATATTCCACCTCGGTCATATCGTTGCAGTGCTTAGGCGAAGCCCTGCGTCGGTAGAACATCATCATCGTCATCACGCCGTCGTGCTGACGGAACTCATCCCCGAAGCTTTGCTGGATCGGAGCCCGGGGAGCGTCATCGAGCTGGACGTGTGCTAAGAACTCGGAGGTGCCGGAGTAACGGTGCTTGGATCGGTCGGACCGGGAAGACGTACGACTACTTCCTCTACGTTGCGTCAACGCTTCCGCTTCGGTCTACGAGGGTACGTAGACAACACTCTCCCCTCTCGTTGCTATGCATCACCATGATCTTGCGTGTGCGTAGGAATTTTTTTGAAATTACTACGTTCCCCAACATGTTATGGACATACGGACGTGGCTTGTAGTTCAGGCCGGAGCACTGATAGTTGTTATTCATGCATGGTTCATGTTCATGCACAAGAGAACTGTTCGTCGTGCTGAGAGACCTGTCATCAGATATTGTCCAATGCTTATGCGGGAGCAAGAGAGAATCTCCAATCTGAACTACATATACAACTGCAACGACACAGAGGCTCTCTGGATGCTTAGAATGAAAATAGCATCATTTGCCAGACTTGTTCAGACCTTCAGGTCCAGGGGGCTGCTAGAAGGTAGCATCCACACCAATGTGGATGAGCAAGTGGCCATGTTCCTTCATATTGTAGGCCATAACCGAAGGTTTAGGGTTATCCACAACACGTTCGGGAGGTCAATGGAGACCATCTCAAGGTACTTCAAGCAAGTGTTGTATGCTGTTGGGGAGCTCAGAGGAGAGATGATCAAGTCACCAACCGGCCAGACTCCTACAAAGATTTGCACAAGCCCAAGATGGTATCCATACTTCAACGTGAGCACTGCAGTATGTAGTTCATTGCTTGATATGCTTGGATAGTTCTAGGGGAGCACTAACACAATCTTGTATTGCCATTTCAGGATTGCATTGGGGCAATAGATGGTACTCATGTCATTGCTATAGTGCTGAGGTCACAAGCTGTAGCATTCAGGGGAGGAAGCACTACACAAGTCAAAATGTGCTTGATGTTGTTGACTTCGATCTGAAGTTTACCTATGTGATGGCTGGCTGGGAAGGGTCAGCACATGATGCTAACATACTCAGTGACCACATCGGTCGCCCTGATGGCATCAACATCCCTGATGGCAAGTTCTACCTAGAAGATGTTGGCTATGCATGTCGCCCAGGTGTTCTTCCACCCTTCAGAAAAATTAGGTACCATCTGAACAAGTTCTCTGGTAGGAACTACCCGGGGAGTCCACAGGTGTTGTTCAATCTCAGACACTTCAGCCTTAGAGTAACGGTTAAGAGGGCATTTGAAGCTCTCAAGAACAGGTTCAAGATCCTGGATCAGAAGCCATTCCACCGTTACTATACCCAGGTTAAGCTTGTTCTTGCATGTTCATTCTGTATAACTGGATCCTACAATGGGGTGTTGATGAACTAGTGCCTGGGGAGGAAGAGGTGACGCCTGAGGATCTTGACCTCGGTGGCCATGGTGTTGAGGCATTTGACAACGAAGCCTGAAAGAACAAAAGGCTGGAGTGGGCACAAGCAATGTGGGATAACAGAGGTCAGACAAGGATCTGAAAAAAAAGAGTAAGAGCAGCAGCAGAGGAGGAGGAAGATGAAAAGCAAGAGCGGCAGAAGAGGAGGCAGCAGCAGTAGCTGAGGAGGGATGATGAACTTTTCCCATTCAGCCATTTGATTCTTAATAATGTGTACTGTGATTCGATAGTAGTTAGGATGAACCGTAATTTGTTTCGTAGTTAGGAGTGAAACTGTTAGTCGTGTGTGACAAAGTCACCACTAGTGGAAAAGTGATGACGACACCTAATGCAGGTTGCAACCAAACAGTAAGTCATGTGTGCGTCTAATACGATGCAGCCAATCAAACGGCGGATCAAAATTAGTTCTCTCATGCAGCAAACCTATATGCAGGCCACCAAACTATATGCAGATGATGCTTTATAGGTTGTTTTTCTCATACGGGTTCGATTGAGAAGTGTATGCAAACACGTCAAAATCGATACGGGTAACCAAACGTGTCCAAAGTAATTCAAGGCTAGATACATGAAAAAGAAAAGAGTCCCCACATCCATGCAATGCAACGCCCAGAGTGTAGATGCTTGTCCTTTGCACTCTATTACTCACATTTTGCCCGTACAAGTTCATGTAAAAAATCAGAAACAACAGGGGCACACTTATACTGCTGCCGACTTATTTCAACAGTCCAACGAGTAGGACAAGAATAGCTACAATAAATAACTGAGTATCATCTATCTTTCGAACACTTTTAAGTTCTAAAACAACGAATTAGCCCTGTCTGTTGCAGGCACTACATGTAAAAGGCAAAAAAGAAAAGAGAGAACATCACAGGCCTTGCAAGCTGCTCCTTGCGTCTAAAAATGCTTGTTCTTCGGACGGATGTATCTAGCATCAAGTTAGTGCTAGATACATCTATTCAAGGGACAAATTTTTCGGACGGAGGAAGTACGACATAGATAAGGTCCCGTCCTTTGCCACATAAATCATCAGCACAAGGTCATAAAACAGATCAGTTGGTCTAAGGGTTCGATAATCCAAGTATTCGAGGGTTTAAAGGAGTAATTTTCTCCCCCGGAGCTGCCTCCACCTCTCTTCTCCTCTGACACAGGTCTTGGAGGGTTTCAGCAAGTAATTCTCCGTTCCATTTTGAATGTACATACTAAATCAGCGATAATTAATATGAAACGGAGGAAGTACTGAACAAGCCTGTAGGGAATTAGGGGATTTCTGCAACGTTCTGTAAAATACTCTTTGAAACATGGAAATGCTCTAGCGCCAAACGAGGCCTAAAGTTTTAATATAACAGTTTGGCACCGCAAACAAGTTCATGTAATGAATCAGAGATAACAAAAGAAAGCACACTTATACTGCTGACTTATTTCAACAATCCAATGAATAGAACAAATATAGCTACAATCACCGAGTATCACTCGTCTATCATCCAGACAATTGAAGTTCTAAACAGCTGACTAGCCCTGTCTATGCTGAATTACATGTAAAGATAAACCAAATCAGACAAAGCCTTGCAGCGCTGACCCGGTCCCGTCCTTTGCCACGGGAACCAGCACAAGGTGACTTTCTATCTTTTGATCTGTTCCCTCGACTGTGGATTTTGGGGTAACACAACAGCTGTGATGAGAGCGAGGCGAGACCAAAACTTTTCATATAATTTACACATTTACTAATGAATCAACAGGGATGCAGTCCGCTAGCACAGCAACCAGGCAATCTTGGACATCGGCTGCCTCTTTTGGCCCCAGGGAGTATCTGACGCTGCCCTGCACTGTCCCTCTGGTTGAGTGCGGGAGGGCCTGGCCTTTTGAGGGGGGGCAATGCGGCAAACCAAGAAAGATAAATTTCCTCTGGGGAATTTTCTACGCATAATACATATACAAGCTATTTGCAGCAGCGCATGCGATGGAATTCTCAGTGGGGTGCCATGCGAGGTGGAGTAACTTCGTCGAGAAGTCTAATGAGTTTCCATTGGCATCAACACCTAGATTTTCCCCACCTGTAGACAAATTGTCTCGGCAATTAAACTAGGTAAAAAAAAGAACTGCAGAAAATACTGAGTCAATGCTCAAACAAAGACAATCACCTCTTCGCACACCACGGGTCATAGAGGTCAGCGTCCCCCGAGTGGGTCTGGTCGGGTTTGCAATCTGACGTCTACATGGTAGCCAAATCCAACAATGAAACAAAAATTCAGACAAATTATAAAACAGTAATTGCATGACTAGGCATGACAATGAAAAGTGAAGCAATCTGTAAGAGTTGCTTCCAAACAAAGATCATACACTGAGTACTATTAGCTCCAGAACGGAGAAGGTAAAGTTGCTCCTGCCAGGAGTTTTGTTTGATCCAATCCAGGTTCAATTCCCGATAAGGAAAAAAAGGATATAATAAGAGGTTATCTCAAGCTCAACGAGCATACCTCATCGGGTTCCTGCTAGCTTCCAAAGTGGTCACCTCCGTGCTAACAGGAGTAGAACCAAAAACACGGAATAGATTACTGCATTTAAAGACACAAGCATTTTAAATATATAAGCATTAACAAACAGGACGGTAATAACATTGTACATGTAGTCAATAACAAGAACAAGGGGTTACCCATAAGAGCCAGTTGCAACATGAAGTCCATCCCCACTAAGACAACACTCAAACTTGTCAAATATTGAGTCGTTCTCATACAGATCACAAAGCTGAAAATAGTGATATCATGTGACTAGATTATATATCGGTCATCACATCACATGGCTGCTTTGCAAATCATTCAGTTGACAAAATCTCACCCTTGGTCTTAGATGTTCATGGACCTGGAAGGTTGAAACAGGGCCTGAATCCATGTTTAGATCCCATAGCTGACAGAAAAAAGGACGAGATTAAACATGAAGTTTTAATGTTTGAAGTAAATTTACAAAATCAAGAAGTTGAAACATGATCCTGAAAGAAAGATCTAATCTTCAACTACAAAAAAATAATGATACATCATAAATTTCAATGCATAGAAAGGACAATGACTAAAAGCAGACCCTTAGGCTTTAAAACATTTTAGCAAAAAGAAGCAGTGCCATATTTTTTACGTTGCTAAACATTCGCTAGTTTTAGCGAACATTTATTTGTATATCAAGCAACCAACTAGCAGGCATCAGAAGTTAACTCTCGTAATGGGGCTAGAGTGAAAGAAACAAACAGTAGTCTGAAAATCTACTCCATGCTGGTGCTAGACAAGCTGGTGCCACTGAACTACTTCCATAACCATTAACCACAGCTGAGTTTGTTTCATTTTTCAATGCAAGCATTCAATCTTGATTATTGAACTATATTCCTAATACGAAACAACACGCATTTCGATGCGTGTACGAGAAAAAGATGCATCTGAACCATATTCTATTTTATCAAGTTACTCAGTACCATCAGTCGATCACAAAGATGCATCTGGAAAATACTATATTGGTGAGGCTAACATGTAGGGCCTAGGTCCACATGTCAGTGCACATTGCTTGTATTTCCAAACTCAGCTGATCTTTGCAATGGTATCGAACAGAAAAGTACTCTGACTTGGAACAGTGACAAAACATTAGAATGTGTCAAAACTGAACTAGCACGTGGATTTGAACCAAACTGTGACTACGAAACAGCTACATAAGAACACTGAGATAAAGGTATGTGAAGGCAGTAACATACTTTGAGAGTCATATAATCACGACTAAGAAGATATCTTCCGTCCCTTGAAAACTTTACATCTGAAATTGATGCTATTATCTCCGTAAAGAACGATCTTGCTCCAGGTGCTTCATGTTCCTCAAATCTGTTTACAAGTTCTTATTAACTCATAAAGTATGCTGTGAGGTTTTAGCAATACAACTGAACACATTCCAATCCTCCAGTCACGTCTTGTTTTTGTCCAGCAAAGAAGGACAAAATGTTGCAGGGAAAGGTATAGGAGAAATTACTAACATCTTGGAATGGTTGTCACACAATGCAGATTGTCGCAGATCGATTAGCCGGATAGAACCCTTTGAGCTACTATATGCCAGTGTATTACAATAAGTGGGGTGGAACTCCGCACAAGTAATCACCTCTGAAATTTCAACAAATTACATCATGCAGTGCATATTGATTGCAAAGACATGAAGAACAATACTTGCAGTAATTTGAAGAAAATAAGATCCATGAGGTTCAAATGATCTCACTAGAAAAGGAACTAAACCATTACTAATTTCCTGTCTAATATAAACAGCAAAATATCAATTAACGGATTAACAAACATGGCATGTGATGATATGGATAGTGTTGACTGCACTCACTTGGCTAAATTCTCTAATGAACAACTATCACTAGATTTCCTGTAGGAAAATTTCTACTTCATAATTTCAAAATACAGCTTCCACTCTACTAGAAATTAGCCAATCAGATCAATAAAACTGATGTCCAACGAAGAATAACTTTTATCAGCTCAGCATCCATGGCACTATAAGCAAATCTAAATGAACAAAGATTGATAATATTCAAACCCTAGCAACCTAAGCTGCCACACTATACGGATAGATTTTGCAAACCAATGAGCTAAAAACAACGAATTACCAAATAAAATACTATTATACAGTGGCCTTCATCTGCTATGTCATATGATATCCATAGCTTTTGGGTGGCAATGATATATTTCATCAGCCCACCAATTACTTTATTTAAGACTTAGTCAGGCTGGGTAACCATGACATGGCCACGAGGGACAGTATTCTGATGCTAATTCTTACTCAAGTACTGAATACAGAGGCACAGGTTACTATCATGGATTCATGGTACAACAAGAAACCCACTTAATAATGAAAGAATATTCAGTTATTCACTGTAACACCTGTGTGGAGTCAGTATGTCATCGTGCGAGATCAGAAACATGGCAAGACTTCACAATAAACAAAGGCAAAGAAACTATAGAAGTCTTAAGCCAAGTCAATTTACTATGTTGCACTACAGATAGAAATTAGGAGACTAAGTTGATTTACCTGTTAGATCTTCCATGTTTGTAGGCTTCACATCAACAATGTTAAAGCTCTGGCTGTTTATTTCCAAATTCCATAGATTTATTCGCAGATCATCTGCTGATATAAAAGTTTCACCATCACTGGAATTAAAAGACAGAAAACGTATGAGCACAATATCCACAGATGACAGATCACTGCACTGGCAGAGCAGTTAAAAGTTAAAAGGACACAAGCTTCAGAAAATTATGTTATAACACTGTAGCAATACGTAAATCATAAAGAATGCTAGGGTATACTTCTCTGGTTCACAAATCAGAATTGAGTTTGCCTACTCTACCACGTGTCATATTATATAGCTACACAAGAGACCTCCGAGTTCCATACAAAGCAGATCCTTGCATAAGATGTAAAAAGGAAAAGGAAGAACAAGACCAGACTGGGTGGTCTCCATCCAGCCCACTGGGAGCACTTCCAAGTGAGCCCTACCCTGAATTGGGAGCAAACCCGGACAGTTCCAAACCACGATGTAAATTGGTATTCAAAGAGGTTTTGAGCAAATCCGGTAATTATGTGTAAGATATGAATACATGTTGAGTGGTCCAGATTGGGTAACGTCTCTCCCATGATTCTTATTAGGTAAGGTATGAATACTACTGTGCTGATGCATGATACATTACAAAGGCACTACATGAGTGACACAAACAGTTCTTTTCTTAAAAGCACAAAACTTATATCTGATTTGCCTATCTAAATGTTCATTTGGTAGAAGATGCAAATGATTGCACAGTACCTGCCAAGACCTACAAACTTGGAAGTGGTACTATGGTAGCAGCACCAACAAATGAATTAATCCACTTTAATCAATAAATGATACTTGCTTAGAAACTCATTTAAATTTTACAAGAATTGGTTAGTAAATTAGATATTAAGTTTTGAGAAGATAAATGTTGCTAGCTATGGTGTATTCTTATCTTGTTTCTGCAAGAAAAAGACCAACATAAAGGGGAGAAATATGAAAGCTCATAGAATAATAATGCAGAAGGGATCAGTTGACAAGACTAAAACTCAATGCCTTGGCAAGACAAACCTATTATTCGAAATAGAATTAATATGGTAATCATGAGCATGGGCATATACACGTCGACATCTAGCAACAAGGTTCACATCTTGACTAGTAACCTGCATGTGGTTGGAAGCGAAGTCAGTTGTACTCGATAATAGCTTGATAAACAATTATATAGTGTCAGCTTCATGCACTAGAGCTGATAAGACTTTTGGTACAATTACCACAGGTAAACGCAGCGATGGGTAACCTCCAGGTGGAAATAGGAGATCACTGTTGAGGCTATCAGACTTTTTTGAACATCCACCATTTGGAAGAGGAGGCTCGGAAGTACTGGTACTTGCGCGACTAGTGGTACCATCCCCTACAGTTCGGGAAGTGTCCAAAGCCATAACTGAAACTTGTTTTACTTTTTTCTCTTGCACCTGCAAGGACAGCCAACAATGTTTGTGTCAGAATAGACCACAATATAAAAATGCAAATTCAAGGTTCTCATTAGTTAATCGGATAGAAGAATGTCAGAATGTCTACTTTATTTGTGGCTGCAAAGGCCCAGCGATAATAGTAAAACGGAAGGCCTGAACAGTATCAATAATTTCATGAATTTCAGCCAGTGTTGATGTAAATGTTAAGTTTTCTCGTCCCCACAAATGAAAAATTACAGATCAACACAAACACATATAAGCCTACAAGGAGAAAAAAATCATTGACATTACTGCAACAAATATACAGTTCATCTACGGTAGGGCTAGACTGCCAGCATATCTATACCACTATATAGTGTCACAATAAATTTGAATATCAGCCATTGGATATGCTCCATCCAACGGTTGAGAGACAGCAAATCCGAACAATATCACCCGTTGGATAAAGTTTTCATCTCACAAGATTCTACCACGTGGCCTTTAAATTGAATCCCCACTATCGTCTCATGTTATTCTAGAAGTATCTTTTTCCCATGCCAAGAATCTGATTGAAAAAAGCAATAGAACAATATAGATTCTATAGAGTTGGGCCCTATCTAATATGATTCGTACGGAAGGAAATAAAATGTCGAGAATGCATTTCCCCCTGCTACTATATAAATCCTGACGTGCAAAGCACGTATAATTTAATATATATAGTATGAAACAGTAAGGAAAAGATTGACATGCGCAAGAGATCTTAAAAGGCACCCTGGCATACCTTCCAGTATTTGATCGTCTTATCATTTGTGGACAGTAGAAAGAGTGCATTGTTGGCTGTCTGGCACCACTTGATCTTGTTGATTTTCTCCTCTATTTCCAAACTTTTGAGGTAGTCAAACTACAATAATTTCATACAAATGAAACAGCACGGATATTAGCTTCAATCTTCCCTGCCATGACTAAGTAAGGAAACCTTTTCCATGCACCAGCTTCCTAAATGGCGATAGAAAACTATGGACTACAAAAACCAGTCCAGATTGATATATACCTCAGGTTCATGACTCTGAAACTCCGTTTTATAGCGGAACTCGGGATGTCTAGTAATTGGAACATCCTGTCTCTCCAGTTCTCTTCGATTAGCATGCTCCTGTTAGATTAACTTCATGAGGGCAAAATATTTAAACTGAAAGCATTATAATTTCAACTACATGGTGCTTACATCCCGAGCATCTGTTCTCTCAAATAAAACAACACGTCCTCCTCTGTCTCCGGTGGCAAGATGATCACCAGATTTATCAAACTCGATTGCAGAGATGATGTCAACTGAGACAGAACAGCATACCCAATCAACACGCAAGCAAGTATTCAATTGAAATGCAAATGGATAAACCAAGAAAGTAGCCTTAGATTGTAATAAAAGGCTATGAGTGTTTAGCATGTATCCTACGAATCCCAAATAAGATGAGCTAATAATCAAATGAACAAGCTTTCTTCAGAAAATTAAATCGAAGGTTCCCATCATAAGGATTAAAATCTTTAATTGCGTCAAAGTGGATGATCAAATCAAGACAGACGGACCAATGCAGCATCTCTATCTCTATCTCTACATCTACAACTCATAAAAGTAGCGAGTTCCAATTCTTCTATCTAAATCTAAAGCCACCAAAATTAGTGTACCCAGAACAACCCACACCCTACGATCTAATCCATCTAATTAAATATAAGAGTTGATATTGCTTCAGTGGTCTGCCATCCAATCCAAGGGCTCATATTCCATGTTCCGCCAAAGTCCCACACACGTCCTGCCCAGTCACGTAGCCACGACCTCCCTCACACAATCCTCCCTAATTAATAGCATACCCAATATCCACCCTAGCACTAACCAATTAATTATATCCTGCCTAATATTAACATGCAATTAAATCTTGTCAAATATTATTGTGCAATGCAATTAATACATGGCCTAATATTAACGTGCATTGCACGTACACGATTACTAGTGGACATAAAATATTAACAGTGGACAGTTTCTCCCATGCACAGATGGAAAGCATGTATGTCCTGTCAAATACTACATCCAAATCCGACAAAAGATCAAAGGCACTGTGAGCCAATGCAAAATCATGCTAGAATCATCCTAAATAATCATAAGACTCCACCCCTTACGTGATCAACACACTAACGTAATTCAGTTCAGGTTGCCGCCAAATCATCATAACCCTCAAGAAAAGCATTAACCAACACATCTCCTACAACTGTGAATCTAGTGCAAGCATTCACAAGCTCCGCACCCTCTTGGACCTTCCTACATTCCTCAAATCACACGATCAAAAACCTGTCTTTATGACCGAATTCTGCAAAGTCCAGCTGAAGCCTTGTGTGACAAGGCCCTAACCTAAGACCGACAAAAGATTCGCCTTTTATAACAAATGAAAAAAGAAGTGTTTCCAGCAGGAAGCATATTAACGAGCAATACTGAATGCGGCTCCAAAACCTTCCGGCAAGGCGGAACCTGCTAGTACAGAAGCACACTAGCCACCATATCCATCCATCGACTCTACAAATACTGCAGAACATATCTGGTGCGCGCATTTTCCTACGAGCCAACGGACCAAACACTCCGGTCCCCTAGTAGGCACAAATAACACCAATCCCAGGGCCACCGATCCTTGACCTATCCTCCCGATCCCCACAGTCCAACAGCACAGCTCTACGGCGCGACCCGGCCTCAGAGGCCCCACGAATCGAGCGGATCTCGGGGGCGGGAAGCGCGAGCCCGTTGTTGCGCGCACGCAGACGTACCTTCCTGCACGTCCTCGCCCGCCGCGCGCTCGCCGAAGACCTGCGCGAACCTCCACTCCAGCGATTGCTGCTGCTGCTCCGGGGCCGCCGAAGACGAACCCGCTGCCGCCCCGGGGCGGTCGTCGTCGGAATCTCTGGGATTCATTGTGCCGTGCTCACGCGATCACGCCGCGAGGGCATCGCATCGGGGATCGGGATGGGGGTGAGGAGGTCCTCCCCAGGGGGTGGGCGGCTGGGCGGGCGGTGATGCCGCGGCGGTCGACGGAGATCGAGTCGGGGAGGGGCGGGGCGAGGGGGGAGAGGGGGAAGTGATGTGGGGGAGGGCTCGGTCGAGGTCCCTCTCTTCTCTGTCTCTGTCTCTCGCGTCCCTCGCGTTCGTGTGTGAGCTTAGCTCTTTTTTTCCCTTATTATCATAGTAGAATGCCTGTGAGTTGTCACGGGCTGCTGAAATATTTAGCTGAAGTTATATAAAGATAATGCATGTTAAATTTCACAGGTAGAGATAATATAACACGGTCACAATTGCATAATAATTGAAGTCCACTTCACTTATAATTTAAACCGATAACAAAATGGCAAATTGACAATGTATACATATAAAATGATGACCCAACTAAAAATATGTTATAAATTATTAAGATCTATTTGACGGGCTTAAGAAATTCCCGCACAATATCATAAAAGTGCTCTTTAACTTCATTCACATGATGTTTGAGCAAGTATAATAAAAACTACTTTCTCAACTCATACCTATCATGCAAAATAAATATATGTAGTTAACACGAATACTTCACGTGGAAGGTCTAAAAATGTCTGTAACGGACAATACTCACCGCGCCAACCAGCTTCACCAGTTTTTTACCGTTTCGCGAGAGCATAAAATGAAAACCAAAATAGCCAGACAAATCCCTGCAATTTCAATGTCATTGTGTTGTAAAAAACTTCGAAACCTTTCGTCCCCTTCCAACGACATGGTCTCAGAACCCTTGTTGATGGATTTTTTTTTCAACGTCGCTAGAATACTTCTTTATCTCTCCCATGTCCTGAAAAAATAATCATATAAAAATACACTTTTTGGATAACATAATCGGAATGCGCCCCGAAAGGGGAGGGGCATCGCCGAATCTAACTTTTTTCTTTTAGCACAAAAGAATGAAGAGGAATTCATTTCATTTCATACATATAAAAAAGAATTAGTGGTATGCACCTCTTCTTGTTGTGTCTCAGTTCGACCCGTCATCGTTACGTCAGTGCTGACGTGCATGATATTTCTAAAACATCATTGGAATCCATCACTTTTTATCTCTGATGAACAAAAGTGGAACATATAAAAATACAAAGAATATTTTATACTGCATTAAATAAATAAATATAATATCCTAGAACAAAAGTCAGACTAACACATTTTTCATTTGCAATAAAAAACTGGATACTGCTGATTTCATATAAATATATGAACATACACTCCCTCCGTAAAGTTTTTATAAGAGCGTTTAGAATCCACGTTCATTTATCGTCACATATACTTATATTTCGGAACAAAGGTAATAGAAACTTCGTCCGTTTTCAATTTTGCCCCTCGCTGGCTCACTCGCTTCACTCACTCGTTCCCCACTCTCTCGTCCAAATCCCTAGCTCGCCTCGCTCCGCTGCTCGCGTCGCCGCCGCCATCTCGCCCGCGTCGACGTCGACGCTCGCCTCCACCCCACACGCGTCGCCGCCGCCGCCTTCCTGTGACGTCTTCGCCGCTCCCTCTCACCCGCGTCGCCTGCACCAGCGAGGTCGCCACAAGATTGTTTTTGTTACCAAAGCGGAGGCGAGGAGTAGCTGGTGAGTTGTACCCATGGCTGGATCTGAAGTGTCTGGACGTCCCCGCGATGAGGATGAGTGGGAGGAGCAAGAGCACATCTGAAGATGGTGAGGAGTGGAGGCGGCGGTTCTGAATTTGAAGATGGTGCTGTGAGGAGTAGCGGGAGGAGCAGTCGCCGACGGCCTGGCTGCATGGGGTACGCCCTCCCCTTCGTCTCCTACGGCATCGTGGACATCCTGCTCGACGACGTACATCTGCTCGAGGATATCCTGCTCGACGATACTCCTCTTCGCCAGCATCTCTAGCGCGTGGTGAGCTTCCCCTGTCCCCTCCCTTTACTCATGGTTGCCCGTGCGTTTTGGTTCAGCTTAGGAATAGGGTACAATTTATTTGTATGCGTATGGGTACAGATTAGGAGTAGGAGATGTAGTTGTGGGCACAGTTTCAGTAAAATTTCAGTAAACATAGTGAGCGTGTTTTACTCCAGTAATCTTGCTTGAAGTAAATTTCAGTAACTTTAGTAATCTTGCTTCAAGTACTCTGAAAATATGAAAATATACTCAGAAAATGTATTGCTTGTACTGCTGATCTTGCAGATAGGAGGAGAGTTCTTGTACTCACAGCAGCTGTTGATCTGCAACAACTCTAGGAGTGGGATTGACATTGTCATTGTGGTTTCAGTAGAAATGACCTTCTTCCTAATTAGTAACAGAGATCAAAGTTAATATATTTGTGATATTTTCGTGTAATATTATTGTTTGCAATGAGAGTACTCGGGAATACAGAGTACTGTATTTTTTTATAACTGAAGAGGGAGTATAAATCGTCCAGTGAGTACAGTATAGATTGAGTATAAACATGATAACCTACTGTGATATTTTAGCAGGCATCATATTCGTGATGGTCTGCAAGCTATCATTATTGTCATATGTGATATTTGATTTCAGTGGTGCCATCTTTGTTCCCCTTATAAAAGTTGTGTTGTGCCGATTGACAGTTTAATAGTTGTTTCACTTGGCAGGCTAGAAGGTGGTTTACAATATTTTTGTTATATTCTAGTAATAAAGAAAAATGCCCACAGCACAGCTTATACAGAGAGCAAGTGATCATTGTTCTTTCTCCCGTCTGTCCTAATCGCTAATTCACTGGAATCTTAATGTGCAGACTGATACAGAAGCAAAGTGTTTCAAGGCACATAGGTCCAGTGATGAGAGTGGTAGTTTCAGAAAAGATACTGAAGCTAATTCAAGAAATACTACTAAGGCTGTTGGTCAAAATCCCCCACCACCAAAGCAAGGTTTCATCCATGTGAGGGCAAGAAGGGGTCAAGCAACTGACAGCCATAGCCTTGCAGAAACGGTCAGTTCAATGCACAATTTTCAGTTTTGACTATTCTGAATGTATTCTTTTTGAATTTGCATATTCTTATACATCCCATGGATACACATTCACACTCCCCATTACAAAAGCTACAAATCTGGTCGCTGAAAGTCTACTTTCTTTTACGGGCACGGCGTGAGAAAGTAACCAAGCGGATGAAAATTCTCCAAAACCCTATCCCTGGATGTAATAAAGGTGCATATTAATCTCAACAAGAAGTCTATATTTTTTATATTTACATTCTGTCCCACCAATGTCCAGATATGTATTGAAAAGTAAGGATTATAAAATTCAAATAAGGGGGAAATAAGAGAATATACAGAGACCTCCACATATGATAAATAATATAAAGATGTAGTTTCGATATTGTGTGGTGGTCCAGTATCGCACCCTTTGGAAAAAAAATCAGGGAGGTATTTGGGTCCAATCTGTAACATCAATCCAGTGTGGTATATCATCCCTACTTTCACCACCTGTACCATTAATCCAGTGTGGTATATTATTGCTGCTTTGCCCATCTGTACCATCAATTATCAAAGAACCAACGGCCACATTTCATTGTTGATTAACAGTGACTAATTTAACTTGAGATGCAAATAACCCATTAGTGTAACTGTAGTTCTAATACCAAAGATAGTCTCCGGTCATGATCAAGCAACCAGAGTTATTCTGCTTAAGGGAAATAAATAACATAGCAAAAATAAATAAATAAATAACAATGTCCGTGCCTGCTTTGGGGCCGCATCATAAATATTTCTCTAATGTAGAACACTCCAGTGGAGTCTAGTTTTACAACAACAGAGTGACCCAGGCAGTGTGCAATATTTGTGCAGGAAAACAGAGCCGAGTTTAGATGTAGTAGATGATTGATTACAAAACAACAAAAGAATAATATACATAAGCAAACCAGCAAAATGAAAAATAATGTCACATACAACAAAATTTGGCAACTTGCAAAGTCTCAAATTCGAGGCAATATATTATTACTTGACTTGTAGTATAAACATAATAAAGTTCAATTGGTTACATCGAAAGATAGAGATCTGTACAAGAACACCGAAGAGCACCAAATTATATGTAGCATAAGAGTAAATCCCTGTCATATCTAAGAGCGGAGTTCAGCTTGTAAGGACTTCCTTATAGACGATGTTCTTCATCGAGGTCTGTAAGGACAAGGCAGGTCTTTTTCGCTTCTTTGATTTACTGCTTTGCTTCTTGCCATTCTCCTTCTCCTTCTCCTTCTCAATGAGGATCTTTATGTTGATCTTCGCGGTGGCTCGAGACAATGCAACATAGAGTTGACCATGAGAGAACACCGGATTAGGTAGGTACACGCCAACGATCGGAATCGTCTGTCCTTGAGCCTTGTTAATCGTCATAGCAAAGCTAAGCCTTACAGGAAATTGCTTCCTCTTGAACTTGAATGGAAACATGTCGTTGTCAGACGGGCATAGGGGTATTCGAGGAAGGAAAACCCTCCTACCCGCGTGTTGTCCAATCACGATTTCTGCGTCGATGGCGTTCCTCTGGAAACCTCGCACCACAAGCCTCGTCCCGTTACACAGACCATTAGCCGGATCAATGTTCCTCAGAAGTATGACAGGGCAGTTGAGCTTCAGTTTGAGTGCATGCGGAGGCAGACCGTTGGGAGTCAATCCATTTAGGAACTCGGGAGCGTAGTAGCCATATGGGTCGTCTTCTGCACTGTCAAAGCTATGGTAGATTACTTCTTCTCCCCGAAAATGCTCTACCATGCGTATGTTTATCTTGTCGACGTTGTCGTTTGTGGTGGAGAGGATTGCGCGTGAAGTCATGTAATTCGGATCGGACATGTTGTCATCTAGTCTCGGAAACACATGGTCAATCAGTTTCTCCAGGTCGTCACCCTCGCCTGTAGATGGCACACAAATATCTTCAGGGAGTCGTATGTTTTCTTGATCGTCAACTTCCTCGGTGCCATTGCCTACCCTTAGCAAGTAATCCGCAAACCAGGTGTCATTATGAGCCCTCATGTTGATGACGAGCCTTAGCTGGCGCATACCCTTCCAGAGGTGTGAACTTCGGAGGGTTGCATTGATTATCTGACCCCGGGACCCCCTCCTGACGACCGGAAGCACCTGCCTGAAGTCCCCGCCAAACACAACAGTTTTTCCTCCAAAGGGTCGGTCCCGTCTTCCCATGGTGTCGCGCATGCTGTTGTCCAGTGCCTCGACCGCCTGTCGCTTAGTCATGGTGGCCTCGTCCCATAGTATCAATGAGGCCATCCTCAGTAGCTTGGCGGTACCACTCTGTTTCGTGAAGGTGCATGAGGCGCCATCGTCGCAGCTCAATGGGATCTTGAATCTCGAGTGGGCAGTCCTGCCTCCAGGCATGATAGAAGCGGCGACGCCTGATGTCGCGGTAGCGATAGCGATGTTTCCCTCGCTTCGAACCTTGGCAAGCAGTGCCCTGTACAGGAAGGTCTTCCCTGTACCTCCCGGTCCATCAACAAAGAACACACCCCCATCACCGCGTTCAACAGAAGCTAGTATCTCGTCGTATGCAACCCTCTGCTCCGAGTTTAGCGACGAAGCCAATTTAGTGTCGTTGATGTCAAAATCGACGTTGGATTCCTCGATCACTTCTCTGGCCTCGCCCTCGGTTGGGTCGAACGCATCGTCAATGCATGGAAGAGCGAAATCAGCTATGTCTTTGCCCATGGACTGCAACATACCCCTAATGTCAAGCAACACCATCTGTTCCACCTCAATCGGGCACGTGTGTGATCGCCGATAGTCATCAGACATAGGCTTGAAGTGCCTATCCCATAAACCACGCACGTCGCCTGGCTCACAGTGCACCAAAATTGTTGCGAAGAGCCTCCTGAGCGAACATGGCATTGCCCACTGCTCTGCCTCGGTAAGACAGTCGTCGAGCGTGTTATCTGCCTCGATGAGTCCCAACCTTTCGGCAGCCTCTCTAAAGCTCCCGCATAGCCTACCGTCCACAGTGAGCAGGTCCTCATAGGATGTCTTGCCAGCAACATGGTTTAGCAGCACACGCAGATAGTATCGCTCCCCCTCTGCAGGATTGGCAGACACAATTCGACCTATCTGATAACGCTCCACCCGCTCTTTCCAATACTTCTTACCCTTCTGCCATGTGAACCTTCCAGGAAAATCCTTGTATAATATATTCCTAGCCCACGGATGGTTTTGGTTAGCTTTGAAATACTCTGTCAACATGGATTTGGAAGCTTTCTCAGAGGCGACTACGTCGGTCAAGTGAGCTTGCTCATTGAATGCCACCCTGTGCATATTCGGGAGATGAAGAGGCAACTGTAGGACAGGCGGGTCATTGGCACATAAGGGGAGGCCAAATATCCTCCACATCGCCTCTGGAGGAGTAACCCACCTTGCGTCTACGTATCTTTTGATCTCATCAATGTTACCATCGGCGTCTGGCTGGTCGATGCTGAAAGAAGCCCTATCATGGCCCTTGTATATGTACTTGTAAAGGTATTTGACGGCCTTTATGCTGGAGCAAACCTCAACGTTGATGTGGCAATTGAACATCCGCAGAAGGTAAGGGTTATACGGCACAACCCATCTGTTGTCCAACATTTTACCCCGGACCTTAGCCTGCCGACCATTATCTCGACGACGATAAACAGGGTATGAGTCCTTGCCCTGTGCCGTGTTTTCATTGAACGGCCGCGGGTATCTGCACTTGCACTCGTTTTGTTGCATGCAAACATTTTTGGGGTTGAGAGCACCGCATGGTCCGTGCATCATATGTTTCACCACCAAGGCGTGGAGTTCAGGATACTTTTGCTTGTGTGGGAGCTCGGCAGAAATGAGTCGGTCGTACTGCTCCGGAACGACAAGCTTATAGGCAGAGTCCATGATCAACAAAAAGTGTGCGTGGGGGAGGCCCCTCTTTTGGAACTCGACTACATATACATGTGCGACAACAACACCCATGATATTCTTCTTGAACAACATCTCTTTCATAGCCTCTAGCTTGCCATGGAACACACGAGCCACAAGATCAGGTCGGTCTTGCGCAGTCTGGCCAGGAAACAACTCATTTGTTATCTCTTCCCAGTTAGGGTTGCAGGTCATGGTCAAGAAGATGTCAGGCTTCCCGTAGGTATGGACAATTGCCATGGCATCCATATGCCTCCGCTTCATGTCACGGTCGCCACCTGGGTACATTCCAGGGAGCACTATCCTTACTCCAACAGCGCTTGCCCGGGTCTCCCCGGATGTAATTGCATCAACAACTCCTTTATACAGGTCGGCACGGATCTTTGTCTGGTTCTTCCTGTACCATTTCAACCTACAACTCTCAATCTTGATGTACATGTCCACCCCCCATTGCTGGAGCAATCGTGCTCCACAGAGTATGGGATTGAATATCCCATGTCGTGTCTGGAGCATGTAACAGTAGTAGTCTCTCACCGAGACGCATAACCTGCTATTCCCCTCTGCACATGGATGAGTAACGTGGACATTAGGATTCATATGAGAAGTATACAATTCATCTAAATGACAGAATACGCATAAGGCTTACCTGCATCCTCATCATCACCATCATCACCTCTACCTCTTGGTTGTTGCACAACCGGCCAAGGGACATCACGTTTAGGAAGTTTCGGGTGCCAACCGAGCTCCCCCCTTGGGTAGAAGAGTGGGTAAGAGAGAGGGTCATACGAGCCAGCCGTCACATGTATACTGTGCCTCTGGTTGTCATTCCCGCAAAGTGTAATCCTACGATCGAACCTCTTCGCTAGGTCAGTGCCCTCCACCCAAATTGCAGCGACCTCAGATGACAGAGGTCTATTATACTTCCGTTGGTCTAGTCTCTGGTCAGTGTTGAGGTCTATCCTATAATTGTCGAGGTTGTCCCTGTGTGCACCCAAACTCCTAAACTGCTGGGAGTACGGGTTTTCCCTGAGTATGTCCACTAACTTTCTGACGACATCTTGGTCTAATTGCTCGGTGGCAGCCTTGCGATGGGTTAGGCCTGGGTCGTCGTCGTAGAAGTACAATTGTAGATGATCTGGACGTGATGTTGGCCCGAAGGAATGAACGTTGTGGTAGATGGTGCCGTGCGCCCGGAATGTGTACACCCCATACTTCATGTTTGTGTAGCTTTCATCAAGGCTGACGCCGAGGGTTGTGAAGGAGAAGTGGCCGTTGAAGAACCGTATGTTCTCCCGAAAATGCCTTGAGTCCGCATCCATGCTAGACCAAAGCCTCATTAGCTCCGGGATGGGCTCCGGTTGCTTCAGCTGGATCTGCCCACTACGACAGCAGAATCCCGGGGCCTCGGAGACAACCTTCTTGGCTTTGCAGTGATCGCAATTTGCGGCATGCTTCAGGATGTGTGTGTGGTCTGGGAGGTTTGAGTAGACATAGTCCAATGGATCATGGTCGACATAGGTATTGTGACTTGAGTCTTCCAATTCGTCGTGCTCCATGTCATCAGCATCTGAGCCTGCAAACAATGTTTATAATTAGTGTGATATTTCAAACGGGCGAGCTGCTCAAGTGGGTGTACATACCTTCACCAGCAAACAGGTAATACTCATCGTCAAAGAGGCTATCAGGGTTGACATTATCATTCATGAGACGACTAAGGTAAGCGTCCATGTCGTCTGCTCAGGTGCGAAACCAATAAATGAGGGTTTAGTCTCAAGGGACGCAAGGAGAGTAAGGATGGGAGTGTTACCTTCACTTCTGATCGTGTACTCCGGCGTGCTAGATGAGGTCGAGGCACCGTGTGCTTCCACTACGGTAGGTTGTCCAGTTGAGCTCATTTCCGGTATGGAGATGGACCTGACAGTTGGGGTCATCACCCTACCTGCAAACCTTTCATTACGCCGATCGCGTAGAGCATTCCTCTCACCACGCGGTACCTGCGTACATGCTTTTTGCTTGCCAATTTTCTGCTGACGCTTCTTTGACACCATACCTCCCTTGCAAGCTCGCTCTCTCCTCCCAGGCGCTGCTCTGGACTCATGACTCTGCTCGTCCACTCCATTATCCGCTATTGTTACCGGATCACTGGCTTGCTGGTCGGCATTTTGTAGGTCCACATTGATTTCGATGAGGTTGCCATGTATAGCACCATCACCGAAGGTTCTGCTTAGATATGCACCTACAACATCATCGAATCATTATTTATATATCATGAATGATTACATGATGAAAGATGATGGTTGATAGGATATGTACCATCGGTTTCGGTGTTGCGAATGTATGTGGGGGCCACATTGACCGTAGGAGCATGATCTATTTGTTCACTGTCGAATTGTTGCGTGAGGGCTGAAAGTGCGAGAGTCGGACAATGTGTGTGAGGGTTGGACAATGTGCTAGTTAAATCTGGACGTGGCATTGCGATCAATTCAGCACACGGCGTGTTTTTCTTTGCAGCATACTTTGCCTTTCTCTTTGCACTTGACTCCCCCCTTTCATCCTCAGTCATGGTTTTAGGGTGTTGCACGCGCCATTCTTGCAACTTCTGATTTTTTTCTTGAAGATCGATCGTTCCGTCACCCACTTTTTTCCGATAACTTGCTCGCCTCCGTGCGTTTCTCTGCTCAATTTGCTTGTCTGTTAAGTCACAATTGTGTTCTTTATCAGGCTGTTTTTCATCTAGTTGCTTGTTGGCTGCCTCCTCTTTTTTCTTTCGATAAGCAGCTCTCCTCCGAGCCTTTATTTGCTCTTTTTTCTCGTCAAGGTCCACCGAGAATGGTTAACACCCATTAGTGATATCACCGAGAGGTAACAAGGGAACATGTTGCATATCTGCACGGAGGGTTTAGGGTCTTCATTGTTCAAGAAGATTTCATGTACTACACAAACGCTTACTTTATATATCTGCACGGTCTGGTTAAATAATGATGTATTGCTGGATGTAGTTGGGGTGGTATCATCGAGAGGTAACAGGGGAACATTTTGCATAACTGCCCGGAGGGTTTAGGGTCTTCATTGTTCACCGAGAGGTAACAGGGCTGGTTGAAGCTACTTCTTAATCTAGGGTTTATTTTTTATAGAATCCCTCTGTGTCCATACATAAAGTCTATATGTACTCAAAAGTCGTATGTCTGCCCTATATCAAATTGAACCTAAATGATCAGGAATTGTGTTGGTCAATTATTTTTATTCTATATTCTTGGTCAATTATTCATGGGGTTGGGGTGAGGAAACATGTGTCGCCTACATTATTCACTAAGAAAGTATACATACGGTCATCATAAACATAATCATCCTTACCTGATATCGTAAGGCCAGTCAGATTTTCATCTTGTTGCTTGCTGGATTCCTCCTCTTTTTTCTTTCGATAAGCAGCTCTCCTCCGAGCCTTTTTTTGCTCTTTTTTCTCGTCAAGGTCCACCGTGGTTTGTTGACACACATTAGTGATATCACCGAGAGGTAACCCACCCACATTCAGCATATCTGCATGTGAAATGATAATCACATTATGTTGTGGAATGGAGGGAGTATATATAATATCATCGCAGTGCCTTCCCATAAAGCATTCTTACCTGATATCGTAAGGGCAGACAGATTTTCGTCTTGTTGCTTGACGGTAGCCTCCTCTTGTTTCTTTCTATAAGCAGTTCGCCTCTGAGTTTTTATCAACTCTCTTTTTTCGTCAAGGTCCACAGAGGGTGGTTGATCTGCATTAGTGATATCACTGCGAGGATGGCGTGGAACATTATGCGACCTCTCTTCCCAACTGTCATGTTGCACGCTACCTAGTTATTTTGTCAGATTATTGAGAGCTGGCAACGAATCTACATTATATAGGAATGAGATTGGAGGGTTGTCTGCATGATCTGCATTAGTGATATCACTGTGAGGATGGCGTGGAACATTATGCGACCTCTCTTCCCAACTGTCACGTTGCATGCTACCTAGTTATTTTGTCAGATTACTGAGAGCTGGCAACGAATCTACATTATATAGGAATGAGATTGGAGGGTTGTCTGCATCATGTTAACATAAATATATATTGGACCGAAATAAGGCAAAGTTGTAGGCACATGGTCTTAACCTTTCGGCAACATAATACTTACCCGAAATCAGATGGGAAGGTTGATGAACACATGTCCTTTCACAATCGGCCTGTTCAAGAATCATCCAGTCCAAGAGTGAGTAATATGGGCTCCTACAAGTCACACGCTTGATCCTTTAGAATCGGTTCTGCCCAAGTCTGTTAGGTATGATTTATCACATAAAAAGCATAAAAGCAATATCAGTATATATGCACAGCCTTAATACCTGGACTACTTGGGTAATTCTTGTGAACATCGTATACTCCAGGTATAACCCATTCGTTAGAGTCGTCACCATTTGGCCCCTCCATCGGGCCTGCAACATCTCCTGTGATGGTGTTTGACATGTATAACAAAATATGCAGCTGAACATATATATGGAGGTAGATATATACCTGGAGTATCATATGTGCTATCACCATCGGTCTCAAGTATCATACGTTCGGAGGGAGTAGTATGGACTCCTAGAAGTCAAGATGTTGATACATTAGAATCGGTTGTGCCCAAGTCTGTTAGGTATGATTTTTCAACTAAAAAGGATAAAAATAAACCTTATACCTGTACTACGTGGGTAAATTTTGTCAACATCATCGGCTACGGGTATAATCCCTTCGTTAGAGTCGTCAACACTTGTCCCCTCCATCGGGCCTGCAACACATATATAGTTGAACATATATATGTTTGACTTGTGTAGCACAATTTATAGGTGAACATATACCTGGAGGTACATGTGATGAAGTCGTCTGTTCCGCTGGCTTGCTGTGTGGAGTCCCCATATGTAACTACTAAAAAAAGACATGTCCAACAGACTCAGGTATATAGCAAAAACTTGTAAACTGACTCTGCAAGCAGATCACGTGAAATACCAACAGTACTAAAGGCCCGTTCCCGTTGTACAGAAATCCAGTCCATACGGGCAGATTGTTACAGATTTATGAGTTTTGCTATATATATGAAAATAGAAAGACATGTCCAACGGACTTTGCTACTTTCCATTTTTTGTAAACTGACTCTGCTGGATACATGTTAAGAATTCAAGATGCTAAGATGTCCTGAAGGCCGTCGAAGATCACAAGCGCAACTTGCTATTGTACAGGTTTAGAATTTAGAAAGGTGACCTATTTTTTCATGTGAACTTACCTATTCTTTGCTATTCAGAATGATTATTTATCTTCCCATTGCTGTGTTAATTGATTCATATGCGGTTCTGCTATTCTGACAAGGATATCCATCAAGGTTATTTGGAGGGACATAATGAAACGTCACAAGTTCTACTTTGCTTATTCTTTCAGAGAATTGTTTCATTACTAATGCGCTGTCGCGGACATGTATTAATCCCAAATTCCAAATCACTCTGGAATCCAGTCAAAATCCAGTCAAAAAATCACTCTGGAATCCTTCTCCGTAATTGATTCGCAAACTACTCTCAAGGACTGCTCTGAACCTCAAATATCGTGGGCACATGAAGTTGTGGTGTAATTTTTACAGAAACAAGTGATCCAGGCAGCAAGGTATTGATTGATGCAACTATGTTGTAATGTTTCAGTGACTGTTAATATTTTTTTTAGGAAGGATAACCAATTCAGATGATACCCAAGGAGTTCTGGATGGGAGATTGTTTATTTCTACGTCGTGCAATTCAACATTTCAGTACTAAAAGTATTTTTCATGTTATCTAGATTGAGGTACATCCTTTGTAAACTAATATGAGGCCTTTTAGGTCACGGAAGTAGTGACCTAAAAGCTCTTGTATTAGTTACAGAGGGGTTTGATTTGTGAGGTCCGAGCGCGGGCAGCGGCCGGCGGTGGAAGTGGAAAAAGAAGTCTGGCATGGGTTGATTTAGTTTGAACACGAATCCATCAGGATCGCCCTGATCTGTACATGTAGACATAACAAACAAACAAAACATGTGTGTTCATACCTGGGGTTGAAACCGTATAGCGTCGCCGATCGCACGTTCCGTGGCGGCGCGTGATCCAAAAACTGCCAGCGATCCAGAAACGTGGCGGCCGCACTGTCAAGTCGTTCCGCGGCGGCGGTGCTGTGGAGTGCGCAGATCGCACGACGGCTGCGCAGATCTGATCGGCAGTGGGGTATGGGGATTGGCGGCGGGGTATGGGGCATGGGGATCCTGATGGGCGGCAGGGCGCAGTTTCTTTGGCTACCTGCGTGGGTGGGGTTCGGTGTGTGGGCGTGGGGGTAGGGATAATTTGATGGAAAAAAACCAGACGAAAAAAACCGGTTGAAAAAAAATCAGACGAAAGTGGGGGGACTATTCAACCAACTCGTCCATTAGGAGTAGAGATTATTATATTTTGTCTATCTGACATGGTAAAAGGTGTTCCATGGTAGGAAAATTAGCAAGAGTGGCGCTCACATAGTGCAATTATAAGAGTTGTGTTAGAAGAGGTGTCCATAGTAGAAAAATTAAGAAGCTCATTAGGGCTTTTTCTAAAGATGAGATTAGGAAGGCAGTGTCTGTTTAGATCCTAATGCTAAGGAAGCTATTTGACCGGATGGTTTTATTTTTCTTGTTTTTCAAAAGTCTTAGAATCTTGTAAAACATGATTTCATAGCCTTATTCATCAAAGATTTTAAAAATAGAACTCATTAGACTCTTTTATTATTATTTATTGGGAGGATTCTTTTTTCCTCTTATTATTTCTCTATCTGACATGGTAAAAACCAAACTTGTTTCATGGTACGAAAATTAGCAAAACTGGTGCTCATGTAGTGTAATTATTGTAGTTGTTTATGTTAGAGGTGTCAATGGAAGAAAATGTAAAGCTCATTTGGGCTTTTATCTGAAGATGAGATTAGTGAGTCAGTGTTTGGATAGATCCTACTGCTGAAGGAGCCACTCGACCTAATGGTTTTTACTTTTTCTGTTTATCAAAAGCTCTAGAATCTTGCAAAACATGCTTTTGCAATCTTTTTTAAAGATTTTAAAAATGGAACTCTTTAGTCTCTTTTATTACTCCCGCTGTAAACAATGTAAGACGTCTTACATTTGTTTACGAAGGGAGTATTATTTTGCCGGGAGGACTATTTAGACTTAATTTTGCTATTTGACTTTAATTTCAAAAGAGTCCAATGCATTTCTCTTAATAAGTAGAGGGTAAATAATTACCTTGAGTGAACACTCTTTCAAGATTTTTGTTGAAGCTTTAATACTAACAGGTTGAGTTGATGCATTGGTAGCCTTATTGGATCTATCCATACTACACTTTTAAAGGGAAGGCTCGTTTTAAAGAGTGTGGTCGATGCTCTGTTCATGTGGTGAACCAGAAAAAAGAGGAGAACACATATGAAAAGCCTAGGGCAAAATGTATTGATAATTTCTAGAGAAAATGCTTCAGCTAAGAGGTTTTAGTCATATGTGAAGAAAGAGGATGAGAGTGTTGATTCATAAGGGATTTTTTGGTATCAATCTGTGCAAGATAGTAACTATTTTGAAACTGGCAAGGGGCTTAGGCTTAGGGAGCCCATGACCCTTTCACCTTGAATTCAGTTGTTGATTTTCTTTTCCTAAAAATACTCAATGGAGTTGTGGGGCTTTTAGACCTAGGGGTTCAGTTTGAAAGTTTGAAGATGATACACTCCTATTTGGCACAAATATATACTCTCTCCATCTCAAATTACTTGTTTTGGATTTTTCTAGAATGATTTTCTAGAAACATCTAAGACAAGTAATTTGGGACGGAGGTAATAGAAAACTAGATAATACCCCGCATGTTGCTCCGGGACAGCATGCAGAACATAGACTTAAGAGAGATGTGCATATTCAATAGGAAAGGGAAGAGAAGAACAGTCTCAGATTTTTTGTACTTTCATGAGAAAAAAGCTTGTGTGAATACAGAATTATACACAGGAAGCAGTCGGACATCTTGCCAAGATCGGAGGATCAATTCGTACAGCTAAAAGAGGAAGTTTCATTGTTCCTTCTAGGTGCATACCCAATTAGTTATGTTGAAACCCGCGTGCGTACCTTTTCATCCTAAGTAGCTAATATGTCTTGCGAGACAAATAGAAAGAGGGCATCAACGTTGCCGTGACAAGTCCATTTTTCTTGAATTGCAATTTACAGCATGCAGAAAGCACATATATCACATGATGCGGATCTGAATTATGGAACATAAATACTCAGAGCCCTATCACCGACGGGGTCTCATTACTCTTCGTTGGTGTAAGTCCGCACAGTTGAAACATATACCAAGTCTTATCAATGATCGCTCCAAAGAAAACAACTAGACAAGGGCTCAAGATCAGAGTCAAACATTGCTCTTGCCTCCAGTCCGCGGCCTCGATGCCCTTTTGCCCTTCTTCTTCCTTCTGTTGTAGCCTACACTTGTTTTCTTGGGGTGATTTTTGTGGATGATCAAATTAGGTGTCCCGATGAGCAAAGGAAGATGGATTTTTAGTGGCCTTTCTTTGTTGTCATTGCCAAGGAGGAGGTGCCAGGAGGGGAGAAGGCATGTGTGAGGCTGTAGCACATAGTTGTGATGGCGATGTAAAATATGCCGATGACTCCTCTCATTAATCCATTAGTTTCATCAGTACTATTTACTCAACATTAAAAAATGTGTGTTTGTAGTGGAAGACGTGAACAGTGGGAAACAACGCAGAAGGCGAATAGGTAAATAGCGACATCGATACATTCATGTATTGTAAGTTTTTTGGTAGTGACATAGGTACATGATCTGGCAGTGAAGGTCATGGGATGCCAGTCCATTTGTTTGGCCCAGGTTGCACTATATAAACACAGGAAATCGAAGGGGGTAAACAAATCATGATGGAAATCAAACGGGCTTTTAACTACAGATGGAGATCACTGGGCTAGGATTCATGTGGCGCATGTGAAAGAAATCCAGTAGAGGGGGAAGGCAACGAGTTCTCCTTCTCCAACACGCGGGCAACTTCAACAAGTAATCACAGTGGTAGGATAAAAGGAAGACGTGGCGCGCGATTAGTTTCTTTTCTGTTGAGTTGGTAACTTGCTAATGTGTATAGGTACATGTCAAGAGAAATCATGTAGTCGGGTCTCCTGTTTAGATATAGTAGATTCTATTAATACTGAAGTGTTATATTTTTTGGCCGACTCCATAGGAAGCACATTAATATTAATAAGTGTGACAGCTCCTATTATTGTTGATCTCAATGAGGTGTTGGGAATTTCCCAAATTAGCAGGTGTAGGTTGGGAGATTTTCCTATTAAGCATTTTGGCATTCCCCTCCATTATAACAAGTTGAGAAAAGAGCATATGCAACCTCTTATAGACGAAATCCTTAAAAGAGCTGCTAGACGGAGAGTCTACTTTCTTTAGGGGGAGAGAGACTGGCCCAGTAAGTTCCTAGAAGTGAGTCTATTAAATCAAGTATGGTCTCCTGTCTTATGGGATAATTATAAGGGCCATACGAAATACCATCCATATAATTGGGGTTTACTTAGTAATTAACAATAGTTTGGAGGTTTGGTATTCTTAATCCTCTAGATCTAAATGTTTGCTTGTTAGCACCTTGGATAAGGAGATATCAGCTTGGCAGACATAAAACTTGGAGAGAGGTTGTGGATTTCAAGTATTGGAAATCCAAACTTGTTCTACTATTCTGGAATCAACACTTCCCCTTTCAGGAAGGGCTTATATGGGATAGTGAGGTGGCTAAGAAGGAATAGCGGTGGTTTTTTGGTAATGGTGGGTCAAACCATTTTTGGGAAGTTCAATGGATAGGAGGTGTTAGCCTTGCAATCTTATATTAGGGTTTGTAGTTCATAAATAATGAATTAGGGTGAATTGCTAATGACATATATGTTGGTGATATGCCCTAGAGGCAATCATGTATGATGATATTTCCTATGTGTTCATGAATAAATATAGTCCTTGGACATTATCAATGATGTGTATCAACAAGCACGTGGCTTGTTTGTGGGACTATGCATTGTATAATGACTGTCCTAAAAGGTCTATAGTTGAAAGGGCTTTGTGGACGCTCAACCGACTAGACTAGCATATGACACGGTGGATGGCTCAGTCTCACTGGCCATGGAGCATTGGATGCTAACCGAATAATATGGACTCACAAGGATCTGGTCGGATTCGACATAGTTGGATCCGTGTCGAGATAAGGTTCAAGCCAGACAGACCCAACTATGAGACGCAGTGATATGTCATCTGTGAGTCTCTAGTACAACATACGTTCTATGTCCTAAGACCTGAGCTGGCGCATGTACTTAGGATGTCGACAGACCTGCTTTGGGCTGACCAAACGCTGCTCCGTGACTGGGTAGTTACAAAGGTAGGTCTCGGGCTTGTCCAGACCCATGCTGCGAGACATGGTCGAGCAAGATGGGATTTGCCTCTTCGTTTGGGAAAGATACACTCTGGGCCCCTCGTGTGATCCGACCAAGAAAAGCATGGCCATGTGACAAGGATTATGAGATAATCCGGTTTGTGGTCGGCATCACTGGAACGAGAAAGAGGTCAGGCTAGCATAAGGATGACAGACTCGCCTTGAGCCCGACAACATATATCGTGTGGCAAAGGGAAAAGAAGTGTGACACGTTGTACAGGTTCGCCAACCGGCTTCAAAGTCTACTTGGTGGTTGGCACGCCTTGCTAGAGGCCGCTACCAGCCGAGCTGGTCGGGGGTGATCTGACTTGCAACCCAGACGATTTGAACCTAAGGGGTCGCTGTCGGTGTCAAAACCGGCGGATCTCGGGTAGGGGGTCCCGAACTGTGGTCCTTGGATCGATGGGGAACAGTGGACGTGGGACACGATGTTTACCCAGGTTCGGGCCCTCTCTAAGAGGTAAAACCCTACGTCCTGCTTGATTATATTGCTTGTGTATAAGGGGGTTACAGAGTAGATCTACCACGAGATCAGACGAACTAAACCCTAATTAGTCGGATGGTGATCGTTCTTCTAGCCTCTACGGACTAAGCCCCCCGGTTTATATAGACACCAGGGGTACTAGGGTTTACAAATAGTCGGTTAATTACATCAAGGAAACATCGGATCTTCCATCTTGACTTGGGGTACACTCCAAGGCACTAGCAGTCTTTGGTCTGGATACGGTGCGGCCCAACAGTGCAACCCATGTAAGATGAGCCAGCACCCCGAGGACCCCCTAGTCCAGGACTCCCTCAGTAGCCCCCAAACTAGCCTTCAACGTCGGCTTCTTGTAACTCCCCAGACTACAGGCTCCAGCTTGCAGGCGAGTTCCCTTTTTCTCGAGTACTTGGAATTATTCTCCTCTAGTTAAGCCTTAAAATGGTACTTGATTCAGTCCGGCCATACGCCGAGTTATATCCGGACTTCGAACTATCTGCTTTAGTTAGCCTCGAAGGCCAACCTTTTTGAATGCGAACCGTATCTTTGACTGACAACTTTAGGCGGAGTGCCGCGACCGGTCATAAACATGAAGACTCGATACGCGACTCGAGGCCGCTCTTTTGACAAAACGTCCCCTTAAGGTGGAGATTGTGCCCCGTTTTTAAGGGATTTGATCAATGATTCACAGTATCCTACTCGCGCATAACGCTACGAGTATATCGGGAAGAGGCGAGGTGGGCGACGAATTTACAGGATTCATGGTATTACAACTGCTTATAAAAAAGGGTAGCCACAGTCATCCCCGTCAGCCTTCTTCCTCCTATCGCCACACCCTTTCCCAATATACAAAGCTCCAGCGCTCCGTTTCAAACCTCCATAGAACTCCCTTCCCCCGCACTTGGCGATGGCCGGATCTGGCGCGGGAGGCAAGTGGGAGGCCTTGATTGTACTAATAAAGACATTGAGGATCTAAAGCGCGCCGGCTATTGAGGGAGTCCTGGATTAGGGGGTGTTCGGATAGCCGAACTATATCTTCAGCCGGACTCCAGGACTATGAAGATACAAGATTGAAGACTTCGTCCCGTGTCCGGAAGGTTCTTTCCTTGGCGTGGAAGGAAAGCTAGGCGTGCGGATATTCAAAATCTCCTACCAATGTAACTGACTCTGTGTAACCCTAACCCTATCCGGTGCCTATATAAACCGAAGGGTTGTAGTCCGTAGGATGAACACATCATAACCATCATCATACCCATAGGCTAGCTTCTAGGGTTTAGCCTCCTTGATCTCGTGGTAGATCTACTCTTGTACTACCCATATCATCAATATTAATCTAGCAGGAGTAGGGTTCTACCTCCATCGAGAGGGCCTGAACCTGGGTAAAATAAAGTGTCCCGTGTCTCCTGTTACCATCCGACCTTGACGCACAAATCGGGACCCCCTACCCGAGATCCGCCGGTTTTGACACCGACATTGGTGCTTTTATTAAGAGTTCCTCTGTGCCGTCGCGATCAGGAAGGATGCCTTTTCCCGTCTTTAAAGACGGCGCCGTCACTGAGGGAGCTTTGGCTATCGGCCAACCCCTCCGGCTGGGTGGTTTTCTCATGACCGCCCGTTCGGCCATTACACCGACGGTGACCTCTCGGGTCATCGAAAACAATCTCCGCGTCAGCTCGGAATTGGCCGAGCAGCTAGATCCGGTGGAGCTCTCCTCCATAAACGAGCTCCTGGATCGCATCGCCGCCTTGGGGGTCGCTACAAACTACGACCAGGGTGGGCCTAAACCCGATCTAAGGGAAATCAACTCTCCCCAAGCCACCCATCATGTTGCTGTGGTGGAAACACAATGCGGTGACCCTTCATCAATCTTAAGGACCAGTTACGTCCGAATTCCGGAACCCTCCATGCCGGATATCCACGGGGGGGAGGATACAACCCAAGACCCGGGCTTGGAACCAGGCAAACCGGAAAACATACAGGACTCCGGATCTCGGAATTCGGAGGTCGTTCGGCCTCCGAACAGCAAACCGGGCGAAGTATCAGATCTAATGAATTCCGCCCGTCCGATCTTAAGCGATCTCTCCCAAATCAAGCAGATGCCCGAAGAAACAGTACATCATTACTGGGCCAGATTCCTCCTGCTTATGAACAGGATAAAGGACTGCCACGAGGGAGACGCGATTTCAATCTTCTGCAGTAACTGCACGGACAAGGGGATACTCAACGCCATAAGTCGTCGTAATATTACGCGCTTTGCTGACTTGGCGTCCATAGTACAAAAATACTGTGCGATGGAAAGTGCTCGGAAAATCGAAATTAATCAAAAGGGCGCACTACAGCAAAGCGCCCGGATTAAATAAAAAATCAAAACCCTCTAGGGGGCACGGAACCGTGCTAGAAAGGTGGCTCGATGGACCCTGCAAGATTCATAGTACAGAGGATGCCACCCCAACTCACAGCCTCAGGGCATGTTGGATACTCCGGTAGGTGGCCAAAATTGGTGAGGACCTCCTAAATCCAGAGGTCGAAGGAAACCAGCCCGAGAATTTCAGTACCGTTCTCACAATCTCCGAGACTTTCGCATCTAATAACATGCAAAAAAGAACACTTCGCAGCCTCGCCGAAGTCTACCAAGTAGCGACCATAAATCCATGGAGCAATACTGCCATCACCTTCAATGCGAGCGATGAACCTAAATTCCGAACAGCCAGAGCGCCAGCCGCATTGGTTCTCAGTCCCATAGTGGACGGCTGTCGCCTCGCAAAGGTACTTATGGACGGAGGCAGCGGATTGAACCTCATCTACGAGGAAACCCTCCAAAAGATGGAAATAGACTGGAACCGCATTGAGCGAAGCAGCACAACCTTTAGAGGAATAATCCCCAGTCAGGAAGCGCGCTACACCGGAAAGATCACACTAGATATGGTATTCGGCACGCCGGATAATTACAGGTCCGAACAAATCACGTTCCAGGTGGCCCCGTTCAGAAGCGGATATCACGCTATATTAGGACGAGAGGCATTCACAGTTTTCCAAGCCATACCCCATTACGGGTACATGAAGCTTAAGATGCCTGGGCCAAACGGAATTATCACTCTCGCTAGTGATCCGGACATAGCACTCCGCGCCGAAAACAAGACAGTCGCATTGGCCCTCGAGGCACTATCTGAAGCCTTAGCGGCCGAAGAGCTGACGGCGCTGCGATCCACGGTTAGCAGGGATGATGTGATACTCGATAAGAGATCCAAATCCACATCCTTCAAACCAGCGGACGAAATAGTCAAATTCCAGGTCCACCTAACGGACCCGAATAAAACAGCCTCCATCAGGGCACAATTGAGCCCTGATGTAAACGCCGCACTGCGCGAGTTCCTACGAGAGAACTGGGATATTTTCGCTTGGCACCCCTCAGATATGCCAGGAATCCCACGCAGGCTGGCCGAGCACAGCTTAAATATCCAGAAAGGATTCAAACCTGTCAAACAAACCCTTCGGCGTTTCTCCGAACCAAAGAGACAGGCCATGGGAGAGGAGCTAGCCAAATTATTGGAGGCCGGATTCATTAGAGATATCAAACACCCGGACTGGCTAGCAAACCTGGTAATGGTACCAAAGAAGGACAAATCCTGGCGCCTGTGTGTCGACTTCAAAGACCTTAATAAGGCCTGCCCAAAGGATCCCTTTCCCCTCCCTCGAATTGATCAAATCATCGATGCCACCGCAGGACACGATTCCCTGTGTTTCCTCGACGCATACTCCGGTTACCATTAAATAAAGATGGCAGAATCCGACCAAGCTGCAACAACATTCATCACGCCATACGGCCCATTCTGCTTAAACACAATGCCCTTTGGGCTCAAAAACGCCGGCGCGACATATCAGCGCATGATTCAAACATGTTTGGCAAACCAGATCGGCAAAACAGTGGAGGCGTACGTAGATGATGTGGTCGTTAAATCAAGACACGTCGAATCTCTAGTAGACGACTTGAGACTTACATTCGACAACCTGCGAAAATACGGCATCAAGCTCAATCCGGAAAAATGTGTTTTCGGCGTCCCAGCCGGAAAGCTCCTGGGCTTCATCGTATCCGGCAGAGGAATTGAAGCAAATCCAGCTAAAATCCGAGCTCTGTCACAATTGGGTGTCCCAAAAGATCTCAAGCAAATTCAGAAACTCACCGGATGCGTGGCGGCCTTAAGCCGCTTCATCTCCCGCTTGGGAGAAAAGGCACTACCCCTTTACCGCCTCCTTAGGCGCACTGAACACTTCAAGTGGACGGACGCTGCCACGGCCGGACTCGAGGAAATAAAGGCCATCTTGGCAACAAACCCCGTCCTGGCCGCGCCGAATACCGGCGAACCCATGCTATTGTACATTGCCGCAACCCATCAAGTTGTTAGCGCAGTACTCGTCGTCGAACGGATAACGGACGGACATAAATTACCCCTTCAAAGGCCGGTTTACTACGTGTCCACTGTCCTCACACCATGCAAATCACGGTACCCACATTATCAAAAAATCGCATACGCGGTATTCATGGCATCCCGGAAGCTACGACACTACTTTCAAGAGTGTTCTATTACAGTAGCCTCGGAAGTACCACTCAACGATATTATCAACAACCGCGATGCAACAGGCCGGATAGCAAAATGGGCCATAGAGCTCCTCCCGTTCGATATAACCTACAAACCACGGCGAGCAATTAAATCGCAAGTCCTAGCCGACTTCGTCGCCGAATGGACAGAGGCCGAACTCCCTAAAGAGTACGACACGTACTCAAACTGGATCATGCATTTCGACGGCTCCAAAATGCTGGACGGACTGGGGGCTGGCATCGTTTTGACGTCCCCTACAGGAGATACAGTCCAATATGTACTTCAAATTATGTACACAGACTCCAACAATGCAGTCGAATACGAGGCCCTCCTACATGGCCTCCGGATGGCGGTATCCATGGGCATTCAACGCCTGGAAGTACGCGGGGACTCAAACCTCGCGATATCCCAAATAAATGGCGACTTCGACGCCAAAGACCCAAAAATGGCAGCTTATCGCAATGCCGTACTAAAAATATCAGCTCGGTTCGAGGGACTGGAGTTCCATCACATAGCCCGAGAAAATAATCAGGCAGCGGACGTCCTGGCACGCATTGGAGCAAAATGAGATGCAGTCCCCCCAACATCTTCTTAGAAAGATTATTCAAACCATCCGTAACATGGGAGGGGGAACCCTCGGATAATAGCCCGGGCATAACCGCACAACCCAATGCCGAACAATCAGACATAATTGGCGGCCCCGCCACCGAAATTACACCCTCAGCCCACGCAATAATGGCGGTCATCGCCCCGTGGACGGAACCATTCCTAGCCTACCTTACTAGGCAGGAACTCCCCGAGGACCAAAACGAGGCACGCTGCATAGTGCGGTGATCTAAAGCCTATAAAGTCCACGAGGGAGAGCTATATAAGAAAAGCACTACAGGAGTCCTTCAAAGGTGTATCTCCGAAGAGGAAGGGCGGAGTCTGTTGGCTGAAATTCATGCCGGACTCGGTGGCCATCACGCCGTGGCTCGGTCCCTTGTAAGCAAGGCTTTCCGTACTGGCTTATATTGGCCGACGGCTAGAGCAGACGCTCAGGACCTAGTCAAACGGTGTGTCGGTTGCCAGCTCTTTGCCAACCAAAGCCATATGCCACCCAACGCCCTCCGAACTATCCCCATCACTTGGCCTTTCGTGGTCTGGGGGCTCGATATGGTGGGACCCCTTAAAGGCGGAACCCACAAGAAAAAAATACTTATTGGTCATGGTGGATAAATTCACCAAATGGATAGAAGCCAAGCCTGTCAAGACGGCTGAATCCGGACCTATGATAGACTTCGTATCCGGGGTCGTACACCGTTATGGTGTCCCCCACAGCATTATCACCGATAACGGCACAAACTTCACCTCTGATGAAGTAAAGCTGTGGTGCAAAAACATGGGCATTAAGCTCGACTACGCTTCTGTCTATCACCCACAAACTAACGGTCAGGTCGAACGTGCAAATGGTCTCATCATGAGCGGCATCAAACCCAGACTAGTGCGGTCCCTCAAGGAATTTGATATGCACTGGGTAGAGGAGCTCGACTCCGTACTCTGGGGGCTGCGAACCACGCCAAATCGTACCACCGGATTCACGCCATTCTTTATGGTGTACGGCGCTGAGGCGATTCTGCCCTGCGACATAATTCATGACTCACCTCGAGTGCGCATGTACGAAGAAAGAGAAGCCGAGCTTGATCGGCAGGACAACCTGGACGCCTTAGAGGAAGAGCGTGACGTGGCTAAGGCCCGTTCCGCATTCTATCAACAGCAAGCTCGAAGATATCAAAGCAGAGAAGTACGGGCCAAAAATTACAACGTTGGTGAACTAGTTCTGCGCCTGCCGGATAAGCAAAAGAACAAACTCAAGCCCAAATGGGAAGGTCCATTCATAATCGACCAAGTCCTAACTGGTGGAGCGTACCGCCTGCGAGATGCGTCGGACAACCGACTCGAGCCGAACCCATGGAACGCCACACGTCTCCGAAGATTCTATGCCTAGCGCCGGACTCTGTGTTTGTCTCCTTCCTCTGTCCATTATTTACATTTATACCTTTTTTTTACTTTGTCTACTACTCTTTTCTTTTCTAGCCCTTAAAAGGCTCATTATGTGACGCGCTATCCGCGCTCCTTAAACCTGGGGGCTTCTTTAACAGAAGCTTGTCTATATGGGTTTCACACCCAACGCATGCGTCAGACTTCCGCATGCACCTTTTCTTCGCCATTATATGCATCGATATGACTTAAGTTTTGGCCAAGCTGGGTTGCTTGGCTCCTGTGCTTACCCCTACATTCCCGATTGTTCGGCTAGGCGGTAAAGGGAGCACCTCTGCGATTGTTACTGCCGGATAAGCCGGATGTGTACCTCAGACTGGGTGAAGCCGAAAGCTAGCGTTCTTAAGGGAATATTCGGTCGGTGAACTAAAGATGAACCTTTTTATTTTATACATGCCCCCAGATGATCTTCTGCATTTGCAGTCCGGACGTGCACTTTAGGGCACGCCACCCCAGCGAAAGGAACCCTTAACGGAACTATTCTCTCTGGAAGATGTTTCTTACTAACCATGTAATATAACATAACTAGTTGGGCACTTGTCTGATAAAGCACTAATGACCCCTACGCCTGGTCTCCATGCATACCCCGGCTTTTATATAGCCGTTATGGTATTCGGACACACTCCGGACCGTCAGGTCCCGAGGTCGAAGCGAAAAGGTCGGCAATGACAAACGATCTACAATCCGGCTAGAAGGCATTACACATGTCAATTATAAATTACATAGTCATCTTGACTGATCGTATTCCTCCTCTATACCATCTAACAGGCTGTCTAATTTACAGTCCTGCTGGGAATACCTTGCGGCCAGCTCTACCTGGCCATACACCAAGCTCACAGGGATCTCCTTCCCGTCAGGCCCCACTGGTCCGACCTCGGCCATGTGATTGGGGTCAAACTTCGTAAAGCGGGTCTTCACCATGGCCCAGGCCTCCCTCGCGCCTTGTCGGCAGGCTGATATCTTCCACAACCGGATGCGCCGCCGAGCTCCCGTCAGCTTCTCCGCAAGCTCTCCAAGGCCCTCGGGCGTGGAGTGGGCAGGCCATAAGGCCCGGGCAACCCCTTGCATTGCTTGCCGAATTCGTTCGTGTAGTTGCAGGAGTTCGGGGAGAAGGTCACCCGTAGAACCGGGCATCTCCTCTGCAGGACGACCTGTGAGCGTACCTACAGACATAATTCTGTTATTCGTCTTCCTCGCCGAACTCCTTTTTTTTCAAAGGGTTCGCTCAAGCACTTACTAAATATGCCGCGTCGAAGACGCTGATTCTCCTTCGTGGAGTCAGATAGCTGGCCACGAACGTCTTTCAGTTCAACATCCAGCTTGGTGTTGGCATCCTGAAGATCATTCTTCTCTCGCCTCACCCTTGTCAACGTACTCTCGCCAGCCTTTAACTGACGTAAGAGTTGTTGCCTCTCCGGATCTAGTCCGGCACCATCTGTAACATTAATTGTCAGATTCGCACATAAGCCGCACAATACTAATCTCTCAAAGTATATCATACCTGAGGGGGTCCCTTTGGGCTCCCCTGTTGCAGCTAGTGCGGCCTCTAGTTGGGCCTTGCACTTTTCCAGCTCCTGGGACAGCACAGTGTTCTTCTCAGTAAGAACCTACATATTATATGATCCTTAAATCAGTTAGTTTAACTGTTTCAAGTCTCGGGGGCTACTGGTATATATATATTTAAATTTTCTTACCCGTATGTCTTTCACATACTGCTCCGTGGCTCTGGCTAAACCATCTTGAGTAGCAGGAAGGTACGCATCTCCTGAATTGAAGGCGTCTAAGGCCTCTCGGGAGAAACAAGCGTCGCGTAGAACTGTCCGGCGACGCCTATGGTTCATGGCGCTCTCCACTTCTGAATTTGTGGCAGATAGCCGGTCCGCGTCCTCTATTGGAGGAGCGTCCGGCGCAAGCCTGGTGTTTGTCCCCGCCTCCGGACCAGACGTTGGGGCCTGGCTGGTAGAGGCGCGGTTGGCGGCCCCTCCGGATATAGTCCGGCGAGGCTTCTTCGTCCTGGAAATAGTACGGATGTTAACATGCCCTGACAGAATAACGCCAGGAAGACAGAGGGCGCGTTATACCTTTGTGCCGAACTCTCAGTCCGGAGTTCATCCCTTTTTACCCCACGGGGCCTGGCGGCTCCTCGTTGGCTAGCCGCCGCAGGTTCGGCCTCCCTCCTCGGAAATCTCCCCTGTAAAATACGGTTGTCGTCAGAAACACCGGAATATGTAAGGACGGAATCTCTCTTGTGGGAATAAACACTCCGGTTTCTGTCACCTGGGAGGCCGGGATTAACCCGGGATAATCAGTCGTAATGGCCACCAAGGTATTATCTTTGCTTAACTGGTGGAACACCCCGTCAATGAGCTCCACCGATATGTCCGGATCCTCTTCGGAGTCCGGATCGAGGGACCGTTCTGGGTCCTCAGGCTGTGGAGGGCAGCTGTTGATATCCTTTACCTCCTGTGAAGCTCCTGCATTGAAATCACCAGATTACGTATCTAGTCATGGGAGCATTAAATAAGCGGGCAAGTGCAATTGTTCACTTACCCAACTTGGAGGTTCATACATAGTGAATCCGGCCCGCGGGTTGACGCAGAGGAAGTCCTCCTTTTCTCCCTTGTACAAAGATGTTAGAATCTTTACTAGAGCGGCAGCTGTGTCTGGCCCCTTGCGGCCGTAACGGGTGGCGTCATCCTCCCCGTTGAAATCCCACATGGGGTGGCTCCTATATTGAAGCGGCTGCACCCCCCGCATAATACATGCGGCCATGACTCCAATCATGGTTAGTCCGGAATGAGCCAACAGTCTTATCCGGCCCATCAGGTAAAAAACGTCTCTGTTGCTTTCTCTCTGAGAGCTCCGCGGACGCCAACTTAAGCGTTTCTTTAAGGGAGCCATGCTGAACTCAGGGAGGCCGACCCGGACAGGGTCCGGCAGCGGGACGTCGTCTATGTAGAACCATTCTGAAGGCCAGTCCTCGGACGCCTTCTTTGGGGTTCCGGATAGGTATCCGGTCCCGGCGATGCGCCATATTTTGGCTCCGCCCACTTGGTATATAGACCCCTTCTGAGAACGGGGCACCAAGCAGAACAACCTCTTCCACAGCGCAAAATGAGCCTCGACGCCTAAAAATAGCTCGCAAAGGGCAACGAAGCCTGCAATATGTAGCACGGAGCCAGGCGTGAGGTTGTGCAGCTGGAGGCCGTAGAACTCCAGAAGCCCGCGGAGGAATGGATGAATTGGAAATCCCAGACCCCTTAATAAATAAGGGACGAGGCACACCCGCTCTCCTTTAGAAGGATTGGGGGTGCTCTCTGCTTGCTTGCCGCCGTTGTAGGTGGCGAGTCCGGCTCGGACCGGGACCATATATGCTTGGGGAAGGAATCCTTTGGCCTGTAGTGACACTAGCTCGCTGGGAGGGATGGTGCAACTCTCCCAGTCTCCGGATTTGGGGCTGGAGGGGCGAGGGGAGGAGCTACGACAGCTGGCCATGTTGGAATGGACCTTTGCCGGAGACGCTCTGATGATAACTCGCGGGGAGAAGAAGATGTGGTTTGGATCTAGATCCCCATCCTGTTAAATAGGCGGCTCGTTTATATGACCAAGGGTGTGAATATAAAAACACCCCCGGGCTTTTCGCATTCGTTCAACACGTGGAAGACGGCAATTATTGGGCACCGAGACCGAGGAGCGCTACGGACATTATTCATACATGTACACAAGATTCGGAGGGGGAACCCGCCTTGCAATGCCGAAGACAAATTTGCGCGCTGGACTCGACGTCATTGAAGCCTGGTTCGGGGGCTACTGAGGGAGTCCTAGATTAGGGGGTGTTCGGATAGCCGAACTATATCTTCACCTGGACTCCAGGACTATGAAGATACAAGATTGAAGACTTCGTCCCGTGTCCGGAAGGTTCTTTCCTTGGCGTGGAAGGCAAGCTAGGCGTGCAGATATTCAAGATCTCCTACCAATGTAACCAACTCTGTGTAACCCTAACCCTATCCGGTGCCTATATAAACCGGAGGGTTGTAGTCCGTAGGACGAACACATCATAACCATCATCATACCCATAGGCTAGCTTCTAGGGTTTAGCCTCCTTGATCTCGTGGTAGATCTACTCTTGTACTACCCATATCATCAATATTAATCTAGCAGGAGTAGGGTTCTACCTCCATCGAGAGGGCCCGAACCTGGGTAAAATAAAGTGTCCCTTGTCTCCTGTTACCATCCGACCTTGACGCACAGATCGGGACCCCCTACCCGAGATCCGCCGGTTTTGACACCGACAGCTATCTTCAGCCGTCATTGTCCACTGGGACCCAGAAGTGGGCTAGGACATTCCCACACCATAACCCGGCGAAAGGGTAGTGTTTGTCCCCCACTTCATCCGAGGACTGGGCTTCCCCCTCCATCCCTTCGTCCGACGGTTGATGTTCTTGAACGGATTGGACTTCCATGACTTGGCCTCAAATTCCATCCTCAACATCTCAGCCTTCATCATCATCTGCGAGGCCTTTCTATGGGCCCCTCTGCATTTTGGCTTATGGCTAAGAGTTTTTAATGTGAAGCCAAAAATCGTGGACGACCAGCAAGCGGATTGTGTGGGGGGGGGGATGGTGAGCAAGCTTACTCGCGTTGAGTGGCCGGTGGGGACATTCATAGCCACCGTAAAAATTTGGCAAAAAGAGTGGTTTTATATCACTGAACCACGCAGTGTAGCCTGGGCGGCGGCCCCCGAGTTTAGATCCGGACCACCCATGAGGCTAACCTCATGGACCAAAAAGGGCCTCGACTGGGGGCTACCCGAAGAGGTGGAGCTGCTGCAAAAGCGCATTATCAGCATGAAGGAGGTGGGTGTTAAGCTGACCAGCGTGATACAGGTGATGCTCTATCGTCGCCTCCTCCCTTTCTAGAAAAGGGACGCCCCAATGTGGGCATACAAGTCTAAAGACTTCGTCACCGTGCGCCATTTCCCCGGCACTACTTATGAAAAGCTGTGGAAGACGCTATTCAAGCCCCAAAAAGAGGATCGGCCAGTCGAAGACGAGGAGGATGTCGACCTCGACGTAGAGCACTCCCCTAAGAAGGCAATAAGACTCACATCCGCTTTTAAATTTGGATGTTTGTGCCTCAGTAGATTCATCTCTCATATTCTTACCTCGACAAGGATGGCTTGCGAAGGCCAAGAAGATCAGCAACCCGACCCCGCTACCCGAGAATCCCAGGTCACCTTCGCTGGAGGAAATGCTGATTGCGACGCCTTATAAGGTGCCAGAGAAAAAGGAGAAACAAAAGAGAAACCCAACGAGGGAAACTCGTGGGGGCCTCCGCTCATGAATTCCTCCGGACACCAAGTTCGGAGACACTCATGCCCTTCTACACATGAGGGGGAGCAAGGTCACGAAGAAGAGGAGGGGGAGGGCGACACTTCCCACCCCAAGAAAAGAGCGGCGTCAGCCGAAGGAGAGGGGGATCATCCTGCTCTGGCTCCGAAGAGGAGCCGGGGCAAGTTGGTCATGCCCGATGATAGTTCGGACTCCGAAGAGGAGTTCGCGGCCTCTGAGAGGACCCGGAGAGAGTTTTTCGGGTCAAACCCCGCGCCACGAGGTGAGGTTTCCATCTAACCGGCCTATTGGTAACGGTGTACACCTTTTATTTTTGCAGCCCGACGCACGACCTTCCCACCGATTAGATTCCAGAGGGCGCCTCTCCGCCAACCGATCAGGCGGAGAGTGGATGCGCATACCCTGCACCTCCCCCGGTCATCGAGGAAACCGGGGAGGTATTGTACCAAAGGACCCCCCCTCGTGCCAAGCATGGGGGGGTGATGGTCCCCAAGTATATGGGATCAATTGTATCTCTTTTCGATAAGATTGTCAAACCCAACGAGGAGCAGAAGGAAATGACAAGTGGTTTTCAGCAAGGTAATGTCTGCAAGTGCTGAAATTGTAAGTAACATAGTAGTTTGATAGCAAGATAATTTGTAACGAGCAAGTAAAGATAGTAGTGACAAAAGTGCAGTAAGGTAGCCCAATCCTTTTGAGGCAAAGGATAAGCCAAAACGGTCTCTTATAGTAAGCAAAGCGTTCCTCACGGTACACGGGAATTTCATCTAGTCACTTTCATCATGTTGGTTCGATTCATGTTCGCTACTTTGATAATTTGATATGTGGGTGGACTGGTGCTTAGGTGATGTTCTTACTTGAATAACCTCCTACTTATGATTAACCCTCTCGCAAACATCCACAACTACGAGAAAAGTATAAGAGTAAATTCTAACCATAGCATTAAACTTTTGGATCCAATCAGTCCCTTATGGAATAGCGCATAAACTAGGGTTTAAGCTTCTGTCACTCTCGCAACCCACAATCTAATAACTACTCCACAATGCATTCCCTTAGGCCCAAATATGCTGAAGTGTCATGTAGTCGACGTTCACATGACACCAATAAGGGAATCACGACATACATACTATCAAAATATCGAACACATATCAAGTTCACATGATTACTTGCAACATGATTTCTCCCGCGACCTCAAGAACAAAAGTAACTACTCACAAATCATAATCATGCTCAATATCAGAGGGGTATTAAATGGCATATTGGATCTGAACATATAATCTTCCACCAAATAAAACCATATAGTAATCAACTACAAGATGTAATCAACACTACTAGTCACCCACAAGCACCAATCTATAGTTCCGGTAACAAGATTGAACACAAGAGATGAACTAGGGTTTGAGATGAGATGGTGTTGTTGAAGATGTTGATGGAGATTGCCCTCCCCAAGATGGTAGAGTTGTTGGTGATGATGATGACGATGATTTCCCCCTCTGGGAGGGAAGTTCCCCCGGCGGAATCGCTCCGCCGGAGGGCAAGAGTGCTCCTGCCCAAGTTCCGCCTTGAGATGGCGGCGCTCCGTCCCGAAAGTCCTCCCCTTATTTATTTTTCTAGGTCAAAATGACTTATATACCAGAAGATGGGCACCAGAGGTGGGCCTGGGTGAGCACAACCCACCAGGGCGCGCCTGGGCTCCCTGGCGCGCACAGGTGGGTTGTGCCCACCTGGTGGGCCCTCTCTGGTACTTATTGGCTCCAATATTCCTCATATATTCCATAAAAATTCTTCGTAAAGTTTCAGTTTGTCTGGAGTTGTGTAGAATAGGTAGCCTGATGTAGCTTTTCGAGGTCCAGATTTCCAGCTGCCAGAATTCTCCCTCTTTGTGTATACCTTGCATATTATGAGAGAAAATGCATTATAATTACTCCAAAAAGCATTATTATGCATAAAAACATCATAAATAACAGTAAGAAAACATGATGCAAAATGGGCGTATCAACTCCCCCAAGCTTAGACCTCGCTTGTCCTCAAGCGAAAACCGAAATCGAAAAGCATGTCCACATGCTTAGAGAGAGAGGTGTCGATAAAAACAAAATACGGACATAGAAGCATCATGTAGATTATTATAACAGCAACAAAAATTAACATAAAACTTTTATCATAGACTTCTCATGAATAAGTGACAATTCATCACACTATCGAAGTATAAAGCATAAACTCTATTAGAAACCAACAAACTATGTTCTCAGTCAACATTGCAACTACAATTCATCACCTTTTCAGGAAGGGTCACGTATAGGAACCTTTAGGCAAGTCCATATACGCAACCATCATATAGTCTTCTATAATTGCTAACACTCACCGCATACAATGAGCAAAACGTTTAACCGGACACATAGAAAGATAGGGGCTTATAGTTTCGCCTCCCAACATATTCACCTCAAGGGTGATGTCAACAATAATAACTCTTGCCACCCATATTCAACTGCACATATATGCCTAGATCTTTCCTCACCACATGATGCTTGCCAAAGGATAAAATAAAAGGGAATAGAGAGAAAAACTTTTACTCTTTGCATAAAAGTAAATACATAAGAGTAAAAGATAGGCCCTTTGCAGAGGGTAGCAGAGGTTGCTATGCGCTTATTTGTTTGTATGCTCAACCTCTTACTACAAAAGAACGTCACGTTATATTGCCCCTTGTGATGGCAACCTTTATTATGCAGTCTGTTGCTTTTATTCTTCACCATCACAAGTTCGTACAATGCTCAATTTTCTCTTACACTAAATGATCTCACACTTTTAGAAGTAATTTTTATTGCCTTATTGCACCGATGACAACTTACTTGAGGGATCTTGCTCAATCCCTAGGTAGGTATGGTGGACTCTTGAAAATAATATTTGGGTTTAAGGGTTTTTGGATGCACAAGTAGTATCTCTACTTAGTGCGGATTTTTTGGCTAGCAAAGATAGGGGGCAAGCACCACATGTTAAAGGATCTATTACAATATAACTTCTATGTGAATATGAACAAACATAAATCATTAAGTTGTCTTCCTTGTCCAACGTCAACAATTTGGGCATATAATATTTTGATGGGGGCTCACAATCACAAAATATTTTTAGGATAGTGTATTTATATTGAATCTTCTCTTCCCTTACTAATTCTTTCATGAATTGCATCATTGACCAATGTTATGTTTGTCAATCTCTAACAAATATTTTTACTTATACTTTTCCTTATGTGGTGTCATCACCTACCATAAGATTAGCATATGATCTTTGTCATTTATTTCCTTTCTTTTTATTGCAACATGAAAGTAAAGAAAGCAAAAACTCAAACTAAACTTTATTATATATCTCACACACGATTACAATGATAGATCACTAAGAAAACTCTTGAAAAGAAGGGATCGAACTAAACTTTTATTCATCTAAAGCAAAAGATAACTATGGATCAAACTAAGATAAGTAAAGGCATAATATAGTGGGGATGATATGATACCAGGGCACCTCCCCCAAACTTGGCGGAAGCCAAGGGGAGTGCCCATACCCGATACTCAATTTTCTTTTGGTGATGAAGAAGGTGGTGGTGGTGATGAAGTAGTATTCTCCAATATAACCATGAGTAGATCCTTCAAACCTTGAATCTCCCAAAGGGCTTGATGAAGTAACTCACTGTTTTTATTCACCTCAGCCATTATGTGTTTATTTTCCAGGCCCCACGGGTTTGTTCCTGCACTGTTTTCTCTTGGGCGAGATATGTCCCAATTGGACGGTATGTGCCTACGAGGAGTATTCTCGAACCCATAATTGTGAATCAAATTGCAAAAATTGTTACAATGTAACCTGTGTAAAGGCCTTCTTGGTGGGATTTCTTCTTGCACTTCGAGGCTCTCTTGATTATTTTATGATCTCATAGCTTGATGAGGATTCAAATGAGTGGAGATGCCAGCCAATGTGCCTTGCTCGGGGGCCGGAGAGTGGACCCCAAAAGGATTTTCCTCGTCTTCCTCCATAGCAACCTCTTCAGCTTCCTCTCTCCTTAGATCCTCTTGAACTACCCTTGCGTCTTCTTCTCTGTTGTTGGCGGGTGAGGAAGACATGATGTTGGTCTAGCTAAATCTGTCAGAAAACAAGAAGGAAAAGAAAACAGAAGATTTCTCCGTGATACAGTGGTCAAAAGGTTCGGGGATATATATATATATATATATATATATATATATATATATATATATAAAGATTTTTTTATCTTGGGAGACAAGCAAACTGTAGAAAAACGGAGTCCGGAAGGCAAGCCAAGCGCGCCCTGGTGTCTTGTGCCCACCAGGTACGCTTCCTGGTTGTTTCTTATTTTCCTAATTTTTGTTATATTCCAAAGCTGACAGAAAATATTTTGGCGGATTTTTTGGAGTTCGTTTACTTACTGTATCACATACCTCCTTATTTTCACAATTCTGGAGTGTTCCAGAAGGATTATTTTATGTGTTCTTCCGGTGTCAAAGTTTGGATAATATTACTTTCAACATTAATGGGCGTACCTGAGATATAATATTTTATTCGTTGCCCATTAACAACCATTGGGTTAGTACCTTCGGCATTATTTATTTTGATAGCTCCTGACCGATAAACCTCCTTGATAACGTAGGATCCTTCCCATTTTGAGAGGAGTTTTCCTGCAAAGAATCTAAAATGAGAGTTGTACAAAAGAACATATTCTCCAACTTTAAACTCACACTTTTGGATTCTTTTATCATGGCATCTTTTAACCTTTTCTTTAAACAACTTGGCATTTTCATAAGCTTGGGTTCTCCATTCATCTAAAGAGCTAATACCAAATAACCTCTTTTCACCGGCAAGTTTGAGATCATAGTTGAGTTCTTTGATTGCCCAATATGCTTTATGTTCTAACTCAAGAGGCAAATGACAAGCTTTTCCATAAACCATTTTATAAGGAGACATACCCATACGGTTTTTATATGCTGGTCTATAAGCCCAAAGTGCATCATCTAATTTCTTAGACCAATTCTTCCGGGACCTATTGACAGTCTTTTGCAAAATTAATTTTATTTCTCTATTACTAAGTTCAACTTGACCACTAGACTAAGGATGATAGGATGATGCAATTCTATGGTTAACATCGTACTTGGCAAGCATTTTACGGAAAGCACCATGAATAAAGTGTGAACCACCATCAGTCATTAAATATCTAGGGACTCCAAACCTTGGGAAAATAACTTCCTTAAGCATTTTAATAGAGGTGTTGTGATCAGCACTACTGGTTGGAATAGCTTCTACCCACTTAGTAACATAATCAACAGCAACCAAAATATGGGTATACCCATTAGAGGAAGGAAAATGTCCCATGTAATCAAATCCCCAAAAAACAAATGGTTCAACAGCAAGTGAATAATTCATAGGCATCTCTTGACGCTTACCGATATTACCTATTCTTTGGCATTCATCACAAGATAAGACGAACTTACGGGCATCCCTGAAGAGAGTAGGCTAATAAAATCCAGATTGTAATACCTTGTGAGTAGTTCTGTCTCCAGCATGATGCCCTCCATAAGCTTCAGAATGACATTTTCATAGGATTTGTCCCCGTTCATGCTCAAGTACACAACGTCTAATAATACCATCTACTCCTTCTTTATAAAGATGTGGATCATCCCAAAAGTAATGTCTTAAATCATAGAAGAATTTTTTCTTTTGTTGGTATGTAAAGCTAGGTGGTAAATATTTAGCAACAATGTAATTAGCATAGTCAGCATACCAAGGAGTGTTATGAGCAACATTTATTGCAGCCAATTGCTCATCAGGAAAACTATCATCAATAGGTAGTGGGTCATCAAGCACATTTTCAAGCCTAGACAAGTTATCAGCTACGGGGTTCTCAGCTCCTTTTCTATCAGTGATATGTAAATTAAATTCTTGTAGCAAGAGAACCCATCAAATAAGTCTAGGTTTAACATCTTTCTTTTCCATAAGATATTATAGCAGCATGATCGGTGTGAACAATTACTTTTGAATCAACAATGTAAGATCTAAATTTATCACAAGCAAACACCACTGCTAGGAATTCTTTTTCAGTAGTAGCATAATTTCGTTGAGCATTGTCTAGAGTTTTACTAGCATAATGAATAACATTCAGGTTCTTATCAACTCACCAACAACATAATCACTAGCATCACACATAATTTCAAAAGGCAAGTTCCAATCAGGTGGTTGAATAGCTGGTGCAGAAATTAAGGCATTCTTGAGTGTTTCGAAGGCTTCTAAACAATCATCATCAAAAACAAAAGGAGCATCCTTTTGCAAAATATTTGCAAGAGGCCTAGAAATTTTAGAAAAGTCTTTGATAAATCTTCTATAGAAACCAGCATGACCTAGGAAACTACGAATACCTTTGATATCTTTAGGACATGGCGTTTTCTCAATTGCATCAACCTTAGCTTTGTCCACTTCAATACCTCTTTCAGAAATTTTATGGCCCAAAACAATACCTTCGTTAACCATAAAGTGGCACTTCTCCCAATTCAAGACAAGATTTGTTTTCTCGCATCTCTGCAAAACTCGATCAAGATTGCTTAAATGATCATCAAAAGACTTCCCATAAATAGAGAAGTCATCCATGAAAACCTCAACAATCTTTTCACAAAAATCAGAGAATATAGCAGTCATACATCTTTGAAAGGTAGTAGGTGCATTGCATAAACCAAAAGGCATATGTCTATAAGCATAAGTTCCAAAGGGACAAGTGAAAGTGGTCTTTTCTTAATCAGGTTGAGAAACATGTATTTTTGAAAATCAGAGTATCCATCAAGAAAGCAAAAAAATTTGTGCTTAGATAAACTTTCTAGCATTTGATCGATAAAAGGCAGAGGGTAATAATCTTTTCTAGTTGCTTTCTTTACTTTTCTAAAATCAATTACCATTCTATAACCTATAACAATTCTTTGTGGAATAAGTTCATTCTTATCATTAGGAACAACAGTAATACCTCCCTTCTCAGGGACACAATGAACAAGACTTACCCATCTACTATCAGCTATAGGATAGATTATACCTGCTTCCAGAAGTTTTAAGATTTCTATTCTTACCACTTCCTTCATTTTTGGATTTTACCGACATTGGTGATCAACAACGGGTTTAGCATCAGGTTCCATATTAATCTTGTGCTAACATAGAGTGGGACTAATGCCCTTTAAATCATCAAGAGTATATCCAATAGCAGCTCTGTGCTTCTTTATAGCTTTCAATAATCTTTCTCCTTCATGTTCTGAAAGGTTCTACTTTAATTTGTTCATCAGGTTTAGGTATCTAATATAACTTTTGTTGACCATAGTTGAAACTTTAGCATGTTCCTTCATCCTAACAGGGAAAGGTGGTTTCTCAATATAAGCAGTTGGAACAACTGGATCAACATTATAAAGTATAGTTTCTTCTTTAGCTAGTACCAGTTCTTTAATTCTTCTTTAATAGGTGGATGATATTTAAACCACTTTTCTTTAGGGAGATCAACATGAGAAGCAAATCATTCACAAAAGGAGGCTACTATCTCAGAGTCAAGTCCATATTTGGTGCTAAACTTTTGAAAAGCATCAGTATTCATAGAAGATTTAACACAATCATACTTAAGCTTAATACCTGAATCTTTACCTTCATCGAGTTCCCAATCTTCAGAGTTGTGTTTAGTTCTTTCCAAAAGATCCCACCGGAATTCAATAGTCTTGTTTATAAAATAATCAGCATAAGAAGTATCAAGCATGGATCGATCATTATGAGAAAGTCGAGCATAAAAATTCTGGACAACAATTTCTCTTGAGAGATCATGATTGGGGCATGAATATAACATTGACTTAAGCCTCCCCCAAGCTAGAGCGATACTTTCTTATTCACGAGGCCAACAATTATATATGTAATTCTGATCACGATGAAATAGATGCATAGGATAATTTTTTGGTGGAACTCCAATTTCAATTGATTCCAATTCCAGGATCCAATATCATCGCATAGCCTATACCATGCCAATGTTTTTCCCTTCAAAGATAAAGGGAAAACCTTCTTCTTAACTTCATCTCTGGGTAAACCCGCAAGCTTAAACAATCCACAAATTTGTTCCACATATATCAAGTGCATATCAGGATGTTCGGTTCCATCTCCTGCATAAGGATTAGCTAGTAGTTGTTCTATCATACCCGAAGGAATTTCATATTTAATATTTTTAGTAGGTGCAGTAGGTTGAGGGGTAGCTAATTGTGGTTCCGAATGAGGTGAAGATACCCCGAACAAACCCCTTAAAGGATTGTTTTCCATAGTAACAAGTGACAGTAAATTTCAGCACACTATATAAATGTTTCCTTACAAAATTCCACTTACCAAAGGTGCTTCACTCCCCGGCAATGGCGCCAGAAAATAGCCTTGATGACCCCCAAGTATATGGGATCAATTTTAGCTATTTTCGATAAGTAAGAGTGTCGAACCCAACGAAGAGCAGAAGGAAATGACAAGTGGTTTTCAACAAGGTAATGTCTGCAAGTGCTGAAATTGTAAGTAAAAGAGTAGTTTGATAGCAAGATTATTTTGTAACGAGCAAGTAACGACAGTAGTGACAAAAGTGCAGAAAGGTAGCCCAATCCTTTTGAGGCAAAGGACAGGACAAAATGGTCTCTTATAGTAAGCAAAGCGTTCTTGAGGGTACACGGGAAATTTCATCTAGTCACTTGCATCATGTTGGTTCGATTCGTGTTCGCTATTTTGATAATTTGATATGTGGGTGCACCGGTGCTTAGGTGCTGCTCTTACTTGAACAACCTCCTACTTATGATTAACCCTCTCGCAAGCATCCGGAACTATGAGAAAAGTATTAAGAATAAATTCTAACCATAGCATTAATCTTTTGGATCCAATCGGTCCCTTATGGAATAGCGCATAAACTAGGGTTTAAGCTTCTGTCACTCTCGCAACCCATCATCTAATAATTACTCCACAATGCATTCCCTTAGGCCCAAATATGGTGAAGTGTCATGTAGTCGACGTTCACATGACACCACTAAGGGAATCACAACATACATACTATCAAAATATCAAACACATATCAAGTTCATATGATTACTTGCAACATGATTTCTCCCGTGACCTCAAGAACAAAAGTAACTACTCACAAATGATAATCATGCTCAAGATTAGAGGGGTATTAAATAGCATATTGGATATGAACATATAATAATCTTCCACGAAATAAACCATATAGTAATCAACTACAAGATGTAATCAACACTACTAGTCACCCACAAGCACTAATCTATAGTTCCGGTAACAAGATTGAACACAAGAGATGAACTAGGGTTTGAGATGAGATGGTGCTGTTGAAGATGTTTATGGAGATTGCCCTCCCCAAGATGGGAGAGTTGTTGGTGATGATGATGACGATGATTTCCCCCTCCGAGAGGGAAGTTCCCTCGGCGAAATCGCTCCGCCGGAGGGCAAAAGTGCTCCTGCCCAAGTTCCGCCTCGACACGGCGGCGCTCTGTCCCGAAAGTCCTCCCCTTATTTTTTCTAGGTTAAAATGACTTATATACCAGAAGATGGGCACCGGAGGTGGGCCTGGGTGAGCACAACCCACCAGGGCACGCCTGGGCTCCCTAGCGCCCCCAGGTGGGTTGTGCCCACCTGGTGGGCCCCCTTTGGTACTTATTGGCTCCAATATTCCTTATATATTCCATAAAAATTCTCCGTAAAATTTCAGCTTGTTTGGAGTTGTGTAGAATAGGTAGCCTGACATAGCTTTTCCAGGTCCAGATTTCCAGCTATCGAAATTCTCCCTCTTTGTGTATACCTTGCATATTATGAGATAAAGTGCATTAGAGTTACTACAAAAAGCATTATTATGCATTAAAACATCATGAATAATAGTAATAAAACATGATGCAAAATGGACGTATCATGGTGACATTGACATGGCCGAAGCTAATGCTTCGATCGTCGAAGACCAAGAGGGGGAGTTCGGGTAATCCGAACCTTCTCGGAAGGTGATTCCGGGGCCTTCACGGCCTTTCAAAGCATCACAACCACCCCCCTCTAAAGGGGGGCGGGGCCCCCACCACCAGCACCAAATACTGGGGGTCGGGTCATGGTAGAGTGGCCGGACAAGATGGGGGAGGTTGTGATCAGCTCCTCCGTAGTCGCGGAACACCGTGCTCTGATGAGCGCAATTTTGCAGAGTGTTCGGTTCGTTAACAGTGTACTGAAAGAGGCTTTTGGTGGCCTCCTGACAGGCTTTGAGGTAAGAAGAGTAATGCCTTTTGTTCATAAATATATATTTGATGGACAAGATTTGAGCCGTCCGTATATGTAGCAGCCCCCGAGACTCTGGCAAGTTTTAGAAAAACCTGGTAGATGATCAAAAATTGTGAGGACAATAACCCAAGTATCTTGTCTGCTTTATATTGCAGGCTTCGGCAGTGGCTGCCACAACCAATGCCATGGAGATTGTTGAGATAAATCGGAAACTGAAAAGTTCCGAGGAGGAGCTAAATATCGTCAACAAGGATTTTGACAAAGCACAAGGCTAGTCTGTTCAAAACACAATCTTTTGCTTGCTTTCCTGTTAAAAAGAGTATTAAGGATTATACCTAAGTAAGAAAAATGATTGCAGCTATTGCCGCGGAGGTCGAGAGCCTCAAGGCTGAGCCGCAGAAGGCCAAAACCAAGGCGGCAGCCGAGCAAGCGGCCTCTATCAGCGTTCTGGGAACCAGGGTACCCAGACTTGCCTGCCTGCGGCCCATGGCATGGCTCCATCGACGGCCTGGTATGTCCCATCTTCAGTACCTCCAAGACAAGACCCACACGAGGGCCCAAGCCTCGTGAAGCGGACGACATCAAGACCCCCGGAGGGAGCGGCCCCCCAACTGGCTCCTGAGGAGCGGAGATTCCTATGCAGGTGCCCACCTCATGAGGTTGAGGTGACGCAAGCCATGACGACCCATGCCAGGCGGGCGCCAACGGGCGCAGAGGAGCAGGTTTCCTCTTTGGTGCTAAGGAGGCAAGCGCAGAAGCAGGGTCCCGAGGAATCAACCAAAGGTTTCCATTCCCATGCAACGAGACAAAGACTGCCAGGACAGCAGGACGGATGCCATCGCTAAGCCCAGCATAGCGTCACGACTACAAGCTTTGCAGGCAAAGACCACCTTTCATTAGGATAAGATGTACTACTTGTCCCCTTTCAAATTGGCCACTGTGGGATCCCTTCCCACCTTCGTTTTGGGGGAAGAGGACCGAGGGCACTATAAATATAGGCTAGCCACCACCCTAGGAAGGGAGATCTCTCGCTGGATCAGATCCACACCTCGCTAGCTCACACCCACACCAGAGCAGACATCACGAGGTTGTTCTTCCCTTGTACTAGTTCATCCTGAGCCCCTCGTGAGGCTAATCCACCACAAAGTAAGGAGTAGGGTCTTACACCGCAAGGTGGCCCGAACCTTGGTAAACTAGTGTGTCCATCTTCTTTCTTGTTCATCGAGTTAGGCCATGGGGGTGATGAACTGGTTGGCCGGAGAGGTTGAGTTCTTCGCACACGCCCCAGAGTTCAAACCTTTCTTGGGTCTATAGAGCCCTCAATCCGACATTTAGAGCGCCAGGTAGGGGCGTGTCGAAGCCTCTCTTCTACCGTTTGTTCCGTCGCCGTTCCATCGCTTCCATGGCCGACGCTCTCCATGTCCGTGTCGAGCGGCAGACCGCTCGTGTCGCTCAAACGGCACCTGTGGGCAATGGCCCGCCTCGCCGCTCTGCCTCCCCGGTGGCCAATGCCGCCACCGACTCCGCTGCCCGCGAATAGCAGGACTCGTCACTGCCGCCGTTTGTGCGGCACAACGGCCACACCGCGACTCCATCCTCCACTCCGATCACGGCATCGTCTTCTCACGTTCGTCGCTGGCCAGCGAACGCGCAGGCTGCGCTGCTCATGGCGCGCGAGCTTCTGCACTATCGTCCGATCAACGACCTCTACGATTACTGGCTCGCCCGCATCGCCGAGCTCGTCAACGCCGCGGATGAGGCCCCTGCGCCATCCCTTTGCCTCGTCGCCTGCCGTCCCTAGTAGGCGACGTGGCTAACATTGCGCCTCCTCCTCCTCCTCCTCCTCCTCTGCATGGCGTGGACTACCGTACAAAAACTACTCAGATGCCCTTGGATCCCATGTCCAACAACCTCTAAGCTCGTATCACCATAGCATCTAAGATGGAGGAGGACCTAATATTCTCCTGTATGTAATAATATCATGTGCTACCACACCTTAGATGCTTTGGTGATACAAGCTCTTCGGAGTCGTTGGATTTGTGATCCAACAACTCCTCGGTGATTCGAATGTTTTTTTTGCAGAAAAGCCCCCAAAGAGTTCGGCCACTGCTTACAAGCAAAAAGACTGCTCAGATGCCATTGGATCTCAGATCGAACAACCTCGAAGCTCGTATCACTGTAGCATCCAAGCTGCGAGAGCACCTGATGTTTTCTCGCACGGGAGAATATGAGGTGCTCCCGCACCGTAGATTTTATGGTGATACGAGTTCCCGGAGATCTAACGGCTCACAGTAGGAGGTTTGAATGTTTTTGCAATATATGTCTGAGAGAGTTTGGGAATTGCGCAGAAAGTACAAGTACTACGCATGTGGCATTTGATCACAGATCATACGACCTAGATGCTTGCATCACCATAGTGGCTAATTAAGTTACGAGGAGCACCTAATATGAGCAACGGGGAGCCGTTGGATCCAAGATGCAGTGGCACACACGAGGCCTGAATGTTTTATTTGCAAAAAAAAACCTTAGAGAGTTTGGAAATTGCGCATAATTACAAAGACTACTCCCAAGCCATTGGATCTCAGTTCCAACAACGTAAAAACTCGTATCACCATAGCATCTAAGCTGCGGGGTGGATGTGATATTCTATGCCACTGTCATTTTTGTTCCTAAACTTGCAAAATACGTGTAGCCCGTGCCGTTAATTGTCTAACCGCGCAAAGTGTTTGTTCAAGAAAAAGCATCCTACACTGAAATATCGGAACAACACACGGGTGTCCCACTTGTCATTGATCAAATTTGGACCTAAAACTAACAAATCTGAAAGACGAGATTCAAACTGGCAACCTGGACTACAAAGCGTAGGTCAATAGCCTGAAACAACAATGGTTGTTGGCTCTGTCCCATAACTAGATTTTGTACAATATTACGTTGAGTAGAGTAGAGGGAGTGGCTCGTCAACACATGCATGACCGTTGACTCACTTACTGGTGGGTCCCAGGTCTGCGATCTCTCTCTCCTCTCCATTGTCTAACCTTTAGACGCACGGGCACACACGAAGAGTGGCGCTAGCTTGCCGTGCTGTTATTATAACAAAAAAAGCTTGGAAAATAGAAGAATCGCCTAGAAAAAGAGACGTTGTGGCTGGTCGAGACGGAGCTAACCACACCTATCCTCCGTGCCATGTTAGCATGATGAAGCTGTGTGGCTAGTGGGGTGTTTTCAACCGACTAGCTGGGTCCCGAGGTCGAACCATATGTAGTACGTCTAATATAGTATATTTTTAGACGCACATTTTTCCTACGTGCCGTGACGTGGCACACCCTACCGCGCAGTTTCGGGGTCCTCCCGGGTGGTGCATGCATATATTCTTCCTTGCCGAGATGTGGGACACCCTACCGCGCGTTTTCTGGGTCCTCCTCGGTCGTAGCGCCGAAGCAAGTAAATGAGTCATCAAATCACGAAAGACCACCTTTCTCGCCGAGTACATCAGTGAAGCATGGTGGCTAGCTAGTTGGGTTAGTGTGACCGATTAGCTAGGCCGCCACCACATTTGTTCACCCCTTTTTTATCTCCTTGCCGGCAGGTAAATTTAAATATCCACTGCAGCATTGCTCTGGTCTTTGGGTGCGGCAGGCGCGACAGGATTTTTATTTTTTTGATTGACGGGAGCAGGCGCGACAGGATTTTTTTTGATTGACGGGAGTAGGCGCGGCAACAATTAGTCATGATGACTCCGCCTGTAAAACCTACTGCTCCCTGATGTGAAAAGTCGTCGACTAGTGTTTTCCCATGGTGAAAACCAAAAGATTCACCCCGCTCCTCGGCTGGCTCCCTCTGCCTTCCCGTAGGTTGCATTGCCTTTCAACTGTTTCGCCCCCTTTGCTTCCTCTCCCCATTGCTTCTACCTGGTGCCATGGCGGCGCAGCAGATCATGGAGTCTGAGGTGAGGCGCCTGACATAGGAGCTCCAGGCCAAGGATGCGGAGCTCAGGGCCAAGGACTTGGAGCTCCGTGAACCCAAGGAGGAGAGGAGTGTCATGCTCCTCCTTTATGTGCGGGAGTTCACAGAGCTACAAAAGCAGCAGGCGTCCACCACAAAGATGCTCGAGGCATCGGCGGCGTTGCTGCAGAAAGCGGGAGATATGATAGGCCGTCTGTCGTGGGATATCCGCGACCACGTATGGCACCAGGAGGTCCCTTGCTGGTTTGATAGGGGGACGTCGCGTTGCACAAAGAGCAGACCACCGTACGGCGGCACAGCAGAGAGCACACAAGCAATTTACCCAGGTTTGGGCCGCCATGAGGCGTAAAACCCTACTCCTACTTTGGTGGATTGATGGTGGAATGGAGGTGGCGAAGCATAGTACACTTGCCCGGCAAGGGTTGCCTTAGCCTAGTAGCGACTACGCGCATATGGGGGTGCGGGTTCATCAACTCTCCAACCCTTTCTACGGTTGCCATGGGCCTCCTTTTATAGATCAAGGGGTCACCAGAATGGCAAAGTAGTCATTGTGCACTGATATGATAGCAAACAGTGCTATCATACCTAACTCTGCAGGCTGGCAGGGCGCATTAAATGCACCGCTTAGTGTCACATCGCTGGCTGTCCGGCAAGGCTTGCCGGGCTATCTTGCCAGCTCCGCGCCTGTTCTCTTGACACGTCGCAGGATGGGTGTCATCTGCGAGTTTCTTCTGTAGGAAATGACTGCCCTGTGGCGAATGGCTGCCACTTAATCACTTTGCGGCTTGACACGACATTAATCGACGACGTGGGTCGTGTTGGAGTGGTTGGTGAGGTGATTTTGCCTTCGCGAGCCCTGGTAGGCTCTGATGGGGCGCCTCGGGCGCCTCCTTCTGGGGGTGGCCTGGCCCCTTGCTGGGCTTGCCTGTCCAGCAAGGGAGGCCCTTCCCTTGGCGATATCTTTCTCCTTTGGCTTGGCCTTAGTCTCTCTGAGTTGCATGCTGGTTCTTCAAATCTCTTGATTCTTTGAACTCTGACTTGGGCTGGTGCTTCAATCTTTCTCTTGTGCCTGTGCATAGTCCGGGAAACAGACCCAGGGTTTGGTGCACCGACAGAAGCCCCCGAGCCTGCCCCGAACACGCCGCTGAGCATTGTCGGTGTTGGGCCTAATAAGTGCGCAGGCAGGGTTGCTGAAGGGGTCGGCCCTCTCAAGTCTTCATTGCTTCTTTATCAGCCTTGATTTCGGGCCGGTTTCCGGTTTCCTCGCGCGTCGTGTAAAGCCAATAGTGGTGGAGCCGCTCCAGTGATGGCCCGTGAATGACTTTAACGCACGGGGTAGAAACTGCCAATTTACTCTTCCCACAACTCGCCCTTATCCTTGGCCACGTATGCTGCATGCATCGCACGGGGTAGGTAACAGAGGCTCGTGTCGCGGGAGAGCATCATGGTGGGGTCCCGGTCGTCTTGAATTGGTGTAGGAGGACGGTGACCGCCCGTTGATGGAGTAGCTGCCCTCCCCGCCCGACCTATAAAAGGGAGGGGCGGAGGAGGGCGGAGTCATTCGTCTTTGCATTCCTCCTCTTTTTATCTTTCGCTTCTGCTGGCTATGTCGAAGAGAGGTGCCTGGGGCCAGCCCCCCGGGCTCTTTCTTGGGATCTCCCTTGGATCTGAGAGGAAGATTCAGGCAGTGCAGCGCCGACGCCGGGAGTGGCGACCTCGGTGTGCTTGCCGCCGGGTCGCCTGTGGCCTTGACTTCAGTGGGAGGGGGCGCGAGCGACGCCATGTCGCGGCTTGAAGTAGGCATGGCACGTGGTAGTCGATCGCTCCCCATTCTTCTTCCCTTCATGGCGCTGGGGAGGAGTCATGGAAGGGATTCACCACTAGTAGGGGCAAATCTGGCTCCTCCTGGGCGTCGTCCTCTGTCGCGCAGGAAGGCTTCCTACTCTCACATGCGTCCTTGGGACGTGCGGTGAATTTTGACGCCAGGGCTCCTGGGGACGACCATGATATCTGTGGGAGGGCCCAGAGAGCATGGCATCCGGTGTGATGGTCGGGCCGAGGTCTCCGGGTGGTAGTGATGCGGACGGCAGTGGCAACCCACGATGTGTCAGGAATGGGGACAACCGTTACGACGAGTCGTGTTTGCCGGTGACTCCGTGCCTTCCCTCTGGTCCTCCGGCAGCGTCACCATCCATGCCTGCCCTCTGGTTTCTTCCTCCCTGCCGGGGAGCGGCACCGTCCTGATCTTGGGGAGGCACCGAGTCTGTGGCGACCGGTTTTTTTTTCAGACATAAATTTCCAGAAAAATGGCCGTCGAGCTCATCAGCCCCAGGATAACTGTTAGCTGATGAGGCATCAACTTGATACAGATATTCCAAGCAAAATACAGAATATGTAGTACAAGACCATTGTGGCCTATGAGTACTTCAAATGGTTTCTAGTGGTTGAGGGCGGAAGCGGTTTGTGGAACATCGGTGTCTATGGGACTCCATTTCCCACGGGAACAGCTGACCAGGTTAACTCCTATCTTCGCGAGGCTGCTATCACCGTTGCTTAGTTTCCGGGGCTGTCGTCGCAAATGCTCCTCTCCAAGCAAGCAATCTGGCCAAGACAATAGCCAGGGACAAGCCAGTGAGTACTTTGAATGTACTCGCAAACATTATGAACACGGGTATAATATAACAATGATGTGCTGGAAATGTTTCATGCTCATGACGTTAGCCACAAAAGATCAATGAAACTATGATGCATGCAAGCATGTTATTTATGAATAAGAAATAGTATAGCAGTGGTGATATTTATAAAATAATCAACAAGCATGCCACAGTCGGGCGTCTTGGCGACACCGCAAAAGGGCTTTAAAAGAAAAACCACAGTCGGGCGTCTTAGCGACACCACAGTGAGGGCTTTGAAAAGAAATGCCACAGCCGGGCGTCTGAGCGACACCACAGAAAGGGCTTTAAAAGAAATGCCACAGCCGGGCGTCTGAGCGACACCACAGAAAGGGCTTTAAAAGAAATACCACAGCCGGGCGTCTGAGCGACACCACAGAAAGGGCTTTAAAAGAAATGCCACATCCGGGCGTCTGAGCGACACCACAGAAAGGGCTTTAAAAGAAATGCCACAGCCGGGCGTTTGAGCGACACCACAGAAAGGGCTTTAAAAGAAATGCCACAGCCGGGCGTCTGAGCGACACCACAGAAAGGGCTTTAAAAGAAATAAAACAATCATGGTGAATATCCAGGAGGTAGTACCGTCCCAAGGATATTCTTTATTTCAAATCATGCAAACGGTTAGTCCATAATGATAATAATCATAACCATCATATATCACAAGTAATAATTCAATATTCGGCTTTAGTAGTTTCTCCTCCGAAGACCGACACTAAGACCAACACTTGACCCATCCCAGACTGTAATCCTTAACCATGGACACGGCTATTCGAATAGGTTTAATCTCTGCAGAGGGTGTACTCTTTACCCACGAGTAACGGATTCCTTTAGTCCATCAGGACTAATTCCGTTTACGGTCTTTTAATTGAAAACACACCTGACTTGCACACACCAGCTTAACTCACCGGTGTCTGGAATCACCCACGACACCTGTCAAGCAAACTCTAAGTGGGGAGGCTACAACCTCGACGTAGCATGGGATCACAAAATTTATACCGCGCGCAAACTAGGGGAGCTACCCCCTTCGGCTACAACCGAAACACCCATGCCCCCGGACCAGGTGGCATGCCTACCGGATGCAGCCGGTATCTTCCACCATGGACTCTCTGTACGGTGTGTGTGCCAAGACAAGGGTTAACAACTTACTGAACCATACCCCACCTACGGTAGGGACCTGTGGCAGTACGAAACAAGTATGGGGGTTACCGGAACAAGACTCGATCTATGGCCGACTCAGGAGGTTCATAAATGTTCCCTGCATGGTTAGCACAACAACAATACTTCAACCAACAAATCACCACCCATTATACCTTACCATGCCATACCGATTATAACCGTCCCGACGGAGACCGGCGACAAGCTCACACCTACCCAAGGCAAAGGCTTTCCCGGATTCCTTATCGGCGTGCATGTAAGGTACATGAGGATGATTGCCATCACATGAGTATGCTCATTTCCAACAGCAAGGAAATCACAATAATGCATCCATGCAAATGATCATATCACATGAAATAACAATACTCCGAAATAAGGTGGTGTTATAAACGTATCAACTATCACACCAAAACTATATTCCCGGGGTTCAGAATGCTTGCCTTTAGGTCATGGAAAAGAAGGGTGCATCCAAACATCTTGAAAACTTCAAAAATCCTATTTAAAAGAATATGCATGAATTAACACATACATTCAAAACAGTACAAAAAGTTTGTTTGGAAAATTTTCAAATAAATCTTAAAATAAACTAGACATTATTTGGGAGAGGTTGGAAAAAGAATCAATTCATTTGGACTGATATTTAAAAAGTTATAGTCAGTCAAAGTTTAGTCAAATCTGCTATTTAAAATAATAAACAGAAAAGAAAAAGTTTTAAATTGAACACGGACACGTCGAAAGCGTATTTTGGGATTACGCTTTCGGTCAGGGGAGGCGCACTTGTGGCTCTACGCTTCCACTCATCCACGTGGACTAGTGCTGGGTCTCTGACGGTGGGCCCGCCTGGCCCACTGGTCAGGTTTGACCAGTCGCCCGTGCTGTCTCCCTCCTCTGCCCGAGCGGAGCGGGGCTCCGGCGATCGTCGTCGGCGACTGGCAGCTCCTCGCGGGGTCTCGAGGGCAGGGATGGATCCGCCACGCAAGGGTGATCCTCCCGGTGGTCGCCAGGTAAGTGGGGACGGAGGAAGCTGCCGGCGGCGAGATCCGCGGCGGAGGAGGCTTCGGTGGCGAAGTGGTTTTGGGGCGGCTGTGGTTCCCGATCAAAATTGAGAAGGGGGAAATGTTCACGGGAGGAAGGGGAAGTTTCTGGTGAAGAGAATGGAGCGGGGGAGGCCTTGGTGGCGCCGTAACGGCCGGGGCAGTGGCGGCGGCTAGAGTTGCCGGAGAGGAAGGAGACGACTCCCTCCCTTCGATTGACGGCCAAAGGGGCAAGAGTGAAGTGGTGTGAGGCTGCCTGCGTGCGGGTTTGAGCTCGGGGGCTTCTTTTATAGCACAACCGAGTCGGTTTGCGGCGGCCGTGGATAAGCTTGCCGGCGACCGCCGTTCTGTAGCTGCAGGGCATCGTGGCGGCGACGAGCGCTAGTGGACATGGCTGAGGATAAGCTCGTGCTATTCCAGGGGCCAGGTGGCGAGCGGGGAAGGCTTGGGCGGCGCTGCTCATGGCGGCGGCGGTTGCGGCCGCGGGCGTGCCGCCAAACGACTTCTGACGGCGGCGCTGTAGCGGGCCAGGGTGGTCGGGGTTCGTGGGGTGCAGAAGGGGGACACGGCGCGCTGGCTACGGTCGGTCACGGACCGGAGTGAGTGCGGGGTGGGACGCGGCGGCTCGGGCGCACGTGCGTGCCAAACGCACGCTCTGCTCGCGCTCTGGGCGTGCACGGGACGTGCTCGACGCAATGCCAGACCTCGCTACAGAGCTTGGGTTAAGCTGGCAACTAACAGACCCAGGTTAGGAGCAGCTGGGAGCCTAATGGACAAGGTGGTTTGGGCAGGTGGTCAAGTTCACAATGTAAACTTGAAATCATGTCAAATCTGGCTAAGCCCTCAGGGTGTTCGACAAAATGCCAGAGGCATCTAGGCAGGTTTTGGAGTGGTCAATTTCTCCAGGTCAGTGTCTCCTTAGATGCAAGAGAGGGTGGTGAGGTTAGTTGGTGGAAAGCACAAACTTGCTAGTGCAAGTTTTGCAGAACTCCAAATCTGGATAGGAGGTGAATGGCATCATTTCATGAACCAAAGATGATCCAATAGGTGCATGCTCCTGGATTTAGTGGTTTTGTAGGGGGTTCTATAAGCAGGAGAAAGCACAAGGTCATTGGAGCAAAAATAAATGGGGTTGCAGTAGAAATCACAAGACTGGACCAGAATGGAAAAGAGGGTGTAGAGCTCAAAATATTTTATGAATCAAAGTTATTTTTGCATAAAAGTGATTTAAATACATCACCTGACATCTCCAAATTTTGGTTGGAATTTTAAATGAATTTATCAAATGGTTGTAGTTCAAATATGACCAATTAACCTTGAAAAACCAATTTCAAGAAAATAAAAATCAAGCAACTATATATTCAATTTGTTTTACTAATAAAGGAAAAGTTTTTCTTGAGTGGTTAAACAGGTCCAATGACATATTTGAAAAGATTTTCATTTAGGGGAAAACTCCATAATAGCAAGGGATGAAATGGTTAAAGAAATTCAAAAAGGAGCTCAAAAACAAAGTTTTAAATCCTGGCAAAAATCTTTAATCCGTAAAACAAGGTCAAAATTTTTGGGGTGTCACAAAACTACCCCCCTTAAGAAAAATCTCGTCCTCGAGATTTGTTAAAAGCTGCTTAAAAAATATATATGCAATGAAAATGTGGCTACAGTGAGAGGGCAATAAGTGGTGTAAAACCACAGTGGGGATACTGGCGCTGCGTGGAAAAATCTACGGTTCGGGATAAAAACGTGAGATTTCCACGCTGGATATAAATTTAGAAAAATTTCTAAACTTAAATATACGCTGGTCGTACCCGAGAGCACAGTGCCCTCTCTGGCTGACAAGTGGACCCGGGGCCCATAGTCAGCCTCTTCTTCTCCCTCTGGCTCTTCTTCTTCCTCTCTCCCGCGCGCTTTCCCGCGCTTCTGTGCGCGATGATCTTCGACGATCGTCGCGATGCTGCTGCTCGAGTGTTGGCTCTCCGCGGTGGCGATGATCACAAGGAGTAGGTGGGGTGTGCCGGGTGCTAACTGTTGTTAGAGGGTGGTTAGCCAGATGTAACATCGTTGCAAAGCTTTTGCAAACAGTGTATGTGCTCGGATGATTATGGTTGTGAGTCTGCGGCCGCTGCGCTGTGAGAAATAAAATAATCCATGCCGCGAGAAGGTGCAGATGCAGCAATTCAGGGAAAAGAGAACTCACTCCAGGATTAAATGCGGAAAGAAAGAGTAACGCAACAGAACCACTCGCATTAAATGAAACTGAAGATCTATTCAGAGTGCACACGCATAAGTTACATCGGATAAATAAAAGTTGCAACAATAAACGTAGCAGCGACGTCTAAAATGCAAAGGGTAGCTGGACGGGGTCCCGAGAAAATGTCTCTGGCACTGAGACACATTCTTCTTCTATCGGAGAAAGTGGGTTGACCAGGCGATGCACATGTCTCTCCTGGTCGGGCCTTAGTGTTCTGCCGATGGCGATCTGAGGGTTCAAATCTGCAAGGCTCTGGAGATAACTCATCACGCGTTGGGTTAAATGCTCTTGTGCGATGACGTACTGGACAAGATTGGCCAGGACTGGGTCTCTCTCAATTCGTACACCGGGAAAAGACGTTACTCCTCCGGGCGCTGCACGGCTCGGAAAGTAATAATACCCTCGTTCGCTGGCGTAAGGTACCGCGAATCGAAGGCGAGTGAGCGCTTCGTATGCTGCAGCTTCTATGGCCATTGGTGGGGTTGGCATAGATTTCCCCACGAAGGAGACCTCTGTTGGGTCTTGGTTTGAGTTTACGGGAGGGATGTGCACTGCGGCCCAATATCTCGAGGTGGAAGAGGTGATCCTCAATTTGAACAGCTCGTACTGGGGTGGCTGGGTAGTGCCCATGGTACTGCAGGTAAAATCCCACAATATCTTGACAAAACTACCCGGGGTTGCATCTAGGGTTCTCAGGTAAATGTTGGGGGTCGGCATGGTTAGGAGATGGGTGTGAGAGTGGTGCACAAGGTGAGGAGTGCCTTGGCAAGGTCACGCGGTGGCCTCTTTATAGTACCGGAGCTGGGTTATTTTTACCGAGGAATGGTAAAGATATTTCCAGCTCTGCTCTGCGGGTCGAAGTCAATGCCACAGATACACATACTTCACCGAGGTGACGTGTTACTGTGGGAGTTGTCGGGGAGGTTTTTGGTAAATGGGCCAGCGATAGAAATCTTATACTGCATACCGGCGTACCCAGACAAGACTACCATAAAAACAGAGGCACGACAACAGGCAGCGCTAATTTACAAAGCCAAAAGATTACAAAGCGAGGGTACACTGGGACTCGATACAACTCGGGTTACTTAGTCTACCTCATTTACATCCATGCGGGCATGCCTTGTGGATGTTGAGGCTTCTCCACGGGTCTCGCCGTCGGAATTAATCAGAGTAGGTTGAGGGGCTGCAGGCTCGGGGTAGCGATGATGACCATCTCGGGGATTGCTGGCCACAACTCTGTTGGAGTGCGCTCCCAAAATGCGGCGAAGCACTTCGGGGGTTATTGCAGCTCCTTGGCCGATGGTTGGGATAGACCTCAGGGACTCGATCGGGTGTCCAAACAGCACGACTGGGTTGTCGGCATTGGGCTCGTCCTCTTCTCTAGCCGGGGCTCGACGAACCAGCTCTCCACGAGCTGCAATAAGGTCAATCGTGACCTGATCGCACAATTCTTCTAGTGCACTTACGTAGCGCACTAGGTGCAACAATGCAGGGTCTGTTTCGTGATCTTCGTTGGCAACTTGGGGTGGTCTACCATACCCTTCACGTCTGGGGTAGTAGTGGAACGAGCGACAGTTAACTCTGGGCGACAAATGCCGGAGATGAACTATAGCTTCACGAGTAGCTAGTTGGATGGCTTGTGGGTCAAAGGAAGTGGTTCTCCCTGTGAACCTATAGGGGCGTTCGGGTGCTAGACCCCTACCGTAGATGTGTACGGTGGCCCAAAATTGACGGCTTTCACCGCTCAAGGGTCCTTGGTACACAACATATTCTGGAGGCTCTTCTAACGCATAGGCTCGACGGGTGAGGTTTGCGAGTATGGTCACAAAATCTCCATGGTTGGTTGCTGTGGTCTCAGTGTGCACGACAGGACCAGGCATTGTGGCTCGGTTTAGGATGGTGGCTGTGTTGTGCTGGGTTGGGGCTAGCGTGCCCCTTTTTATAGGGAAAGGGGTCGGAGTCTTCCTCCGCACGCTTGCAAACAGGACTATCTGGGGGTCGGTCACTGGCGCGTGATCGACGGCTAGGTTGGTAGGTTGGGCACCGACTGCCAAAAGGTGTCGGGTCACTGTGGGGCTATCTTGCATGAGAAGCTTGGCTGGGGTTCGGTTATGGCTTGGTGGGTTGGTCTGCCTAAGTTTATTGACCGGGCTAAGATAGGATTAGCCAATGGTCAGCTGGCTCTGATACCAAGTCTATGGCGACCGGTTTTTTTTCCGGACATAAATTTCCAGAAAAATGGCCGTCGAGCTCATCAGCCCCAGGATAACTGTTAGCTGATGAGGCGTCAACTTGATACAGATATTCCAAGCAAAATACAGAATATGTAGTACAAGACCATTGTGGCCTATGAGTACTTCAAATGGTTTCTAGTGGTTGAGGGCGGAAGCGGTTTGTGGAACATCGGTGTCTATGGGACTCCATTTCCCACGGGAACAGCTGACCAGGTTAACTCCTATCTTCGCGAGGCTGCTATCACCGTTGCTTAGTTTCCGGGGCTGTCGTCGCAAATGCTCCTCTCCAAGCAAGCAATCTGGCCAAGACAATAGCCAGGGACAAGCCAGTGAGTACTTTGAATGTACTCGCAAACATTATGAACACGGGTATAATATAACAATGATGTGCTGGAAATGTTTCATGCTCATGACGTTAGCCACAAAAGATCAATGAAACTATGATGCATGCAAGCATGTTATTTATGAATAAGAAATAGTATAGCAGTGGTGATATTTATAAAATAATCAACAAGCATGCCACAGTCGGGCGTCTTGGCGACACCGCAAAAGGGCTTTAAAAGAAAAATCACAGTCGGGCGTCTTGGCGACACCACAGAGAGGGCTTTGAAAATAAATGCCACAACCGGGCGTTTGAGCGACACCACAGAAAGGGCTTTAAAAGAAATGCCACAGCCGGGCGTCTGAGCGACACCACAGAAAGGGCTTTAAAAGAAATGCCACAGCCGGGCGTCTGAGCGACACCACAGAAAGGGCTTTAAAAGAAATGCCACATCCGGGCGTCTGAGCGACACCACAGAAAGGGCTTTAAAAGAAATGCCACAGCCGGGCGTTTGAGCGACACCACAGAAAGGGCTTTAAAAGAAATGCCACAGCCGGGCGTCTGAGCGACACCACAGAAAGGGCTTTAAAAGAAATAAAACAATCATGGTGAATATCCAGGAGGTAGTACCGTCCCAGGGATATTCTTTATTTGAAATCATGCAAACGGTTAGTCCATAATGATAATAATCATAACCATCATATATCACAAGTAATAATTCAATATTCGGGATTAGTAGTTTCTCCTCCGAAAACCGACACTAATACCAACACTTGACCCATCCCAGACTGTAATCCTTAACCATGGACACGGCTATTCGAATAGGTTTAATCTCTGCAGAGGGTGTACTCTTTACCCACGAGTAACGGATTCCTTTAGTCCATCAGGACTAATTCCGTTTACGGTCTTTTAATTGAAAACACACCTGACTTGCACACACCAGCTTAACTCACCGGTGTCTGGAATCACCCACGACACCTGTCAAGCAAACTCTAAGTGGGGAGGCTACAACCTCGACGTAGCATGGGATCACAAAATTTATACCGCGCGCAAACTAGGGGAGCTACCCCCTTCGGCTACAACCGAAACACCCATGCCCCCGGACCAGGTGGCATGCCTACCGGATGCAGCCGGTATCTTCCACCATGGACTCTCTGTACGGTGTGTGCCAAGACAAGGGTTAACAACTTACTAAACCATACCCCACCTACGGTAGGGACCTGTGGCAGTACGAAACAAGTATGGGGGTTACCGGAACAAGACTCGATCTATGGCCGACTCAGGAGGTTCATAAATGTTCCCTGCATGGTTAGCACAACAACATTATTTGGGAGAGGTAGGAAAAAGAATCAATTCATTTGGACTTATATTTAAAAAGTTATAGTCAGTCAAAGTTTAGTCAAATCTGCTATTTAAAATAATAAACAGAAAATAAAAAGTTTTAAATTGAACACGTACACGTCGAAAGCGTATTTTGGGATTACGCTTTCGGTCAGGGGAGGCGCACTTGTGGCTCTACGCTTCCACTCATCCACGTGGACTGGCGCTGGGTCTCTGACGGTGGGCCCGCCTGGCCCACTGGTCAGGTTTGACCAGTCGCCCGCGCTGTCTCCCTCCTCTGCCCGAGCGGAGCGGGGCTCCGGCGATCGTCGCTGGCGACTGGCAGCTCCTCGCGGGGTCTCGAGGGCAGGGATGGATCCGCCACGCAAGGGTGATCCTCCCAGTGGTCGCCAGGTAAGTGGGGACGGAGGAAGCTGCCGGCGGCGAGATCTGCGGCGGAGGAGGCTTCGGTGGCGAAGTGGTTTTGGGGCGGCTGTGGTTCCCGATCAAAATTGAGAAGGGGGAAATGTTCACGGGAGGAAGGGGAAGTTTCTGGTGAAGAGAATGGAGCGGGGGAGGCCTTGGTGGTGCCGGAACGGCAGTGGTGGCGGCTGGAGTTGCCGGAGAGGAAGGAGACGACTCCCTCCCTTCGATTGACGGCCAAAGGGGCAAGAGTGAAGTGGTGTGAGGCTGCCTGCGTGCGAGTTTGAGCTCGGGGGCTTCTTTTATAGCACAACCGAGTCGGTTTGCGGCGGCCGTGGATAAGCTTGCCGGCGACCGCCGTTCTGTAGCTGCAGGGCATCGTGGCGGCGATGAGCGCTAGTGGACATGGCTGAGGATAAGCTCGCGCTGTTCCAGGGGCCAGGTGGCGAGCGGGGAAGGCTTGGGCGGCGCTGCTCATGGCGGCGGTGGTTGCGGCCGCGGGCGTGCCGCCAAACGGCTTCTGACGGTGGCGCTGTAGCGGGCCAGGGTGGTCGGTGTTCGTGGGGTGCAGAAGGGGGACACGGCGCGCTGGCTATGGTCGGTCACGGACCGGAGTGAGTGCGGGGTGGGACGCGGCGTCTCGGGCGCACGTGTGTGCCAAACGCACGCTCTGCTCGCGCTCTGGGCGTGCACGGGACGTGCTCGACGCAATGCCAGACCTCGCTACAGAGCTTGGGTTAAGCTGGCAACTAACAGACCCAGGTTAGGAGCAGCTGGGAGCCTAATGGACAAGGTGGTTTGGGCAGGTGGTCAAGTTCACAATGTAAACTTGAAATCATGTCAAATCTGGCTAAGCACTCAGGGTGTTTGACAAAATGCCAGAGGCATCTAGGCAGGTTTTGGAGTGGTCAATTTCTCCAGGTCAGTGTCTCCTTAGATGCAAGAGAGGGTGGTGAGGTTAGTTGGTGGAAAGCACAAACTTGCTAGTGCAAGTTTTGCAGAACTCGAAATCTGGATAGGAGGTGAATGGCATCATTTCATGAACCAAAGATGATCCAATAGGTGCATGCTCCTGGATTTAGTGGTTTTGTAGGGGGTTCTATAAGCAGGAGAAAGCACAAGGTCATTGGAGCAAAAATAAATGGGGTTGCAGTAGAAATCACAAGACTGGACCAGAATGGAAAAGAGGGTGTAGAGCTCAAAATATTTTATGAATCAAAGTTATTTTTGCATAAAAGTGATTTAAAAACATCACCTGACATCTCCAAATTTTGGTTGGAATTTTAAATGAATTTATCAAATGGTTGTAGTTCAAATATGGCCAATTAACCTTGAAAAACCAATTTCAAGAAAATAAAAATCAAGCAACTATATATTTAATTTGTTTTACTAATAAAGGAAAAGTTTTTCTTGAGTGGTTAAACAGGTCCAATGACATATTTGAAAAGATTTTCATTTAGGGGAAAACTCCATAATAGCAAGGGAGGAAATGGTTAAAGAAATTCAAAAAGGAGCTCAAAAACAAAGTTTTAAATCCTGGCAAAATTTTTTAATCCATTAAAACAAGGTCAAAAATTTTGGGGTGTCACAGAATCCCAGTCGTGCCCGCCTCCGGCCCCTTCGACCTCTTCATGTAGGAGATGGACAGGGGCAAAGGTGTAACGAGGCACTTATCTTTTTTCAATCTTAAACTGTCGGAAATCGCCAGATTTTAATTCAAATAATGTAATCCCTCGAGTCCATCTTTGTGTTCTGTAATGCCTGTACTTGTATTAGCATATGAATGAAAAAGATGAACCTTGCCGGGAACTCGTGCATGTGTATGTCCATGCCGAGGTGAGATGCCCCTTTAATGTAAATAAACGAGTTTTCCCCGGCAAGCTATCCTGTCGGCACCCTCCTTCCCTAACGGAGAGCTACGTCTGCCGGGGAACAGACAGAGGGGCCATCCCCCCGCCAACTCCTTTTTACCAAAGGCAACTATGACCATCCTGACCAAAGCAACGTTCGAGTCATGAATGGGAGCACCTAAGTCTCAAAAGAGAGGCGAGGCTTTCTCATGCAAAGTTATAGCTTTACAGAACACTAATGGACAAGAGGTAGAGCTTATCTGTTTTGATTGCCGGGGATTGCAGTGCCGGGGCATCTTCTCAACTCCTTGACGAAGCCAAGTTCACGACAGGAACCTGCAACTTCACGTAGATGAGAATGAATGCAGGATGTGATCCTATCTATATGCATATGCAAATGCTCATGAAATGCTTATGCAGCGATCTTGGTGTGCTCATGCATGCATGCAATCTTAGTTGGGGTCCCCCCTACAAAGCTTCTTTATTTTCTCTTGCACGTGGTCATCGCCCCGGCTTTGTACAAGGGGTTACATGCAGCTGAGGCAAGGCCTGTACAAAAGGGTGGCCGCCGGGCAGGGCCCGATAGCCGCGCCTTATGGGTAGTACTTGCGGAGATGCTCAATATTCCATGAGTTTTACAACTGAGTGCCATCTCCGGTCCCTAAACGGACTGCGCCAGGTCTGGTGACTCATACCACCCGGTAAGAGCCTTCCCACTTTGGTGACAACTTGTTTGTACCCTTGGCGGACTGAATGCGCCTAAGGACAAGGTCACCTTCCTCAAACACCGAGCATGAACCCTGCGGCTGTGATAGCGACGCAGGGCTTGCTGGTAGCGTGCAGCATGCGTAGCAGCCCGGAGATGATTCTCCTTGAGTAGCACAGCGTCGTCACGCCGGTGCTGATCTTGTGCTACTTCATCATAGGCAAGCACTCGAGGGGACCCGTAAATGAGTTCCGTGGGGATAACTGCTTCTGCCCCGTACACCAAGGAGGAGGGAGTTTGCCCGGTAGCTTGGTTAGGTGTCGTTCTGAGGGACCAGAGAACTACCGGCAGCTACTCGATCCACCGCCTGCCGTGCTTCTACAGCGTATCAAAAGTTCTTGTATTAAGTCCACGTAGCACTTCAGCGTTTGCCCTCTCAGCTTATCCATTGCTCCGGGGGTGTGCCACAGAGGCGAATGAGATCTTGCATTCGAGGGTACGAACATATTGCATGAAGGCGTGGCTCGTGAACTGGGTGCCGTTGTCGGTGATGATCCTTGCCGGAACTCCAAAACGACACACCAATTCTTTCAAGAACTTGATAGCTGACTAAGCAGTCACCTTTCCCATGGCAGTCACTTCCGGCCACTTTGTAAACTTGTCGATGGCAACGAACAAGAATTCAAAGCCCCCGATTGCTCAGGGGAAGGGGCCGAGGATATCGAGCCCCCAAACCGAAAATGTCCATGATAGAGGGATTGCTTGAAGAGCTTAGGCAGGTAGGTGTGTTTTCTTGGAATGGAACTGGCAGGCTTCACATGTCGTGACGAGCTCGACGGCATCTTGGAGGGCTGTGGGCCAATAGGATCCTTGTCGGAATGCTTTCCCAACTAATTCCCTTGATCCAATGTGGGAGCCGCACATTCCTGTGTGAATCTCAGCCAACAGTTCATTTCCATCCTCCAGGCAGACACACTTCAATTTCACACGTTGGGCCTCCTTCTGTATAGAGTGTCATTGACAAATTGATACATACTGGCCCTCTGGGCTACCTTTTCAGCTTCATCTTGGTCGCCGGGGAGTTCTCCGATCTGGAGGAAGTGGACAATGTGCCTTGCCCAAGTTGGATCCTGGGGCTCGGCAACAAGGACTAGCGGCACCTCCTCTGCTTCGGGAGCACCAGCCTCGTTCGTGGGGTCCATGGGCCCGGCTAGAGGGGGTGGTCTGGCAGGCTGTGAGGAGTTGTTTCCGGCAGGATCTCTACCGGGAGCAGACGGCTCGACCCGGAGAGGCTTACCGTAGTCCAACTTTCTCCTTTTTCGGCCATTCTTGTTGGTGATACGGAGGGCTCAGAGAGACGGAGAACAAAAGTTCCTAGTTCCACAGGAAGCTTCTGCGCAACACACTTTGATAGGTGATCAGCTATGCTGTTTTCCGCATGCGGTACGTGCCTTGTTTGCAACCCGTCAAAGTGCTCCTCCAGTCTCCTCACTTCCTTGATGTATGCTTCCATCAATGGACTTTGATAATCCTTGTTAATTGGTCTCACCACAAGCTATGAATCTCCTCGAATGATCAGCTTCTTGATTCCCAATTCTGCTGCAATTCTGAGCCTGACAAGGAGCCCTTCATACTCTTCTGTATTGTTGGTGGCTTCTTCCCGGGCAAAATGCATTTGGATGACGTACTTCAAGTGCTCCCCGGGAGGGGGCAACAAGAAGCATGCCAGCCCGTGCACCTTGTAGGGAAAAAGCACCATCAAAATACATAATCCATTCTTGGGGTGATCCCTTGCCGGGGATAGCTGTCTCTGTCATTTCCTCATCAGGGGTTGGCGTCCATTCTGCAATAAACTCTGCCAGTGCCCTGCTCTGAATAGTTGATTTGCTCTCAAACTTCAAACCAAAGCTGGATAACTCCAAAGCCCACTCCACTATTCTGCCAGTAGCCTCAGGGTTTCGGAGTATCCTTTGCAACGGAAAACGAGCAACAACCGTGATCTCATGGGCTTGGAAGTAGTGGCGCAGTTTCCTTGAGGCCATAATGAGACCAAAGATCAACTTCTGCACACCAGAGTACCTCAATCTAGCCCCCTGTAACAAGGATCTGACGAAGTATACCGGGCGTTGTACCACTTTCTTCCTTGCCGTGTCCTTGGGGTTGTTCTCGTTGCCGTGCTCATTGTTGTCCTCATCCTTATTTGACTCTGCTGTTTTCTGCTCGCTTTCTGCCTCATCCACTTCTCGCTGCGCTACCAAGGCCGCACTGACCACTTGGTTGGTTGCTTCCAAGTATAGCAACAATGGTTCTTAGGGTTTGGGCGCAACCAAGGTAGGCATAGACGATAGGTAGGCCTTCAACTCCTGCAGAGCTGCATCCGCTTCCGGGGTCCACTTCATAGGCCCTGCTTCTTCAAAATTTTAAAGAACGGCAGGGCACGCTCGGCAGACTTGGAGATGAATCTACTTAGCGCAGCAACACATCCTGTTAAGCGCCTCACATCCTTAACTGTCCTTGGCGCTTGGATCTGCTCGATGGCTTTGATCTTGTCGGGGTTAGCTTCGATCCCCCAATGAGACACGAAGAAACCAAGTAGCTTGCCGGAGGGAACATCAAACACACACTTCTCCGGATTAAGCTTCAAATTGATCTTGCGTAGATCATCCATATAAGCTTCTATATTTCTGTGTAACTGTGGCTCAAAACCAATCTGGACTGTCCTTGCAAAAGTGAACCCGACACTCTTTAGTTTGAATGGTATGCAGACAAAGCATTATGTACCACATGGAGTGATGAACAGTGTCTTCTCTTCATCTTCTTTGGACATGAAGATCTGGTGATATCCGGAGTACCCGTCCAGAAAGGATAGCAAATCACAACCTGAAGTGGAATCCACAATCTGGTCGATGCACGGCAGGGTAAATGGGTCCTTCGGGCAAGCCTTGTTGAGATATGTGAAATCAATGCAAAGCCTCCCCATTAGCCCTCCGGACTACCAGTAGATTTGCTAACCATGTAGGATGCAGTACTCCTCCGACCAAACCAGCTGCCTCCAGTTTCTTGATCTCTTCGGCGATGAACTGCTGCCTCTCCAAGGCCTGCTTCCGGACTTCCTGCTTGACAGGTCAGGCATGTGGGCAGACAACAAGGTGGTGCTTGATTACCTCCCTGGAAACACTGGGGATATCAGATGGTTGCCAGGCAAACACATCGATATTCACTCGCGGGAAGGCAACAAGCGCACTTTCCTATTTTTCATCGAGGTGACGCTGATGGTGAAAGTACCATCAACGCCAGCCAGCCCGGCTGGGACCTTCTTCACTTGGGGTGAAGCAACCTTGGATCTCTTGCTATTGGAACACTCCGGCACGTCGTCAATGGGTGCCGTGCACTCGGAGGGGGCACGCTTCCCGGACTCCTTGCCGGAGGTCCTACAATCCCTCTTCTTTCCTTTGCTTTCCTTGGCAGGAGCTGCCGCTGCCTCTGCTGCGACTGCATCCTGGTACATCTTGTCCACACAGATAATTGCATCCTTCTCATCCAATGGGATAGTGATGACTCCTAGTGGCCCGGGCATCTTCAAGGTGTTGTAAGCATAGTGGGATGCCACCATGAACTTGGCCAGGCCGCGCGTCCAAGAATCCCATTGTACGGCAGGGGGAGATCAACCACATCAAACACAATCTTCTCAGTCCGAGAGTCCAGTTCTCCCCAAAACGTCACCGTCAATGTAATCTTCCCTTTGGGATGGCTCCTGCCGGATTAACTCCTTGAAACATGACGGTAGCCTCTAGCTCTTCTTCTCCTATCTGAAGCTTGCTGATGACTGTCGGGGAAATCATATTCAACCTGGCCCCGCCATTCACTAACATCTTTGTGACCTTGAGGTTGCGAATTGTTGGGAATACCAACAATGGCAAACATCCTACCGCAGTGGTGCAGCCAGGGTGATCCTCCTCGTCAGAGATGATGGGCGTGCGAGACCATTTGAGCGGCTTCCGGGCCTCTGGTGCTGGCTCCACAGCATTGATCTGTCGTGCCCATCGCTTGAGACTGGCGGTGATAGGCATGCAAAGATGCACCCCCATCAATGCATAGGGCGTCAATGGCCTTCTGAAACTCATGTTCACTGGTTTCCTTTTCATCCCCTACATCACTCACATCATCACAGATTTCCTTCTCTTGACCCCTGGCGGGCATTCCTTGGTTCCGAAAGGGTTTGCCGGGGCGATTTGCTTCACCACCTCGGCCCTTACCTCCAGCGGCATTCTGACCTTTTTCCTTGTCATGCTTATCATATTCTGCCCTCTGTTTCTTGACAAGCTGCTCAACCTGGTAACACTCCTGAAGGTCATAGCCCTTGGTCTGATGGATCTTGCAGTACGGCCCATCGCCTTTCCCAGCTTTCTCGGCGGCAGCGGCTTCCCGGCAGGCAGCGCAAGCGGCAGCTTCCTTGTTGGGGGCCTCAACCTTGGCCTTCTTGTCGGTACTATGTGTGCCCGAACCTTCCACGGTCATCACTGCCTTATCTCTTGGCTTCTTACTGCGCTTCTTGCCCTCTCTCTAACTGGTTGATTCGTCCTCATCCTCTGAATCAACATTGGTGCAATCTTCCTCTCCGGGCAACTTCCTTCCTCCATCCGAGCACAATTATCCACCAGTGTGTATAGCTCCTTCACAGTCTTGGGCAGGCGCATGTTCATCTTGGAAAGAATGCAACGGTTGCGCACATTGGACTGGAAAGCTGCTATAATGGTTGCCAGATGGATATTTGGAATATTTCTATGAATTTTACTGAATCTCTGCAAATACTTACGAAGAGTTTCTCCTTCCTTCTGCTAGAGAAGTTGCAGGTCGCTGGGCCTGCCGGGCTCTTAGTGGCCACCGGTGAAGGCACCGATGAACTCGTGGCACAGGTCCGCCCATGACAAAATGGAGTTCTCTGGCAGGTGCATCAGCCAAGACCTCACGTTGGACTTGAGGGCCAAAGGGAAGTAGTTGGCGAACACCTTCTCATCTCTTCCCCCGACAGCCTGAACAACGATGGTGTAGATGCTCAGGAACTCTGCCGGGTTCAGCCCCCCGTCGTACTTCTCAGGTATCTCTGGCTTGAATGTGCAAACGGACAGCCAACGGACTTGCCGCAGTTCTCGTGTAAAGGTAGGGAAGCCGATCTCGAAAGGTAGGCACCTGCCAACACCGAGCGCAGGCTCATCGACGTTGAGGCCGTCGTACCCGTCGGTCTGGCGGAGGTCATCATGGTGTCGATCTATGACGACGCGCGCGTCTCCCCGTCGCCTATCATCCGAGGCTCGACGTTGGCCTGGACGTGCTCGAGGGTCAGAAGAGGCCATCGAGATGTCGTCGAGGTCTTGATTCTTCTGCGCCCTCACCGACTACCGTGGTGGGGACTGCACCGTGGGGATGGCCCCCTCTGTTCGGCCAGCAGTACGGGCGGTTGCTGTCACTTAGGGAGGTTGTGGCGTGCCAGCTCGTTGTGAGCCCCCAGCTTCGGCGAAACCGAGCAGGCTTTGGATGGTGGCACACCATTCATCCATCTGCTCGGCTGCTGGCGGGAACCTCAGTAGCAGCTGAGCTCGCGCCATAGCCTCTGTGGCTACGCTTGGCATAGACATTGATGACATCGCTGTTGGAAATATGCCCTAGAGGCAATAACAAATTAGTTATTATTATATTTCCTTGTTCATGATAATCGTTTATTATCCATGCTAGAATTGTATTGATAGGAAACTCAGATACATGTGTGGATACATAGACAACACCATGTCCCTAGTAAGCCTCTAGTTGACTAGCTCGTTGATCAATAGATGGTTACGGTTTCCTGACCATGGACATTTGATGTCGTTGATAACAGGATCACATCATTAGGAGAATGATGTGATGGACAAGACCCAATCCTAAGCCTAGCACAAAGATCGTGTAGTTCGTATGCTAAAGCTTTTCTAATGTCAAGTATCATTTCCTTAGACCATGAGATTGTGCAACTCCCGGATACCGTAGGAATGCTTTGGGTGTACCAAACGTCACAACGTAACTGGGTGGCTATAAAGGTGCACTACGGGTATCTCCGAAAGTGTCTGTTGGGTTGGCATGAATCAAGACTGGGATTTGTCACTCCGTGTGACGGAGAGGTATCTCTGAGCCCACTCGGTAGGATATCATCATAATGTGCACAATGTGACCAAGGAGTTGATCACGGGATGATGTGTTATGGAACGAGTAAAGAGACTTTCCGGTAATGAGATTGAACAAGGTATCGGATACCGACGATCGAATCTCGGGCAAGTACAATACCGCTGGACAAAGGGAATTGTATACGGGATTGATTGAATCCTCGACATCGTGGTTCATCCGACGAGATCATCGTGGAACATGTGAGAGCCATCATGGGTATCCAGATCCCGCTGTTGGTTATTGGCCGGAGAGTTGTCTCGGTCATGTCTGCATGGTTCCCGAACCCGTAGGGTCTACACACTTAAGGTTCGGTGACGCTAGAGTTGTTATGGGAAATAGTATGTGGTTACCGAAGGTCGTTCGGAGTCCCGGATGAGATCCCGGACATGATGAGGAGCTCCGGAATGGTCCGGAGGTGAAGATCGGTATATTGGACGAAGGGTATTGGAGTCCGGAATTGTTCCGGGGGTACCAGGTGATGACCAACGTGTCCGAAAGGGGTTTCGGAGGCCCCGGCAAGCGTTGAGGGGCCTTATGGGCCAAGGGGAGAGGGCACATCAGCCCACTAAGGGGCTGAGCGCCCCTCCCGCCCCATCTCACATAACCAGGAGAGGTGGGGGCGCCACCCCTAGGGCAGCCGCCCCTCCCGGCTTGGGGGGCAAGTTTCCTACGGGGTGGGGGCGCCCAAACCCATCTAGGGTTTCCCCTGTGGCCGCCGCCCCTCCCCTAGGGAACCCTAGGGCACCTCCCCCTCCTCCCTTCCCCCTATATATAGTGAGGGAGAGAGAGGGCAGCCGCACCCTTCCCCTGGCGCAGCCCTCTCCCTCCTCCAACACCTCGTCCTCCTCCGTAGTGCTTGGCGAAGCCCTGCCGGAGAACCACGAGCTCCATCACCACCATGCCGTCGTGTTGTCGGAGTTTTCCCTCAACTTCTCCTATCCCCTTGCTGGATCAAGAAGGACGAGACGTCTTCGTTCCGTACGTGTGTTGAACGCGGAGGTGCCGTCCGTTCGGCGCTAGGATCATCGGTGATTTGGATCACAACGAGTACAACTCCATCAACCCCGTTCACTTGAACGCTTCCGCTTAGCGACCTACAAGGGTATGTAGATGCACTCCCCTCTCCCTCATTGCTAGATGACTCCATAGATTGATCTTGGTGATGCGTAGAAAATTTTAAAATTTCTGCTACGATCCCCAACAGTGGCATCATGAGCTAGGTCTATGCGTAGTTTCTATGCACGAGTAGAACACAAAGTAGTTGTGGGCGTTGATTTTGTCAATTTACTTTCCGTTACTAGTCTTATCTTGATTCGGCGGCATCGTGGGATGAAGCAGCCCGGACCGACCTTACACGTACTCTTACATGAGACAGGTTCCACCGACTGACATGCACTAGTTGCATAAGGTGGCTAGCGGGTGTCTGTCTCTCCCACTTTAGTCGATTCGGATTTGATGAAAAGGGCCCTTATGAAGGGTAAATAGAAATTGGCATATCACGTTGTGGTTTTGGCGTAGGTAAGAAACGTTCTTGCTAAGAAACCTATAGCAGCCACGTAAAAATTTGCAACAACAATTAGAGGACGTCTAACTTGTTTTTGCAGCATATGCCGTGTGATGTGATATGGCCAAAAAGAATGTGATGAATGATATATGTGATGTATGAGATTGATCATGTTCTTGTAATAGGAATCACGACTTGCATGTCGATGAGTATGACAACCGGCAGGAGCCATAGGAGTTGTCTTAATTTATTTATGACTTGCGTGTCAACATAAACGTCATGTAGTTACTTTAGTTTATTGCTAAACCGTTAGCCTTAGTAGTAGAAGTAATAGATGATGAGACAACTTCAAGAAGACACGATGATGGAGATCATGGTGTCATGCCGGTGACGATTATGATCATGGCGCCCTGAAGATGGAGATCAAAAGGAGCAAAATGATATTGGCCATATCATGTCACTATTTGATTGCATGTGATGTTTATCATGTTTTACATCTTATTTGCTTAGAACGACGGTAGCTTAAATAAGATGATCCCTCGCAATAATTTCAAGAAGAGTGTTCCCCCTAACTGTGCACCGTTGGGAAGGTTCGTTGTTTCGAAGCACCACGTGATGATCGGGTGTGATAGATTCTAACGTTCGAATACAACGGGTGTAAGCCAGATTTACACATGCAATACACTTAGGTTGACTTGACGAGCCTAGCATGTACAGACATGGCCTCGGAACACGGAAGACCGAAAGGTCGAACATGAGTCGTATAGAAGATACGATCAACATGAAGATGTTCACCGATGATGACTAGTCCGTCTCACGTGCTGATCGGACACGGCCTAGTTGATTCGGATCATGTATCACTTAGATGACTAGAGGGATGTCTATCTGAGTGGGAGTTCATGAAATAATCAGATGAACTCAACTATCATGAACATAGTCAAACGGACTTTGCAAATTATGTCGTAGCTTACGCTTTAGTTCTACTGTTTTAGATATGTTCCTAGAGAAAATTTAGTTGAAATTTGACAGTAGCAATTATGCGGACTGGGTCCATAAACTGAGGATTGTTCTCATTGCTGCGCAGAAGTATTATGTCCTTAATGCACCGCTCAGTGAGCTGAACCTCGAACGTCGGTTATGGATGTTGCGAACATCTGACATACACGTTTTGATGACTACATGATAGTTCAATGCGTAATGCTAAATGGTTTAGAATTGAGGCACCAAAGACGTTTTGAAACATCGCAGAACATATGAGATGTTCCAAGGACTGAAATTGGGATTTTCAGGCTAGTGCCCGCGTCAAGAGGTATGAGAACTCTGACAAGTTTCCTAAGCCTGCAAACTAAGGAGAAAAGCTCAATCGTTGAGTATGTGCTCAGATTGTATGAGTACTACAATCGCTTGAATCGAGTGGGAGTTAATCTTGCAGATAAGATAGTGATGGTTCTCCAAAGTCACTGTCACCAAGCTACTAGAGCTTCGTGATGAACTATAACATATCAGGGATAGATATGATCCTTGAGCTATTTGCGACACCGCGAAAGTAGAAATCAAATAGGAGCATCAATTGTTGATGGTTAGTAAAACCACTAGTTTCAAGAAGGGCAAGGGCAAGAAAGGGATACTTCATGAAACAACAAACTAGTTGCTGCTCTAGTAAAGAAACCCAAAGTTGAACCCAAGCCTGAGACTAAGTGCTTCTGTAATAAGGGAAACGGTCACTGAAGCGGAACCACCCTAGATACTTGGTAGATGAGAAGGCTGACAAGGTTGACAGAAGTATGTATTGGACATACATTATGTGTACTTTACTAGTACTCCTAGTAGCACCAGGGTATTAGATACTGGTTCGGTTGCTAAGTGTTAGTAACTCGAAATAAAAGGCTACGGAATAAATGGAGACTAGCCAAAGGTGAGACGACGATATGTGTTGGAAGTGTTTCCAAGGTTGATGTGATCAAACATCGCACGCTCCGTCTACTATCGGTATTGGTGTTAAACCTAAATAATAATTATTTGGTGTTTGCGTTGAGCATAGACATGATTAGGTTATGTTTATCACAATACGGTTATTCATTTAAGGAGAATAAGAGTTACTCTGTTTATTTGAATAATACCTTCAATGGTCTTGCACCTAAAATGAATGCTTTATTGAATCCCGATCGTAGTGATACACATGTTCATGCCAAAAGATATAAGCTAGTAATGATATTACCACATACTTGTGGCACTGCAATTTGAGTCATATTGGTATAAAACGCATGAAAAAGCTCCATGTTGATGGATCTTTGGACTCACTTGATTTTGAATCACTTGAGACATGCGAACCATGCCTATTGGTATATATGCATGAAGAAACTCCATACAGATGGATCGTTTAGGCTCACTTGATTTTGAATCACTTGAGACATGCAAATCATACCACATGGGCAAGATGACTGAAAGGCCTCGTTTTCAGTAAGATGGAACAAGAAAGCAACTTGTTGGAAGTAATACATCTTGATGTGTGCAGTCCAATGAGTGCTGAGGCATGTAGTGGATATCGTTATGTTCTTACTTCACAGATGATTTGAGTAGATGCTGAGTATATTTACTTGATGAATCACGAGTCTGAATTATTGAAAGGTTCAAGTAATTTCAGGGTGAAGTTGAAAGATCGTCGTGACAAGAGGATAAAATATCTATGATATGATCATAGAGATGAATATCTGAATTACGAGTTTGGCACACAGTTAAGACATTGTGGAAATTGTTTCACAACTAATACCGCCTAGAACACCATAGTGTGATGGTGTGTCCGAACATCATAACTGCACCCTATTGGATATGGTGCATACCATGATGTCTCTTATCGAATTACCACTATAGTTTATGGGTTAGGCATTAGAGACAACCACATTCACTTTAAATAGGGCACCACGCAATTCTGTTTGAGTCGACACCGTATGAACTATTGTTTAGAGAAACCTAAGCTGTCATTTCTTAAAAGTTTGGGGCTGCGATACTTATGTGAAAAAGTTTCAGGCTGATAAGCTCGAACCCAAAGCGGATAAATGCATCTTCATAGGACACCCAAAACAGTTGGGTATACCTCCTGTCTCAGATCCGAAAGCAATAGGGATTGTTTCTCGAATCGGGTCCTTTCTCCAGGAAAAGTTTCTTTTGAAAGAACTGAGTGGGAGGATGGTGTAGACTTGATGAGGTTATTGAACCATCACTTCAACTAGTGTGTAGCAGGGCACAGGGAGTTGTTCCTGTGGCACCTACACCAATTGAAGTGGAAGCTTATGATAGTGATCATGAAACTTCGGATCAAGTCACTACCAAACCTCATAGGACGGCAAGGATGCATACTACTTCAGAGTGGTACGTAATCCTGTCTTGAAAGTCCTGTTGCTAGACAACAATGAACCTACGAGCTATGGAGAAGCGATGGTGGGCCAGATTCCGAAAAATGGCTCGAGGCCATAAAATCCGAGAGAGGATCCATGTATGAAAACAAAGTGTAGACTTTCGAAGAACTACTTGATGGTCGTAAGACTGTTAGGTACATATGGATTTTAAAAGGAAGACGGACAATGATGGTAAGTATCACCATTAGGAGAGCTCGACTTGTCGTGAAGATGTTTTCCGACAAGTTCAAGGAGTTGACTACGATGAGACTTTCTCACTCGTAGCGATGCTAAGTGTCTGTTGGAATTATATTAGCAGGTACTGCATTATTTATGAAATCTTGCAGATAGGATGTCAAAATATTGTTTCCTTGACGATTTTCTTGACGAAAGGTTGTATGTGATACAACCAGAAGGTTTTGTCAATCCTGAAAGATGCTAACAAGTATGCAAGGCACCAACAACCCTTCTAAGGACTGGAGTAAGCATCTCGGAGTTGGAATGTACGCTTTGATGAGATGATCAAAGATTTGGGTTTATACAAAGTTTATGAGAAACTTGTATTTCCAAAGAAGTGAGTGGGAGCACTATATAATTTTTGATGAGTATATGTTGTGAACATATTGTTGATCAGAAATGATGTAGAATTTCTGGAAAGCATATAGGGTTATTTGAAAGGTGTTTTTAAATGGAAAACCTGGATTAAGCTACTTGAACATTGAGCATCAAGATCTATAAGGATAGATCAAAAAAATGCTTAATGGTACTTTCAAATGAGCACATACCTTGACATGATCTTGAAGGTGTTCAAGATGGATCTGCCAAAGAAGGAGTTCTCCTGAGTTGTAAGGTATGAAGTTAAGACTTAAAGCTCGACCACGGCAGAAGAAACAGGAAGGACGAAGGTCGTCCCCTATGCTTTTGTCATAGGCTCTATTTGGTATGCCATGCTGAGTACCGCGCCTGATGTGTGTGTTGGGGAACGTTGCAGAAAACAAAAATTTTCCTACGGTTTCATCAAGATCCATCTATGAGTTCATCTAGCAACGAGTCATGGGAGAGAGAGATTGCATCTACATACCACTTTGTAGATCGCGAGCGGAAGCGTTCAACGAACGGGGATGAAGTAGTCGTACACACCGTGATCCAAATCACCGGAGATCCTAGCACCGAAAGCACGGCACCTCCGCGTTCAACACACGTACGGTCAGCGTAACGTCTCCTTCTTCTTGATCCAGCAAGGCAAAGGAGAGGTTGGGGAAGAAGACTCCAGCAGCAGCACGACGGCGTGGTGATGGTGGAGCCGCAGTACTCCGACAGGGCTTCGCCGAGCTCTACGGAGGAGGAGGAGGTGTTGGAGAGGGAGAGGGAGGCGCCAGGGCAAAGGGTGCGCAGCCCCCCTCCCCTCCCCCTTTATATAGCCCCTTGGGGGGGGGCGCCGTCCCTAGGAGATGGAATCTCCTAGGGGGGGCGGCGGCCAGGGAGGGGGACTTGCCCCCCAAGCAAGGGGGGCGCCCCCTTTAGGGTTCCCCCCCAACCCTAGGCGCATGGGCCCTTGGGGGGGGAGGCGCACCAGCCCACTTTGGGCTGGTTCCCTTCCTCATACAGCCCATGGGGCCCCTCCGAGGCAGGTGGCCCCACCCGGTGGACCCCCGGGACCCTCCGGTGGTCCCGGTACAATACCGATAACCCCGAAACTTGTCCCGATGGCCAAAACAGCACTTTCTATATATAATTCTTTACCTCCGGACCATTCCGAAACTCCTCGTGACGTCCGGGATCTCATCCGGGACTCCGAACAACATTCGGGTTACTGCATATACATATCTTCACAACCCTAGCGTTACCGAACCTTAAGTGTGTAGACCCTACGGGTTCGGGAGACATGCAGACATGACCGAGACGGCTCTCGGGCAATAACCAACAGCGGGATCTGGATACCCATGTTGGCTCCCACATGCTCCACGGTGATCTCATCGGATGAACCACGATGTCAAGGATTCAATTAATCCCGTATACGATTCCCTTTGTCAATCGGTATTTTACTTGCCCGAGATTCGATCGTCGGCATCCCAATACCTCATTCAATCTCGTTACCGGCAAGTCACTTTTCTCGTACCGTAAAGCATGATCCCGTGATCAAACACTTTGATCACATTGAGCTCATTATGATGATGCATTACCGAGAGGTCCCGGTGATACCTCTCCGTCAAGCGGAGTGACAAATCCCAGTCTCGATCCATGTCAACCCAACAGACACTTTCAGAGATACCCGTAGTATACCTTTATAGTCACCCAGTTACGTTGTGACGTTTGGCACACCCAAAGCACTCCTACGGTATCCGGGAGTTACACGATCTCATGGTCTAAGGAAAGGATACTTGACATTGGAAAACTCTAGCAAACGAACTATGCGATCTTATGCTATGTTTAGGATTGGGTCTTGTCCATCACATCATTCTCCTAATGATGTGATCTCGTTATCAATGACATCCAATGTCCATAGTCAGGAAACCATGACTATCTGTCGATCAACGAGCTAGTCAACTAGAGGCTCACTAGGGACATGTTGTTGTCTGTTATTCACACATGTATTACGATTTCCGGATAACACAATTATAGCACGAATAAAGACAATTATCATGAATAAGGAAATATAATAATAATGCTTTTATTATTGCCTCTAGGGCATATTTCCAACAGTCTCCCACTTGCACTAGAGTCAATAATCTAGTTACATTGTGATGAATCGAACACCCATAGAGTTCTGGTGCTGATCATGTTTTGCCTTAGGGAGAGGTTTAGTCAACGGATCTGCGACATTCAGATCCGTGTGCACTTTACAAATTTCTATGTCTCCATCTTGAACATTTTCACGAATGGAGTTGAAGCGACGCTTGATGTGCCTGGTCTTCTTGTGAAACCTGGGCTCCTTTGCAAGTACAATAGCTCCAGTGTTGTCACAGAAGAGCTTGATTGGCCCCGACGCATTGGGTATGACTCCGAGGTCGGTGATGAACTCCTTCACCCAAATTGCTTCATGTGCCGCCTCCGAGGCTGCCATGTACTCCGCTTCACATGTAGATCCCGCCACGACGCTTTGCTTGCAACTACACCAGCTTACTGCCCCACCATTCAAAATATACACGTATCCGGTTTGTGACTTAGAGTCATCCAGATCTGTGTCGAAGCTAGCGTCGACGTAACCTTTTACGACGAGCTCTTCGTCACCTCCATAAACGAGAAACATTTCCTTGGTCCTTTTCAGGTACTTCAGGATATTCTTGACCACTGTCCAGTGTTCCTTGCCGGGATTGCTTTGGTACCTTCCTACCAAACTTACGGCAAGGTTTACATCAGGTCTGGTACACAGCATGGCATACATAATAGAACCTATGGCTGAGGCATAGGGGATGACACTCATCTCTTCTATATCTTTTGCCGTGGTCGGACATTGAGCTGAGCTCAATTTCACACCTTGTAACACAGGTAAGAACCCTTTCTTAGATTGATCCATATTGAACTTCTTCAATATTTTATCAAGGTATGTGCTTTGTGAAAGACCTATGAGGCGTCTCGATATATCTCTATAGATCTTGATGCCTAATATATAAGCAGCTTCTCCAAGGTCCTTCATTGAAAAACTTTTATTCAAGTAGGCCTTAATGCTGTCCAAGAGTTCTATATCATTTCCCATCAAAAGTATGTCGTCTACATATAATATGAGAAATGCTACAGAGCTCCCACTCACTTTCTTGTAAACACAGGCTTCTCCATAAGTCTGTGTAAACCCAAACGCTTTGATCATCTCATCAAAGCGAATGTTCCAACTCCGAGATGCTTGCACCAGCCCATAAATTGAGCGTTGGAGCTTGCACACCTTGTCAGCATTCTTAGGATCGACAAAACCTTCCGGCTGCATCATATACAATTCTTCCTTAAGGAAACCATTAAGGAATGTCGTTTTGACGTCCATTTGGCATATTTCATAATCGTAGAATGCGGCAATTGCTAACATGATTCGGACGGACTTCAGCTTCGCTACCGGTGAGAAAGTCTCATCGTAGTCAACCCCTTGAACTTGTCGATAACCCTTAGCGACAAGCCGAGCTTTATAGATGGTCACATTACCATCCGCGTCTGTCTTCTTCTTAAAGATCCATTTATTTTCTATCGCTCGCCGTTCTACGGGCAAGTCAGTCAAAGTCCATACTTCATTTTCATACATGGATCCTATCTCGGATTTCATGGCTTCCAGCCATTTGTCGGAATCCGGGCCCGCCATTGCTTCCTCATAGTTCGAAGGTTCACCGTTGTCTAACAACATGATTTCCAAGACAGGGTTCCCGTACCACTCTGGTGCGGAACGTGTCCTTGTGGACCTTCGAATTTCAGTAGGAGCTTGATCTTGATCATCATCATTAATTTCCTCTCTAGTCGGTGTAGGCACCTCAGAAACGTTTTCTTGAGTTTCGCCATTTTCCGGTTCAAGAGGTAACACTTCATCAAGTTCTACTTTCCTCCCACTTACTTCTTTCGAGAGAAACTCTTTCTCTAGAAAGGATCCATTCTTGGCAACAAAGATCTTGCCTTCGGATCTGAGGTAGAAGGTATACCCAACAGTTTCTTTAGGGTATCCTATGAAGACGCATTTTTCCGACTTGGGTTCGAGCTTTTCAGGTTGAAGTTTCTTGACATAAGCATCGCATCCCCAAACTTTTAGAAACGGCAGCTTAGGTTTCTTCCCAAACCATAATTCATACGGTGTCGTCTCAACGGATTTCGACGGAGCCCTATTTAAAGTGAATGCGGCAGTCTCTAAAGCATAGCCCCAAAAAGATAGCGGTAAGTCGGTAAGAGACATCATAGATCGGACCATATCTAATAGAGTGCGATTACGACGTTCGGACACACCATTACGCTGAGGTGTTCCAGGCGGCGTGAGTTGTGAAACTATTCCACATTTTCTTAAGTGTGTGCCAAATTCATGACTCAAGTATTCTCCTCCACGATCTGATCGTAGAAACTTGATCTTTTTATCACGTTGATTTTCAACCTCACTCTGAAATTCCTTGAACTTTTCGAAGATCTCAGACTTGTGTTTCATTAAGTAGACATACCCATATCTACTCAAGTCATCAGTGAGGGTGAGAACATAACGATAGCCACCGCGAGCCTCAACACTCATTGGACCGCACACATCGGTATGTATGATTTCCAATAAGTTGGTTGCTCGCTCCATTGTTCCTGAGAACGGAGTCTTGGTCATTTTAGCCATGAGGCATGGTTCGCACGTGTCAAATGATTCATAATCAAGAGACTCTAAAAGTCCATCTGCATGGAGCTTGTTCATGCGTTTGACACCTATGTGACCAAGGCGGCAGTGCCACAAATATGTGGGACTATTGTTATCAACTTTAACTCTTTTGGTATTCACACTATGAATATGTGTATCATCACGTACGAGATTCATCAAGAATAAACCATTAACCATCGGAGCATGACCATAAAACATATCTCTCATGTAAATGGAACAACCATTATTCTCGGATTTAAATGAGTAGCCATCTCGAATTAAACGAGATCCAGACACAATGTTCATGCTCAAACTTGGCACTAAATAACAATTATTGAGGTTTAAAACTAATCCCGTAGGTAAATGTAGAGGCAGCGTGCCGACGGCGATCACATCGACCTTGGAACCATTCCCGACGCGCATCGTCACCTCGTCCTTCGCCAGTCTCCGTTTATTCCGCAGCTCCTGCTTTGAGTTACAAATGTGAGCAACTGCACCGGTATCAAATACCCAAGAGCTACTACGAGTACTGGTAAGGTACACATCAATTACATGTATATCACATATACCTTTGGTTTTGCCGGCCTTCTTGTCCGCTAAGTATTTGGGGCAGTTCCGCTTCCAGTGACCACTTCCCTTGCAATAAAAACACTCAGTCTCGGGCTTGGGTCCATTCTTTGGCTTCTTCCCGGCAACTTGCTTACCGGGAGCGGCAACTTACTTGCCGTCCTTCTTGAAGTTCTTTTTACCCTTGCCCTTCTTGAACTTAGTGGTTTTATTCACCATCAACACTTGATGCTCCTTCTTGATTTCTACCTCTGCTGATTTCAGCATAGCATATACCTCAGGAATGGTCTTTACCATCCCCTGCATATTGTAGTTCATCACAAAGCTCTTGTAGCTAGGTGGAAGCGACTGGAGGATTCTGTCAATGACCACTTCATCTGGGAGATTAACTTCCAGTTGAGTCAAGCGGTTGTGCAACCCAGACATTTTGAGTATGTGCTCACTGACAGAGCTATTTTCCTCCATCTTACAGCTAAAGAATTTGTTGGAGACTTCATATCTCTCGACCCGGGCATGAGCTTGGAAAACCATTTTCAGCTCTTTGAACATCTCATATGCTCCATGTCTCTCAAAACGCTTTTGGAGCCCCGACTCTAAGCTGTAAAGCATGCCGCACTGAACGAGGGAGTAATCATCACAGCGTGACTGCCAAGCGTTCATAACGTCTTGTTCTGCAGGGAGAATAGGTGCGTCACCCAGCGGTGATCATAGGACATAATCTTTCTTGGCAGCTATGAGGATGATCCTCAGGTTCCGGACCCAGTCCGTATAGTTGCTACCATCGTCTTTCAGCTTGGTTTTCTCTAGGAACGCGTTGAAGTTGAGGACTACGTTGGCCATTTGATCTACACGACATATTGTAAAAATTTTAGACTAAGTTCATGATAATAAAGTTCATTTAATCAAATTGTTTAATGAACTCCCACTTAGATAGACATCCCTCTTCTAGTCATCTAAGTATTACATGATCCGAGTCAACTAGGCCGTGTCCGATCATCACGTGAGACGGACTAGTCAACATCGGTGAACATCTTCATGTTGATCGTATCTTCTATACGACTCATGCTCGACCTTTTGGTCTTCTGTGTTCCGAGGCCATGTCTGTACATGCTAGGCTCGTCAAGTCAACCTAAGTGTTTTGCGTGTGTAAATCTGTCTTACACCGTTGTATGTGAACGTTAGAATCTATCACACCCGATCATCACGTGGTGCTTCGAAACAACGAACTGTCGCAACGGTGCACAGTTAGGGGGAACACTTTCTTGAAATTATTATGAGGGATCATCTTATTTACTACCGTCGTTCTAAGTAAACAAGATGCAAAACATGATAAACATCACATGCAATCAAATAATAAACGTGACATGATATGGCCAATATCACATAGCTCCTTTGATCTCCATCTTGGGGCTCCATGATCATCTTGTCACCGGCTTGACACCATGATCTTCATCATCGTGTCTCCATGAAGTTGCTCACCAACTATTACTTCTACTACTATGGCTAACGCGTTTAGCAATAAAGTAAAGTAATTTACATGGCGTTTCTCAATGACTCACAGGTCATACAAAAAATAAAGACAACTCCTATGGCTCCTGCCGGTTGTCATACTCATCGACATGCAAGTCGTGATTCCTATTACAATAGCATGAACATCTCATACATCACATATAGATCATTCATCATTCATCACAACTTTGGCCATATCATATCACAAAGCACTTGCTGCAAAAACAAGTTAGACGTCCTCTAATTGTTGTTGCAAGTTTTACGTGGCTGAATTAGGGTTCTAGCAAGAACGTTTTCTTACCTACGTAAAAGCCACAACGTGATTTGTCAACTTCTATTTACCCTTCATAAGGACCCTTTTCATCGAATCCGCTCCAACTAAAGTGGGAGAGACAGACACCCGCCAGCCACCTTATGCAACTAGTGCATGTTAGTCGGTGGAACCGGTCTCACGTAAGCGTACGTGTAAGGTTGGTCCGGGCCGCTTCATCCCACAATACCGCTGAAGCAAGATAAGACTAGTAGCGGCAAGAAAAGTTGACAACATCTACGCCCACAACAAATTGTGTTCTACTCGTGCAATAGAGAACTACGCATAGGCCTAGCTCATGATGTGTGTGTTGGGGAACGTTGCAGAAAACAAAAATTTTCCTACGGTTTCACCAAGATCCATCTATGAGTTCATCTAGCAACGAGTCATGGGAGATAGAGATTGCATCTACATACCACTTTGTAGATCGCGAGCGGAAGCGTTCAACGAACGGGGATGAAGTAGTCGTACACACCGTGATCCAAATCACCGGAGATCCTAGCACCGAAAGCACGGCACCTCCGCGTTCAACAAACGCACGGTCAGCGTAACGTCTCCTTCTTCTTGATCCAGCAAGGCAAAGGAGAGGTTGGGGAAGAAGACTCCAGCAGCAGCACGACGGCGTGGTGATGGTGGAGCCGCAGTACTCCGACAGGGCTTCGCCGAGCTCTACGGAGGAGGAGGAGGTGTTGGAGAGGGAGAGGGAGGCGCCAGGGCAAAGGGTGCGCAGCCCCCCTCCCCTCCCCCTTTATATAGCCCCTTGGGGGGGGGCGCCGTCCCTAGGAGATGGAATCTCCTAGGGGGGCGGCGGCCAGGGAGGGGGACTTGCCCCCCAAGCAAGGGGGGCGCCCCCTTTAGGGTTCCCCCCCAACCCTAGGCGCATGGGCCCTTGGGGGGGAGGCGCACCAGCCCACTTTGGGCTGGTTCCCTTCCTCATACAGCCCATGGGGCCCCTCCGAGGCAGGTGGCCCCACCCGGTGGACCCCCGGGACCCTCCGGTGGTCCCGGTACAATACCGATAACCCCGAAACTTGTCCCGATGGCCAAAACAGCACTTTCTATATATAATTCTTTACCTCCGGACCATTCCGAAACTCCTCGTGACATCCGGGATCTCATCCGGGACTCCGAACAACATTCGGGTTACTGCATATACATATCTTCACAACCCTAGCGTTACCGAACCTTAAGTGTGTAGACCCTACGGGTTTGGGAGACATGCAGACATGACCGAGACAGCTCTCGGGCAATAACCAACAGCGGGATCTAGATACCCATGTTGGCTCCCACATGCTCCATGATGATCTCATCGGATGAACCACGATGTCAAGGATTCAATTAATCCCGTATACGATTCCCATTGTCAATCGGTATTTTACTTGCCCGAGATTCGATCGTCGGCATCCCAATACCTCGTTCAATCTCGTTACCGGCAAGTCACTTTTCTCGTACCGTAAAGCATGATCCCGTGATCAAACACTTTGATCACATTGAGCTCATTATGATGATGCATTACTGAGAGGGCCCGGTGATACCTCTCCGTCAAGCGGAGTGACAAATCCCAGTCTCGATCCATGTCAACCCAACAGACACTTTCAGAGATACCCGTAGTATACCTTTATAGTCACCCAGTTACGTTGTGACGTTTGGCACACCCAAAGCACTCCTACGGTATCCGGGAGTTACACGATCTCATGGTCTAAGGAAAGGATACTTGACATTGGAAAACTCTAGCAAACGAACTATGCGATCTTATGCTATGTTTAGGATTGGGTCTTGTCCATCACATCATTCTCCTAATGATGTGATCTCGTTATCAATGACATCAAATGTCCATAGTCAGGAAACCATGACTATCTGTCGATCAACGAGCTAGTCAACTAGAGGCTCACTAGGGACATGTTGTTGTCTGTTATTCACACATGTATTACGATTTCCGGATAACACAATTATAGCACGAATAAAGACAATTATCATGAATAAGGAAATATAATAATAATGCTTTTATTATTGCCTCTAGGGCATATTTCCAACAGTGTGCCTTGCCACATGTCTGGCAAGAGGGTACAAAGGTGATCTAGGAGTAGATCACCAGATAGCGGTCAAAATTATCCTTAGAGGAATAAGGATATGTTTCTCGGTTATGGAGGTGATAAATAGTTCGACGTAAAGAGTTACGTCGATGCAAGCTTAACACCTATCCGGATAGCTCTGAGTAGAGATACCGGATACGTATAATGGAGCAACAATTTAGAATAGCTCCAAGTAGAACAGTTATTTGAAATGGCTCCAAATATAGCGTAGAGATTTGCAAAGTACATACGGATCTGAATGTTGCAGACCCGTTGACTAAAACCTCTCTCACAGGCATAACATGATCAAACCCAAAACTCATTGAGTGTTAATCACATAGTGATGTGAACTAGATTATTGACTCTAGTAAACTCTTTGGATGTTGGTCACATGGCGATGTGACCTGTGAGTGTTAATCACATGACGATGTGAACTAGATTATTGACTCTAGTGCAAGTGGGAGACTGTTGGAAATATGCCCTAGAGGCAATAACAAATTAGTTATTATTATATTTCCTTGTTCATGATAGTCTTTTATTATCCATGCTAGAATTGTATTGATAGGAAACTCAGATACATGTGTGGATACATAGACAACACCATGTCCCTAGTAAGCCTCTAGTTGACCAGCTCGTTAATCAATAGATGGTTACGGTTTCCTGAACATAGACATTGGATGTCATTGATAACAGGATCACATCATTAGGAGAATGATGTGATGGACAAGACCCAATCCTAAGCCTAGCATGAAGATCGTGTAGTTCGTATGCTAAAGTTTTTCTAATGTCAAGTATCATTTCCTTAGACCATGAGATTGTGCAACTCTCGGATACCGTAGGAATCCTTTGGGTGTACCAAACGTCACAACGTAACTGGGTGGCTATAAAGGTGCACTACGGGTATCTCCGAAAGTGTCTGTTGGGTTGACACGAATCAAGACTGGGATTTGTCACTCCGTGTGACGGAGAGGTATCTCTGGGCCCACTCGGTAGGATATCATCATAATGTGCACAATGTGACCAAGGAGTTGACCACGGGATGATGTGTTACGGAACGAGTAAAGAGACTTGCTGGTAATGAGATTGAACAAGGTATCGAGTACCGATGATCGAATCTCGGGCAAGTACAATACCGCTGGACAAAGGGAATTGTATACGGGATTGATTGAATCCTCGACATCGTGGTTCATCCGATGAGATCATCGTGGAACATGTGGGAGCCATCATGGGTATCCAGATCTTGCTGTTGGTTGTTGGCCGGAGAGTTGTCTCGGTCATGTCTGCATGGTTCCCCAACCCGTAGGGTCTACACACTTAAGGTTCGGTGACGCTAGAGTTGTTATGGGAAATAGTATGTGGTTACCGAAGGTTGTCTGGAGTCCCGGATGAGATCCCGGACATGACGAGGAGCTCCGGAATGATCCGAAGGTGAAGATTGATATATTGGACGAAGGGTATTGGAGTCCGCAATTGTTCCGGGGGTACCAGGTGATGACCAGCGTGTCCGAAAGGGGTTTCGGAGGCCCCGACAAGCGTTGGGGGGCCTTATGGGCCAAGGGGAGAGGGCACATCAGCCCACTAAGGGGCTGAGCGCCCCTCCCACCCCATCTCACGTAACCAGGAGAGGTGGGGGCGCCACCCCTAGGGCAGCCGCCCCTCCCGGCTTGGGGGGCAAGTTTCCTAGGGGGTGGGGGCGCCCAAACCCATCTAGGGTTTCCCCTGTGGCCGCCGCCCCTCCCCTAGGGAACCCTAGGGCACCTCCCCCTCCTCCCTTCCCCCTATATATAGTGAGGGAGAGAGAGGGCAGCCGCACCCTTCCCCTGGCGCAACCCTCTCCCTCCTCCAACACCTCGTCCTCCTCCGTAGTGCTTGGCGAAGCCCTGCCGGAGAACCACAAGCTCCATCACCACCATGCCGTCGTGCTGTCGGAGTTTTCCCTCAACTTCTCCTATCCCCTTGCTGGATCAAGAAGGAGGAGATGTCTCCGTTCCGTACGTGTGTTGAACGCGGAGGTGCCGTCCGTTCGGCGCTAGGATAATCGGTGATTTAGATCACGACGAGTACGACTCCATCAACCCCGTTCACTTGAATGCTTCCGCTTAGCGATCTACAAGGGTATGTAGATGCACTCCCCTCTCCCTCGTTGCTAGATGACTCCATAGATTGATCTTGGTGATGCGTAGAAAATTTTAAAATTTCTGCTATGATCCCCAACAGTCGTCTGCACCGTCGCCTGGATCCTGACGGTGCCAGCGGCGGTGGTACCGCGCCCACGCTGATGTGGGACGACCACCTGGGCAGCGGGGTTGTGCGGCGGTGATGCTCGAGGGTCAGCGGCTCCGTTGAGCGCAATGCCCTGGTTGGCCCGTCCGGGAGGAGGCGCATGCGCCGCGGTCGCTCCCTTGGTGGGGGCGGCCGGAGGGCGATGGCTTACTCCTGACCGAGCGCCGTTGCTGCGGCTATGCCTGTCGGTGGGAGGAGGGAGTGCAGACGGAGTGACCCCCTTTCCCGCACCTTGCAGAGCGTGACCGTCGAGGCGCTGCTGATGCTGTTCTCCTCTGATATCTCTTGCTCCCGTGCCGTCCGTGGGGGAAGTGTTGATGGCGCCACCAGCTCGAACCACGTCCCCAGTAGCATTCACATCCTCGCTTGCCTCCGCATCCCCCACAGCATTATAGGCCATCGGCGGCGGAGCCTTCGAGGTGGATGGATGGGCCGAAGTACTAGACTTCTTCTTGGGCGCTATGGTCGATGGCATCGTCGAAGATGAAGATGGTGATGAAGATGACACATTGCGCATGCTTTCAGGTTCGCACAAGCGGGCCCCCTACCTGACGCGCCAAAGATGCCGTGGGATATCCAAGTCCACCTATGGGATCAGGAGGCCCCTTGCTGGTTCGGCAGGGGGACGTCGCATTGCACAAAGAGCAGACCAGCGTACGGCGGCATGCAGAGAGCACACAAGCAATTTACCCAGGTTCGGGCCGCCATGAGGCGTAAAACCCTACTCCTGCTTTGGTGGATTGATGGTGGAATGGAGGTGGCGAAGCATAGTACACTTGCCCGACAAGGGTTGCCTTAGGCCAGTAGCGACTACACGTGTATGGGGGTGTGGGTTCATCAACTTTCCAACCCTTTCTACGGTTGCCATGAGCCTTCTTTTATAGATCAAGGGGTCACCACAATGGCAAAGTAGTCATTATGCACTGATATGATAGCAAACAATGCTATCATACCTAACTCTGCGGGCTGGCAGGGCGCATTAAATGCACCTCTTAGTGTCACATCATTGGCTGTCTGACAAGGCTTGCCGGGCTATCTTGCCAGCTGCGCGCCTGTTCTCTTGACACGTTGCAGGACGAGTGTCATCTGCGGGTTTCTTCTATAAGAAATGGCTGCCATGTGGCGAATGGCTGCCACTTAATCACTTTGCGGCTTGATAGCGCATTGATCGACGACGTGGGTCATGCTGGAGTAGTTGGTGAGGTGGTTTTGCCTCCATGAGCCCCGGCAGCGCCTCAGGTGCCTGCTTCTGGGGGTGGCCTGGCCCCTTGCCAGGCTTGCCTGTCCGTCAAGGGAGGCCCTTCTCTTGGCGATATCTTGCTCCTCTAGCTTGCCTTAGTCTCTCTGAGCTGCATGCTGGTTCGTCAAATCTTTTGATTATTTGAACTCTGACTTGGGCTGGTGCTTCAATCTTGCTCTTGTCCCCATGCACAGTCTGGGCAACAGACCTAGGGTTTGTTGCACCGACACCATCAGGCGAGCCGGCTGGAGCGCGAGCGGGATGGTCATGACGAGGTCCAGGATCGCCTCAGCCACTTGGTGGACCATGTTGCCACGCACGTGTTGCGGCTGCGCGATGCCTACCGTCGTGCCAGCGCGACCATGCCATCCGTCGGGCTAAACCCGTTCGACCACCCCGTCAACTTCAATGAGCTGCGGCTTCCTGACATGGTCTGCTTCTTCACCTATATCTTCGAGGAGCTGAGCCGTCTCTGTGCGATGGTGGGGGCGGAGCTGGACAAGGAGGGGTTGCTGGCTGCCGTCACTGTTGCCGGGCGAATCCTCTCAGGGCTCCGTTACCGGAATCCATTCATGCCATTGGACACCGTGTTTGACGAGCTGGCTCCCGTCGACCGGGAGCGGGCTCTGTGGGCGGTTGGACTCTGCATCTCCAACATCGTGTGCCTCAAGAAGTAGAGGGACTTCGGTGGTGTTTAGGCATCCTCTGCATGGGCATCACTACCGCAGGATGCTACTAACGCGACACTACGATCAAAGACCCTTCGACAAAACTGTGTGCGATTCCATAATCGCAAACGATGGTGTAAAAAACCCGTCAAAAAAGGTGCAAAACATTTGCGATGACGGATGCATCTGTTGGGGAACGTAGTAATTTCAAAAAAATTCCTACGCGCACGCAAGATCATGGTGATGCATAGCAACGAGAGGGGAGAGTGTTGTCTACGTACCCTCGTAGACCGAAGCGGAAGCGTTGACGCAACATAGAGGAAGTAGTCGTACGTCTTCCCGGTCCAACCGATCCAAGCACCGTTACTCCGGCACCTCCGAGTTCTTAGCACATGTTCAGCTCGATGACGCTCCCCGGGCTCCAATCCAGCAAAGCGTCGGGGATGAGTTCCGTCAGCACGACGGCGTGATGACGATGATGATGTTCTACCAACGCAGGGCTTCGCCTAAGCACTGCAACGATATGACCGAGGTGGAATATGGTGGAGGGGGGCACCGCACACGGCTAAGGAACGATCACGAAGATCAACTTGTGTGTTCTAGGGTGCCCCCTGCCCCCGTATATAAAGGAGGGGAGGGGAGGGTGCGGCCGTCCCCCATGGGGTGCGCCAGGAGGAGTCCTACTCCCACCGGGAGTAGGACTCCTCTCCCTTGCCTTGTAGGAGAAGGAAGGAGAGAGGGGGAAAGGAAAAAGGGGGGCGCCGCCCCCTTCCTTGTCCTATTCGGACTAGGGGGGGAGGGGGCGCGCGGCCTGCCCTGGCCGCCCCTCCTCTTTTCCCTTAAGGCCCATATGGGCCCATTAACCCCCCGGGGGGGTTCCGGTAACCCCCCGGTACTCCAGTAAAATGCCGATTTCACTCGGAACCATTCCGATGTCCAAATGTAGGCTTCCAATATATCGATCTTTATGTCTCGACCATTTCGAGACTCCTCTTCATGTTCGTGATCACATCCGGGACTTCGAACTAACTTCGGTACATCAAAATGCATAAACTCATAATAACTGTCATCGTAACTTTAAGCGTGCGGACCCTACGGTTCGAGAACAATGTAGACATGACCGAGACACGTCTCCGGTCAATAACCAATAGTGGGACCTGGATGCCCATATTGGCTCCTACATATTCTACAAAGATCTTTATCGGTCAGACCGCATAACAATATACGTTGTTCCCTTTGTCATCGGTATGTTACTTGCCCGAGATTCGATCGTCGGTATCCAATACCTAGTTCAATCTCGTTGCCGGCAAGTCTCTTTACTCGTTTCGTAATACATCATCTCACAACTAACATATTAGTTGTAATGCTTGCAAGGCTTATGTGATGTGCATTACCGAGAGGGCCCAGAGATACCTCTCCGACTATCGGAGTGACAAATCCTAATCTCGAAATACGCCAACCCAACAAGTACCTTTGGAGACACCTGTAGAGCACCTTTATAATCACCCAGTTACGTTGTGACGTTTGGTAGCACACAAAGTGTTCCCTCCGATAAACGGGAGTTGCATAATCTCATAGTCATAGGAACATGTATAAGTCACGAAGAAAGCAATAGCAACATACTAAACGATTGGGTGCTAAGCTAATGGAATGGGTCATGTCAATCAGATCATTCAACTAATGATGTGACCTCGTTAATCAAATAACAACTCTTTGTTTATGGTTAGGAAACATAACCATCTTTGATTAACGAGCTAGTCAAGTAGAGGCATACTAGTGACATTCTGTTTGTTTATATATTCACACATGTATTATGTTTCCAGCTAATACAATTCTAGCATGAATAATAAACATTTATCATGATATATGAGGAAATAAATAATAAATTTATTATTGCCTCTAGGGCATATTTCCTTCAGTCTCCCACTTGCACTAGAGTCGATAATCTAGATTACACAGTAATGATTCTAACAACCATGGAGTTTTGGTGCTGATCATGTTTTGCTCGTGGAAGAGGCTTAGTCAACGGGTCTGCTACATTCAGATCCGTATGTATCTTGCAAATCTCTATGTCTCCCACCTGGACTAGATCCCGGATGGAGTTGAAGCGTCTCTTGATGTGCTTGGTTCTCTTGTGAAATCTGGATTCCTTTGCCAAGGCAATTGCACCAGTATTGTCACAAAAGATTTTCATTGGACCCGATGCCCTAGGTATGACACCTAGATCGGATATGAACTCCTTCATCCAGACTCCTTCTTTTGCTGCTTCCGAAGCAGCTATGTACTCCGCTTCACATGTAGATCCCGCCACGACGCTTTGTTTAGAACTGCACCAACTGACAGCTCCACCGTTTAATGTAAACACGTATCCGGTTTGTGATTTAGAATCGTCCGGATCAGTGTCAAAGCTTGCATCAACGTAACCGTTTACGATGAGCTCTTTGTCACCTCCATATATGAGAAACATATCCTTAGTTCTTTTCAGGTACTTCAGGATGTTCTTGACCGCTGTCCAGTGATCCACTCCTGGATTACTTTGGTACCTCCCTGCTAAACTTATAGCAAGACACACATCAGGTCTGGTACACAGCATTGCATACATGATAGAGCCTATGGCTGAAGCATAGGGAACATCTTTCATTTTCTCTCTATCTTCTGCAGTGGTCGGGCATTGAGTCTTACTCAACTTCACACCTTGTAGTACATGCAAGAATCCTTTCTTTGCTTGATCCATTTTGAACTTCTTCAAAACTTTGTCAAGGTATGTGCTTTGTGAAAGTCCAATTAAGCGTTTTGATCTATCTCTATAGATCTTGATGCCCAATATGTAAGCAGCTTCACCGAGGTCTTTCATTAAAAAATTATTATTCAAGTATCCCTTTATGCTATCCAGAAATTCTATATCATTTCCGATTAGTAATATGTCATCGACATATAATATCAGAAATGCTACAGAGCTCCCACTCACTTTCTTGTAAATACAGGCTTCTCCAAAAGTCTGTACAAACCCAAATGCCTTGATGACACTATCAAAGCGTTTATTCCGACTCCGAGAGGCTTGCACCAGTCCATGAATGGATCGCTGGAGCTTGCACACTTTGTTAGCTCCCTTTGGATCGATAAAACCTTCTGGTTGCATCATATACAATTCTTCTTCCAGAAATCCATTCAGGAATGCAGTTTTTACATCCATCTGCCAAATTTCATAATCATAAAATGCGGGAATTGCTAACATGATTCGGACAGACTTAAGCATCGCTACGGGTGAGAAGGTCTCATCGTAGTCAATCCCTTGAACTTGTCGAAAACCTTTTGCGACAAGTCGAGCTTTGTAGACAGTAACATTACCGTCAGCGTCAGTCTTCTTCTTGAAGATCCATTTATTCTCAATTGCTTGCCGACCATTGGGCAAGTCAACCAAAGTCCACACTTTGTTCTCATACATGGATCCCATCTCAGATTTCATGGCTTCAAGCCATTTTGCGGAATCTGGGCTCACCATCGCTTCTTCATAGTTCGTAGGTTCACCATGATCTAGTAGCATGATTTCCAGAACAGGATTGCCGTACCATTCTGGTGCGGATCTTACTCTGGTTGATCTACGAGGTTCTGTAGTAACTTGGTCTGAAGTTGCATGATCATCATCATTAACTTCATCACCAATTGGTTTAGACGTCACAGAAACCGGTTCCAGTGATGTGCTATTTTCCAATAAGGGAGCAGGTATAGTTACCTCATCAAGTTCTACTTTCCTCCCACTCACTTCTTTCGAGAGAAACTCCTTCTCTAGAAAGGATCCATTTTTAGCAACGAATGTCTTGCCTTTGGATCTGTGATTGAAGGTGTACCCAACAGTTTCTTTTGGGTATCCTATGAAGACACATTTCTCCGATTTGGGTTCGAGCTTATCAGGTTGAAGTTTTTTCACATAAGCATCGCAGCCCCAAACTTTAAGAAACGACAACTTTGGTTTCTTGCCAAACCATAGTTCATAAGGCGTCGTCTCAACGGATTTTGATGGTGCTCTATTTAACGTGAATGCGGCTGTCTCTAAAGCATAACCCCAAAACGATAGCGGTAAATCTGTAAGAGACATCATAGATTGCACCATATCAAGTAAAGTACGATTACGACGTTCGGACACACCATTACGTTGTGGTGTTCCGGGTGGCGTGAGTTGCGAAACTATTCCGCATTGTTTCAAATGTAGACCAAACTCGTAACTCAAATATTCTCCTCCACGATCAGATCGTAGAAACTTTATTTTCTTGTTTACGATGATTTTCAACTTCACTCTGAAATTCTTTGAACTTTTCAAATGTTTCAGACTTGTGTTTCATTAAGTAGATATACCCATATCTGCTTAAATCATCTGTGAAGGTGAGAAAATAACGATATCCGCCACGAGCTTCAGTATTCATCGGACCACATACATCTGTATGTATGATTTCCAACAAATCTGTTGCTCTCTCCATAGTAGCGGAGAACGGTGTTTTAGTCAGCTTGCCCATGAGGCACGGTTCGCAAGTACCAAGTGATTCATAATCAAGTCATTCCAAAAGTCCATCAGTATGGAGTTTCTTCATGCGCTTTACACCGATATGACCCAAACGGCAGTGCCACAAATAAGTTGCACTATCATTATCAACTCTGCATCTTTTGGCTTCAACATTATGAATATGTGTATCACTACTATCGAGATTCATCAAAAATAGACCACTCTTCAAGGGTGCATGACCATAAAAGATATTACTCATATAAATAGAACAACCATTATTCTCTGATTTAAATGAATGACCGTCTCGCATCAAACAAGATCCAAATATAATGTTCATGCTCAATGCTGGCACCAAATAACAATTATTTAGGTCTAATACTAATCTCGAAGGTAGATGTAGAGGTAGCGTGCCGACCGCGATCACATCGACTTTGGAACCATTTCCCACGCGCATCGTCACCTCGTCCTTTGCCAGTGTTCGCTTAATCCGTAGTCCCTGTTTCGAGTTGCAAATATTAGCAACAGAACCAGTATCAAATACCCAGGTGCTACTGCGAGCTCTAGTAAGGTACACATCAATAACATGTATATCACATATACCTTTGTTCACCTTGCCATCCTTCTTATCCTCCAAATACTTGGGGCAGTTCCGCTTCCAGTGACCAGTCTGCTTGCAGTAGAAGCACTCAGTTTCAGGCTTAGGTCCAGACTTGGGTTTCTTCTCTTGAGCATCAACTTGCTTGCTGTTCTTCTTGAAGTTCCCCTTCTTTTTCCCTTTGCCCTTTTTCTTGAAACTAGTGGTCTTGTTGACCATCAACACTTGATGCTCCTTCTTGATTTCTACCTCCGCAGCCTTTAGCATTGCGAAGAGCTCGGGAATCGTCTTATCCATCCCTTGCATATTATAGTTCATCACGAAGCCTTTGTAGCTTGGTGGAAGTGATTGGAGAATTCTGTCAATGACGCAATCATCCGGAAGATTAACTCCCAGTTGAATCAAGCGATTACAATACCCAGACATTTTGAGTATATGCTCACTGACAGAACTATTCTCCTCCATCTTGCAGCTATAGAACTTATTAGAGACTTCATATCTCTCAATCCGGGCATTCTGTTGGAATATTAACTTCAACTCTTGGAACATCTCATATGCCCCATGACGTTCAAAACGTCGTTGAAGTCCCGGTTCTAAGCCGTAAAGCATGGCACATTGAACTATCGAGTAGTCATCAGCTTTGCTCTGCCAGACGTTCTTAACGTCGTCAGTTGCATCAGCAGCAGGCCTGGCACCCAGCGGTGCTTCCAGGACGTAACTCTTCTGTGTAGCAATGAGGATAATCCTCAAGTTACGGACCCAGTCCGTGTAATTGCTACCATCATCTTTCAACTTTGCTTTCTCAAGGAACACATTAAAATTCAACGGAACAACAGCACAGGCCATCTATCTACAATTAACATAAACAAGCAAGATACTATCAGGGACTAAGTTCATGATAAATTTAAGTTCAATTAATCATATTACTTAAGAACTCCCACTTAGATAGACATCCCTCTAATCTTCTAAGTGATCACGTGATCCAAATCAACTAAACCATAACCGATCATCACGTGAAATGGATTAGTCTTCAATGGTGAACATCATTATGTTGATCATATCTACTATATGATTCACGCTCGACCTTTCGGTCTTCGTGTTCCGAGGCCATATCTGCATATGCTAGGCTCGTCAAGTATAACCCGAGTATTCTGCGTGTGCAAAACTGGCTTGCACCCGTTGTAGATGGACGTAGAGCTTATCACACCCGATCATCACGTGGTGTCTGGGCACGACGAACTTTGGCAACGGTGCATACTCAGGGAGAACACTTCTTGATAATTTAGTGAGAGATCATCTTATAATGCTACCGTCAATCAAAGCAAGATAAGATGCATAAAAAGATAAACATCACATGCAATCAATATAAGTGATATGATATGGCCATCATCATCTTGTGCTTGTGATCTCCATCTCCGAAGCACCGTCATGATCACCACCTTCACCGGCGCGACACCTTGATCTCCATCGTAGCATCGTTGTCGTCTCGCCTATCTTATGCTTCTACGACTATCGCTACCGCTTAGTGATAAAGTAAAGCATTACAGGGCGATTGCATTGCATACAATAAATTAACAACCATATGGCTCCTGCCAGTTGCCGATAACTCGGTTACAAAACATGATCATCTCATACAATAAAATTTAGCATCATGTCTTGACCATATCACATCACAACATGCCCTGCAAAAACAAGTTAGACGTCCTCTACTTTGTTTATTGCAAGTTTTACATGGCTGCTACGGGCTTAAGCAAGAACCAATCTTACCTACGCATCAAAACCACAACGATAGTTTGTCAAATAGACTCCGTTTTAACCTTCGCAAGGACCGGGCGTAGCCATACTCGGTTCAACTAAAGTTGGAGAAACTGACACCCGCCAGCCACCTGTGTGCAAAGCACGTCGGTAGAACCAGTCTCGCGTAAGCGTACGCGTAATGTCGGTCCGGCCCGCTTCATCCAACAATACCGCCGAACCAAAGTATGACATTCTGGTAGGCAGTATGACTTATATCGTCCACAACTCACTTGTGTTCTACTCGTGCATATAACATCAAACCATAAAAACCTAGGCTCGGATGCCACTGTTGGGGAACGTAGTAATTTAAAAAAAATTCCTACGCACACGCAAGATAATGGTGATGCATAGCAACGAGAGGGGAGAGTGTTGTCTACGTACCCTCGTAGACCGAAGCGGAAGCGTTGATGCAACGTAGAGGAAGTAGTCGTACGTCTTCCCGGTCCAACCGATCCAAGCACCGTTACTCCGGCACCTCCAAGTTCTTAGCACACGTTCAGCTCGATGACGCTCCCCGGGCTCCGATCCATCAAAGCTTCGGGGATGAGTTCCGTCAGCACAACGACGTGATGACAATGATGATGTTCTACCGACGCAGGGCTTCGCCTAAGCACTGCAACGATATGACCGAGGTGGAATATGGTGGAGGGGGGCACCGCACACGGCTAAGGAACGATCACGAAGATCAACTTGTGTGTTCTAGGGTGCCCCCTGCCCCCGTATATAAAGGAGGGGAGGGGAAGGCACGGCCGGCCCCCATGGGGTGCGCCAGGAGGAGTCCTACTCCCATCGGGAGTAGGACTCCTCTCCCTTGCCTTGTAGGAGAAGGAAGGAGAGAGGGGGAAAGGAAAAAGGGGGGCTTCGCCCCCCTTCCTTGTCCTATTCGGACTAGGGGGGAGGGGGCGCGCGGCCTGCCCTGGCCGCCCCTCCTCTTTTCCCTTAAGGCCCATATGGGCCCATTAACCCCCCCCCCCCAGGGGGGGGGGTCCGGTAACCCCCCGGTACTCCAGTAAAATGCCGATTTCACTCGGAACCATTCCGATGTCCAAATGTAGGCTTCCAATATATCGATCTTTATGTCTCGACCATTTCGAGACTCCTCGTCATGTCCGTGATCACATCCGGGACTCCGAACTAACTTCGGTACATCAAAATGCATAAAATCATAATAACTGTCATCGTAACTTTAAGCGTGCGGACCCTACGGTTCGAGAACAATGTAGACATGACCGAGACACGTCTCCGGTCAATAACCAATAGTGGGACCTGGATGCCCATATTGGCTCCTACATATTCTACAAAGATCTTTAGCGGTCAGACCGCATAACAATATACGTTGTTCCCTTTGTCATCGGTATGTTACTTGCCCGAGATTCGATCGTCGGTATCCAATACCTAGTTCAATCTCGTTGCCGGCAAGTCTCTTTACTCGTTTCGTAATACATCATCTCACAACTAACATATTAGTTGTAATGCTTGCAAGGCTTATGTGATGTGCATTACCGATAGGGCCCAGAGATACCTCTCCGACTATCGGAGTGACAAATCCTAATCTCGAAATACGCCAACCCAACAAGTACCTTTGGAGACACCTGTAGAGCACCTTTATAATCACCCAGTTACGTTGTGACGTTTGGTAGCACACAAAGTGTTCCTCCGATAAACGGGAGTTGCATAATCTCATAGTCATAGGAACATGTATAAGTCACGAAGAAAGCAATAGCAACATACTAAACGATCGGGTGCTAAGCTAATGGAATGGGTCATGTCAATCAGATCATTCAACTAATGATGTGACCTCGTTAATCAAATAACAACTCTTTGTTTATGGTTAGGAAACATAACCATCTTTGATTAACGAGCTAGTCAAGTAGAGGCATACTAGTGACATTCTGTTTGTTTATATATTCACACATGTATTATGTTTCCGGCTAATACAATTCTAGCATGAATAATAAACATTTATCATGATATATGAGGAAATAAATAATAACTTTATTATTACCTCTAGGGCATATTTCCTTCAGCATCAAACACGGTTTAGATTTTAGTTGCGTGTGGGAAGCAGGGCATACGGTTGATCTAGACGAACTGTTTGCGACTAGACAGAACAACAGAAATGGGTAGCCATATCAATGCGTGTGCAATATACAGCATACGGTTCGCTCTGATGAATTATTTGCTATTAGGGAAAGCAACAGGAATGGTCAACCATATCAAGGTGTGTGTGATATACGGCATACGGTTCAGTCAAATGAACTGTTTTCGATTAGGGAAGAGAACATAAACGGTTCAACTTAATAAGATGTGTGTGATAGGCAGCAAAAAGGCCCGGAGGTTAATTCGAGAACAACTACACAGAGGTTAATTTGACATACATGACTTATAAGTTTCACAGAAATCATATCACTTTTTTTGGAAAACATTTAATTGCGTTGAATGTATATAATGCTCCATCCTATTAGTTGAATTAACCTCGAGGTCCATGTTTTGGAAACATGTCGTAAAGTAACGGGATAGACCTTCATTCAAGCCAATCAACACGTGTTCAAAAAACAAAAATTACCAAAAATTAATGAGATAGACCTTCTTGAAGCCAATCAACATGTGTACAAAAAACAAAAAATGTAAAAAATTGGAAAAGAAGGACCTCGAGGTTAATTCAACTAATATAAAGGAGCACTATATACATTCAATTGGCAAAAAAACAGCAATTTGCACTCTCCCGTAGGTTAGTCCCAATAATAATAATAAAGTGTATAATAAAGCCCATTAAACATCCAAAACAGATAATATAATACACTACAAAAAAAAGACACATCCGTAACATTTTGGGACGAACGAAATTTTTTTCTGTCATACATATGACACTTCTATGACGATAATTGTGACAAAACCCGGTATCATCATAGATGTAGTGGGCTCCTACTTCTATGACAAAAAATCATGACAGAAAATGGGCTTTTCGTCTTGGGCGGGCCGGAGACGCAGCTGCATGACATTCTTTGGGCCGTCCATGACGGAAAAAACCATGGTAGAAGCGAGGGGGAGGAAAATTTCGGGGAGTTCCCGGTTACGGTGGGAGGTTGGGGGCCAAGCGATGCGCGTTTATCTCGTACACGTATGCGCGTGTGTGCGAGGCATTGGCTCTAACTGAACCCGAGCGAGGCGTTGGGCTCTAACTGAACCCGGGCGTTTGCACTGCAGGCTACGCATTACTGAACCCAAGCGATCGATCGATGGCTGTTAACTGAACCCGATCGAGCGATTCCTTCGCTACTGCTGCTAACAGAAGCCGATCGATGGGATGAATAGTGAGTGTTGCAGGGGGGGTTTGGATGAACAGTGAGCGGTGGCGTTGCCTCTGGATGAACATGACCCCGTGGTGTGGTGGAGGGCTGGATGAATAGTGGAGGGGTGCCCGTGGAGGGGTGGATGAACAGGACCCCGTGGTGTGGAGGGCTGGATTAACAGTAGACAGTGGAGGGGTGCCCGTGGAGGGGTGGTTGAACAGGACCCCGTGGTGTGGAGGGCTGGATGAACAGTAGACGGTGGAGGGGTGCCCGTGGAGGGGTGGTTGAACAGGACCCCGTGGTGTGGAGGGCTGGATGAACAATAGACGGTGGAGGGGTGGTTGAACAGTAGCCGGTGGAGTAGCGCGCGGTGGAGGCTGGATGAACAGGAGCCCGTGGAGGCTGGAGGAGGTCGACGGTGGAGATGAACAGTATCCCGTGGAGTCCCGTTTTGCGGTACTCCACACCCCTCCCGATGAACAGGACCCCCGTTTCGACCGTAGAGCTCCAACACAAGTCCGTTTCCTCCGTTTTGCGCTATGCCACACCCCTCCCGATCAACAGGACCTCCGTTTCGACCGTAGGAGGTCCGTTTCCTCCGTTTTGCGGTACGCCAGACCCCTCCCGATGAACAGGATCCCGTTTCGAACGTGGCCGGTCGAACACAAGGCCGTTTCCTCCGTTCTGCGGTACGCCAGGCCTCGTTTCCATCGCCTGTTCCGTCCAAGCCCTCCCGATGAACACGACGCATTCCGTTGCCTCCCCATGAACACGACGCATTCCGTTGCCTCCCAATGAACACGACGACGACGCCGTTTCTCTGTTCCGACCCAGCCATGTACACGAGCCCTCGCCATATGTATGCGCGAGTAGGCGTTCGAGACCCCGCCCGTATGTACACATACGTGGCCGTATTTTCTTTCTTGCACCCTCACCGCTGTACGTACGTGTACATGCTACGTGCGCGCCTCTACTATGACACGTGCGGGCCTCTACATCGACTAGTATATATGTACGTACACATTCGCAACCAGAATGACAACGCTACGTATGCTTCGACCAGGTGGGTTCCGACCGTCAGGCACTTCCTTGCGTGCGAAGATGTAGCTGGTGGGTCCCAGCAGTCAGGGGGGTGAATCGTTTTGTTTTTTTTTTGCCCGGACGCACTTCCTTGCGTGCGAAGGTGTAGCTGGTGGGTCCCAGCAGTCAGGAGGGAAACATTTTTTATCACGAAATACGGTGGCCCGTCCGGTGGGTCCCCGCTGTCAAGTGGAGGAATAATTATTTTGCACGTAATAAGGAGGCACTTCCTTGCTGCGGCCGTGGACCCAGCTGTCAGCATCTCCACGTACAGTCCACGTCCGATGGAAGTCGTTCCTTGACCATGTTGACCACGCCGCGCCGAGAGCACCAGGGCGGTGGACGACGGCGAGGCCTAGGAAGGGGACGACGGGGAGCCGGGGAAGACGCGGCAGTGGAAGCCCGCGCGGAGAGGAGTACGAGGGTTCACTGGTTCGGCTGCGGTGTGAGGCTGCCGTCGCCGCAGGGCCTGGCCAGCGGTGGGAATAGTAGGGGGCGGTGAGGCCTCCGCGGCAGCACAGCCGGCCATGGGAGGCAGGAGCATGCAGCACGACCGGCGCTGCTTTGGGCGGCTGGAGCAAGAAGACCAGAGGTTGAAGAAGCACTATGGCCGTTAGATGGACATCGTACGGTCACCGGAGCTAGAATCGTTCATATTGACTAAAGTTGACAAAGGCCCCCGTCCCAGTCAACTTAGTAGACCCACAAGTCAGCCTCCCACCATGGTGGGTCCCAGCTAGCAGGGGGAGTATTCATTTTTTTGTGCGTAATAAGGAGGCACTTCCGGTGGGTCCGAGCTAACAACGGGGGTAAAGTTTTTTTTTTTGTGAAATACGCTGCCCCGTCCGGTGGGTCCGAGCAGTCAGGGGGGAAACGTTTTTTTCGCGAAATAAGGTGGCCCGTCCGGTGGGTCCCTGCTATAAGGTGGAGGAATAATTATTTTGCGCGTAATAAGGAGGCACTTCCTTGCGGCCTCCTGGACCCAGCAGTCAGCCTCTCCATGTACAGTACTCTTCCGATGGAAGTCGGTCGTTGACCATGTTGACCACGCCGCGCCGAGAGCACCAGGGCGGTGGTCTGGACGACGGCAAGGCCTAGGAAGGGGACGACGCGGAGCTGGAGAAGACGCAGCAGTGGAAGCTCGCGCGGAGAGGAGTACGAGGGTTCACTGGTTCGGCTGCAGTGTGAGGCTGCCGTCGCCGCAGAATAACAGGGGGTGTGGGTGAGTGGAGGGATGGCCTGGCCAGCGGTGGGAGTAGTATGGGGGCGGTGAGGCCTCCGCGGCAGCATAGCCGGCCACGGGAGGCAGGAGCAGGCAGCACGACCGGCGCTGCTTTGGGCGGCTGGACCAAGAAGACCAGAGGTTGAAGAAGCACTACGGCCGTTGGATGGACATCGTACGGTCACTGAAGCTAGAAACGTTTATTACTGACTAAGTTGAGAAAGCCCTTGGTACGCTCCAACTTAGTAGCCCCACAGGTCAGCCTCCGAAACGGTGCGCCCCAGATGTCAGGGGGAGGAATCATTTTTTGGGCGGCCGAAGCTAAGAATATCCGAGATTGAAGAAGAAGCACGACATCCGTTGGATAGACATCCAAAGGCCACTGCTGCTAGAACCGTGTGTTGACTATAATAAGTTGGCAAAGCCTTGCATACGCGTCAACTTATTTTTTTTAGGGGACGCGTCACTTAGTAGGCCCACAAGTGTGTGGCAGAGAACTTATAGCCCATTTGCATTTTGTAAGAATGTACATCCCATTTTGGAATTCTAATGGAATTTACAACAACCCATTTACAGTTTGTTAAAAGTACAACCCATTTTCTAGCTAGGACAATGATTAATAATTTCAACCAACCGCTAAAGACAGAATTCAATAAAATTTCCCACATTTTGATGGGCTCCGAAATATTTTTATCCTGAAATTTCTAGTCACATTAAATATAAATTTGTATTACGTAAAAATCCAACGAAACATTGCGCGTGCAACAATGAAAATTTAAGATTTTCAAAATCCATAAATAATATTTTATAAACTAATTTTGTGTTTGGTGCATTTTTTATAGTTACTGCCCAGTTTTTATAATTACATCCCATTTATTATTTTTAAAGCCCATTTTCTTGTTAAGCCTAATGCATCCCTCCAAGGAAAGATTTGCAGCCCAGCGGGGCGGAGAATAACAAGTTGACCTTGCCTGGGTATTCCTCAAAAAGACGTATAGCTGGGCTAGCCATTTTCATCTTGAAAAAATTAGTATCTGGGCTGCATATCTGGCCTGGGCTAGACGGGCCACAGCCAGCCCAGTTAATACCCTGCTCTCCTCTGAACAACAACGAAATCATTGCCAAGAAAAACTCTGCAGTGCTCACGCCTCAAAAACACAAATACTGCTCGAGCTGCTTGGTCCCAGCTGTAGGCCGCACCTTGTGCATTTCTCTCGTTTATATTGACTACATAGGTTGACAATGGTGTGGGACCGTGATGTCAGGAAACCAGGAGAAAGCAAAAAAATATAGTTGTACATAATAAGGAGGCACTTGCGTACGTACGGCTATGGCCCTAGTGGGTCCCTAGTGTCATCCAGTAAAAATAAAGTCATCTCCTGAATCCTCATGTTCGTTGACGATGTTAACAATGCTTGGCGCCACGCCAAGCGCAACAACTCGAAGGACAACGGAGAGGGCCTCACGGGCCCTACGGATGGTCTGATACAAGGCCGCTACTCATTCAGGAAGCCAGGATCACCGGACACCTATGAGCACCTTTGAGAAACTGAGACGGCATGAAACGGTAAGGCCGCGCTTGGGAGCTCTGGTTTATTTCAAACTTGTATTAACATACAAGTGTAATTTACTCGTCATTGAAAACAACGCGTAAAATACAGGCGTGTATATTTTACAAGCATTGCTATATGGACGACATTACCAGACGATACATGCACGACGTGCGTATCATGCCATCCATGGTCAAGGCTGAAACAACAACTAACGGCTGGATTAGCAATCGTCCGAGTGTCGTTCAGCGTTTTTATCGTGTGTCAAGTACTTTTGATATTTTACTAGTCGAAATCGACCAACCAAGCGCCTTCGCCTGAGACCATCTGCTTTAATTTACAAGCGTCAGTTTTACAAGCGGTTTTGGTTGGAAAACGACGATCCAATCACGGCCTAATATCATGAGTTGGTCAGAAGATCATATGGTTTCACGTCTAACCTACCCGACTTGTCGTATAGGCTATGAATGAAACATCAGACGGTGAACTTCTTAAGCACGGAAACAACAGAAGAGGATGATCTTCTTAACAAGCAAATCACTGGCATTAGATCGACATGCAAAACAATACGAAGCATTATTCTCAGGAGGCACGGTGAACAGCTCGTGTTGCCGCATGCCACAACATTCCAAGCTCAACTTTGCAATCAAACACAAGGCCTGGCATTACATAGACAATATTCAGAACAAACACTTAACACAGGAATATCTCAGCAGAGTAACTACTTACTTCTAAACTGAACACTGGAATAGGAAAAAACACTCGACGCTGCTCACAGCAAGGGCGTCCCACTCAAAAATATCAAATGCATGTCTTCTAGCTAACATCAATGAGCAAATTTTGACAAGGTTTTCCAATTCCAATATATTAAACTAACGTCTTCTTGCTAACATCAATGATTAAACTTTGACAAGCTTTTCCCATTCAAAATATGTAATGCCTATGATCGTGGAGTCCTGTCGCTTCTTGCTAACATCAATGATTAAACTTTGACAAGCTTTTCCATTCAAAATATGTAATGCCTATGATCGTGGAGTCCTGTCGCTTCTTATACTTGTTTGGGCACTTCTTGCCCAGGGCACTCCATGTGTTGTTAAATTGCCAATGCTCTGCAGACTAGTCATGTCACCGATGTCTAATATTTATGGCACCGGCTGTAGCAATGGAGGGATTCAGTGCCAAACTAAGAAAAGGTGAAATTGGCACCTCTTTTGGCCTACATAGTGGAAGGCCTAATAATCTGTAAAGCTTCTCGGTCATTCCTTCTATAATGTAGCACAAACAATGACTGCTTCTTTCTGCAAAGTGGAACGACCAACTGGACCCAGTAATGCAGCAGTTTGCCTTGGACACATTGGCTCCTTTTGTGTAGTTGAACTAAAATCGAAGTTGGAATAAAATCGAGCTTTAATTTTGATATCCCTGTAAGCAATAAAAGGTATAAGGGAAACAATTACTGAGAAATAACGGTTGATGACTTGTACTCCCAGAAGAAAAACATCTACTGATCTACCTTATCTTAATGGGAAACAAAGCAGGAGAGTAGCAATTCTCAATCAGTGTGATTCATTCATATTAACTGAGACATTATCTTAACAATGCCTTGTTTCAAGATGTATAAAGAACGAAAAAGAAGAAAAGTATCATTCCTAAAACAATGCGACTGATTCATTTTAACAGAGACATTATCTTAACAATACCTTAATTAAACATGTAGAAAGAACTACAAAGCAGGATAGTACCATTTGTAAAACACTGTAAGTCTGTAACTGATATATAATAACTGAGACATTATCTGAACAATACATTTCTTAAACATGTACTCCAGCCGATCCCTAACAGAAATGGTACTCCTGCCGATCCCTAACAAGTGTTTGCAGTTTTGAACTAAGATTCAGTAGTTAATTCGGAGGAAGGTCGGTACTGACCATTCAAGACCAAGATTTGAAACAAATCGTGAGGAAGATATCAAAGAGATCTCAACACATATATGGAAATCCGGTCTCATTTTGTTCACTACTTAATGGGAAAAGACAGCAATACAATAGCTTCAATTCAACATATATTTAAAACAATACCAATACAAGTAGCACAACATCTCAAAGCACACTGCACAATCATGTGGATGAAGGCCTGTACTGACCTTTCATGAGACCGACAACGATAAAATACGAATCTGCCAACACGAATAGGAAATCCAATCTCGTTTTGTGCAGTTGCACTGAAATCAAGCAAAGTGTTTCGCATAGCGAAGCAAAATGTCGCAATAGCAACAAGTTGAATAGATATCCCTGTATAAACAGAGGCAAAAAAGGAATCAATTACTGGCTAATAAAGGAGGATGAAACATGCGGCCACAAAAATGGTAATCCCGCCAATCCTAACAAGTGTTGCAGTTTTGAAATAAGATTCAATAGTTAATTCTGAGAGTGGCATCAATTACTGGCTTATAAAGGGGGTGATGTTGAATTTGTTGTAACAAAGCAAGAAGCATCATGTCTGGGTTGGTCCCATTTTTGTTCACTACTTAATGGGAAAAGACAGCAATATAATAGCTTCAATTCATCATTTATTTAAAACAGTACCAATACAAGTAGCACAACATCTCAAAACACACTGCACGATCATGTGGATGAAGGCAAGTACCAACCTGTTATGACGCACACAAGATCACGTACGAATCTGCCAACACGAATAGGAAATACAATCTCATTTTGTGCAGTTGCACTGAAATCAAGCAAAGTGTTTCGCGTAGCGAAGCAAAATGTCACAATAGCAACAAGTTGAATAGATATCCCTGTATAAACAGAGGCAAAAAAGGAATCAATTACTGGCTAATAAAGGAGGATGAAACATGCGGCCACAAAAATGGTAATCCCGCCAATCCCTAACAAGTGTTGCAGTTTTGAAATAAGATTCAATAGTTAATTCTGAGAGTGGCATCAATTATTGGCTTATAAAGGGGGTTACGCTGAATTTGTTGTAACAAAGCAACAAGCATCATGTCTGGGTTGGTCCCATTTTTGTTCACTACTTAATGGGAAAAGACAGCAATACAATAGCTTCAATTCATCATTTATTTAAAACAATACCAATACAAGTAGCACAACATCTCAAAGCACACTGCACAATCATGTGGATCAAGGCATGTACTGACCTTTCATGAGACGACCAACATAAAATACGAATCTACCAACACGAATAGGAAATCCAATCAAGTTTTGTGCAGTTGCACTGAAATCAAGCAAAGTTGCCGGTGTGACATTTAAGTTTTCTATGGCAACAAGTTGAATAGATATCCCTGTTTTAAGAGGCAAAAAAGAAAACAATTACTGGCCAATAAAGGAGGATGAAACATGCGGCCACAAAAAGAAGCATCTACCTTATCTTGATGGAAAACAAAGTATAGGACAGTAGCATTTCTAAAGCGGTTGCATTGATTCATATTAACAGAGAAATTCTTTTAAAACAGATCAATAGTTAATTCTGAGATTAACAATAGCAAAATAGCTGCATGGGACATGCCAGCACCATGTGCGTCCACACGTATAAATGGGTGATGCAGAGTATGTAGCCAAGCAGCATATATGCGCTGGTCCCATATTTGTTCTCTTTGAACCTTCTTCCTATGTGGGGGCAGCAAATCTAGTCGTGCACAAACTACCTGACCCCCCAGTTTCTTTCCCTTTTCAACAAAGAGATCGGTTCCTTACAGATGTGTGTATTGGGTTACCCCCTTTTTCCCTTTTCGACCTACAAAGCGGCTGGATAGCCAGTCTATACTACTTTCCGCTCTCCTTTCCTCATTGAACCATGTCCTAGATTCTTGCTCCAGCCCACCGCACCCTTCTTTCCTCTTTGAACCAAGACCTAGATTTGACTACAGATCGAAAAAGAACCACATGCAGCTAGAGCAACGACGGTTTCAAAGAAACTTATACCTTAGGGTCGTCGGGATTTGGCAAGGCGTGCGGCGGGAGTTTGGATCTGCCCACACTACGTACGACAACGAGGAAGAAGGGGTCGGTGGCCCTCCCACACAGGCGCTGGGTGAAAGAGAACAGCGCAGCCGGCAGTGGATTGCCTCCCTTGCCGAAGGCGATAAAGTGAACGCTGCACCTCCTCCCCTTCCCGGTGCGATGGGATACGGACACCTCCTTCACCAGTTGTGAGGGGGGAGAGAGAGACAAGAGGCCAACGCAGTCTTGTTTAGATCTGGTGAAGAGAGGGTGAGAGACTGTGAGTATAGCAAACCCTAGCAAATGAACGCTGAGCCTCCAGCGTGTAACATATATGTAGTGCGACGAGCGTGTGGAGAGTGCAAACCCTAGCGAACAAGCGTTGAGGCTCCCGCTTATATATATACTACCTTAGTACGGACTGAGCTCCGGTTCCTTCACTGCACCTGCTTTTGGCTGTATGACAGGTGAGCCAGCCACATTTTGGGCCCACCTGTCGTAAATCCAAAGGCAGGTGCACTAAGTCAATGAAGCTGCGTCCATATAGTACTCTCGTGTATACGACTAAAATATAGTGGAGTGGTTTTCTTATTCTCTCCATAACAATGGTTTTAAATTGTGTAAGTACGAAACGAAACTCTTTATTTAATGTACAGTGAAGAAAACTAGTACTACTTCCGATGAACTAACGATCCACGCCAACGCGTCCTGGTCGCACTTCCTGTCCTTCACGTGTGGTACACTACCCTCCCTTAAGTGAACAACCACACATGTGCCAAATTATCGGAAACATGTGAGACTGTGTACAAATAAAGAAATTTAATTTCAATTATCGGAAAGGTTTGAGAGTATTACTCCCTCCTTTCCGGTTTATAGGGCTTATCTCAAAATTTTGGTTTTTCCATTTTATAAGGCTCAATTTGGTTGTTTTCCATCACATGTTCAGATTCCAAGGTGCATTAAATCATTGCATGCAAGTACTAAGAGAAAATTGACCAATGCATGTAATTTATGCATGAATGCATTGCAATTAATGCATTGGTAAACATACTTGAGCATTAATTGGGTGCTTTTGCAAACTATAAAAAGTATTCCACCACTCACCATCTACCTTGGTTGGTGATAATTTTGAATTGAGCCTTATAAACCGGAAAGGAGGGAGTACAAAGTTTGACTTCAGTCAAATCTAATATGAGGAGTAAATAAAAATGGAGGGCTACTACGTCCATCCGGGTTTTTAGTCCACACCATTTTTAAAATCAAAGTTAATAGCTGGACAAATAAAATTACAGGGGAGCTAGAGACAAAGTTGTGAGAAGGCTTAGAAATCAATACAAAACTTATGCTCTTAGTACCAACGTCGATCCTTCTTTGAGGAAAAATTTGGTTCATAGCCAATTGTGTGATAAAATTGCACCAACTGAAAGACGACTACGTCTCCAATGTAACCAAGGTGAACTGACGAATGATATCATCTTTGTGCGTAACAAGCAAAGAACACTGATGGAAGACAACTTGTTTTTCATCGAAAATCGATCAGCTTCACCAGCCGACGCAACCATGAGGCGCAACCATGAGGCGCAACCATGAGCATCAATAGGTCATCGTGGTGATGCATCATCCATTTGGCATCAAGTTTGGGTGAGGAACCTAAGAAGTTTTACAAATCCTCATTGTGGTCTGTTTCTTCTCAGTAATCAAGCTCGAGGAAGGAAGAACCACGTGGCAGAGGACAGTGAGGCGGAACAACAATGGCCATCCAATTTTGTGCAGTTCCACTAAAATTGAGGAAGACATGCCCGGGTATGGAGACACGCATCGCTGTTTCCAAAAATATAAAAAAGGGTTGGCAACGACATCTCAATTGTCAATAAGTATTAATGAAAAGTACGCCAACAAACAGAAGCATCATAATTATCTTGATGGGAACTAAACCAGGATACCCGAGAAAAAAAGCATTTCTTCATTTAACCAGTGATAGTACTACCACCATATGGACAATGACCGCACAACCACCATGTACTTTTTGTCGAAACAACATGTATACCTCCACCGAGGCATAAATCAGGACAACTTTTTGAGTGGCATTTCCTCTATAATAGTACTCCCTCCATCTAGGTGTGTAAGTCATCTTACGAAAACTAAATAATCCCAAAACACTTAGGCGCGGTGCATTAACTTCTACCTCGTTTCTTGTTTCTTGACATATCAACCAATAAGATATGTGGGGTGTGCATGATTTTAATGACGTGAGACTACCAAACACGACATGCAGTGGTTAGTTCATCGCTGGAATGCTACTAATTACTCCCTCCTTTCCGGTTTATAAGGCTCAATTCAAAATTCTCACCAACCAAGGTAGATGGTGAGTGGTGGAATACTTTTTGTAGTTTGCAAAAGCACCCAATTAATGCTCTTATTTTCCTCAAAAAAGTATGTTTACCAATGCATTAATTGCAATGCATGCATGCATAAATTACATGCATTGGTCAATTTTCTCTTAGTACTTGTATGCAATGATTTGATGCACCTTGGAATCTGAACATGTGATGGAAAACAACCAAATTGAGCCTTATAAAATGGAAAAACTAAAATTTTGAGATAAGCCCTATAAACCAAAAAGGAGGGAGTAGTAAATAAACATTAAGCTCTCTCGTTTTCCCCTCCTCCTTGGTCATGGTGTACAACCTAAGATGACTTACTCGCCTAGACGGAGGGAGTAGTACTAGTAGGTGATGTTGGACCAGCCGTCGAACCCTAGCTACTATGCATGGGGAGCTGGGGAGTAGTCGCATAGAAGAAAATCCGCACGCAGCGACCTGGGGAGCTGGACTAGTACAAGAAGTTATACCTCAGGTGGGCGAGATGTCGTTTAGGCGGGCGGGTGGGATCTACCCACACGACGACAGCGAACAAGAGCACGGAGGATCTTCATCCGCGCCAGCGCCGGCTCCGAGAGGATGGTGCACATCGGCTTTCTCCGTCGCCGACTGCGACAACGTCAACGCTGCACCTCCTCACCTCCCGCAGCGGACGAGATTCGGCCGGATCTGTGACCACCGGTGAGGAGAGAGATAGAGTGGACACTATCATCTTGTTTTGATATGGAGAGGGTGAGAGAGCGAGACGCGAGAAACTCTATCAAACAAGAGGCTATAATGGAGTAAAAAAATCTCTCCATAGCAGTGGTTTTAAATAGAATACGCGCGTTCCCGGAAAAAAGAAACGAAAACTGGCGGACAATTTTTTAAGGGTCTGTCTAGGACACATCTAGATGTGACATAGTTATGTCACATATAAGTTGATGTCCACTCTGTTTGTGGTCTTTTCCTAGTTTTTTTGTTTCTTGTTGCAACATTATATACTTGTGGGAGCTTAGATGTGATATCCTTAAATAACATCTAGATGTGAATTAGACAAACTAATTTTCTAACGTACCAAGAAAGAAAACTCGATCAAAAACACGCCCCCGCTTCCAGGTCGCGAGAGTCGTCGCGCACACACACATAGACATGGACATGCATATTCGTGTTTATATAAAATTCCATTTCCATCTCCATCTCCAATCATATTTGTCCAACTAGCACATTATTTACGTTGTTAATTATATACGCAACAATATTAACGTACAACATCTCTTGTTTGCGCACGTCCAGACCGCTGCCATGGCCGGTCCTGACCAACCCGAACCCTCTTCATCACCCGCGCGTGCTTCCCGCCCGAAACGGCTAGTGCCGCATTCATGCTCGGCCAGAGCGGACGCGACCTCTCACTGGCGCCGGCATTGAAGCGGCGCGCCGGCCGAGAGAGCGTCGCCCGCGCCGCTTCCGGGTGCACGTGGCTGCTCCGCGTTCAAAGGTCGCAATAGCCGGCTACAACATGCATGTAAAAAGTTCTTGGGAGTCCGTGCTACAGCTAGGTGTCCTCCCCCAACTCGTCAATCTCTTCCAGTAGTGCTAGTACTCCATGGCACGATCCATCGACAAGCAGGCGGGAAAGTTATGGTATACTACTCGGTTTGCGGTGAGTGGCATGCTGAGCGACCGTGTGGGATCGAGCCGTGGAGGAGGGTGAGACACGAACACGACAGACGTGATTTAAACGTTGGTTTTGCTCGATGGCGCGATCCAACGAAACGAAACGTTGGTTTCTCTCCGTTTCCATTTTTTCTCCGGAAAAACGGAAACTTTTCCACTCCATTTTCATACCTATTCCAAGGTTGCCCTGTTACAACATTCCATCAAATACAAAGGAAAACTAACACACATTGAGGGAGTCCTGGATTAGGGGGTGTCCGGATAGCCGGACTATAACCTTTGGCCGGACTCTTGGACTATGAAGATACAAGATTGAAGACTTCGTCCCGTGTCCGGATGGGTCTTTCCTTGGCGTGGAAGGCAAGCTTGGCGATACGGATATGTAGATCTCCTCCCATTGTAACTGACTCTGTGTAACCCTAGTCCTCTCCGGTGTCTATATAAACCGGATGGTTTTAGTCCATAGGAAGAACAACAATCATACCATAGGCTAGCTTCTAGGGTTTAGCCTCTCTGATCTCGTGGTAGATCTACTCTTGTACTACCCATATCATCAATATTAATCAAGCAGGAGTAGGGTTTTACCTCCATCGAGAGGGCCCGAACCTAGGTAAAAACATTGTGCCCCTTGTCTCCTGTTACCATCCGCCTAGACGCACAGTTCGGGACCCCCTACCCGAGATCCGCCGGTTTTGACACCGACAATTGTGCTTTCATTGAGAGTTCCTCTGCGTCGTCATCTTTAGGCCCGATGGCTCCTCCGATCATCAACAGCGATGCGGTCCAGGGTGAGACTTTTCTCCCCGGATAGATCTTCGTATTCGGCGGCTTTGCACTGCGGGCCAATTCGCTTGGCCATCTGGAGCAGATTGAAAGCTATGCCCCTGGCCATCAGGTCAGATTTGGAAGCTTGAACTACACGGCTGACATCCGCGGAGACTTGATCTTCGACGGATTCGAGCAGCAGCCGGGCGCACCGCACTGTCGCGATGGGCATGACCTAACTCTGCCACCGAACAGTGCCCTGGAGGCCGCACCCGCGTTAGCTCCGACCCTTAGCTCGGAGCCAACCGCGCCGATCGAGGATGGGTGGCTAGACCCCGTCTCAGGGGCTGCAGTCTCAACGGCGATCGAGCCGAACACCAACCTTATCCTCTGCAAAGCCTGTGACTCCAAGGTGCCGGACTCTTATCCGGACTCCGAACCCTCCGCGCCCCTGCCAATCGAATCCGATTGGGCGTCGATCATGGAATTCACCGCCGCGGATATCTTTCAGCACTTGCCCTTCGGCGATATTCTGAATTCACTAAGGTCTCTCTCTTTGTCAGGAGAGCCCTGGACGGACTATGGCCAATAGGATTGGGATGCGGACGACGAAGAAATTCAATGCCCACCCAGCACCCACTTTGTAGCCACTGTCGATGATTTAACCGACATGCTCAACTTCGACTCCAAAGACATCAATGGTATGGACGACGATGTAGGAGACAAACATGAACCAACGCCTATAGGGCACTGGAGAGCCACTCCATCCTACGATGTATACATGGTGGACACACACAAAGGAAACGACGAGGAAGAACGGGATGACGCAACGAAGGGTACTTCCTCCGAAAAGCAGCCAAAGCGGCGGCGTAAGCGCCGCTCAAAGCCTCGCCCCGACAGAGACAACGGGCGTACAAACCCAGCCACGGAGCAGGGCGAGCCAGCAAATGACGAGCATAGCATCGAGCAACCATCCGAACAAGACAACTTGGATAAACAAACCGCAGAACCCGTTCCCGGCGAAGATAACAGTCCGGACGACCTCACGCCGAACAAGTTCCTAGAACAGGAAAACCTCCATAAAAGGCTCGCCGCCCTAGCGCTTAGCCTGAAAAAGCAGAAGCGGAAGCTCAAAACCGCGGAAGACGCACTCCGAATCAGATGGAGCAAAGTACTCAACACCGCAGACAAATACGGCGATAGTCGCCACACAAAGAGCTACCCGAAGCAAAAGCTACTGCCCGAATTTGATGAGGAGGCCCTAGAGCCCCAAAAATCAAAAAATAAGGAAGCCACCCGGTCAGATAGACGATCCCATGGCCAACATAGAGCGGCATATGGCACTGCACACAAACCAACACGCGATCCACCCAAGGATTCGCCTCAAAAGGATGGCCCAGCCAGGTCTCTCTACGGGCCAAGAAAGCAAGCTCTAGTAAGCAATGCGGCGTAACAAATATCTGAACAACACGGCACACCCAAATACAGGGGTGCCGCACACCCCCTCTGTTTCACCGATGAGGTGCTGGACCATGAATTTCTAGGGGGATTTAAGCTCGTAAACATAGAGGCGTACGACGGAACAACAGACCCTGGAGTCTGGATTGAGGATTATATCCTCCACATACACATGGCCAGAGGAGATGACCTCCACGCCATAAAATACTTACCACTCAAGCTCAAAGGGCCAGCCCGACATTGGCTTAAAGGCCTTCTCGAAAACACCATTGGAAGTTGGGAGGAGCTCGAGGATGCTTTTCGGGCGATTTTTCAAGGGACCTATGTCCGACCTCCGGATGCGGACGATTTAAGTCATATAACTCAACAGCCCGGAGAGTCAGCCCGGAAACTCTGGAACAGATTTCTTACTAAAAAGAACCAGATAGTCGATTGTCCGGACGCCGAAGCCTTAGCAGCTTTCAAACACAGCATTCGAGACGAATGGCTCGCCAGACACCTCGGCCAAGAAAATCCAAGAACAATGGCCGCATTAACAAGCCTCATGACCCGCTTTTGCGCGGGAGAGGACAGCTGGTTGGCAAGATGCAGCACCAGCGACCCAAGTACATCCGATGTCAGGGATGGAAACGGGAAACCGCGACGCAGCAAGGAACAACGCCGGAATAAGGAAAGCAGCTCGAAGAGCACGACAGTCAACGCCGGATTCAAAAGCTCTCGGCAGAATCAGAAAAAGCTGCCCCTCAAGGATAATAGGGACGAGCTATCTAACCTAAACAAAATCTTGGATAAGATATGTCAAATCCACAGCACCCCCGGGAAGCCTGCAAACCATACCCACAGAGAATGTTGGGTCTTCAAGCAATCCGGCCAACTCAACGCCGAACACAAGGGGCTCGACACACCAAGTGAGGACAATGACGAACCCCACAAGCAGAGCACCGGGAAACAAAAGAATTTCCCACACGAAGTCAAAACAGTAAACTTACTTCACGTGACAAAAGGGAAAAAATAGAATGGCGCCTATAGAGACACATGCCATACGGCCTACCCCAAAGGAGTCTCGCCACTGGTTGTTAAAACCAATCACCTTCAACCATCAGGATTACTCTAGAAGTATCCGGAACACAGGTTGGACTGCCTTAGTGTTAGATCCGATAATCGACGGACTCCACTTTACACAAGTACTGATGGACGGCGGCAGTGGTCTAAACCTGCTATATCAGGATACAGTCCGCAAAATGGGGATGGAACCAACAAAAATTTGCCATAGCAACACTTCCTTTCAAGGTGTAACGCCAGGACCGGGTGCCCATTGCACGGGTTGTATCACGCTAGAAGTTATGTTCGGCTCTACCAGTAACTTCTGCCGCGAAAAGCTAAACTTCCACATCGCCCCATTTTCAAGTAGCTATCAAACACTAACGCGATACCGCATTATGCATCTCTTATGCTTAAGATGCCCGGTCCACGAGGCATCATCTCACTAAAGGGAAATATCGAGTGTTCCTCGCGCGCGGAAGAATATGCGGCTGCCTTGACAGCCACACATTAAAACAGCTTCACCAACAAAAGCATCTAACAGGTCATTAAGACCACGGACACAGCTAGGCGAGTCTGGAGTAAACATATAATCGGTAAAGGTTCAGTAGCCGTACACCCCTATACAAGGGGCTCCGCGTATGTGAAATAAGCGACAATAAGGCTCAATTTTACCCGTCTTGAATTATACTTTGTTTATTTAGTACAACGTACATTCCGCACGACTATTCATTTTTATTTCTTCAGCTAAGTTCCTCTCTTTTACAGATGAACACCATGCTACGCCCGTCCAGGACACAACACAACGGAGACACAGGCGCAGACGTGCAGCAGGGACCCGTCCCGAGGATTCTTTTCACATTAAGACCCTGCGTAAACCTTTTTTACTGTCTCTTGTTGATACACATCCCCCGGATTCTCAGTATAACCGAGGAGGAGGCTGGCGTCTTGGCATGTGGCCACGTCAGAATTTTGCACGTACCTGGACACCAGGGGCTTATTATCAAGGGCACCGCTCAACCCGTTTTTCATAAAGACCGAATACCTTAGGGAGTGTTCAGCATTGCGAGTTTGGCCTTATATGCATCAGCTCCGAATCATGTCTTTGGTCAAATGTTGGCTTTTCCCGGCTCCTGTGTTTTGCGGCCTTACGTTCCGCTCTATCGGCTAAGGCAGCACCAGGAGAACTGCTGCGATTGTGCCCCGGTTCAGCCAGGCGAGCACCTTTGTAGAGAAAGCCGAAAACTGACTGTGATGATATAGTGTGAGACTGGTCAACCACACGATGACCTATCGGAATCTTCGGGATTCCTCCGCATTAACGAAGGGCCGTTTCCCGGCGAGGCACACATGCGCCCCGAGTTCGGGCGAGCACGGCGCCGCCAGGGGCTATATAGTAGCCTCACTGTCAAACTCCTATGGTCAAGTGAAAGTGATAAAGCATTATAGTCCGGTTGCCTAGTTCGCTGCGCTACCACCTCCTTCATGGACCAAGACGTTGGATCAAGTGTGAAAATGCGCCTTCTGCGAACACCCCCGCATTATATGCGTGGGGGCTGAAGCCGACGACTGCCATCTTTCAGGTTATATACACATATATATTAACGGCCGCACAGGAGGTATTTTAATTCTTGAAGGCACAAGTATAAAAAGCTTTTACATTCCATCAGAATATTGTTTTACAATAATACATGTTATTCGAACATAGTATCCTTCGAGTACTGCGTCTCTATTAAACGAGCGCCTTGTATAACTTCGTGAAAATAGTGCTCGGCAGGTACTCGGCTTCCGTCCGAATCTTGGGATGCAACAGCGGTGGCCTCCATCTCCGCCCAGCATGTCTTGACACGGGCAAGGGCCATCCGCCCAGCATGTCTTGAGGTGTGACCAGAAGAGCTTTTCCACTTCGCTATCTTTCTGATCTCGGAAATGTTCGGCCGCATCAGCGGCACTCGCAGCCAAATCCAGATAGTCGTCCGCCGAACTCCACATCCGGTCCAACGGAGCATACTTAGGATCTCTGAACTTCATCCGCAGCATAAAGGGCTTTCCAGCCGCGATATCTCCGGCCTGACGCAGCTCCCCTTCATCATTCTCATCGCAGAACGAGAATCCTTGGCCGCTGTAATGGCCTTTTCCAGGTCTGTCCGCTCCGCCTGATCTTCTTTCTCAAGAAGCTTGCAGCGGTCAGCAGCGGTCTTCAACTTCGCAGCCATCTCGGCCCTTTCCTTTTTGCTTTGGCAATGAGCAGCCTATTCCGCTTTCAGCTCCTCAACCGCCTCTAGGGCAGCCGCATCGCTTTCTCTGGCTTGCTCCTTGGCTCGGGCAAGCTCTACCCGAAGGTCCTCCACAGCAGCAGCCCCATCTGCATCAAGTGCAGACACTGTAAGATACTGGCGTCAAGCTCCTCTTACCAGGTGTCTCAAGAGAGATTACATACCTTGTGCCTCGTCAAGCCGCTTGTTGACAAGCGTGATGTCGGCATCCGCCACGTCAAGTTGCCACGATAGCTCGGCAAATTCATCAGTCCGGCTGGCCACCGGACACTTCGCCACCTGCATAAGAAGGCGGCAAAATTATACCTGGGACTATGATCCTCTGCGTGCTGCCGTCTTCGGCAACACACAGAGTCTCAGGGGCTACTATCTACACAGGGCGCATCTCATATATGCGGAACTGTCAAAAGGTACATCACTTCGCGTACCCCAAAACCTGTCAGCAAACTCCTGACAGCCTCGTGCAACCCGCTTTCCGCGGACGAAATCCTTTCAACTACCGTACCCATCAATGCATGGTGCTCCTCTAAGACAGACGCTCACCCTAGAAAGTCCTTCAGCTCCTCTGACCACGCACCAGGCGGTGCCGGACTCGCTCGATGGTTTTTCTCAAAGGACGGACGCGGAGAGCTCTGGGGGCCATATGACTGCCTTCCGGCCCTGCCGGATTAGGAGAAACCCTCCGCGACGACACTTCAGGGTCGCCCGCCTCGTAAGGCGGGACGGCAGGGGAGGCGTTCCGCTCTCCATCATCTCCGGAAGAAGGTCCCCCGAAGATGAGTCCTGCTGAGAAGGGCTGAGATCCGAACTACAAGGTGACACGTCAGTTATTTTCCTCGGAGATAAAATAAGGATTCCTCTCATTTTAAAACCTCCCCTCTCTACTTACGGCTCAGTGGAGGGCTGATCCCCATGGGGGCACAGTGCGGCCGAGGTATCCCCCGGCACAGGACCCTCTGGCAAAGATTTCTTCCCCCGCTTCGAGGCCATGGTCTCCGGGTCTTCAGAGGCGGTCCTCTTCTTCCCTTGGGTAGAGGAATTTTTGATTCCTCCTTTCCTGACAGCCTCCTTCGCGGAGGCAGTAGCTTCCTTGTCCCCCCCTTCGTTTTCCCCTAAAGGAGCAATCTCCAGCATCCTAGTTAACACAGGATCCGTCGAGGTCTCAGGAAGGGGGGCCGGACACCTGATTAACTTCGCCTTCGCTACCCACTCCTGTTTCAAAGACAACTCTTTTAAGGGTGATGTTGTGATAAATGAACAGATGGTGTGTCCGGGAACATGGCTACTTACTTGAGTATCCGGATGATTGCAGCTTAGTCCTGCGTCCTCCGTAGAATCCGGACACATTACTTGCGATCCGAAGAACAATTTGTACATCTCCACGTGCGTCATGCCAAGAAAGTGTTGGAGAGCTTGCGGTCCATCCGGATTAAACTCCCACAGGCGGAGGGGGCGACGTTTGCAGGGCAGAACTCAGCGAATTAGCATAACCTGCGTCACCACGACCAGGCTGATGTCCCTTTCTAGGAGATCTCGGATGCGGCCCTGCAACAGGGGCACATCCTTTGCCGGCCCCCAGTCCAGCCCCTTATTGACCCATGATGCTAGTCTTGGTGGGGGACCCGAGCGGAAAATAGGTGGCGCCACCCACTTGGAGCCCTTGGGAGCGGTGATATAAAACCACTCTTGTTGCCATAAGCTGAACTCCTCTTGAAAAGAGCCCTCGGGCCATGGAGCGTCAGTATTCTTGCTTATAACAACGCCTCCGCACTCCGTGTGGTGTCCCTCGATCATCTTCGGCTCTACTTTAAGGGTCTTAAGCCACAGTTCGAAGTGAGGAGTAATGCGGAGGAAGGCTTCGCACACAACGATGAACGACGAGATGTGGAGGATGGACTCCGGAGCTAAGTCGTGAAATTCCAGCCCATAATAAAACATGAGCCCCCTCACGAAGGGATCCGTCGCGAAGCCTAGCCCTCGGAGGAAGTGAGACACAAACACCACGCTCTCACCAGGCTTGGGAGTAGGAATAACCTGCCCGTGAGCGGGCAGCCTATGCGAGATTTCGCCGGTCAAAAACCTGGCCTCTCTCAGCTTTAGCACGTCTTCCTGCATGACGGAGGAAGGCATCCATCGGCCTCGAAGGTCGGAGCCGGACATCGTTGAAGGTCCGAAGCGCCTGAAGTCTGGGGCCTTGGGTGTTGGAACTCGAGGCGATGGGCGAATTCGATTGAGAACAAAAGAAATCAATAAGGCCTTCGTCTCTTTATAAGAGGTTGAATACCAAGAGCCCCCCGTGACCTTTTGGGACTCGCCTTTGATCAAGGAGACATACCAACGGGCACGACTGGGTTACCCACGTCCGTATTGATGAGGATCCCGTAAATAAAGGGGACACGATCTCTGCTTCGACAAGACGTGCCAAGGAAACCGCCTCGCGAAACGCGCTGAGGTGGGACAGTAAAACGACTTGAATAAAGGCTTGGCCGTGGTGTGATGTCACGCTACATAATACGCCAGCAGATTAGATTTGTGCAAATACTATTCTCTCTATGGCAATATGTGGAACTTATTTTGCAGAGCCGGACACCATCCTTGTGTTCAAAATCTTCTATGAAGTATTCGGAGGAGGAACCCGCCTTGCAATGCTGAAGACAATCCGCGTGCCGGACTCGTCGTCATTGAAGCCTGGTTCAGGGGCTACTGAGGGAGTCCTGGATTAGGGGGTGTCCGGATAGCCGGACTATAACCTTTGGCCGGACTCTTGGACTATGAAGATACAAGATTGAAGACTTTGTCTTGTTTCCGGATGGGACTTTCCTTGGCGTGGAAGGCAAGCTTGGCGATACAGATATGTAGATCTCCTCCCATTGTAACCGACTCTATGTAACCCTAGCCCTCTCCGGTGTCTATATAAACCGGAGGGTTTTATTCCATAGGAAGAACAACGATCATACCATAGGCTAGCTTCTAGGGTTTAGCCTCTCTGATCTCGTGGTAGATCTACTCTTGTACTACCCATATCATCAATATTAATCAAGCAGGAGTAGGGTTTTACCTCCATCGAGAGGGCCCGAACCTGGGTAAAAACATTGTGTCCCTTGTCTCCTGTTACCATCCGCCTAGACGCACAGTTCGGGACCGCCTACCCGAGATCCGCCGGTTTTGACATCGACACGCATGCCGATGCATCTCAATGATTCACAGATCATAGCCAATATTTACTTCACAACTAAAGAAAAAAGTTGTGAGAGCGTGTACGATAGAAAAACTACTGATGGGGTCACTACGACTTAAACCCTAAACCCTAAACATGATTTAATTTCCTGGCCAGGTAGAACCTGTGGAAGGAAAGACGGCTGGCACCCTCGGATCATACGATGCTTTTGTGCAGCTCCAGTAAAATCGACCTGAGCATCCCTGATGGTAAAGATATTGAAGAAGTGTGATTAGAATAATAGTACTGGCACTAGTTCATGAGACATAAACTCATCACAAGTAGAAGCCGGTGGAAGTAGAGAAAGATCGACATGGAGATGGAGCTATGGCAGTGGAGCAAGCCGGCTCTGAAAGGAAGATGGACTACCTGGGAGGGCTGTAGCTAGAAGGGCGGTTGGGACGCGACATCGATCCATACCGCGGTGACCCCCGATTGGGACGCACCGACTATGGGTTTTGTCCCTCGCCGATGTGGACCGCGTCTACGCAGAACATTGTTCCCTTCCCCCAGCTGCGGGATCAGGCCCGTCGTTCTATGCTTGTGAAGAGAGCAACCTAAGCAAGCAGGCTTGTAGCTTAGGCTCCTTCTAGTGTATATATAGTGGTTTTCTTTTTCTCTCCATATCAACCATTTTATATTGCGTACGTGTCATTCAAGAGTGAAATGATGGTTGCTTCTTCTGACTAACTTACTGTGTGATTTAACTGCTCCTTAGTGGCCCCTCCACGTACTCCCCCTACGTGTATGCAACAGTCACACGTACACATGGACGCAAAAACACGCGCGACACCCTAATGCATGCATGTCCGAGCACACGATGGAACACACACGGTCACGCTCAAGTGCTCAACCTACACGTGCATGCACACACACACTCAGTCAGGGTGAGCTAGTGACCGTACGAACACTGGAAAATATATATATATTGAGCACAATGAGCGTATTATGAAGTCCACTGACTGTATTTTTACAAATATACAGTGATAGACAGTGTATTTATCTCGTTTGAAATTAAGCCATATTAACCGGAGAGGAGGCAGCATGGACTAGCATTACTTTGTTGTGTCCCGTCAACTTGCCGAACGAGGAGAAGGTTGCAGGACGGGAGAAGCTTGCGCGCGGTGGCTTGCAGGACAAGGAGAAACTTTTGACTAATGCAAGCTCTCCCTCGCTCAGGCGGTGGACGTGCAACAGTTAATTCGGTGTCAGATTGCCAGAAGCATACACTATACTACTAGTGCTATTATTGTTCGACTTCCCGAATAGCCAAGCGCAAAGTTTACTAGTACTACTACTATAGTCCATAAAGGTACGTACTATACTAGTACTAGGAACCGGATGGAGGAGCGTCAGCACTCTTATCATAATTTTAAAATGTGATAAAGCAATCTTCAACACATTTGGTTCTCTTCGAGGGTTCTCGCATGTGATAATGGAAGTTGATTGCATGGAACACTCTCCACAATTCTCGCTTAATTCTGACTCATATCCTGTTACAAATAGTAGCGCTTAGTAATATTTCCTCTTTTCTGTTATTCAGCATGTAAACAGGTCAGCAAACCTTGCGGCGCATCTTCGTGCGAACCGTGCTTGCTACACTTTGAATGTGGCCGAGAGCTGGCTTGATGAAACACCTCGCTTCCTACTTTTTTTTTGCGGGGTACCTCGCTTCCTAGTGACCAGTGTCTTGGTTGATCGTCCTAAGAATGCTTATATATGAATAAAGCTCTCTCATTTACCCGCAAAAAAGATTAAGCCATATTAACCGGAAAGGAAGGAGTATGGACTAGCACTACTTTTTGGTGTGTCCCGTCAACTCGCAGAATGAGGAGAAGCTTGCAGGACAAGGTGAAGCTCGCTTACGCCTTTTGACTAATGCAACCTACCCTCGGTGGACATGCATCAGTCCATTCGGTGTCAGATTGTCAGAGGCATACACTGTAGTACCCAACATGCGGAGTACCATCATTCTTCAACTTCACGAAGGGGCGAAGAGCCAAGCGCAGTAGTACGCGTACTTGGTTTTGCACCTTCATACTACTCCACCCTCCGTCACAGTTTATAGGGCGCACTTCATTATGATGCATTTCTCTCAATGCATTTCCACCACCAGAGAGACTTTAGACGCGTTTGGTTTAATGCTCAATTAATTAGGCGTGGTAACCGCAATCAAGTCCACAATTTTCTCTCCATGTACTGTACTACTACGGATTGCATGCATGTGTGTACCCGGGGTGGAAGCACTGCATGCATGTGTGTACGCATTATTCCCTCTAGTAATAGACGTCGTGCTATAACTACCAATGCTATTTTTCAGGCCGATCGCTAGTCGCCTTGGTCCCACATATTTTTTTATTTTTTCTGAAGCGCGCTGTATAAACAGTGACAGATTGAGTAGTATGAGCAGATTCAAAGAAGAGCGTATTGATGGTTGCTTCTTCAGAGCAACTTACAATGGGAAAGGTGGGGCTTATGATTTGACTGCTCATTACTCACTATTAATGCGGCGCAACGACCGGGCTGAGTCTCCCATGCGGTTGTGCACTACCCCCTCGGTTATTAAATATACTCCGGAGTATTTGTCTTTCTAGAGATTTCAGTGAGTGACTACTCAAATATTTGTCTTTTTAGAGATTTTAAATGGACTGGCACATACAGATGTATATAGACACATTTTAGAGTGTAGATTCACTCATTTTGCTCCGTATGTAGTCACTTGTTGAAATCTCTATTAAGACGAATAGAATATTTAGGAACGGAGGGAGCACACATATGAGTGAATCTACACTCTAAAATATGCCCGTTTGAAATTTGTAAAAAGACAAATATTTAGGAACGAAGGAGTATAATTTTGTGCATGGCACATGTACCCGGATGATGAAGAGGCTTCTGGCAATGCTATCAAGCTTCCATCATTTGTTTACATAATTGACATACTATACAAATAATTTTCCAGCGACATGAAATTGTACAATGGTGTGAGCTTTCAGCTTTTGTTTCGCGTGTCTTGCCATCGATGCTCTTTCGGAAACAATAAAAAACTAACTTCCTTGCTAATGCATGTCAATTATTAGCAGATCAGAGCTAATAATTACATCACAACTGAAGACAAAGTTGTGAGAAGGTGTTAAATTAAAATTGATCCATGCTTTCATTGGCAGCAACGTCCCCCCAGCTCTGTCTAAATCAACAAGGCATGTTGGAAAAAAAAGTAGTTGTCTGGAGCATGCAACATTCCGATCATTTTGTGCAGTTCCACTAAAATAGAGCTGAGCGTCCTTGTTCCAAAGATGTCAAGTGTGATTACGATAATAGAGGACTGCTGATGAAACAATAAACACACAAATAGAAGCCGGTCACCTTTGCAGTATCTCTTAAGACTAACTAGTTGGAGAAGATTAGGCTCGGAGTTGGATGAGGAGGATAGAGCAAAACCAATCTCCCTTTGTGCAGTCGCACTGAAATGTAGAGACGTTGCCCATGTGACATTTTAGTACAACTGCACAAAACACTCTTAAGAAAAAAGTGATTTGTGTAGTTCACCAAAAGGTCGCATAGCAACGAGGTGAAATGGATAGCCCTGTTTGCAAAAAAGAGGTAGAAAGGAAACAATTACTGGCCAATAACAGTTGATGACACATGCGACGACAAAAAAGAAGCATATTCCTTGTCCTAAGGGAAGATAACAACACGGTTTTGTTTGTCTAAAACGGTGTGAGGATGAGAATGCAATATGGAAAGTACGCCGGACGAGCTACGTTTTCGGCAAAGAACTATGGAAGATCCACATGCAGTGACGTGGGAAAACGGGCAATGGAGCAAGGCTGGAGGGGATAACTGGAGGTCATCGGGATGTAACTAGGTGAGCAGCGGCGGGCGGAATCTGCGAGCAGGTGGCGTAGGCCCTGCCGCGCCGGAGCTTGGTCAGAGAGAACGACGTGTACCGCAGATCGGAATGTGCTGCCTCGGCGCCGTCGAACGGAGAAACGATGCACTTCCTCCCTTTCCCCAGGCGGACGGGATGCAGCCGGATCAGTGACCAACGGTGAGAGAGAGAGAGAGAGGCCACCGCACACCCTTTCCCCCGGCGGACGGGATGCGGCCGAATCAGTGACCAACGGTGAGAGAGAGAGAGAGAGTCCACCACACTCCCTTTCCCCCGGCGGACGGGATGCAACCGGATCAGTGACCAACGGTGAGAGAGAGAGAGAGAGAGGCCACCGGAGCCTTGTGTGGGATACTCTGAAGAGCGAACTACCTTTTCCTCCATAAAAATCGTTTTATATTCTGTGTACGTGCCATTGAGTGCTATAACTTTATTTAAAAATAATGCGGCAACGCGTCAAGTCGAACTTTGTTTCGTGCACGCGTGGTACACGACCTCCCGAGGTAAACAACCGCTACAAGCGTTCAAATTAGCACGTGGGCTGCCATTTCGTAAAGAAATGAGCTCCATCGTGTACCCGCGCGGGTGTGGTTGGGCACGAAGCGTGAGTACGTGCACGGTGCACCTATTCTCTTCTTGTAGTACACCAACTACATGGGGTTGTGTGAGAGAGATACAAACCTAGAGAGATATAGTGTGTGGGTTCTTGAGAGTTTTTTTTGTTGGGGTCAATCAAAAAAATTTAACATATGCAATGTGTGTGAAATAGAGTCCTGGATATAACATATATATAGAGGGAGCGATCCACAAGAAGAGAGTGGAGGTATCATCGGCTTGAGGTGTCCATAGAATCGAAGAGAGGGATGATGTGTGTGTGTGTGTGTGTGCGCGCGATCGATAAAGAGTGCCATCAAATTTGTGTGTGCCCACGTCAAAGATATAGAGTGGCTGGCCTACTGGAGCGTGAGATGGGACATGTGCAGTTTGTCTCTGTGGCATGGATACCTACCTGCAGCGCTCGACTATCGGTGTGTGGTGGGGGAAGAGGGAGGCCCAATTAACTATAGAGGTACAATGGCTGGTATATGTGTGGAGGAGGAGAGAGGCCTACCTCATGTATTAAGGAGATCGATCTGCCTCATGTATTAAGGGAGATCGATCGGCATCCATGCATATGTGCAGGAGAGGAATAAGGTTGGGAGAGAGACAGAGCTAGAGTGTTGGAGGGGGTGGTAGTGGAGTTGCTTCTAACAAATGGTGGGATAGGCTTGCTAGACAAATGGAGGGCACGCCCGCAATATCAATAAGAGAGGAGATGGCTGCTTGTTGTCTGTGCACGTGCGTGTGAGAAACGGGTCAGGAGGCATGCACGAATGATGTGGGGGGACGATGTGGCTGTGGTAAGCAGACGTAACTACATAGGAAGATCAATCACCCTTTGTAAGAGAAAGGAGAGACATAACTTGTGAGGTACGTCGATCGATGGGGGGGGGGTAGTTAAAGTCGATCTAGGTATATGTTGGGAGATCGATCGGTATACATGCATGTGTGTGTTAGAAGCAAATGAGGCACGAGGAGAAGGATAGAGAGAGAGGGATGCATGTAGGAGGTGGTACGAGAGGCATACTATATCGAGGGGGAGGAGTGTGCGAGTACGAGAATGATGAAAAGAGTGGTGGGAGTGAGGCATGGACGGTGACAAGAGAAGAGGGGAAGCTTGTGTTTGTGCTAGGCACACCTGGCTAGAGAGGCATATCAATCGATGTGTGCCGTAAAGAAGGAGCTGGGGGGCCTACACACATCGTGGGTGAACGACCTAAAGTGAAAAGACGAATTTGTGCGATGGAGCTAGAGAATGTTGAGGGAGGGTGAGAGGGATGCGGGCGTGTGCATGCACAAGAGAAAGTTAGCGCTAGCTACAAAGATAAGAGGGTTGTGTGGGTGTAAAAGACGAATAGAGATCATATATACTTCATTATAAAAAGCGAATTCAGATATTTAAAGAATTTATCATAGTGTTTCAAACTGACGGATGTGTGAATATATATAACGGTGATACACATGGTGTGGTTATGAACATGGTATACTACATTTAATATATTTTATCTCTACTCTTATAAAAAATGGAGTTGTTGATGATGGTGTGCCTGGCATCCTGCATTATAAGCCGTCTGATTTATATCTGGCGGATAGCAAGGAAACTATGATGGTTGAAGTTGGCAACAATCATGATTATAGATTCTTATTGAAATAGAGAAACGAATTCAAATTTAGTTGCAGCGGTAGTATAGACATTTGGAATGCACTAAAATGTTGGTATGAGTAGGTTACATGCATTATACAGCAAGCGAAAAAATTTAATCGGACAGAACATGGATTCATACTCCCTCCTTCCATCTATATAGGGCGAAATGAGATTTTTAAGACCGCCTTTGACTATTGACAAGATTAATAGTACATGACATGCACAATGTGAAAATTATATCATTGAAAGAACCTTTCACAGAAGAATTTAACGGCGTGCTTTGTGTAAGTTGCATGTCATATATCATTGCTCTAATATTTGGTCAAAGTTAGCATAAAAAAACGCATTAGGCCCTATATAGATGGAAGGAGGGAGTAGCTTTGAATAGCATTTGTATAGTAAAACGGGGCAAGATTCTCTCTTTGTGTGGTGTGAATAGTTTTATTTTTTTGTTTTCTTTTTGGTTGAGGGAAGTGCGAATTGATTTGCTACGTACAAGTACAATATTACTACACGTTAGGCTTGTCCCTAAAATTCAACCCACATCTTGTTATATCCCGAAAATTCAGATATCGTGCTCCCGAAACTGGCGCCTTCACAACCCGCGCCTTGCTATCCCGAAATTACAACGCGCGCGAAAACTCCCTCCAGCTGCCAAATCCCGACACGCGAAATCCCCCTTCTAACCCTGAGCCGAAAGGGCCGCTAGTTCAAATCGGTGGGGGGTACTTTTGTAACACACCCTACATTTTGGACAAGCGCGTTCCTAAGTCATGCTTCACCCCTCCCATCGCCCCCTTTTCGTCGTTCAAAATCCCAGGCCGCCATAATGTCTCCGCTCCAGCCGTGAAACCCCACCCTCCTCCGTCCGCCACGTCACCGCTGCCCAGCCGGAGCCTCTTTCCCGATAATGTCGTCCACAACAACAGCTCGACATCCCTCGTCCACCTCCCCGGATGAGGATCCGTCGTCCATCTCGCCGTCCCGCCGGTTCAGCTGCCCTGTCCTCCACCTCCAAGGAGCTGCTCCGACAATCACCTCATCTATTCACGGCTGCTCCATCCCCACAACGCTGCCTTAACCTGCTCCAACGGAACCGCAGCATCCTCACCGACTCCTCGGACGAAGCTGAGGCCTACTCGGCGCCATCAAAGAGGTTATACACTCATCGCATCGCACCTTCTCCTTAACTCGACCTCCCGACACCGACGATGCTCCATCCCGCACCCCCATGGAGCGGCTACCTTGAAGCCGGCGCCGCAGCCGACATCTCCACGACGGCTCTCCCCCAGTGCGAGTCCCCTTCGGCGGCGGCGTCCATACCAGCCGGATCTGCTGCTGCTGCTCCGGCTCTCGCTCGATCACTCGCTCGCCCAGCTGCTGCTGCTGCTCTCCCCCTCGCTCGTGCTGCTGCTCTGCTCCGATTAAGCCACACTTCAGTCGACTGAATCGACTTTTGGGTCAGTCGATTTTCAAGGGTTGGGGGGGGGGGGCTCGCCGGAGTTAAGGAAGAACCAGCTGCAGCGGGGATGGGGCTCGCCGGAAAGGTACCCCACTATCTATCTTAGGGTTCAGGGTGGGGGGGGGGCTAGAGGGCTGGCCGGGGCGGCGGTGGCGAGTTGTTTCGGGGCAGCGAGGCGGCGCTGGGGCCGGCGGTTCGGCCGGTGGTGGCTGGCGGCTCAGGGGGGTGCAGGTTGAAGATGAACTGCAGGCCCTTCCTAAACTACATGTCAAGTGCCTCTCTGCTACCATTGCGTTCAGTTTCGACAGTAGCATCCAGATTCCACAGTAAATTTTAGTTTCGGCAGTTAAGTTCAGAGTCAACAGTTTTTACCTCATCTGTTGTAGTCAGGTGGTTTTTGGTGATGTTAATTTTACATCCATTTTACATCATCTATTGGAGATGCTATTAGAATCCCACTTGAGATTGATGATGTCTGTCTTGTGCCGCTTCAGCCTTGACGTCTTACGGCTCACCGGAGCTGCTCCAACGATAGAACGATCCATCACAACAGAGCAGTGCCTTGGACGCCGTCTATAGATTCCTCAGATCTTCCTCCACACCTCCGACAACCACCTCTGCCTCAACTGCTTCAGCGACCAACTCAATGATGCTGAGGTCGACACGGCTACGTCAAAGAGGTTGTACACTTATTGCATCACTTATTACTATACATTCACGTCGATCCATTAGGGCTATTTTGGTTCAACGGAAAAACATCGATCCACTGGTTGTTATCATCACTCTAAATTTCTGCATGCTCTCCTTACATAATCTCACCATATTTTCGTATGCATGTCAGATATTGTACACAGTCATGCTGAACATGTAGAGAAAAGGATAAGAGTTTTGCGCGGCAATACAATGTCATGCAGACATCGCTCCATGGTGGGTTCAATGGCAAACCCTCCCCACCCCTCTCCAGATTGTAATCCAGAGGAAGATATCTGTTCTGAGGCGGATTCGGACGCCGCTGACCACTCCTATTTACCCCCCAAGGTGTTTGCTCTACCTTGGCATGATGATGTTAGTCATATCATGCATATGTTGCCTTGCCGTGCCTACTTTTGACATCATATATGTCATCTGATTAGTTTAGACATGTTCTGTAATGCCACCTGTTTAATTTCTGTATCATATATGGGAATTATGCAATCTCATGTCTTTTAGCCAGCCATAATATATGTGAAATATGCAATGCCATCCTGTTTAACCAGGCATCATATATTTGAATGATATCTTGCCCATCCTTTTCTTCATTACATTTCCATTTGTCGACAATGTTTGTACATTAAACTACTCTTCCTGTGAATCAACCATTTGGGCGGGAGATGGAAAAATCTGGAGTGAAAACAAGGCCTTCAGAGCAGACAGTGCTACCTGTCGAAGCAGATCTCTTGTTGGGTCCCGATAGCTCCTCAGAGATGGATTCAGAGACAGATGACCAGTCCTATTCCCCCACTGAGGTGTATGCTCTAACTTGGCACGGTTATACTGCTCATATCATGCATACGTTGTCTTGCATTGCATAGTTTAGACATCATATACACGATATTCAACACCATGTTCTTAGTTCAGACATCATATCGAATGCCCTCTGTTTAGCGTATAAATCACATATGTGAATTAAATGATGCGATCTTGATTACTTAGATAACATGTAGGTGAATTATGTCGTGCGATCCTGTTTAGTTATTCATCATATCTTTGAATTATGTTATGCTATGCTATCCAGTTTAGATAGACATCATATATGTGAAATTATGTCATGCTATCCGTTTTAGTTAAACAACTAGCACATATGCCCGTGCATTGCAACGGGGGAGAAAATTAATACATACTTAAATTTAGGAAACATTGGATGTGCAGCACAACATATCAACTCATTAAGTAGTTTTAACTGACACACTCAATTTCCCTAAGGGCACTCCCCACTATATTTAAACTTATAAATTATAATCATATGTATTAACCATAAATCTAGGTCGTGAATGTGCAGTCGATGAACCTACAACATAGCCAAGTTAATCACTGCCGGATTGCAATTACATATTAAGTTATATCATACTCCCATAGTCTCCTAATATACCATCTATCTCATGTTCACCGACAATCCTGCGTACAGAGCATCCAGAGAATCGGGAGTTAATTTCTTGTTTTTGAGAAATGTGAGTTAAATCCTTCCTGCTCATCGGTAACAAAACAATTGGGTGTTCGTTCTTCAGGGATAACCGGACCCACTCCTCACCCTCTATCGATTCATGAAGCGGTTTATTGATTTTTTTTCATACAACTTGCAAACGTATATAAACTGATGAAATTTAGTGTAAGAAAATGAGAAGTGATTATTTAGTTTGATAAGTAAACAAACCCTCTCAATCTGGATTTAAAGGGCTCAAGGGTCAAAACTCTACGACCAAGAGACAACCTCGTGCGAAGTTAAAATGCATTTAACTGTAGCCAGTGACCGCGTGAAGAAGCACTTTCCACGTAAATATTATATTTTGGCTGCCACGTGGGATAATTAGGCCCGCATACAATACAATACACCAATTGGACGAAAGAAAACTCGTCACATGCATTGACTGGTGCTCTATAACGACCTGCTGGAGAGATTAAATTAAGCATTTTTCTCGAACGACCCAAAAATAACGAACATACTCGTTGCACCTGGCTTAATATTGATGAATGGAGGTAATAGACAGAAGTACAAGCTAGCCCAATTTACTTTCTTTTTCTTTTTTCAACAAATGTTCAGAATCTTAAAAAATGTTTGCAATTTTTAAAATTAGTTCATAGTTTCAAAAAAAGAATCTTGTTTTCAAATTTTGTCCAGAAATTCGAAAATAGTTTAGTATTCCAAAATTTGTTCACTACTTTTCAAAAAATGTTTGAAATCAAAAAAGTTTAAATCTTTCGCTGCAATTTTTAGACAAAAAAAACGAAGAACTACAGTGGCTAGGGACTTTGTTAACTCATGGGTGGTCATGTGATTGGTCCCGCTCACGCACAACTTTTGGCTAGCTGTTTTTATATTTTGCCAGTACCGCCTCGTCTTTAAGTGCCGTGCAGCGCTGAAATCTAGCAGCTAAGTTTGCCTGTCGTACTGGCTAGGAGCCAGGGTGTACGAGCAGCGTCGTGGGTTCGATTCCCACCTGGGCAGTCTTTATTTTTTTTCACCGAACGAAAAACTCACACGAGAGGGTTTGTGACGAACGAAGGACGAAAACATCTAGGTCCCACCACAACCAAAAAAAAGGAGAAACAATCCTCCCTTTAATATTACTATCAAAAGGGTCCATGCGTTGCATCGGGTATAAAATAAATAAATACTTAAACAGTTGAGAAATACCACTTAAACTTCACAAATAATCAAAAAACTATAGAAGAAAATTTGTTACCTTTTTACGTTAATGAGAGCCAAACCAATATATTCTTTTTTATTGGCTTCGTGCCCATAATTTGTTTCAATTATAATTAACCATCGTATTCTCTTTTATTGATGCATGGAAGCTACCACTGTCAATAATTTATGGTGTTCCTTATTGTAAACAAGCCGACTTAGCTTGATGCACCGGATGCGGAGCAGGCCCAGTATGGGACTGATCGAACTCACGACCTCAAAGACCCACCACATGTTGCGAGACACTCAAACAACTGCGCTTTTCTAACCAATGGTTAGCGTTAATATTAGAGAATCTAATGCAATGTCAGATTCAAAACTTTTTTTAAAACTTTTAAAAAACTAATAACTATGAAATGCCAAATATACTTGGCAACGTGAACAATTTTCCAAATTATGATTTTTTTAAAATTCCACACATTTTAGAAAGACGAACAAAAAATTTGAACGGAACATTTGTTGAAATTCACAAACATTTCTTAAAAGCATGAACATTTTAAAAAATACATTTTTTTGAAGTTGTTAACAATTTTTGGCAATGGGAACATGTTTTGAACATATGGAAGAAATTTAGAAAATGTGTCTTGTAATGCAAAAAGTATTTTCAATTTTTGAACATATCAATAAACAAGAATATTTTTCAAATTTGTAACATTTTTAAACCTTGAATTTTTTTGGGAAAACCCAAATTTTTTCCAAAAAATGGGAATAATTTTTAAAATTCTGAAAAGAAATCAGAATGACAAAAATTTAAAATTTTCAAACATTTTTTAAATATTAATGCAATTTTGGAATTCATAACATGAACTACCAAATATACTTGGCAACGTGAACAATTTTCCAAACTTTGAACATTTTTTGACAATTCCATACATTTTTGGAGAAAGCAAGAAAAAAAATTTGAACATACATTTCCTGAAATTCGCATACATTTCTTAAATACATGGACATTCTTATAAAAATATGAATGTTTTTACGTTGTGAACAATTTTCCTAAATGGGAAGATGTGTTAAACATGCAAAAGAATTTTAGAAAATGTGTTTCTTTAATGCGAACATTCTTTTCAATTTTTAAACCTATATGTAAATCAAGAATATTTTGGAATTTGGTACATTTTTTAATGCATTTGTTTAAATCTTGATTTTTTTTGAAAATACAAACATTTTACTAAAAATGGGAATATTTTTTAAATTTTGAACATATTTTGGCACGACACAAAATAGAAACATTTTTTAAAATAGGAACAATTTTTTGTAATTCTTAAATTTTTACGAAATTGTGAATAAAAATTGAAACTGCAAACATTTTTTGAAAATTGTGGAATTTCAGAAAACAATTAAATATATACTTGCAATGGGAAAAGTAAAAGAAACAGGAAATAAAAAGAATAAGAAACAGAAAAAGGAAATTTGAAAGAAAACACAAACGAAAATGGGCCACTGTGTCTTCGTTCTGTGCGTAGCTAAACTATATGCCGCGTCGGGCGTAAAATAGCATTTGTTTATTGCTGCGTGGGCAGGAAAAAAGGGCTGACTTTACTGGGCCATAGGGCGCGCGGCCCACGTATGAAGTTCTCCACAAATCGTTTTTCCTTTGGTAACAGAGGAGCACAAAAGTTTAGTACCACCTCGAATAGAAACAAAAAATATTTTAGTGGTGAACGGATGAAAAAATTGGAGAAACACACTTTGCTTTATCAGTAGGTATAGATATACATGTCAACTATTTCATGCCCTCTTTTTTCCACACTAACTATTGCATCTGTCTCTCATACAATGTCTGTACATTCAACTATGTTTCCTGTTTATCAGCCATTTGAATTGGAGCGGGTGATGCCAGTATCTAGCGGACTAAAAACACGGTCTTCAAATAAAACAGTGCTACCTCTTGGTGGAGATAGCAGCCTGGTTGTACATGCACAAGAACCAGCCCTACCACACATAACCCAAACTTTCGCAGATTGTACCCCTACTACGATGGACAGAGAACTAGCTTCACCCAATCTAACCCCAACCCCAGCCGATAGTAACCCAGTTCCTGTTGAGACAGCACCATCTCCACCACAGAGCTCCCAAACAAGAGCAGTTAGTAAGGCATCTCCAATGCCCAAAGGGCCAGTACTATCACGGCGAACCCCAACTCCACCAGTTAGTACGCCTATTCCTGTGGAGGAAGCATAACCAGCTAGTCGTAGTTTAGCATCTATCGCATTTGATGTTGTTAAATCATATGTGCGTATCTTCCCATCTTGGAAATATTATACTGAAAATGAAGGAAAATGCCAGTTGCAGGTGTTTGTCCAGGAGTTATGTGTAAGTAATGTTATTCATGGCAATTACTTTGCTTCGTCCCATACATCCTACCTCCATGATGGTTATAATGCAGCAATTTTTCCCATTTTTCTCTATAGAGAAGGACCGATTAGGAAACTCAGGATGAGGTAACCTGTGCTAATACCTCTGCTATCTTCAAGAATGCTTGGTGGAAGTATCGGAATTACCTGAAGAAAACGTACTTCACCGGCAAAGAAACTCATCAAATTCACTTACGTTCTCCTGAGACACATTTACTGGACGATGACTGGGAACGCCTTGTTTTGTACTGGTCCCGAACCAAGAATGTGGTAAGGTCTATGAGCTCATTTTCTATTTTTAAGTATTATATTCTTGCGTCTTACTGTACTCTGTTCATGTAGAACAAGTGCCTAAACCTGAAGAACAACTGTTCTAATTTAAGATTCCATTGCTACCATAGGACATAGATATATGTTTGTTTGATGCTTTTATTATGTACTAGTACTTGGCAATAGAAGACTTGGTAGTTTAATCCTGTCCACCTTACTAATGAACTGGTTCACCGAAGTGAGTTTCATATACTAGTACATGCTAAACTTGTTATGTGTCTGCTTGTTTCTTCTTTTAGAATGCTGACAGAATATTGGGGAAGAGTGCCTTATTAAGCAACGGTAAAGGAAGTAATGTAGATAAGGTTCAGGATAGTGACACATCCTGTCTTGGTTTAGTGTTGGAGTTACTGGCCACTACCGCTTGCAAAGCTATTCAAACTCACTGTCTGAATCAGTTCGGTTTCTTGAGTCTCAACTACAAGCTGAAAGACATCGATCAGCTATGATGCGACAAGAAGCAGAAGGACTGCGGAAGTCCCTGGAGCATTCAAATGCATACTTTCTGGTGCAACAGTAAGCATTGGAGGATTTTAGCGCCAAATAGGACAAAGCTAATCAGCTTGCTAAGCTTATTGCCAGCATGGTGGATACCCAGGATAACATTTCTTGAGCTCTTCTGAAGTTGTTTCAGTTATGCTCTTGTTTTGCTGCCGCGTTTATTTGCACCGGTGGCCAATTTTGACGGCCAATGTATATGATATGCTGCTTTGTTCCCTATATTTGCACTGATGGCGAACTTTGATGCCTAGTGGATGTAATATGTGTAATAGCCGTGATAGCCTAGCGTTAGTTGCTTGCTTATTTATTTCCTTGTTGTCTTGTTTATTTGTTTGCTTGTAGTCACTGCAGTTCTTTTTCCGCGGTTAACTAGTGGCTGCAATAACCTATTTTTTAAAACTAGGCCACAGTAACCATGGGCTAATATTTACTGTAGTGACACTGGGCCTCCTACGGGCCGTAGAAACAGTAGGCCTTCTACGGGCCATAGAAACAATGGGCCTTCTACGGGCTGTATCATCAATGGGCCTTATACGAGCCGTATGATCGATTGGCCAAACATGGGCCAATAACAGGCCGCATTATGGCCGTAAACGGGCTAGAGTTGGAATCGCCCGTTCATGGGCCGACCGTAACGGGCCATCGTTAATAGGCCGTATTTGATGACGCTATGAAAACGGCCCAACGTATTAACGGACCACAAATGGGACGACTGTAACCACGGGCTGAATTTGGCCCACAAGCAGAAAATGACAGTAACGGGCCGTAAGTAAAGGAATGCTGGAAATGAGCCCAAGAATAAATGGGCTATGAGAAGGCCGAAAGATAACATGGGCTGGAAATGGCCCAACGGAATAACGGGCTGTTAATGGGTATAAAGTGATACACTATTCTTTACGGGCCAGTTTCACCATGGGCCGTTAATGGGTGTAAAGTGATACACTGTTCATTACGGGCCAGTTTCACCACGGGCCGTTAATAGGCCAAGAGTTACATAGGGCCTCATATGGGCCGAAAGACGTCATGGGCCATACATGGGCCAAAAGTAAAAACGGGCTGGAATCATATTGGATGGCCCAGATGACGCTACTGGGCCTAATTCGGATAGGGCGTGAGGGGCCTTGGGTTAGCGGGCTGTAAATGGGCTATATGCGAATAGGCCGTTAATAGGCTTTCCATGGGCCGGCCCGCCACCTTTTGACCAAGTCAAACGGTCTGGCCTTTTCACATGAATGGGCCTCTGTTGGGCCGTGCCATGTGTCGACGTATCATAGGCGCCTATCTGACCCACTGACGAGCTGACACATGTTTCGTACGATCAATAAGAATTTTACACGTGGAAATTTCCCATTGGTCGGGGCTGTTAACGGGTTATCGGATCCAAAACCCGACCCGATAGCTTAACGACTTTTCGTTACGGTGGATGCCACATGTCGGTCACCCTTGACGAAAGCACTTTTGTGACGCGCGATTTATCGTCATGGAAGTGGACACTTCCGTGATGATAATTTTGGTAATGTCATGGAACACTTCTACGACAGCACAGGTATGACTATCTTGATTCTGTCCTAAATTTTTCATGGATGTACATGCATGACAAAAAACGCGACCTACTGTGACAAACACGTATCATCACGGAAGTGTATTTTTTTGGTAGTGATAGCATGGAACAATAAAAAATTATAGATACGTTGGAGACGTATCAAGCATGCCCAAGCTTAATTCCTGCTCGTCCTCGTGTAGGTAAATAATAAAAACAGAATTTTTTATGTGGAATGCTACCTAGCATATTCTTCAATGTAATATTCTTTATTGTGGCATGAATGTTCAGATCTGAAAGATTCAATATAAAAGTTTAATATTGACATAAAAATAATAATACTTCAAGCATACTAACTAAGTAGTTATGTCTTCTCAAAATAACATGGCCAAAGAAAGTTCATCCCTACAAAATCATATAGTTTGGTCATGCTCCATTTTCGTCACACAAGAATGCTCTCATCATGTAACCCCGATGACAAGCCAAGCAATTGTTTCATACTTTAGTAATCTCAAACTTTTTTCAACTTTCACGCAATACATGAGCGTGAGCCATGGATATAGCACTATGGGTGGAATAGAATATAGCAAAAAGGAGAAAGTCTCACATTGACACGGCTAATCAACGGGCTAGGGAGATGCCCATCAATTGATGTCAATGCAAGGAGTAGGGATTGCCATGCAACGGATGCACTAGAGCTATAAATGTATGAAAGCTCAACAAAAGAAACCAAGTGGGTGTGCATCCAACTTGCTTGCTCACGAAGACCTAGGGCATTTGAGGAAGCCCATTGTTGGAATATACAAGCCAAGTTCTATAATGAAAAATTCCCACTAGTATATGAAAGTGACAAAACAAGAGACTCTCTATCATAAAGATCATAGTGCTACTTTGAAGCACAAGTGTGGAAAAAGGATAGTAGCATTGTCCCTTTTTATTTCTTTTTTTCTTCCTTTTTTCCTTTTTTGGGACTTTCCTTTTTTTATTTGGCCTTTCTATTTTTTTATTTGGGACAATGCTCTATTAATGATGATCATCACACTTCTATTTATTTCCAACTCAATGAATACAACTCGATACTAGAACAAAATATGACTCTATATGAATGCCTCCAGCGGTGTACCGGGATGGGCAATGATTCAAGAGTGATATGTATGAAATAATATGCATGGTGGCTTTGCCACAAATACGATGTCAACTACATGATCATGCAAGGCAATATGACAATGATGAAGTGTGTCATAATAAACGGAACGGTGGAAAGTTGCATGGCAATATATCTCGGAATGGCTATGGAAATGCCATAATAGGTAGGTATGGTGGCTGTTTTGAGGAAGATATAAGGAGGTTTATGTGTGATAGAGCGTATTGTATCACGGGGTTTGGATGCACCAGCGAAGCAATGCACGATACCGAAGAGGCTAGCAATGATTGAAGGGTGTGAGTGCGTATAATCCATGGACTCAACATTAGTCATAAAGAACTCACATACTTATTGCAAAAATCTACAAGTCATCAAAAACCAAGCACTACGCGCATGCTCCTAGGTGGATAGATTGGTAGGAAAAGCCATCGCTCGTCCTCGACCGCCACTCATAAGGATGACAATCAAAGAACACCTCATGTTTCAAATTTGTTACACAACGTTTACCATACGTGCATGCTACGGGACTTGCAAACTTCAACACAAGTATTTCTCAAATTCACAACTACTCAACTAGCACAACTTTAATATCACCATCTCCATATCTCAAAACAATCATCAAGTATCAAACTTCTCTTAGTATTCAACGCACTTATATGGAAGTTTTTATTATATCCATCTTGGATGCCTATCATATTAGGACTAATTTTATAGCCAAAGAAAATTACCATGCTGTTCTAAAAGACTCTCAAAATAATATAAGTGAAGCATGAGAGATCAATAATTTCAATAAAATAAAACCACCACCGTGCTCTAAAAGATATAAGTGAAGCACTAGAGCGAAATTATTTGGCTCAAAAGATATAAGTGAAGCACATAGAGTATTCTAATAATTTCCAATTCATGTGTGTCTCTCCCAAAAGGTGTGTACAACAAGTATGATTGTGGTGAACTAAAAAGCAAAGACTCAAATCATACAAGACGCTCCAAGCAAAACACATATCATGTGGTGAATAAAAATATACCATCAAGTGAAGTTACCGATGGATGAAGACAAAAGAGGGGATGCCTTTCGGGGTATCCCCAAGCTTAGGCTTTTGGTTGTCCTTGGATTTTACCTTGGGGTGCCTTGGTCATCCCCAAGCTTAGGATCTTGCCACTCCTTGTTCCATAATCCATCAAATCTTTACCCAAAAACTTGAAAACTTCGCAACACAAAACTTAACAGAAAATCTCATGAGCTCCGTTAGCGAAAGAAAACAAACCACCACTTTAAGGTACTGTAATGAAATCATTCCTTATTTATATTGGTGTTAAACCTACTGTATTCCAACTTCTCTATGGTTCATAACCTCTGATACTAGCCATAGATTCATCAAAATAAGCAACCAACACACGAAAAGCAGAATCTGTCAAAAACAGAACAGTCTGTAGTAATCCGTATCAAACGTATACTTATGAACTCCAAAAATTCTAAAATAAATTGCTGGACGTGAGGAATTTATCTATTGATCATCTTAAAAAATAATCAACTAAATAGCACTCTCCAGTAAAAAGTTGCAGCTAATCTCGTGAGCGCTAAAGTTTCTGTTTTTTTACAACAAGATCAAAAAGACTTCATCCAAGTCTTCCCAAAGGTTCTACTTGGCACAAACACTAATTAAAACATGAAAACACATCTAAACAGAGGCTAGATCAAATATTTATTACTAAACAGAACCAAAAAAGCAAGAAACAAAAATAAAATTGGGTTGCCTCCCAACAAGCGCTATCGTTTAACGCCCCTAGCTAGGCATAAAGGCAAGGATAGATCTAGGTATTATCATCTTTGGAATGCAATCCATAAGTGGCTCTCATAATAGATTCGTAAGGTAATTTAATTTTATTTCTAGGAAAGTGTTCCGTGCCTTTCCTTAACGGAAATTGGAATCTAATATTCCCTTCTTTCATATCAATAATTGCACCAATCGTTCTAAGGAAAGGTCTACTAAGAATAATAGGACATGAAGGATTGCAATCTATATCAAGAACAATGAAATCTACGGGCACATAATTCCTATTTGCAACAATAAGAACATCATTAATTCCATAGGTTTCTTAATGGTGGAATCCGCAAGGTGCAAGTTTAAACAATCATCAAATTCACGGAAACGTAACACATCACACAAAGTTTTTGGAATCGTGGAAACACTATCACCCAAATCACACAAAGCAAAGCATTCATGATCTTTAATTTTAATTTTAATAGTAGGTTCCCACTCATCATAAAGTTTTCTAGGGATATAAACTTCTAATTCAAGCTTTTCTTCATAGGATTGCATTAAAGCATCAACGATATGTTTGGTAAAAGCCTTATTTTGACTATAAGCATGCGGAGAATTTAGCATGGATTGCAACAAGGAAATACAATCTATTAAAGAACAATTATCATAATTAAATTCCTTGAAATCCAAAATAGTGGGTTCATTGCTATGTAAAGATTTGACCTCTTCAATCCCACTTTTACCAATTTTTGCATCAAGATCTAAAAACTCCGAATCATCGGGATGCCTTTTAACTAAAGTTGAATCATCTCCAGTCGCATCATTATCAAGATTAATATTGAAAAACAAAGATTTAAGAGGAGACACATCAATCACTTTTAGATCTTCATCCTTATTATCATGAAAACTAGAAGAACACGCTATCACAAAGCAATCTTTTTTAGCACGCATCCTAGCGGTTCTTTATTTGTAATCATCAATGGAAATTCTCATAGCTTTGACAGACTCATTGATATCATGCTTAGGTGGAATAGATCTAATTTTCAAAGAATCAACATCAAGAGAAATTCTATCCACGTTCCTAGCCAACTCATCAATCTTAGGCATTTTTCTTCAAGCAAAGCATTAAAATTCTTTTGAGAAATAATAAATTCTTTAACACTAGTCTCAAAATCAGAGGGCATCTTGTTAAAATTTCCTTTAGAGTTGTTGTAGGAATTACCATAATTATTAGAGGAATTACTTGGATATGGCCTAGGATTAAAGTTTCCTCTATAAGCGTTGTTACCAAAATTGTTCCTACCAACAAAATTCACACCCATAGATTCATTATTATTCTCAATCAAAGTAGACAAAGGCATATCATTGGGATCAGAAGAAACACTCTTATTAGCAAACAATTTCATTAGTTCATCCATCGTTCCACTCAAAACATTAATCTCTTCAATTGCATGCACCTTTTTACTAGTAGATCTTTCAGTGTGCCATTGAGAATAATTAACCATATTATTATCTAGGAGTTTAGTAGCTTCTCCTAAAGTGATTTCCATAAAAGTGCCTCCCGCGGCCAAATCTAAAAGATTTCTAAAAGCAAAATTCAATCCGGCATAATTTTTTTGTATAATCATCCATAAGTTCAAACCATGTGTAGGGCAATTACGTATCATTAATTTTATCCTCTCCCAAGCTTGTGCAACATGTTCATGATCAAGTTGCTTAAAATTCATAATATCGTTTCTAAGAGAGATGATCTTAGCGGGAGGAAAATACTTAGAGATAAAGGCAGCTTTGCACTTATTCCATGAATCAATACTATTTTTAGGCAAAGACGAAAACCAAGTTTTAGCACGATCTCTAAGCGAAAAAGGAAATAGCTTCAATTTAACAATATCATTATCCACATATTTCTTGTTTCGCATATCACACAAATCAACAAAGCTATTTAGATGGGTAGCGGCATCTTCACCAGGAAGGCTGGCGAATTGATCTTTCATGACAAGATTCAACAAGGCAACATTGATTTCACAAGATTCAACATCGGTAATAGGAGCAATCGGGGTGCTAAGAAAATCATTGTTGTTGGTATTGGAAAAGTCACACAATTTAGTATTATCTTGAGCCATCGTGACAAGCAAGCAATCCAACAGACAAGCAAACAAGAGCAAGCGAAAAAGAGGCGAACAGAAAGAGAGGGCGAATAAAACGACAAAGGTGAAGTGGGGGAGAGGAAACGAGAGGCAAATGGCAAATAATGTAATGCGAGGGATAAGAGTTTGTGATGAGTACTTGGTAGTTCTTGACTTGTGCGTAGACTCTCGGCAACGGCGCCAGAAACCCTTCTTGCTACCTCTTTAGCATGCGTTGGTTTTCCCTTGAAGAGGAAAGGGTGATGCAGTAAAGTAGCGTAAGTATTTCCCTCAGTTTTTGAGAACCAAGGTATCAATCCAGTAGGAGGCCACACTCAGGTCCCTCGTACCTACACAAACAAATAAGAACCTTGCAACCAACGCGATAAAGGGGTTGTCAATCCCTTCACGGCCACTTGCAAAAGTGAGATCTGATAGAGATGATAAGATACTATTTTTGGTATTTTTATGATAAAGATTAAAAGTAAAGATTGCAAAATAAACGGCGACAGAAATAGCTAGTTGACGGAATATTAATATGATGGAAAATAGACCCGGGGGCCATAGGTTTCACTAGTGGATTCTCTCAAGATAGCATAAGTATTACGGTGGGTGAACATATTACTGTCGAGCAATTGATAGAAAAGTGCATAGTTATGAGAATATCTAGGCATGATCATGTATATAGGCATCACGTCCACGCCAAGTAGACCGAAACAATTCTGCATCTACTACTATTACTCCACACATCGACCGCTATCCAGCATGCATCTAGAGTATTAAGTTCATAAGAACAGAGTAACGCATTAGGCAAGATGACATGATGTAGAGGGATAAACTCAAGCAATATGATATAAACCCCATCTTTTTATCCTCGATGGCAACAATACAATACGTGCCTTGCTGCCCCTGCTGTCACTAGGAAGGGACACCGCAAGATTAAACCCAAAGCTAAGCACTTCTCCCATTGCAAGAAAGATCAATCTAGTAGGCCAAACCAAACTGATAATTCGAAGAGACTTGCAAAGATAACAAATCATACATAAAAGAATTCAGAGGAGATTCAAATATTGTTCATAGATAATCTTGATCATAAACCCACAATTCACCGAATCTCGACAAACACACCGCAAAAAGAGTTACATCGAATAGATCTCCAAGAAGATCGAGGAGAACTTTGTATTGAGATCCAAAGAGAGAGAAGGAGCCATCTAGCTAATAACTATGGACCCGAAGGTCTGAGGTGAACTACTCACACATCATCGGAGAGGCTATGGTGTTGATGTAGAAGCCCTCCGTGATCGATTCCCCCTCCAATGGAGCGCCGGAAAAGGCCCCAAGATGAGATCTCACGGGTACAGAAGGTTGCAGCGGTGGAAATAGGGTTTCGTGGTGCTCCTGGATGTTTTCGGGGTATATGGGTATATATAGGAGGAAGAAGTAGGTCAGTGGAGCTACGAGGGGCCCACGAGGGTGGGGGCGCGCCCAGGGGGCAGGCGCGCCTCCCTGCCTCGTGGCCTCCTCGTTTCTTTCTTGACATCCACTCCAAGTCCTCTAAATCACGTTTGTTCCAAAAATGACTCTCCCGAAGGTTTCATTCCGTTTGGATTCCGTTTGATATTCCTTCTCTGCGAAACACTGAAATAGGCAAAAAAACAACAATTTGCACTGGGCCTTGGGTTAGTAGGTTAGTCCCAATAATAATAATAAAGTGTATAATAAAACCCATCAAACATCCAAAACAGATAATATAATAGCATGGAATAATAAAAAATTATAGATACATTGGAGACGTATCATCATGATGCACCCAACATTAGCTACACACAATGCATAAATCATGACAACTGTGCTCTAATCAATTTCTAGCGCTTGTTTTAGAAGGTGGTGACACAACATAAAAGTAAATAGAAAGTCCCTTCCCAGAGGGAAGCAGTGTTTTGCAGAGGTGCCAGAGCTCAATTGTTAAAACAGAGATAAATGATTATTTTGAGACATGCACCCTTCTTAATTATTCATTTCACGACCATCAATTATCAACACCTTCCATGCTAAGCACGCTAGTGGCGGTTCCTAAGCGATAAAAGTAAAGGTTTTGACTCCATTGGGAGTTTTTGTTTGAATATTTAAGAGATGAACTATTTTTCATTTTTGTAGTTTGGGACTGGGCATCCCTATAACCACCCATTTCCTCGTGCGATGGCGGGTGAATAAACACTCGACCTGAGAATAACCCGCTTAGCATGGAAGATATCGACCACCTCCTGTTGTTCCATGAACGATCCAGGCACACAAAACGGATAATTTTTTAGAAGTTTTTAGAGGTGGCACATGCAAATTTACTTAGGACGACAGGGTAATATCGTATGTATGTAGGTATGGGGGATTCATCTGGAATAACTTTGGGTTCAAGGTTTTTGATGTACAAGCAGAATTCCCGCTTAGTACAGACGAAGGCTAGCAATTTAGATTGAGAAGCGGCCAGCTAGAGAGCAACAACGATCATAACCATGCATTATGCATAAGTAACATTGGACACTAGCATGAGTAGGATATGAACACCATGAACATAAATATTATAGAGGCTATGTTGGTTTTGATTCAACTACATGCATGAACATGTACCAAGTCAAGCCACTCGAACATTCAGAGGAGGATACCATATCATCATACTACATCACAATCATTTTAACGCTATGTTGATATCCAAGATAAATCATTATCAACTCCCAGCTACTTATGCATGGCATGAGAAACTATAATCTCTAATTGTCATTGCAAACATGTTTAATCATAATGGGCTGAAGCCTGGATACTAGGTTAAACATATTTACACAAACAGAACAAGTCGAGTTCATACCAGTTTCTCTTAGCCACGACCAGCTCATCGAATATCGTCATTATTGCCTTTCACTTGCACGATTGAACGATATGAAAATAATAATTGTGCAAGAGTGCCATGGACTAAGCTGGAATCTGCAAAACATTTTATTCAACAGGAGAAGACAAGGTAAAACTCGGTATTTTCATTGTGGTCTTCTCCTCGGTAAGACTCGAATAAAAAAGAAAAGAAATTCATAGAAACACACTTAAATATTTTTGGAGTTTTGGTTTTCTTCAACAAGCAAATAAAAAGCAAAAAACGAGAAAAACTATTTACACGGGAAAGCTCCTTACAAGCAGAAGAAGAACAAGGAAATCTTTTTGGATTTTCTTTTTAATACTACTACTAAGCATGCATAGAAAGTAAATTAATTCAACTAACTTTTTTGGTTTTTCTAAAAAATTTCAAACACACAAGAAGAAAGCAAGAAAATGAATCTAAGCATGGATGATACAATAAAAAAGTGTGAACACCGACAAATAGAATGATATGTGAACATGAATATAATGTCAGTGAGAACACATACTCCCCCAAGCTTAGGCTTTTGCCCTAAGTTGCTAATCGATCAGAAGCCTGGAGGGTAGTAGTCGGCGTGGTAGCTCACATAGGCTCTTGGTGTGGATGCCTCAGCATGCCGTGCCGCCACCACAGCTGCGTTATGAGCTCGGGCCTCGCTCTCAAGAACAAAATATCTTTCCTTGCTGTTATAGTCAAAAAGAGTAGGAGCAAGAAAATATGTGTCCACAACATGTGATTGGTTAAACAACAAATTATAAGTGAATTTATCAGCCCTTCCCTTGAGAATCTTATGCTCTTTTAAGGCATCAAAATCTAAATACCGAGTGGGTAGGATAGGATCAAAGGGCAAAGGTGAAACACCCACCCCTCGTGCTAGACGTGTGGCATAAATTCCACCATAGAACCAACCACTTTTGGCGTTATGCTGAAGTCTACATGCAACAATCGCTCCAAGGTTATAATTCCTTTCACCAGTGAGAACAGTGTGAATGAGGCTCAAGTCTGGCACACAAAGTATGCTACAGTCTTGCTTACCTACTATGCATTTCCCATTAAATAATGCAAAATACTGAATTGCGGGGAAGTGAATGCTCTTTATTTTTCCTTGTCTCACTCCTCTATTTTCACCATAACAAAGGCTAGTCAAGAAAGACTCGAACTCAGCCTTTGGTGGCTCATCAAGTGAACCCCAAAATGGAAGTTTGCAATGGTAAGAAAAGTTCTCCAGTGGAATAGAAAATGGATTATCATAAAGCATAAACGAGACCCTAGACTCGCGCGGAAAATATTTAAATCCTTTAACAAAAGATTCAATGAGAAGTTGGCGTTGTTCACACTTATCTGAGAGGTAGGGACCGAGACTGGCATTGTGAACATATTGCTCACATTCCTCCTTGATGCCCACACGCACCATATATTCATCACAAGGTCATAAGCATGTTTTGGTTGCGGCATCTCGCGTGGAACTTTCACTTGGTTCAACATAAGACCGGAGAGCATAACTGTCACTAGGAGATGCCCCCGAGGATCGTCTCCTCGAAGAACTCCTTCCAAATAGGTTCACCTTGTCCGCGTACAACTTTCTGAAAATAAAATTTTTGAGGTGACAAAAATTTGTCAACAAAACTTCACAAAATTGATAGCAACTACTCATAGGGATACATAGAGGCCATAGCAAGCATTCAAACTACTTAGAACACTAAGAATTCAACATGCAAGCACATCTACAGCAGCACCAAGAGTAGCTAATTATTCAAAGTATAAACCACTAAAACAAAAACTAATTGGACAAATGGTCGAGTCACATACCAAGCAACAATCCCCCAAAACAATTTCGAAAACGGAGCTTCGAGCAAAGAGATTGAAATCCGCGGGTTTGAGCTCAAGAACACGGGGGAGAGAGCAATGGGGATTTTTCTCTGAAGGTGAGTGATGATGTGGGCTAAATAGATAAGTGAGTGGCCCCACTTGGGGACCACAACCCACCAGTGCATGCCTAGGGGTCTTGGCGCGCCCAGGTGGGTTGTGCCCACCTGGTGCACCTCCCTCTGGTATTATTTGCACCAAAAATTCTTAAATATTCAGAAAAAATCATGTTCAATTTTTAGGGCATTTTGAGAACTTTTATGTTTGGTCATTTTTATTGCATGGGAAATTTAGAAAACAGACTAAACATGGCATTTTATTTTATTTAACTAATAAAAATAGATAATAAAAAGTGAAGATAGAAGGTAGTGCTTACTAAATTCATCAACTTCATACCATGAAAAAATGATCCATTAATAAGGTTGATCGGGTCTTATTAACAACCACTTTCGATTAGCATGAAACCAAAGAACTTTCGTAAATCACTAAGTTACCTCAATGGGGATATGCATTTAACCAACAATAAGCATTTCATATTTCTTTTTGACAGTAGGTAGAGGTATTTGAAAACTTCCAATAGTGATTGTCGGAGATTTTTCAATAACATTAATACCATCCACTTGGAATTGTTTCTTCGGAAAGTGCACCGTATGTTCATTACCATTGATATGAAAAGTGACCTTGCTTTTATTGAAATCAATAACAACCCCTGCAGTATTCAAGAAGGGTCTACCAAGGATAATCGATATGTTGTCGTCCTCGGGCATCTCAAGTATTACAAAGTCAGTCAAAATAGTAACATTAGCAACAACAACGGGTACATCTTCACAGATATCGGTAGGTATGGCAGTTGATTTATCAGCCATTTGCAAAGATATTTCAGCAGGTGTGAGTTTATTCAAGTCAAGTCTTTTATATAAAGAGAAAGGCATAACACTAACACCAGCTCCTAGATCACACAAAGCAGTTTTCACATAATTCTTTTTGATGGAGCAAGGTATAATTGGTATTCCTAGATCTCCAAGTTTTTTAGGTACTCCATCTTTAAAAGTACAATTAGCAAGCATAGTGGAGATTTCATCTTCCGGTATTTTTCTCTTATTAGTGATGATGTCTTTCATATACTTTGCATAAGGAGGCATTTTCAAGATGTCAGTCAAGCCAGTACGCAAAAAGACTGGCCTCAGCATTTCAGCAAAGCGTTCAAATTCTTCACCATCATTCTTTTTAGTTGACTTAGGTGGAAAAGGCATAGGTTTTTTAACCCACGGTTCTCTTTCTTTACCATGTTTTCTAGCAACAAAGTCTCTCTTATCACACCTTTTATTTTTGGGTTGTGGGTTATCAAGATCAACAAGTGGTTCTATCTCAACATCATTATCTGGTTCTTTTTCATTATTTGGTTGAGTGTCTCCATGAACCTCATCATTGTCTTTTTCATTATCACTAGGTGAGTGTTCATTACCAGATTGAGTTTTAGCATCAGAGATAGACGTTTCATTTTCATTATCAGGAGGTTTTTCTATTTCAGGTTCACTAGAAGTCTGCAAGGTCCTATCATTTTTCTTTATCTTTTTAGAAGGACTAGGTGCACTAGTGTTAGCTCTTTGTGAATCTTGTTCAATTCTTTTTGGGTGTCCCTCAGGATAAAGTGGTTCCTGACTCATTTTACCTCCTCTAGTTGCAACTCTAACAACAAAGTCATACATATTATGATTCATTTCATTAAGCAATTCTCTTTGTGATTTAGCAACTTGTTCTAGTTGAGTTTGAACCATAGAAGCATGTCTTCCAACACCTCTAACATCATTTGATATTCTAAATAACAAGTCACTCAAGCAAGCAATCATATCAGAATTATATTTCAATTGTTTCATAACATTTGCATTGAAGTGATCTTGTTTTCTAATGTAGTTTTCAAACTCATAAAGGCATTGACTAGGATGCATGTTATGAGGACTATCATTTTCATTAAACTTCATAAGAGAGTTTATCTCTACCACCTTAGGCAGTGGTGGTGTATTAAGCCCATGTATTTATTCAATAGGAGGTAAAATTTTAACATCCTCAGCTTTAATACCTTTTTCCTTCATAGATTTCTTTGCCTCTTGCATATCTTCAGGACTGAGATATAATATACCCCTCTTCTTCGGAGTGGGTTTAGGTGGTGGTTCAGGGATAGTCCAATCATCATAATCTTCAATATGTTATTCAATATTTCCTCAGCTTGAGCAATAGTTCGTTCCCTGAAAACACAACCAGCACAATTATCTAGGAAATCCCTATAAGCATCGGTTAGTCCATTATAGAAGATATCACATATTTCATTTTTCTTAAGAGGATGGTCAGGCAAAGCATTAAGTAACTGGCAAAGCCTCCCCCAAGCTTATGGGATCTCTCTTGTTTAGTTTGCACAAAGTTAAATATTTCCTGTAAGGCAGCTTGTTTCTTATGAGCAGGAATTTTTTTTCCTGAGAAGTAATAAATCATATCCTGGGGACTACGCACACAACCAGGAGCAAGAGTATTGTACCAAGCTTTAGCATCACCCTTTAATGAGAAAGGAAATAATTTGATAATAAAGTAGTAATCATGAGTAAAAAGGGTGGCTATATCATTTAACTTAGTAAGATGTGCAACAACAGTTTCGGTTTCATAACCATGGAAAGGATCAGATTCAACCAAAGTAATTAACTCTGGGTCGACAGAGAATTAATAATCCTTATCATCAATAAAGATAGGTGAAGTAGCAAACTTAGGATCACATTTCATTCTAGCATTCAGAGATTTTTCTTTATACTTGCATAGTAATTTCTCTAGATCATCTCTATCATTACAGGCAAGAATATCTCTAGTTGTTTCTTCACTCATAACATAACCTTACGGTACCTTAGGCAATTCATATCTAGGAAGGCTAGTTCTAGAAGGTGTTTCAGGAGTTTTAGTTTCAAGCTCATCATAAGATTTGACAACATCATGTTGTATTACTCTAGCAATTTGTCCATCAAGAAATTCACCAAGTGGCACATCATTATTATCAAGCAAGGTACTAGCATCATCATAAGCATCATTGATAGTAGAAGTAGCATCATCAATAACTTGCGACATATTAGAATTGATAGCATGTGGTGGTGTTGCAAGTTTACTCATAATAGAAGGTGAATGTAAAGCAGAACTGGATGGCAGTTCCTTACCTCCCCTCATCTTTGAGGGATAAATCTTAGTCTTTGGATCCTTCAGATTCTTCATAGTGATAATATGATAATAATCCCAAGTGACTCAACAAATACAGCTATGCTCCCCGGGGACGGCGCCCGAAAAAGGTCTTGATAACCCACAAGTATAGGGGATCACAACCGTTTTCGAGGGTAGAGTATTCAACCCAAATTTATAGATTCGACACAAGGGGAGCCAAAGAATATTTGAAGGTACACTACAAAAAAATACACGTCCATGATGATACGTGTTTGTCATAGTAGGTCATGTTTTCTGTCATACATGTACATCCATGACAATTTTATGACAGAATCAAGATAGTCATACCTGTGTTGTCGTAGTAGAAGTGGTCCATGACATTACCAAATTTATCATCACGGAAGTGTCCACTTCCATGACGATAAATCGCGCGTCACAGAAGTGCTTTCGTCAAGGGTCATCGACACGTGGCATCCACTGTAACAGAACGCCGTTAAGCTATCGAGTCAGGTTTTGGATCCGATAACCCGTTAACAGCCCCGACCAATGGGGATTTTCCACGTGTAAAATCATCATTGGCTGGAGGAAACACGTGTTGGCTCACCGTTGGGACAGGTGCCACTCATCCAATGGGCGAGATGCGCTTATGAAATTTTGACACGTGGACCGGCCCAAAAGTGGCCCATCAAGTTTAAATGGGTCGGCCCAACTAAAGGCCCACAAGCTTTTGCGGTCCATAATGGGCGGGCCCAGCAAAAGGCCCATGAGATTTTGCGTACCATAATGGGCCAGCCTAGCTAAAGGCCCATGAGATTTTGCTGGCCATAATGGGCCGGCCCAACTAAAGGCCCGCGAGATTTTGCGGACCATAATGGGCCGGCCCAGCTAAGGGCCCACGAGATTTTGCGGACCATAATGGATCGGCCCAGCTGAAGGCCCAAAAGATTTTGATGACACTATTAGGCCGGCCCATTAATAGGCTGCCATGTTTTGGGCCAAATGCCGGCCCATAATTGATCTGGTCTATTAATAGTCTGCCATGTTCTGGGCCTAATAAAGGCCCATATGTGATCCAGCCCGTTAAAAGCCTACCATGTTGTGGGCCAAATTACGGCCCAGATCAGGTCCGACCCTTTGAGAGGCTTTGGGCTAAATTATGGCCCATATTAGATTCGGCCCGTCAACTGGACGCTATGCTTTTGGGCCCACTTGATAAAGGCCATTTAGTAATTCGGCCTGATATTAGTTTCGGCCTGTTAAAGGCCCGTTTAACATTTCGGCCCTATATATATTTCGGCCTGTTAAAAGCCCGTCATACAGTTGGGCCTAACTACGGCCCCGTTTGCATCCAGCCTGCTCACAGACGATAATCTGATTGGGCCAAACAAGGACCAAGACAATTTTGGGCCTAACTACGGCCCCGTTTGCATCCGGCCTGCTCACGGACGATAATCTGATTGGGCCAAACAAGGACCGAGACAATTTTTGCCTGTTATAAGCCCATGATTGATTGGCACAATCATGGGCCAAGGTCTATTTCGGCCTGCTGCCGGCCTGTGAGCTATTCGACACATTTCAGGCCCAACCTACTTTTCAGCCTCCTAAAAGCCCATTGAGTTTTATTGGGAAAATAGGGCCGGCGGTTTACTCGGCCTATTAAAGGCCCGAATCTACTAGTGGGCCAGTTTACATTTATGTCTGTTAACGGACCAAGATGACAGGGCCCATGATGAGGATCATACATGGTGATTTGCATGACAGCCCGATTATGTACCGTAATTTTACGGTTTGGCCAGTTTACTGCAAAGACAAGATATATATACAGTAAAATAACTGCAACATCATGAATAAGAAAAAAACCTAGACTATACAATAAAGAAATTACGGCATATTACATCCACTGGGCATCAAAGTTCGCCACTATGATAATAAAGCACAAGCAGACAACAGATTACATACACTGGGCATCAAAGATCGCCACCAGTGCAATTAAACACGTCGACAAAATAATATACAAAACCAACAACACTTCAATAGAGTTCAAGAAAGGTTAGCCCTGCTCGGGAGCTGCAGCGCAAGCAGCTGAGCAAGCTGGTGAGACTGCACTTGTTTGACACTTATATCCTCCTCACTCTGAAATATAAACAAGCAGACATATGACAGGTTTTGCACATTTAAGTATCAGTGCTGACAATTCATCACATTTCTTACTGACGAATAAAGTGACACAATTTAAAATAGCATTAACATAATATGGTATTGTTCAGGTCAAGACATGGCAGGAAATGACATTGTGAAGGAGTTGGCAACTTCACGACACCACTGGATTACAGATCAAGAACTCATAAGTATCAATGGTTAGTATGCTATCAATTTATCCCATTTCAGATTGGCAAAATAAGATCACTTGCTCTGTATAGTTTAATTTACATGGTATGAAGAAGGAACTTGGTTGTACAACTGAAAACTTAAATTGAGAGGGACAAACTTTTGTTTATCAACTACTCCCTCTGTCTCATAATATAAGAACGTTTTTTTACACTACACTAATGTCAAAAACGTTCTTATATTATGGGACGAAGGGAGTACATAATAAACTTTAAACATGCAATTTGATGCAAACACCAAAAATAAACAGCTGTTGCAGTCATGCCTAACCAAATATACACAACAAAGTTTGAAGGCTTGAGAAGGACAAACTTACATTATTGGTGAAGGCAGGCTCTATGAAGCCCTTGTCCATGCTGATGGGGGGGGGGGGCAATTCAAGAAGTTTACCACAGAATCTTCTTCATAAGCATTGCCTTTATTCTACATTTTGTTAAGAGTAAATATAGATGTGACAATATAAGAAAAAAATGGAGAATATTTAAGATAAGATGAAGAGTGATGCTACATAACCAAGTAGCTATAAATGTAAGTACAGCGATACAGGCAAAAGGTACAGCGAAGAGCAATGCATAGCTAAACTTCTTCAGTACCATCGGTGTTATCCAACCTTATGGTAAGAGTAAATATAGATCTTATGTGTAGAAAATGGAGGGCAAAGGAAGATAAGCTGCAGAGTGATGGTACATGAATAACTACCTGTCAATATAAGTACACTGATAAAGGACAGCAGGTACTTACAAGAACAATGTAGAGCTAAAAAATTTCATTGGCATTGGATATATTCTACACTAATGTAACCATTCATACAGATCAGATAATTTGGAGCGAACAACTGATAAGCAAGCTATCATGCATACTGCTGTCACATAATTAACCAGGTATGTATGCAAGTACCGTGATACATGACAACATGTACTAACAAGAGCAAAGCAGCGGGCAACATATTTGCGATATCCTGTCGTTCTTTTCAAACCGGAATTCTTTTTCAAGCAGATTTCCTGCAAAAAAGATCTGTAAGGCACATGCGGAAAAGTAGAAGTTCAAATTGTCATGCAATATCATAGAAAGTACCTCATCCTCGGAACGAGACCAGTGCATAACAAGGTTTTTCCATTCAATGTCTTCTAAATTTAGCACAGGAGACTTCACCAGAAATTCGTTTATAGACTTGCCATCAAAGTGTGATTTCCTCAGGTAACACCAATACTGCTGCAATGCTTCCTTGAAAAGCGCAAGCAAGCTTTGCTCATTATGACTATCCAAATTGATCCTCACCTACTTACAACAATGTAATGTCAATCATTGATGTGTTCAATCAGCATAAAATAGGAAAATAATCACCATGAATAATAGCACTTACACGTAAGTGGGACAGGAAGATGTGAAAATGGTGTTTGTCTTCACTATAATCTTCCCATGATGGGAATATATGCACGTAGTCCCTAACAACATTGAAAGCATTGTCTTTTAAACTGGGAATAACTGGAATGGGGTTCCAATCTGCAGGAATTGGCCGTCTCTGCAGTTGGGATAGGTCTTCGGCAGGTGGACTTGCTGTACTTTTTCTTGGAGTGGGATTTTTCTGTGGTGCGGCTGGTGCTATGGCAACTGAAATCGACATACCCTTTGCTAGAGTGCAGGTCCTGTGTGGTGGGGCTAGTGGTGTGGCCAGTGAAGTATGGGTACAGTCTGCTGGAGTCGGTCCTACGTTTTGTGTCACTGGTTGTACAACCAATATAAGTGGGGTGTTGTCTGATTTCTCCGGCACAACCACGTTTTTCAAGGACTTTGCTGGTGCTCCTTTAGGTTCGGCAATCACCCTCTTCCTTTTTGATGTCTGATGCACAAGAACAACATTTGAGTGAAAAAACATTGTATGATGACAGATGGAATATGTATTGATAATGGATGGGCATGGCCATATATGATGAGTAAACTAAGCAGATGGCGGTGCAACAAAGTAGAATAAATACAAGACAACATATGCAAGATACGCGCTATCAATAAAACCTTGCCAAATTAGAACATGCACCTTGATGGGTGAATAGGATAGGCCATCCGCCTTTGACTCCTCGAGGTTAGAATAGTCATTAGGATCATATTCTGAACAAGAATCAATAGGTGGGGAGCGTATGAGTTTCATTGCATCCAGAATGGCACTCAATGCCTTGGTGCCAATTTTGTAAGTCATTGCGGTGTTTAGCTTCAAGAGTGGACCGCTGCTAGTGCATTACAAAGCAGCTACACAGATCATAGTGTAGATATAACGGGAAAACCATAAGCATCAGAGTAAAATCAGCAAAGTGTAACTTGCTGGAATATATGTGCTAGTATTGCCGATATGGCTAGAAAGGCTTCGGATACCATCTCTCTTCAACTGAAGGTGCGGTACTGTTAATATCAGCGTAACTCTCAAAGGTGACACAACTCCCCGCATTTCCTTGCTATTCTTATAGGATTCAAGTGGGCAGGCCACTACAAATCCTATTCCCATGTTTACAAAATCCTACAAATCAAAGAGGCTCGAAGAGTTCAAAGTGTCCATCACAACCGACCGTATAGACCTCCACACTGCAAATGTCCCTGCTCATCTTCACTACAAGGAACATACTGTACTACCATCATACTCCCTCCGTTCCAAAATATAAGTCTTGGTAGAGATTTCCACTATGGATCACATACAGATGTATCCAGATACATTTTAGAGTGTAGATTCACTCATTTTGCTCCATATGTAGTCCATGGTGGAATCTATACAAAGACTTGTATTTAGGAATGGAGAGAGTACTTATTAAAGAAGAACTGAAGAGGAACATGCTAAAGAAGAGCAAGCAGATTTTGGATAATAAAATGTTCGTTGCGCAGTGCCCACACATGATGAACCAGAGCGCATTAAGAAAGCAACTCCCTGCTGTCTCTCTATATGTGGTGCACGTGCTTTTTCGAAAGTAAAGTAGGAACATTAGCTGACCAATTAAATGTTATCTGTTTTAGTAATATCAGCATCATATCATATTTGTACTTGAGCAACAAGTTTGGAATTATGAGTGGCACGTTGTTTAGCTTGATGGATTCAGGAGCAGTGCTAAGCAGGTACGATGATGGTTCTGAATATAAAGGCATGTCTGCATGCAATTCGCGTGACTTTTGTCATTTGGGTTAGTCAACCATTTCAGGCGGTTGGATGAAGATCCTACGTCTCCTAACCCTTCTTCTTCCTCGTCTCTGATTCTTCCCATACAGAACACCGCACGGGCCGCCGGCCGGACCATCGCCCCCCACTGCCTTTGTTCCTCCGCCAACCCCACCCCCACCCGCGTCGAGTTTTCTTCATTCGGCGAGGCCCCACCACCGCCCCCACACAACCACCGTCCCCACCCGAGCCCCTTTGTTCGCACCGGCGAACTCCGGCGAGCTCTGAAAAATCGACTGACCCAATTTTGAAATTTAGTCTACTGTTATTTAACTAGTGTGGAATATAAAAGGGGAAAACCATGAGCATTGGGAGTATAGTGTTGAGCGTGCCATGGCGGATCTGAAGGTGCAAACCGGGCAAAGGGAACTTTGCAACCAATGTTTGCTTTCAACTAGCAAGTAAGTGATGGACAAGAAATCAGAGTAAAGCAGTGGCGATTTATTTTCTTGCTGCGATAAATATGTTGAGCAGATACGAAAGAGTACCGCCTCTGGTGCGGCGCCGTGTATGCATCTGCTGAGAATTTGACGGTGCTACAGTAGCGATGGCTGTCGGCGGCGTGGAAGTAGATCTAGGAGGGTTGACGGTGGCGGCAGGGCGCGGTGGACGAGACGGTCGTAGGGCAGCGCCGGCAAGGTGGACGATGACGGGGATGAAGCGAGAGTACGGGATGCAAGGATCCCGGTCCAAAGACGTGGATGAGAGAGGTCGATCTCTTGTAATGGACGGCGGCATCGGGGTATGATCTCCGGCATGGTGGAGGAGGACGGCGGTGGATGGGGTGGCGGACGGAGGAGGCTGGGGTGGAGAGGGTGTTTTGGCGCCCACGGAGTAGTAATGGGGAAATGGAGGTGGAGAGGAAGGGGGGAACCATGTCTTCAGGACGCGCTTGTATCAAATGCGAGGAAATTTACAAACTTAGCCCCCGTTTCAAATTTCCTACATCACAGCAATATGAGTCGGTTGGGGATAGGATGGTAATCTCGCATACACCGAATATTTGCCGACGAGAGTTTGTTTTTGGCGCCCACCGTGTATGAATCGGGGTGGGAGTCGATTTAGGCCGAGGACACACTGTGTTTTGGCGCCCACTGTGTATGAATCCAGGTGAGAGGCGGTTATGTCACGTTTGAGTGAAATTACAAACCTTCCCCTATCGAAACCTATAGAATTCGAGAAAATAGGCTTTGCGTGGCAGGGATAGGCAATAGTAATTTCCATCTCGCAGATTTTGGTTTCGGGCGGTTACTGCAACTTTCCCCGCTTCGTTCAAATTTTGCACAGTGCATGTTTACCGTGACAACTCAATTCGAATCCCGTTTGTATTCTAATTTTTTTCGGGCGGGATCCATTTTCGATTGGAATAAAATGGATCCATTTTCGGGCGGGATCCATTTTCGATTGAAACCATATTTATGGATCACCAATATTGATAAACTATATAACATTACACATGTCCCCAAATTCAAACGAATATGCATGTTTGTTACACCAATTTGCGTTATTATATTATCGATGTCGTGATCTCCAGTTTAAATATTTGAATCCCATTTAATCCAGATATTAGTCTCATATAACTATCGCTCATGCTTATATAGGACTATCTCTCTAGACCTATACGCGTTGATCGTCTCTCGGGTATCTCTTGTGCTACCTGTATGTCGACAATGAACTTTTATCTTTGGAACACACTGACGGTACTCTCTCCCTCGACCTTCATCACTCTATATCTCTCTAAGTATATCTCGCTCCCTGCTATGTGTCTCTAACTATGATTCTCCATGTGGAATCTCTTTCTCTCACACAAACACAAAACTTTGTTTCTCGGGGTCTCATTTCTCTCTACTATTCCCCTGTGTGCCACTCGCACACCCCTCATACAAAGATGTCTTTCGCTCCTTAGGTATGAGAACCTATGACTCTACCTCTTAAATATCTCTTTCTCACACACAAACACAAACTCTGTCTCCCAGGGTCTCATATTTCTCCACTGTTCTCTTGTATGTCGCTCACACACACTCTCTCTCGCTAGAGATATCTTGCGTTCCCTCATATGTCTCTCTAGCTATCACTCTCATTTTGAAATATCTTTCTCTCTCGCAGACACAAAACTCCGTCTCTCGGGATCTCATTTCTCTCTGATATTTTTTTGTATGTGAGTCACATGCACCCTTTCTTCATCTCTCTCACACCCACACCCATAACTCAGCCTTCTGATCCACTCGACTCCTATTATCTGTTTCTCCATCAACCTTCTTTCATTTATAGGTTGATCTCTTTTGCACAATTGTTGTGCCTCACTCCCTCTGCTCGCCATAGATGCATGCTCCAGCCCACGCCACTATCTCTTAAAGACAAGAACACATGCTCAATTTTTGGGCCTTCTTCCCTGCATTCTCACATGCATGCATATTGTCATACCGATCTGTCTCTCCCATGTCGTTGATCTTATGACTTATGGCTTCTTTCTTTTATCTCGATCATGCGCGCGCGCACACACACATCCCATGTATACATGTATACCTCTCACACATGCACGTTCAAGGTCTCTATGTCTCCATACGTAGTTAATTACCCTCAACCATAACGCCACATCGAATCGTTCTCTTCTTGTGTGCACATAACTTCCGCTTGGATGGGTAAAACACACACTCACACTTAAAAATCTCCTTCTAGCTACCCCCTCTCACTCTTCCCCTATATCCCCAAAACCAATAAGACCATCCCTTCGTTTAATTCCCGCCTACATGCACCATCGATATATAGTAGTCTTCCTCGGTGTCTCTCAAACAAACACGTTCTCTCAATGTCGACTACTCTCACGCGCACACACCTTCTCTTCCCTCTCTACGGGCATTTTCTCTCTCGCACCCCATCGTTGGTGGCCTCTGCCATACACATCACCTCTCTATGATGAAGCCATGCACACTTAAATTACATCCGCCATCGAGGACCCCGCGACACACACACACACACACCCACACACACACACAAACACACACACACACACACACACACACACACACACCCACCCACCCACACACACACACACAAACACACACACACACACACTATGACTCCATCACACACACACGCGCGCACACACACACACACTAAGACTCCATCTCTCTCTCTCTCTCTCACACACACACACACCCACACACACCCACACACACCCACACACACACACACACACACACACACACACACACACACACACACACACACTGAGACTCCATCTCACACACACATGCTCTAGGCGGAGCATTTGTTCCTACCACCCTTCATGCACCCTTACCCGTATGATAAACAATGACCTTAATTTACTTGTATAACATGGAAAAATACCACTTTACTTTAGTAGTTAGCAAACTTATCATCTGTACCCTTATAAAAAACCGAGTTGGCGATAATGGCGTGCCTTCCATCTTGTAATATAGACCGTCTGATCTATATCTGACGGATAGAAAGCAAATTATGATAATTTTACAAAAGATAGCCGCACCTCTCTCCACATCCTTATCTCCCACAACCTCATTGCTGAGCAATTAAAAAAGAAAGTCTCTGGAACAATCTACCATGGTGGCCGCTACCGCCTGCCGGCGCCGTCCATCCCCATGCCTCCGCACATTCCGACCACCAGTCACCACCATGCTCCACTCTTCCTCACCTTATCTCTCATCTTTCATTTTTTCGATGACATTCTCGAGATACCAGTTTTCTGATAAAATTCTCAAAATATCATTAGTTTTTACACATGGGATTACTCCTGCATGGGTAAATCACAACAGGTGTTTTGTAAAAAAATACATATTGATGTCCCGTGCAATGCACGAGCATCTTGCTTGTAATTATATAACGCAAATCACGAGCAGGAAGTGACATTTTTTTACACAACCACGTTAACATGGCCACGTAAATCACTAGCTAAAGTAAATACCATTATACTTATATCCCGATGCAGAAGGTTGAGTACATGTCCGGAGAGTAGAGTCACACACACGCACTCTGACTCTCAGAATCTCTCTCTCTCTCTCTCTCACACACACACACACCAGTTACGTGACGCCCACTTAAGCAGACACGTATGTTACAATTTGTGCACCCGCGGGTACCCGTGATGCTGCGCATTTATTTAAGCCGGATGGCGAACCCAAATAGTAGCTGCATTCATTCCCCTCCCGCTGCCTCTTCTCTGGTCGCTGTTGCCCGGTAGCCATGGCCCGGTCGAAGGTAACAACATACGCCATACTCCCGCCGGAGCGACGCTTTTATCTGGAAATTTTAGTGGTCATGCATGCATCTTTTTGTGCTAGCATTCCTATATAAGGGTTGACCGGTCGCTTCCCGCAGACGTGCGCGGGTGGTGGAAGAGGAAGGAGAAGGGAAGCGGGTTGTGTAGTAACGTTTTTTACCACAATTTCTTAGGAAACTAAATGCAATAATTGAGTAGTTTTGCAAACTATCAGTACTACATCTGAAACGGTTCAAAACCTATACTCCCTTGTCAGCGCGCACTTCCCGCGTGAAACGGTCAACGTCGCCCTAGAGTGTCAGTGTCACATTAATGCCCGGCCAGAGCGGAGGCGACCTCTCACTGGCGCCGACTTTGAAGCGGCACGACGGCCGAGAGAGCGCCGCTTCCCGGTGCACACGACTGCTCCGCGTCGAGGCTGGCCAAGGCAGTACGACCGGGGTGATACCCCCCTTCCGTTCCGCAATCTAATCTGGACCCGGATGTTGCTAGCTATCCCACATGTCGGCGAAGTAGTACATAGTAGTAATAAGGAGCAAAGAATCATGCGGTATAAGTGTTTCTAGAGATTCCAACAAGTGACTAGACTACACCGTGTGCAGTATCTCAAATCTCAAATCTCAAATCTCCCTTCCGGTTTATAGGGCTCAAATCTCAAATCTCATCAACCAATGCATTTTGCGATTGGAGGAATGTATCTCGTACTTTACAAAACTACCCTAATTAAACTCATGCATTAATTACGTAGTTCCCTAGTTTTCCTCTCCGCCTTGGTCGCGGTGCACAATATTGAGCACTCCTATATGACTAGCCGCTCTATCTACATGCGGAACATCAAAGCATCCGGGCCCGCGTGCCATCCACCAAATCACAGCAAGGTGCTATAGTCGAAACTCACCGGTCACCCCGGTGTAGCCGTCATGACCCGTCATATCACAAAACCCACACCTTTACCAGCAGTGGTAAAGTGGCCTCGAAGTTGGACTGGACGAAGCAACCATCATTTCACTGGAATGCTCTTGAAGCCCTTTCTCCCCTTTCTTGAACAAAACCTCACTCCAGGCTATTCACTTTTGCCATTTTTCTTCTGTACCAACGAAGGAAAGGTGGGCGAATCAGTGATGCTGCTATATTTTCATTCCAAGAATCTTCTTTTTGCGAAGCACCGACCGATTCTCACAGCCTACTATTTTCCCGTTTTCATTGCGATTGTGGTTTCCTTTGGATTGCTTTTTGTTTGTCAGTTCATTAATGGGTCCTGGAGCAGTAGGCAAAGAGTTGCTGGCGGACAACCCACTGGAGACAGCGATCTCCAGGAAGCGAGCACCGACCAACGAGTTAACCATGTTGGCGGACCAACCCATGGAGATGAAGAACTCCAAGAAACAAGCACTAGCCAAAGAGTTGACGACGTTGGCGGACGAACTCCTCAAAGAAAGTTGGAAGAATAGCAAGGGCCCCACCGTGCCTACCCCAGAAACTCTGATGGCCACCTATGCGAGGCTCAAGGCCGAGTTTGAGGAGATAGTCGCCGTTGAGAAGCAGTATTCCCCAGGCAAGGTGATGGCCCCCATCGAGGACGAGGAGATGGCCCCCGGAGGGATGGGATCCCCTGGTGAGCTGCACAAGGTAAAAAATAATGGCTTATTACCATAGTTGTGGTTTTTGATTATTTGCAATGTGCTTGCTAATATGTTAGGGTTGTGCAGGTGCCGGTGGACGTCCTTGATGACTCCGATGTCGCGGCCCGTCCTGTGGACAACGCCCCAGAGATCACTTTCGATGTCGCGGTCCGTCCTGTTGGCATCGCCCCGGAGATCGATTCCGATGCCGCTGTCCATCCTGTCGACATCGCCCAAGAGATCGATTCCAATGTTGCGGTCAGTCTTGTGGACATCTCCCCAGAGATCGATTCCCATGCCGCTGTCCATGCTGTGGTCATTGCCCGAGAGATTGATGAAAAGAAATAGTTGGTCGCGCTAATCCTTAAGGGTAGTTTGCACTGCCCTGTGTTTAATTACCAGAACGATGCATGTTATCAAACCATCTTAGGGCTAGTGCACTGTCTTGTGTGGGCGGTACTTGCTACTTTTGTTTGATAGTGAATCATGCGAACCCTCTCCGAGTTATGGAAACAGATGTATCCTCGCTAGCTTTTGATGTAATATATGGCATGCTTAGATGTAAGTTTGAACTGTTTATCATATCACCAGGGCTTATTTGATGATTCTTGGTGTTAGTAAGCTAGCTACTGTGCGAGCTATAGTACTTGCAAAACACTCAATGAAGAGAAATGTTGGGGCTGATGAGCTCGTGGTATGATTATACTGATCCGTCATCGATTGGCCAATAGCCCAAGCTCCTAAAATTGTAGGCTTAGCGATCGATCAGCCAATAGTCGACACGGATACATTCAGGCCTCATTTGGTTCATAGGGTAGGAAAATCATAGCAAAAGTACAGAGACGTACAATACAAAATCATAGCAGTACAGAGACGTCCCTCCTTTCCAAAATAGATGAGTCAACTTTGTACTACTAACTTTGAAACAGAGGGAGTACAAATCCTAGGCGGGCTAGTTTGGCCTAGTGGGTTTTAGTGATATGACGTGGTACAGTGCCGTCCAGTCTTCGCGTGTGGTAGCAGTACTGTGGGTAGAGTAAGTTTTCTTGAAGAAGCAGAATTCAACAAAGTCATGATGGTTCCTTCGTCCGACTAACTTACAGTGGGAACGGTTTAGCCTGCGCTACGACCAGGGTGGACCAGGATAATTTTGTGCATGGAAGGTGGACCAGGATGGTCGACGTCCCACATGTCGGCGAATGAAAGTATTCTTTCCGATATAGTGGATGAGCAACGAGTATTCATTGTTTATTTTTGATGAAACCTATTGTCTCCACTGTTACGACAGAGGAGTGTGAAACATGACAGCCCAGTGAACTTGGCATGTGCACCACTCCCTCCTTCCTCATGTAATACTACCATAGTGTTGACTATAAGGTTGGCTATAAGGTTACAACTTTTTCTCACTTTCTCTCTATCTATTTCCTCTCAAATGTTTTTACCTTTCTTTTTTAGACACAATTGTTTTTTATGCCTCTTTTTTAGAATTAGTTTTTTATACCTAGGAGCACGTGTATAGACGGGCTCCTGCAGATCCCACTTCTTGACTTTGTCAATGCCTCTCTCTCCTCCACATAAGCGGGCTTAGGGCATGTACAATGGTTCTATTGTAGGGATGCCACATAGGATAAATGATGAGGTGGAGGAAATAGAAATCATAAGAAAAGGCTTGTCTTGTCTTATTTAAGAGAAGACAAGAGATGATCTCTTAGCCCAATATGTTACACCATGTTTTTAGGAATAACTAGTTATTGAAGATAAGGCTAAGAGATGATCCATTGTACACATGTTTTTTTGTCATCTCTAAATTACATGCAAGACTTATGATAAGACTATCTTATCAACCATTGTACATGCCCTTTATAGCCTAGAATTTTACTGGTACTACTTGCTATGAATGCGGGCAGCTGGCCTCTGAGGGGGGAGCGCGCGCGGGGAGGTGATGGGGTGAGGGAGGGGTTCTGGTGGGCCAGGGTGGTAAGAAGCGGGCTTGGAAGCGGTGCGGACTCCCGCATGGCCCACCTCACATTATCACCACATATTTCTTAGAGTCCGTGCACGGCGGGCGGGCGATCTCTTCTCCCACCCCCATCTCTCTCCTCTTAGCTGACGCCCGCCGAGCGATTAGATTTCGGCTATCGACTGTTTATACAATTGCAGTCCCACATGTCAGTGAAAATGCAAGACAACGCGTGTCCCCTCTGGTGAGCGGCGTGTGAGCCGGACTGTCGGGGGTTCGACGTGAACGCGACGCGTACGAGTTGTATATAAGTGTGCCGCCTTTTCCTTTTGAACTTGCAAAGCGTAACATTTTTGTGCGATCGATTTATAGAAATCCTGAACAAAATGACAAGGGCGGTGCTTTCTCGCGCGTTAGGCGGGCTAGTTTGAGTGATATGACGTGCTACAGTGCCGTCCACTTGCTCCATTTTTATGTAAGCAAGAGTCTACACTCTTACATGGGAGGAGTGCGAAACACGGAGGATCTGATTTTGATCGAGAGATAACTGTTCCCTGCGAAATAATGCAGCACTGCTACCGATTATAGCATGATAGTTAGGGCATCTCCAGCGCTGGCCCTCAAATTTACGCCGGCATCTGTCCGAGGACACTGATGGATGGCATCTAATGCTTCCCGCATACCTTTCGACAACTATATGAACTAACCGGACGAAATTCATGCAAACGAAGCAAATTTCAAATTGACCGGATGAAATTCATTACATTTTGAGAACTTTTCCTATAAACTGGATGGAATTCATTACATATTTCGCACAAACCGTACTAAAATCTACTGTAAACCTAATCTAAACGATCGCCGGGCCCCGACCACCATGTCCGGCCATGAACCCGAGAAAGCCGGCCATTGCCTTTGCCTCCTCCTTATCCGCCTCGATAACCTCCTCCTCCGGAGCACAAGGTTATGAAGATTTCCGCCTCCACGTCGCCGTCAAGTGGCTAATCAGCCGTCAATTTTTATCCCGCCAAGCTTGGCGTCAACTGAGTGGAGGAGCGGTGGCCTTCCTGGGACTAGAGCGGTGGTGACCTACCCTGTACTACTCTTCCTCGCTGCTGGCTGCGCCCGCGCACGCGCACCTGCTTCGTGGTCATGGCGGTGGAGGGCGGCCGGGGGGGGGAGCCGGTGATCTCCTTCGTCTGCTCCTGCGAGAGTACGTCCAAGAGAGCTTTAGAGCGTGCCCGGAGCGGAGCCACCGATGTCCTTCGTCTGCTCCTGCGACAGTACGTCCGTGAGAGCTTTGGATTGCCCGGAGGCCATGGTTGGAGTGGTGCCAACAGAAGGAAGGGACTGGGGGAGAATGAGTGTGGGTCTTTGGCTATGGCTGGGAGCTGGGGCTCAAGTTAATATAGCGGGCGAATGGCAATGAGCCGCGGCAGACGGATGGACGGCTGGCACCGGAGTAGGTTCGTAGGCAGCCGCGTGTCATTAATGTTAACAACGGATGGAAGGATGGCCGTGGTGTCATTAACGCGGAGCAGTCGCTTGCACCGGGATGCCGCGCGGGTGGCGCTCTCTCGGCCATCGCGCTGCTGCAATGCCGACGCCAGTGAGAGGTCGCGTCGGGTGTGAATGCGAACGCTGCTTCAGTGACTCAACCACAGGTGCGTTGTCTTACTGACATGTGGGCCCAACGGGCATCTGGCTCGCATATCAGTGACTCACCAACTGCACCTGCAGTTAAGGCCGGTTAATGCGACATTGACGTTCTGGAGAGATGGTGATCATTTCAGGTGGGAAGCGCGCGCTGGCGATGGAAGGGGTTTCGGTAGGCCAGGGCGGTCAGACGCTGGAGTGGTGGTAAAATGTGAACTCATGGATGACGAGCCTTTGAAGCGTATGCATCACGTATTGACAACCAGGCGCCCATCCAACCGCTCTTGTCGCCAGCTAGCATTTGACGACCACTATTAGACACCACACAACCATGCATAACTTACGAATAATGGACGAATCGATCAGACACACACTCGTGTGCAGTGGCACTATGATCGGTTGCTCACGATAGTACATACTCCGCACCATACTACCCTCTCTAGCTAGGCTGTTTTATAGATACTCGTTGTGATGGACGATATACATGAGCAAGGCACCGAGTCACGAGTATGACCGTTGGTGTTGAGCCAGGTGAATACATGATCGATGTTCGCGGAGGCCTCCAGCAAACGTCTAAACAGTAATGTCACATACGCATAATTTTGGTTTTTATTTCTTTCTCCACTGACAGGTAGGCCCGCATAGATAGATAGATAAAGAACACGAGCTGATGAGCCCATGCGGACTGTTTGACTGGTCAACCAGACAAATATGGAGCTATACGCTGAGCCAGTGACCGTATAATCACCATATCTCATATACAATGATCAAAGTGAGCTATCAAGACAAGTTCAATGACCGCCAATGCATTTTACTCAGTAATAAATGACCAGATTGAAGGGGAATCCAAATTTCCTTCATCTTCTGTCCTTGAGCTCTTGACAAACCAATGAACTTTACGGTTGTCCGGCCACTCCACCCCAGAGCTGTCACCAAGCATCGTTCATGCCACCGCGCCGCACACTAACCGGTGAGGAAGCGATGGCATCCCGCCGCGCCGAGTTCCTCGCTGCCCACGATCGCACAGAGAATGGTAGGGAAGCGGTGGCATCCCTCCATGCCGAGTTCATTGCCGCTCGCGACCTCACATTTATGTGGGCGGAATGTGAAGCTGCCAAGGCCGAATGGGCGGTAGAGCAAGAGGCGGCCAAAGCCGCACAGAGGGAGCGGAAAAGTCAGAAAGCACTCAAGAAAAGATAGGCCCACCGCCGCAAGAAAGAAGAGGACACACGCGCTGCTGCGGAGAGGTCGGCGGAGATCCAAGCACGATGCGGTGTCACCGACAAAGCCGGGAAGGAGAACAACGGGGTCTGGCCAGCATGTGAGAAGTAGTAGTACTAGTAGTTAGTGTGTGTGTTTGTGTCGCCCGTATGTTTGTTTAATTGATTACGAGCATGTACCAGTACTACTAGTTACTACTGTAGTTTTTAGAGCAAATTACCAGTACATTAGCCTAGACTCAATGGAAAAATTCCTATCCTATGCATCAAATGGCATCTCTTTCTCTATAGGAATTGAGATGCATGTCATTGAAGGAAATATGCCCTAGAGGCAATAATAAAGTTATTATTTATTTCCTTACATATCATGATAAATGTTTATTATTCATGCTAGAATTGTATTAACCGGAAACATAGTACATGTGTGGATATATAGACAAACAGAGTGTCACTAGTATGCCTCTACTTGACTAGCTTATTAATCAAAGATGGTTAAGTTTCCTAACCATAGACAAAGGAGTTGTCATTTGATTAACAAGGTCACATCATTAGTTGAATGATCTGATTGACATGACCCATTCCATTAGCTTAGCACCCGATCGTTTAGTATGCTGCTATTGCTTTTATCCATGACTTATACATGTTCCTATGACTATGAGATTATGCAACTCCCGTTTACCGTAGGAACACTTTGTGTGCTACCAAACGTCACAACGTAACTGGGTGATTATAAAGGTGCTCTACAGGTGTCTCCGAAAGTATTTGTTGGGTTGGCGTATTTTGAGATTAGGATTTGTCACTCCGAATGTCGGAGAGGTATCTCAGGGCCTTCTCGGTAATGCACATCACATAAGCCTTGCAAGCATTGCAACCAATGAGTTGGTTGCGGGATGATGTATTACGGAACGAGTAAAGAGACTTGCCGGTAACGAGATTGAACTAGGTATTGGATACCGACGATCGAATCTCGGGCAAGTAACATACCGATGACAAAGGGAACAACGTAAGTTGTTATGCGGTCTGACCGATAAAGATCTTCGTAGAATATGTAGGAGCCAATATGGGCATCCAGGTCCCGCTATTGGTTATTGACCGGAGAGGTGTCTCGGTCATGTCTACATTGTTCTCGAACCGTAGGGTCCGCACGCTTAAGGTTACGATGACAGTTATTATGAGTTTATGCATTTTGATGTACCGAAGGAGTTCGGAGTCCCGGATGTGATCACGGACATGACGAGGAGTCTCGGAATGGTCGAGACGTAAAGATTGATATATTGGACGGCTATGTTCGGACATCGGAATGGTTCCGAGTGGTTTCGGATAATATCGGAGTGCCGGAGGGGTTACCGGAACCCCCCGGGGGAAGTATGGGCCTTATTGGGCCGCGAGGGGAGAGAGAGGGCCGCGCCAGGAGGTGGCGCGCCCCCCCATGGGCAGTCCGAATTGGACAAGGAGGGGGGGCGCGGCCCCCTTTCCCTCTCCCTCTCCCTCTCTTTCCTTCCCCCTTCCTTCCTCCTAGTTGGACTAGGAAAGGGGAGTCCTACTCCTACTAGGAGGAGGACTCCGCCCTCCCTTGGCGCGCCTCTAGGCCGGCCGGCCCTCCCCCCTTGCTCCTTTATATACGGGGGCAGGGGGCACCCTAGGACACACAAGTTGATCCTTGAGATCGTTCCTTAGCCGTGTGCGGTGCCCCCTCCACCATATTCCACCTCGGTCATATTGTCGCAGTGTTTAGGCGAAGCCCTGCGTCGGTAGTTCATTAAGATCATCACAACGCCGTCGTGCTGACGGAACTCATCCCCGGAGGTTTTGCTGGATCGAGACCCGGGGACGTCATCGAGCTGTACGTGTGTCAAGAACTCGGAGGCGCCGGAGTAACGGCGCTTGGATCGGTCGGATCGCGAGGAGGACGTATGACTACTTCCTCTATGTTGTGTCAATGCTTCCGCTTCGGTGTACGAGGGTACGTAGACATCACTCTCCCCTCTCGTTGCTATGCATCACCATGATCTTGCGTGTGCGTAGGATTTTTTTTGGAATTACTACGTTACCCAATAGTCATCTCACTTGCTATGCTTTTCATATTCCTATAAAATTCCCATCCTATGAACCAAAGGAGGCCTCTACTGGATTAACTACTGTAGCTAGCAGTACTGCTGGTACAATATTTTTCTTCAAGAAGCGGAACTCAACGAAGTCATGATGGTTCCTTCGTCCGAGCAACTTCCAAGTGGGTAAGGTTGGGCGTGTGATTTGACGGCTCATTAGTAGTTACTGCGGCGCGACGACCGGGGTGACTCTCCCTTGGAGTTCTGCGGGCATGGCAAGTGGGCCAGGATGGTCGCTGTCCCACATGTCGGCGAGCGGAAGTATTCTTTCCGATATCGAGGAGCAAGTAAACCATGTGGTATAGTTTCACTGGTGATTTATATTTATTTTTTATTTCTAATGAATGCAAGCGTTTCAACTCTTACGACGAAGGAGTGCCAAACACACGGCACGTGCTAGATGTCCCACACGTCAGCGAAAGGAGTGGGGCATGAACAGCGTGGTAGAGCGTCTCCACTTTTGGGTCGGAGACCACACGTAGTAGTACTACTGTACTAGTGGTATGAACGATACAAAGTGTGACCCGGAGAGAAAGATTCGTCTAGTTGGAAGGTCTCGGGGCATACGCGTAAACAAATATAAAACCTAATATGTGCCTCCAATTAATATAGTAGTAGAGTACTTAGTCACATACTCCATAACATCACCGGGCATTGCACGTACAACATTTAGTGGTAGTAAGAGACAAATTCCTATATGCCATGCATGTTCATACTATTTGTGCCTTTCTACTTAACTTACTGTGCTACATTACACAAGTTCGCACGTCCACTCCTGGGTACATGTTCGTCTCGTAGTTCCAGTCCCACGTGTTCTTCATATAGATGGAACGATCCTTTCATGACACGTGCACCTTGATGCTAGATGTGTCGCGTGTTGGCAAAAGGATGAACAAAGCTCACGTAAAAAAATAGAGTGGAAGAATACAGATTCCTGATGACCGAGAAGGAGCAAGGAACCTCGGGGTGGAGCATCTGCACTCATAATATTTTATATTATTCAGCGATATAAAATTAACCAATCATCTCCACAGTGGACTGGAAGAGTATGAAACACGGCAGCCTAGTGTAGGTACATCATACTAGTACATGGCTAACCCACGCTATCACCATATTTCTTGGCTTCCGTGCGACACCTATCTCTAGTAATCCAGTAGCCCGTATCACTTCTCCCTCCTCATCTCTCTCAAAGTGCGGCGGGCTGGCGTTTTTTCTGTCTATTGAGGTCGGTTAACTCATCACATGTTAGCGACATGCCAAGAGCATTCTAATTTTTTTCCTTTCACCTTCCGTTTTCAAAAAGAAGAAAATCCTTTCACGTACGAATTTGACTGTATGCTTTGAGCAACTTGCATGACCTATACTGCTCCTGTTTGGATACTCTAACTTAGCTAAAGGTTAGACTAACTCATGACTAACCCTGAACTAACTGTAGCCAAAGAGGTGTTTGGGTGACAGGGTTAGATTGACAATAAATGCACTTGATGGAGAGCGAAAAGTGATTTTTCAGTGGTCCCAATGAGAACTATCTCCAGTGCAACTTGCTCCAATTTAAACCCTCATGTTTGGATACTTTAGGGCTATTTGAGCCCCAAATAGCTCAAAAAAACTCTAACCCATGGATCCAAACAGGGCCTGGCCCTGTTTGGATACTCTAACTTAGTTAAAGGTTAGAGTTAGATTCTAATCCTGAACTAACCCTGAAGTAACTCTAGCGAAAGAGGTGTTTGGATGACAGGGTTAGATGGAGCACAGATACGGCGATGTGCCTTCATGGGCGGTGCGATAGGGAGGGAGGGAGAGGACGAGAAGCTTCGAGGAAGTGGGGAGGGATCTGATGCGGGGAGAGCGAGAGAAAAATGTGTTTTTAGTGTCCCGAGAAGAACTAACCCAAATAAGCACCTCTTGGGTGGGTTAGATTTTTTGAATGGGTTAGATTCATCTAACCCGAACTAACCCTCCTGTTTGGATATTTTTGGGTTAGTTGAGTTCAAACTAACCCAAACTAACTCTAACACATGGATCCAAACAGTAACGCACCGTCAAATCGCACAGCCCGACCTTTCTAGCAGTAAGTAAGTTGAATCCGCTACTCCCTCACCCTCCTCGCCTCTCTATCAAACCGCGTATGCGAAAACTGCCGCGCGTACTGCCCGAGAAAAGCCCCGCCCTCAACTTTTAACTATGCGAAAATAGTTCAAGCTTGTTAGTTCTATATAAATACTAGTACTGTATGTTTATTCACCCGTGGGGTTGTTCAATGAATGGAGCGCCGGGGAGCACAAGTGAACAATACTACTACTAGTAGTAGTAAGTAGGAGTCGTACAGTTAGTCACCTTAAATAGACAGTTTCTTTTCTTTAATGCCACGTCCACAAATTGAAACGCTTGTTGTGGAGAGAAAAAGATAATCACTCCACTATATATGTACGCAAGGGCCCGAGCGCTTGCTTTACTAGGGTTGCTCTCTTCATTCTCTCATCCTCTCCAGATATAAACAAGACAGCGGTAGCAACATTTTCTCTCTGCTCACCACTGGTCACAGATCCGGCCGGATCCCTTCGGCTGGTGTGTGTAGAGGACTAGGTGCATCGTTCACGCGGTCATCACCGGCGAGGGAGGAAACCCACAGCTGCCGGAGGGGCCCGATCCTCTGCCCATGCCGTTCTCTCCGACACAGCGCCGGATTAGGAGGTCCTCTGACCCTTCTTCCTCCCTACCGTATTTTCCGAAGATCCGACCTGCCACCGCCGACATCCCGACGACCCTCAGGTATAAGTTCTTCGAAAGTGGCCTTGCTCTACTGCCCTAGCTCCCCACGTGTCTGCATGTGCATCTTTTTCTACTCCCATTAGCTCTTCCAAAGCCACCTAAATTTTTAGTATTATTAGAGGTAAAACTACTTCATGCATTCAAATCTAGAACTTTGTTCAAACAACGAAGAAAGAGGGGAAAGTTGTAGCATGAATCTAGGACTTGATTCAAAGAGGAAATAATATGGTGAAAGTAGTAGGGACCGGATACCCAACCGGTCTCTTGGTTGAAAAGGGAAATAATGGGAAAACACATTACAAACTGGATAAGGAACAAATCTATTATTGGTTGAAAAAAGGATAGAAAGTGGCGGCTGGTGGACAAGTCAACAGAGTATGTCCAGGATTTGATTTGTTGCCCTCACATAGTAAAAGGTCTCCAGGATTAGAATTGCTGCCCTCACATAGTAAAAGGTCTCAGGATTAGATTTGTTGCCCTCACATAGTAAAAGGTCTCCAGGATTAGATTTGCTGCCCTCACATAGTAAAAGGTCTCCAGGATTAGATTTGCTGCCCTCACATAGTAAAAGGTCTCCAGGATTAGATTTGCTGCCCTCACATAGTAAAAGGTCTCCAGGATTAGGTTTGCTGCCCTCACATAGTAAAAGGTCTCTAGGATTAGATTTGCTGCCCTCACATAGCATGAACAAACTCGGCATCACCACTTTATGCCTCCTTGTAGGTACATTGTGCTGATGCGTCCACTGTCGCATGTCCTTATACCAACCTTTTGCTGTTGTTAATGTAAGGGTGCATGTAAAATGAAGTGATCACACTGTTACCTTAGGGTCATGTCTAACCAGTGTTATTGTTAATCTAATGCCTCCAGTGATAAGATGCAATTAAACTGTGTTACAAATGGTACTCCTGCTATTTTCCCCAGTATGATAAGTAAGTTGCTCCTTTACGCTGCTGAGTGTCCTGGTGTCCCCACGGTCCCATGCCCTTAAACCAACTCTTTAGCTGTTGTTGATTTACTGTATCTGGTAAACAAGCAATGCCACCATTAAAGTAATCCCATATTTGAGGAATCTCATTGTTGATCGTAATGCTTCTGGTAACATGAAGCATTGCTGATGTTTTAAAATTTCTACTGTCCTTGCGTGATTGACATGAACATAATTAAGATGCTTCTTTTCATTTCGTATATGTTTCATATATTCTTATTGACCAGCAATTTTTTACTTCCTATCTTTTTGTGCAGATAGGGATATCCGTTTCATCTTGTTGCTATTGTGACATTTTGGTGAACTACACAAAACACTTTTTTTGGAATGAGTGTCTTGTGCAGTTCAACTAAAATGTCACTTGGGCAACATCTCTCAATTTTGGTGGAACTGCACAAAATGGTGATTGGAGTTTCCAAAATCCTCGTCAAATTCTGCTGGTAATCTCGTGTAACATTTTATTAGCCTTTGCAAGGTGAGCCATCACTGTCACCACAATGGCACTTTATTTTAGTGGAACTGCACAAAAGAATAAGCAAATTATAGTTGCACCTTACATGAGCCAGACAGCCAACCTTAATGTTCCTCAATTTTAGTGCAACTACTAAAGAAGAACCTGCCAGCTCACGAGAGCAAGTACTTCTTGCTAGCTGAATGATGCAATCTTTGCTTCATTTCAGGTGAACTGCAGAAAAAGGTGCATGAACTGAATCATGGAAGTCCAGGCAGGCCTCATCCGAGTGGAGCTGCAGGTTGAGTTCAAGGAGTGCCACTATTATAGTAAGCATGCTCTTCTTGTTTGTGCTGTGCAAACAGGAATACTCAACTACAGATGTTGTGATGGTCAAGAGCATTCGCCAAGTTCCTTGACTGTATGACATGGCTAGCCAAGATGGATTTAATCCCGATATTCACTTTATGAAAAGGCTCTAATGGGTTGGTTCTGAATCTTGCAAGCTAGGAATCAATGATATGTGTAGGCATCTTTGTTGTACTTATTATTTGAATCTTATTTGTTGGTTCCAAATCTTGCAAGCTTGGAATAAATGAGATGTGTAGGTATCTTTGTTGTACTTATTATTTGGATCTTATTTGTTGGTTCTGAATCTTGCAAGCTGGGAATCAATGAGATGTGTAGGCATCTTTGTTGTACTTATTATTTGGATCTTATTTGTTGGTTCTAAATCTTGCAAGCTGGGAAACACGACATGATGATGCAGAGGACAACAACCATAACAAACAGTTCAAACTTGGTAGTAGTATTATCTTTGTGAAAGTGCGACAAATGTGCTGATCATGTGCGTCCTAAGAATAATAATTCTAATTGTTGTGCATGTTGATCCTGTGGCACTGATAGAATGAGCCAATGCATTGCTTGTTTTAAGTATAAATTTCTATTAAAGCTAATTAAATTTAAGTAAAGTGACCACTAACTCCTGTTATTACAGTACCAATACAGACCCGCTCGTGAACCGACGAGTGACCGGAGTAGGTTTGTTAATGGAGGTGTTTGAATGCACCGAGGGCGCATCTTCTGCCGGACGTGCAGCGGATGAGGGAGGGGTAGTAACTGTTGTCGCCTGTACACACTCAGTTTACTGTTGAATCCAGTTCCCCAAGAGCTGAAAAACGAACTACTGCCGCCGCCTACAGACTCGTTCACTTGAAGAGACTCCAATGGCGATCCGAGGGGTGAGCCTGCTGGATATGGAATTCAGCAAGGAGTTCCCCTTTGAGTTCGCCGTTCAGTCCTATGGCTGCACCAAGTTGAATGTGATGTACACCAACGATCCGGACTCGATGAAGCTCTGCCTCGCCGAGTTCAAGCAGTACCTACATGACGAGAAAGCACAAGGTTGCAGGACTAGACCTTGTGCCCATCCATTCGTCTCCTGACAGGGACCACCGGATCGCCGTCGCCTAGGTATGTGTGCGGGACGAGGTTCTCATCTACCACTTCTGTAGGGCCATCAGAGGTTCTGGAGCATTGCCCGTTTCATCGGCAGCACCGACTGCACCTTTTTGCTACGGTGGAGAGAAGGAAGAACGCGACGAGTTGGCCATCTGGTGCAACAAGCTTGTCGACATCCATAAGCAATACAAGATCAGCAGCAACGGGCAGGAGAAGGACTCCGTGGTTGACCAAGCCGAGACCATCATCGACCCCTGATACGCCAACATGAAAGAAGACAACGATACCAAGGACCTGAACACGTGGGAGGTACCTCTGAATCTAGCCTACATAACCTACGCAGCCAAGGACGCATACGCATGCTACGACATGTACGGGCAGATCTTGGACATGAGGGCGTGTCTGCTTCCCATAACCGACGAGTACATGGACAGCCGCATCGTCATGATCAAGCCTACCAGGAAGGTCTAGATGTTGTACTTTATCTGTTTATAAGCACCTTTATCATCTGAGTGTTTCATGCATTAGCCTATGTGTCGTAATTATCTGTTTTGTCCGAAATATTTCTTTTAAGAACCCATTAACCTGTTTGCTTTTTTAGTGTCTATTTGCGTATGTATGTAACTAGTTCACTTGTCCATAAAAAAACTAGTTCACTCAGCTGCCATGCTTTGAATCTCCTTCCTCCCAACATATTCCCCTCCTCAGGTGGACCCAGCAGGTCTCGTACACAGACATATGGGACCAACCACCTATCCATTTGTATTTCTTTATTTTGTTCAATCTTTCGTCCTCTTCCTATACAACGGCTGGCCATCATAGCCTATGGCGTTGGCCAGACCATCCCTCTACTACCACACATTGTCCGGCGGCGGCAGCTCCATCGGCCCACCCTGCACCCGAACAAGTCAACCCTCGTACTCCCCTCCGCCCGTGTCTTCCCTCGCTCCGGTTCGTTCGGTCCGAGGTCACGACGTCGTCCTCCGCCTTGGTGCTCTAGCCGCGGCGCCGCCGTCTGTCGTTCCCAACATGGTCAGCAAAACAAGAGGAATCGGGAGACAACTGTTCGTCGAGAGGCTGACAGTCCCGGGCCCACCAGGTCCATGACCTAGGTTTTGTTGTTTAACATGGGCAGCCCACAACATGTTTCAACATTTTTTGGATCCAACAGGTATCAAGCAGCCTATGAGCCTCCCAACCTAGCTTGTCTATAAGATCAGCAACCCAAGTTATGTTTGTTTTTTCAAGACGACGCATAGCTTAGTTCTATTTTTCTATAAGAATGCAAAACTGAACCGATATTTATATCTTATTTTATTACATATACATACATACATACATATATACATATATATATATATATATATATATATATATATATATATATATATATATATATATATATTAGAAACAACATAAGTTTCCGTTAAACCTGTCGTTCGTCCAACCATTTTATAGACCTTCCCACTTCCTTTATTTTTGGTTTTCATTAATCCTATATCTGAATTTTCTCCCACTTTCTTTTTCCATGTAAACCGAGTTTTCTCCCAGTACTTTCCCTAGAACCAACTCAACTGTCCCACGTCTAGCCTAAAAAATAATAATACCCCACGTACTATTAACTCATCAAATTAAAATGACATTTTATTTCGTAAGTTGAAAGTTCTTACAAAACAATAATAATAATTGTTTATATATAACTTGGCAAGTTAACTACTAGTGATTGCATACATAAGCTTGCAAAGATTTTACTGATCAATGCAGTAATAGACGTGCAATCATGTGTTTATGTTTTTATGACATTTCTTCGTCTAGCCCAACATGATATTTTCACCCAGCCCAGCAAGTCCACGGATTTCGAGAAAAATACAAATGGGCTTTAAATTCTACCATATATATAAACAGGCTGCATAGATGCTACATCATTGTTTCACCCAAACCACCAAATGGACTAAAAAACAAATGGACTGGCTGACATGTGGGCCAGTAGGTAGAAGCCTAAGAAGGCGTTGGATTTACACCCAACGGACGACATTCTTCTTCAATCTCTCGTCTTCTTCCCCCAGCGCTGCCGGGACCGCCTGCTCCAGCCTCCAGCGTCCAGCGGCGTTTTTGCGCTCCTCAATGAAATGCTACCCCACCGACGGCCAGGCCATCCCTCCACTCCGCACCTCCTGTTATTCTCTGCCGAGTGTAGGCCCACCCCGCACCCGAACCAGTCAAGTTTCCCACTCATCTCCGTCTGCGACTCCACTGCCGCGTCTTCCCCATCTCCAGGTAGTTCCAGTTTGGGGCCTCGTCATCATCCACCACCTCAGTGCACTCGCTGCGGCATGGTCAACATATGAGAGTCATCGAAAGAGGACTGTACGTGGAGAGCCTGACGGCTGGGACCCATGAGGTACATGGTCGCACGCAAGGAAAGTGTCTCCTTATTACTCACTGTACGTGGATTGTACGTGGGAGGGGCTTCTGTATTTCGCGAAAAAAACGTCCCCCCCCCCGCTGACAGGTCGGACCCACCAGCTATATCTTCGCAGGCAAGGAAGTGCCTCCTTACTACGCAGAAAAAAAAGAATACCCCTTGCTAGCTGGGACCCACCATAGTGGGTGGATGACTTGTGGGCCTACTAACTTGATGGGGACGGAGGGCTTTGTCAACTTAGTCAATATGAACGATTCTAGCTCCAGTGACAATACGATGTCCATCCAACGACCATAGTGCTTCTTCAACCTCTGGTCTTCTTGCTCCAGCCGCCCAAAGCAGCGCCGGTCGTGCCGCCTGCTCCTGCCTCCCGTGGCTTGCTGTGCTGCCGCGGAGGCCTCACCACCCCCATTATACTCGCACCGCTGGCCAGGCCATCCCTCCACTCACCCACACCCCCTGTTATTCTGCGACGATGGCAGCCTCACACCGTAGCCGAACCAGTGAACCCTCGTACTCCTCTCTGCGTGGGCATCCACTGCCGCGTCTTCCCCGGCTCTGCGTCCTCCCCTTCCTAGGCCTCGCCGTCGTCCACCGCCTTGGTGCTCTCGGCGCGGCGTGGTCAATGTGGTCAACAACCGACTTCCATCGGAAGAGTACTGTACATGGAGAGGCTGACAGCTGGGTCCATGGCCGCAGCTGGGTCCACGGCCAAAGCCCAGTTTTTTAGTGATTTGCCAAGTAAGTCGCTTTGTCAGGCCTGTTGGGCTGCAAATCTTTCAAGACGAGGAGAGGTTCATTCGGCTGGCCGAGAAAATGGCCTATCAGTAATGAGAAATGGGCTGTACATGTTTAAAACACATCAAACTGACAATTAGTTTCAAATTTCTTTTTTTCATTTCAAGATTTTAAGTTGCATTGATTTTTATGCGTGGACAATTTGTTGGATTTTATATTGATATACATTTATTTTTAAAATAATTTTGAATGTGACTCAAATTTTCAGGATTAAAAACAGTTCGGACCGCTCCGAAATATGCAAAATTCCATACAATTTTTTAACTGTGGCCACAATATGGGCTGTAATGCTAACAAAAAGAATATGGGCTCCAAAAATGAACCTTAAGAATTAGCAAATGGGCTGTAAATTATTAGAAATAATGGCAGATGGGCTGTATGTTGTTTTCCAAAGATTTGAGGCTTTCCTAAAAAAAAGGTTGACGCACAAGCAGTGACCGTTGGATGTCCATCCAACGGCCGTCGTGCTTCTTCAATCTCTGCTCTTCCTGCTCCAGCCGCTCAAACAAGCGCCGACGGGACTGCCTGCTCCCTCCTCCCCGCGGTTGATTGTGCTGCCGCGCAGGCCTCACCGCCCCATCGTACTCCCATCGCTGGCCTAGCCATCCCTCTACTGACCCACACCTGTTGTTATTCTCCGGCGACGGTAGACGAACCAGTAAACCCTCGTACAGTCGTACTCCCCTCGGTGTGGGAAACAACTGTTGAGTCTTCCCTGGCTCCATGCCGTTCCCTTCCTAGGCCTCACCGTCGCCCACCGCCCTGGTGATCTCGGCGCGGCCTGGTCAACGTGGTCAACGATCGACATGCATCTGAAGTGGACTATACGTGGAGAGGTTAACAGCTGGGTCCACGGCCGCATGCAAGGAAATGCCTCCTTATTACGCGCAAAATAATGATTCCTCCACCTGTCATCTGGGACCCACCGAAAGGGCCTCTGTATTTTGCGAAAAAAACGTTACCGCCGCTGACAGCTCGGACCCACCAGCTATATCTTCGCACGCAAGGAAGTGCCTCCTTATTACGCGCAAAAAAATGAATACCCCCTGCTAGCTGGGACCTAGTATAGTGGCAGGCTTACTTGTGAGCCTACTAAGTTGACTAGGATGGAGGGCTTTGTCAACCTAGTCAATATGCACGATTCTAGCTCCAATGACCGTACGATGTCCATCCAACAGCCGTAGTGCTTCTTCAACCTCTGGTCCTCTTGCTCCAGCCGCCCAAACCAGCGCTGGTCGTGCCTCGTGTTCCTGCCTCCCGTGGCCGGCTGTGCTGCCGCGGAGGCCTCACCGCCCCCTACTACTCCAACCGCTGGCGAGGTCATCCCTCCACTCAACCACACCCCCTGTTATTCTGCGACGATGGCAGCCTCACACCGCAGCCGAACCAGTGAACCCTCGTACTCCTCTCCGTGCGGGCTTCCACTGCCGCGTCTTCCCCGGCTCCACGTCGTCCCCTTCCTAGGCCTCGCCGTCATCCACCGCCCTGGTGTTCTCGGCGCGGCATGGTCAACGTGGTCAAGGAACAGCTTCCATCGGATGTGGACTGTACGTGGAGAGGCTGACAGCTGGGTCCACGGCCGCAGCAAGGAAGTGCCTCCTTATTACGCGCAAAATAATTATTCCTCCACATGACAGCGGGGACCCACCGGATGGGCCACCATATTTCGCGGAAAAAACGTTTCCCCCTGACTGCTGGGACCCACCAGCTACATCTTCGCACGCAAGGTAGTGCGTCCGGGCAAAAAAAAACGATTCGCCGCCTTGACTGCTGGGACCCACCAGCTACATCTTCACACGCAAGGAAATGCGTGCGGGCACAAAAAAACGATTCGCCCCCTGACTGCTGGAACCCACCAGCTATATCTTTGCACGCAAGTAAGTGCCTGACAGTCGGGACCCACCTGGTCGAAGCGTACATAGCGTTGTCATTCTGGTCGCGAACGTGTACGTACATACTGGTCGATGTAGAGCATGTACGTGTCGTAGTGGAGGCGCGCATGTAGCATGTACACGTACGTACATCGGCAATGTGCAAGAAAGAAAATACGGCCACGTACGTACATACGGGTTGGGTCTCGAAGGCCTACTCGTGCATACGTACGGCCAGGGCTCGTGTGCATGGCTAGGTCGGAACAGAGAAACTGCATCGTTGTCGTGTTCATGGGGAGGCAACGGAATGCATCGTGTTCATCGGGAGGCAACAAAGCGCGTGGGAGCCAACCGGCTTGGAGAGAACAACCGATGGAAACGAGGCCTGGCGTACCGCAGAACGGAGGAAACGACCTTGTGTTCGACCGACCATGTTCGAAATAGGATCCTGTTCATCGGGAGGGGTCTGGCGTACCGCAAAACGGAGGAAAGAGACCTCCAAAGGTCGAAACGGGGGTCCTGTTGATCGGGAGGGGTGTGGCGTACCGCAAAACGGAGGAAACGGACTTTTGTTGGAGCGCTACGGTCGAAACGGGGGTCTTATTCATCGGGAGGGGTGTGGCGTACCACAAAACGGGACTCCACGGGATACTGTTCATCTCCACCATCGACCCCCTCCAGCCTCCATGGGCTACTGTTCATCCACCGTCGACCTCCTCCAGCCTCCAACTGCGATTGTTCATCCACGGACTCCTGTTCATCCAGCCTCCACCGCGCGCTACTCCACCGGCTACTGTTCAACCAGCCCTCTCCACGGGCTCCTGTTCAACCACCCCTCCATGGGCTACTGTTCATCCACCCCTCCACCGTCTACTGTTCATCCAGCCCTCCACGGGATGGTCCTGTTCATCCAGCCCTCCACGGGGTCCTGTTCATCTAGCCCCAACCGGCTCGATCGATCGGGGTCCTGTTCATCTAGAGGCAACATCACGGGGTCCTGTTCATCCACCCCCACCGAGAACTGTTCATCCAAACCCCCCAGCAACGCTCACTGTTCATCTAGAGGCAGCATCGATCAGCTTCAGTTAGCAATAGTAGCGAAGGAATCGCTCGATCGCATTCAGTTAACAGCCATCGATCGATCGCTCAGGTTCAGTAACGCGTAGCCTGCAGTGCAATCGCTCGGGTTCAGTAATGCGTAGGCTGCAGTCCAATCGCTCGGGTTTAGTTAGAGCCCAATGCCTCGCTCGGGTTCAGTTATAGCCCAACGCCTCGCACCCACACATGTGCGTGTATGAGAGAAACGCGCATCACTCAGCCCCGACCACCCACCGTAACCGGGAACACCCCGATATTTTCCTCGCCTTCGCTTCTACCATGATTTTTCCTTCATGGACGACCCAAAGAATGTCATGCAGCTGCGTCTCTTGCCCGCCCAGGACGAAAAGCCCATTTTCTGTCATGATTTTTTGTCATAGAAGTAGGAGCCCACCACATCTATGATGATACCGGGTTTTGTCACAATTATCGTCATAGAAGTGTCATAAGTATGACATAATTTTTTTTCATTTGGCCCGAAATGTCACGGATGTGTCTTTTTTTATAGTGGTATTAGCAGCTGAGTTGTCAATTCAACCACACCTAGAGATTAATTATCTCCAGCAAAGTGATCAGTAGCAAAGTAGTTTGATAGTTTTGATAATAGTGATAGCAACAACGGTAACAGTAACAGTGATAGCAGTAATTTTGTAGCAAGTGTAACATTGATGATAGCAATAGTAATGCAGCAAAAACAATATAAGATAAATTCATAGGCATTGGATCAGTGTCGGTGTACAAAAGTAGGGGCTCTCCTTTTGACCCCTTTACTTGTGCGCGGGCAGTCAGAGCCACGCGCCGCGGCGACACTTAGCAGGGCAGAGGAAGGGAAGCCGGAGAGAAGCCAAAGCACAAGACAACCAAGACAACGCCAAGACCAGAAACGCAGGAGAGCAAGAGGCGCGAGGTGGACCCCTCGGCAAGACCCTTGCCGAGGGGCCTCCGCGGCCCCAGCAAGAGCCTTGCCGGGGCAACTTGCCCGATGCCAGCAGAGCAGGCCACCCTTGAGCCCGCGGGTCCCAACACCACCAACCAACTACATTGGAACCAGGGCTCGGGAGGTGCCCCTGTGGTGGCATGCAGATCTTCGTCAATATCATGAACACACAAGATCAGATGAGGATCAGAAGACGACGACCCTTGGCAGGATCCTAGCCGAGGAGATCCACAAGACCCCCGGCAAGCGCCTTGCCGGGGACGACTGCAACGCCAACGGCAAGACCCTTGTCGGGCCCCCGGCAAGACCCTTGCCGAAGGCATCAGCAGGGCCATTGCCAGGACCGCGTCAGCCAAGACTCCACCACCGTCCCAAGCACCTGCTAGCTCAACCAGCTGGGCAGACACCTGCGTGGCGACAGGCGGCCTCTATGCCGACTCTGCAAGCACCTGCGTGGTGGCATGCAACTCTTCGTGAAGGCCCTGCCACCGCGCCACCTCAGCAGCCTGCCTGTCTACATGGCGCTGCACGCATCGATGGCCTGGGCGCGTGTCGAAGCGAGGCGAAGCGGCGACGGACGGGACGAGCCTCGTTCCCGTCCCCGATAAAGCTAATGGACACCTAAGTAGCGCATTTAATGTGCTTTGTCTCATAATGCCGGGCGATAAGCTCGCGCACTGTAGGCCTTTCCACCTCCTTTGTGCCACTGTGGCAACCTCTTTTGCCTATAAAAGGAGGCCCGGGGTGACCAGGAGAGGGATTCGGCTCTTTGAAACAACGCAGCCACCGTAGCTAGTTCGAGAGCTCAAGAACACTCAATACATCCACCAAAGCAGGACTAGGGTATTACGCATCCTCGCAGCCCGAACCTGGGTAAACGATCTTTGTGCTAGCTCCTAAACCTGCTCTTCTCACAACCCCGCGCCCGTTGACCGTAGAAGGGATTCAAGTGATCCCATAGGTGTCGTTCCCACCGACAATCGGTGATTTGTTGGATGACATTCATCATGTGACAGTTATAACCTAGGCCGATACGGCACTAGCTCCAGCTCATCGATATAGTGTAGGCATGTATTCCGTAAATAGTCATACGTGCTTTATTAAAAGAACTTGCATGACATCTTTTGTCCTACCCTCCCGTGGTAGCGGGGTCCATATTGGAAACTAAGGGGTATTAAGGCCTCCTTTTAATAGAGAACCGGAACAAAGCATTAACACATAGTGAATACATGAACTCCTCAAACTACGGTCATCACCGAGAGTGGGCCCGGTTGTAGTCACTCTAGGATTGTTGGATCATAACCATAGTAGGTGACTATAACTTGCAGGATCAGATCTAAAACATGGATATAATGATGAATTCATAAACAGTTCAGATCTGGGTTCGTGGCACCTGGGCCCAAAGTGACAAGCATTAAGCATATCAAAGTCATAGCAACATCAATCTAAGAACATAGTGGATACTAGGGATCAGGCCCTAACAAAACTAACTCGATTACATGATGAATCTCATCCAACTCCTCACCGACCAACGAGCCTATGAAGGAATTATGCACTCCCGACGGGGAGCATCATGTAATTGGCGATGGAGATTGGTTGGTGATGATGAAGAACGAAGACCCACCTTTCAGGAGCCCCAAAAGGACTCCAGATCTGCCCTCCTGAGGAAGAACAGGGCTTGGCGGCGGCTCCGTCTTCGTCATATACACATATCATTCTATTGAAAATACATAAAATTCACTTTTCATATTTACATCCTTATTTTTGTTGTTGTTTTCCCTCCCAGCGCTGATTTGTTTACCACTGGTTTTCCCTTAAACCAACTCAATTGTCCCACGTCTTATTTGCTTACAAAAACAAAACGATTTTTTTGGAAAATCAATAAGTTCTTAAAAAATGTTTATCATTTCGGGATTACAAAAGTTCGGACTCCACCGAAATATGCAAAATAAGGTTGAACTTTTTCACTGTGGTCCTGGGCAGAAAATGGGTTGTAATAAATTACTTAAGAATTAGCAAATGGGCTGCAAATTATTAAAAAATAGCAAATGGGCTCTATGTTGTCTGCCACAGATTTGGAGGCTGACTTGTGGGCCTACTAAGTTGATGCGTACACAAGGTTTATCAAAAAAGAAACTTAGTCAACAATCGACTCTACCAGCGTCAGACCGTTAGATGTCAATCTAACGGCAATCGTGCTTCTTCAGTCTCTGATCTTCCTGCCCCAACCGCCAAAACCAGCGCCGTCGGAATTGCCTTCTCCCGCCTCCCGTGGCCAGCTGTGCTGCCGGGCAGGCCTCTCGGCCCCATCATATACTCGCATCCCTGGCCTATCTATCCCTCTACTCACCCACACCTCATGTTATTTTCCGGCGACGGCAGCCGAACCAGTCAACCGTCGTACCCTCTACCGCATGGGCAACCACTGCCGTGTCTTCTCCAGCTCCGTGTCATTCCCTTCGTAGGCCTCGCCGTCGTCCACCGCCCTGGTGCTCTCAAAGCGGCGTGGTCAACGTGGTCAACGAACGACATCCATCGGAAGTGGACTGTACGTGGAGAGGCTGACAGCTGGGTCCAAGGCCGCACACAAGGAAATGCCTCCTTATTACATACAAAATAATGATTCCTCCACCTGACATCTGGGACCCGCCGGAAGGGCCTCAGCATTTCATGAAAAAAACGTTCCCTCCGCTGACAGGTCGGACCCACCAACTATATCTTCGCACACAAGGAAATGCCTCTTTATTGCACACAAAAAAATGAATACCCCCTGCTGTCGGATTCTGGGGTTCTGGCAGACCCTTAAGGTTCGAACTCTGGGGTGCGCGCGGAGATCGTGCCCTCCACCTCTCCGTCTCGTAAGGATCTAAACTACTGCAGGAACAACACAAGAGACACATGGTTTATACTGGTTCGGGCCACCATTTTGGTGTAATACCCTACTCCAGTGTGGTGTGGTGGATTGCCTGTTGGGCTGATGAGGAAGAATAGTACAGGGAAGAACGACCTCGCGAGGGTCTGTTCTTGGCTAGGGGATGAACTGCTAGGGGGAGTTCGATCGCCCTTCTCTCTCTCTAGATGCTCGGTTCAATCCTAGCTTCTTCCTATCCAGATGCCTCTACTCTGGGGGTGGCTAGTCCTATTTATAGGCAAAGGCCCTGGGCCTTTCCCAAATATTGAGCGGGAAGGGCGCCAACAATTGGCCAATTTGAAGGGGAACATCTGGTACACTTATCCTGACTAAAGTTGGTCTTCGCCTGCCAAAGGCTCTGGTGATGACGCCGGCTTGGGCTCCATAGTGACTTCCTCCTTGTCGTGGAGCTGGTCTTGGTCTCGTTGCACCGAAATGGGTGCCTTTGCTTGATCCTCTCGCCTGCGCTTGCCCCCTTTGCACCAAAGAGGAAAGGGGGGACACTGCGCGGGCTGGCGCCCGCCTGGCACCTTTGGTCGTCATGGCTTGTGTCATGGGCACCTCGTGAGGTACCCCACCTTGATCTCTCCGCCTCCTCGCGAGCCAGCCTAAGGAGGCTGTGCTGGAGGAAGCACCGTGTCGTCCGCCTCGCGAGGCTTGGCCCCTCGCGAGGGTCTTGAGCCTTGTGTTGATGAAGATGGGCCATGTTGGGCCCCCACTCGAGCCACGCCGCAGGCCGCAGGCAGGCAAGTCTGGGGACCCCCGTTCCCAGAACGCCGACAGTGGCCCCTGGGCCCAAGGCGCGCATGGACTTGGCCGTGCCGAGAGGCGAAAGGGCAAGGGCGAAGCGCCGCGGGCCCTAACAGCCTGCGGCCTCGGGCGCCGCGTGGCGGTTGATTGGACGTGGGCGTCTCCACTTCCCCACGATGCCTCGACGATCGCGCGGATTGGACAAGTCCCTGCATGCAAACCATGTCATGATTACCTGTGATCGTGGAGGTCGGCGGTTGGCCTCCGCCGGCTATAATTACGGCACCGTGCGTGCCCTTCCAGTCCATCTCTTCTTGCTTCCTCCCCCGCCTCAGTTCTTGCTCCGTCTTGGTGTGATGGCTCCAATTCGCCGGTTCTCCGCGGCGGAGAAGGGAAAGGCTCCTCAAGAGGTACCTGACCCGCTCCCGCCGAAGAAACGACCTGCCTTGCGCGGCCGAGACGAGGAGAACCGCCTAGTGGTGCTGAGGCCTTGGTACGAGCGGCCTCCGTCGGGGTTCCCGCTTCCCTTGTATGCCCACGCCGAGGGCTCTGGAAGGGGAGAGACCGATCCCCTCGGCCAGCACCGTCGGCGGCGCCGGAGGGTCACGAAGGTGTTGGTTGTTCCTCCTGGAGTCCACACCGAGGGCTCCTCCCGCGAGCTCGTGCGCCACGCCGCCATGCCTCCGCGGACTTGGATCCGCCTTCCTCCCTTCTTCGCCTTCGCCTTCCAGCAGGGGAGACTCCTGGAGCTGTGGTTGCAGCACACCGACTGCAGCACTCCTGCGACCGGGGCAGAGGTCGCGATCACCGCCCCGGGCGAGGTCTTCATGACTCGTGGCTGGGGTGAAATCGCTCGGTGCCGCAGAACGAAGGGCGCCCTCACGATCCACCTGGAGTACGATGGCGCTTCGGTGATGTTCTTCAAGGTCTTCGACGCGAATGGTCGCCGGCTGGAGTGCTGCCCCGGGGGAGGCGGCCAGGACCCTCCCACGGCGACGGCTGGGCCCGCCAATCGCCCCCTGGACAGCTCCGCAAGCGACGGGAGCGCCGGAGGATCCAGCGATCCCAGTGAGGTCATCACGACACCGGAGACGAGCGACGACAGCTACGAGCCCGCGAGCCGACACTGCTCCCGGAGCAGGGCAGGCTCGCTTGGTCGCTGTCGATCCTGATCTGGATGGGGTTGGCACCGGCGCCTGCCGGCCCACTGTTGATGATGGCATCTTTTGCAGGGGCGTGTGTAATTAGCACCTTTTAGGATTTGTTCCCTGCGAGGAATCACATTGTGCCCCATAGGGGCTTGTAAGGTGGCCGTGATCCTTGTTGTTAATATGTAACCCTTGCTATGGATTTGTGCGAATCGCGAATTCCGTCATAGTTTGGTTCCCCCTTTCGCACCTCGCGAGGGCTTGGTGCTCTGCGTCGACAGGTCCCAATCCCAAGAGGGCGTCAGCCGTCGCTGGTATGCCAGGTCGCGATGCCGTGGTCAAGGCCAGGAGGTGAGCGACCCGGGGTCCGGTAAGAGCCCCTGAGTCGCGATGCTCAGGAGGTCCCCTTTGGCGCCCAAGCAGCCGTCACTAGGTGAGAAAGGGAAGCAACGTCGCTAGTACGGAGTCGCTCTAGGTGCGGGGGTAGTGCCACCGTAGCCAACGCTTAGGATGGTGACTTATCTTTAGGATCGGAGATTGCCCTCAGCGTGCCGCCGGGTCCGGGGGGTAGCTTGAGTGGAGTTACTGGCCGAGGTCCTCGCGTGCCCCTTCTCCCTTGCCTCTGCTCCCCTTTCTGCTCTACGTCCTCGGGTCCCGACCCTCGAGCTGGTCTCAGCCGTCGCTGGTATGCCAGGTCGCGTTGCCGTGGTCAAGGCCAGAGGGTGAGGGCTGGAGAGCCAGTAGGAGCCCTGAGTCGCGATGCTCAGGCACCCCCTCTATAACGTGCAAGCGGCTCGCGCGGGCAAGGGCGAAGGAAACGCCGTGAGGGCCTTGGCTAGCGCGGTTCCCCCTATGCGCCCTGTAGATTCATCATAAAAAGAGAAGACGGGGTTGCCATAGCAGCGATTAGTTGACTGTTAGTCGCTCAGGAGCTCGCCGGTTGGAGCGGGTGTAACACCCCGGATGTAACTTGCCATATTTGTAACTCCAACTCTTGCCATTTTCGGCAATGTGATATGATATTCCCTCCGTGGTTGGGTTTCCCGTCATTTTGCATTTTGTCCTTGTCATGCATTTCATATCATGTCATCATGTGCATCGCATTCGCATACGTGTTCGTTTCATGAATCCGAGCATTTTCCCCGTTGTCCGTTTTGCAATCCGGCGCTCCTACGTCCTCTGGCGTCCCCTTTTACCTTTTTCCGTGAGCGGGTATTAAACTTTCTCGGAATGGACCGAGGTTTGTCAAGCGGCCGTGGTATAGCACCGGTAGACCGCCTGTCAAGTTTCGGGTCATTCGGAGGTCGTTTGATACCTACCCCAACGGTTAACCGGGTAACCGTGGAAGCCTCTTTTGGGTTGCAGCCCAAAACCCCTCCAAAACAGCCCAATAACCCATCTAAGTCACTCCCATGTCCATCGCCGTTCGATCACGATCGTGTGGGCGAAAACCGTGCTCAATTTGGAGCCTCCTAGCCCCTCCTACCTATAAATATACCCTCTCCCCGGAAATCCTGGGTCCAAACCTACCCTAACCCTAGCCCCGCTCCTCTGCCCGCCGCCGGACACGTCCGGTCCGGCCGGACAACGTCCGTCCGCCGCCGCCGACCAACGGGCCGCCGCCACGTGTCCCGTGCCCACATCGCCGCCGACCGCGCCGGCCCGCCAGGCCCGGGGCGGGCCCCCCCGAGCCCGCGGCTCCCCGCCGCCTGCGCCCGCGGCCGCGCCTCCCCGCGCCCCCTGCCACACCTCCCCGCGCCCCAAGGCCCGCGCCTCGCCGCCTTCCTCCTCGCCAGCCGCCGTGCTGCCCCACCGCCGCAGCGCCGCCGCAGCCGCGCCGCCGTCCCGCGTCGCCGCCTCCCCGCCTCGCCGGCTGCTCCTTCGGCCGGATCCGGGGCCGGGCCGGCCAGATCCGCCGTCCCTCGCCCTCCCCTGCTTCTCCGGCAAGCTCTCCGGCGAGTCCCGCCTCGCCTCGAACTCCGGCGATCCAGATCTGAACGAGGGCTGACTTCTTCTCCCCCCCCCGAATTCCCCTAAGTCATTTTTCTGTCAGATTTTTGTTGCATGTTCATCGCATCATAACTTGCTGCATACTGCTCCGTTTCGTGCGTGTAACATGTCAAATTGTTCGTCTCGATGAGGACATCGTTTCATCTCATTGCATCATGTTAATTTGAGCTCATCTTGATGCCCGAAATGCTGTTGGAAGAGGGCTATGTGATGTTAGTTTCAGATCTGTTTCAGTAGATGCACTTTTGTCATTTTTACCATGATTGATGTGTGCATCCTATGAACTGGAGTCCTACATGTGTTTTATAATATGCCATGCTATATTTCCAGGGGTGTATGCATGCCATGTATTTTTGTGATCTTTGTGGTGACTAACACAAGCATGCAAACTAGGGTACATATTGTTGCTGATTTCAGGGACTTAGTAATTTCACTAAGTCATTCCCTGCTGTTATTTTTATGCCATGTGTTCATGTTGTTTCAGAGAGATCTATGCCTCTTTTGAGCATGATCAGTAAGGATGTTTTGCACACATGGATTTTTTCTATCCATCCATGCCTTTTTTTGTAATTATGGAGTGCCATAGCTTGAGTCAATCGAGCTCTACTTTTGCTATAAAATGTTACTGGCAGATTGTTTACATGTTATTCGATTTTGCCAAGCTTGTTGTAGTTGATCATCGCATGCTATGATGTTATTCTTGCCATGTCTAGCTTTTATGCCATGTCTTCTTGGTGGTTGTATGCTTAGTTTATCATGAAAAGCTCTGTAGTGAGTGCATCGAGCTCGTAAACATGCCTACTTGTTATCTGTTTTTGACATGTCCAGTTTTCTGCTAAGTCTGAAAACTGTAACGAAACTTGCTTAATTGACATGGGTGCTATTATATTTTATGGTCCTTTTTGGCTCATGGTAAGTAAGGGACTTTTGTTCAATGCTTTGAGTAGATTCATGCCATGCCATATTACGCTATGTACTGTTCCTGTAGCATGTTGTTTCCTTGCTATAAACATGGCTTCCTGATGTTAATTTCTGGCATGATAGTATTTTCACCAAGTCTGTGAACCTGTTATCTTTTGCACTTTTTCCATGCTTGTTTGAACCTGTTGTTGTGTGATTTAGCCGTAGCTCAGTGTTCATATTTTGTCAAGCATCTTGATTAGATCACTGCCATATGCTTTGCTGATATGTTTGGGTGCAGTAGCTTAATTTCTTGTTGCATGCTAAGTGGCATCATGCTGTTTAACGCAGAAATATGTCATTCTTGTTTTGCTTGTCATTTGCAAACCGTGCATCCGATTCCGGTGATCTTTATATCGATTTCAACCGAAATCACCTCACCTTTCCAGTGGCATACTTGGTTTACCAAGATTATGACTTGTTCATCTTTTCCTTCCGGGACACGCATATGCATGGCATACCACATCTCGCATATCATGCCATGTTTTGCATCATGTTGATTGCGCATTGCATCGTGGTTGATATTTGTTCCTTTGCTTGTGTTCTTGCCTTGGGTAGAGCCGGGAGACGAGTACGTGAACGAGGAACCTGTTGAGAACACTTACGAGGATCAAGCCTTCGACAACTCTGAGAACCTTGCAGGCAAGATGACCATACCCTCAAAATCACTTCTATCTTTGCTTGCTAGATGCTCTCTCTTTTGCTATGCCTATGTTGTGATACCTACCATTTGCTATATCATGCCACCCATATTGCCATGTCAAACCTCTAACCATCCTTTCCTAGCAAACCGTTGATTGGCTATGTTACCGCTTTGCTCAGCCCCTCTTATAGCGTTGCTAGTTGCAGGTGAAGATGAAGTTTGTTCCATGTTGGAACATGATTGTTTTGGGTTATCACAATATCTCTTATTTAATTAACGCATCTATATACTTGGTAAAGGGTGGAAGGCTCGGCCTTATGCCTGGTGTTTTGTTCCACTCTTGCCACCCTAGTTTCCGTCATACCGGTGTTATGTTCCTTGATTTTTCGTTCCTTACACGGTTGGGTGATTTATGGGACCCCCTTGACAGTTCGCTTTGAATAAGACTCCTCCAGCAAGGCCCAACTTTGGTTTTACCATTTGCCACCTAAGCATTTTCCCCCGGGTTTTCGCGAGCCCGAGGGTCATCTTTATTTAACCCCCCCGGGCCAGTGCTCCTCTGAGTGCTGGTTCGAACCGAGTAGACTGCGGGGCCACCTCGGGGAAACTTGAGGCTTGGTTTTACCCGTAGGATGTATCATCCGGATGTGCCCTGAGAACGAGATATGTGCAGCTCCTATCGGGATTTGTCGGCACAATCGGGTGGCTTTGATGGTCTTGTTTTACCATTGTCGAAATGTCTTGTATTCCGGGATTCCGAGACTGATCGGGTCTTCCCGGTAGAAGGAATATCCTTCGTTGACCGTGAGAGCTTATAATGGGCTAAGTTGGGACACCCCTGCAGGGTATTATCTTTCGAAAGCCGTGCCCGCGGTTATGAGGCGGATGGGAATTTGTTAATGTCCGGTTGTAGAAAACCCGAAGTTGACCTTAATTAAAACACATCAACCGCGTGTGTAACCGTGATGGTCTCTTCTCGGCGGAGTCCGGGAAGTGAACACGGTGTTGGAGTTATGCCTGACGTAGGTTGTTCTAGGATCACTTATTGATCACTTCTAGCTTCACGACCGTGCTTTGCTTCTCTTCTCGCTCTCTTTTGCGAATGTAGCCACCATATATGCTAGTCGCTTGCCGCAGCTCCACCTCACAACCCTGTCCTACCTTTAAGCTTAAATAGTCTTGATCTCGTGGGTGTGAGATTGCTGAGTCCCCGTGACTTACAGATTCTACCAAAACAGTTGCAGGTGCCAACGATGCCAGTGCAGATGACGCATCCGAGCTCAAGTGGGAGTTCGACGAGGAACGTGGTCGTTACTATGTGTCTTTTCCTGATGATCAGTAGTGGAGCCCAGTTGGGACGATCGGGGATCTGTGTAGCATTTGGGGTAGTCTTCTTTCATTTTGGTTCCGTAGTCAGACCTTGAGTGTAATCTGAATGATGGATGTTAATTTATGTATTGTGTGAAGTGGCGACTGTAAGCCAACTAATATATCTCTTTCCCTTATGTATTACATGGGTTGTGTGAAGATTACCTCACTTGCGACATTGCTTTCAATGCGGTTATGCCTCTAAGTCGTGCTTCGACACGTAGGAGATATAGCCGCATCGAGGGCGTTACAACGGGTGAGGTGTGTCTGGGCACCCGTGAGCCAGCGCGGGACTCACGAGGCCCTACCTCTAGGCGGGTTGCGCCTGGTGCTGGGCCGTACCTTGAGATGTGTTCCTGCAAAATCTGGTTAGATGCCGGCACTCTACGCCCTCGGGTCCCGGCCCTCGAGCTTGTCTCAGCCATCGCTGGTATGCCAGGTCGCGATGCCGTGGACAAGGCCAGAGGGTGAGGGCTGGAGAGCCAGTAAGAGCCCTGAGTCGCGATGCTCAGGCACCCCCCCTTTAACGCGCAAGTGGTCGACATGAAGAAGAAGAGGTGCCGCGGACGGCATCGAGTAATGATGCATAATTGGAAATAAGCGTGGAAGGGATACATGCCGCTGGGCCTAGCCCGAGTGGCCTGGGGATGATGCAGCCCGAGGGGCGCCCTCAGCAAAGCAAGCTAGCGACTGAGAAGATAAAAAGGGATACGTGCCGCAGGGACAGACCCACACGGCCTGGGAATGACGCAACCCTGGGAGGGCGCTCCCAGCTGAGAATGAAACTTGAAAGATGTCACCTGAAGACGTCGTCGGTGCAGTGGCATTGGTGCAGCAGACTCGGTGGGCCGCGGAAGCTGATCCTCACGAGCCCCCAGGCCCGGGGGCCTCGGGAGGATCCGGAGGCACTGGTGGCTCCTCGTGAGCAGCCTCCATCTCCGCCAGGGCTGCGGAACGCCTGCCTTCTTGCCCCTCCAATATGCTCCTCATGATGTGCTGGTACGCCGCAGCCACGCTCGCAAGCCATAAGGCATGCGAACATAGCTGTGGGGTGGTCCTCCGCAGCTCCCCACTTGTGAGGGCCAGAGGCGCTCCGTCGTGGCGATCTGATTGAGCCCTGGTACGTCAACGCAGACGCGCAGCCCACCATCCTCGCTTGGATGGGGAGCCACAGCTGGTGGGCGACGGCAACCTCTCATGATCCTCGACTCCTGTAGTTCTTGAATGGCCTTGCTAACAAACTCCTGCTGGTCTGACCTTACTCCCCTGGCTTCCTTTCGAGGGAAGCGTGCTTCGAAACACGCCTCCACATGGTGCCCCAGCGCCTCCCTCGTGACCTTGGCGAGGTCGGTGGCCCTCCAGGTGAGAGCCCCTGAGCCCTGCCTGAGGAGTGCGCCGGGCGCGCTTCCCTATGCGATTGAAGGAGGGTCCCCCTGGGCAGACGCGGGCCTTGAAGGGCCTGCCTCCTGAGGGTGTGAGCCTGACATTGTCTTCTTTTTCTTGGGGGTGGTCTCAGGAAGCCTCCTGCTTCCGCGATCTGGGTCTTCTAGTGACGCGGCCTGGAAAGCTCGCTCCAGGGCACACACTGCATCCTTCTCTTGACATGGCACCGTGATGACGCCGCCGCTTCTTGGCATCTTGAGGACGTTGTAGCCATGGTGAGTCACGGCCATGAACTTGGCCAGCGCCGGGTACCCGAGGATGGCGTTGTACGGCAGGCGGATGTGGGCGACGTCAAAGTCGATGAGCTCGGTGCGGTAGTTGTCGTAGGTGCCGAAGGTGACTGGGAGGCGGACCTGCCCGATCGGGACTGTGGAACCGTCGGTGACTCTAGAGAAGGGCTTGGTTGGCTGAAGCTGGTCATAGGGCACTTGGAGGCTGTTGAACGTTTCCACGGACAAGACATTGAGCCCTGCCCCTCCGTCGATGAGGGTCCTGGTGACCAGAACGTTGCTGATGACTGGGGAACAAAGCTTTGGGAGGACTCCGGCTGTGGCTGCGCACTTGAGCTGGTCTGCTGAGCTGAACGTGATGGTGCAGGCCGACCACCTGAGGGGACGCGTTGCTTCGAGCTTGGGGAGAACTGCATTCACTTCACGAGCAAACTGCTTGAAGATACGTTGAGAGGCTGGGGCTTGAGCTCCGCCCAGGATGCAGGCGATGGCGCGAGGCTCCTGGAAGCCCCCAGCCCCTTCGTCTTGGTGGCGGTCTTCATTCCTTCTCGGCTGAGGCGGCAACGGCGGCAGGCCTGGGTTGCCATGAGGGCGATCCTCACGAGGCTGATCCCTCCAGTCCCCCTCGCGAGGCGGGTCGCGCCAGCGGTCCTCGCGAGGTTGGTCACGCCAGCCTGGACGTGGGCCTCGGTCTTCCCAGCGTCCCGGGTTCCTTCCTCCTCCTCGGCCGTAGCCCCGGTCAGCACGGTCAGGGCGTCGGCCGACTCTTCCTTCTCGCACGGCGTGGAGTTCTTGGCATTCATTGGTGTTGTGGGTGTGGAGGTCGTGGTACACGCAGTACCGGCTGCCCCTGGAGGATTCAGGCAGATCCTTGCCCCGCTTGGCGTCCGGTTCTGCCGCGAGCACGACAGCCCCCTTGCGCTTCACGTCCTTGGCCTTGGGCTTCTTCTCTTCTGGGTCTGCGGCAGGCAGCTCGAGGAGGAAGAGGCGTCCCTTCTCAGCTCTGACGCACTTGGTCGCCAGGTTGAACAGCTCCAGGGAGGTGCAGAGGTCTTCATGCATTGCCAGCTCCTCCTTCATCTTGACGTCGCGCACGCCATCGGAGAAGGCTGAAATGATGGCTTCTTCAGACACCCTGGGGATCTTGAGGCGCGCACTGTTGAAGCGTTGGATGTGCTTCTGCAGGGTCTCTCCAGGTTGCTGCTTGATGCGGCGCATGTCGCTCACGGCGGGAGGCCGGTCGCGGGTACCTTGGAAGTTGGCGATGAAGCGAGTACGCATCTGGTCCCAGGAGGAGATCGTGCCTGGGGCCAGGTTCAGGAGCCAAGTGCGAGCACCTTCCTTTAGTGCCATGGGGAACCAGTTCGCCATGACCTTCTTGTCCCTGCTGGCAGCTTTGATTCCCAGCTCGTAGAGCTGGAGGAACTCCGTGGGATCAGTTGTGCCGTCGTAGCGAGGAGGCAGGTCCGGCTTGAACTTGCCGGGCCACGCGACGCTACGCAGCTCGGGGGTGTAGGCGCGGCAGCCAGCGGTGGCCGCGGGAGGTTTTGGTTGAGGGAGAGCTTGGCCTTGCGGGTCCCCTTGCGCTGCAGCTGGGAGCAGCGCGGGGTCTTGACGTGCCGGAGCTGGAGCAGGGTCTCGGCGAGCTGGGGCTGAGAGCGCCCGGGCGGCCTCTTGCGGTCGCGGGACTTCTTGGCAGCTCCGTTCCTGCTGAGCCGGCGCATGACGGAGTGGGTTCCGCCCAGGAGCTGCGCGCCTTGGGGCCATGGCATCTTCTTGGAAAGGTGGCGGCTGGAACGCCCCCGGGGCTTCATTGCCTACGCGGGGCAGAGTGCGGCGTAGTGGTGCAGAAGGCGCGGGAGAGCCCCTTGCGGTGCGGACGAGCTCGGCGACGCGGTCGAGCCACTCCTCGTAGACGTCATCGATGGGGCGGTAGCGCAGGAGCTCGTTCACCGTGAGGAGCGCAACTCGAGCCTCCAAGGGCGCGCGCAGCGCGTGCGACGAAGAACCGGCTGGGGTGAGCGACGGAGTGGCGGTGCGGCCGTCCCGCCGCACGGACGGGTGCTGAGAGGACGCTTGCTGCTCGTTCCCCACCGGGCCGGTGGCGGCATTGACGGCGGGCGACGGGGAACGACGAGGACGCCCACCGACAGGGGCCGTCTGGACGGCGCGGGAAGCGATGACGGCCCGGCGCTCGGCGCAGGCCCGACGAGCGTCAGACATGGATGCGGTGGTCGGAGGAGAGCGAAGCGGTGGAAGACTGATTCTGGCGCACCCCTACCTGGCGCGCCAAATGTCGGATTCTGGGGTTCCGGCAGACCCTTAAGGTTCGAACTCTGGGGTGCGCACGGAGATCGTGCCCTCCATCTCTCCGTCTCGTAAGGATCTAATCTACAGCAGGAACAACACAAGAGACACAGGGTTTATACTGGTTCGGGCCACCATTGTGGTGTAATACCCTACTCCAGTGTGGTGTGGTGGAATGCCTCTTGGGCTGATGAGGAAGAACAGTACAGGGAAGAACGACCTCGCGAGGGTCTGTTCTTGGCTAGGAGATGAACTGCTAGGGGGAGTTCGATCGCCCTTCTCTCTCTCTAGATGCTCGGTTCGATCCTAGCTTCTTCCTATCCAGATGCCTCTACTCTGGGGGTGGCTAGTCCTGTTTATAGGCAAAGGCCCTGGGCCTCTTCCCAAATATTGAGCGGGAAGGGCGCCAACAATTGGCCAATTTGAAGGGGAACATCTGGTACACTTATCCTGACTAAAGTTGGTCTTCGCCTGCCAAAGGCTCTGGTGATGACGCCGGCTTGGGCTCCACGGTGACTTCCTCCTTGTCGTGGAGCTGGTCTTGGTCTCGTTGCACCGAAATGGGTGCCTTTGCTTGATCCTCTCGCCTGCGCTTGCCCCCTTTGCACCAAAGAGGAAAGGGGGGACACTGCGCGGGCTGGCGCCCGCCTGGCACCTTTGGTCGTCATGGCTTGCGTCATGGGCACCTCGTGAGGTACCCCACCTTGATCTCTCCGCCTCCTCGCGAGCCAGCCTAAGGAGGCTGTGCTGGAGGAAGCGCCGTGTCGTCCGCCTCGCGAGGCTTGGCCCCTCGCGAGGGTCTTGAGCCTTGTGTTGATGAAGATGGGCCACGTTGGGCCCCCACTCGAGCCACGCCGCAGGCCGCAGGCAGGCAAGTCTGGGGACCCCCGTTCCCAGAACGCCGGCACCTGCCAGCTGGGACCCACCATAGTGGGAGGCTAACTTGTGGGCCTACTAAGTTGACAGGGACGGAGGGCTTTGTCAACTCAGTCAATATGAACGATTCTAGCTCCAGTGACCGTACGATGTCCATCCAACGGCCTTAGTGCTTCTTCGACCTCTGGTCTTCTTGCTCCAGCCGCCCAAAGCAGCACAGGTCGTGCCGCCTGCTACTGCCTACCGTGGCCGGCCGTGCTCCTGCGGAGGCCTCACCGCCCCCTACTATTCCCACCGCTGGCCAGGCCCTGCGGCGACGGCAGCCTCACACCGCAGCGAACCAGTGAACCCTCGTACTACTCTTCGTGCGGGCTTCCATTGCCGCGTCTTCCCCGGCTCCACGTCGTCCCCTTCCTAGGCCTCGCCGTCGTCCACCGCCCTGGTTCTCTCGGCGTGGCGTGGTCAATGTGGTCAAGGAACGGCTTCCACGGACGTGGACTATACGTGGAGAGGCTAACAGCTATGTCCACGGCCGCAACAAGGAAGTGCCTCCTTATTACGCACAAAATAATTATTCCTCCACATGACAGTGGGGACCCACCGGACGGGCCACCGTATTTCGTGAAAAAAACGTTTCCCCCTAACTGCTGGGACCCACCAGCTACATCTTCGCACGCAAGGAAGTGCGTCCGAAAAAAAACGATTCGCCCCCCTGACTGCTGGGACCCACCAGCTACATCTTCGCCAGAAGGAAGTGCCTGACAGTCGGGACCCACCTGGTCGAAGCGTACGTAGCGTTGTCATTCTGGTCGTGAACGTGTACGTACATACTGGTCGATGTAGAGGCGCGCACGTGTCGTAGTAGAGGCACGCACGTAGCATGTACACATACGTACATCAGCCGGTGTGCAAGAAAGAAAATACGGCCACGTACGTACATACGGGCAGGGTCTCGAACGCCTACTCACGCATACGTATGGCCAGGGCTCGTGTACATGGCGGGGTCGGAACGGAGAAACATCATCGTCTTCGTGTTCATGGGGAGCCAACCGGCTGGGTCGGAATGGAATGTGTTGTTGTGTTCATCGGGAGGGCTTGGACGGAACAGCCGATGGAAAGAGGCCTGGTGTATCGCAGAACGGAGGAAACAGCCTTGTGTTCGACCGGCCATGTTCGAAACGGGATCCTATTCATCGGTAGGGGTCTGGCATACCGCAAAATGGAGGAAACGGACCTCCTACGGTCGAAACGGGGGTCCTGTTGATCGGGAGGGGTGTGGCGTACCGCAAAACGGAGGAAACGGACTTGTGTTGGAGCGCTACGGTCGAAACGGGGGTCCTGTTCATCGAGAGGGGTGTGGCGTACCGCAAAACAGGACTCCATGGGATATTGTTCATCTCCACCATCGACCCCCTCCAGCCTCCATGGGCTATTCATCCATCGTTGACCTCCTCCAGCCTCCACCTGCGACTGTTCATCCACGGGCTCCTGTTCATCCAGCCTCCACCGCGTGCTACTCCACCGGCTACTGTTCAACCAGCCCTCTCCACGGGCTCCTGTTCAACCACCCATCCATGGGCTACTGTTCATCCTGCCCTCCACCGTCTACTGTTCATCCTGCCCTCCATGGGGTGGTCCTGGTCATCCTGCCCTCCACGGGGTCCTGTTCATCCAGCCCCAACCGGCTCGATCGATCGGGGTCATGTTCATCCAGAGGCAACACCACGGGGTCCTGTTCATCCACTCCCACTGGGAACTGTTCATCCAACCCCCCCCCCCCGCAACGCTCACTGTTCATCCATAGGCAGCATCGATCGGCTTCAGTTAGCAGTAGTAGCGAAGGAATCGCTCGATCGGGTTCAGTTAACAGCCATCGATCGATCGCTCAGTAACGCGTAGCCTACAGTGTAATCGCTCAGGTTTAGTTAGAGCCCAACGCCTAGCACCCACGCACATGCGTATATGAGAGAAACACGCATCGCTCGGTCCCGACCACCCACCCTAACCGGGAACACCCCGATATTTTCCTCGCCCTCACTTCTACCACGGGTTTTTCCGTCATGGACGGCCCAAAGAATGTCATGCAACTGCGTCTCCAGCCCGCCCAGGATGAAAAGCCCATTTTCTGTCATGATTTTTTGTCATAGAAGTAGGACCCCACCACATCTATGTTGATACCGTGTTTTGTCACAATTATCGTCATAGAAGTGTCATAAGTATGACATAATTTTTTTTCGTTCGACCCAAAATGTCACGGATGTGTCTTTTTTTGTAGTGAGTGTTGTGTGAATTTTTGTGATTTTTCGGGGTTCGTTTGAACATTTTTATGCATTAACTGAGTTTTCAATGCATTTATGTGCATAATTCAAATTTGAACTACATGTGCATGCTCAAGTGCATACAAATTCGTTGAAAAATCAAATCTTTGTTCTTGGGTGCATGCTTATGTCCCATGCAAGAAATGGGAATGAATTTCATACACCATGGCACCGTTGATTGCCGACAAAACAATGAGATGCCTAGTTTTTAAATTCTAGTAAATCCAAAACTCGTCTGAAATTCATGAAACTTGGCATGCTATCATGGAGCGGCATCAACATGCCATGGTACAAATTTTGTCCCATTTGGGGCAGGTTTGGGTATATGCTTCTCACAAACCGGAGCTTCTCACAACAAGCACGATGGTTTTCGATAGGGAACGTCCCACCTTTGGGGATGAAACGATATCCATTGCCTTGTATTGCTTTCAAGTTTTTTTATCGTGTCAACATAGAACAACAGGAGTGTTGTGTGAATTTTTGTGATTTTTCGGGGTTTGTTTGAACATTTTTATGCATTAACTGAGTTTTTAAAGCATTTATGTGCATAATTCAGATTTGAACTACATGCGCATGCTCCAATGCATATAAATTGGTTGAAAAATCGAATCTGTGTCCTTGGGTGCATGCTTAGGTCCCATGCAAGAAATGGGAATGAATTTCAAACACCAGGGAACCGTTGATTGCCGGCAAAACAGTGAGATGCCTGGTTTTTAAATTCTAGTAAATCCAAAACTCACCTGAAATTCATGAAACTTGGCATGCTATCATGGAGCGGCATCAACATGCCGTGGTACAAATTTTGTCCCATTTGGGGCTGGTTTGGGTATATGCTTCTTAGAAACTGGAGCTTCTCACAACAAGCATGATTGTTTTTGGTAGGGAACGTCCCACCTTTGGGGACGAAACGATATCCATTGCCTCTTATTGCTTTAAAGTTTTTTTCTCGTGTAAACATAGAACAACAGGAGTGTTGTGTGATTTTTTTTGATTTTTCGGGGTTTGTTTGGAAATTTTATGCATTAACTGAGTTTTCAATGCATTATGTGCGTAATTCAAATTCGAACTACATGCACATGCTCCAGTGCATATAAATTGGTTGAAAAATCAAATATGTGTCCTTGGGTGCATGCTTAGGTCCCATGCAAGAAATGTGAATGAATTTCAAACTCCAGGGCACCATTGATTGCCGGCAAAACATTGAGATGCCTAGTTTTTAAATTCTAGTAAATCCAAAACTCGTTTGAAATTCATGAAACTTAGCATGCTATCATGGAAGGGCACCCGAAATTCTGTGGTATTTTTTGTGTCCATTTTGAGAGAAGGCGCACTTGAATAATGACAGCCAACAAAGGCATTTTGAAAAAAAATAGCTACCACTTTAATATCTCAAACATTTGTATAATTCATACCGCGTGTGTTTGGTTAACCATTCATGTGATGCCACATGTCTTGGTTTTAATGGCTATAGGAGGTGCCGTGTGGACAACTGATTGACTGAACGGGAGGCATGCGACCGCAGTCCGGTGCGCAGGCTCACTGGGAAGCGTACAAGCTGTTCAATGCAGGATGTGTGCATCTCTTCAACGCAAACTATTTAGATTATGGTATGCAAATTAAAGCCAGACTTCGGCGCTAAGCCAAGAGACACTGCGATTTGTCAAATATGCAGCTTAAATTCAATATCACCATCTATTGTTTGCAACTAAAATTCAGTAATTAAGCATACATTTCATTCATACTAGAGATTAGTAGTCGTTCTCACCGAGAAGTGAGACAGCCTTGGACTGCCGCCCGCCTCGCTCCCACTGGTCTATATTAATGGCGCCGCCGAGCGGACGCACCCCCCATCCTCGCCACACACACAATTCCTCTCTCTCCGCCCGCATCCTCGATGCCGCTCTGAGTCCTCAAAGCCGTTAGTGTACGAGGATGCCGCCGAAGCGCCCCATTGGAGGGAGTGGCAACGCCGGAGCTGCTGAAGCACCAGAGCACGACGTGAATATGGAGACAGAGGTTCCCGTCCCCGCCGACAAGGTGGAGAACGAGGCTACCAACATGCGGAGGCAGGTCGAGAAAGAACCACAAGCGACTCTAGCAGGCCTAGACTTCAACAACAACCTCCCCGATGATATGTTGATAGTCATCATATCCCTCCTCCCAATCAGAAATCAGGCGAGGACATCCGCTGTTTCACGGTGGTGGCGCACCCTATGGCTCCGCACCCCTGTCGACCTCCTCCACGCCCACAAGCTCTGCCATGGCTATCGCCAAACCTTGGATGCATTCTCCCAGATCCTCGGCAGTCACCATGGCCCAATCAAAGGCCTTATCGCGGGCAAGTTCCGTTCCAATGGCCGGGAGCGAGGCAAGCTTGATGAGTGGTTCCGATCCCGAGCCATAGATTAGCTCGAGAAACTAAGTTATAACGAGGCTGCCAACGTCCGCGCTCCGCTTTGCGCCCACGCTGCGCCTCACCAAGTTCATGAACTGCCATCCCCCCCTTACTGACACGCCCACTCTTTTTCTACCACGACTGAAGCACCTCGAGCTCATCGCCGTCCACATCCCAAAGGATGACATGGAGCGCCTGCTCCGCGGCTGTACTGCACTCGAGTTCCTTCGTCTTCAGGCGATGAATTGGTCGAGTACCTTGCACATCACCTCCAGGACTCTCCGCACTATTTATGTGTGTTGCTGGTGCTGCAACGAGAGATCACAAAAGGTGGACCACAATATGGTCATCCGGGACACACCTTCACTTGAGAGATTACTTGTAGTTGATCAACAAGGTCCAACAAGAATCAATGTCATTTCTGCACCGAAATTGAAAGTGGTGGGCTACTCGTCTATAAAATACTGCAACTTTCAGGTACAACAGTCGCTTTATATACCTCTCCTTCTTGATATCAATGTTGTAACTAGTTTTGAAGATGTATGCTCGTCTTTCATCCAGCGAAGCTTCACCCAGACTCTGGGCATAGTGAAAGTCTTGGCACTAGAATCTGTCATCCCCAACCTGGACCAAGTTTTCAGTTGCGTGAGATGCTTTCCGTGTCTGAAGAAGCTGTATATCGAGGTGATGTTCCTTTCCTGTTAAATGTTAACCATAAGGGAGTTCAATTTTTTGCACCTTTTCCCAAGTTCACAATGACAATGTACTACTATTTCTGAAGGCATTTTGGAGGATTTTAGGACATACACCCCACCCCATATTGGTTGCTTCATCCATATGGTTATAATCGTCCATAAGAATTTCTCCTTTGGATTCATCTGTACTAGTTTTCTTTGGGATTTTTTCATCCAATCCAACCTCTTGTGAAGAAGGCTACATGTTTCTTGATTGTAATCAAATGCCCATGTTAATCATGCCAGATCGAAGATGGCACGTTGGTGCATTTTACCAATCCTACAAACCAAATGGGCGTGTAGCAGTGTTCAAAACTGCATGTAGGCACTAACACGTTCTCTTCTTTTGCAGTGCATATTAGGCCCGGTGGATGATGTTTATAATGACAATCACATTGAATGCCTAGATCTGCATCTCTCAAATATTACTTTGAACTCCTACCGAGGGACCCCTCTGGAGATTACACTCGCCAGGTTCTTTCTTGCCAGAGCAAAGGTGCTGAGTGTACTGACGTTGAACACACATTTAATTAGGAAAGATCAATGGTATGATCAGCAGAGTCGGTTGGTACTGTTGAATGGAAGTGCCTCCAAAAATGCCAAAGTTCATATGGGAATAACATGTGGCAAAGCAATTGGAAATCATTGTGTCAAACCCATACATGACTTGTCAGCGGCTGATCCCTTTTCAGAAATGACGCAACTTGCAATGTTTGAATTTGGGCGTTGTAATCTTTGAATTTGAACCTGGCAATATTTATGGTATTTGTTATATTGAACCGTTTATGTTCTCTTGCCTCAATGCAAACAGTTCATCCGGGTGAACCGCATGTTGTGCATCGCACACACCTTGATCTGGCTGACCGTTTCTTTTGTGTTGCCTAATCACAAACAGTTCATCCGAGTGAACTGTATGCTGTACATCGCACACACCTTGATCTGGCTGACCGTTTCTTTTGTGTTGCCTCATCACAAACAGTTCATTCGAGTGAACCTTATGTTGTACAACGCACACACCTTCATCTGGCTGCTCATTTCTTTTGTTCCTACTCATCGAAAACGGTTAATTGAACTGAACCGTAAGCCCTGAATTGCACACGCAACTAAAATCTGAACCGTGTTTGATGCATCCGTCATCGCAAACGTTTTGCACCTTTTTGACGGTTTTTTACACCATCGTTTGCGATTATTGCATCACACACAGTTTCGTCGAACGGTCTCTGATTGTAGTGCCGCATTAGCAACATCCTGCAGTAGTGGTGGTAGATTCTTAACATCTTCAACTTTAATTCCTTTTTCTTTCATAGATTTATTTGCCTCTTGCATATCTTCAGGACTGAGAAATAGAATACCCCTTTTCTTCGGAGTTGGCTTAGGAAGTGTCCAATCATTTTCATTACTCATATATTATTCATAACAATTCAGCTTGCTCAACAGTTCTTTCCTTGAAAACACAACCAGTAGAACTATCCAGGTGGTCTCTAGAAGCACCGGTTAGTCCATTATAAAAGATATCAAGTATTTCATTTTCTTGAGAGGATGATCAGGAAAAGCATTAAGTAATTGGAGAAGCCTCCCCAAAGCTTTTGGGAGACTCTCTTCTTCAATTTGCACAAAATTAAATATTTCCTTTAAAGCAGATTGTTTCTTATGAGCAGGAAAATATTTTGCAAAGAAGTGACAAATCATATCCTGGGGGCTACACACACATCGTGGAGCAAGAGAATTAAACCATATGTCGGTGCAACAGACCCCGGGTATGTTGCCCAACTGTGCACAAGCACAAGATCAAGATTGGAGCACCAGCTTAAGCCAGAGGTCGAAGAGCCAAGAGACTTGAAGAACCAACAAGCAGCTCGGAGAGATCAGGCCAAAGGAATAGGTTATTGACAAGAGAAGGGCCTCCCTCGTCGGGCAGGTGAGCCCGACAAGGGGCCAGGCCACCACCAGAAGCAAGCAACCAAGACTCCCCGACAGCTCTTGCCGGGGCTTGCGGGGCCTGAACCACCCCGCCAACTACACAAGAACAACCCACGTCGTCAATCAGTGCGGTGTCAAGCCGCAAGATGATTAAGTGGCAGCATTTGCCACATGGCAGCCATCTCCTACTGAAGAAACCCACAGGTGACACCCGTCCAGTGACGTGTCAAGAGAACAGATGCGGAGCTGGCAAGATAAGCCCAGCAGTCCTTGTCGGGCAGCTAGCGATGTGACGCTAAGTGGTGCATTTAATGCACCCTATCTTCCCGCAGAGTTAGGTATGATAGCACTGTTTTGCCACTGTGGTGACCCCTTAATCTATAAAAGGAGGCACATGGCGTTCATAGGAGGGGGTTAGAGGATTGGAAACGGGACAAGCCCAAGCCACCATACGCTTGTGGTCACCATAGCCCTGAGGCAGGCCTTGCCGGGCAAGTGTACCATGCACCACCACGTTCATTTCCACCATCAATCCATCAAAGCAGGAGTAGGGTCTTACGCCTTGCGGCGGCCCGAACCTGGTTAAATTGCTTGTGTGCTCTCTGCCGTGCTGCCGCGCGCTGGTCTGCTCTTTGTGAAACGCGACGTCCCCCGCTGAACCAACAAGGGGCCGCCCGGTCCCAAGGTGGCCACGGATATCCTACGACATCTTTGGCGCGCCAGGTAGGGGGCTCGCTTGTGCGAACCTGAGAGCGTGCGCAGCGCGTCATCTTCATTGCCATCTTCGTATTCGATGATGCCATCGACCATAGCGCCCAAGAAGAAGAAGTCCGGCCCTTCGGCCCAGCCATCTACCTCAAAGGCTCCGCCGCCTGCGGCCTCAGATGCCGTGGGGGATGTGTGGACAAGTGAGGACGTGAGCGCTGTTGGGGGCGTGGCAGGAGCAGGTGGCGCCATCACCGCTCCCCCTGTGGCAGACACGAGGGCTGAAGGCGTCGGAGGAGAACAGCTTCTGCAGCGTTTCGATGGTCAAGCTCCACAAGGTATGGACGGGAGGGTACTCCGCTCACATCCCCTCCTCCCACCGATGGGCGCAGCCACAACAACGGTGCTCGGTCCGGGATGAACCACCGCCCTCTGGCCGTCCCTGCCATGGGGGCAGTCATGACACATGTGTCTCCTCCCGGGCAAGATGACCCAACCACTGCACCCGTTGGAGCCGCGGACCCTCGAGCGCCATCAGCGCATGACCCTGCTGCCCAGGTGGCCGCCCCACCGCAGCGCGGGCGCGCCACCACCGCCACCGCCGCGGGAACCGTCAGGAGCCAGGCGATGGTTCGGTCGAGGTCATCAACTTCCATGCCAAGCACAACACGGAGGCTATGGCGCGGGCCCAGCTGCTACTAAGGTTCCCGCCAACAGCTGAGAAAATGGATGAATGGCGTGCCACCATCCAGAGTCTGCTCAGTATCGCTAAGGTTGGGGGCTCGCGGCCCGCCGGCCCGCCATGACCTCCCCAAGCGACGACGACTGCTCATACTGCTGGCCGAACGGAGGGGGTTGTCCCCACCGTGTAGTCCCCGCCACGGCAGCAGGCCCGGGCGCAGCAAGAACAAGATCTCGACGATGTCTCGATGGCCTCTTCCAACCCTCGATCACGTCCGGGACAACGGCGAACCCCGGAGGATAGGCGGCGGGGAGACACGCGACGACCTCTCGAAGACCCCCGCCAGACTGACGGGTGCGACGGCCTCAACATCGACGAGCCTGCATTCAGTGTTGGCGGGTGCCTACCTTTCGAGGTTGGCTACCCTGCCTTTACACGCGAGCTATGGCAAGTCCGTTGGCCATCCGTCCGCATGTTCAAGCCAGAGATGCCCGAGAAGTACGAGGGGAGACTGAACCAGGCAGAGTTCCCGAGCATCTACACCATCGCTGTTCATGCTGCTGGGGGAAGAGACGAAAAGGTGTTCACCAACTACTTCCCATTGGCTCTCAAGTCCAACGTGAGGTCTTGGCTCATGCACTTGCCAGAGAACTCCATTTAATCATGGGCAGTCCTGTGCCACGAGTTCATCGGTGCCTTCACCAGTGGCCACCAGGAGCCCGGCAGGCCCAGCGACCTACAGCTTCTCCAGCAGAAAGAAGGAGAAACTCTCTGTAAGTATTTACAAAGATTCAGTAAAGTCCATATGAATATTCCGAATATCCATTCTGCAGCTGTTATAGCAGCCTTCTAGTCCAATGTGCGCAACCGTCGCATTCGTTCTAAGATGAATGTGCGGTTGCCCAAGACTGTGAAGGAGCTGTACACAATAGTGGATAAGTGTGATCGGATAGAGGAAGGTAGGAAGTTGCCCGGGGAGGAGGATTGCATCAATGTTGATTTAGAGGAAGAAGATGAATCAACCAGTCAAAGAAAGGGCAAGAAGCGCAACAAAAAGCCGAGAGATAAGACAGTGATGACTGTGGAAGGTTCTGGCACGCCTAGTACCGACAAGAAGGCCAAGGCTGAGGCCCCCGGCAAGGAAGTTGTCGTGTGCACTGCCCGCCGGGAAGCCGCTGTCGCAGGAAAGCCGAGAAAGGTGATGGGTTGTACTGCAAGATCCACTGGACCAAGGGCCACGACCTTCATGAATGTTATCAAGTTGAGCAACTTGTCAAGAGACAGAGAGCAGAGTATGATAAGTGTGATAAGGAGAAAGGTCAGAATGCCACTGGCGGAAAGGGCCAAGGCGGTGAAGCAAACTGCCCCGGCAAACCCTTTCGGAACCAAGGAAAACCCGCCAGGGGCCAAGAGAAGGAAACTTGTGATGATTTGAGTGATGAAAGGAATGAAGAGGAAACCAGTGAGCTGGAATTTCAGAGGGCCACTGACGCCCTATGCATTGATGGGGGTGCGTATTTGCACTCCTCCCATCGCCAGCTCAAGCGATGGGCATGAGAGGCCAATACTGTGGAGCCCGCGCCAGAGGCCCAGAAGCCGCTTAGATGGCCCCGCACGCCCATCATCTTTGATGAGGAGGACCACCCTTGCCGCACCACTGCGGTAGGGTGTTTGCCGTTGTTGGTCTCCCCAACAATTCGCAACCTCAAGGTCACAAAGATGCTAGTGGATGGCGGGGCCGGGTTGAACCTGATTCCCCCAGCAGTTATTAACAAGCTTCAGATAGGAGAAGAAGAACTGGAGGTTACCGACATGTTCCAAGGAGTCAATCCCGGTAGGAGCCGTCCCAAGGGAAATATTACGTTGCCGGTGCCGTTTGGGGGAGAGCTGAACTATAGGACTGAGAAAATTGTGTTTGATGTGGTTGAGCTCCCCCAGCCGTATAATGGGATTCTGGGATGACCGGCCTTGGCCAAGTTCATGGCAGCATCCCACTATGGTTACAACACCTTGAAGATGCCTGGGCCGTTGGGAGTCATCACCATCCCATCAAATAAGAAGGATGTGATTATCTGTGTGGACAGGATGTATCGGGATGCCGTCGCAGCGGAGGCTGTGGCAGCAATGGTCCCTGCCAAGGAAAGCAAAGGAAAGAAGAGGGATTGTAGGACCTCCGGCAAGGAGTCCGAGAAGCATGCCCCCTCCAAGTGCACAACACCCGCTGAGGACATGCCAGAGTGTTCCAACAACAAGAGATCCAAGGTTGTAGCACCCCAAGTGAAGAAGGTCCTGGCGGGGCCGGCTTGTGTTGATGGTACTTTCACCATCAGCGCCACCCTTGATGACAAATAGGAAAGTACGCTCGTTGCCTTCCTACAGGCGAATATTGATGTGTTTTCCTAGCAACCATCTGATATCCCCGGTGTTCCCAGGGAGGTAATCGAGCACCACCTTGCTGTCTGCCGACATGCCCGACCCGTCAAGCAAAAAGTTAGGAAGCAAGCCTTGGAGCGGCAGCAGTTCATTGCCGAGGAAATCAAGAAGTTAGAGGCAGCTGGATTGGTCAGAGAGTACTACACCTACAATGGTTGGCTAACCCTATGGTAGTTCGGAAGGCGAATGGGAAATGGAGGCATTGCATTGATTTCACAGATCTCAATAAGGCTTGCCCGAAGGGCCCATTCCCCTTACCGCGCATCGATCAGATTGTGGATTCTACTTCAAGGTGCGACCTGCTCTCTTTTTTGGATGCTTACTCCGGATATCACCAGATCTTCATGTCCAAAGAAGATGAGGAGAAAATATCGTTCATCACTCCATGTGGTACATACTATTTTGTCTGCATGCCTTTCAGATTGAAGAGTGCCGGGTCCACTATTGCAAGAGCAGTACATATTGGTTTTGAGCCACAACTACACAGAAACATAGAAGTATATATGGATGATATTGTGGTCAAGACCAAGGATAAGGCCACCCTTATCCAGGATTTGGAAGAGACATTTGCTAGTTTGCGCAAGATCTACTTGAAGCTTAACCCGGAGAAGTGTGTGTTTGGTGTTCCCTCCGGCAAGCTACTTGGATTCTTCGTGTCCCATCGGGGGATTGAAGCCAACCCCCACAAGATCAAGGCCATTGAGCAGATCCAAGCACCAAGGACAGTTAAGGATGTGGGGCGCTTGACAGGGTGCGTTGTCGCGCTAAGCAGATTCATTTGCAAGTCTGCCGAGCGTGCCCTGTCGTTCTTCAAAATTTTGAAGAAGGCAGGGCCTATGAAGTGGACCCCAAAAGCAGATACAGCTTTACAGGAGTTGAAGCCCTACCTATCGTCTGTACCTACCTTGGTTGGACCCAAACCTCAAGAGCCGTTACTGCTTTACTTGGAGGCAACCAACCAGGTGGTCAGTGCAGCCTTGGTAGAACAGCGAGAAGTGGATAAAGCAAAGAGTGGCCAGTCCGCGGCATAATCAGAAGAGGATTAGAACAACAATAAGCATGGCAAAAAGTGCAACCCCAAGGACGCGGAAAGGAAGAAAGTGGTGCAACGCCCATTATACTTCGTCAGCTCCTTGTTGCAAGGGGCTAGATCGAGGTACTCTGGTGTGCAAAAGTTGATCTTTCGCCTCGTCATGGCCTCAAGGAAACCGCGCCACTACTTCCAAGCCCATGAGATCACGGTTCTTACTCGCTTTCCGTTGCAGAGGACTCCGAAACCCTGAGGCTATTGGAAGAATAGTGGAGTGGGCTTTGGAGTTATACAGCTTTGGTTTGAAGTTTGATAGCACTTCAATCATTCAAAGCAAGGCGCTGGCAGAGTTTATTGCAGAATGGACACCAACCCATCGTGAGGAAGCAATAGAAATAGCTCTCCCCGGCAAGGAATCACCCCAAGAATGGATTATGTATTTTGATGGTGCTTTTTCCCTACAAGGTGCAGGAGCTGGTGTGCTTCTTGTTTCCCACTTCGGGGAGCACCTAAAGTATGTCATCCAAATGCACTTTGCCCGGGAAGAAGCCACCAACAATATAGCTGAGTATGAAGGGCTCCTTGCCGGGCTCAGGATTGCAGCAGAATTAGGAATCAAGAAGTTGATCATTCGAGGAGATTCACAGTTAGTGGTGAGACAAGTCAACAAGGATTACCAAAGCCCATTGATGGAAGCATACGTTGAGGAAGTAAGGAGGTTAGAGGAGCGCTTTGACGGGTTGCAAACAGAGCACGTACCCCGTGCAAAAAACAACATAGCTGATCACCTGTCAAAGTGTGTTGCGTAGAAGCTTCCTGTGGAACCAGGAACTTTTGTTCTCCACCTCTCTCAACCCTCCGTATAACCAACCAAAATGGCCCGGAAAAGGAGAAAGTTGGACTACGGTAAGCCTCTCCCGATCGAGCCATCTGCTCCCGGCAGAGACCCTGCCGGAAACAACTCCTCACAGCCTACTGGACCACCCCCTCCAGCCGGGCCTATGGACCCCGCGAACGAGGCCGGTGCTCCCATAGCTGAGGAGGTGCTGCCAGTCCTTGTTGCCGAGCCTCAGGCTCCAACTTGGGCAAGGCACATTGTCCGCTTCCTCCAAACCGGAGAATTCCCCGGCGACTCAGACAAAGCTGAGAAAGTAGCCCGGAGGGCCAGTAGGTATTAGTTTGTCGATGACACTATCTACAGAAGAGGCCCAACGGTGTGAAATTGATGTGTGTCTGCTGGGAGTACGGAAAGGAACTGCTGGTTGAGATTCACAGAGGAATATGCGACTCACACATTGGATCAAGGACATTAGTTGGGAAAGCATTCCAGCAGGTATTCTATTAGCCCACAGCCCTCCAAGACACAGTTGAGCTCGTCACGACATGTGAAGCCCGTCAGTTCCATTCCAAGAAAACACACCTGCCAGCCCAAGCTCTTTAGACAATACCTCTGTCATGGCCATTTTCAGTCTGGGGGCTCGATATCCTCGGCCCCTTCCCCCGAGCAATCGGGGGCTTTGAATTCTTGTTCGTTGCCATCGAAAAGTTTACAAAGTGGCCAGAAGTGACTGCCGTGAGGAAGGTGACTGCTCAGTCAGCTATCAAGTTCTTGAAAGAATTGGTGTGTCGTTTTAGAGTTCCGGCAAGGATCAACACTGACAATGGCACCCAATTCGCGAGCCACGCCTTCATGCAATATGTTCAAACCCTCGGATGCAAGATCCCATTTGCCTCTGTCGCACCCCCCCGGAGCAATGGACAAGCTAAGAGGGTGAACGCTGAAGTGCTTCATGGACTCAAGACAAGGACTTTTGATATGCTGCAGAAGCACGACATGCGGTGGACCGAGGAGCTACCGGTAGTTCTCTGGTCCCTTAGAACGACACCTAATCGAGCTACCGGGCAGACTCCCATCTCCTTGGTCTACAGGGCAGAAGCAGTTATCCCCATGGAACTCATTTACGAGTCTCCTCGGGTGCTTGCCTATGATGAAGTAGCGCAAGATCAGCAACGGCGTGACGACGCTGTGCTACTCGAGGAGAACCGTCTCCGGGCTGCTACGCGTGCCGCACGCTATCAACAAGCCCCGCGTCGCTGTCACAGCCGCAGGGTTCGAGCCCAGTATTTTGAGGAAGGTGACCTTGTCCTTAGGCGCGTTCAGTCCGCCAAGGGTACACGCAAGTTATCACCGAAGTGGGAAGGCCCTTATCGGGTAGTACGAATCTCCAGACCCGGCGCAGTCCGTCTGGAGACCGGAGATTGCACACCGTCGCAAAACTCATGGAACATTGAGCATCTCCATGAGGTCTACTCGTAAGGTGCAGAGCCTGCCGGGCCCTGCCCGGCAGCCACCCATTGTACATGGCATAGCCGAAGTTGCATCTAACCCCTTGTACAAGCCGGGGCGATGACCCCGTGCAAGAGAAAATAAAGAAGCGTTGTAGGGGGGGCAACTAAGATTGCATGGATGCACAACCACACCCAGATCATTGCATAAGCACTTCATGAGCATTTGCATATGCATATAGATAGGATTGCATCCTGCATTCATTCTCATCTACATGGAGTTGCAGGTTCTTGCTGTGAACCTGGCTTCGACAAAGGACGAGAAGATTGCACGACACGGTGATCCCCGACAAGCCAAACATATAAGTTCACCTCTTGTCCATCAGTATTCTGTAAAGCTACAACTTTGCATGAGAAAACCTCGCCTCCCTCTTTGAAACTTAGGTGCTCCCATCCATGACTCGAACGCTACTTCAGTCAAGGTGGTCGCAGTGGCCTTTGGGTAAAAGGAGTTGGCGGGGGGCTAGCCCCTCTGTCTGTTCCCCGACCGACAGAGCTCTCCGGCAGACAAAAGAGGGTGCCGGTGGGATATCCTGCCTGGGAAAACTCGTTTATTCTATTAAAGAAGCACTTTGCCTCTGCATGGACATAGACATGCGCGAGTTCCCGACAAGATCCATCTTTTTCATTCCTATGCAGTTACTAGTACAAGCATTATAGAATACAAAGATTGTTGGATTTCGGGTTCCGGCAGACCCTTGAGGTTTGAACTCTGGGGTGCGCGCGGAGACTACGCCCTCTACCTCTCCGTCACGCAAAGATCTAAACTACGGAAAGAACAGCACAAGAGACACAAGGTTTATACTAGTTCGGGCCACCATTGTGGTGTAAAACCCTACTCTAGTTTGTGGTGTGGTGGATTGCCTCTTGGGCTGAAGATGATGAACAATACAAGGAAGAACAGCCTCGCGAGGGTCTGCTCTTGGCTGGGGCGATGAACTGCTAGGAGGAGTTCAGCCGCCCTTCTCTCTCTCTCTGATTTCTCGATCCCTTTCTCGATGCCTCTACCCTGGGGGTGGCTAGTCCTATTTATAGGCAAAGGCCCTGGGCCTCTTCCCAAATATTGAGCGGGAAGGGCGCCAACAATTGGCCAATTTGAAGGGGAACATCTGGTACACTTATCCTGACTAAAGTTGGTCCTCGCCTGCCAAAGGCTCTGTGGTGACGCCGTCCTGGGCTCCACGATGACCTTCTCCCCACCGTTGGACTGGTCTTGGTCTCGTTGCACCGAAATGGATGCCTTTGCTTGATCCTCTCGCCTGCGCTTGCCCCCTTTGCACCAAAGAGGAAAGGAGGACACTGCGTGGGCTGGCGCCCGCCTGGCGCCCTGGGTCGTCATTGCTTGCGTCATGGGCACCTCGTGAGGTACCCTGCCTTGATCTCTCCGCCTCCTCGTGAGACAGCCTGATGAGGCCGTGCCTAAGGAAGTTCCGCGTCGTCCGCCCCGTGAGGCTTGGCCCCTCGCGAGGGTCTTGGGTCTTGTTGATGAAGATGAGCCATGCCGGGCCCCCATTGAGCCACGCCGCAGGCAGGCAAGTCTAGGGACCCCCGTTCCCAGAACGCCGACAGTAGCCCCCGGGCCCAAGGCGCGCCCGGACTTGGCCGTGCTGAGAGGCGAAAGGGCAAGGGCGAAGCGCCGCGGGCCCTAACAGCCTGCGGCCTTGGGCGCCGCGTGGCGGTTGATTGGACACGAGTGCTTCAGCAACCGCGCAGGTTGATAAAGGAGCGGCATCTGCCCAGGCCTTGCCTTCCGCTTTCTCCGGTTGCTGCTCAGATCCCCTTTCTTGCGCCTCCCCTTTCTTCCTCCAAATTTCCAGATCTACTCCGACCGCGTGACCTAGGAAGCCATGGCGCCTCGTCAGTCTCCGGCCGAAGCTTGGTACTCGTCTGCTCTGGACTTGCCGAACGTGTCGGAGGCGGGCTTTGCTCGGTTGCGCCGGATGGCGGCGGCGTAAGGCATCGACGGGGAGAAGGTGTTCAAGGCCGGCTCCGCCACCCTCGAAGGCCGAGGGAGCACCTTTTATCCTCTCTTCGTAAGCTCCTTTGCTGCGGGCCTGGTGCCTCCCTTCTCCGAGTTCTTCTTCTCTGTCCTCCGCCATTACAACTTACAGGCTCTGCATCTCCACCCCAACTCCGTGCTTCTCCTGGCGATCTTCGCCTATTACTGCGAGGCTCACGTAGGGGTGCAGCCCTCAGTGGCTTTGCTGTGCCACTACTTCTCCCTCTGGGTCTCTCGCGGTTCTCCTTCCGCGTGCGCGAGCTTCGTCGCGTACGGCGGCACCATTGCCATTTCGAATCCCGGAAGAGGATTGAGGACTTCAGGAGCAAGTGGGTCTTGGCAGATGCTGGGCGCATCCACCCTTGGCTGATCTTGCCCGCGGAGCCGCCCGCGAGCTCCAGCGACTGGTGCCAAGCGGAGCTCACGGATCCCCGCGCGAGGCTGGTGTTGGAGAAGATGGACCTGAAGCCGACCAGCGTGGCGGCGGCGAAGCTGACCGGTGCGTCGCTGCTGAAGGAGTTCCTGGACTACCAGCTGGCTCCGCTTCGGCAGTACTCACCTCCGATGTGGAGGCCTCATCCGAGCCCCGCGGCCTTGGGCGACGAAGATCTGGCCGCGGTCCTCCAATCTCTGGTCGGGGGCGAGGTGGCAAGGTTGGAGGGCGCGCCCACGCCCTTATTCCTCCGCGACGACTGGGAGCAGGTGGTGGAGTCCATGCCCGTCTTCAACGGGGACGGGCCCGTGCCCGTGGCGGCTCCCGAGGGGCTGGTGGACGTGTCCTCTGGCGACTCCGGCGAAGAGGAGGACGAAGAGGAGCGGGAGAAAGGGCCTAACTCCGAGGCGACCGATGGAGAGTCGAGGGCTCCCCTCCCCCAGCGCAGGTCCCGCACTCTCCGCCTTTCTTTGAGTGATGATGACGAGGATGGAGACGAGCAGGTCGGCAGGAACTTGCCCCTGATCCCGAAGAAGGACAGGACCGGGCTGATCTCCCGCGGGTCTGCCCCTGCCCCGAGGCAGTCTGCAGACGCGCCTTCTGCTTCCGAGGTTGACCCTTCCAGCCGGCTGTCAGGCTTCAAGTTTGGCCGGAGGCTGCCCGAGCTCACCGGCGATGACCCATAAGTGCTTGATCCTTGTCTTTATTCCTCGTCCTGCAGCTGAGGCTTGATGTTCGCATCTCTTGAATAGGCTGGCGCCCATGGCGAAGAAGCCGAAGGGGGCTCCTAAGGATCCATCCGCGGCAGCGCCTCCGCCTGCGGAAGGAGATGACCGCGACGCACGGGCTTCTCCTGCCCGGTCATCCTCGCGTGGCCTGGCTGAGCTGGCTGGGGCGAGCTCAGCCCCCATGGCCCAAGTGACTCCTGAGGTGCCTTTGCCTACTGCCGCCGCCACAGTCGTTGGGGCACACCAGACTCCGCCTCAGGATGTTGTGGTTTTGCTGCCGGTACCTTCTCCTCCTGCTCCACCAACTGCTGCTTCTCCAACTCCTCCTGCCGTCCTGGAGCGTGCTGTTGTTGGACTGGACCGGCTGCGGCAGGATCTTCTTGGCGCCGACCCTCGCCTGGTGGCCGGGCGCTTGGAGCTGGCTTCAGGATGGATTCCCTCCGACACCTCGATTCGGGCGGCGCTGGTTCAAGCCTCGACGGCCTACGACGAGGAGAGGCAGGCCGTCCTTGAGACGAAGGCTGCTAGTGACGCGGCTCTGGGGGAGGTGGTTGAAGTCCGTGGTCGCTGCAAGGCGCTAGAGGACGAGCTGCAAGGCCTGCAGGACTAGCTTGCGGAAGGGTCCTGACTTCGCCAGGAGCAAGAAGAAAATGTGAAGGTTCGCGAGGCGGCCATCGAGGGCCGGGAGGCTAAGCTCAAGAAGCGCCGCGACCACCTAGGCGCGCTGAAGAAGGAGTTGGAGGCGACGAAGGTCGAGCTGGACAGCAAGGCCCAGGTTCTTGCCGAGGATCGCGTGGCCTTCGCGGACATGGAGAAAAAAGCTCGTTCTTCGCTGAAGACGCTCTATGAGAGCGGCCTGGAGAGCCCGTTGGCTGGCGCCAAGGACGACCCCGCCAAGCTGCTTCCCTTCCTGGTTCATGCCCTTGAGGATGTCGCCCTTGGCCTTGGCCCCACGGCCGAGGCCGAGGCGCGTGTCCTGTCTTCCGCTGCGCAGACGCGGATCTTCACCCACATCTACCTTCGCGACCCCAGCGTTGACCTCGACAGCCTGTTGGAGCCAGTAAGCGGTGAGGGTGCTGCTGCCGCTGCCGAGGCCGTGAAGGGTCGCGCGGAGGCTCTGCTGGGGAAGTTCCGGGCCTTCAGCACCAAGCTGAAGCAAGGCGCTGCCGACCCTACTGCTCCACGAGGCGAAGCCACTCCGCGCTGCCCCACCGCCGACAAGTGACTCCGCTACTGTTTCTGTCCTGCTTTTAATTCCTGCACATGTATCATGCCTCGAGGAGGCGTTTAAACTTGCGTTTGGTATCGAGACGACAGTATGGACTGTAATATTTGCTTTTAAGTTCCTTGAATTTTATGCTTTTCCTCCCTACTTGCTTGTGTTCTACGCCGACAGAGCCCGGCCCCGCGCGTACCTTACCCAGCATTAGCCCCGACCGGAAACCAGGACGGGACCAAAGGAGTGAGGGGCTACGTGACAAGTTAGGCTCCTGAGTCGCGATGCTCAGGAGTCCCCCTTGGCACACGAACAACAAGTAGGGAGGTGTTATGTAGGTGGATCTTCCGTTCTACGTCTGTAGAGTCCGGCCCCGCGCATACGTCACCCAGCGCTAGCCTTTCGGAACTAGGGAGTGAGGGGCTACGGGACCAATTAGTCTCCTGAGTCGCGATGCTCAGGAGTCCCCCTTGACACGCGAACAGCAAATTGTAAGTGGTTGTGCCTTTCTATGTCTGCAGAGCCCGGCCCCGCGCGTACCTCACCCAGCGCTAGCCTTTGGGAACTAGGGAGTGAGGGGCTACGGGACCAGTTAGGCTCCTGAGTCGCGATACTCAGGAGTCCCCCTTGACGCTCAAACGGCCTTCGTACCTTGGCTCCGCTCAGGGAGAGACGCGTGACGAACCAAGCCCGGGGGGCCTGGCTGGGTGGCGTGCATCTGGGCGTGACCCAGGCGCAGCCCCCATGCCCAGCCCCCTCGCGCGGCACTCCCGGGGGAGGCGTTGCGATGGGGCCAGACACTGAGCTCTGGGCTCCCTGAGGTTGATGCGGCCCGGGGGCCACCCTCAGTTGTTTATCACCAGCGCGGAGCATAGCGCTGCCGTATGTGTACGAGCATAGCCGCTCCTCGGCCGTGTCGTCAGCCAGCGCGGAGCATGGTGCTTCCACTTGTATGTGGGAGGGGGCTCCCCTCCGGGAGGAGCCCTCGGGGCGTGTACAGCCCCGCCCTGACACGTGGCCGGCACGGTAGGGCTAGGTGAGGTGTATCTGGGCACCCGTGAGCCAGCGCGGGACTCACGGGGCCCTACCTCTAGGCGGGTTGCGCCTGGCACTGGGCCTTATCTTGTGACGTGTTCCTGCAAATTTGGTTAGATGCCGGCACTCTACGTCCTCGGGTCCCGGCCCTCAAGCTGGTCTCAGCCGTCGCTGGTATGCCAGGTCGCGATGCCGTGGACAAGGCCAAAGGGTGAGGGTTGGAGTGCCGGTAAGAGCCCTGAGTCGCGATGCTCAGGTACCCCCCCCTTTAACGTGCAAGTGGTCGACATGGAGAACAAGGGGTTGTTGGATCACGGGGTCCGGCAGACCCTTAAGGTTCAAACTCTGGGGTGCGCGCGGAGATCGTGCCCTCTACCTCACCGTCTCGCAAAGAACTAACTACAGGAAGAACAACACAAGGGACACAGGGTTTATACTAGTTCGGGACACAATTGTGGTGTAATACCCTACTCTAGTTTGTGGTGGGTGGATTGCCTCTTGGGCTAATGAGGACAAGGCCATTACTCTGGAAAATGAGAGACGCAGCTTGGAAGATTTCCGCAAGCGAAAAAGGGACCAGACTAACCATGCTCGCAATCACCGAAGCAAGACAGATTTTCAAAAGGGTGGGACTCACAAATCCTCGTCCAATGTCTCACGCCCAATCAAGAATTTTCATGCAAGGGAGAAGGAGTTCACATATCGCCCAGGCGTTACTTGTTACGCCTGTGGAGAAGAAGGGCACTATGCCAAGCAGTGTCCCAAGCCTAGAAACTCAGCCCCAAAGCCGAACAACGGCGGCAATAATTCAGCGCCCAAGCGAAACAATTTCAATCCCAACAACAACCACACGAAGGGTCATCTGAACCACGTAACCAAAGAGGAGGCACAAAATGCTCCAGATATCATACTCGGTATGTTTCCTGTGAACACAATACCAGCAATGGTTTTGTTTGATTCTGGAGCTTCTCACTCTTTCATTTCGAAAAGTTTTGCTTTGCAAAATAATTTTTCGATGCTTCCTTTGGAAAAATCCATGATCATCAAGTCCCCTAGGATTCAGCAAGTCACTCAGAGTTACTGTTAGGATGTGGTTATTAAGTTCGAAGGATTGGAGTTTCACGCCAATCTTATTATGTTGGAAAATAAAGGACTGGATGTCATCCTAGGGATGGACTGGCTAACCACCAACAAGGGTTTTATTGACTGCTTCAACCGGACCGTAATTCTCACACACCACCACGGGAAGACAATAAGAGTGTCAGCCAAGGAAAGAAAAATACCCCGGCAACCGAGATTAAATAAGGTGGACGTTTCTGAGCTAAACAAAGTTCCAGTGGTATGAGAATTTCCAGACGTATTCCCCGAAGAGCTACCAGGCATGCCACCAGACCGAGAGATAGAGTTCAGCATTGAGCTAGCACCAGGAACCACCCCCATATACAAGAAACCATACCGAATGGCACCATCCGAGTTGGTTGAGTTGAAGAAACAAATAAAGGAGTTGCTGGACAAAGGATACATTCGAGCCAGCTCCTCACCTTGGGGATCACCAATTTTATTTGCCAAAAAGAAGGATGGAACACTGAGATTGTGCGTAGACTACCGAGCACTTAACTTGGTCACAGTCAAGAACAAATACCCGATGCCACGGATAAATGATTTGTTTGATCAACTCGCTCAGGCCAAGGTATTCTCGAAAATTGACTTAAGGTCAGGATACCATCAATTAAAAGTGCGAACAGAAGATATCCCCAAAACAACATTCACCTCCAGATATGGGCTATATGAGTTCACAGTAATGCCATTTGGATTAATGAACGCCCCCGCATATTTTGTTCACCTCATGAACAAAGTATTTATGAAGTTTATGGACAAGTTCATTGTGGTATTCATCGACGATATTCTGGTATACTCCAAGACACCAGAAGAGCACGCGGAACATCTCAGAATTGTGCTAGGAGAACTCAGGAAACATCAATTGTATGCCAAGTTCAGCAAGTGCAAATTTTGGCTAAGACAAGTAGGCATTCTAGGCCACGTACTGACCCAAGACGGTATCGCAGTGGACCCGGAGAAAGTCAAAGCCGTACTTGGCTGGAAGTCACCAGCCAGTGTAACGGACATACGGAGTTTCTTGGGAATGGCAGGATATTACCGCAGATTTATTGAAGGATTCTCCACCATAGCCAAGCCTATGACGCAGTTACTCAAGAAAGACAAGAAGTTTGAATGGACAGAAGCCTGTGAGAAAAGTTTCCAAGAGCTGAAACAGAAATTAACAACAGCACCGGTATTAATTGTGCCAGACATACACAAGAATTTTGAAGTGTATTGTGACGCGTCCAGAAAGGGTCTCGGATGCGTGTTGATGCAAGAAGGCAAGGTTGTCGCATACGCTTCAAGGCAACTTCGCAAGCATGAGGAAAATTATCCCACTCATGATTTAGAAATGGCAGCTGTCATTCATGCACTCAAGGAATGGAGGCATTTCTTACTTGGAAATCGATGTGAAATATATACGGACCATAAAAGTCTCAAATATATTTTCACGCAGCCAGAACTAAACTTACGGCAACGACGCTGGTTGGAATTGGTAAAGGATTATGATGTTGGTATCCACTACCATCCAGGAAAAGCAAATGTAGTGGCCGATGCTCTTAGTCGGAACCCCAGCTCCGGCGAAAACAGTCTGCAAAGCTTGAGACCCGAATTCCAACAAGAATTTGCCAAACTCAACTTGTTAATGGTCGCAGAAGGCACCATAACAAACATGGAAATACAACCCGACCTTGTGGAGAGAATTAAAGAAGCTCAGCCTGGTCACCCCAACATCGAAGGCATCAAAAGAAAGGTGAGTATGGGCAAGGCCTCGGAGTTCGTCATGGACGATGGAGGAATATTATGGTACGGAGACAGACTCTGCGTGCCAAATATAAAGGACCTCAAACAGCAAATTCTAGCTGAAGCCCACACCGCCCCATATTCAATCCACCCTGGAGGAACAAAGATGTATAAGGATATTCAGGAAAGATTTTGGTGGCACGGTATGAAGAGGGACATAGCCACATTCATTGCATGTTGCGACTCTTGTCAACGCATAAAAGCTGAGCATCAGAGGCCAGTCGGACTACTGCAACCGAACAAAATACCCGAGTGGAAATGGGATGAAATAGGAATGGATTTCATTGTCGGACTACCTCGGTCATGACATGGGAATGATGCCATATGGGTCATCACCGACAGGTTAACTAAGGTGGCACACTTTATTCCAGTAAAGACGACCCACACCACTCAGAGGCTTGCTAGGATTTATCTCTCCCGTATAGTTTGTCTGCACGGCGTCCCAAAAACTATAATATCCGACAGAGGGACCCAGTTCGTCTCAAGGTTCTGGGATCATCTACAACAGGCTCTGGGAACTCAACTGGCCTTCAGTACAGCATACTACCCCCAGACTGATGGACAAACAGAACGAGTAAACCAAGTTTTAGAAGACATGCTGAGAGCATGTGTCCTCACCTATGGAACCAGTTGGGAAGAAAGCCTGCCATATGCCGAGTTCGCGTACAACAACAGTTACCAGGCCAGCCTGTAAATGGCACCATTTGAAGCTTTATACGGGCGGAGATGTCATACCCCGCTAAATTGGTCAGAGACCGGAGACAGCCGCATTTTCGGCCCAGACATGCTCAAAGAAGTCGAGGAAAAGGTCAAGCTAATCAGAGACCGACTCAAGACCGCTCAAAGTCGACAGAAGAGTTATTACGATCAGAAACACCGTGGGCTCAGTTTCGAACCCGGTGAGTTCGTGTACCTACGAGTATCCCCTATGAGGGGATTGCAACGATTCAAGATTAAAGGAAAGCTAGCACCAAGATTCATCGGACCATTCTGTATAGTGGCACGAAGAGGCACGGTAGCCTACCAGCTAGACTTACCCGAGGAACTATCCGATGTCCACGACGTATTCCACGTCTCGCAGTTAAGGAAGTGCGTAAGCAACCCAGAGAAACAAGTATCCCATGAGAACATTGACGTACAGCCAGACCTCACCTATCGGGAGCATCTAGTAAAAATATTAGAGGAGTCTGAAAGGAGGACCCGACAGAAAACCATCAAGTTTTTAAAAGTTCAGTGGAGCAATCACACCGAGAGTGAAGCAACTTGGGAAAGAGAGGATTTTCTTCGGGCAGAGCATCCGCACTTATTTGAGGATCAGCTAAAATCTCGGGGACAAGATTTTTCCTAAGGGGGTAGGTGTTGTGACACTCCAAAAATTTTCCTTTGGTTTTCAGCAAAACTTTGTTGGTTTTTGAAAAGAGGCCGTTTAAATTTTTTCCCAGAAAACCTCTCTCTTAAAAACTTTCACCCTTGGCAAGGATTTTTATTTACATCCCTTGCAAATTTGGTGTTTGAGATTATGGAAAGTTTTCTTCTGATGATTTTCCTCTCAAATGTATTTTTCTTTGAATATTAATTATTTTCATTTAAAAAGAAAACCCTAAAAGCTTTGGGACTTCTTTCATTTTGATAAAACACCCATGTTTCATATCTTGCCTCATGTGATAAAACCACTCAAGACCTCTTCTTCCTTCTTGGAACAACCTAAGTTCTCTGTTCCAACAAGTCCAAACCATTTTTGGATTTTATTTCATTTATTTTATCTCCCAAAACAATTCTGTCTTTTATTATGAGCCAAAGCAATTTTCAAAGAAAGTACCTCATTGCCTTTGAGTTTTGATCTCAAACCAACTCTTGTGAATTGTCCTTAGCATCCACAACCCAGAACCATCTTGATCCACTCCTCCTCTTTTCAAAATTTTCAAACTTCAGCCTCTGCAAGTTTGGACCAGATTTGCCAAATTTGGTGAAATTCATATCTCATCTTCTCCAAAAATTCCACCAAAATTCAGGCAGCCTCCTGGTGAAATGAGAGGCCACCCCACCAAGTTTCAGCTCAAGGAGAACTCCCTACATACCAAAATCATTCTGTCGAACACCTGGCCGGCACTGTTTCCCTGCATTTTCAGAAAAGTTCAGAGTTTCAGAGTTCAGTGTCATTTTCCTTCGTCAGTGTTCAATCACGCGTCGACAGTGCACCTGGCGCGTGGCGCACAGCTCCTCCTTCCTGTCCGGAGCACCGCACGCACGCTTGGCCGGTTCCTGGCGTCGGTGGCTCACTGGCCCGCCCTCGCCGGCGTCTTCTGCGGCGTCGGGACCTCCCGTGGCGGCCGACAGAGGGCACCCTACGGCACAACGCCGTTCTGCACCGCCCAAGCCACCTGGGAGCTCCGCGTGGCCGTCTCCCTTGCCAGCGCACACATGCAGCACCGTCGCCGTGGCCTGGCACGCGCAGGGCGCGCTCCCTGCTGCCGACGTGCCGCACGGCCGTTCTGTTAGGACAGGTCGTAACCTCCTCCTCCTTGCTGAGTTAGGCACCGGGATGGACTCGTTACTCCATTTAGTCGATGCCCAAGCCCCTAATCCCACTGCCCAACCACAGCGCCGCCGTAATCACTCGCCGGACTTATCCCGTTTGCGGCAACCGCCTCGGGCCGGCTATATATAGCGCTCCCAAGCTCACTCTCGCCCCCGCACACCTCCACCACCTCTCTGGACCCCGCCCAGCAACTGGAAGAGCCCCTAGGGGCCCATCTTCCTCGACTCCGGCCGCCCCGTTCTGCCTCCGCCTCCGTCTCGATCCACTCCGGTGAGGCCGTCCCCGGCGCCCAAACTTCGTCAGCAACATCCTCTAGCTACCAGAGGTCTAACCCCCTCCTCAATTTGCCCTCCGCAGCACTCTACGACGAGGCCCACGACCACCCGAACCGCCGTCCGCCGGAGCAGGAGCCGCCCTCGACGTGGTGCTCGCCGACGACCACCACCACCACCCATCGACGCGGAATGACGCCCTGAACAAGTTTGTAACCTCCGATCCCCCTGCCTCGCCTTGGATCGCCGCCGGCGACCACCGCGGCTCTCGGACACCGTCGAGCTCTGCCGCCTCTTTTGAAATTTCAAACCTGACGGGCGGGACCCGCCTGTCAGCCTCTCTGTCCTTTCTAAATGAACCGTTTTCTGAAAACGTCTTCTGCCAAAATGCGTTTTCCCTCTGGGCCGGCGTATTCTCAGTCGAAGCGTTTTTTGTTTTTATGAGTTAGCCCCTGAGAACTTTCTGTTTCATTACAGAAAGGTCCCTGGACGAAAACACTAATAACTTTTAAACAGAAGAGTATTTTTGATTGATTCGTTTTCTGTCCTCTTTGAAATTTTGTCTAGTTTTTTATCAAATTTATTTTAAAAATATTTGGAGTAATTTTTGTGCACCTCACGGTATTTACGTTAGCACGTATGTTTTTTTATACCGTAGATATCGAGGGAGGTGACGGAGCCGCGAACTTCACCGAGCTAGGCTCCGACTACTCTGAACCAGGCAAGCATGTTTGAACTTTTGATATGATGAGTGTTTTGGCATGTTTGCATTAAGTAGTTTCATGGCATGTTTATGAGCATACCGATAAATGTCATATTACATGCAAAGTTGAGGCAAGTGAAGTTTCGAAATCCATAAGTGGATGGATGTGAGTTTGCATGGCCATGTGTTGGCATGAAAATGGGTAAGATGGTAGTGTTGTAGCATGCCAGTCTTATGCCAGACTGCTTGACTTCAGTGTCAACCCATATCGATCCAGTTCCATCCGTTTTCCTTCCCTGTACTACCACATGTCTTCCGCAAGGAATAGGGCGTAGTAAGTTGCAAACCGCTTTCCTGGTACACACCAAAAGGAGAGGCCGAGATGATGGTTCCATGGCCCTGGATTAAAGCCAGTCATCCGGTCAGGGGGCATGGGTGTTTCCGGTTGGGACCGAGAGGGGGCACCCCTTAGAGCGTGCGTATATAAATTTGATCCCATGCTAATCGAGATTGTGATCTCCCCGTCTCAAAAGTTTTTCTTGGACGATGTCTAGGGTGATTCCTGGCATCGAGAGGTTGGATGGGTGCGTACTGGTTAGCAGTGTTTTCTTCCGAAATACCGTAAACGGAACTAGTCCTTCGTGACTACGGAAATCCGTTGGCTGTGGGAAATTTTCGTACAAACTCTGCCGAGTCATATATTCCTTGAATCATTGATTCTATGTCCAAGTCCGATATTATCTTATCCTGACAAGTGTCAGTTTTGGTGACAGATACTCTGGTGAATCACATGAGTGCTAAGTCTGGTTAAATGTTTATTCCTGTGGATGGACTAACCCGTTTATTATCATGAGTTGATTATTTATTATGATTATTATGTTCCTTATGAAGAAAGCCCTTTCTGTGATGTCGCTCAGACGTCCGACTGCGGCAGTGCTGTTATTTACTTTCAATATAAGCCCTTTCTGTGATGTCGCTCAGACGTCCGACTGCGGCAGTACTATTATTTACTTTCAATATAAGCCCTTTCTGTGATGTCGCTCAGACGTCCGACTGCGGCAGTACTGTTATTTACTTTCAATATAAGCCCTTTCTGTGATGTCGCCCCGACGTCCGACTGTGGCACGCATGCCTTTTATTTTCAGTTTAAGCCCTTTACGTGGTGTCGCTCAGACGCCCGACTGTGGCATGATCTTTATTTATTTGTTCACCTTTCGAGACGTCGCTTCAGACACCCGATCGGTTTCCTATTTTTTTTGTTGGGTTTTCAGGCGGACTACCGCCGATTCCCTTTTTATTTACCTTGTTTACTAAATTGAATGTGCATTGGTAAATTTAATCATGACGCATTCATGCATGCATTTGTTATATCTTACGTCCGAACTGTCTTGCGAGTACTTTCAAAGTACTCACCTGGCTTGTTGATTTGGCCAGATGCTGACGAAGGCGATCTCATGGATGAAGAGTACGATAGCGAGTCCGAAGCCTAGAGGAGTCCCAGTCAGTCTTGTGCGACCCTGGATTTGGTCACTGTATTATATCCGCTTCCGCTACCCGAATAAATTCATCGAGCCTCACCCCGACGCTCGATGAGATGCTAGTTTAAGAGCAGTATTTTTCCACCATCACTTTATTCTCGAGTCAGTAGCATACCACCACACCACTGTGTCATATCTGCCATTATGTATAATTATTGGCGCGCTTGTAATAATTTATTGAGCACCCTTAGCTCGACCCTGTAATATATTTTATGCTACTGGCTTATTGTATCAAGAGATTGTCTACCAGTAAGGAGGATTTTTCCTCCTACTGGACTCAAAAGATCAGTCTTTCAACAAATATTTTTATTGGAAAACCGGCCGTGACACAAACCCCGGGTATGTTGCCCAATTGTGCACAGGCACAAGATCAAGATTGGACCACCAGCTCAAGCCAGAGGTCGAAGAGCCAAGAGACTTGAAGAACAAACATGCAACTCGGAGAGATCGAGATCGAGCCAAAGGAATAGGATATCGGCAAGAGAAGGGCCTCCCTTGCCCGGCGGGCGAGCCCGGCAAGGGGCCAGGCCACCACCAGAAGCAAGCAACCAAGACTCCCCGGCAGCACCTGCCGGGGCTTGCGGGGCCTTAACCACCCCGCCAACTACACAAGTGCGACCCACGTTGTCAATCGGCGCGGTGTCAAGCCGCAAGATGATTAAGTGGCAGCATTTGCCACATGGCAGCCATCACCTACAGAAGAAACCCACAAGTGAGACCCGTCCAGCGATGTGTTAAGAGAACAGATGCGGAGCTGGCAAGATAAGCCCGGCAGGTCTTGCCGGGCAGCTAGTGATGTGACGCTAAGCGGTGCATTTAATGCACCCTGTCAGCCCACAGAGTTAGGTATGATAGCACTATTTGCTATCATATCAGTGGGTAATGACTATTTTGCCATTGTGGTGACCCCTTAATCTATAAAAGGATGCCCATGGCGTTCGTAGGAGGGGGTTAGAGGATTGGAAACTGGAGAATCCCAAGCCACCATACGCTTGTGGTCACCGTAGCCCTGAGGCAGGCCTTGTCGGGCAAGTGTACCACGCACCATCACGTTCATTTCGACCATCAATCCACGAAAGCAGGAGTAGGGTCTTATGCCTCATCGCGGCCCGGACCTGGGTAAGTTGCTTGTGTGCTCTCTGTCATGTTGCCGCACGCTGGTCTGCTCTTTGTGCAATGCGACGTCCCCCGCTGAACCAATAAGGGGCCGCCCGGTCCCATAGGTGGCCGCGGATATCCCACGACACCATAACTTAGCATCACCCTTTAATGAGAAAGTAAATAATTTAAGAATGTAGTAATAGCGAAGTTTTTCCTCATGAGCAAATAGGGTGGCTTTATCATTTAGTTTAGTAAGATGTTCCACAATAGTTTCAGATTCATAACCATGAAAAGGACCAGATTCAACCAAAGTAATTAACTCAGTATCGACAAAGAATTCATAATCCTTATTAGTAACCAAAATAGGTGAAGTAGCAAAAGCGGGATCATGCATATTTGGTTCTGGCACTCAAGGATTTTTCTTTCAGCTTTATCGGATCTCGGGTTCCGGCAAAACCCTCAAGGTTCGAACACTGGGGTGCGTGCGAAGATCTTCCCTTACTGAATCACGCCCTCAACCTCGCTACGATCTCTATGAAGGAAATATGCCCTAGAGGCAATAATAAAGTTATTATTTATTTCCTTACATATCATGATAAATGTTTATTATTCATGCTAGAATTGTATTAACTGGAAACATAATACATGTGTGGATACATAGACAAACAGAGTGTCACTAGTATGCCTCTACTTGACTAGCTTGTTAATCAAAGATGGTTAAGTTTCCTAACCATGGACAAAGGAGTTGTCATTTGATTAACAAGGTCACATCATTAGTTGAATGATCTGATTGACATGACCCATTCCATTAGCATAGCACCCGATCGTTTAGTATGTTGTTGTTGCTTTTATCCATGACTTATACATGTTCCTTTGACTATGAGATTATGCAACTCCCGTTTGCCCGAGGAACACTTTGGGTGCTACCAAACGTCACAACGTAACTGGGTGATTATAAAGGAGTACTACAGGTGTCACCAAAGGTAGATGTTGGGTTGGCGTATTTCGAGATTAGGATTTGTCACTCCAATTGTGGGAGAGGTATCTCTGGGCCCTCTTGGTAATGCACATCACTTAAGCCTTGCAAGCATTGCAACTAATGAGTTAGTTGCGGGATGATGTATTACGGAACGAGTAAAGAGACTTGCCGGTAACGAGATTGAACTAGGTATTGGATACCGACGATCGAATCTCGGGCAAGTAACATACCGATGGACAAAGGGAACAACGTATGTTGTTATGCGGTCTGACCGATAAAGATCTTCGTAGAATATGTAGGAGCCAATATGGGCATCCAGGTCCCGCTATTGGTTATTGACCGGAGACGTGTCTCGGTCATGTCTACATTGTTCTCGAACCGTAGGGTCCGCACGCTTAAGGTTTCGATGACAGTTATATAATGAGTTTATGAGTTTTGATGTACCGAAGGAGTTCGGAGTCCCGGATGAGATCGTGGACATGACAAGGAGTCTCGAAATGGTCGAGACGTAAAGATCGATATATTGGACGACTATATTCGGACACCGGAAGGGTTCTGAGTGGTTCGGGTATTTTCGGAGGTACCGGGGAGTTACGGGAATACGAGGAAGAAGCAATGGGCCTTGATGGGCCTTAGTGGGAAGGACCAGGAGGTGGCGCGCGCCCCTCCCAAGCCCAGTCCGAATTGGACAAGGGGTTTGGGGCGCGGCCCCTCTCTCCCTTCCTTCCCCTCTTTCCCTCTTTCCCCCCTTGACCTAGTTGGACTAGGAAAGGTGGAATCCTACTCCCGGTGGGAGTAGGACTCCCCTGGCGCGCCCAAACCTAGGGCCGGCCTCCTCCCTCCCTTGCTCCTTTATATACGGGGGCAGGGGGCACCCCATGGACACACAAGTTGATCTTCGTGATCGTTCCTTAGCCGTGTGCGGTGCCCCCCTCCACCATATTCCACCTCGAATATATCGTTGCAGTGCTTAGGCGAAGCCCTGCGCCGGTAGAACATCAAGATTGTCACCACGCCGTCGTGCTGACGGAACTCCTCCCCGAAGCTTTGCTGGATCGGAGCTAGGGGTGCGTCATCGAGCTGAATGTGTGCCAAGAACTCGGAGGTGCCGGAGTAACGGTGCTTGGATCGGTCGGATCGGGAAGACGTACGACTACTTCCTCTACGTTGCGTCAACGCTTCCGCTTCGGTCTACGAGGGTACGTAGACAACACTCTCCCCTCTCGTTGCTATGCATCACCATGATCTTGCGTGTGCGTAGGAAAATTTTGAAATTACTACGTTCCCCAACAGTGGCATCCGAGCCTAGGTTTTTATGGTTTGATGTTATTTGCACGAGTAGAACACAAGTGAGTTGTGGACGATACAAGTCATACTGCCTACCAGCATGTCATACTTTGGGTCAGCGGTATTGTTGGATGAGACAACCCGGACCAACCTTACGCGTACGCTTACGCGAGACCGGTTCCCTCGACGTGCTTTGCACACAGATGGCTTGCGGGAGACTGTCTCACCAACTTTAGTTGAACCGAGTATGGCTACGCCCGGTCCTTGAGAAGGTTAAAACGGAGTCTATTTGACGAAGTATCGTTGTGGTTTTGATGCGTAGGTGAGATTGGTTCTTGCTTCAGCCCGTAGCAGCCACGTAAAATTTGCAACAAACAAAGTAGAGGACGTCTAACTTATTTTTGCAGGGCATGTTGTGATGTGATATGGTCAAGACATGATGCTAAATTTTATTGTATGAGATGATCATGTTTTGTAACCGAGTTATCGGCAACCGGCAGGAGCCGTATGGTTGTCGCTTTATTGTATGCAATGCAATCGCCCTGTAATGCTTTACTTTATCACTAAGCGGTAGCGATAGTCGTAGAAGCATAAGATTGGCGAGACGACAACGATGCTACGATGGAGATCAAGGTGTCGCGCCGGTGACGATGGTGATCATGACAGTGCTGTGGAGATGGAGATCACAAGCACAAGATGATGATGGCCATATCATATCACTTATATTGATTGCATGTGATGTTTATCTTTTATGCTTCTTATCTTGCTTTGATTGACGGTAGCATTATAAGATGATCTCTCACTAATTATCAAGAAGTGTTCTCCCTGAGTATGCACCGTTGCGAAAGTTCTTCGTGCTGAGACACCACGTGATGATCGGGTGTGATAGGCTCTACGTTCAAATACAACGGGTGCAAAATAGTTGCACACGCGGAATACTCAGGTTATACTTGACGAGCTATGCATATAAGATATGACCTCGGAACACGGAGACCGAAAGGTCGAGCGTGAATCATATAGTAGATATGATCAACATGATAATGTTCACCATTGAAAACTAATCCATTTCACGTGATGATCGGTTATGGTTTAGTTTGATTTGGATCACGTGATCACTTAGAGGATTAGAGGGATATCTATCTAAGTGGGAGTTCTTAAGTAATATGATTAATTGAACTTTAATTTATCATGAACTTAGTCCTAGTAGTATTAGCATATCTATGTTGTAGATCAATAGCTCGCGTTGTTGCTTCCCTATGTTTATTTTTGATATGTTACTAGAGAAAATTGTGTTGAAAGATGTTAGTAGCAATGATGCGGATTGGATCCGTGATCTGAGGTTTATCCTCATTGCTGCACAGAAGAATTATGTCCTTGATGCACCGCTAGGTGACGGACCTATTGCAGGAGCAGATGCAGACGTTATGAACGTTTTGCTAGCTCAATATGATGACTACTTAATAGTTTAGTGCACCATGCTTAACGGCTTAGAATCGGGACTTCAAGGACGTTTTGAACGTCAGGGACCATATGAGATGTTCCAGGAGTTGAAGTTAATATTTCAAGCAAATACCCGAGTTGAGAGATATGAAGTCTCCAACAAGTTCTATAGCTAAAAGATGGAGGAGAAACGCTCAACTAGTGAGCATGTGCTCAGATTGTCTGGGTACTACAATTGCTTGAATCAAGTGGGAGTTAATCTTCCAGATAAGATAGTGATTGATAGAATTCTCTTGTCACCATCACCAAGTTAGTAGAACCTCGTGACGAACTATAATATGCAAGGGATGACGAAAGTAATTCCCAAGCTCTTCGTGAAGCTGAAATCGACGAAGGTAGAAATCAAGAAAAACATCAAGTGTTGATGGTTAACAAGACCACTAGTTTCAAGAAAAGGGCAAAGGGATAGAAGGGAACTTCAAGAAGAACAGCAAGCAAGTTGCTGCTCAAGTGAAGAAGCCCAAGTCTGATCCTAAGCCTGAGACTAAGTGCTTCTACTGCAGAGGGACTGGTCACTGGAAGCAGAATTACCCCAAGTGATTGGCGGATAAGAAGGATGGCAAAGTGAACATAAGTATATTTTATACATGTTATTGATGTGGACTTTACTAGTGTTTATAGCAACCCCTCAGTATTTGATACTAGTTCAGTTGCTAAGATTAGTAACTCGAAACGGGAGTTGCAGAATAAACAGAGACTAGTTGAGGGTGAAGTGACGATGTGTGTTGGAAGTGGTTCCAAGATTGATATGATCATCATCGTACACTCCCTATACTTTCGGGATTAGTGATGAACCTAAATAAGTGTTATTTGGTATTTGCGTTGAGCATAAATATGATTTGATCATGTTTATTGCAATACGATTATTCATTTAAGTTAGAGAACAATTGTTGTTCTGTTTACATGAATAGAACCTTTTATGGTCATACACACCCAATGAAAATAGTTCATTGGATCTCGATCGTAGTGATACACATATTCATAATATTGAAACCAAAAGATGCGAAGTTAATAATGATAGTGCAACCTATTTGTGGCACTGCCGTTTAGGTCATATTGGTGTAAAGCGCATGAAGAAACTCCATGCTGATGGGATTTTGGAATCACTTGATTATGAATCACTTGATGCTTGCGAACCATGCCTCTTGGGCAAGATGACTAAAACGCCGTTCTCCGGAACAATGGAGCAAGCAACAGATTTGTTGGAAATCATACATACTGATGTATGTGGTCCGATGAATATTAAGGCTCGCGACAAGTATCATTATTTTCTAACCTTCACAGATGATTTGAGCAGATATGGGTATATCTACTTGATGAAACATAAGTCTGAAACGTTTCAAAAGTTCAAAGAATTTCAGAGTGAAGTAGAGAATCATCGTAACAAGAAAATAAAAGTTACTATGATATGATCGCCGAGGTAAAACATTTGAGTTACGAGTTTGGCCTTCAGTTAAACAATGTGAAATAGTTTCACTACTCACGCCACCTGGAACACCACAGCATAATGGTGTGTCCGAACGTCATAACCGTACTTTATTGATATAGTGCAATCTATGATGTTTCTTACCGATTTACCACTATCGTTTTGGGGTTATGCATTAGAGACAACTGCATTCTCGTTAAATAGGGCACCATCTAAATCCGTTGAGACAACACTATATGAACTGTGGTTTAGCAAGAAACCAAAGTTGTCGTTTCTTAAAGTTTGGGGTTGTGATGCTTATGTGAAAAAAGTTTCATCTTGATAAGCTCAAACCCAAATCAGAGAAATATGTCTTCATAGGATACCGAAAGGAGACAGTTGGGTACACCTTCTATCACAGATCCGAAGGCAAGACATTCGTTGCTAAGAATGGATCCTTTCTAGAGAAGGAGTTTCTCTCGAAAGAAGTGAGTGGGAGGAAAGTAGAACTTGATGAGGTAACTGTACCTATTCCCTTGTTGGAAACCAGTACATCACAGGAACCAGTTTCTGTGACGTCAAAACCAACTAGTGAGGAGGTTGATGATGATGATCATAGAACTACATAACAAGTTACTACAGAACCTCGTAGATCAACCAGAGTAAGATCCGCACCAGAGTGGTATGGCAATCCTGTTCTGGAAGTCATGCTACTAGATCATGATGAACCTACGAACTATGAAGAAGCGATGGTGAGCCCAGATTCCGCAAAATGGCTTAAAGCCATGAAATCTGAGATGGGATCCATGTATGAGAACAAAGTATGGACTTTGATGGATTTGCCCGATGATCGGCAAGCCATAGAAAATAAATGGATCCTCAAGAGGAAGACAGAAGCTGATAGTAGTGTTACTATCTACAAAGCTAGAATTGTCGCAAAAGGTTTTCGACAAGTTCAAGGTGTTGACTACGATGAGAGTTTCTCACTCGTATCCATGCTTAAGTCTGTCCGAATCATGTTAGCAATTACCGCATTTTATGAAATCTGGCAAACGGATAAAACAAAACTGCATTCCTTAATGGATTTATTAAAGAAGAGTTGTATATGATGCAACCAGAAGGTTTTGTCAATCCTAAAGGTGCTAACAAAATGTGCAAGCTCCAGCGATCCATCTATGGACTGGTGCAAGCATCTCGGAGTTGTAATATACGCTTTGATGAGTTGATCAAAGCATATAGTTTTATACAGACTTGCGGTGAAGCCTGTATTTACAAGAAAGTGAGTGGGAGCACTACAACATTTCTGATAAGTATATGTAAATGACATATTGTTGATCGGAAATAATGTAGAATTATTCTGCAAAGCATAAAGGAGTGTTTGAAAGAAGTTTTTCGAAGAAGGACCTCGGTAAAGCTGCTTACATATTGAGCATCAAGATCTATAGAGATAGATCAAGACGCTTGATAAGTTTTCAATGAGTGCATACCTTGACAAGATTTTGAAGTAGTTCAAAATGGAACAGTCAAAGAAAGAGTTCTTTCCTGTGTTACAAGGTATGAAGTTGAGTAAAGACTCAAAACTCGACCACGGCAAAAGATAGAAAGAGAATGAAAGTCATTCCCTATGCCTTGGCCATAGGTTCTATAAAGTATGCCATGATGTGTACCAGATCTATTGTATACCCTACACTGAGTTTGGCAAGGGAGTACAATAGTGATCTAGGAGTAGATCACTGGACAACGGTCAAAATTATCCTTAGTGGAATAAGGATATGTTTCTCGATTATGGAAGTGACAAAAGGTTCGTCGTAAAGGGTTACGTCGATGCAAGTTTTGACACCGATCTGGATGACTCTAAGTCTCGATCTAGATACATATTGAAAGTGGGAGCAATTAGCTAGAGTAGCTCCGTGCAGAGCATTGTAGACATAGAAAATTGCAAAATACATAACGGATCTGAATGTGGCAGACCCGTTGACTAAACTTCTCTCACAAGCAAAACATGATCACACCGTAGTACTCTTTGGGTGTTAATCACATAGCGATGTGAACTAGATTACTGAATCTAGCAAACCCTTTGGGTGTTGGTCACATGGCGATGTGAACTATGGGTGTTAATCACATGATGATGTGAACTATCAAGTTAATCACATGGTGATGTGAGTTAATCACATGGTGATGTGACCTAGATTATTAACTCTAGTGCAAGTGGGAGACTGAAGGAAATATGCCCTAGAGGCAATAATAAAGTTATTATTTATTTCCTTACATATCATGATAAATGTTTATTATTCATGCTAGAATTGTATTAACTGGAAACATAATACATGTGTGGATACATAGACAAACAGAGTGTCACTAGTATGCCTCTACTTGACTAGCTTGTTAATCAAAGATGGTTAAGTTTCCTAACCATGGACAAAGGAGTTGTCATTTGATTAACAAGGTCACATCATTAGTTGAATGATCTGATTGACATGACCCATTCCATTAGCATAGCACCCGATCGTTTAGTATGTTGCTGTTGCTTTTATCCATGACTTATACATGTTCCTTTGACTATGAGATTATGCAACTCCCGTTTGCCGGAGGAACACTTTGGGTGCTACCAAACGTCACAACGTAACTGGGTGATTATAAAGGAGTACTACAGGTGTCACCAAAGGTAGATGTTGGGTTGGCGTATTTCGAGACTAGGATTTGTCACTCCAATTGTGGGAGAGGTATCTCTGGGCCCTCTCGGTAATGCACATCACTTAAGCCTTGCAAGCATTGCAACTAATGAGTTAGTTGCGGGATGATGTATTACGGAACGAGTAAAGAGACTTGCCGGTAACGAGATTGAACTAGGTATTGGATACCGACGATCAAATCTCGGGCAAGTAACATACCGATGGACAAAGGGAACAACGTATGTGTGACACCCCAAAAATTTTGGCCTTGTTTTATTAATTAAAATTTTTGCCAGGACTTAAAACCTTTATTTTCTGAGCTCCCTTTTGATCTTTAACCTTGTCATTATGGAGTTTTTCCCTAAGTGTGAACTTTTCAAATGTGTTATTGGACTTGTTTAACGTCTCTAGAAAAACTTTGCTTTTATCAGTACAACTAATGGCATAATTAATTTGCTTGATCTTCACTTTCTTGAAAATGGTTTTTCAAGGTTAAATGGCCATATTTGAACTACAACCATTTGATAGATTCACTTAAAATTCCCACCAGAATTTGGAGTTGTCATGTGAGGTTATTAAATAACTTTTATGCAACAACATCTTTATTTCATGAAATATTTTGAGCTCTACACCCTTTTTTCTTCTCTGGTCCAGTGGGCAATATTTCACTACAACCCTTTTAAATATTTTCTTCTAGCCTCTACCAAAATTATGGGATGTTGGTAATTAGCCTGTGATTCAACTTTATGCAAAAACCCAGTGATGTTATTTGCAAATTTTGAGTGAATCAACATCATCTTCATTCTGGACCAGACTGGTGTTTTCTACTTCAATCCTATTATTTCTTGCTCCAGTGACCTTGTGTTTTCTCATGCTCATAGTCCTCCCTACCAAACCCCTAAGTCCAGGAGCATGCACCCTTTGGGGCAATTTTGGTTCATGAAATGATGCCATTTATTTCCTGACCAGAATTGTAGTTTTGTAAAATTTGCACTAACAAGTTTCTCCTTTTGCCAAACTAACCTCACCACCCTCTTGTGCATCCAAGGAGACACTGATCTGGAGTTTTTGACCACTCCAAGACTTGCCTAAGTGCCCTTGGCATTGTTTCAAACACCTTGTGGGCATGATCTGTTTTGGCATGATGCTTGTCATTACACTATGATCTTGCACCTCTGATCAGACAGGCATGTCCACTAGACTCCCTGTTTCCCCTAACCTTGACCTGCTAAACCCCAGCTCCAACCGAGACACCTAGCATGCCCTGGCATTTCGCCGAGCAGCTGGTGAGCGTGCTCTGGACGCGCCCAGAGAGCGCCAATTGCAGCCGCGTGAACCGAGCCGCCGCGTCGCAACCCCCTGCCTTGGCCCGCACGGGAGAACTTCGCCGCGCACTCCCCGCCTAACCACTACACGCCAGCCACCCCTGGCGCCCTACAGCGCCACCGCCAGAGCTTTTTGGCGGCACGCCGGCGTCGGCCGACAGCTCCTGCTCCGTGAAGCGCCATCCAAGCCCCTCCCGCTCGCCACTTGGCCCCTGTAACAGCGCAAGCTCATCCACAGGGTGTCGCCTAGCGCTCGTCGCCGCCACGACGCCCCTAGCTACAGTATGGCGGTCGCCGGAGAGCTTATCCACGGCCGCCGCGGAACCGCCTTGCCACGCCTATTTAAGGAGACCCCAAGCCCGTTCCCGCTCGCAGGCGACCTCAGGCCACCCCTATGGCGTTCACCTAGCCCGCATTCGACCCAGGGAGGTCTTCTTCCCCGTCTCCGGCAACTCCGACCACCGCCCCCTGCCGTTCCGGCACCACCAGGACCTCCCCCTCTCCACTCTCTCCACCAGAAGCCTCCTCATCCTCCCGTGAACCTTTCCCCCTGCTCAATTTTGATCGGGAGCCACCGCAGCCCCAATGGCACTTTGCTCCCAAAGCCACCTCCATCGAGGAGCTCGCCGCCGGCAGCTCCCTCCGCCCCCACCTGCCAGGCGACCACCGGGAGGACTGCCCCGGAGTAGCGGATCCATCCCCGCCCTCGGAGCCCCGCGAGGAGCCGCCAGTCGCCGGCGACGATCGCCGGAGCTCCGCCTCCGCTCGGGATAGAGGAAAGAGAGGGAGAAGACTAGTCAAACCTGACTAGTGGGCCCCCTGGACCCACTGTCAGTGACACACCGCGTCGTCCATGTGTTTAAGTGAAGGCGTAATCCCCCCCAGTACGTCTCCCCCGCTCCGAAAGCGTATTCCCCTCTGAAACGTTTTTCCTTTTCTGTTTTATTTAAATCAGTTTTGACCAGAACTTTGACTGCCTATAACTTTTTAAATATAACTCCAAATGAGTTGATTCTTTTTCCTACCTTCCTCAAATTTGATCTAGTTTATTTTAATATTTATTTGAAAATTTTCCAAAACAACTTTTTGTACTGTTTTGAAATGTGTGTTAATCCAAATATTTTAAATAGGCTTTTTGGAAGGAGGGAAGAAACTTTCAAAGATTTTGGAGAACACCTCACCCCTCCACAACTTCAAGGCAAGCGTCTTGAACCTTGGCATAATATTTTTGATGTGATGGTTGACACATTTATAACACCACCTCATTTCGGTGGAATTGATATTTCATGTGACATGATCATTTGCATGGAAGCATATCAACGATTTTTCTTGCTATTGGAAATAAATATAAAAGAGATGGTAATTATCCTCATGTGCCTTGCATGCATACCGGAAAGGAATCCGGGAAAGTCTCGGCCTTGGGTAGGCGTGAGCTTGTCTCCGGTCCCCGTCGGGACGGTTATTTCCGATATGGCATGGTAAGGTATATTGAGTGGTGATTTTTGTTGATTGAAATATATTTGATATACATGTCATGCAGGGAACTTATGAACCTCCTGAGTCGACCGCAGATCGAGTCTTGTTCCAGTAACCCCCATACTTGCCTCGTACTACCACTCGTCCCTGCCGCAGGTAGGGTACGGTTCAGTAAGTTGTTAACCCCTTTCCAGCACACACCGTACAGAGAGGCCATGGTGGAAGATATCGGTTGTAGCCGGTAGGCATGCCACCTGGTCAGGGGGCATGGGTGTTTCCGGTTGGGACCGAGAGGGGAGGCCACCCCTTAGAGCGCGCGATATAAATTTGATCCCATGCTACGCGAGGTTGTAGCCTCCCCACTTAGAGTTTTGCTTGACAAGTGTCGTGGGTGATTCCAGACACCGATGAGTTAAGCTGGTGTGTGCAAGTTAGGCGTGTTTTCAACTAAAAGGCCGTAGGCGGAATTAGTCCCGATGGACTAAAGGAATCCATTACTCGTGGGTAAAGAGTACACCCTCTGCAGAGATTAAACCTATTCGAATAGCCGTGTCCATGGTTAAGGAGTACAGTCTGGGATGGGTCAAGCGTCGGTCTTAGTGTCGGTCTTCGGAGGCGAAATTGTTAAACCAGAACGGGAACTACTACTTTGAGACTTGTGATGACTATGATTTTTACCATTGTTGACTAACCCATGATTATTACTTTTATCATCGTATATCTCTGGGATGGTTCTACCTCCGGGATATTCACTGTGGCATTTCTTTTAAAGCCCTTTATGTGGTGTCGCTCAGACGCCCGACTGTGGCATTTCTTTTAAAGCCATTTATGTGGGGTCGCTCAGACGCCCGACTGTGGCATTTCTTTTAAAGCCCTTTATGTGGTGTCGCTCAGACGCCCGACTGTGGCATTTCTTTAAAAGCCCTTTATGAGGTGTCGCTCAGACGCCCGACTGTGGCATTTCTTTTAAAGCCCTTTCTGTGGTGTCGCTCAGACGCCCGGCTGTGGTATTTCCTTTAAAGCCCTTTCTGTGGTGTCGCTCAGACGCTCAACTGTGGTATTTATTATTCTGCATTTTTTTTCGCTCGAGGAGTCTTTCAGACACTCGTTTGGCACCAGTATTTATTATTCCACATTTTCCGCTCGAGGAGTCTTTCAGACACTCGTTTGGCACCAGTATTCACTACTTTGCATTTTTCCGCTCGAGGAGTCATCCAGACCCTCGCTTGGTACCCAGTATTTATTACCTCTATGTGGCCATTGCATAAATTTCCGGTTGCATATGAATAACTTGTTTTACATGCATCAAGATATTTATTTATGACTAACTAAGTGAGTATAAGGATATTGCAAAGCATGAGCACCAACGATTATATTATACCTGTGTTCTTAATGTTTGCGAGTACATTCAAAGTACTCACTAGCTTGTCCCTGGCTATTGTCTTGGCCAGATTGCTTGCTTGGAGAGGAGCGTTGCGACGACAGACTCGGAACCTGAGCAACGGTGATAGCAGCCTCGTGAAGATAGGAGTTAACCTGGTCAGCTGTTCCCGTGGGAAATGGAGTCCCATAGCCGTGGTGATCCACAAACCTCTTCCGCCCTCAACCACTAGAAACCATTTGTTGTACTCATAGGCCACAATGGTCTTGTACTGCATATTTTGTACCTTTGCTTGGAATTTCTATAACAAATTGGTGCCTCATCAGCTAACAGTAATCCTGGGGCTGATGAGCTCGACGGCCATTTTGTGGAATTTAATGTCTGGAAAACCGGTCACGACAGACTTGGTATCAGAGCCAGGCTGACCATTGGCTAATCCTATCCTAGCCAGGTCAATAAACTTAGGCATGCCAAACCATCGAGCCATAACCAAACCCGCAACCAAGCTTCTCGTGCAAGATAGCCCCACAGTGACCGACACCTTTTTGCAGTCGGTGCCCAACCTACCAGCCTAGCCGTCGATCACGCGCCAGTGACCGGCCCCCTAAATAGTCCTTTCTCGCAAGCGTGTGAAGGAAGACTCCGACCCCTTTTTCCTATAAAAAGGGCACGCTAGTCTCAACCCAGCACAGCCCGGCCGCTATCCTAAACCAAGCCACAATGCCTGGTCCTTTTGTGCACCATGAGACCACAGCGACCAACCTTGGAGGTTTTGTGACCATACTCGCAAACCTCACCCGTCGTGCCTATACATTAGAAGAACCCCCAGAATATGTTGTGTACCAAGGGCCTGTAAGCGGTGAAAGCCGTCAATTCTGGGCCACTGTACACATCTACGGTAGGGGTCTCGCACCCGAACGCCCCTACAGGTTCATCGGAAGGACCACTTCCTTTGAGCCACAAGCCATTCAGCTAGCTGCTTGAGAAGCTATAGTTCATCTCCGGCACTTGTCGCCAAGAGTTGACTGTCGCTCGTTCCACTACTACCCCAGGCGTGAAGGGTATGGTAGACCACCCCAAGTTGCCAACGGAGATCACGAGTCAGATCCTACATTGTTGCACCTGGTGCGCTATGTAAGTGCACTGGAAGAACTGTGCGATCAGGTCACAATTGATCTCATCGCAGCTCGTGGAGAGCTGGTTCGTCGAGCCCCAGCAAGAGGAGAGGACGAGCCCAACGCCGACAACCCAGTCGTGCTGTTTGGACAACCGATCGAACCCCTGAGGTCTACCCCAGCCATCGGCCAAGGTGTTGAGATAACCCCAGAAGTGCTACGTCGCATTTTGGGAACACACTCCAACGGAGTTGTGGCCAGTAATCCCCAAGATGGCCACCATCGCTACCCCGAGCCTGCAGCCCCTCAACCCACTCCAGTCAATTCCGACGGCGAGAATCGTGGAGAAGCCTCGACATCCACAAAGCACGCCCACATGGATGTAAATGAGGTAGACTAAGTAACCCGAGCTGTATCGAGTCCCAGTGTACCCTCGCCTTGTAATCGTGTGGCCTGGTGTTTAAACGCTGCTTGTTGTCATGCCTCTGCTTTAATGATAACATTGGCTAAACACCCAGTACGCAGTGTGAGATTGCTACCCCTGGCGCAGCTACCAAAACCTTCCCGACAACCCCCACATTAACATGTCACCTCGGTGAAATATGTGTATTTGTGGCATTGACTTCAACCCGCAGAACAGGGCTGAATTTTTTTTTTACCATTCACCACGGTAAAAATGATCCAGCTCCAGTGCTATAAAAGGGCCACCGCGTGACCTTACCAAGCACCTCTCATCTTGTGCATCACCCCCACAACCATTTCTTGCCATGCCGAACCCCAGCATTTACCTGAGAACCCCAGATGCAACCCCGGGTAGTTTTGTTAAGATATTGTGGGATTTTACCTGCAGTACCATGGGCGCTACCCAGCCACCCCAGTACGAGCTGTTCAAATCGAGGATCACCTCTTCCACCTCGAGATACTGGGCAGCAGTGCACATCCCTCCCGTAAACTCAGCCCAAGACCCAACAGAGGTTTCCTTCGTGGGGAAATCTATGCCAACCCCACAGATGGCCGTGGAAGCTGCGGCTTGCGAAGCACTTGCTCGCCTTCGATTCGCGGTACCCTACGCCAGCGAGCGTGGGTATTATTACTTCCCGAGCCGTGCAGCGCCCGGAGGAGTAACATCGTTTCCCAGTGTGCGAATCGAAAGAGACCCCGTCCTGGCCAACTTTGTCCAGTATGTCATCGCTCAAGAGAGTTTGATCCAACGCGTGATGGGTTATCTCCAGAGCCTCGCAGACTTAAATCCTTAGATCGCCATCGGAAGATCACTGAGGCCCGACCAGGAGAGACACGTGCATCGACTAGTCAATCCGCTTTCTCCGATAGAGGAAGAATGTGTCTCAGTACCAGGAACATTTTCTCTGGACCCCATCCGGTTACCGTTTGCATTATAAACGTCGCTGCTACGTTATTTATTGCAACCTTTATTTGCATGTTGTAACTTGTGCGTGGAGCTTAGTGTGTGCTTTAAGTGTGTTATTTTGTTAATTTCGATTAATGTGAGTGATCCTGTTGCATTATTGTTTTCTTCCGCGGATAATCCTGGAGGGAGACATCTTTTTCTGAGCCGATACTTCGGCACTTTCTCATGACGTGGATTTCACGCAAGCACAACGACGACAGCTGACCCACAACCGCAAACACTCGGACACACACACGTGCGCCGTTTGCAAAACTTTGCAACAGGGTTGCAGCTGGCTAACCCTCTCCTAACCACGGTTAGCACCCGGCATCCCACCTACTCCTCGTGATCACCACCGTCGTGGAGAGCCAACACCCGAGCAGCAGCATCGCGACGATCATCAAGGATCATCGCACACAGGAGCACGGAGAGCCCCAACAGTGTCGTCAGCCCTCCGCATATCAAGATCGCGTACCAGTCCGGCATCGCCTCCGCCATTAGAGCCTCGCCCGAGCTTCTGTAAGCAGTAATGGAGGAAGAAGTAGGGGGAGAAGCACGGCCAGAGGTGAGGAGAAGAGAAGAAACACCTCGGCCGTTTTATAGCTCGAGCTCGGTGCACGGTGGGCGAAGTCCACCAACGCTGCCCGTCGCCCGATCGCCGGTGTTCGGAGTCTAATCCGCGAGCAGTGCCGACAGCGCGCTGGCCCGCGAGGTGAGTGCACGCTGCTCCGGCAGCTAGCACGCCGTGCACTACCGCGGTACGGCCTAGATGCCCCACGCGCTAGGCACCGCCGGTGGAGTAAGCGCGCAGGAGAGAGGAGAAGAGAGCCAGAGGGAGAAGAAGAGGCTGACTGTGGGCCCCGGGTCCACCTGTCGGCCAGAGAGAGCACTGTGCTCCCGGGTACGACCAGCGTATATTTAAATTTAGACTTTATTCTAAAAGTATACCCAGCGTAGAAATCTCACGTTTTTGTCTCAGACCGTAGATCTTTTTCCGTGCAGCACCAGTATTTCACACTATAGTTTTCACCACTTATTGCCCTCTTACTGTAGCCACTTTTTTGTTGCATGCAATCTTTTCTTATGCGACTTTTAACAAATCTCGAGGACGAGATTTTTTTTAGGTGGGTAGTATTGTGACACCCCAAAATTTTTGGCCTTGTTTTATTAATTAAAATTTTTGCCAGGACTTAAAACCTTTATTTTCTGAGCTCCCTTTTGATCTTTAACCTTGTCATTATGGAGTTTTTCCCTAAGTGTGAACTTTTCAAATGTGTTATTGGACTTGTTTAACCTCTCTAGAAAAACTTTACTTTTATCAGTACAACTAATGGCATAATTAATTTGCTTGATCTTCACTTTCTTGAAAATGGTTTTTCAAGGTTAAATGGCCATATTTGAACTACAACCATTTGATAGATTCACTTAAAATTCCCACCAGAATTTGGAGTTGTCATGTGAGGTTATTAAATAACTTTTATGCAACAACATCTTTATTTCATGAAATATTTTGAGCTCTACACCCTTTTTTCTTCTCTGGTCCAGTGGGCAATTTTTCACTACAACCCTTTTAAATATTTTCTTCTAGCCTCTACCAAAATTATGGGATGTTGGTAATTAGCCTGTGATTCAACTTTATGCAAAAACCCAGTGATGTTATTTGCAAATTTTGAGTGAATCAGCATCATCTTCATTCTGGACCAGACTGGTGTTTTCTACTGCAATCCTATTATTTCTTGCTCCAGTGACCTTGTGTTTTCTCATGCTCATAGTCCTCCCTACCAAACCCCTAAGTCCAGGAGCATGCACCCTTTGGGGCAATTTTGGTTCATGAAATGATGCCATTTATTTCCTGACCAGAATTGTAGTTTTGTAAAATTTGCACTAACAAGTTTCTCCTTTTGCCAAACTAACCTCACCACCCTCTTGTGCATCCAAGGAGACACTGATCTAGAGTTTTTGACCACTCCAAGACTTGCCTAAGTGCCCTTCGCATTGTTTCAAACACCTTGTGGGCATGATCTGTTTTGGCATGATGCTTGCCATTACACTATGATCTTGCACCTCTGATCAGACAGGCATGTCCACTAGACTCCCTGTTTCCCCTAACCTAGACCTGCTAAACCCCAGCTCCAACCGAGCCACCTAGCATGCCCTGGCATTTCGCCAAGCAGCTGGTGAGCGTGCTCTGGACGCGCCCAGAGCGCGCCAATTGCAGCCGCGTGAACCGAGCCGCCGCGTCGCAACCCCCTGCCTTGGCCCGCACGGGAGAACTTCGCCGCGCACTCCCCGCCTAACCACTACACGCCAGCCACCCCTGGCGCCCTACAGCGCCACCGCCAGAGCTTTTTGGCGGCATGCCGGCGTCGGACGAAATCTCCTGCTCCGTGCAGCGCCACCCAAGCCCCTCCCGCTCGCCACCTGGCCCTTGTAACAGCGCAAGCTCATCCACAGGGTGTCGCCTAGCGCTCGTCGCCGCCACGACGCCCCTAGCTACAGTATGGCGGTCGCCGGAGAGCTTATCCACGACCGCCGCGGAACCGCCTTGCCACGCCTATTTAAGGAGACCCCGAGCCCGTTCCCTCTCGCAGGCGACCTCAGGCCACCCCTATGGCGTTCCCCTAGCCCGCATTCGACCCAGGGAGGTCTTCTTCCCCGTCTCCGGCAACTCCGACCACCGCCACTGCCCCTGCCGTTCCGGCACCACCAGGACCTCCCCCTCTCCACTCTCTCCACCAGAAGCCTCCTCATCCTCCCGTGAACCTTTCCCCCTGCTCAATTTTGATCGGGAGCCACCGCAGCCCCTATGGCACTTTGCTCCCGAGGCCACCTCCGCCGAGGAGCTCGCCGCCGGCAGCTCCCTCCGCCCCCACCTGCCAGGCGACCACCGGGAGGACCGCCCCGGAGTAGAGGATCCATCCCCGCCCTCGGAGCCCCGCGAGGAGCCGCCAGTCGCCGGCGACGATCGCCGGAGCTCCGCCTCCGCTCGGGACAGAGGAAAGAGAGGGAGAAGACTAGTCAAACCTGACTAGTGGGCCCCCTGGACCCACTGTCAGTGACACACCGCGCCGTCCATGTGTTTAAGTGAAGGCGTAATCCCCCCAGTACGTCTCCCCTGCTCCGAAAGCGTATTCCCCTCTGAAACGTTTTTCCTTTTCTGTTTTATTTAAATCAGTTTTGACCAGAACTTTGACTGCCTATAACTTTTTAAATATAACTCCAAATGAGTTGATTCTTTTTCCTACCTTCCTCAAATTTGATCTAGTTTATTTTAATATTTATTTGAAAATTTTACAAAACAACTTTTTGTACTGTTTTGAAATGTGTGTTAATCCAAATATTTTAAATAGGCTTTTTGGAAGGAGGGAAGAAACTTTCAAAGATTTTGGAGAACACCTCACCCCTCCACAACTTCAAGGCAAGCGTCTTGAACCTTGGCATAATATTTTTGATGTGATGGTTGACACATTTATAACACCACCTCATTTCGGTGGAATTGATATTTCATGTGACATGATCATTTGCATGGAAGCATATCAACGATTTTTCTTGCTATTGGAAATAAATATAAAAGAGAAGGTAATCATCCTCATGTGCCTTGCATGCATACCGGAAAGGAATCTGGGAAAGTCTCGGCCTTGGGTAGGCGTGAGCTTGTCGCCGGTCCCCGTCGGGACGGTTATTTCCGATATGGCATGGTAAGGTATATTGAGTGGTGATTTTTGTTGATTGAAATATATTTGATATACATGTCATGCAGGGAACTTATGAACCTCCTGAGTCGACCGCAGATCGAGTCTTGTTCCAGTAACCCCCATACTTGCCTCGTACTACCACTCGTCCCTGCCGCAGGTAGGGTACGGTTCAGTAAGTTGTTAACCCCTTTCCAGCACACACCGTACAGAGAGGCCATGGTGGAAGATATCGGTTGTAGCCGGTAGGCATGCCACCTGGTCAGGGGGCATGGGTGTTTCCTGTTGGGACCGAGAGGGGAGGCCACCCCTTAGAGCGCGCGATATAAATTTGATCCCATGCTACGCGAGGTTGTAGCCTCCCCACTTAGAGTTTTTCTTGACAAGTGTCGTGGGTGATTCCAAACACCGATGAGTTAAGCTGGTGTGTGCAAGTTAGGCGTGTTTTCAACTAAAAGGCCGTAGGCGGAATTAGTCCCGATGGACTAAAGGAATCCGTTACTCGTGGGTAAAGAGTACACCCTCTGCAGAGATTAAACCTATTCGAATAGCCGTGTCCATGGTTAAGGACTACAGTCTGGGATGGGTCAAGCGTCGGTCTTAGTGTCAGTCTTCGGAGGCGAAATTGTTAAACCAGAACGGGAACTACTACTTTGAGACTTGTGATGACTATGATTTTTACTATTGTTGACTAACCCATGATTATTACTGTTATCATCGTATATCTCTGGGATGGTTCTACCTCCGGGATATTCACTGTGGCATTTCTATTAAAGCCCTTTATGTGGTGTCGCTTAGACGCCCGACTGTGGCATTTCTTTTAAAGCCCTTTATGTGGTGTCGCTCAGACGCCCGACTGTGGCATTTCTTTAAAAGCCCTTTATGAGGTGTCGCTCAGACGCCCGACTGTGGCATTTCTTTTAAAGCCCTTTCTATGGTGTCGCTCAGACGCCCGGCTGTGGTATTTCCTTTAAAGCCCTTTCTGTGGTGTCGCTCAGACACCCGACTGTGGTATTTATTATTCTGCATTTTTTTCGCTCGAGGAGTCTTTGAGACACTCGTTTGGCACCAGTATTTATTATTCCGCATTTTCCGCTCGAGGAGTCTTTCAGACACTCGTTTGGCACCAGTATTCACTACTTTGCATTTTTCCGCTCGAGGAGTCATCCAGACCCTCGCTTGGTACCCAGTATTTATTACCTCTATGTGGCCATTGCATAAATTTCCGGTTGCATATGAATAACTTGTTTTACATGCATCAAGATATTTATTTATGACTAACTAAGTGAGTATAAGGATATTGCAAAGCATGAGCACCAACGATTATATTATACCTGTGTTCTTAATGTTTGCGAGTACATTCAAAGTACTCACTGGCTTGTCCCTGGCTATTGTCTTAGCCAGATTGCTTGCTTGGAGAGGAGCGTTGCGACGACAGCCTTGGAACCTGAGCAACGGTGATAGCAACCTCGTGAAGATAGGAGTTAACCTGGTCAGCTGTTCCCGTGGGAAATGGAGTCCCATAGCCGTGGTGATCCACAAACCGCTTCCGCCCTCAACCACTAGAAACCATTTGTTGTACTCATAGGCCACAATGGTCTTATACTGCATATTTTGTACCTTTGCTTGGAATTTCTGTAACAAGTTGGTGCCTCATCAGCTAACAGTAATCCTGGGGCTAATGAGCTCGACGGCCATTTTCTGGAATTTAATGTCTGGAAAACCGGTCGCGACAGTATGTTGTTATGCGGTCTGACCGATAAAGATCTTCGTAGAATATGTAGGAGCCAATATGGGCATCCAGGTCCCGCTATTGGTTATTGATCGGAGACGTGTCTCGGTCATGTCTACATTGTTCTCGAACCGTAGGGTCCGCACGCTTAAGGTTTCGATGACAGTTATATAATGAGTTTATGAGTTTTGATGTACCGAAGGAGTTCGGAGTCCCGGATGAGATCGGGGACATGACGAGGAGTTTCGAAATGGTCGAGACGTAAAGATCGATATATTGGACGACTATATTCGGATAACGGAAGGGTTCTGAGTGGTTCGGGTATTTTCGGAGGTACCGGGGAGTTACGGGAATACGAGGAAGAAGCAATGGGCCTTGATGGGCCTTAGTGGGAAGGACCAGGAGGTGGCGCGCGCCCCTCCCAAGCCCAATCCGAATTGGACAAGTGGTTTGGGGCGCGGCCCCTCTCTCCCTTCCTTCCCCTCTTCCCCTCTTTCCCCCCTTGACCTAGTTGGACTAGGAAAGGTGGAATCCTACTCCCGGTGGGAGTAGGACTCCCCTGGCGCGCCCAAACCTAGGGCCGGCCTCCTCCCTCCCTTGCTCCTTTATATACGGGGGCAGGGGGCACCCCATGGACACACAAGTTGATCTTCGTGATCATTCCTTAGCCGTGTGCGGTGCCCCCCTCCACCATATTTCACCTCGAATATATCGTTGCAGTGCTTAGGCGAAGCCCTGCGCCGGTAGAACATCAAGATTGTCACCACGCCGTCGTGCTGACGGAACTCCTCCCCGAAGCTTTGCTGGATCGGAGCTAGGGGTGCGTCATCGAGCTGAACGTGTGCCAAGAACTCGGAGGTGCCGGAGTAACGGTGCTTGGATCGGTCGGATCGGGAAGACGTACGACTACTTCCTCTACGTTGCGTCAACGCTTCCACTTCGGTCTACGAGGGTACGTAGACAACACTCTCCCCTCTCGTTGCTATGCATCACCATGATCTTGCATGTGCGTAGGAAAATTTTTAAATTACTAAGTTCCCCAACACTCTAAGGCTAGCTCGACGAACTCGCAACGCAAGAGATACAAGATTTATACTGGTTCGGGCCACCGTTGCGGTGTAATACCCTACTCCAGTGTGGTGTGGTGGATTGCCTCTCGGGCTGAGGATGAACAGTACAAGGGGAAGAACAACCTCCTGAGGTGAGGTGTTCTTGTTCTTGGTGGATGTGTGGGTGATCTGAATCAGCTTAGGCCAAGATCGAGACCAGTTGCCTTCTATTGTGGTGGCTAGCCCTATTTATAGAGGCCCTGGTCCTATCCCCAAATATTGAGTGGGAAGGGAGCCAACAACGACCAATTTGAAAGGGGACAGCTAGTACAAGCTATCCTGACAAAAGCAGTCTACGCCTGCAAAAAGCTCTGGTGGTGACGCCGCCTTGCACTCCATAGTGACCTCCGTCTTGTCGTCCTGCTGGTCTTGGTATCGTTGCACCGATATGGAAACCTTTGCTTGACACCTCGGTACTCCTCGCCTGCTCTTGCATCCTTACCGCCAAAGAGGAAACAAGGATACTGTGCGCGCTGGCGCCCGCCTGATCCCGATCGTCATGGCTCACGTCATTGGAACCTCGTGAGGTTTGCCTTGCGTTGAACTCTCCGCCCCTCGCGAGCCAGCCTGGTGAGGCCGCTCCCAAGGAGGTCTTGTGTCGTCCGCCTCGCGAGGCTTGGCCCCTCGCGAGGGTCTTGAATGCTTGCTGGTGAAGATGGGTCGGACGGGCCCGCTCGCAGAGCCACGCCATGGGCCGCAGGCAGGCAAGTCTGGGGACCCCCGTTCCCAGAACGCCGACAGTAGCCCCCGGGCCCAAGGCGCGCTCGGGCTTGGCTTCGAGGCGAAGCCAAAGGGCAAGTGCGGAGCGCCGCTGTGGGGACCCCGACTCATAAGTCGTGATCACCTAATGCACGTGTAAAGTGATCCTAGAGATCAATGCTCACTGAACACACAGAAGCTGAATAACAAGAGTCTTACATCCATACATATCGTCTTACACAAATTATGACCATTATGGTCAAGTCTTACATAGATAAAGCCACAAGGGCTGAATACCAAATGAACTTAAGCAGTGGAAATCTTCGTCGATAAGTAGAACCCATGCCATCTGCCTTAACCCTACATGCATTCTGACTGGGAAACGTCCTAGTTCGCATGTTCGTCTCCAAAGAACTCTTCTTCGAACTCTTGTTCTTCCATGCCTGAACAATTAAATAACCAGTGGCAAGCCAATGAGTACTTTGAATGTACTCGCAAGCAAACCATGTTTTGGTTCAAGGTACAACAATGCATGATATAGGTAAATTTTTGCGGAAACCTAGTTTTGAGTGCAATGACATGTTCAACAACTTGTAAGACATGCATCAGGAGAATTCAATTAACCATGAGGACAGGTTACAAATATCAACATAAATAGAGTGGGCATCAACCCAACTCAATCATGTCAAGTCCTCTGACTTGACCCAAGTAGTTCTTCCCACTTATCCAAACACACACACTGGTTTCTAAACATGTGGACGTAGCCCAAGAGCGGTTACCCAACTGTCCTTGAACGTGGACACGGCTATTCGAATAGTTTTACACTCTGCAGAGGTTGCACACTTTACCCAATAGATCCGGGGAACTTCCGTGTCATCCACGACCCGCGGTACCTCAAGTACCCGGGGTAAGCACCCGATCACTATCTTTCCCTAGACGACACTAACAAGGAGTCCACTCGTTGTTCTGTGTCCTCACGATGTATATCATACGAGACTCACTCGAGATCATAACATCAAAGAGGGGACGCAACGGTGTATTCGGTGCCCTATAAAAACAGTCATGGCCGCCCTACCTGGCACAACCCCGTCCCGAGAGAGAGCACCAACTCTCCCCCGTCACTAGTAATGCGGGCTCCAAGCTAGTATCGGCCTAGGTAATCAATAATGCCCTTTCCCATACAAGGGTAGAGTGGTTGCGCATGTAAGGTTGGAATAACGGTCGCAACTTAAACCAAACCCTTTTGAAAACAACACACACTTGCCTCGGTACACCACTTCGTCATCAAGTGGCTACCTAGCTCATCATCTCCCCCGGGCATAAGTGGCACCCGATGGGGTTTTCGAAAGGTCTTTTGAAATTGCCTTGTCTCCATTACCATGCATATCCCCATCCCTTTTTGCACAACCCTCATAAGAAGGTAGGTTCATGCACAATGCAAGTATCAACGAGGAAGTAAAGGTGGCAAACCACCCCATGTGGTCATCACAGTATCATGTCTCCGATGCAAGCAATAAGAGTGCTATATGACATGCATAAAAAGGGTTTCATAGACATGGTCAAAGGGCTGCTTGCCTGGCTCAGCAAGGTCTTCTAGGTCTTCAAAGTCTTCTGGTCCAACTCCTTCGTCAGTAACGCAATCTATCGTCGCAAAATAATAGTGAGAAAAATAAGGCAATAACAAAACAGAAAAACCAAAGTGCTCAGAAAAATGTCAACTCATTTTTGTGAAATACTAGGGTGAAAACAAAGAAGGGGAAAATTCCTATTTTTGGATTTGCAGTAGCAGAATAGGAGAAATGAATTTTCAGAGGGGAATATAAATGCTCAAATTTGAATTTAAATTTGAACAGTACAGAACAGTGTGATGGATGTGCATGAATATTACATCAATAAATAGGTGGAATTATTCTAAGATTTTAGGAGTTGGAATTATTCCATTTGGATAAATATTTTATCCTGTGGAATTTTTATAAAACAGACAAATAAAGGAAAAGAAAAGTGGCACTGTGCCACTGGGCCAGAAAGGCCACAGTGCAGCAGGCCCAGAGGGGATTCAGCCCGCGCGAGGCTGCCACGTCGAAGGCGTAAAGGCAAAATACGCCTTTAGTCGTCGCAGCGAAACGGTTCACGCGCGCGTGTGTTTTAAACCTGACGGGTGGGTCCCACCCGTCAGGGCGTGAGGCTGACGGACAGGGCCCACGGCCGTCGTCGTCTACCTCCGTCCAGAGGCGACGACGAGCTCGCCGGCGGCGAAATAGGGCACAGGAGGATGCATGGGTGGTACCGTTGTGCTCAGGGAGGAGCCGCCTTTCGGATGGAGGTGGAGTTAGTCGCCGGGGTGGCCTGGTTTGCCGGCGACGAGGAGGCACAACGGAGTTGCTTCGGGTGGCGGCTGTTCCGGCCGTTTTCGGCAGCTAAAGAGAGGGGAAACAGGGGGGAAATGGTCAGTGGGCTCCTGCAGTTCTAGATTGAGTGAGAACGGGGGCGGAGAGGGCCCGTACCTCTGGATCGACGACGACCCGAGGCAGCGGAGCTCCGGTCGATCCCGAGCACAGAAGCCCCTTGAGGATGTTTGGGTGGTGCGGGCGTGTTCTTGGGGGTGTGAGGAGGAGGCGAATGCCACTAGAGCGGCCCGGTGCGGGCTTATATAGCGGCGCGATGGTCCACCATGGACTTGTGCGCCGGCGAGGTCACGGGCAAGGCCAGATGTCGTGAGGGCACTCGTGAACGAGTCCAGACCGTTCGTGGATTAGGTCCACGTCCAGAGGAGGGAAGGGAAGGAGCGGGGAAGGCTCCAGAGAGCTCGCGCGTGTGAGGCCGTGCATTGGAGCTTGCAGGCGGCCGGCGCGCGTGCGAGGGAGGCCAGAGGAGGGAGAAGGAGGAGGGGGACAGAGGCGTGGCGTGATGAGGATGTCGAGGCACCTCGACTGGCGCAAGGGCCAGGCCCGAGGTGGCCAGACGCTGCGGATTGGGGATGGCTACAGTGCGAGTGTGCACTGTACCGCGCTCTGGAGCATGCCAATTGCATGCCAGGGCATGCCTTTGGATTGTAGGGCGCGGCCACTTGTGTCTAGGTTGTTTAGGGAGGAGTAAACAAAGGGGAGAGGGCCTTGGATGCCCTGGACAGCCAGTAGGAGAGGAGAGAGGTTGAGGGAGAGAGGGAAATGGGCTGTCCAGAGAGAGAAAGTGGGGTTTTACCCCTCCAATAATTGAGCTATGGATTTGCCACTGCTACTGGAGGTGCAAGGGGACTAGGAGGGGCTGTGGTAAAAAGTTGAGGCCATGGAGAAGAGTGGAAGTGGTCAAAACAGGGGTTTTAGTAAAATGGCAGAAGGTGTTTGTTGTTGGTTTGGGCAAGAAGATGAACTCCTCTTGTCATAAGGCTTGACAGGGTCTAATGGCATGAGAAAATAAGGGGTTTCACCAATATTGAGTTCATTTGGGCAAAGTTGCCAATGCAACTTTTGTAAACCCTAGAAATTAGCAGAAATGAACTTGTGTAGATCTAGTTGAACAAATCACTTCTCCTTGATGCACCACTTGGTGTAGTGTCACCATTTGAGGCTGTGAACATGTCCACAAAAGTTGAGAGCAAAAGGATAAAGTTGCCAATGTAAAGTTGTTCAAATTTTGTTCTGGACAGAGAGGGTTTTGGGGCATTTTGGTGAACCAAAATGACTTTAATTTACATGAGGCTTTGCAAGGTGATCACAATATGCATTTGTGACTTGCTGGATTATCCTTGGATTTTTATGAAAATATTTCCTATAGAAATATTTCAAATCCTTGAAATGGGCAAAAATGGTTTTGGGAGGTTTTGTCCAATATTTTGAACATGACCATGTGTTGAAACTCTTATATATGGGAAATATATGTCCACTGAGTTTCCCTGATTTTTGTCAAATATTTTTGAAACAATAAAATAATTTTCCCTATTAAAGACCATTTCTGGCCTTAAGAAAAAGCTTTTAAATAAAATAGGAAAATAATTTTTAAAATTATATTTTTGTGGTTTATGGGAGTCCTATATCTAATAGGATTCAAATATACTTTTGGAAAGATTTTTACTGCCCTTAATTAAGTACTTGCTGTGCAAACCTCAATTCAAGGGTTTTTGGAAAACTAATTTTTGAAAATACTTTTTGGCCAAATTATTTTTGTAAGAAAATACTTTATTGCTCTATACACATGGCATGATCATTGGGCAGAAGTTTGGGGCAAGCAGATGAAGTATAGAAGGTGGAGTTGTGTTGACTTTAAAGAGCACTTGAAAAAAAACACAGAGAGAAAACCAACTCCAAATAAAAGCCAAATAATGCAGAAGTTTTTGTCAAACCACACTTTATCATGATTTATCATCTTTAGTGTTGTGCCATGAAAATCAGGGTGTGACAGCCGCGGGCGCCAATAGCCTGCGGCCTTGGTCGACGCGTGGCGGTTGATTGGACGTGGGCGTCTCCGCTTCGCCATGCTGCCTCGACAACTGCCCGACTGTCAAAAGGTCGGCGTAGACAGCGCTTGCTTTCACTAATTCCTTTCGCCTCGCTCCAGATCCCCTTTCTTGCTTCCTGCTTCTGAAATCTCCAGATCTGCTTCCACCTTCTTCCGCATCAGCAACTAATGGCGCCTCGCAAGGTCAAGTCTACCTCGCCGCCGGCTTGGTACGAGCCAGCTCTCAATGCGCCCAACGTCTTGGAGAAGAACCTTGCTGCCACGCGCTTGCTGACGGCGGGGGAAGACTGAGCTCCGGGTCGGCTCCGACGTGCCGGAGCCCGAGGGAAGCACCTTCTTCCCCTTCTTCACGAGCAGCATTGTCGTAGGGTTGGGTCCCCCTTATCTGACTTCTTCTATGAGGTCCTTGGCCACTACAGGTTGCAGGCGCTGCATCTTCATCCCAACTCTATCCTTCTCCTGTCAATCTTCGCCTACTACTGTGAGGCGTACCTTGGCGTGATGTCGTCCGTTGCTCTGCTGCGCCACTTCTTCTTCCTCCGCATCAACGAGGGTCGTACCTCCGGTGTGCCAATTACATCACGGCCGGCAAGGCCAACTCGATTTCGAAGACTGGGAAGAAAGCCGACGACTTCAGGAGCAAGTGGGCCATGATGGACGATGTCGGCGTTCTGGGAATGGGGGTCCCCGGACTTGCCTCCCTGCGGCCATGGTGTGGCTTTGCTAGTAGGCCTGTACGGCCCATCTTCATCAACAAGGCATTCAAGACACTCGCGAGGGGCCAAGCCTCACGAGGCGGACGATGCAGGACCTCCTCAGGAGCGGCCTCTCCATGCAGGCTCGCGAGGAGCGGAGATATCAAGGCAGGGCAAACCTCACGAGGCTCTCGTGACGTGAGCCATGACGACCAGGATCAGACGGGCGCCAGGCGGGCGCCAGTGTGCGCAGTGTCCTGGTTTCCTCTTTGGTGCTAAGGAAGCAGGCGCAGGCGCAGAGTACTGAGGCATCAGGCAAAGGTTTCCATATCGGTGCAACGAGATCGAAGACCAGCAGGACGGCAGGACGGAGGTCACCATGGAGCCCAAGACGGAGTCAGCACCAGCGCCTTTTGCACGCGAAGACCACTTTTGTCAGGATAGCTTGTACTAGCTGTCCCCTTTCAAATTGGTCGCCATTGTTGGCTCCCTTCCCGCTCAATATTTGGGGAGAGGACTAGGGCCTATATAAGTAGAGCTAGCCACCACGGTAGGGGGCATCTTGGCTCAATCACATCAGATCGAGTCCTCACCCCCACAAGTTCGACAAGCACAAGAACACCTCAACCTCAGGAGGCTGTTCTTCCCTTTGTACCGTTCATCATCAGCCCAAGAGGTAATCCACCACCACACACTGGAGTAGGGTATTACACCACAACGGTGGCCCGAACCAGTACAAATCTCGTGTCTTTCTGTGTTGTGAGTTCATCGAGTTCGTCCATGATATCTTAGTGAGCAAGGGCATAGAACGGTAGGAGGGAGAGAACTTCACGCGCACTCCAGAGTTCGAACCTTAAGGGTTTTGCCGGAACCCCAGATCCGACATTTGGCGCGCCAGGTAGGGGTGCGCCGTAGCTTCCCTTCCATTGATCGGCGCTCCGTCGCTCCGTCGTCTGCATGGCGGACGCACGCAGCGCTCGAGCTGAGCGCCGGGCTACCCTCACTGCCCGCGTTGCTCAGACGGCTCCTGTTGATGGGCCACCTCGCCGTTCTCCGTCTCCTGCCGCCAACGCTGCCATCGTCCCGGCGGGGAACGAGCAGCAAGTGTCCTCGCTGCACCCCTCAGTGCGGCAGGACGGCCGCACCGCCACTCCATCGCTGACCCTGGCCAGTTCCTCGTCCCACGCATGTCGCGCTCCCATGGACGCACATGCCACGCTCCTCATGGTGAACGAGCTCCTACGCTACCGCCCGGTCGACGACCTCTACGAGGACTGGCTCGACCGCGTCATCGAGCTCGTCCGCACCGCAGGGGGCTCCCCGGCACCGTCCCTTTCTCTACCACGCCCTCCGCCAGCCACGGGCGACGTGGCTCATGGAGCGCCTCCACCACCTCTACCCCAACACGGTGCCTTGGCGCCAAGGCGCGTGGCCCCATGGCAAGATCCACCATGCCTGGTGTCCGCGTGCGAAGAGAGAAGCTGCCAAGAAATTCCTCGGCCGCGAGAAGCTGCAGCTGCGCTCCCCGCGCCAACCACAGCGACGGAGCGCGGACCTCGTCAAGACCAAGCTCCACCTCCGAGACGGGCCCCGGCGACCATGGCCGGCTGTCACGCCTTCACCCCCGAGCTGCGTAGTGTCGCCTGGCCGGGCAAGTTCAAGCCAGATCTGCCCCTTTGCTACGACGGCACCCTCGACCCCGCGGAGTTCCTATAGCTCTACGAGCTGAGCATGGAAGCAGCTAACGGCGAAGAGAAAGTCATGGCGAACTGGTTTCCTATGGCTCTCAAGGATGGTGCCCACTCCTGGCTCCTGAACCTGCCGCAAGGCTCGATATCCTCCTGGGACGAGATGAGTGACTGCTTCGTCACCAACTTCCAGGGCACTCGCGACTGCCCGCCAATCACGGGTGACCTGCGCCGCATCAAGCAACAACCAGAAGAAACCCTCCAGAAGTATATCCAACGCTTCAACAACACCCGCCTCAAGATCCCCAAGGTGACGGATGAGGCCATCATCTCCGTGTTCTCCGACGGTGTCCGCGACGTCAAGATGAAGGAAGAGCTCGCTATCGACGAGGAGCTGTGCACATCTCAGGAGTTGTTCAACCTGGCAACCAAGTGCGCAAGAGCTGAGGAGGGGCTCCTTTCCCTCCTCGAGCTGCCAGCTGCGGGTGCAGAGGAGAAGAAGGCCAAGGCCAAGGACGTCAAGCGCAAGGAAGCGGCAGTGCTTGCAGCGGAGCCGGACACCAAGCAAGGCAAGGACCAGCACGAGTCATCCAAGAACAGCCGACCGTTCTGCCCCTTTCACAACCTGAACACCCACAACACCAGCGACTGTCAAGAGCTCTGAGGCATTCATGAAGGACGCTACGGTCGACGCCCCGAGCGCAGCGATCGAGGCTACGGCCGAGGAGGAAGATGTGGTGGCGGACGACCGTGGCCCACACTAGGAGTGGCGCGACCGGCCTCGTGAGGACCGCTGACAAGATCATCCTCGTGAGGGCGCCTGGAGAGACCAGCCTCGCGAGGACCATCCTCAGGGCAACGCCAATCTTCCCCCGCTGCCGCCACCGCCAAGAAGGAATGACGACCACCATCAGGACAAGGGGATGGGGGCTTCCAGGAGCATGTGCTATCGCCTGCATCTTGGGCGGAGCCCAGGCCCCAGCCTCGCAGCGCATCTTCAAACAGTTTGCTTGTGGAGTGAATGTCGTCCTCCCCAAGCTCGAGGCCACGCGCCCGCTCAGGTGGTCTCAGTGCGCCATCACCTTCAACTCGGCAGACCAGCTCAAGTGCGCAGCCACCACTAGCGCCCTCCCGATGCTTTTCTCATGAGTCATCAGCAACGTGCAAGTCACCAAGACCCTCATCGATGGCGGTGCAGGGCTCAATGTCTTGTCCGTCGACACGTTCGACAACCTTCAAGTGACCTATGACCAGCTTCAGCCTACCAAGCCTTTCTCAGGAGTGACCGACGGTTCCACCACACCGATAGGGCAGGTCCACCTCCCTGTCACCTTCCGCGAATGCAAGAACTACTGCACCGAGCTCATCGACTTCGACGTCGCGCACATCCGCCTGCCCTACAATGCAATCCTTGGGTATCCAGCCCTGTCCAAGTTCATGGCGGTCACACACCACGACTACAACATCCTCAAGATGCCGGGAAACGGCAGAATCATCACGGTCCCACGTGAAGAGAGAGATGCAGTGTGCTCCCTTGAGCGCGCCTTCCAAGCTGCAGCAATCGACGACCTCGACAGTAAAGGCGAGGGCCATCCTGAGGCCCTCCCCAAGAAGAAGAAGCAGCTGCGCCGTGCAAGATCTTAGGAGGATGGCATCGCAGCTAGAGCCTCGTCAAGATAAGTGCCCGCTCCAGGGGCGCCTCCCTCCATCACATAGGAAGGCGCGCCCGGCGCCCTCCTTGGGCAGGGCTCGGGGGCTCTCTTCTGGAGGGCCTCAGACCTTGCCAACCTCACGAGGGAGGCGCTTGGGCACTACTTGGAGGCGTGCTTCGCAGCATGCTTCCCTCAGGAGAACACAGGGCAAGGAGCGCCCACCACTCAGGAGTTCATCACCAAGACCACTCAGGAACTGCAAGACGCAAGGGCCACGCGCGGCAACCGCCGCTCACGAGGCGCAACTCCCCATCCAGGCGAGGATGGCGGGCTGTGCATCTACATCGACGTCCCAGGGCTCAACAGGGCCGCATCTCAGGGGCTTTTCTAGCCTTCGCGTGTGGGCCGCTGCGAGGGTCCACCACACAGCTACGTTCGCATGCCCTTTAGCTTGCCGAACGTGTCGTCAGCCTATCAGCGCAACATGCGGCGTGTCCTGGCGGCTCAGGAGGCCAGGCACCACGCCATCCTGGCAGAAATGGAGACGGTCCTCAGGGTACCACCTGAGCCCCCAGAGCCTCCTGAGGCTCAGGTCCCCGGTGGCTCGTGAGGAGCCATTCCTTTGCCGCGTACCTTCAGCTGCCCCAACTCTCCTTCGTCAACAGAACCAGGTGACATTTTCCAAGTTCGTTTAGCTGGGAGCGCCCCTCGGGCTACATTATTCCCAGGCTGCATGGGTCCGTCCCTGTGGCGTGTATCCTTTTCTTATGTCTTTAGCTTACCTTGCTGGGGGCGCCCCTCGGGCTGCATCATCCCCAAGCCACTTGGGCCTGACCCAGTGGCCTGTGTCTTTCTGCATTTACCCAAGCTGATTTGCCTTCCATGCTTTATCTGCCTATGATTATCACCTGCTCGATTGCCACCCACCACGGGTACATCCCTTCATCATGCTATTCGCTTGCGCGTTAAAAGGGGGGCTCCTGAGCATCGCGACTCAGGAGCTCTTACGGGCTCTCCAGCCCTCACCCCTGGCCTTGACCACGGCATCGCGACCTGGCATACTAGCAGCGACTGAGCTCGCTCGAGGGCCGGGACCTGAGGACGTAGAGCGCTTGCACCTAACCGTCTCACAGGAACGCATAGCTGTCAAAGACACAAGACCAGGCGCAACCCGCCTTGAGGTAGGGCCTCGTGAGTCCCGTGCTGGCTCACGAGTGCCCAGATACACCTCGCAGCCCTGCCGTGCAAGCCACGTGTCAGGGCGGGGCTGTACACGCCCCGGGGGCTCCTCCCGGAGGGGGCCCCCTCCAATGCACAAGTGGAAGCACTATGCTCCGCGCTGGTGATAAACAACAGAGGGCGGCCCCACGATCGTACCAACCTCAGGGAGCCCCAGAGCTCAGCATCCGGCCTCACCGCAAACGCCTCCTCTCGGAGAGCCGTGCGAGGGGGCTGGACACGGGGGTTGCGCTCGGGTCATGCCCAAGCGTACGCCACCCAACCAGGTCTCCCGGGCCTGGGGGCTACGCTCGGGTCACGCCCAAGCGCATGCCGCTCAAATAGGTCTCTCGGACCTGGTCGTCGCACACCCCTCCCGAGGCCTTGGCGAGGGCAGGTACGGAAATTGTTTGCGCGTCAAGGGGGACTCCTAAGCATCGCGACTCAGGATCCTAACTGGTCACGTAGCCCGTCACTCCTTGGTCCGTCCAGGTCTCCGGTTGGATAATGGCGGTTGAGGTATGCGCGGGGCCGGGCTCTGCCGACGTAGAACATTAATCTACCCTCGCACACTCTTCCTATAAGCTGTTTGCGTGTCAAGGGGGACTCCTGAGCATCGCGACTCAGGAGCCTAACTGGTCACGTAGGCCCTCACTCCTTGGTCTGTCCTTGTCGGATTTCGGGTTCCGGCAGACCCTTGAGGTTCGAACTCTGGGGTGCGCGCGGAGACTTCGCCCTCTACCTCTCCATCTCGCAAAGATCTAAACTACTAAAAGAACAACACAAGAGACGCAAGGTTTATACTAGTTCGGGCCACCATTGTGGTGTAATACCCTACTCTAGTTTGTGGTGGGTTGATTGCCTCTTGTGCTGATGATGATGAACAATACAAGGAAGAATAGCCTCGCGAGGGTCTGTTCTTGGCTGGGACGACGAACTGCTAGGAGGAGTTCAGCCGTTCTTCTCTCTCTCTGATTTCTTGATGATTCGATCGATCCCTCTACCCTGGGGGTGGCTAGTTCTATTTATATGCAAAGGCCCTAGGCCTCTTCCCAAATATTGAGCGGGAAGGGCGCCAACAATTGGCCAATTTGAAGGGGAACATCTAGTACACTTATCCTGACTAAAGTTGGTCCTCGCCTGCCAAAGGCTCTGTGGTGACGCCGTCCTGGGCTCCATGATGACCTCCTTCTCACCGTTGGACTGGTCTTGGCCTCGTTGCACCGAAATGGATGCCTTTGCTTGATCTCTCGCCTGCGCTTGCTCCCTTTGCACCAAAGAGGAAAGGAGGACACCGCACGGGCTGGCGCCCGCCTGGCACCCTTGGTCGTCATGGCTTGCGTCATGGGCACCTCGTGAGGTATCCCTCCTTGATCTCTCCGCCTCCTCGTGAGCCAGCCTGATGAGGCCGCGCCTGAGGAAGCTCCGTGTCGTCCGCCCCGCGAGGCTTGGCCCCTCGCAAGGGTCTTGAGTCTCGTGTTGATGAAGATGGGCCGTGCTGGGCCCCCTTTAAGCCACGCCGCAGGCCGCAGGCAGGCAAGTCTGGGGACCCCCGTTTCCAGAACGCTGACAGTAGCCCCTGGGCCCAAGGCGCGCACGGACTTGGCCGTGCTGAGAGGCGAAAAGGCAAGGGAGTAGCGCCGCGGGCCCTAACAGCCTGCGGCCTCGGGCGCCACGTGGCGGTTGATTGGACGTGGGCGTCACTGTTCCCCCACGCCCCCTTATTTTGCGCCCTGCTAGGCGGACTCGCAGTCGTACACAGCCGCTCCCCTTCCTGTTGCTCGAGCGTCCTCTGCTCTTTCTGTTGGGGAACGTAGTAAATTCAAAAAATTTCCTACGCACACGCAAGATCATGTTGATGCATAGCAACGAGAGGGGAGAGTGTTGTCTACGTACCCTCGTAGACTGAAGCGGAAGCGTTGACACAACGTAGAGGAAGTAGTCGTACGTTCTCCTCGCGATCCAACCGATCACAGCACCGTTACTCCGGCACCTCCGAGTTCTTGGCACACGTTCAGCTCGATGACGATCCCCGGGCTCCGATCCAGCAAAGCGTCGAGGAAGAGTTCCGTCAGCACGACGGCGTGGTGACGATCTTGATGTGTTACCGGCGCAGGGCTTCGCCTAAGCACTGCAACGATATGATCGAGGTGGAATTTGGTGGAAGGGGGCACCACACATGGCTAAGGAAAGATCTCAATGATCAATTGTGTGTCTCTGGGGTGCCCCCTGCCCCCGTATATAAAGGAGCCAAGGGGGAGGGGCTGGCCGGCCAAGCCAGGCGCGCCAGGAGAGTCCTACTCCCTCTGGGAGTAGGATTCCCCCCCCCCCCAATCCTAGTTGGACTAGGATTCTCCAAGGGGGAGAGAGAGAGAGAGGGGGAGCCCACCTCTCCTAGTCCTAATAGGACTAGGGGAAGGGGGGAGGCGCGCAGCCCATGAGGGAAGCCCTCTCACCTCTCCTCCAAGGCCCATGTTGGCCCATTATGCCCCCGGGGGGGTTCCGGTAACCCTCCCGGTATTCCGGTAAAATCCTGATTTCACCTGGAATGCATCCGATGTCCAAACATAGGCTTCCAATATATAATTCTTTATGTCTCGACCATTTCGAGACTCCTCGTCACGTCCGTGATCACATCCGGGACTCCGAACTCCTTCGGTACATCAAAATGCATAAACTCATAATAACTGTCATCGTAACGTTAAGCGTGCGGACCCTACGGTTCGAGAACAATGTAGACATGACCGAGACACGTCTTCGGTCAATAACCAATAGCGGGACCTGGATGCCCATATTGGCTCCTACATATTCTACGAAGATCTTTATCGGTCAGACCGCATAACAACATACGTTGTTCCCTTTGTCATCGGTATGTTACTTGCCCGAGATTCGATCGTCGGTATCCAATACCTAGTTCAATCTCGTTACCGGCAAGTCTCTTTACTCGTTCCGTAATACATCATCTCACAACTAACACATTAGTTGCAATGCTTGCAAGGCTTTATGTGATGTGCATTACCGAGAAGGCCCTGAGATACCTCTCCGACAATCGGAGTGACAAATCCTAATCTCGAAATACGCCAACCCAATATGTACCTTCGGAGACACCTGTAGAGCACCTTTATAATCACCCAGTTACGTTGTGACGTTTGGTAGCACACAAAGTGTTCCTGCGGTAAATGGGAGTTGCATAATCTCATAGTTTAAAGGAACATGTATAAGTCATGGATAAAAGCAATAGCAACATACTAAACGATCGGGTGCTATGCTAATGTAATGGGTCATGTCAATCAGATCATTCAACTAATGATGTGATCTCGTTAATCAAATAACAACTCTTTGTTCATGGCTAGGAAACATAACCATCTTTGATTAATGAGCTAGTCAAGTAGAGGCATACTAGTGACACTCTGTTTGTCTATGTATTCACACATGTATTATGTTTCCAGTTAATACAATTCTAGCATGAATAATAAACATTTATCATGATATAAGGAAATAAATAATAACTTTATTATTGCCTCTAGGGCATATTTCCTTCACTTTCTCCCTTCGAACGCCAGCTCCTGCTACCGATCCAATCTCCAACCTTTCCCCTCCTTCCCATCGCCATGGCTCCGACGAAGAAGGAGAGAGGGAAGAAACCCACGCCTCCGTCTTGCCCGCCGCCATCGGTGGCCCCCGCTGTCGGCCGGTCGATCATACTCAATCGAGAGTGCTTGGGCAAGGTCAGCTCGGCTCTGGCTACCATCTTCAACGAGTGCGGGAGGACGACGGCATGGCCTACGTCTCATTTCCCCACTGACAGGATAATCACTGAGGTCCATTATTTTGCTGATGCCTTGTGGGCGGGTCTAGTTCCCCCCTTTTCCGATTTCTTCAAGGCCGTCCTCTCCCATTACCAGATCCATATGATGCATGTGGGTCCTGAATCCATCACCCTTCTTTCGGTCTTCGCTTTTGTTTGCGAGGCGATGATGGGCATTTCTCCTTCCGTTGCCTTGCTGCGACACTTCTTCTCTTTGCGGCTTGCCGACCCTACCCAATGCTCGGCGTGCGTGAACTTCGTCGCCGCGCCTGAGACTGCGGCCTCAGGGATCGACTTCAAGCTTCCTTCGCCTTCGGCCGGGTTCCACGAACGGTGGTTGTACGTTGATGTTGGGCTGCCCAACCCCCTGCTGGCGAAGCCAACCTCCATTGCTGTACCCAATTCGGGCTGGGGCCAGGAGACGCTCGAGAGCCCCCGGCTCGCTTTTGTCTGGCACCGCTTAGCATTCTTGAAATCGATCGGTGTGACAGCGCCCAAGGTGGTGAAGGAGTTCCTGTTGCGTCGCATTGCCCCTCTCCAACGCCACTCCCGTCGGATGTGGGCCTTCAGTGGGCGCGGTGACCGCATGAGGCTCCAGGAAGAGGACCTGACGCCTGAGGTGCTGAGAACAGTGCTCTTGATCCTGACTGGTGACCCCAACCCGGGTAGCATCCAGCGGGGAGGGGCCCTGCTGTACCTCTGCTAGAACAGGGACGACTTCGTGAAGTAGATGCCCATCTTTGATGAATGGGGGCTGCGCCCTGCTGGCTTCCAAGGGCCTCGCGAGAATCCTGTGGTGGTGACCGCCCTTCCGGTTGGTCAAGGCGGATCCTCCTCGAGTGGCGGAGTAGGGAGGCATGAGGCGGCGGAGGCCGAGAGGGCTCCCGATGAGGTGACTGCGCCGGATGATGCCCTCGAGGGGGCAGCTCCTGAGACCCGTGCTGCTGAGGCTGAGGGTGGCAAGCAGCTGCTCCCAGCGCCTGGGGCTGAGGTCCCTGAGGCTCCAGTCGCGTCTTCTGGCGAGGCGATTGGCAGCACGCGTCAGGCAGGCACCCCTGACGCGGATCGCTTCGATGCTCCGTCCTCGTCGCAGGTTGATCCTTGCGCCCTTCTCTTGGGCCACTTCCGTGTGGACTTTGAGGCCCTCCGGAGGAAAAGGGAGGCCCTAGGTGATGACTTCCCTTGTCGCTTGCTGAAGCGCAGGAAGTACTTCGCCACTGACGAGTAAGTCTTCTCCTTTTCTAGCTTCTGATCCCCTTGTTGCGTTTACTGATCCTTGCTCCGCAGGCCTCTTCCGGCCGAGCTCGTGGAAGTTGTTGAGGTGCCGCCTCCTTTGGCTTCGCCTCCTTCACCGTCCCCAAGTGCTTCGAGCAGCACTGCTCTTGTGGTAAGGGCGACCGAAGGGGCGAACCGTCCCGAGGCGCTCCGCAGCCCTTTACTCCCCGCGATTTTCCTTCGCGGGCCCTCTCGGGGCATAGTCAGCCTGCCGTGGGCTTCTCGTCTGGTCGTGGATTGCACTGGTTGAAGCGCCCCCTGCACCCCTCATCTGGAGACGGGCTGGCACCAGGCCGGGCTTCTGGTGTGGCGCGCCCGGCCGTCGCGAGGGCACCAACCCCCAGCCCCCTGCCCGAAGGGGGAGCGATGATTCGTGGCCCCCGGCGCTTGCTTGGGGCAGATGATGGTGTGGAAGACGTGCTCGGGCACGCCCGGGAGCGCCGCGCTCGTCGCCAAGGGTTCCTCCAAAGGCGACTGGCGCGGTGGACCTGCTTGGGGAGGAACTTGTTGATGAAGACGTGCGCCTAGAGGCCGAGGGCCTGCTCCTGGCCGCAGGGAGGCGCGAGCTGGAGGCCGCCATCGCCCTCGCGCGCCATCAGCGTGATCTTGATGATGCAGAGGCGGAGGCATTGCTAGAGGCCTCTCGGGTGGCCCGATCCCAGGCTGTCGAGGAGGCCCGAGGAGCTGACCGACGGCGAGAGGCTGCGGAGGAGCGGGCTCGTGAGCTCTTGGCTTGGTGCCACTCACTGGAAGAGCAAGTGGAGCTGCGCGAGGCGGCCCTCGCGTCGATGAAGGTGGCCTCTGGCGACCCAGTTGAGCTCCAGAAGCGTGAGGAGGCGTTGACGCTGGAAGCCGCCGAACGCACCCGTGAGTACGAGCGGCTGGAGACGAGGGAGCGCTTGGTGATGCAGGCGGAGGACGATGTCGCTGCCCGGGAAGCCCGTGTCCTGGAGGAGGTTGGACGTCGGGTGGTGATGGCGCGCCAAGACCTCGAGCGTGAGTTCAGGGGAGGCTGGAGTTGATCCGGGTCGAGGCTGAGGGAAGGACCGCAGCCTTGAGGGCCAAGCGGGAGGAGGCGACGCGGCGGGCCGATGCTTCTCGGGCCGCCCTTGAGGCAGCGCAAGGGGAGTTAGCCACCTCCCAGGCCGAGGTGCTCCGTCTTCGCCAGCGGGTGGAGGAGGCTGAGGCCGTCGAGCGCCAGAACGCCGATGAGATACGTCAGCGGCAGGTCCTGGAGCACGTGCACGGCCCCATGCTCGCCACGCTCCGGGAGAGAGCTAACACAGCCTTGGGCAACATCTACGAGGCGGCTGTTGGCGAGCCGCACACAATCAACTATGCAGGCAACCTTCAGTTCTTCACCGCCGTGGTGACGCAGTTGGAGGCGCGGTCGGTCAGGGCCGACAGGTTGGTGGAGGAGAGGAGCCGCGCCCTGCTCGGGCACGCCTTCTCCCGTGTCTTCAGCCATCTCCGGAACATGGATCCCCACTTCGACTTTGACGCCGCTATCGCCCCAGTCCCCCAGGCCGTCCGAGACGACCTGGCGCACTGGGTGGAAGACAATGTGGACGCTCTTGTCAGGGCCTTCGCTTCGGACGACGACGACGTGATCGTGGCTGCTGACGAGGGCGGCGTGGTGAACGGCCCTGGCGCCGCTGGTGGCGACGCAGACAGCGATGGCGAGTTCGGCGACGCCAGCGACGGCTCGGGAGGTGCTCCTGAGGACGCATTGGGGGATTTGTCTAACTGAGTATGCATCGCTCATGTCTTTTTTTACCCTGCATGAATAGAACTCAGGTTTTTGACCTGATGGCTGTGAGAGCATTTTGGAAGGGGGAGCCCCCTTATGTAAAACCTTGGTTCATCGTATTAGCAGTTGTTACGTAACGCGAGCGCCCGCGTCCGGTGGTGGGCTGGTTTACCTTTGTTTCGCGCAGGCAATGAGGCAGCCTGTGGGAGGGCGTGATGTCATGGGTGCTTTCTAGTTGAATCTGTAGGGTGTGAGAATGTCGCTGGCGGGGAGCTTCACAGGCGTTGCCCTTCTTCACAGGCTCAGGGCCTTTTCATGAGCGCGACAGCTTCACAGGCAGTCGCCTTCTTCTCAGGCTCTGGGCCTTTTCCCAAACGCGATAGCTTCACAGGCAGTCGCCTTCTTCACAGGCTCTGGGCCTTTTCCTAAACGCGATAGCTTCACAGGCATTTGCCTTCTTCACAGGCTCCGGGCCTTTTCCTAAACTCGATAGCTTCACAGGCAGTCGCCTTCTTCACAGGCTCCGGGCCTTTTCCTAAACTCGATAGCTTCACAGGCAGTCGCCTTCTTCACAGGCTTTGGGCCTTTTCCTAAACGCGATAGCTTCACATGCTTTTGCCTTCTTCACAGGCTCCGGGTCTTTTCCTAAACTCGATAGCTTCACAGGCATTTGCCTTCTTCACAGGCTCCGGGCCTTTTCCTAAACTCGATAGCTTCACAGGCAGTCGCCTTCTTCACAGGCTTTGGGCCTTTTCCTAAACGTGATAGCTTCACAGGCATTTGCCTTCTTCACAGGCTCCGGGCCTTTTCCTAAACGCGACAGCGTCATAGGCAGTCGCCTTCTTCACAGGCTCCGGGCCATTTTCTTATAAGGACAAGCTCCGCAGGCACCAAAAAAATCCTCCCGAGGGGGGCGACAGCGGCAGTTTGGGTTGCGCACGAGCTAGGCCCGGCCCGACTCGCGAGGGGCTCGCGAGGGGAGGCGGCTGTGGTGAAGCAGTAACCAGAACGCGAGAAATGGCTCAAACGAGACTAAGCACCCCTTCCCCGAACACACGCAAATCTCAAATTCGAATCCAACTTAAATCCAGCGGGGGAAAAGTTACAACCAAAGGAGAAGTCAATGAAAATAGTCAAAAGGCCGCGTTCGGCACCTCATCTAGTCTTGGATGTCTTCTCACCAGCGCGGAGCTAAGTGTTGTCCACTGGGCATGGGAGGGAGCCCCAGGGCCTGAGGCCGGCACCCCTGAGACTCCGGGGCATGTACAACCCCACTCATTATTACGTGAGAGTGTCACGGGGCGGCGAGCTTCACAGGCACTGGGACTTCTTCACAGGTACCGACCTTGCTTCATATCGCCAGACGAGGGCCCTGCCTTGGGCCACACTCTAGTGCCACCAACGACGACCGGAAACCAGGACGCCGCCGGTGGGGTAGAGCGGTCGCTAGCGGTTCCCCTGACGACCACGGGTCCTCCGCCAGGGGCAGGCCCTTAGGCACCTCCCCAGCGGAGGGCCTACCTCCTGAGAACGCCTTGCTCCGAACGCCGCGGTGGTGATGTCCGATCTCTGCCCCTCTCCTGCAGCCCCCTGCGCCCTCCTCCCGAGGGGTAGGAGACTGCGGGGGCGGGGCAGCTGCTTGCCGTGGCGACCTGCACCTCCTGCGATCCATGATTAGCATACGCCTGCTCCTGAGGAATTAGTGGTACCCGATAATCGTCACCTCCAGCGTGGCCGGTGGAACCATCTCGGGGCTCCTGGAAGGGCTCAGCTTCTGGTGTCTCGTCCCCCCAGCTCGGGCTAAGGAGCGAGCCTTATTCGCCCTCGTAAGCGTGCCCTTGGTCCATCATGTGGGGCACGTATTTTTCTAGCGCCACCATTCCGAAGGCTACGCCGTAGTGCTCCGTGTGCCATGCAGCTCTGCTTGACGTGCCCACCATGGGGTGGTAGCGCGGCTGCCCGCTTGCGCCGTGGGCTGTGCCGAGTCCCTCTCCTTCACGCGCCAGGGGCGGGGGTAGCGCCACCGTCAGTCCGGTGCCGACGGCTTCACTGGTGTAGGAGTAGGCTTGGGGCCCGCAGGCGCGCGCGGGGCCCCTGCACGTGCCGCCCTGGGCTTGAGACGGGAGCTGGATGCAGAAAGGGTGAGCCCCCGAAGCAGCAAAGCCCAGGAGCTCGGCAACCCGCTCTAGCAGCACGTCGTGGCTGCCTTCCAGCAGCCTACACTGCAGCAACTCTCGGGCCACCGTGAGCGCGGCCCTCGAGTTCGCCTGCTCTCGGCGGGTGTACGGTGTCGTGGTCGCGGCGTGATTGGAGGCCCTTGCTGTCGACCGCGCTTGCCGTGGTGTGAGAGTTGTTGAAGCCTGTCCGCGTCGCCCGCGGCCCGCAGCGCCCTGCGGACCACGAGCTGCCTGGGGCGCGGGGTCGCCTGAGGCGAGCGGCTCTGCGTGGGCGGGCCACGCCGCCCATAGATCTCGGTTGCCCGCCTGGTCGCCGGACATGGTGATGACGATGCGACAGGACGCGAAGTGGTAGAAGGGTGGATTCCGGCGCACCCCTACCTGGCGCGCCAAATGTCGTATTTCGGGTTCCGACGGACCCTTGAGGTTCGAACTCTGGGGTGCGCGCGGAAACTTCGCCCTCTACCTCTCCGTCTCGCAAAGATCTAAACTACTGAAAGAACAACACAAGAGACGCAAGGTTTATACTAGTTCAGGCCACCATTGTGGTGTAATACCCTACTCTAGTTTGTCGTGGGTGGATTGCCTCTTGGGCTAATGATGATGAACAATACAAGGAAGAACAGCCTCGCGAGGGTCAGTTCTTGGCTGGGACGACGAACTACTAGGAGGAGTTCAGCCGTCCTTCTCTCTCTCTGATTTCTTGATGATTCGATCGATCCCTCTACCCTGGGGGTGGCTAGTCCTATTTATAGGCAAAGGCCCTGGGCCTCTTCCCAAATATTGAGCGGGAAGGGCGCCAACAATTGGCTAATTTGAAGGGGAACATCTGGTACACTTATCCTGACTAAAGTTGGACCTCGCCTGCCAAAGGCTCTGTGGTGACGCCGTCCGGGGCTCCACGATGACCTCCTTCCCACCGTTGGACTGGTCTTGGCCTCGTTGCACCGAAATGGATGCCTTTGCTTGATCTCTCGCCTGTGCTTGCTCCCTTTGCACCAAAGAGGAAAGGAGGACACCGCGCGGGCTGGCGCCCGCCTGGCACCCTTGGTCGTCATGGCTTGCGTCATGGGCACCTCATGAGGTACCCCGCCTTGATCTCTCCGCCTCCTCGTGAGCCAGCCTGATGAAGCCGTGCCTGAGGAAGCTCCGTGTCGTCCGCCCCGCGACGCTTGGCCCCTCGCAAGGGTCTTGAGTCTCATGTTGATGAAGATGGGCCATGTTGGGCCCCCTTTAAGACATGCCGCAGGCCGCAGGTAGGCAAGTCTGGGGACCCCCGTTCCCAGAACACCGATAGTCCTGGTCTCGGGTCGGCCCAACGGTGGTTGAGGTATGCGCGGGACCGGGCTCTGCAGACGCAGAACACAGAGCGGCTAGGAAGAAAGTCTCAAAATCTCGAAGCAAATATTACAAAACATATTGTCCTCACAATATCGAATGAAATTTTAACGCCTCCACGAGGCCTGATGCATATTACAGGAACGAAGCAGGAAAGTAGCCACAGGTCACCCCTGGACACCGCCATCGCCTACAGAAGGTGCTCCTCCTTGGGTAACGACGTCTTCACCTGCACCACCAGCCACAGGATCGGCAGCATCACTGGACAAGGGTGCGGAGGCAAAGCCGCGGAACTTCTTCAGCATGGCCTCCACCTGACCTTGCACGGCTGCGGAGGCGGCTGCACAGTGATCATCAGCCACGGGCTCCAGCAGCTCGTCAAGACAAGCGCTAGGGTCACGAAGGTGCAGATGGCTGAAGACACGAGTCAATGCAGCTGAAGACAGGACGCGAGCTTCTGCCTCTGCCACGAGACTGATACCATCCACGACTTCCTCAAGCGCCTTCACCAAGTGAGGAAGCAGCAGGGCGGGGCCATCCTCATCGATGGTCAGCGGCCTCTCCAAGCCGTGCTCGTAGAGTGTCTTCAGTGCCGCGCGAGACCTCTTCTCGAGATCGGCAAAGGCCACGCGGTCTTCGGCCAGGACCCGCGCCTTGGTGTCATGATCGCCCTCCCTCGCCTTCACCTTCCGCTCCAGTTCTTCCAACCGGCTGCACTCGGCAGCTTGAGTCTTCCCCAACTCCTCCAGCTCAGCATCACAGTTCTTGATGGCGTCCTCCCGGGCCTTCATCTCCTCCTCCTTCACCACGCGGTCGCGTGCCTCTTCGGCGTGCTTGTCATGCAGGCTCTTCAGCTCGTCCTCCAGCTCTTGGCAGCGGTCGCGGGCGGCCTTGGCGTCTTTCAGTGCCGTCTCGCGATCGGCTGCAGCATTGGCGGCGCTCTGCTTCTCCTTCTCGGAAGACGTTGCGGCTTGGGTCAGCGTCGCATGAACCGCCGAGTCGGAGTGAAGCCAACCGGAGGCCAACTCCAGGCGCCCGGCCACCAGATGCGGGTTCGCGCTCAGGAGGTCTGCCTGCAGCTGGGTCATCTCCAAAAGAGCACGTTCCAGGACGGCAGCAGGGGCAGAAGAACCTGGGAGTGGAGGTGAAGCAGTGGGAGGAGGCGATGCCGTCACCAGGGCCTGGGAGACTGCAGGTTCTGAAGCAGTTGGGACCTCTTCAGCAAAGCCGGACGCCGACACTTCAGGAGCCAGAGGGGCCATGGGGCTGACTCCTCCCAGCGATGCTCTTCTTAGCCTCGCGAGGGCGACCGGGCTGGGGAGGTGCAAGTGCTGCTGCCTCCTTTCTCTGCGGAGGGAGGCGCGACCGCCGTATCCCCCTTCCTTTTCTTCACCGAAGGTGTCGGCCTGATCGATCAAGGGGGAACATCAGGAAATAACAAGTACTGGCAGGGACAAGACGAATCTCAAGGCGCTTACCGATCCACCGCGACATATTCCACCTTCCGCTTAGGGAGCTTGAAGCCTGAGAGTATTGGAGCCTGGGGAGTAGGCGTGCGGGTTCCGGGGGCAGAAGACGGCGCAACAGGAGGGCTGGAGGCAGCCCCAGGCGGCGTCAAGGCGGAGTCGACATCCCGAGGGATCAGTGATGACCTACTCCTCGTTGGGACGACGGGCAGTTCTCCCTCCTCTTGGCGGGCATCGACCTCGGCGTCGTTAGGAAGGGCGTAGAGGATTTCAGATTTGCTCAAGGGGGAGTTTTCCCCCATCTCTTCGAGGGTCGCCTTCGAGTCCCCCTCCTCTTCTTTCCCCCCGCGGGACTCGTCAGAAGATAGCTCCACCAGCTTCGGCGCCACCGGGGCTCCAGAGAGCGCAGGAGGCACCAGCCCGCGTGCGTCAAAGGTCAACCTGGAAGCCACAAGCGGCTCCCAGTCCTTGCAGAGGAACAAAGTAGTGAAGGCGCTCGGCGGGTACTCCTGGTTATCCTCAACCAGGAGGCGCAGGACAACAGCCAGTTCGTTGTCAGGCAGGGCCCCCCCGGCTTCAGGCGGATCTTGTCTTCTCCATCTCCAAGCTTCCACAAGGGGTGCGATCGCGCCTGGAGCGGGGCGACGCGCAGCATCAAGAATTCCCTCAGGAGCATGGCCCATGTGACCTTCGCCGCCTTCGCGTTGCCTGGCTTCAGGTTGGTCTGCATCTGCCCCAACACAGACGACGCCCGCTCATCAGCGAGCTTCACGCAGGGCCACCCTTTGTTGAACTGGGGCGCCTCCATTGGCAAGGCGAAACGCGGATGGGCATGCTTGGCGTCCATCATGACCCATTTGGATCGGATATTGTCGGCCCTCTTCCCGGTGCTTGAGCTTGAGTTGGCCTTGCCAGATGTGATGAAATTGGCACACCCGGAGATGTGTCCATCGCTGACACGTAGGAAGAAGAAGTGGCGTAGAAGCGCCACGGATGGCATCACACACAGGTACGCCTCACAGTAGTAGGCGAAGCTGAACAGGAGGAGGATAGAGTTGGGGTGGAGGTGCAACGAGTGCAGCCCGTAGTGGTCGAGGACCTCATAAAAGAAATTGGAAAAGGGGGGAACCAACCCGACGGCGATGCTGCTCGAGAAGAAGGGGAAGAAGGTGCTTCCCTTAGGCTCTGGCATGTTGAAGGCAAGCCGGAGCTCTGTCTTGCCCCCTTCATTTCTCTCCCCCGCCGTCAGCAGGCGCGCGGAGGCAAGGCTCTTTTCTGTGACGGTGGGTGCTTCTAGAGCTGGCTCGTACCAAGCCGGCGACGAGGAGGGCTTGGTCTTGCTCGACGCCATGGGTCACAGATGCAGAGCAGGGTTGGAGTGGATCTGGAGATTTTGGCGGCGAGGAGCGAGAAACGGGATCTGGAGGAAGGCGAGCAAGAAGCAATGAAGGCAAGCACTGTCTGCGCCAGCCTTTTTGTCAAATCGAGCGGTTGCCGAGGCGGCATGGGAAAGTGGAGATGCCCACATCCAATCAACCGCCACGCGTCAACCGAGGCCGCAGGCTTTGGGGCCCACGGTGCTCCGCGCTTGACCTTTGGCTTCGCCTCGAAGCCAAGCCCAAGCCCGCCTTGGGCCCGGGGGCTACTGTCGGCGTTCTGGGAACGGGGGTCCCCAGACTTGTCTGCCTGCGGCCCACGGCATGGCTTTGCTAGCAGGCCTGTACGACCCATCTTCATCAACAAGGCATTCAAGACCCTCGCGAGGGGCCAAGCCTCGCGAGGCGGACGACACAGGACCTCCTCAGGAGCGGCCTCTCCAGGCAGGCTCGCGAGGAGCGGAGATATCAAGGCGGGGCAAACCTCGTGAGGCTCTCGTGACGTGAGCCATGAAGATCAGGATCAGACGGGTGCCAGGCGGGCACCAGCGCGCGCAGCGTCCTGGTTTCCTCTAAGGTGCTAAGGAAGTAGGCGCAGGCGCGGAGTACCGAGGCATCGGGCAAAGGTTTCCATATCGGTGCAACGAGACAAAAGATCAGCAGGATGGCAGGATGGAGGTCACCATGGATCCCAACACGGCGTCACCACCAGAGCCTTTTGCAGGCGAAGACCACTTTTGTCAGGATAGCTTGTACTAGCTGTCCCCTTTCAAATTGGCCGCCGTTGTTGGCTCCCTTCCTGCTCAATATTTGGGGAGAGGACCAGGGCCTATATAAGTAGAGCTAGCCACCATGGTAGGGGGCATCTTGGCTCGATCACATCAGATCGAGTCCTCAACCCCACAAGTTCGACAAGCACAAGAACACCTCAACCTCAGGAGGCTATTCTTCCCTTTGACTGTTCATCATCAGCCCAAGAGGCAATACACCACCACACACTGGAGTAGGGTATTACACCGCAACGGTGGCCCGAATCAGTATAAATCTCGTGTCTCTCTGCGCTGTGAGTTCTTCGAGTTCGTCCACGAGATCTTAGTGAGCTAGGGTGTAGATCGTTAGGAGGGAAAGAACTTCGCGCGCACTCCAGAGTTCGAACCTTAAGGGTTTTGCCGGAACCCCAGATCCGACAGAAGCCAAATGCGTCCACCCACGCTTGACACTGCCAACGGAGATGTCGTAGTCTGACAAGGGGTGGTCATGCGCGAAGCTCAATGATGAGCGGGCGACGTTCGTGCTAGAGCAGATGAAGACCGACCTGAAGCCGGGCAACGCGAAGGCGGCAAAGGTAACATGGGCCAAGCTACTGCGGGAATTCCTGATGTTGCGCATGGCCCCGCTTCAGGCCCGTATGCGCCCCTTGTGGGAGCTTGGGGACGAAGAGGACAAGGTTCGCCTAAGATCGAAGGCCTTGTCCGACGATGAGCTGACCATGGTTCTCCGCCTCCTTGTTGGGGACGACCACGAGTACCCGCCGAGCATCTTCACCCCCTTGTTTCGCCATGAGGACGGGGCGCAGGTCGTGGCATCCAGGACGACCTTTGATGGGCGCGGGCTGGTGCCGCCGGCACCTACCGGGGTCCTTCCAGCGCCGACGCTGGTAGAGCTGTGTTCTGATGAGTCCCGCAGGGAGGAAGAGGACGAGGAGGAAGACTTGGAGGTGACCCCTGAAGGGATGGGAGAGACCTCCCCCTTGAGCCAAGCTGACATCCTTCGCACCCTTCCTGACGACGACGAGGCTAACGCCCGCCAGGAGAAGGGAGAAGCGCCGGCGATCCCGACGAGGGGCCAATCGGCGCTGATCTCCCGGGATGCTGCTTCTGTTCTAGCGCCGTCTGGAGCCACCTTCGGCCCTTCTGCTGCCCCTTCTTCTGCTCCTGGGGCTGGTGCACCTGCACTCCGGTCTGGGAGGCTCTTGGGATTCAAGCTCAGCAAGAGGAAGGTGAACTACACCGCGGTGGACCAGTAAGTATTCGTGCTCCGTCTTGCTCTTGATTATGCTGCTGCTTCTTGATGCTTCTCCGTTGTGTGGTTAGGCCGACGCATGTGACGAAGAAGAGGAAGGAGGGGGCGGTGGTGCCGCCCGAGACCGACCCACCTGCTCCGTTGGCGTCTCCCTCCATGGAGAAGGGCAGCATTGGCGCTCATGTCTCTCCGGCCCGGTCGTGCTCGCGAGGTATGGGGGAGAACCCTCGGGGGGAGTCAGCCCCCGTGGCCTCGCGGGCTCTGGAGGCGCCGGCGTCCGGCTCGGCTGCTGGAGCCTCCAAGACTCAGGAGCCCCCCAGTCCCTCAGGCTATGGTGACGATACCTTCTCCTCCGCCTCCTGCTGTGCCGCTGATCCCAAGTCCTTCTGCCTCCCCTGACGTCTTGGAGCGCGTCCTTCTGGAGATGACCCGGCTGCGAGAAGATCTCCAAGGTGCCGACCCCCTCTGGTAGCCGGGCGTCTGGAGCCGGTTTCTGGCTGGCTCCGTTGCGATGTGTTTGTTCGGGTGGCGCTGAGCCAGGCTGTGGCGATCTCCGAGAAGGAGAAGCAGGCCACCGCCCAGGCAGCGGCCACTCACGAGGCAGCGGTGAAGGACGTCGAGGCCGCCAAGAGTCGCTGCCAGGTGCCGGAGGCCGAGCTGAAGACCCAGCGCAACGAGCGTGCAGAGGAAGCCCGGGGTCGTCAGGTGGAGGAGGAGAAGATGAAGGCCCGGGAGGATGCCATCAAGGGTCACGACACCGAGCTGGAGCAGTCAGCGAAGGCGCAAGCCGTTGAGTGTGCCTGACTGGAGGAGCTGGAACGGAGGGTGAAGGCGGGGGAAACCGAACTTGACGTGAAGGCGAAGGTTCTGACTGAGGTCCATGCGGCCTTCCCGCTCCTTGAGAAGAGGTCTCGCATGGCGCTGAAGACGCTCTATGAGAAGGGCTTGGAGAGGCCGCTCACCACTGACGAGGACAGCCCCTCCCAGCTGCTCCCCTACTTGGTGGAGCTGCACGAGGAAGTTGTGGATGGCGTTGGTCCCATGGCAGAGGCAGAGGCTCGTGTCCTTTCCTCAGCTGCGCTGACGCATGTCTTCAGCCACCTCCATCTTCGCGCCCCCACTACTCGCATTGACGACCTGTTGGAGCCTGTGGCTGATGAACACTGCACAGCCGCCACCGCAGCCGTGAGAGGTCAGGTGGAGGCCCTGCTGAAGAAGTTCCGCGGCTTCGCTTCTGCGCCTTCGACCAGAGGCGTCGCCACTCCTGCAGCTCCGGCCGGTGGTCAAGACGAAGGCGACATCATCACGGGAGGAGTGCCTCTCGTGGGCGTCGGTGGTGTTCAGGGATGACCTGCGGCTTCTTTCCTGTTTTATTCCTGCAACATGCATCATGCCTCGTGGAGGCATTTAGATTTGCGTTTGGTATTGTGAGAACAATAAGTCTTGTAATATTTGCTTGAGATTTTGCGATTTTCTCCCTATTTGCTTTACGTTCTACGTCGGCACGGCCCAGCCCCGTGCATACCTCAGCTGCCATTGGATCGTTCGGAGACCAGGACGGGACCAAGGGGTGAGGGGCTACATGACCAGTTAGGCTCCTGGGTCGCGATGATCAGGAGTCCCCCTTGACGTGCAAATAGCTGATAGGAAGGAGACGCGAGGGTAGGTTTAGTGTTCTACGTTGGCAGGGTCCGGTCGCGCGCATACCTCAGCCGCCGTTGGGTCGTCCGGAGACCAGGACGAGACCAAGGAGTGAGGGGCTACGTGACCAGTTAGGCTCCTGAGTCGCGATGCTCAGGAGTCCCCCTTAACGTGCGAACATCCTTCATATCTTTTCCCTCGCCGAGGCTCGGCTCGGGAGGGATGCGCGATGACCAGGTCCGGGAGACCTGGTGGGTGGCGTACGCTTGGGCGTGACCCGAGCGCAGCCCCAGTGCCTAGCCCCCTTGTGCCACTCTCCCGAGGGGAGGTGTTGCGGTGAGGCCGGACACTGAGCCCAAGGGCTCCCTGAAGTTGATACTGCCATGGGGTCGCCCTCAGTTGTTTATCACCAGCGTGGAGCATAGCGCTTCCACACTTGCACGGGCATAGCCACTCCTTTGCAGTGTTGACGGCCAGCGCAGAGCATGGTGCTTCCACTTGTACGTGGGAGGGGACTCCCTACTGCGGAGAGCCCCCGGGGCGTGTACATCCCTGCCCTGACATGTGGATTGCACGACAGGGCTAGACGGGGTGTGTCTGGGCACTCATGAGCCAGCGCGGGACTCACGAGGTCCTACCTCAAGGCGGGTTGCGCCTGGTCTTGAATCTTGTTCGCTGTGGTGGTCCTGTGAGGTGGTTAGGCAACCAGCGCCGGACGAATCTCCTGAGGTTATCACGTGAGAAGGCCAAGCACCAACGGCCCCAGGAGGTGACATGAACGGGACCGGCCTGCCAGACAGAGCTCAACCGTTGGATTTATCGACGCTGCAGGGACGGGCCCGAGCACAGACGCCACGCCTAACCCTCTCACGTGAAGGGTCCTGAAGAAAGACGATCGGCGCGCGGCTCCCATGGTAGGTGGCAATCAAGAAGGTGATAGTCATAGATAGATTAAGCATGGAAAGCAAAATGGCTTAAGTAAACGCAGGAGAGGTACATGCCACCGGGTCAGGCCCGAGCGGCTTGGGGATGATGCAGCCCGAGGGGCGCCCCCAACAAGGTAAGCTAAAGACATAGAAAGGGATACATGCCACAGGGACGGACCCACGTGGCCTGGGAATGATGCAGCCCTGAAGGCGCTCCCAGCTAAATAAACTTGGAAAATGTCACCTGGTTCTGTTGATGAAGGAATGTTGGGGCAGCTGAAGGTACGCTGCGAAGGGGTTGCTCCTCACGAGCCACCGGGCCCCTTAGCCTCGGGAGGCTTTGGGGGTCCAGGCGGTTCCTTGAGGACCGTCTCCATCTCCGCCAGGATACGTGGTGCCTAGCCTCCTGAGCCGCAAGGATGCGCCGCAAGTTGCGTTGGTAGGCGGATGCCACGCTCGGCAGTCTGACAGTCATGCGAATGTAGCTGTGCGATGGGCCCTTGCAGCGTCCCACACGCGAAGGCCAGAAGAGCTCCTGAGACGCGGCCCTATTGAGCCCTGAGACGTCGATGCAGACACGCAGCCCGACACCCTCGCCTGGGTGGGGGGCTGCGCCAGGTGAGCGGCGATCCCCGCGCATGGACCTCGCATCCTGCAGTTCGTGAGTGGTCTTGGTAACGAACTCCTGAGCGCTGGGCGCTCCTCGCCCTATGTCCTCTTGAGGGAGTTGTGCCGCGAAGCACTCCTCCAAATGGTGCCCAAGCGCCTCCCTCGTGATGTCGGCAAGGTCCAAGGCCCTCCAGAAGAGAGCCCCCGAGCCTTGCCTGAGAAGGGCGCTGGGCGCGCCTTCCTATGCGATGGAGGGAGGCGCCCCAGGCGCGGGCGCCGATCCAGTCGTGGCTCAGCTTGAGGCGCTACTTGCCCGAGGCCCTGCGCGGAGCATCTGCTTCTTCTTTTTGGGGATGGCCTCAGGAGGGTACCCGCCCTTGCTATCGGGGTCGTCGATTGCTGCAGCTTGGAAGGCACGCTCGAGGGAGCACACTGCATCTCTTTCTTCGCATGGTACTGTGATGATTTCGCCACTTCCTGGCATCTTGAGGACGTTGTAGCCATGATGGGCCACCTCCATAAACTTGGCCAGGGCTGGATACCCTAGGATTTCATTGTACGAAAGTCGGATGTGGGCGACGTCGAAGTCGATGAGCTCGGTGCGGTAGTTGTCACGCTGTCCGAAGGTGACTGGGAGGCGGAACTGTCCTATCGGGGTGGTGGAGCCATCGGTCACTCCTGAGAAAGGCTTGGTAGGCTGAAGCTGATCGTAGGGCACTTGAAGGTTGTCTAACATCTCGACGGATAGGACATTAAGCCCTGCGCCACCGTTGATGAGAGTCTTGGTGACTTGCACGTTGCTGATGACGGGTGAGAAAAGCATTGGGAGAGCACCAGCGGTGGCCGCGCACTTGAGCTGGTCTACCGAGCTGAAAGTAATAGAGCACTTGGACCACCTGAGCGGGCGTGTAGCCTCGAGCTTGGGGAGGACTACGTTCACCTCACGAGCAAACTGTTTGAAGATACGCCGCGAGGCTGGGGCTTGAGCTCCGCCCAGGATGCAGGCGATGGCACGCGGCTCCTGGAAGGCCCCAACCCCCTCGTCCTGATGGTGGTAGTCATTCCTTCTTGGTGGTGGCGGCAGCGGAGGAAGCCCAGCATTGCCCTGAGGACGATCTTCGCGAGGCTGATCCCTCCAGGCACCTTCGCGAGGCTGATCCTTCCAACGGTCCTCACGAGGCCGGTCGCACCACTCCTGGCGTGGGCCCCGGTCGTCCCAGCGTCCTCCGCCACGTCCTCCTCCTCGTTCGTAGCCTCGGTCGTTGCACTCGGGGCGTCGACCGAAGCGTCTGTCACGGATGGCCCTGAGCTCTTGACAATCGTTGGTGTTGTGACTGTGCACATTGTGGAAGGCTTAGAACGTTCGGCTGCTCTTGGATGACTCAGGCTGGTCCCTACCGCGCTTCGTGTCCGGCTCTGCCGCAAGTACGGCCGCTCCCTTGCGCTTCAAGTCCTTGACCTTGGCTTTCTTCTCCTGCAGGTCGGCAGCTGGGAGCTTGAGAAGGGAAAGGCGCCCTTCCTCAGCCCTTGCGCACTTTGTCGCCAGGTTAAACAGCTCCAGGGATGTGCACAGCTCCCCATGGATGGCGAGCTCCTCCTTCATCTTGACGTCATGGACGCCATTAGAGAACGCAGAGATGATGGACTCGTCCATCACCTTGGGGATCTTGAGACGAACGTTGTTGATGCACTGGATGTACTTCTTGAGAGTCTCTCCTGGTTGTTGCTTGACGCGGCGCAGTGTCACAGCCCTAGAGTAGCCCTGTTGTCTTTGCTTGATCTTCATGTCATCATGTCTAAATTCAAATGAAATTTGAATTGAGGAATTTTCAAAGCCTCAGAAACCTTTTAAAAATGATCAACATTAAAATCTTCTCAAAGAAGCCCAAGAAAATGTTGCTGTTAAACCTTGAAAAATATTGGCAAGAATAAAATTCAAACCAATATTTTTGGAGGCTTAAAATATTTATCTTGGGCCTTTGAATTAATTCAATAGCTATTTGCATTGGATATATATTTTTTATATAATTAATATATGTCCAATAATTCTGGAACACTTTATGTGGTTTTGTATACCTTAGTTCTAGACACATAATTATTTTCAGGATTTTATAAAATGGTTTGGTGTTAAAACTAAACCCAAACAAATTGCAGAAAAGAAAATAGAAAACTGAAACAGAAAAGAGTGAGAGAAGGAACATCACCTGGGATTACCTGGCGGCCCAAGTGGCCGGCCCAGCCCACCACCGCAGCCCTCTTTCGCCTTCCTCCTCGCGCCAGTAGGCAGGGGCGCGTGCCCGGCGCGCGCAGCTACACGGCGCGGCCATCTCCTCCCTCCCTGCCTGGCTCCTCCTTGATGCGTCTGGACGACGCCACGCGACCCCCAGAGCCGTCCGGCTCTCCCTCTCTCTCCCCCGAACACTCTCTCCCTCCTCTGTTCTTTCCGCCTGAATACCTCCGTCGCCGCCGCTCGCAACCACCGCGGACACCGCCATCCCAGTGACGCCCTGAGATGCCCAAGAGCTCCGCCTAGTACCCCTCTTCCTCCTCCTCGAGCGGTGCAACGCCGGACGCCCCCGAGCGCCTCCACGCAATCGTCTTCAACCTCCCGATGCCGGAGATACCCCTCGCCGCCCCGCTCAGCTCCGGCCTTCCCCAAGCCCGCTTCGACGCCCGCTGCAACCGCCGTGAGCTGCTGCCCCTTCTCCCCCTCTCCGTTTACTCGTTTGCATGACGTAGCCGCTGCCCCGCCGATGACCGTAACCGCCGCCGCCTGAGCTTGCCGCCGACGCAGCTCTGGTGACGAAATGGTCGCCCCGGCAAGTCCAAACCTCTCCCCGCACCCCATAGCCCCTCACTAGCGCACATGCTCGCCCGCTAGCACGCCGCAGCAGCAAAACCACCGACGCCCGAACTCCGGCCGCCGCAACCGAGCTCGTCGCCGTCGGCTCCGGCCACCCCAGGCCCGGAGACCACCACCATCCGACGCGCCATCGCGCCACCTCTCCGTAGGGCCAAAGGGCGCACCGAACGGTGCCCTGTAGAGCATTCCCGTGCCGCTCTGTCATCTCAGTCATCGCCGGCGACGAGCCGTGGACCAAGTCCGGCGAGTTTGACTCCGTTTGACCACGGGTGGGCCCAGTTTGATCCCCCTGGGTCAATGACCGATGGGGCCCAGCCGGCTAATTAATCTAGGGTTAGCACTAATTATAATTAGTTAAAACTAATGACACTGACACGCGGGACCCACTGTCAGGTTTGACCTAGACCGCTGTTGTTGACTTGCTGAGGTCACCATGACACAATGCTGACGCGATAACTCTTTTCCTGGACTTATTATTATTCAGGAAATTCTAGAAAATGTTGCAAACTTCTAAAATTCATAGAAATTCAACCATAACTCCAAATGAAACAAATTATATATGAAAAATTATCAGAAAAATTCAAGGAATCTGTTTATGGCATTTGCATGCATGTTTGAACAACCTAAGGTTGCTGTACATGGCAATTTGCATAAATGGCATTTAAATAACCACATGTGGAGTTTGAATTTGAATCTTAGATTCAAACCAACTTCATTTAACCTAATGCTAGTTGCATTAGCTCAAACCACAACATATTGCCATATCATGATCATGCATCATATTATACATTGCATTGATTGCGTTCCTCCTTGTTTGCCGGTATTTGTCCCCTCTCGATAGACGTGGTTTCGATGATGAGTTCAATGACACCAATGAAGAACTATGTTATCTTCAGAAGTGCCAAGCAAGAAAAACCCCCTTGTCCATTCCGATACAACCCATTCTCTCGCTCCTGCTCTCTTTACTGCATTAGGACAACAACGATTCAACTGTTACATGCTGTGGTAGCTGAACCCTTTTCCTCTGCATGACCTGTCATTGCCACAGTAAATAGATGAAACCCACTAGCATGAGTAGGAGTTGTTTGAGCCCTGATGTGCCTACTCATTTATGTTTGTTTGTCATGCCTGCTACTGCTTAGAGTTGAGTCAGGTCTGATTCATCGGGGATGAATTGGAATGGTGATGAACATGTCCTACTGTGTGTGAGCTAAGTGTGTGAACACGATTTGGTAAAGGTAGCGGTGAGAGGCCATGTAGGAGTACATGGTGGGTTGTCTCATTGAAGCCGTCCTCAGGAACTGAGTTCTGTGTTTGTGATCCTTGAAACAGCTACCACCACACGTTGGGCCCTGAAATATGACCCCGCTCGACTTACTGACCCCTCTCGTCCTCTGTCCAGGAGTTGCAAGTAGTTTCTGGTGTTTGTAATATGCTGGGGGCCGCACGTAGTGCTGACCATAGGGGTGGGCTGTGTTGCGGTAGGCACGTGGCACGGTGTACCGGGCGCCCGTTTGTTGTCCCGGGAACCCTGCACACATCGTTTGGGGCTGTGAGCGAAATTTCGGCCAGATCTCCTCGCGGATGGAACCCGAATAGGCGATAAACCTGGACTAGAGACTTGTGTGGTTAGTTAGGTCGTGGTCTACACCCACGTCGGCTTTCGCTTGAAGTCTGCCGAGCACATGTCGTGTGCAGACGCTAAGTGGTGGAAACATGTGTGAAGAAGTACACCCCTGCAGGGTTATAAATGATCTATTCGAATAGCCGTGTCCGCGGTAAAGGACTTCTGGGCTGCCTATAACAGTTCATAGACAAGTGAAAGTGGATACTCTAAAACTCGCAAGATAAGCGTGAGTGCTATGGATGGCCTTCTCGTAGGGAGACGGAAGTGGATCCATAGTGGTGTATTGATATGGTGAATGTGTGGACTCGTGTGTGCCACCTCAAAGAGTTGCTTGCAGTCGTAGTTCAGGATAGCCACCGAGTCAAAGCTGGCTTGCTGCAGTCAAACTCCACCACCCCCTTTATTGATAGGGATGCATTTGTAGCTAGTTCTGATGTAAGTCTTGCTGGGTACATTTGTACTCACATTTGCCTATTTTATGTTTTTCAGAGAGACGTCAGTATCGCTAGTAGTTCCGTGTGGACTTCGACGTTTAGCTTGATACCTCAGCTACGATCTTGTGCCCTCGGCAGGATCTGGTAGATAGTCAGGCTTCTCAGCCTTTTTCATTTGTAGATGTCTGTACTCAGACATGTTGAGCTTCCGCTTGTGCTTTGACTTGTATGCTCTAAATGTTGGGTCATGAGACCCATGTTTGTAATATATCGCTCCTCGGAGCCTAATGAATAAATACTTGAGTCGTAGAGTCTTGTTGTGATGCCATGTTGTATTTACACATGTCGAGCATATTGTGTGTATGATTGAAATGCTTGGTATGTGTGGGATCCGACAATCTAGTTGTTTATCCTTGGCAGCCTCTCTTATGGGGAAATGTAGTCTAGTGCTTCCTTGAGCCATAGTAGTCCGCTACAGCCCGGTTCACCGGAGTCCTGCTAGCCCAGCACTACTGCTCAGGACACTTGACTGGCCGACATGTGTTTCACTTCGTTCATGTGTCTGTCCCTACGGGGAAATGTCACGCGGTGACATCCGAAATCCTGCCTAGCCTGCTACAGCCCGGGTTACCGGAGTCCTGTTAGCCCAGTGCTACAGCCCGAATTCACACGCTGTTGACCGACATGCTCGAAGTTGATTCATGTATGCCTGTCCCCATGGGTTAGTGCCGCTTTGGGTTCACGACTAGCCATGTCGGCCCGGGTTCTTTGTCATATGGATGCTAGAGACACTATCATATACGTGAGCCAAAAGGTGCAAACGGTCCCGGGTCAGGTAAGGTGGCACCCGTGGGAATACCGTGCGTGAGGCCGCAAAGTGATATGATGTGTTACATGCTAGATCGGTGTGACTTAGGATCGGGGTCCTGACACGCAGGTCACCCGAGGCCGATGGGCGGTCGCGAGTGCCCTGGAAGTTGGCGACAAAACGGCCGCGCATCTCGTCCTAGGAGAGATCGAGCCTGGAGGCAGGTTCAGGAGCCAGGAGCGGGCACCATCCTTGAGAGCCATGGGAAACCAGTTCACCATGACTTTCTCATCACCGTTGGCCGCCTCGATGCTCATCTCGTAGAGCTCGGGAACTCCGCGGGGTCTGGGGTGCCGTCATAGCACGGAGGCAGGTCCGGCTTGAACTTGCCCGGCCAGGCGACGCTACGCAGCTCAGGGGTGAAGGCGCGACAGCCCGCGGTGGCCACCAGAACCCTTTGCTGGTACGGAACCTGGCCTTGATGCCCGCGCACCACCACCGCAGGCGGTGCATGGTCTTGTCGTAGCGGCGCTAGGAGCGCAGGAGCATTTTCTTGCGGTCGAGGGACTTCTTGGCAGCTTCTCTCTTCGCGCATGGGTGCCCGACGAGGTGGCTCACACCAGGGGTCTGCGCGCCTTGGCGCCAGGGCGCCGTCTTGTGGCAGTAGTGGTGGAGGCGCTCCATGAGCCATGTCGCCCACAGCTGGCGGAGGGCAAGGAAGCGAGAGGGACGACACAGGGGAGCCCCCTGCGGCACTGACAAGCTTGGCAATGCGGTTGGGCCAGTCCTCGTAGAAGTTGACGATGGGGCGGTAGCGCAGGAGTTCGCGCGCCATGTACATCACGGCCTGCGCGTCCGTGGGAGCGTGATGGGCGTGATACGACGAGCCGGCCGGGGTCAGCGATGGAGTGGCGGTGCGGTCGTCCCACCGCACCGAGGGGTGCAGTGCTGATGCTTGCTGCTCATTCCCCGCCGGGCCGGTGATGGCGTTGGCGGCAGGCAATGGAGAAAGACGCGGTGGCCCGCCGACGGGGGCCGTCTGAACGACGCAGGCGTCGAGTGCGGCTGGGCACTCAGCGCGAGCTCGGCGAGCGCCTGTCATGGAGATAACGAAGCAACTTGACGCGGAGCGACGGAAGGGAAGCTTCGGCGCACCCTACCTGGCGCGCCAAATGTCGGATCTCGGGTTCCAGCAAAACCCTCAAGGTTCGAACACTGGGGTGCGCGCGAAGATCTTCCCCTACCGAATCACGCCCTCAACCTCGCTACGATCTCTAAGGCTAGCTCGACGAACTCGCAACGCAAGAGACACAAGATTTATACTGGTTCGGGCCACCGTTGCGGTGTAATACCCTACTCCAGTGTGGTGTGGTGGATTGCCTCTCGGGCTGAGGATGAACAGTACAAGGGGAAGAACAGCCTCCTGAGGTGAGGCTTTCTTTTGCTTGGTGGATGAGTGGGTGATCTGAATCAGCTTAGGCCAAGATCGAGACCCGTTCCCTTCTACTGTGGTGGCTAGCCCTATTTATAGAGGCCCTAGTCCTCTCCCCAAATATTGAGCGGGAAGGGAGCCAACAATGGCCAATTTGAAAGGGGACAGCTAGAACAAGCTATCCTGACAAAAGCAGTCTTCGCCTGCAAAAGGCTCTGGTGGTGACGCCGGCTTGGGCTCCATGGTGACCTCCGTATTGCTGTCCTGCTGGTCTTGGTCTCGTTGCACCGATATGGAAACCTTTGCTTGACGCCTCGGTACTCCTCGCCTGCGCTTGCCTCCTTAGCACCATAGAGGAAACAAGGACGCTATGCGAGCTGGCGCGCGCCTAGCACCCGCCTGATCCCGATAGTCATGGCTCACGTCATTGGAACCTCACGAGGTTTTCCTTGCCTTGAACTTTCCGCCCCTCGCGAGCCAGCCTGGTGTGGCCGCTCCTGAGGAGGTCTTGTGTTGTCCGCCTCGCGAGGCTTGGCCCCTCGCGAGGGTCTCGAATGCTTGCTGGTGAAGATGGGACGTACGGGCCCGTTCGCAGAGCCACGCCATGGGCCGTAGGCAGACAAGTTTGGGGACCCCCGTTCCCATAACGCCGACAAGCTTAGCTAATAATTTCTTAAGATCTTCTCTATCATTGCAAGCAAAGAAGTCTCTAGCAGTTTTTTCATACATAACATAACCCCCAGGAACAACAGGCAATTCATATCTAGGGGGAGAATCATAATTGTAATCTTCAATAATATCATCAGTTTCAGTAATTTCATTCTCTCTAACCCTAGAAAGTCGTTCATAAAGAAATTCACCTAGCGGCACAGTATTATCAAGCAGAGAAGTAGTATCAACATAAGCATCATGCATAGCAGAAGTGGCATCATCAATAACATGCGACATATCAGAATCAATAGCAGGTGTAGGTGTCGCAAGTTTACTCAAAACAGAAGGAGAATCAAGTGTAGAGCTAGATGGCAGTTCCTTAACTCCCCTCGTAGTTGAGGGAAAAATCGTAGTTCTTTGATCTTTCAGATTCCTCATAGTGATCAACAGATATAAATCCCAAGTGACTCATAGAACAGAGCTATGCTTCCCGGCAACAGCACTAGAAAATGGTCTTGATTACCCACAAGTATAGGGGACCGCAGCAGTTTTCGAGGGTAGAGTATTCAACCCAAATTTATTGATTCGACACAAGGGAAGCTAAAGAATATTCTTGAGTATTAGCAACTGAGTTATCAATTCAACCACACCTGAGATACTTAATATCCGCAACAAATTATTTAGTAGCAAAGTAGTATGGAAGTAGCGGTAACGGTGGCAAAAGTAACAGTAGAAGTATTGTAGTAATCGTAACAGTGGCAACGGAAAAGTAACTTTGCAAAGATCAATATGTGAAAAGCTCGTAGGCAATGGATCCATGATGGATAATTATGTCGGATGGCATGTATCATGGAACGGTTATAACATAGGCTGACACAGAACTAGCTCCAGTTCATCAATATAATGTAGGCATGCATTCCGAATATAGTCATACGTGCTTATGGAAAAAACCTGCATGTCATCTTTTGTCCTACCCTCCCGTGGAAGTGGGGTCCTATTGGAAACTAAGGGATATTAAGGCCTCCTTTTAATAGAGTACCGGACCAAAGCATTAGCACTTAGTGAATACATGAACTCCTCAAACTACGGTCATCACCGGGAGTGGTCCCAACTATTGTCACTCCGGGGTTGCCGGATCAAAACATGTAGTAGGTGACTGTTACTTGCAATATAGGATCAAGAACACAAATATATTCATGAAAACATAAAGGTTTCAAATCTAAAATCATGGCACTCGGTCCCTAGTGACAAGCATTAAGCATAGCAAAGTCATAGCAACATCAATCTTAGAACATAGTGGATACTAGGGATCAAACCCTAACAAAACTAACTCGATTACATGGTAAATCTCATCCAACCCATCACGGTCCAGCAAGCCTATGATGGGATTACTCACGCACATCGGTGAGCACCATGAAATAGGTGATGGAGGATTGTTGATGATGATGATGGCGACGGATTCCCCTCTCCGGAGCCCCGAACGGACTCTAGATCTACCCTCCCGAGGAAGAACAGGGCTTGGCGGCGATTCCATAATATAAAACGCGATGAATCCTTCTCTCTGATTTTTCTCTCCCCGAAAGTGAATATATGGAGTTGGAGTTGAGGTCGGTGGCGGTCCATTGGGCCCACAAGGTCGGAGGGCGCGCCCCCACCCTTGTGGCTAGGGTGTGGGCCCCTGCTGCTGATTCTTTCACCAATATTTTTTATTAATTCCAAAAGTTATCTCCATGAAGTTTCAGGTCATTCTGAGAACTTTTTCTTCTGCACAAAAATAACACCATGGCAATTCTGCTGAAAACAGCGTCAGTCCAGGTTAGTTCCATTCAAATCATGCAAGTTAGAGTCCAAAACAAGGGCAAAAGAGTTTGGAAAGGTAGATATGTTGGAGACATATCAATCACTACTATAACTACTGTAGCAAGCCAATTCATATTTTATTCTTGCATTATATCTACTACATTCCAACTTTTGTATGGCAAAAACTCATCAAAGAAAACCATAGAATCATTAAAATAAGCACACAACACAAAGAAAACGGAATCTATCAAAAACAGAACAATCTGTAGTAATCCAGATATTTCGAATACTTCTGTAACTCCAAAAATCCTAAAAAAATAGGATGACCTGAATTTTTTATATCAATCTACTTAAACAAGTTCAGAAGTTTTCGTCGCTTCTGTGATTTTTGAAAATTCTAACTCCGGACGCAAAAGTTCCTGTTTTTCAGCAAGATCAAACAACTATCACCCAAGAAGATCATATAGGTTTTACTTGGCACAAAACTAATTAAATCACAAAAAACACAATCATAACAGTAGCATAATTGTGCTAACAGTCAAGAATAGAAATCAAAAAGCAAAAATAAATCTTATTCATTGGGTTGCCTCTCAATAAGCGCCATTGTTTCACGCCCCTAGCTAGGCATAAAGCAAGGATCTAAGTTTTGTCATCTTTGTTTCGAGATCCATAAGATGCCCTCATGATTAATTCATATGGTGGCCTAATTCTTGTTCTAGGGAAGTGTTCCATACCATTCCTTAGTGGAAATTAGAACTTAATATTGCCTTCTTTCATATCAATCACGGTAGAGATAGTGCGTAAAAACGGTCTACCAAGAATAATCGGACAAGAGGGACTGCAATCAATATCAAGAACAATAATATCTATGGGCACATAATTCCTATTTGCAAGAATAAGAACATCATTAATTCTTCCCATAGGTTTTTTAATAGTAGAATCCTCCAAGTGCAAATTTAAAGAACATTCTTCAATATCGGTAAGACCAAGCACGTCACATAAAGATTTCGGAATTGTAGAGACACTAGCACCCAAGTCACATAAAGCAAAACACTCATAATTTTTAATCTTGACTTTGATAGTAGGTTCCCATTCATCATGCAATTTTCTAGGAATTGAAACTTCTAATTCCAACTTTTCTTCTAAAGCTTTCATCATAGCATCAACAATATGTTTAGTAAAAGCTTTATTTTGTTCATAAGCATGGGGTGAATTTATCATGGATTGCAACAAACGAATACAATAAATCAAAGAGAAACTATCATAATTAAAGTCTTTGTAATCCAAAAGAGTGGGCACATCACTAGTTAAAGTTTTGACCTCTTCAAACTGACTTTTATCAATTTTCTCAACAAGATTTTCATCCTCTGTATTATCGGGACGCCTTCTAGATAAAGTTGACTCTTCTCCAGTCCCTTTTTCATCAAACTTAACTTTACTCAACAAGGAATCAATAGGAGAAACATTAATCATTTTAAGATCTTCATCACTTTTACGGAAGTAATCACTAGAAAATGCTTTTTCTAAAAATTATCTTTTAGCTCTAAGCATAGCGGTTCTTTTCTTACTTTCATCCATAGAAACATAGAGAGCTTTAATTGATTACTCAACCTTAGGCACATAAATTTTCATCATGAGATTTTCTACATCATAAGAAATTATATCAACACTTCTAGACAAATCATCAACCTTATTCAATTTTTCTTCTATGGTAGTGTTGAAAACTTTTTGCGTGTTGATGAATTCTTTAATATTATTCTCAATATCAGAGGTGTTAGTATTATTATTATAAGATTGATTGCCATAGGAATTACCATAATTATTAGAGGAATTACTAGGAAAAGGCCTAGGATTAAAATTACCTCTATAAGCATTGTTGCTGAAATTATTTCGAGAGATAAAATTCACATCTATGGCATCACTATTTTGCTCAATCAAAGTAGACAAAGGCATATCATTGGAATCAATAGGATCACTTTTACTAGCAACCAATTTAATAAGAGCATCAACAACTTTTTCACTCAAAGAAGAAACTTCTTCAACTGAATTAACTTTTTTACTAGTATGAGCTCTTTCGGTATGCCATTGTGAATAATTTGCCATAATATTATGAAGCAATTTAATGGCTTCACCCAAAGTAATTTCCATAAAAGTACCACCCACGGAGAAATCTAAAAGATTATGAGAAACAAAATTCAACCCCGCATAAATTTTCTGTATGATCATCCAAATATTTAACCCATGAGTTGGGCAATTCCTTAGCATCATTTTCATCCTTTGCCAATATTGTGCAACATGCTCATGTTCAGGTTGCATGAAATTCATGATCTGGGTTCTAAGGGAAATAATTTTTGTGGGCGGAAAATACTTAGTGATGAAAGCATCTTTGCACTTATTCCAAGAATCGATACTATTGCGGGGCAAAGAAGAAAACCAAATTTTTGCAGAATCACGCAAAGAAAACAGAAATAATTTCATCTTCACAATATCATTGCCCACATCTTGTTTATTTTGCATATCACATGCAGGATCCCGGGTTCCGGCAGACCCTTAAGGTTCAAACTCTGGGGTGCGCGCGGAGATTATGCCCTCTACCTCTCCGTCTCACAAGGATCTAAACTACAGAACGAACTGCACAAGAGACACAAGGTTTATACTAGTTCGGGCCACCATTTTGGTGTAATACCCTACTCTAGTTTGTGGTGGGTGGATTGCCTCTTGGGCTGATGAGGATGAACAGTACAAGGGAGAACAGCCTCGCGAGGATCTGTTCTTGGCTAGGGGATGAACTGCTGGGGGAGTTCAATCGCCCTTCTCTCTCTCTCTCTCTCTACTTCCTGCTCTCAATGCTCGAGCAGGTGCTCCTACTCGATCCTGGGTGTGTTGCTAGCTCCGTTCGTGGATGCCTCTACCCTGGGGTGGCTAGTCCTATTTATAGGCAAAGGCCCTGGGCCTCTTCCCAAATATTTGAGCCGGAAGGGCGCCAACAATTGGCCAATTCGAAGGGGAACATCTGGTACACTTATCCTGACTAAAGTTGGTCTTCGCCTACCAAAGGCCCTGTGGTGACGCCGTTCTGGGCTCCATGGTGACCTCCTTCCCACCGTTGGACTAGTCTTGGTCTTGTTGCACCGAAATGGGTGCGTTTGCTTGATCCTCTTGCCTGCGCCTGCCCCCTTTGCACCAAAGAGGAAGGGGGAACGCCGAGCGGGCTGGCGCCCGCCTGGCACCCTCTATCGTCATGGCTTGCGTCATGGGCACCTCGCGAGGTACCCCGCCTTGATCTCTCCGCCTCCTCGCGAGCCAGCCTAAGGAGGCCGTGCCTGAGGAAGCGCCGTGTCGTCCGCCCCGCGAGGCTTGGCCCCTCGCGAGGGTCATGTGTCTTGCGTTGATGAAGATGGGCCATGCTGTGCCCCCATTTGAGCCACGCCGCATGCCGCAGGCAGGCGAGTCTGGGGACCCCCGTTCCCAGAACGCCGACAGTAGCCCCCGGGCCCAAGGCGCGCATGGACTTGGCCGTGCCGAGAGGCGAAAGGGCAAGGGCGAAGCGCTGCGGGCCCTAACAGCCTGCGGCCTTGGGCGCCGCATGGCGGTTTGATTGGACGTGGGCGGTACTGTTCACCCACGCTCCCTTATTCTGCGCCGCGCTAGTTTGCCCCACAATTGTACACAACTGCCCCTCTCCCTGTTGCTCGGCCATCCCCTGCTCTTCCTCCCTCCGAACTCTGACTCTTGCCTCCAATCCCATCTCACATCTCCTCTCTCCCGTCCACCGCGATGGCTCCGACAAAGAAAGAGAAAGGGAAGAAGCCTGCGTCTCCATCTCGCCCGCCGCCGCCGGTGGCGCCCGCCGTCGGCCGCTCAATCATACTCAATCGGGAGTGCCTGGATATGCTCAGTCCAGCTCTCGCCACCGTCTTCAACGAGTGTGGGAGGACGACGGCCTGGCCTACATCTCACTTCCCCACGGATAGGATTATCACCGAGGTTCATTACTTCGCCGAGGCCTTGTGGGCGGGTCTGGTTCCTCCTTTCTCCGATTTCTTCAACGCCGTCCTCTCCCATTATCAGATCCACATGATGCATCCGGGTCCTGAATCCATTGCCCTCCTCTTGGTTTTTGCTTTTGTTTGCGAGGCGCTGATGGGCATCCCTCCTTCTATTGCCTTGCTGCGCCATTTCTTCTCTTTGCGGCTTGTCGACCCCACTCAATGCTCGGCATGCGTGAGCTTCGTAGCTTCGCCTGAGACTGCGGCCTCTGGTATCGACTTCAACCTCCCTCCGCCTTCAGCCGGGTTCCGTGAGCGGTGGTTGTACGTTGATGTCGGGGTACCCAACCCCCTGCTGGCGAAGCCGTCTTCGCCTGCTGTGCCAAATTCGGGCTGGGGCCAGAAGACGCTCGTGAGCCCCCGGCTCGCCTTCGTCTGGCGCCGCTTCATGCTCTTGAAAAAGCTCGGCGTAACGGCGCCCAAGGTGGTGAAGGAGTTCCTATTGCGCCGCATTGCCCCTCTCCAGCGCCATTCTCGTCGAATGTGGGCCTTCAGTGGGCATGGTGATCGCATGAGGCTTCAGGAAGAAGACTTGCCGCCCGCGGCGCTGAGGAAGGTGCTCTTAGTCCTAACTGGCAATCCCAACCCCGGCAGTATTCAGCGGGGAGGAGCTTTGTTGTACCTCTGCCAGAACAGGGATGACTTCGTGAGGCAGATGCCCCCTTTCGACGAGTAGGGGCTACGCCCTGCCGGCTTCCAAGGGGCTCGCGAGAACCCTGTGGTGGTGATTGCCCTTCCGGTCGGCCTAGGCGAATCCTCCTCAAGTGGTGGAGCAGGGAGGCAGGAGACAGCGGGGTTCGAGAGAGCCACCGATGATGTGACCGTACCTGGTGATGCTCTTGATGGGGCAGCTCCTGAGGCCCGTGCCGCCGAGGCTGCGGGCGAGGTGCAGCCTCTTCTGATGCTTGAGGCCGGGGCTCCTGAGCCCCCGCCCGTGCCCTCTGGCGAGGCAATTGACTGTGCGCTTCAAGCATGTGTCCTCGAGGCAGGTCGCCTTGGTGCTCCGTCCTCTTCGCAGGTTGATTCCTGTGCACCTCTCTTGGGCCGCTTCTGTGTGGACTTTGAGGCCCTCCGGAGAAAAAGGGAGGCCCTGGGTGATGACTTCCCTTGCCGCTTGCTGAAGCATCGGAAATACTTTGCTACCGATGAGTAAGTCTCCTCCTTTCCTGTTTCCTAGCCCACTTGCTGCATCTACTGATCCTTGCTTCGCAAGCCCCTTCCTACTGAGCTCGCTGAAGCCGCCGAGGTGCCGCCTCCCTTGACTTTGTCTCCTTCGCCGCCCCTGAGTGCCCCGCGCAGCACTGCCCTTGTGGTCAGGGCGAACGACGGGGTGGACCGTCACGTAGCGTGCGGCGGCCCTTCTGTCCCCGCGATCTCCTTCCGCGGGCCCTCTCTTGGCATTGGCAGCCTGCCATGGGCTTCTCGTCTGGTCGCGGGCTGCGACTAGCTGAGGCACCCCTTGGACCCTTCTCCTGAGGTCGGGCTAGACTCAGGCCGGGCTTCTGATGCGGCGCGGCCGGCCGTCGTGAGGGCGCCAGCCCCCAGCCTCCTACCCGGGGCCGGAGCGATGGTCCGCGGTCCTCGACGCCCGCTTGGGGCAGATGATGGTGTCGTAGACGTGCTTGAGCGTCCTCGGGAGCGCCGTGCCCGTCGCCACGAGTTCCTTCGAAGGGCAAGTGGCGCCGTAGACCTGCTTGGGCAGGAGCTCGCCGATGAAGACACGCGCCTGGAAGCTGAGGGCCTGCGCCTGGCCGCAGAGAGGCGCGAGCTGGAGGCCGCCGTTGCCCTCGCGTGTCATTTGCGAGACCTCGATGACGAAAAGGCGAAGGCATCGCTGGAGGCCTCTCTGGCGGCTCGATCCCAGGCCGCTGAGGAGGCCCGGAGAGCAGACCGACGACGAGAAGCAGCAGAAGAACGGGCTCGGGAGCTCTTGGCCCGGTGTCACTCGTTGGAGGAGCAAGCGGAGCTGCGCGAGGCAGCCCTTGCATCAATGAAGGTGGCTTCTGGCGACCCGGCTGAGCTCCAGAGGCGCGAGGAAGCATTGGTGCTGGAAGCCGCCGAGCGCACCCGTGAGCACGAGCAGCTGGAGATGAGCGAGCTCCTGGTGACGCAGGTGGAAGACGATGTTGCTGCGCGGGAAGCGCGTGTCCTGGAGGAGGTTTGTCGTCGGGTGGCGACGGCGCGCCGAGGCCTCGAGCGTGAGTTCGAGGGGAAGCTGGGGATGATCCGGGTCGAAGCCGAGGGCAGAACCGCCGCCTTGAGGGCCCGACGGGATGAGGCGACGCGACGGTCCGACGCCTCCCGGGCCGCTCTTGAGGCAGCGCAAAAGGAGCTGGCCGCCTCCCAGACCAAGGTGCTCCGCCTTCGCCAGCGGATGGAAGAGGCTGCGGCCGTTGAGCGTCAGAATGCCGACAAAATACACCAGCGGCAAGTCCTGGAGCACGTGCACGGCCCCATGCTCACTACGCTCAGGGAGAGGGCTAACACTGCCCTGGGCAACATCTGTGAGGCAGCCGTTGGCGAGCCGCACACGATCAACTACGCCGGTAACCTGCAGTTCTTCACCGCTGTGGTGACGCAGCTGGAGGCACGGTTGTCCAGGGCCGACAGGTTGGTGGAGGAGAGGAGACGCGCCCTGCTCGGGCGCGCCTTTTCCCGCGTCTTCAGACATCTTCAGAACATGGACCCCCACTTCGACTTCGATGCCGCCATCGCCCCAGTCCCCCAGGCCGTCCAAGGTGACCTGGCGGATTGGGTGGAGAACAACGTGGATGCTCTCGTCCGGGCCTTCACTTCGGATGACGACGACGTGATCGTGGCTGCCGAGGAGGGCGGCGTGGTGGATGGTCCCGGCGCCGCTGGTGGTGACGCGGACAACGAAGGCGAGTTCAGCGACGCCAGCGACAGCTCAGGAGGCGCTCCTGAGGATGCATTGGGGGACTTGTCAGACTGACCATGTACCACTCCCGTCTTTTTACCCTGCACGGATAGAACTCAGGTGTTTGGCCTGACGGTTGTGAGAGCATTTTTGGGAGGGGAAGCCCCTCATGTAAGAACTTGTGTCCATTATATCAGTGGTAGTCAAATCGCGCGCGTGCCCTACGGTAGGCTGGTTTACCTTTGTTCCTCGATGGCTCCAAGGCTGCCTGCAGGAGGGCGCTGCGCCTTGGGTGTTCTCTAGTTGAGACCTCAGGATGTGGGATCGTTGCTGATGGGAAACTTCATAGGAGTGGGCCTTCTTCACGGGCTCCGGGCCTTCTCCCGAGCAGGACGTCTTCACAGGCTCCGGGCCTTTTCCTAAACGCAATGGCTTCACAGGCATTTGCCTTCTTCACAGGCTCCGGGCCTTTTCCTAAACGCAATGGCTTCACAGGCATTTGCCTTCTTCACAGGCTCCGGGCCTTTTCCTAAACGCAATGGCTTCACAGGCATTTGCCTTCTTCCCAGGCTCCGGGCCTTTTCCTAAACGCAATGGCTTCATAGGCATTTGCCTTCTTCACAGGCTTCGGGCCTTTTCCTAAACGCAATGGCTTCACAGGCATTTGCCTTCTTCACAGGCTCCGGGCCTTTTCCTAAACGCAATGGCTTCACGGGCATTTGCCTTCTTCACAGGCTCCGGGCCTTTTTACGAGAAGGCAACCTCCGTAAGCACCAAAAGGTCATCTCGTGAGGGAGCGCCAGCGGCAGTCAGGGCTGCGCTCGAGCTAGGCCTGGCCCGACTCGCGAGGGGCTCACGAGGGGAGGCAGCTGTGGTGAGGCGGTGACCAGAACGCGAGAAATGGTTCGAACGAGACCAAGCACCCCTTCCCCGAACACACGCAAAGCTCAAATTCGAATTCAACTTAAATCCAGCGGGGGAAAAAGTTACAGCCAAAGGGAAAAGGCAATGAAAGCAGACAAAAAGCCGCGTCCGGCACCTAATCTAGTCTTGGACGTCTTCTCACCAGCGCGGAGCTAAGTGCTGTCCACTGGGCGTGGGAGGGAGCCCCAGGGCCTAAGGCCGGCACCCCTGCGACTCCGGGGCATGTACAACCCCACTCATTATTACGTGAGAGTGTCACGGGGCGGCGAGCTTCACAGGCACTGGGCCTTCTTCATAGGAACCGGCCTTGCTTCATATCGCCAGACGAGGGCCCCGCCTTGCGCCACACTCTAGTGACACCAACGACGACCGGAAACCAAGACGCCGCCGGTGGGGTAGAGCGGTCGCCAGCGGTTCCCCCAACGACCACGGGTCCTCCGCCAGGGGCAGGCCCTCAGGCGCCTCCCCAGCGGAGGGCCTACCTTCTAAGAACACCTTGCTTTGAACGCCGCGGTGGTGATGCAGGATCCCTGCCCCTCTCCTGCAGCCCCCTGCGTCCTCCTCCCGAGGGGTAGGAGCCCGCGGGAGCGGGGCAGCTGCTCGCTGCGGTGACCTGCACCTCCTGTGACCCATGATTAGCGTACGCCTGCTCTTGAGGAATTAATGGTACCCGATAGTCGTCGCCTCCAACGTGGCCGACGGAGCCATCCTGGGGCTCCTGGAAGGGCTCGGCCTCTAGCGTCTCGTCTCCCCAGCTGGGGCTGAAGAGTGAGTCATGCTCGCCCTCGTGAGCGTGCCCTTGGTCCATCATGTGAGGCACGTATTCTTCTGGCGCCGCCACCCCCAATGCTGTGCTGTAGTGCTCCATGCGCCATGTGGCGTTGCTTGACGTGCCCGCCGCGAGGTGGTAGCGCGGTTGCCCGCTGGCGCCATGGCCCACACCGAGCCCCTCTCCTTCGCGCGCCGGGGGCGGGGGTAGCGCCACCGCCAGTCTAGCGCCGGCGGATTCGCAGGTGTTGGGGTAGCCCTGAGGTCCGCGGGAGCGTGCGGGGCCTCCTCGTGCGCCGCCCTGGGCTTGGGGCGGAAGTTGGATGCATAAGGGGTTAGCCCCCGAAGCGGCAAAGCCCAGGAGTTCGGAGACCCGTTCCAGCAGCACGTCGCGGCCGCTCTCCAGCAGCCTGCACTGCAGCAGCTCCCGTGCTACCGTGAGCGCGGCCCTCGAGTTCGCCTGCTCCCGGCGGGTGTACGGTGTCGTAGTCGCGGCGTGGTTGGAGGCCCTTGCCGCCGACCGCGCCTGCCGCGGTGTGAGGGTCGCGGAGGCTTGTCCGCGTCGCCCGCGGCCCGCAATGCCTGGGGCGCGGGGTCGCCCGGGGCGGGCGGCTCCGCGCAGATGGGCCACGCCGCCCATGGACCTTGGTTGCCCGCCTGGTCGCCGGACATGTTGATGACGATGCGACGGGAGGCGGAGCGGTAGGGAGGCAAATTCCGGCGCACCCCTACCTGGCGCGCCAAATGCAGGATCCCGGGTTCCGGCAAACCCTTAAGGTTCGAACTCTGGGGTGCGCGCGGAGATTATGCCCTCTACCTCTCCGTCTCACAAGGATCTAAACTATAGAACGAACTGCACAAGAGACACAGGGTTTATACTAGTTCGGGCCACCATTGTGGTGTAATACCCTACTCTAGTTTGTGGTGGGTGGATTGCCTCTTGGGTTGCTGAGGATGAACAGTACAATGGAGAACAGCCTCGCGAGGATCTGTTCTTGGCTAGGGATGAACTGCTAGGGGAGTTCAATCGCCCTTCTCTCTCTCTCTACTTCCTGCTCTCAATGCTCGAGCAGGTGCTCCTACTCGATCTTGGGTGTGTTGCTAGCTCCGTTCGTGGATGCCTATACCCTGGGGGTGGCTAGTCCTATTTATAGGCAAAGGCCCTGGGCCTCTTCCCAAATATTTGAGCGAGAAGGGCGCCAACAAGTGGCCAATTCGAAGGGGAACATCTGGTACACTTATCCTGACTAAAGTTGGTCTTCGCCTGCCAAAGGCCTTGTGGTGACGCCGTTCTGGGCTCCATGGTGACCTCCTTCCCACCGTTGGACTGGTCTTGGTCTTGTTGCACCGAAATGGGTGCCTTTGCTTGATCCTCTCGCCTGCGCCTGCCCCCTTTGCACCAAAGAGGAAAGGGGAACGCCGCGCGGGCTGGCGCCTGCCTGGCACCCTCTATCGTCATGGCTTGCGTCATGGGCACCTCGCGAGGTACCCTGCCTTGATCTCTCCACCTCCTCGTGAGCCAGCCTGAGGAGGCCGTGCCTGAGGAAGCACCGTGTCGTCCGCCCCGCGAGGCTTGGCCCCTCGCGAGGGTCTTGAGTCTTGTGTTGATGAAGATGGGCCACGCTGGGCCCCCATTTGAGCCACGCCGCAGGCCGCAGGCAGGCAAGTCTGGGGACCCCCGTTCCCAGAACGCCGACATCACATAATTCCACAAATGTGTTAAGATGGGACACGACATCCTCATTAGGAGTACCGGAAAATTGATCTTTCATAACAAGATTCAGCAAAGCAGTATTAATATCACAAGATTCCACACTAGTGGCGGGAGCGATCGGAGTGCCAATAAAAACATTGTTGTTAGTTTTTGAGAAATCACATAACTTGGTGTTTTTTTGAGCCATGGTGACTACACAACATAATTGCACTCAAAAAAAGATACCGCAAGAAAACGACGAACGAAAGAGAGGGCAAGTTGAACGGCAAATTTTTGTGAAGTGGGGGAGAGGAAAACGAGAGGCACATGGCAAATACTGTAAATTGCGAGGAGATGAGATTTGTGATTAGGAACCTAGTATATGTTGAAGATCCTCCCCAGCAACGGCGCCAAAAATTCCTTTTGATGCGTCTTGAATCTACATCGGTATTTGCCCAAAGAGGAAGGGATGATGCAGCATAGCGGCGGTAGGTATTTTCCTCAGTTATGAGGCCATGGTTATCGAACCAGTAGGAGAACCAAGCAGTAATACGTATAACAACACCTGCACATAAATAACAAATACACGCAACCCGACGTGTAAAAGGGGTTGTCAATCCCTTTCGGGTAGCGGCGCTAGAAATTGGTAGACGGACGTGAGAGAGTAGTAAATATTGATAGATCGAACGCCAAATAAAATAAATTACAGCAAGGTATTTTGTATTTTTGGTTTAATAGATCTAAAAATAAAAGGCAAATAAAATAGATCGCAAAGGCAAATAATATGAGAAAGAGACTCGGGGGCCGTAGGTTTCATTAGTGGCTTCTCTCGAGGAAAATAGCAAACGATGGGTAAACAAATTACTGTTGGGCAATTGATAGAACTTCAAATAATCATGACGATATCCAGGCAATGATCATTACATAGGCATCACGTCCAAGATTAGTAGACCGACTCCTGCCTGCATCTACTACTATTACTCCACACATCGGCCGCTATCCAACATGCATCTAGTGTATCAAGTTCATAGAGAAACAGAGTAATGCAATAAGAATGATGACATGATATAGACAAGATCTATTTATGCAGAAATAGACCCCATCGTTTTATCCTTAGTAGCAACGATACGTACGTGTCGGTTCCCCTTCTGTCACTAGGATCAAGCACCGTAAGATCGAACCCACTACAAAGCACCTCTTCCCATTGTAAGATAAATAGATAAGGTTGGCCAAACAAAACCCAATATCAGAGAAGAAATACGAGGCTACACGAAATCATGCATATAAGAGATCAAGAAGAATCAAATAACTTTCATGGATAAAAAGATAGATCTGATCATAAACTCAAAGTTCATCCGATCCCAACAAACACACCGCAAAAAGAGTTACATCATATGGATCTTCAAGAGACCATTGTATTGAGAATCAAATGAGAGAGAGGAAGCCATCTAGCTACTAACTACGGACCCGAAGGTCTACAAAGAACTACTTACTCACCATCGGAGAGGCACCAATGGAAGTGGTGAACCCCTCTATGATGGTGTCTAGATTGGATCTAGTGGTTCTAGACTCTGCGACGGCTAGAATTGATTTCCGTCGACTCCCCTAGGGTTTCTGGAATATTGGGGTATTTATAGAGTAAAGAGGCGGTCCGGGGGGCACCCGAGGTGGGCACAACCCACCAGGGTGCGCGTGGGCCTCCAGGGGCGCCCTGGTGGGTTGTGTTCCGCTCGGAGTAGCCCCCAGGTGCTTCTTCAGCCCATTGGATGTTTTCTGGTCCATAAAAATCCCACAAAAAGTTTCGCTGTGTTTGGATTCCGTTTGCTATTGATTTCCTGCGATGTAAAGAAAATGCAAAAAACAGCAACTGGCACTTGGCACTATGTCAATAGGTTAGTACCAAAAAATGATATAAAATGACTATAAAGCATCCAATAATAATAATATAACAACATGGAACCGTAAAAAATTATAGATACGTTGGAGACGTATCAGTTTTCATCATATTGCTTGAGTTAATGCCGCTACATCATGTCATCTTACTTAATGCATTACTCTATTCTTATGAACTTAATACTCTAGATGCAGGCAGGAGTCGGTCGATGTGTGGAGTAATAGTAGTAGATGCAGAATCGTTTTGGTCTACTTGACACGGACATGATGCCTATATTCATGATCATTGCCTTCGATATCATCATAACTTGGCACTTTTCTATCAATTGTTCGGCAATAATTTGTTCACCCACCATAATAATTCCTATCTTGAGAGAAGCCTTTAGTGAAACCTATGGCCCCTGGGTCTATTTTCCATCATATAAGTTTCAGATCTACAATTCTAGTTTCCTATTTACTTTCTTTGCAATCTTTTACTTTCCGTTCCATAAACCAAAAATACCAAAAATATTACTTTACCGTTTGTCCATCTATATCAGATCTCGCTTTGCAAATAACCGTGAAGGGTTTGACAACCCCTTTACCGCGTTGCGTGCAAGTTGGTGTTTGTTTGTGTAGGTATTCGGTGGCTCGTTGCGTTGTCTCCTACTGGATTGATACCATGGTTCTCAAAAGTTGAAGCATAAGGAGCACGACAGAGATCAGACGGGCAGTTTTACCCAGGTTCAGGCAGCCATGAGGCGTAAAACCCTACTCCTGCTTTGGTGGATTATGGTGGAAAATGCAGGGCTCTTGCCCGGCAGGGTTGCCTCGGGGCAAGAGCAGCTACACGCGTAAGAACGTGCGAGGGTCTAAATCCTCTCTATGGTTGCCATGGGCCTCCTTTTGTAGGTCAAGGGGTCACCTAGTGTCAAATCAGTCTTTGCGTACTGATTAGATAGCAAACAGTGCTATCATACCTAACTTTGCAAGCGGACAGAGCGCATTAAATGCGCCGCTTAATGTCACATCATAGCGCACCCGGCAAGCCTTGCCGGGCAGTTTTGCCAGCTTCTCGCCTGCTTGCTTGACACGTCTCAGGACGGGTGTCATTTGGAGGTGTTTTCCATAGAAAGTGGCTGCCATGTGGTAGGAAGCAGCCACTTAGTCACTTAGGGGTTTGACACCACACCGAGCAATGACTTGCATCACTGTGAGGTGGTGCGGCGAAGCTTTGGCAGGGCAGTCCGCCTTTGCTGTGCCCGGCAAGCCTGCGGGGGCGGTCTGGTGGCTTGTCTTCGGGGCAATCCTCGTCCTCGCTAGGCTCGCCTGCCCGGCAAGGGAGGTTTTTCCCTTAATGATATCTTGCTTCTCTGGCTCGACTTGGTCTTCTTGATCTGCACTTCGATGCTTCAAATAACTGATCATTAGTGCTTGGTCTGATCTTGGGTGTTGTAATCTTGTCCTTAGGCCTGTGCACTATCTAGGAAACAGACCCGGGGTTTGTTGCACCGACATGAGCCCCTGGGCCTGGCCCGAATGCATTGCCGGGCGTCATCGGGGTAGGCCCTAACCAGTGCACAGGCAGGAGCGTAGCGGTGGCTCTCCCTTTGAGATCTTCTTTGCTTCTTCATTAACCTAAGCTCAGGTCAGTTTCCGGTTCTCCCGTGCGTCGTGTAACACCAACTGCAGTGGGGCCACTCTTGTAATGGACCGTGAATGACTTTAACGCATGGGTGAGTAACTGCCAATTCACTCTTCCCACCACGCCCTTATCCTTAGCCATGTATGTTGCACACATCGAATGGGGTAGGTAATGGAGGCGCGTGATGTGGAAGGGCGTTAAGGCAGGGGCCCATTCTTCTTGGATTGGTGGAGGAGGGCGGCGGTTGCCTGCCGAGGGATCGGCTCCTGGCCCCAACCGGCCTATAAAAGGAGGGGCAGGGGAGGAGTGGGAGCATTCATCCATAGATCCCTCGTCCTCCACCCTCTGCTTTCTTCTAGATATGTCAAGAGGGAGAGCCTGGGGCCAGGCCCCGGGCCCTAGCTTGGAGTTGGTGATGTCGAATGCTCGAGTCGATGCTTGGGGAGTGAGTCTGCTCCGACCCCCGGGAGAGTGCATCGAGCGGGCTGCTTGTAGTGCAAGAGACGCCAAGCTTTCCCATTACGGTGGGATGCTTGTCTCTTTTGCTCGGACCGGCCGCCTGGTGGGGAATGCTGGCTATTGTCGCGAGCTGTTGCAGCTCATCGTCCCAACGGCCATGTTCTTGGAGCCTCCGACGCTCGTCCGGGGCGTAGGGCTTGGGATCGTTGGTAATCCCAACACTGCTTCTCCCAGCGGATCCGGGGTCGATGCTGAAGAAAGGGGTGCCTTCCCGCCTACCAAGGTGGGGAGTGGTGCCCCACGCGCGCCCTGGCCGTCATGGTCATCGACCGCTTCTCTAGGGATGGTGATGGGCCGGGGTCTGGCGTCTCCCTGGAGTGGTGGTGACGGAGAGAAAATGAGGGAAGACGGAGAAGGCGGGTGGCAGGGCGCACGTCAGGTCGGAGTACGATGGCACCGACGACTTCATCTCGTATTGGCAACCTGACGCCTCGTCTTTCCGCTCTTCCCCTCCCTCCCCGGCACCATCATCACCGGCCTCCTGGTTACCGGGGAGGGGGCCGCTCTCTTGGTGAGTTCCAGCGTTTCTCCCTGCCGGTGCTCGTGCTGGGCCTTCCGCTGGTCCTGGAGGTGATGACCAGGGCACCGCTGAGCTTCTCCTTCCACCCTCCTCCTTCGAAGCCTCGCCACTCACGATCTTGTCAGGCTGCACTCGGCAAGCTCCTGACAGGATCGGCCCAAGCATCTGCTCAGGGGCTCCTTCTGCCCTCCTCTCTTCCCACTGCAATACCTGGGAAGGGAAGGAGCAGATAGGGGGATTATGGGGCACTTAACTTTTTTCAATCTAAAACGTGTAGGCACTTGGCAATCTTTAGTTCAAATTATGCAATCTCTTTAATCCATGTTTGTGTCCTATAAGGTCTGTACTTGTTTGATCATCATATTTAATGAAAAAGATAAACCTTGCTGGGGACTTGTGCATGTAATATGTCCATGCAGAGGTGGGATGCCTCTATACTTTAAGTAAACAAGTTTCCCCCGGCATGATATCCTGCTGGTACCCTCAGTTTTGTTGCCGCAGAGTTAGGCCTACCGGGCACAAATCATAAAGAGTGACTAGCCCCCCACCAGTCCTTTTCCATCAAAGGCCACTGCGACCATCCTGATTGAAGCAATGTTCGAGTCAAGGGATGGGAGCAGCTAAGTTTCAAAGGGCAGCGAGGTTTTCTTATGCACAAGTCCTTACTTATATAACACGTATGGATAAAAGAAAGAACTTATCTGTTTGGCTTTGCCGGAGATCGCAATGTAGGCTTGTCTTCTCTTCTCCTCTTCGGGATCGAATCCATGATAGGAGCCTGCAGTTTATGCAGATGAAAATGATGCCAAATGCGATCTTATCTACATAAAGATGTGATGCCCATGATATGCTTATGCATGCATGCAACTTGTCAGGGCCCCCCCTCAGCGCTTCATTGATTTTTCTGTTGCTCAGGGTCTGTGTCTGGCTTTGTACAAGGAGTTACATGCAACTGAGGCAAAGCCTGTACAAAATGGGTGGTTGCCGGGCAGGGCCCGACAGCCGCGCCTTACGGGTAGAACTTGTGGAGATGCTCACTATTGCATGAGTTTTGCAATTGAATGCCATCTCTGGTCTCCAGACAGACTGCGCCAGGTATGGTGACTCGTACTACCCGGTAAGGGCCTTCCCACTTCGGCTTCAACTTGTTTGCACCCTTGGCGGACTGAACGCGCCTAAGGACAGAGTTACCTTCCTCAAAACACTGGGAGTGATAGCGACGTAGGGCTTGCTGGTAGCATGCAGCACGTGTTGCAGCCCGGAGATGGTTCTCCTCGAGAAGCACAACATCGTCATGTCAGTGCTGTTCCTGTGCTACTTCATCGTAGGCAAGCACTCGAGGTGACCCGTAAATGATTTTTGCGGGGATAACTGCTTCTACCCCATACAATAGGAAAAATGGAGTCTGCCTGGTAGCTCAATTTGGTGTCATTCTAAGGGACCAAAGAACCACCGGTAGCTCGTCGATCCATTGCCTGTCGCACTTCTGCAGCCTATCAAATGTTCTTGTCTTGAGTCCTCGCAACACTTTAGCGTTCGCACTCTCAGCTTGCCCATTGCTTCTAGGATGTGCGACAGAGGCAAATGAGATCTTTCTTCGGAGGGCATGAACATATTGCATGAAGGCACGACTCGTGAATTGGGTGTCGTTGTTAGTGATGATCCAGGCAGGGACCCCAAAGCGGCACACCAATCCTTTCAAGAACTTGATAGCTGACTGAGCAGACACCTTTCTCACGGCTTCTACTTCCGGCCACTTTGTAAACTTGTCGATTGCAACGAACAAGAATTTAAAGACCCCGGCAGCACGGGGAAAAGGGCCAAGGATATCAAGCCCCCAGACCGGAACCGGCCATGACAAAGGGATTGTCTGAAGAGCTTGGGCAGGTAGATGGATGTTCTTGGAATGGAACTGGCAGGCTTCACCTTTGGTGACTAGCTCGACCGCATCTTGGAGGGCTGTGGGCCAATAGAATCCTTGTCGGAATTGCTTTCCCAACCAAAGCCCTTGATCCAATGTGGGAGCCGCACATGCCTTTGTGTATTTCTGCCAGCAGTTCCTTTCCTTCTTCCCGGCAAATGCACTCCAATTTCACACCGTTGGGCCTTCTCCTTTATAGTGTGCATCGACGAGCTGATACATACTGGCCCTTGCTACCTCTTAAGCTTGCGTTGGTTTTTCCCTTGAAGAGGAAGGGTGATGCAGCAAAGTAGAGTAAGTATTTCCCTCAGTTTTGAGAACCAAGGTATCAATCCAGTAAGAGACAATGCACAAGCCACCAAATGCCTGCACAAAAAAACACCAACTTGCACCCAATGCGACAAAGGGGTTGTCAGTCCCTTCATGGTTATTTGCAAAGTGAGATCTGATATAGATGGATAAACGCTAAGTAATATTTTTGGTATTTTTGGTTTATGGAACGGAAAGTAAAAGATTGCAAAGCAAGTAAATAGGAAACTAAAATTGTAGATCGGAAACTTTTATGATGGAAAGTAGACCCGGGGGCCATAGGTCTCACTAGAGGCTTCTCTCAAGATAGAAAATATTACGGTGGGTGAACAAATTACTACCGAGCAATTGATAGAAAAGCATAAAGTTATGACGATATCTAAGGCAATGATCATGAATATAGGCATCACGTTCGTGTCAAGTAGGCCGACTCCTGCCTGCATCTACTACTATTACTCCACACATCGACCGCTATCCACCATGCATCTAGAGTATTAAGTTTGTAAAGAACAGAGTAACACTCTAAGCAAGATGACATGATGTAGAGGAATTAACTCAAGCAATATGATGAAACCCCCTTCTTTTTATTCTCGATGGCAACAATACAATACGTGTCGGTTCCCCTTCTGTCACTAGGATCGAGCACCGCAAGATTGAACCCAAAGCTAAGCACGTCTCCCATTGCAAGGAAAACTAATCTAGTTGGCCAAACCAAATCAATAGTTCGAAGAGACTTGCAAAGATATCAAATCATGCATATAAGAATTCAGAGGAGATTCAAATAATATTCATAGATAAGCTGACCATAAATCCACAATTCATTGGATCTCGGCAAACACATCGCAAAAGAGTATTACATCGAATAGATCTCTAAGAACATTAAGGAGAACTTTGTATTGAGAATCAAAGAGAGAGAAGAAGCCATCTAGCTACTAGCTATGGACCCATAGGTGTGTGGTAAACTACTCACGCTTCATCGGAGAGGCAATGGTGTTGATGTAGAAGCCCTCCATGATCGAACCCCCCTCCGACAGGACGCCGTAAAGGCCCCTGGATGGGATCTCACGGGTACAGAAGTTTGCGGCGGTGGAAAAGTGGTTCTGTGGTTCCCCTAGTAGGTTTTGGGATATTTGAGAATATATAGGCAGAAGAAATAGGTCGGTGGAGTCACGAGGGGCCCACAAGGGTGGGGGCGCGCCCTACCCACCTGGGCGCGCCCTCCGACCTTGTGGCCGCCTCGTGGCTTCCCTGACGTGCACTCCAAGCCCTCTGGATGCCTTCTGGTCCAAGGAAAATCATCGCGAAAGTTTCATTCCGTTTGGACTTCGTTTGGTATTCCTTCTCTGCGAAACTCTAAAACAAGGAAAAAACAGGAACTGGCACTAGGCTCTAGGTTAATAGGTTAGTCCCAAAAATGATATAAAATAGCATATAAATGCATATAAAACATCCAAAACAGATAATATAATAGCATGGAACAATAAAAAATTACATACGTTGGATACGTATCAAGCATCCCCAAGCTTAATTCCTACTCGTCCTCGAGTAGGTAAATTATAAAAACATAATTTTGATGTGGAATGCTACCTCACATATTTATCCATGTAATTCTCTTTATTGTGTCGTGAATGTTCAGATCCGTATGATTCAAAACAAAAGTTTAATATTGACATAAAAACAATAATACTTCAAGCATACTAACAAAGTAATTATGTCTTCTCAAAATAACATGGCCAAAGAAAACTTATCCCTACAAAATCATATAGTCTGGCTATGCTCCATCTTCATCACACAAAATATTCAAATCACGCACAACCCCGATGACAAGCCAAGCAATTGTTTTACACTTTTGATGTTCTCAAACCTTTTCAACTTTCACGCAATACATGAGCGTGAGCCATGGACATAGCATTATAGGTGAAATAGGAGGTGGTTGTGGAGAAGACAAAAAGAAGGAGATAGTCTCACATCAACTAGGCGTATCAATGGGCTATGGAGATGTCCATCAATAGATATCAATGTGAGTGAGTAGGGATTGCCATGCAACGGATGCACTAGAGCTATAAGTTTATGGAAGCTCAAAAAGAAAACTAAGTGGGTTTGCATCCAACTTGCTTGCTCATGAAGACCTAGAGCATTTTGAGGAAGCCCATCGTTGGAATATACAAGCCAAGTTCTATAATGAAAAATTCCCACTAGTATATGAAAGTGACAATATAGGAGACTCTCTATCATGAAGATCATGGTGCTACTTTGAATCACAAGTGTGGCAAAAAGGATAGTAACATTGTCCCTTCTCTCTTTTTCCCTCATTTTTTGTTTGGGTGTTCTATTTTTTTATTTGTCCTTTTCTTTTTTTTTCCTCACATGGGACGATGCTCTAATAATGAAGATCATCACACTTTTATTTACTTACAACTCAAAAATTACAACTCGATACTAGAACAAAATATGGCTATGTGAATGCCTCCGGTGGTGTACCTGGATGTGCAGTGAGTGAAGAGAGACATGTATAAAAATTGATGAATGGTGGCTTTGCCACATACAATGTCAACTACATGATCATGCAAAGCAATATGACAATGATGATGCATGTCATAACAAACGGAATAGTGGAAAGTTGCATGGCAATATATCTCAGAATGACTATGGAAATGCCATAATAGGGTGGTATGGTGGCTATTTTGAGGAAGGTATAAGGTGGGTGTATGGTACCGGTGGAAGTTGCCAGTACAAGAGAGGCTAGTAATGGCAGAAAGGTGAGAGTGTGTATAATCCATGGACTCAACATTAGTCATAAAGAACTCACATACTTATTGCAACAATCTATCAGTCATCGAAACAAAGTACTACGGGCATGCTCCCAGGGGGATAGATTGTTAGGAAAAGACCATCGCTCGTCCCCGACCACCACTCATAAGGAAGACAATCAAAAAACATCTCATGCTCCAACTTCGTTACATAACGGTTCACCATACGTGCATGCTACGGGACTCACAAACCTTAACACAAGTATTTCTCGAATTCACAACTACTCACTAGCATGACTCTAATATCATCATCTTCATATCTCACAGCAATCATAAGGAATCAAACTTGTCATAGTATTCAATGCACTTTATATGAAAGTTTTTATTATATCCCTCTTGGATGCCTATCATATCAGGACTAATTTTATAACCAAAGAAAATTACCATGCTGTTTCTAAAGACTCTCAAAATAATATAAGTGAAGTACGAGAGTTCATAAATTTCTATAAAATAAAACCACCGCCGTGCTCTAAAAAAATATAAGTGAAGCACTAGAGCAAAATTGCCTAGCTCAAAAGATATAAGTGAAGCAGATAGAGTATTCTAATAAATCACGATTCATGCGTGTCTCTCTCAAAAGGTGTGTACAGCAAGGATGATTATGGCAAACTAAAAAGTAAAGACTCAAATCATAGAAGACGCTTCAAGCAAAACACATATCATGTGGTGAATAAAAATATAGCCTCAAGTAAAGTTACCGATAGACGAAGACGAAAGAGGGGATGCCTTCCGGGGAATCCCCAAGCTTAGGCTCTTGGTATCCTTGAATATTGCCTTGGGGTGCCTTGGGCATCCCCAAGCTTAGGCTCTTGCCACTCCTTATTCCATAGTCCATGAAATCCGTACCCAGAACATGAAAACTTCACAACACAAAACTCAACAGAAAATCTCGTAAGCTCTGTTAGTATAAGAAAATAAATCACCACTTTTGGTACTGTTGTGTACTCATTATTTATATATATTGGTGTAATATCTAATATATTCCAACTTTTCCATGGTTCATACCCCTCGATACTAGCCATGGATGCATCAAAATAAGCAAACAACACCTGAAAAACAGAATCTGTCAAATATAGAACAATCTATAGTAACCAAGATAGTTCACATACTTCTATAACTCCAAGAATCCTAAAAATTTAGGAAAACAGGGGAACTTTGTATATCAATCTACTATACATAATTCAGAATTTTTTGATGCTTCTGCGATTTTAAAAAATTCTGGGACTGAGCGCATAAGTTTCTGTTGTTTCAGCAAGACCAAATCAACTATTACCGTAAGCTATCACAAAGGTCTTACTTGGAACAAACACTAATTAAAACACAAAACCACATCTAACCGGAGGCTAGATGAAATATTAATTGCAAAACAGAATCTAAAAAGCAAAAACAAAAATAAAATTGGGTTGCCTCCCAACAAGCGCTATTGTTTAACGCCCTTAGCTAGGCATAAAACACGAATAGATCTAAGTATTATCATCTTTGGCATGCAATCCATAAGTGGTTCTAATGATAGATTCATAAGGCAATTTAATTTTATTTCTAGGGAAGTGTTCCATGCCTTTCCTTAACGGAAATTCAAATCTAATGTTTCCTTCTTTCATATCAATAATTGCACCAATCGTTCTAAGGAAAGGTCTACCAAGAATAATAGGACATGTAGGATTGCAAACTATATCAAGAACAATGAAATCTACGGGCACATAACTCCTATTTGCAACAATAAAAACATCATTAATCCTTCCCATAGGTTTCTTAATATTGGAATCTGTAAGATGCAAATTTAAGGAACAATCATGAAATTCACGGAAACCTAACACATCACATAAAGTTTTTGGAATCGTGAAACACTAGCACCCAAATCACACAAAGCATGGCATTCATAATCTTTAATCTTAATCTTAATAGTAGGTTCCCACTCATCATAAAGTTTTCTAGGGATAGAAACTTCCAATTCAAGCTTTTCTTCAAAAGATTGCATCATAGCATCAATGATATGTTTAGTAAAAGCTTTGTTTTGTTTATAAGCATGAGGAGAATTCAACATGGATTGCAACAAGGAAATACAATCTATCAAAGAACAATTATCATAATTAAATTCCTTGAAATCCAAAAGAGTGGGTTCATTGCTATTTAAAGTTTTGACCTCTCCAATCCCACTTTTATCAATTGTTGCATCAAGATTTAGAAACTCCAAATTATTGGGACACCTTGTAACTAAAGTTGACTCATATCTAGTCCCATATTTATCAAGATTTACATTGGAAAACAAAGACTCAATAGGAGCCACATCAGTCACTTTAAGATTTTCATCCTTATTTTCACGGAAACTAGAAGAACACGCTTTTATAAACCAATCTTTTTAGCATGCATCTTAACGGTTCTTTCTTTGCACTCATCAATGGAAATTGTCATGTCTTTGAGAGACTCATTGATATCATGCTTAGGTGGAATAGATCTAAGTTTCAAAGAATCAACATCAAGAGAAATTCTATCCACGTTCCTAGCCAAATCACCAATCTTAAGCAATTTTTCTTAAATCAAAGCAATGAAATTCTTTTGCAAACTTATAAATTCTTTAACACTATTCTCAAATGCAGAGGTCCTCTTATTATAATTTCCATAAGAATTGTTGTAGGCATTACCATAGTTATTAGATGAATTACTAGGAAACGGCCTAGGATTAAAATTACCTCTATACACGTTATTACCAAAATTGTTCCTACCAACAAAATTCACATCCATAGATTCATTACTGTTTTCAATCAAAGTAGACAAAGGCATATCATTAGGATAAATAGGAGCACTCTTGCTATCAAATAATTTCATAAGCTCATCCATCTTTCCACTCAAAACATTAATCTCTTTAATTGCATGCACCTTTTTACTAGTGGAAGATCTTTCGGCATGCCATCGAGAATAATTAACCATAATATTGTCTAGGAGATTAGTAGCCTCTAATAAAGTAATTTCCATAAAAGTACATCCCGCGGTCAAATCTAAAAGATTTCTAGAAGCAAAATTCAAGCCAGCATAAACTTTTTCTATAATCATCCACAAATTCAAACCATGAGTAGGGCAATTTCTAATCATCAATTTCATCCTCTCCCAAGATTGTGCAACATGTTCATTATCAAGTTGCTTAAAATTCATAATATCATTCCTAAGGGAGATGATCTTAGCGGGAGGTTAATACTTGGAAATAAAAGCATCTTTACACTTGTTCCATGAATCAATACTATTTTTAGGCAAAGATGAAAACCAAGTTTTAGCACGATCTCGAAGTGAGAACGGAAATAGCTTTAATTTAACAATATCGTTATCCACATCTTTTTTCTTTTGCATATCACACAGATTAACGAAATTATTAAGATGGGATGCGGCATCTTCATTGGGAAGGCCAGAAAATTGATCTTTCATAACAAGATTCAGCAAAGCGGTATTAATTTCACAAGATTCCGCATTAGTAGCGGGAGCAATCGGAGTGCTAATAAAATCATTATTGTTGGTGTTGAAAAGTCACAAAATTTGGTATTCTCTTGTGCCATCGTGACAAAGTAGGCAATCCAACGCACGAGCACACAAAAAGCAAGCAGAGAAGACGAACGGAAGAGGGGTGAAGAAAAGGCAAATATTTTCAAAAATCGTTTTCGAAGTGGGGGAGAGGAAAATGAGAGGAGAATGGCAAATAATGTAATGCGATGAAAGTGTATGATGGGTACTTGGTATGTCTCTGCTTGGCGTAGATCTCCCCGGCAATGGCGCCAGAAATTCTTCCTGCTACCTCTTGAGCTTGAGTTGGTTTTTCCCTTGAAGAGGAAAGGGTGATGCAACAAAGTAGAGTAAGTATTTCCCTTAGTTCTGAGAACCAATATATCAATCCAGTAGGAGACAACGCACAAGCCACTGAATACCTGCACAAACAAGCACCAACTTGCACCCAACATGACAAAGGGGTTGTCAATCCCTTCATGGTTATTTGCAAAGTGAGATATTATATAGATGGATAAATGGTAAAGTAATATTCTTGGTATTTTTGGTTTATGGAATGAAAAGTAAAATATTGCAAAGAAAGTAAATAGGAAACTAAAATTGTAAATCAGAAACTTGTATGATGGAAAGTTGACCCTGGGGCCATAGGTTTCACTATAGGCTTCTCTCAAGATAGAAAATATTATGGTGGGGGAACAAATTACTGTCGAGCAATTGATAGAAAAGCGCAAAGTTATGACGATATCTAAGGCAATGATCATGAATATAGGCATCACGTCTATGTCAAGTAGACCGACTCCTTCCTGCATCTACTACTATTACTCCACACATCGACTGCTATCCAGCATGCATCTAGAGTATTAAGTTCATAAAGAATGGAGTAATGGTTTAAGCACGATGACATGATGTAGAGGAATTAACTCAAGCAATATGATGAAAACCCCTTCTTTTTATCCTCGATGGCAACAATACAATATGTGTCGGTTCCCCTTCTGTCACGAGGATTGAGCACTGCAAGATTGAAACCCAAAGCTAAGCACTCCTCCCATTGCAAGAAAAACCAATCAAACCAAATCGATAGTTCGAAGAGACTTGCAAAGATATCAAATCATGCATATAAGAATTCAGAGGAGATTCAAATAATATTCATAGATAAGCTGACCATAAATCCACAATTCATTGGATCTCGGCAAACACACCGCAAAAGAGTATTACATCGAATAGATCTCCAAGAACATCGAGGAGAACTTTGTATTGAGAATCAAAGAGAGAGAAGAAGCCATCTAGCTACTAGCTATGGACCCGTAGGTCTGTGGTAAACTAATCACGCTTCATCGGAGAGGCAATGGTGTTGATGTAGAAGCCCTCCGTGATCGAATCCCCCTCTGGCAGAATGCCAAAAAAGGCCCCTAGATGGTATCTCATGACTACAGAAGGTTGAGGCGGTGAAAAAGTGGTTTCGTGGCTCCCCTAGTAGGTTTTTGGATATTTGAGAATATATAGGCGGAAGAAATAGGTCGGTGAAGTCACGAGGGGCCCACAAGGGTGGGGGCGTGCCCTAACCCCCTTGGCGCGCCCTCCGACCTTGTGCCTGCCTCATGGCTTCCCTGACATGCACTCCAAGCCCTCTGGATGTCTTCTCGTCCATGAAAAATCATCATGAAAGTTTCATTCCGTTTGGACTCCATTTGGTATTCCTTCTCTGTGAAACTCTAAAACAAGGAAAAAATAGGAACTGGCGCTGGGCTCTAGGTTAGTAGGTTAGTCCCAAAAATCATATAAAATGGCATATTAATGCATATAATACATCCAAAACAGATAATATAATAGCATGGAACAATAAAAAATTATAGATACGTTGGAGATGTATCAGCCCTCCGGGCTACTCTTTCAGCTTCTTCTTGCCCTTTGGGAAGTTCTCAGGTTTGGAGGAAATGAACTATGTGTCGTGCCCAAGTTCGAGCCTGGGGCTCGGCAACGAGGAATAGCGGCACCTCCTTCTCTGTGGGAGCGCACCCTTCGACCATGAGGATCTGGCGTCTGGTGGAAGGGGGTAGCTCAGCAGCTGAAGGGGAGTTGTTCCCGTCAAGCTTTCTACCGGGAGCCCCGACAGGCTCTACCGGGAGAGGCTTGCTGGAGTCCAGTTTACTCCTCTTCCGGGCCATCACTGTCGGAGATACGGAGGGCTGAGTAAGGTGGAGAACAAAAGTTCCTGGTTCCACAGGGAGCTTCTGCGCAGCACACCCCGACAGATGATCAGCAATGCTGTTTTCCGCACTGGGTATGTGCTCTGTTTGCAATCCGTTGAAGTGCTCCTCCAGCCTTCTCCCTTCCTCAATGTATGCCTCCATCAATGGATTTTGATAATCCTTGTTGACTTGTCTCACCACAAGTTGTGAATCTCCTCAAATAATCAACTTCTTGATCCCCAATTCTGTTGCAATCCTGAGCCCGGCAAGGAGCCCTTCATATTCTGCAGTATTGTTGGCCACCTCCTGATAATCCTTGTTGACTTGTCTCACCACAAGTTGTGAATCTCCTCAAATAATCAACTTCTTGATCCCCAATTCTGTTGCAATCCTGAGCCCGGCAAGGAGCCCTTCATATTCTGCAGTATTGTTGGCCGCCTCCTGATACGTCTCCATCGTATCTATAATTTTTTATTGTTTCATGCCAACATTATACAAGTTTACATACTTTTGGCAACTTTTTATATGATTTATTGGACTAACCTATTAATCCAGTGCCAGTTCCTGTTTTCTGCATGTTTTTTGTATCACAGAGTATCCATATTAAACGAAGTCCAAATGCAATAAAATTCCACGGAGAATTATTTTGGAATATATGTGATTTTTGGGAGTTGGAATCACCGCAAACGGCGGCCCATGGTGGGCACAACCCACCAGGGCGCGCCAGAGGAGCAAGGAGTTCCGTGGTAGGTTATGCTCACCTCGTACGTCGGTTGGGGCTCTACTTCGAGCGCAAGGAAGCTTATATCAAGAAAAAAATCATGTTAAAATCTCAGCGCACACTACAAAAAAATACACTTCTGCGATGATACGTGTTTGTCACAGTAGGTCACGTTTTCTGTCATGCATGTACATCCATGACAAATTTATGACAGAATGAAGATAGTCATACATGTGCTGTCGTAGAAGTGTTCCATGACATTAACAAAATTATCATCACGGGAGTGTCCACTTCCATGACGATAAATCGCGCGTCATAGAAGTGCTTTCGTCAAGGGTGACCGACACATGGCATCCACCATAACGGGACGCGGTTAAGCTATCGGGTCCGGTTTTGGATCCGATAACCTGCTAACAGCCACGACCAATGCCGATTCTCCACGTGTAAAATTCTCATTGGCCGACGGAACCACGCGTCAGCTCCGTGTTGGCACAGGTGTCACTCATCCAACGGTCGGGATGGGCCTATGATATGTTGACACATGGACGGGCCCAAAAGTGGACCATAAAGTTTAAATGGGCCGGCCCAACTAAAGGCCCACAAGATTTAGCGGATCATAATGGGCCGGCCTAGCTAAAGGCCCACAAGATTTTGCAGACCATAATGGGTCGGCCCAGCTAAAGGCCCACAAGATTTAGCGGACCACAATGGGCTAGCCCAGCTAAAGGCCCACAAGATTTTGCAGACCATAATGGATCGGCCCAGCTAAAGGCCCATCATTCTCAGTTAAGGCCCGTACGACTAGTGTCAACGGCCTGTCCTAAACTTGTCATCATCGCGGCCCATGGTCACTTCTGGCCTATTAACAGTCCGCTAAGTATATGGGCCGAATTACGGCCCGGTGTATTTCCGGCCTGTTAAAGGTCCTGCTTCATTTGGGCCCATTTACAGGCCATTGAAACTTTCAGCCCATAAATGACCGTGAAGGATTTGGGTCATATTCGGCCATGTCTGACATTCGGCCTATTAGAGGCCCACTATAGGTTTGCACCACTTTCGTCCTGTTGTGATTTTCGGCCTGTTAACGTCGGACGAAATCCATGGGCCATATGTGGCCCAACGTCACATCGGGTCCATTAATGTCCCATATATTAGGTCGGCGCATTTACGGCCCGTCCGAATTTCGGCCTGTTAAAGGCCCGTGTATTAGGTCGGCGCATTTACGGCCCGTCCGAATTTCGGCCTGTGAAAGATCTGCATCGTAAATGGGCCACCATTTTTGCCTGCTAAGACCAGTGGGCCCAATCTCACTTTCGGTCTTTTAAAGGCCCATGTTTTTTATGGGCTCAAGATATTTACACATGTAAACGGCCTATTATTACTGAGGGCCCAAATTATGTTTAGGCCTCTTAAAGGCCCACTATGGGCACATGCCTACCAGAAAAATATGAAATCTTATGCTGATTTAGGCCTAGATATTTTTAGTGGGCTACATGCAAATTTCGGCCCATAATCGTTTTTAGCCCAATTGGAATGGGCCCGACGAATGTTGGCATGTTGGGCTCCTACGAAGCTTTCGGTCGAATACATTACTAAGATAAACCTACACTATACAATAATAGTGTCGTAATTATTGCAGCCTTTGGCAGCATCATAAATGTTGTATCGCAACAAAATAAATTCCAACCATACAACAAAAGGCCTGTTGGCATAAAGTTTACAGTCCTTGCAGATAAAAGCACCATCAGATGTATAGAAGCACAGATCATTTGACCTGAGTGCTAATGTTTCAGGCTGTAGAATCTGATGGAGCAGCACGATCTTCATCTTTTTTCCGCCATTGCTCTTGAACAACGAAGCGAATGTCTGATAGTCTGGTTTCAAAACCATTCATATCTTGACGACATTTGTCAACCACTATTCTTGTTTCCAAAACGACGTCCATTAGGGATTGGACTCGTATCTGGAGCACAGATATATCACTTTATCTAGCAGGAAGATTTTGTTCAGTAGGCTATTTGGACGAGGTTACCTTGACAACCAACCCAAAATTACGCAGGAATGTGCTTTTTGCACTGTTAGTGGAGAGATACTAACGCACTGCAGCAAGAGGTGACATTGTGCCTATGGTAGCCTCGTCACCTTCAGGTGGTTGTGGCTGTTCAATCATTTGTTCCATAGCTTCCTGAAAGTTTGAACTTGTAGATTAGTGTACCAGATAAGTTACTAATGAGACAAAAACAAACAAAGTAGGTTACACGTTTATACATAACTTACTTTGGTGAACTACTGTAATACATTAGCATGTATAGTGCCAACTACATAATAAAATCACTTTCAGAACATATGTCCATGTAGCATGCCTACTGTATTGTCTATTTCCTCACATTCGTTGACATCTAAGGATAAAGAGACATGGTTTAAAGTAGGATGAACATAGTATGACATCATTCATATCATGGGCAAACAAATATAAACAAACATGCTATTTTATCATTGTGTGCACACGTGAACATAACAACTAGAATACAGGTCAAGACCAAAATAATATCCTTCATCTCTTTTAAACCATGTAAGGTGAAATGATACGTTAAGACAACTGTGTATAAAAGTGAACAAAGTAACTGACATTCGCTGCAAACCAAGTAGTTAAATGAACACATCATAGTACCAATCAGTTCAAAGGCAGGAGGAGTAAGGACTTACAACAGCGGCTTGAACTGGTGTGATCATGCCCTTCATCTTGCTGGTGTGGCAATCCTTGAAGATTTGCACTGCATTCGGTTCAGGTTCTTTTTGGTCCGCACAGGCTTTCCTCTGTATTTGGAACAAGTCAATATAGATACGATAATATGGCACAGAAAAAAGAAAGAAGTAGCAGCTATTTACAAGAGCCTCGCAGTGTGCAATATAGCTACGAGATCCTGTTGTCTGTTGGAATTTCACTTTAGAACGGCTGGTCTTGTTCTTCAAACAGTTAGTCTAGAAGAAGATACACTTGTAAGGCACATACATCTACTACCATTATAAAAGGAAGAGAGAAGCAGATCCAAACAATCACATCCATTCATCATCAAAATCTAATGGTCCTTAATCATTCTATGTTTAACGCTACCAACCACGCAATAACCCACGATCGATCGATCGCTTTAAGCAGCCCCGCAGTAAAAAACCGCCCGCCCGCACGACCTCCTCCTCCTCCCGCACCGTTCGCCTCCCGCAGCCGCGCCCTTCACCGCCGCCTCGCGCCGCCGGAGCCATGGGAAGCAGCCGCGGGTCACCGGGAGCCCGCCCCCGCCACGGGTCGCCGGGAGCCTGCCCAGCCGCGGGTCGCCGGGAGCCGATGCCGCCAACGCCGCCGACGCCGATCCCAACTACCGACCCCTGAATCTGCGCGTTGAGGCACGTTGTTGCTGGACACAGACGCCATCTACCCATTTACCGCCCCTGAACCCATGCGTCCCGCTGCCACTGCCTACGCCGACGCCATCTGCCCCACCAATCCTTTCCCATGAGGTACCTTGTTTACTCTTCATCTACAAAATTCAGTGCACTCAAGATCGATGCGTCTTCTGCCGTTGTGTATCTGTATGTTGTTTCTAATGCTAATGACCAGATCTCCATGCTGGTATCATCAAAACGCGTACATAGGGTGCACCAGTGTTAGTCATGTACGCCACCTCTGTATGATCAACCAATGATAGTCTCTGTTATGGTGCAGCTTTTGAATTCTGATCATGTTTAATTTTCTTCGTTCAAGCTGATGCAATGTGCTATGCCGTTTTCTTTTTTCAGGTATATACCGAAGAGCGAAGAAAACCCTCCTTCAGTTTGTTTCAGTGTTGGAATCATCTACCAACCAGGCATATGGTTAGAATTTGTACTATGGGATAAGGTTGACAAGACTGTTGATAAACATAGATTATACTGACGAATTAGTATTCCTATTAGTATCAGCATTCCCTCGCTTTATAAGAATCATTTAATATTAGTTTTACAAGTAATTTATATAGTGCATTTATAGAGGAATCAAACAAGCATAGGAGCCAGAAAATAAGAATGTCATAGTTCTTCATTTGGAGGTAGATCCGAGCATCACATGACTTATTTTTAGTTTCCTTTATGATTGATAAAGAACATTGGTTTGTTTCATATTCACAGACGACACACATGCTGGTTAGCAATTCACGCTTAGTTTGCAATGTGGCCAGTGATTATTTTGGAACAGTTCACTGTCCCTGATGTAATTTTTTCATTGTTTTACTTTGACAGAAAATTCTGAGTTATCAATCATCTTATGCCTTTCTGCTCGGCCTGACAATTGCAGTGAAGGTATTCCTGAAGAAATATAATAGTGGCAACTACTACCTAGAGTCCTTTTCATTGCAAAAGTGAGTACTCCCATTATTCTAGGAGAAATTAGCTCAAATATGATAATGTGCTGATATTTAAGGGAAATTAGCTTCTAGGTACTAACAAATAAGTTCATGAACGTTCAACTAGAGACTGAAACTATTCCAACTTAATTAGCATGTAGGTCAAACCTGACTTGTCTTATGTGGGAAGGTTTCCTTACCTTGTTAGATTGTTGGCAGTGCTATCTTGTGTACGAGTACTGAATGGCCTTGCAAAACAAGGTGCCCTGCCTAGAATCTAGAGAGATAGTCAAACTCTGAATTTCCCTCTTGCTGGTATCTTTTTGTTTTCATCCATTGCTAATCATATCAAATTTGTGAGAGCTGGAAAACACCAGGTTAGGTTCCTTCCATGTTCAAAGTTAACTGTCGTTTTAATATTACTTAAGGATAATGCATGCTTTCTACAACCGAGGCATGAGTAATCAGATGCTACTAACATGGACATTACAATTGTAAACTTTTTATGTACTATCTTAATTTTTAAACACTCCTTTCAGATAGCTTTCCCTATTGGCGGTCCATTATATTTACATTGTATAAGTAAGCTGCCAAAAGGGAATGATAAAAGGAAACGACATGCCTGTCACGTTTGACACGTTTCTAAAATTGTTTCATTTGTTTATGCGCATATAGCATGGTAACAAGTATGAACTACTAGGTGGCTACTCCATACAATTTGGCCTATGACCTCTAGATGCTCATCAGCGGTGTTGCAAGTTCGCTAAAAAAATTGAGTATTAGTCAGTACAATTTATATTAGGATGATATCGGGGTAGAAGCTCTTTTCCTGTTTTTCATGCATGGAGATAGAGAAGATCATGATACGATGCACATGATTTTGAGTATTTTGAAGAATATTTTCTCAGTCTAACATGTACATTTTATTAACACAGTTGTTTTGTGCTTGAACTGGCTCGTGAGCTTTTGTTATATGTGCTGACCACATGAAGTTCCAGAAAACATTCTGACACAAGGGAAATATTGGGCGCTCTCACTAAAGCCTTCTTGCAAAATGGGTATGTTTGAGACTAAACAAAGATTCAAGCAAGTCAGTTATTGTGTTCTTTTAGTTGGGTTCATATAGCTTTTAAAAACTATTCGTGTAAAGATATGTCACATTTTTGTGAGTATGATTCTTCACACATTGTATCTAATGCCACTGATGGATCATTTAGACTAGATATTTTGTTTTGTAATGTCGTTTTCAACAGGGGCGTACCTACGGTTATGCTAAGGGGGTGCATAGGACACCGGGTCAAAAACATTTTTCTCCGTAAATTGTATCTACATATAGTGTGCGACACCCCTGACATTATTGAAAGTTATATATGATTACATAGTGTGACATCAGGTTGTTTTTGGTCTAGGTCCACCCCTGGTTTTCAATTGTTAACTCTTTCTCTTAAAAGACATGAAAGGGGCAGCAGGATTATGTAAAATTAAGATATATAAAAGACAAGGAAATTCATTATTTATCAGTTATATTCTTTATGATTGATCACATAACAATTTTAATTTCAGACTTTTTAATATGTTTAACTAAGTACATTTTAATTCGGACGTGCAAAACTGGGTCATCACACGCAAGCAGAACCTGAATATAGGATAAGCAGTGTGTTGTGCAAAACTGCAGCTATCTTTTTTTTAGCATAAGAAAAGTTTAAAGAGAACAATACTTGCGTAAGTATATGGGCAGGAGTGCTCCAGAGTGTCCCACTGTATTAAAAACTTTTGCCCCTCCAATAAAAGATCTATTGGTGATGAATATTTCCTATTGAGACAAATCTTCTACTGTTCTTTTGTTGAATGCATACAAGGCACCCTGCAGCCTCTCTGCTTGGAAAATAAATGCTCTGCTTGGTACACTCATGACATTAGACCTTTCAGCTCAAGTTAGAGATTTGCATCTGATGGTTCTGTATAGTATTTTTTTTAGGGTGCTTCCTATTTGGATATGGTGTGCTTTAGTTGGATTGGCTAAAAAGATTGAAGGATCCTGTAAATGTATTAGTTTTAATTTGTTTATTTAGTTGCAGTTGCAAAAAAGATCAAACATTCCCATAAATATGTTAGATCTCCTTTGCATTCACACAAAAATGTAGCCAAATGAAATCTCAACTATATATGTTTCAACCATATTATGTTTCTTCTGATAGTTTCTGGGAGCACGGGGCAGAGGAGCAGAGGCCTGGGATGCAGCACGGGGCAGAGGAGCGATGGCGCGGCGGTTGCGCAGGGGGAATCTTCGTGAGGACGAAGCAGTACAGATTTCTAGGGGCTAATTGGTGGGATAATTAACCGTGCGCTTAATGTATGTTCGGAGGGGATTTTAACACCTTCCAAAACTATTAACATTTATTAACATTCTGTCATGTTTAACAGGCAGACTTGCTTGCCTTTTGGAGTTGGTTAGCACTCCAAATGTGATATTTAACATCTTGCTACTGTACCACGGTCATCAAGTTATATTCAAAAGTTTGACTCTGTTCGTTAGATCATTCATACACCTTTTCACTTTACATCTGTAAAACTAGCATAGAATGGGTACAAAATGGTTTGATGGGGAATGATATGTCATAAGAATAAGAAAGCAGTATCATTTTTATCTATAAGTGTCCTGCAGGTATGAAGAAGTAACTCTACCAAAACATCATGGATATGGAGCTGGAGCACCCATGCTTTTCATAGATACAGATACTGATACCGTTAGGTTCCACGGAAGGGTAATCATTGTCAGTGTGCAATTTGGAAGTTGAAACTCTGATTAAATACATAGTAAGGGCTTTTCATAGTTGCTATTACTTGCCACATGGATGGGCTTTCCTGTCTCCTAGCTTCTGTCTAAACTGCTTGCACTCATCTTGACTAGGATTTGGATGAACGGTATGTTAATGTCAACCTAGATGATGATGACTTCTGCACCGAGCATCATCATCAAGTAAAAATGTGTAGTGACGGATAAAATGGAACCTAAACTAAAATGTTATAGCTTGAAAAACACTTGTATGCACAAATAGTTTCTACCGGCGACGTCCATAAGTGAAGCACAAACCTTGGTTAATACGATAATAAACTATTGGCTGACAGAAACCAATAGCTGGGATTTGTTGGAACCAGAAACTTCAACTTGTAATGTACTTTCACCATCAACTGCTAAGCCATTGACTGTTTACTATTTGTGCCTGAGCATCAGGTTTGTGTAGATTATATCATTTGAAGGAAATATGCCCTAGAGGCAATAATAAAGTTATTATTTATTTCCTTAATTCATGATAAATGTTTATTATTCATGCTAGAATTGTATTAACAGGAAACATAATACATGTGTGAATACATAGACAAACAGAGTGTCACTAGTATGCCTCTACTTGACTAGCTCATTAATCAAAGATGGTTATGTTTCCTAACCATGAACAAGGAGTTGTTATTTGATTAATGAGGTCACATCATTAGTTGAATGATCTGATTGACATGACCCATTCCATTAGCATAGCACCCGATCGTTTAGTATGTTGCTATTGCTTTTATCCATGACTTATACATGTTCCTTTAACTATGAGATTATGCAACTCCCATTTACCGTAGGAACACTTTGTGTGCTACCAAACGTCACAACGTAACTGGGTGATATAAAGGTGCTCTACAGGTGTCTCCGAAGGTACATATTGGGTTGGCGTATTTCGAGATTAGGATTTGTCACTCCGATTGTCGGAGAGGTATCTCAGGGCCTTCTCGGTAATGCACATCACATAAAGCCTTGCAAGCATTGCAACCAATGAGTTAGTTGCGAGATGATGTATTACAGAACGAGTAAAGAGACTTGCCGGTAACGAGATTGAACTAGGTATTGGATACCGACGATCGAATCTCGGGCAAGTAACATACCGATGACAAAGGGAACAACGTATGTTGTTATGCGGTCTGACCGATAAAGATCTTCGTAGAATATGTAGGAGCCAATATGGGCATCCAGGTCCCGCTATTGGTTATTGACCGGAGACGTGTCTCGGTCAAGTCTACATTGTTCTCGAACCGTAGGGTCCGCACGCTTAACGTTACGATGACAGTTATTATGAGTTTATGCATTTTGATGTACCGAAGGAGTTCGGAGTCCCGGATGTGATCACGGACGTGACGAGGAGTCTCGAAATGGTCGAGACATAAAGAATTATATATTGGAAGCCTATGTTTGGACATCGGATGCATTCCAGGTGAAATCAGGATTTTACCGGAATACCGGGAGGGTTACCGGAACCCCCCGGGAGCATAATGGGCCAACATGGGCCTTGGAGGAGAGGTGAGAGGGATGCCCTCATGGGCTGCGCGCCTCCCCCCTTCCCCTAGTCCTATTAGGACTAGGAGAGGTGGGCGCCCCCCCCCTCTCTCTCTCCCCCTTGGAGAATCCTAGTCCAACTAGGATTGGGGGGGGGGGATCCTACTCCCAGAGGGAGTAGGACTCTCCTGGCGCGCCTAGCTTGGCCGGCCAGCCCCTCCCCCTTGGCTCCTTTATATACGGGGGCAGGGGGCACCCCAAAGACACACAAGTTGATCTACGGATCGTTCCTTAGCCGTGTGCGGTGCCCCCTTCCACCAAATTCCACCTCGATCATATCGTTGCAGTGCTTAGGCGAAGCCCTGCGCCGGTAACACATCAAGATCGTCACCACGCCGTCGTGCTGACGGAACTCTTCCTCGACGCTTTGCTGGATCGGAGCCCGGGGATCGTCATCGAGCTGAACGTGTGCCAAGAACTCGGAGGTGCCGGAGTAACGGTGCTGTGATCGGTTGGATCGCGAGGAGAACGTACGACTACTTCCTCTACGTTGTGTCAACGCTTCCGCTTCGGTCTACGAGGGTACGTAGACAACACTCTCCCCTCTCGTTGCTATACATCACCATGATCTTGCGTGTGCGTAGGAAATTTTTTGAAATTACTACGTTCCCCAACAGTGGCATCCGAGCCTAGGTTTTATGGTTTGATGTTATTTGCACGAGTAGAACACAAGTGAGTTGTGGACGATACAAGTCATACTGCCTACCAGCATGTCATACTTTGGTTCAGCGGTATTGTTGGACGAGACGATCCGGACCAACCTTACGCGTACGCTTACGCGAGACCGGTTCCCTCGACGTGCTTTGCACATAGATGGCTTGCGGAAGACTGTCTCTCCAACTTTAGTTGAACCGAGTGTGGCTACGCCCGGTCCTTGAGAAGGTTAAAACGGAGTCTATTTGACAAACTATCGTTGTGGTTTTGATGCGTAGGTAAGATGAGTTCTTGCTTAAAGCCCGTAGCAGCCACGTAAAACTTGCAACAACAAAGTAGAGGACGTCTAACTTGTTTTTGCAGGGCATGTTGTGATGTGATATGGTCAAGACATGATGCTAAATTTTATTGTATGAGATGATCATGTTTTGTAACCGAGTTATCGGCAACTGGCAGGAGCCATATGGTTGTCGCTTTATTGTATGCAATGCAATCGCGATGTAATGCTTTACTTTATTACTAAGCGGTAGTGATAGTCGTGGAAGCATAAGATTGGCGAGACGACAACGATGCTGCGATGAAGATCAAGGTGTCGCGCCGGTGACGATGGTGATCATGACGGTGCTTCGAAGATGGAGATCACAAGCACAAGATGATGATGGCCATATCATATCACTTATATTGATTGCATGTGATGTTTATCCTTTTATGCATCTTATCTTGCTTTGATTGACGGTAGCATTATAAGATGATCTCTCACTAAATTATCAAGAAGTGTTCTCCCTGAGTATGCACCGTTGCGAAAGTTCTTCGTGCTGAGACACCACGTGATGATCGGGTGTGATAGGCTCTACGTTCAAATACAACGGGTGCAAAACAGTTGCACACGCGGAATACTCAGGTTTAACTTGACGAGCCTAGCATATAACAGATATGGCCTCGGAACACGGAGACCGAAAGGTCGAGCGTGAATCATATAGTAGATATGATCAACATAGTGATGTTCACCATTGAAACTACTCCATCTCACGTGATGATCGGACATGGTTTAGTTGATTTGGATCACGTGATCACTTAGAGGATTAGAGAGATGTCTATCTAAGTGGGAGTTCTTAAGTAATATGATTAATTGAACTTTAATTTATCATGAACTTAGTCCTGGTAGTATTAGCATATCTATGTTGTAGATCAATAGCTCGCATTGTTGCTTCCCTGTGTTTATTTTTGATATGTTCCTAGAGAAAATTGTGTTGAAAAATGTTAGTAGCAATGATGCGGATTGGATCCATAATCTGAGGTTTATCCTCATTGCTGCACAGAAGAATTTGTCCTTGATGCACCGCTAGGTGACGGACCTTTTGCAGGAGCAGATGCAGACGTTATGAACGTTTTGCTAGCTCAATATGATGACTACTTAATAGTTTAGTGCACCATGCTTAACGGCTTAGAATCGGGACTTCAAAGACGTTTTGAACGTCATGGACCATACAAGATGTTCCAGGAGTTGAAGTTAATATTTCAAGCAAATACCCGAGTTGAGAGATATGAAGTCTCCAACAAGTTCTATAGCTAAAAGATGGAGGAGAATCGCTCAACTAGTGAGCATGTGCTCAGATAGTCTGAGTACTACAATCGCTTGAATCAAGTGGGAGTTAATCTTCCAGATAAGATAGTGATTGACAGAATTCTCTAGTCACCATCACCAAGTTAGTAGAACTTCGTGATGAACTATAATATGCAAGGGATAACAGAAAATATTCCCAAGCTCTTCGCGATGCTAAAATCGGCGAAGGTAGAAATCAAAGAAAAACATCAAGTGTTGATGGTTGACAAGATCACTAGTTTCAAGAAAAGGGCAAAAGGAAAGAAGGGGAACTTCAAGAAGAACGGCAAGCAAGTTGCTGCTCAAGTGAAAAAGCCCAAGTCTGGTCCTAAGCCTGAGACTAAGTGCTTCTACTGCAAAGGGACTGGTCACTGGAAGCGGAACTACCCCAAGTGATTGGCGGATAAGAAGGATGGCAAAGTGAACATAAGTATATTTGATATACATGTTATTGATGTGTACTTTACTAGTGTTCATAGCAACCCCTCAGTATTTGGTACTAGTTCAGTTGCTAAAATTAGTAACTCGAAACGGGAGTTGCAGAATGAACAAAGACTAGTTAAAGGGCAAGGTGACGATGTGTGTTGGAAGTGGTTCCAAGATTGATATGATCATCATCGCACACTCACTATACTTTCGGGATTAGTGTTGAACCTAAATAAGTGTTATTTGGTATTTGCGTTGAGCATAAATATGATTTGATCATGTTTATTGCAATACGGCTATTCATTTAAGTAAGAGAATAAATTGTTGTTCTGTTTACATGAATAAAACCTTCTATGGTTATACACACCAACGAAATGGTTTGTTGGATCTCGATCATAGTGATACACATATTCATAATATTGAAGCCAAAAGATGCAAAGTTAATAATGATAGTGCAACTTATTTGTGGCACTGCCGTTTAGGTCATATTGGAGTAAAGCGCATGAAGAAACTCCATGCTGATGGATTTTTGGAATCACTTGATTATGAATCACTTGATGCTTGCGAACCGTGCCTCATGGGCAAGATGACTAAGACACCGTTCTCCGGAACAATGGAGCAAGCAACATATTTGTTGGAAATCATACATACTGATGTATGTGGTCCGATGAATATTAAAGCTCGCGACAAGTATCATTATTTTCTGACCTTCACAGATGATTTGAGCAGATATGGGTATATCTACTTAATGAAACACAAGTCTGAAACATTTGAAAAGTTCAAAGAATTTCAGAGTGAAGTGGAAAATCATCGTAACAAGAAAATAAAGTTTCTACGATCTGATCGTGGAGGAGAATATTTGAGTTACGAGTTTGGTCTACATTTGAAGCAATGCGGAATAGTTTCGCAACTCACGCCACCCGGAACACCACAACGTAATGGTGTGTCCGAACGTCGTAATCGTACTTTACTAGATATGGTGCGATCTATGATGTCTCTTACCGATTTACCGCTATCTTTTTGGGGTTATGCTCTAGAGACGGCCGCATTCACGTTAAATAGGGCACCATCAAAATCCGTTGAGACGACGCCTTATGAACTGTGGTTTGGCAAGAAACCAAAGTTGTCGTTTCTTAAAGTTTGGGGCTGCGATGCTTATGTGAAAAAGCTTCAACCTGATAAGCTCGAACCCAAATCGGAGAAATGTGTCTTCATAGGTACCCAAAGGAGACTGTTGGGTACACCTTCTATCACAGATCCGAAGGCAAGATATTCGTTGCTGAGAATGGATCCTTTCTAGAGAAGGAGATTCTCTCGAAAGAAGTGAGTGGGAGGAAAGTAGAAAACTTGATAAGGTAACTGTACCTTCTCCCTTATTGGAAAGTAGTTCATCACAGAAATCTGTTCTTGTGACTACTACACCAATTAGTAAGGAAGCTAATGATGATGATCATGTAACTTCAATATCAAGTTACTACCGAATCTCGTAGGTAAACCAGAGTGAGATCCGCACCATAGTAGTACGGTAATCCTGTTCTGGAAGTCATGTTACTAGACCATGATGAACTTACGAACTATGAGGAAGCGATGGTGAGCCCAGATTCCGCGAAATGGTTTGAGGCCATGAAATCTGAGATATGATCCATGTATGAGAACAAAGTATGGACTTTGATGGACTTGCCCGATGATCGGCAAGCCATAGAAAATAAATGGATCTTCAAGAGGAAGACGGACACTGATAGTAGTGTTACTATCTACAAAGCTAGAATTGTCGCAAAAGGTTTTCGACAAGTTCAAGGTGTTGACTACGATGAGAGTTTCTCACTCGTATCTATGCTTAAGTCTGTCCGAATCATGTTAGCAATTGCCGCATTTTATGAAATTTGGCAAATGGATCAACAAAACTGCATTCCTCAATGGATTTATTAAAAAAGAGTTGTATACGATGCAACTAGAAGGTTTTGTCGATCCTGAAGGTGTTAACAAAATATGCAAGCTCCAGCGATCCATCTATGGACTGGTGCAAGCATCTCGGAGTTGGAATATACGCTTTGATGAGTTGATCAAAGCATATAGTTTTATACAGACTTGCGGTGAAGCCTGTATTTACAAGAAAGTGAGTGGGAGCACTACAGCATTTCTGATAAGTATATGTAAATGACATATTATTGATCGGAAATAATGTAGAATTATTCTGTGAAGCATAAAGGAGTATTTGAAAGGAGTTTTTCGAAGAAGGACCTTGGTGAAGCTGCTTACATATTGAGCATCAAGATCTATAGAGATAGATCAAGACGCTTGATAAGTTTTTCAATAAGTACATACCTTGAAAAGATTTTTGAAGTAGTTCAAAATGGAACAGTCAAAGAAAGAGTTCTTGCCTGTATTACAAGGTGTGAAATTGAGTAAGACTCAAAGCCCGACCACGGCAGATAATAGAAAGAGAATGAAAGTCATTTCCTATGCCTCAGCCATAGATTCTATAAAGTATGCCATGCTATGTACCAGATCTATTGTATACCCTACACTGTGTTAAGCAAGGGAGTACAATAATGATCTAGGAAGTAGATCACTGGACATCGGTCAAAATTATCCTTAGTAAAATAAGGATATGTTTCTCGATTATGGATGTGACAAAAAGGTTTGTCGTAAAAGGTTACGTTGATGCAAGTTTTGACACTAATCTAGATGACTCTAAGTCTCAATCTAGATACATATTGAAAGTGGGAGCAATTAGCTAAAGCAGCTTCGTGCAGAGCATTGTAGACATAGAAAATTGCAAAATACATAACGGATCTGAATGTGGCAGACCCATTGACTAAACTTCTCTCACAAGCAAAACATGATCACACCGTAGTACTCTTTGGGTGTTAATCACATAGCGATGTGAACTAGATTACTGAATCTAGTAAACCCTTTGGGTGTTGCTCACATATCGATGTGAAACTATGGGTGTTAATCACATGGTGATGTGAACTATTGCTGATAAATCACATGGCGATGTGAACTAGATTATTGACTCTAGTGCAAGTGGGAGACTGAAGGAAATATGCCCTAGAGGCAATAATAAAGTTATTATTTATTTCCTTAATTCATGATAAATGTTTATTATTCATGCTAGAATTGTATTAACAGGAAACATAATACATGTGTGAATACATAGACAAACAGAGTGTCACTAGTATGCCTCTACTTGACTAGCTCATTAATCAAAGATGGTTATGTTTCCTAACCATGAACAAGGAGTTGTTATTTGATTAATGAGGTCACATCATTAGTTGAATGATCTGATTGACATGACCCATTCCATTAGCATAGCACCCGATCATTTAGTATGTTGCTATTGCTTTTATCCATGACTTATACATGTTCCTTTAACTATGAGATTATGCAACTCCCATTTACCGTAGGAACACTTTGTGTGCTACCAAACGTCACAACGTAACTGGGTGATTATAAAGGTGCTCTACAGGTGTCTCCGAAGGTACATATTGGGTTGGCGTATTTCAAGATTAGGATTTGTCACTCCGATTGTCGGAGAGGTATCTCAGGGCCTTCTCGGTAATGCACATCACATAAAGCCTTGCCAGCATTGCAACCAATGAGTTAGTTGCGAGATGATGTATTACAGAACGAGTAAAGAGACTTGCCGGTAACGAGATTGAACTAGGTATTGGATACCGACGATCGAATCTCGGGCAAGTAACATACCGATGACAAAGGGAACAACGTATGTTGTTATGCGGTCTGACCGATAAAGATCTTCGTAGAATATGTAGGAGCCAATATGGGCATCCAGGTCCCGCTATTGGTTATTGACCGGAGACGTGTCTCGGTCATGTCTACATTGTTCTCGAACCGTAGGGTCCGCACGCTTAACGTTACGATGACAGTTATTATGAGTTTATGCATTTTGATGTACCGAAGGAGTTCGGAGTCCCGGATGTGATCATGGACGTGACGAGGAGTCTCGAAATGGTCGAGACATAAAGAATTATATATTGGAAGCCTATGTTTGGACATCGGATGCATTCCAGGTGAAATCAGGATTTTACCGGAATACCGGGAGGGTTACCGGAACCCCCCGGGAGCATAATGGGCCAACATGGGCCTTGGAGGAGAGGTGAGAGGGATGCCCTCATGGGCTGCGCGCCTCCCCCCTTCCCCTAGTCCTATTAGGACTAGGAGAGGTGGGCGCCCCCCCTCTCTCTCTCTCCCCCTTGGAGAATCCTAGTCCAACTAGGATTGGGGGGGGGGGGGAATCCTACTCCCAGAGGGAGTAGGACTCTCCTGGCGCGCCTAGCTTGGCCGGCCAGCCCCTCCCCCTTGGCTCCTGTATATACGGGGGCAGGGGGCACCCCAAAGACACACAAGTTGATCTACGGATCGTTCCTTAGCCGTGTGCGGTGCCCCCTTCCACCAAATTCCACCTCGATCATATCGTTGCAGTGCTTAGGCGAAGCCCTGCGCCGGTAACACATCAAGATCGTCACCACGCCGTCGTGCTGACGGAACTCTTCCTCGACGCTTTGCTGGATCGGAGCCCGGGGATCGTCATCGAGCTGAACGTGTGCCAAGAACTCGGAGGTGCCGGAGTAACGGTGCTGTGATCGGTTGGATCGCGAGGAGAACGTACGACTACTTCCTCTACGTTGTGTCAACGCTTCCGCTTCGGTCTACGAGGGTACGTAGACAACACTCTCCCCTCTCGTTGCTATACATCACCATGATCTTGCGTGTGCGTAGGAAATTTTTTGAAATTACTACGTTCCCCAACATCATTAGGTATCATTTTTTGCTTACAGACATGCTCTGAATTGAGATGTCCATCTGCCTGCAGCTCCAAGATCCATAGAGCAGACATGTTAGAAGAAATAAGATTGACCTTCTTCTGCAGAAAAGAAAATGAATTGTGCTAAGTTGTGTTGATGTTGATGGGAGAAATTATTCATGACAAGTATCTCACATATCCCAAATGTTAGTGTAATTACAAGTGTTTCTTAGACTGTTGTGTTACATGTCTATAATGTGATATGTTGAGATATCGCAATCGTGGGTTGCCATATTTTCATGTGGAATTTAATCTGGCAAAGCTCTGCGCTTCGTGTATGTGAGCTTTCACCAGTAATAGTTGTATGTATATTCAAGTGTTGCATCAAGTATTATGCTCTCTTGCATTTACCCAATTGACAAGAACTTTATGTTGGGTATTGTCAATGCAATGCTCTGTCCTGATCAACTTGAATCATTACCTGGTGCAAACAAAATTCTTTCTTTGTATCTTAATTCTATCCTATGTTTGTAATATTAGTGGAGACGTGCGTTTGCACGTGCAAGCTTACTAGTAAATACAAGTTTAATATGTGGTTTGATCAAATAGATATAGCCTACCTGATACTTTGGATCAGACCCGTGTTTAACGAGGGTTGTCCAGTCTTCATCTGTAATATATTCCACTGGAGATGTTTGGGCGATTTCATTGTTAGCCTTGCCTTCAAAGTGAGATTTTCTAAGGTGGTACCGATACTGTCGCAGAGCAGACTGAAAAACATGAGTGCATGCTTGTTTAGTTGCATCATCTTTCGGATCCAACTTGAACCTCATCCGTTGAAAAAAGAATGTGAGTCTTATTAGGAGGAAGCTAGAAAGTATGGGACAAAGCAAAACAATATTACTAATTGCGATGAATAACATTACTTACGGACAAATGGTCAAGGAAGGTGTTAAACTGGGTATTGTCTTTCTCATTCCTGTACTGGATCCACGTTGGGAGGATACGTGCATGACACCTAACGGCAACGGCTGTCTCTGATACTAACTTGGCTGACTCTGTAGCATCACGTGGCCTTTTTAAAGCTGCCTCAAAATGGATCACTATTCTTCCTCCTTTAGATTTTGTTAATCTGTCAAGCATTATCCCTGATGTCTGTTTCCGCTTGCGTCATGGTGCTAGTTCAACAACGAATATGGAAAGTGTTAGTGTACATCAAACTGTGAGAGTACATATAAAGGATCATGCAACTGCAACTTGACTCGGTCAGGTACCGTCTTGGTGTTGATGCTCATGAGGTTCATCTGATCTTGCCAAGTCCTGTTGTGTCAACAGTGCTTCGGAAGTAGTGTTAGGTGTGAAGGCAGCTTGGGAACTGGCCAGTTCTGGAGCAAACGAACGAGTAACTCGTTGAGATGCTGGTACAGTTGAAGCGGATGCTGCAGCTGGTGGAGCAGGTGATACTGTGTTTGTAGATTTAGACAGTGTACTTGGACCTTCTATTGCACTATAAGTACCAGCAAAATCTGGACGGAAAATCCTTTTCCGTTTCACTCGACGAGTAACACCACTCCCTACTATATTATTTTCCTTGCTCTTTTTTGACTTTGCCATGTCAAGCCGTACCCACAACACAAAAGAATAAAATCGCTCTTCAGAACTCATTGATGCATGATATAGACAAGCAATACTTTGATGTAAGACAACCGTATGAGGATGGAATATGTAAGAAAAACAGGACGACATGACATATTCACAGCTACGATGTGTAAACTAAGCAGAAGGATTTTCAAGAAAATAGAAGTAATGCAAGCTAGACACCATATGAAAGATGCAACCATTATTACTCTGCCAAGTTAAAAGTGTCTTGTCATAAGTGGCAATTCGAAAAATTAGAAGCAGTACAACATAGAAATCAATGCAAGATGCAACCACTATCAAACTGCCATGTTAAAAGTGTCCAATCAGGAGTGACTGATGCGGGATACACAACAATAGTACTTTGATGTAAGAACATGCTATGATAGATAGATGAAGTGTATTCTAGACACAGAACGCCATGTCATATGCACATGTATAATTTATGAACTCAGCAGGTGTAATTTAATCAAAATAGAAGAAATACATGCTAGATAACATATGCAACATGAAACCAATTATTACACTGTCAACTTAGAGCAAGCACCTGCGATGGTGGAGTACGGGAGATGAAGTCATCATGTTGACTTGGGACTTCAACTTCATTAGCAGTAGCCGTGGCAAATCTAGAGAGTCTCTATTTGCATCGGTGCGAAGGACCACCAACATCTCCTAACTTACTCTTTTCCTTCCTATTTTCTGATATTGCCTTATGAAGTCAAAACCACAAGAAGATGAATAAAATTAGCTCTGCATGACTGGTTGATGCATGATACATATGAACACTACTTTGATGTAAGGCAAGCGCAGGATAGGAGGATGGAATATATACAAAAAAGACAGTGTTTCATATTCACACGTACGATAGGAGGATGGAATATGTATGAAAAATAGTAAGAGGAAGGCATTTCAACAAAATTAGAAGAAATGAAAGCTAGGCACCATATGAACATGCAACCAATATCACTCTATCAGGTAAAAAGTGTCTTGTCGTAAGTGCCATTTCAAGAAATTAGAAGAAGTACAAGCTAGAAGACAATGCAAGATGCAACCTACATCACAGTCCCAAGTTAAATGTGTCTTATGGGTAAGTGATCGTTGCAGGTATAAGTTGTAAGCCACGCAGATGCAATTCAACATAATCAGAAGCAATACAAACTAGACATCATATGGAAAACGCAACCACATATAACAGTTCCAAGTTAGAGCAAGCACCTGCGATGGTGGAGTAGGGGAGATGTGCTCATCATGTACACATATGTTCTAGAAACAGGAACACATATCATATTCACAGGCATTATGTGTAAAGTAAGCAGATGCAATTCAACAAAGTTAGAAGAAATACAAGCTACACATCATACGCAACATGCAACCACATATAATAGTGCCAAGTTAGAGAAAGCACATGTGATGGTGGAGTAGGGGAGATGTGCTCATCATGTACACGTACGTTCTAGAAACAGGAACACGTGTCATATTCACAGGCATTATGTGTAAAGTAAGCAGATGCAATTCAACAAAGTTAGAAGCAATACAAGCTAGACATCATACGCAACATGCAACTACATATAATAGTGCCAAGTTAGAGCAAGCACCTGTGATGGTGGAGTAGGGGAGATGTGCTCATCATCTACACACCTACGTTGACTGTCTAGCCTTGCGTTGTCTTTCGAATCTTGTTGGGAGGATGGCGGAGTAGAATCTGTAGAGAACCTCCGTTTCAGTTGCTCGGAAGGACCACCATCATCCAATGCCTTGCCAATTTCCTTCAGCTTTATTGATTTTGCATTATGAGGTCAAACCGACAAGAAAAAGGAATTTAATTCGCTCTTCAGAACTCATTCATGCATCATACTGACGAACACTACTCTGATGAAGGGCAAAGTCATGATACAAGGATGGAATATGTATGAAAAAATGGATGGCTTGACATATTCACACCTATGATGTGGTAACTAAGCAGAAGGCACTTCAACAAATTAGAAGCACTGCAAACTAGACACCATACGAAAGGTGCAATCAATATCACTCTGCCAAGTTAAAACTGTCTCGTCATAGGTGGCGTTCATCAAACTAGAAGCAATTCATGCTAGAAATCATATTCAAGACGCAAACCAATATCACACTGCCAACTTAAAGGTGTTCCATCATAAGTGACTGATGCAGGATACACAAGAAGAGTAGTTTCATGTAAGAACATGGTGTGATAGACAGATATAGTATGTACCAAAAATAGGAAAGCGCGTCATATTCACACGTATCATGTGTAAGCTAAGCAGATACAGTTTACACTAATTAGGAGCAATACAAGCTAGACACCATATGCAACATGCAACCAGATATCACACTGCCAAGTTAGAGCAAGCACCTTGGATGGTGGAGTAGGGGAGCGGAGACTTGGACCTTCTAATGCACTATCAGTATAAGGAGAATCGGTACAGATGCTCCATTTACGTTGCTGCAGAGGACCACCATCATCGCCTTCCTTCCTCTTTCTTGATTTTGCCTTGTCAAGTCAAACCCACAAGAAAAAGGAATAAAATTTGCTCTTCAGAACTCATTGATGCATGATACTGACGAACACTACTCTGATGAAAGGCAAAGTCATGATACGAGGATGGAATATGTACGAAAAAATGGATGGCTTGACATATTCACACCTATGATGTGGTAACTAAGCAGATGCAGTTTACACTAATTAGGAGCAATACAAGCTAGACACCATATGCAACATGCAACCAGATATCACACTGCCAAGTTAGAGCAAGCACCTTGGATGGTGGAGTTGGGGAGCGGAGACTTGGACCTTGTAATGAACTATCAGTACAAGGAGAATCGATACAGATGCTCCATTTACGTTGCTGCGGAGGACCACCATCATCGCCTTCCTTCCTCTTTCTTGATTTTGCCTTGTCAAGTCAAACCCACAAGAAAAAGGAATAAAATTTGCTCTTCAGAACTCATTGATGCATGATACTGACGAACACTACTCTGATGAAAGGCAAAGTCATGATACGAGGATGGAATATGTACGAAAAAATGGATGGCTTGACATATTGACACCTATGATGTGGTAACTAAGCAGATGCAGTTTACACTAATTAGGAGCAATACAAGCTAGACACCATATGCAACATGCAACCAGATATCACACTGCCAAGTTAGAGCAAGCACCTTGGATGGTGGAGTAGGGGAGCGGAGACTTGGACCTTGTAATGAACTATCAGTACAAGGAGAATCGATACAGATGCTCCATTTACGTTGCTGCAGAGGACCACCATCATCACCTTCCTTACTCTTTCTTGATTTTTCCTTGTCAAGTCAAACCCACAAGAAAAAGGAATAAAATTTGCTCTTCAGAACTCATTGATGCATGATACTGACGAACACTACTTTCATGTAAGGCAGCCGCATGATAGGAGGATGGAATATGTATGAAAAATAGGACGGCGTGACATATTGACATGTATGATGTATAAAGTGTAAACTAAGCACAAGGTGCTTGAACTTGTTAGAATCAATGCAAGCTAGAAACCATATGAAAGATGAAACCAATATCACTCTTCCAAATTAAAAGGGTGCCCAAACAAATGTATTTGACCAAATTAGAAGCAATACATGGCAACAGGCTAGAAATAATATGCAATATGCAACGAATAAAGGTGACTCATCGTAAGTGATTGATGCAGGATACAGAAGAGAGGTAGTTTCATGTAAGAACAAGGTTAACACATAGATGTAGTGTGTACCAAAAATAGGAAGGCATGTCATATTCACAGGTATAATGTGTAAACTAAGCAGATGCAATTTACCCTAATTAGAAGCATTACAAGCTAGATACCATATGCAACATGCAACCACATATCACATAGCGAAGGTAGAGCAAGCACCTGTGATGGTGGTGTGGGGGAATTGCGGTCATCAACTAGAGAGCTATGTTGGCTATCTTCATTTAGCCTTGCTGTTTCTTGAGAATCATGTGGGGAGGATGACACTGCACTCTTTAAACGAGTATGGCGTCTCACAGTAACCCACTCGGGTGACTGCCTCATCATAAGTGATTGACGAGGGATACAAAAGAGCATTAGTTTGATGTACGAACATGGTTAATAGACATATGTAGTATGTATCAAAAACAGGAAGGCATGTCATTATCAAAGGTATAATGTGTAAAGTAAGCAGATGCAATTTAACGAAATTGGAAGTAATACGAGCTAGACACCATATGCAACATTCAACCAAATTTGACAGCGCGAAGTTAAAGCAAGCACCTGGGATGGTTGTGTGTGGCAATTGAGATCATCAACTGCAGAGTTAAGTTTACTGTCTCCAATTGCTGACACTGCATCCTTTAGAGTGCTGAAAAGCTTAGTGCTTATCTTTGAATTACACCGGAGCGACTTCTGTCTTTTCTTTTCAGCATTCATCAACACCGCGTCAGAGTCTGAAATACCCATGCATAAAAAACAATAGTGTGAGTATGGGTGAAGTGTGTGCACAATTAGTACAGTGTAAAGGTAGCAGATAGCAGGTCGGTGAGAAAAAAATGACGGGAGACATATGATAGCTCTACAACATGCATGGCACACTAAATTACTACAGGATTCTATGAAAATAACATTCGACTGAAGACAAATAGGTCAGTCCATTTTTTCGGCACCATCCGATGAACAAAGAATGGGCAGATAACCTTCATCTACCTCCAGCCAGTCAGTGTTGACGATCTTCCTCAAAACGGCAGTGACCACCGACCCAGTCCCCTGCCTGCGCCCTCCCCTCGACCTCACCGCACCGCTGTGCTTGGCACCGCCCCCGGCCATCCATTCAAGCCCCGCCGACCTCCAGATCAGGCGCAGGCAGCTCCTGCGCCCCACACCCCTATGATAGACACTAATGCACCGCTTCCCCGGCGAACAGGCAGACTAGGTGCTCCGCGCGCCTATGCGGGTGCTGCTTCTTTTAATTGTGGTTCGACTGACCCTGAATTCAAATCCAGGCGGGCTACTGACCTCTAGCAAAGGTGAAATAGTAAAGGGAGGAAACCTTGTGCATTTAGTATCATGAAGAAGATGCAGTAAGAAGTGCTCAACTAGTTTCTTTCGTGGGATGAATACGGTGTGAGCAGAGACATAAGGTTTGCACGAATAAGGGAAGAGCAGTACCTCTTTCTGCTGGCAGTGTTGTGTCCTCCTTCTGTTTTTCCAACGATCTTCTTGTGGTTCACCGGAAATGAGAAATTGTGGAGGACGGTGCAGCCTTGGGCGAACCCATGGCCAAGTTGTTGAGTGTGGTGCAGTGGCTGTCTGTCATCGGCGGGGAAGCAGATCCGAGGCGGCGAACGACGGTGTAGCGGGAACAGCTCCGGTGCGGTGGACGGTTGCGACAGTGGAGCGGCAGCAGTGAGGCGCAAGACGGTGTGGTCGGAGTAGTTCTGGTACGGCGCATGTCGGCGTCGGCATCGTGGAGGCAGCTCTACCTCGGCCTCTACTGCTAAGTCCTTGAGGGCGTTGCGGTTGCGGTTGCGTTGGACGACTACATCGGGGTACCGGCTCCGGCATGATGGAGGAGGGCAGCGGTGGATTGGGCGCTATGGGGTGGAGGATGGAGGAGGCTAGGGTTTCGCGGCTGGTGGACATGGCGTTTTGGCGCCCACGGAGTATGAATGGGGAAACAGAGGGATGTGCGAAACTAAGGGGGAACAATGTTTCGGTTTGAGACGCGTTTGTTTGAAATTTGGGGAAAGTTACAAACTTTGCCCCCATCTAAAATTTCGGACATATTGTGGGTTGGGGGTAGGACAGTAATCTCAGGTGTCCCAAATGTGGGCGGGATAGATTTCGGCCGAGTGCATGGGTGTTTAGGCACCCGTGGCGTATGAATGCTTCTCGGAGGCGGTGAGACTGGCGTCTTGGTGAAGTTACAAACCTACCCCGGTTTAGACCTTTGGACATTGGGCCGATAGGCTACACGGGCCAGAGTCAAGACAGTAATTTCCTACCACCAAACATTAGTCTCACGCGGTTTCGGGTGACCAGAGGCCTATTTGGCGCTTCGTTCAATATTTGGGAGCAGAAGCATTAACGTTTTCGGTTCTCTTGAATTGAACATTCAGGATTTTTCAAACTTCACAAATCTTTACTCTTGAAAATCCTAAAGCTACAATTATTTTGGAATGGAGGTGGTACATTTGAATATACATTGTACACGAGTATATATTAAAAAATATGCAACTTACCTCAGTTCATGCATGGTTCCAGATATAATCTCCTTGGTTGCCAAAAAAAAGTTAGACATGCGTATGAATATATATAGCATGTTCAAACGCACAACAAAGATTGATGCCCCCTTTTACATCTGATTTACAAATGCCATTATCTCGGGTTCATATAGATGAATGCACTTCCTATGAATTCGAATCTTTGAAACCCCCTTTATGTTGAATTCGACATGTATTCTATTTCGTAGCTAGCAATTTGGAATGTATCCATGCAAGTGACAAATGTATAAAGTGCTGCACACTAGCAACATGGAGTGCACTAATTAATGTTTATATATGAATTGCAAAAGCATCCATTGCCTGTATTTCAAACCTCTCTCACTCTATGGATTGATAATATGGAATAAACACATGCACATGCTATAATTCAATAGAGTATGGGTGTCTGATAGACCGATTTTTGTCCATACGCAATTTGCAAAATTCATGATCTCATCCAAAAATAATAATGCCATTTATATTTTAATTTAATGCGTAGAACCGCCTTTTACACGTAGATGCACTATGCCTCGGCCCGTTCTTACAAACGCGCTATATATCTCTCTATCTACCGCATAAGTGCACACACTTTATATGCATCCGCATCTCTCTCGGGGTGTCGGGTAAAACCTCCGGAGGTGTTGGATGTTCCACGCGTTCTGGATCGGCTGCCCCTCTTGAGTCTCCAAGCACACGGAGCCTGGCCTGGAAACATGAACAACCTTGAACGGGCCCTCCCACATGGGAGAGAGCTTGTGCAGCCCTTCCCTGGAGAGGACCCGCCTAAGTACGAGGTCTCCTACCTCGAGGGTCCTGGGGCGGATGTTGCGGCAGTGATATCGTCGTAGCGCCTGTTGGTACCTTGCCGCTCGCAGCACGGCTTCCCGGCGGCGTTCCTCCCCCAGCACGAGGTCCATCCCCCGCATGGCGTCCTGCTGCTCCTCGTCAAACGCTAGGACCCGCGCGGAGCGACGCCTGACCTCGTGAGGAAGGACTGCTTTGGCTCCGTAGACCAGGAAGAACGGAGTCTCCCCGGTTGGTTTGGTCGCGGTCGTGTGGATGGACCACAGCACGGATTGGAGCTCATCGTACCAACCCCTGCCGCAGGCCTCCATCTTCTTCTTGAACGTCCTGGTCTTGAGGCCTCTCAGGACCTCCGCGTTGGCTCGTTCGACTTGCCCATTGCTTCGCGGGTGTGCCACTGAAGCGTAGCATATCTGCGTTCCAAGGTTAGCACAGTATGTTTTGAATAGGTTACTGGTGAACTGCGAACCGTTGTCTGTGATGATGCGGTTCGGCACCCCGAACCGACTCACGATGCCCCTGATGAACTTGACCGCGGAGCCTGCGGGGATGGTACGGACAGCCTCCACCTCTGTCCACTTGGTGAACTTGTCAATGGCGACGTAGAGGTAACGGTAGCCCCCTGGCGCCCGAGGGAACGGGCCCAGGATATCCAACCCCCAAACTGCGAATGGCCACGAGAGGGGTATAGTCTGCAGGCTCCCCGCCGGCTGATGGATCTGCTTGGAATGGAACTGGCAGGCCTCACAAGCCTTTACCAATTCAATCGTGTCGTTGAGAGCGGTGGGCCAATAGAACCCACTACAGAATGCTTTGCCGACGAGGGTTCGTGATGACGAGTGGTGTCCACAGTCCCCGCTGTGTATGTCCCCCAGTAGTTCCCTTCCTTGCTCCCCAGAGATGCAGCGTAGAGATACGTCGTTGGGTCGCTTCCGGTAGAGTTGTCCGTCTCTGATGCAATACGCCGTGGCCTGCCGCGCTACACGTTCTGCTTCCTCCTCCTTCTCTGGCAGGGTCCCATGTATCAGGTAATTCCGGAGCTCGGTGATCCAGCGTTCCTCCTGAGGTTCCATCGTCAGGAGCAAACGTGCTCCTGAGGTCGGCCCGCAGGCCGGGGCTCCCAAGGCTGGCGGCTGAGGGAGCTCCTCTCGAGGCTGAGCTGTGCTTGACAGCGTTGGCTGCGCTGAAGGCTTAAAGAGCCGCTCTTCGAAGACGCCGGGCTTCTGCGGCAGCCGCCTGGATGCCCGTCCGGCTATGTCGTCAGCTTCCTGGTTGGTGCCACGGGGCACGTGCTTCAGCTCCAGCCCCCAGAACTGCTTTTCCATCCTGCGGACCTCTGCTAGGTAGGCCTCCATATGCTCGTCCTTCGGCTCGTACACCTTGTTGGAGAAGTTGACTAGGAGCTGCGAGTCGCCTTTGACGGTGAGGCACTTCACTCCCAGGGCCGCTGCGGCCTTCAACCCTGCTATCAGTCCCTCATATTCTGCTATGTTGTTGGAGACCTTTTCTCCTTGCTGGAAATAGAGTTGTACTGCATAGCAAAGCTTATCCTGAGTGGGTGATATCAGCACAGCACCAGCCCCTGCGCCGTGCCTGGAGAATGCCCCGTCGAAGTACATGACCCAGCCTTCCGGTGCCTCGCTCCCTGGGGAGAGGGAGCGATCCTCGTCATCCTTGAGGCCCGGCGCCTCTGTCCATTCCGCCATGAAATCCGCCAACGCGGCTCCTTTGATGACCCTGGTTGTGCTGAACTCGAGATGAAACGCTTGCAACTCTATGTTCCACTCAGCGACCCTTCCGGCTGAGTTAGGGCTCCTGAGCACCCTCTCCAGGGGGTACGATGAGACGACCTTGATCGGGTGAGCTTGGAAGTAGTGCCGCAGCTTGCGCGAGGCCACCAGCAGCGCGAGGAGGAGCTTCTGGGGCATCGGATATCGGGCCCTCGCGTCCCGCAACACCGTGCTAACGAAGTAGACCGGGTGCTCAACAAGGCTGTGGGCAGCTTGGGTCGTGGCGCCCTCGGGAGGTGAGGGCACCTCACGAGGTATTGTGGCCTCGGGAGGTGGACCATCCGGGCATGCTGCCTCTCCTGTCTCTTGTGCGTCCCTCGGCGGCTGACTCTCTTCATCTGTAGCTTCGGCTTTCTCGAGGTTCCCCTGTTCCCGTCTTGTCTGACCTCGGGCTGCCGCTGTGGTCTTGGACTGGCGCTCCTCCCTAACTGCCACCAGTGCTGCACTGGCAGAGTAGGGAGTGGCGGCAAGGTAAAGCAGCAGAGGCTCATGAGGGCGCAGAGCCACCATGACCGGGGGACTGGTTAGGTACCTCTTGAGATCTTGAAACGCCTTATCTGCCTCTTTAGTCCATTCAAAGGGCCCCTTTTTCTTCATAAGCTGAAAGAAAGGCAGCGCTCGTTCCCCTAACTTGGAGATGAAGCGCCCTAGCGCGGTCACACGCCCAGTGAGCTTCTGCATTTCTCTGAGGGTCTTTGGCGGACTCATGTCCTCGACCGCCTTGACCTCCTCGGGGTTGGCCTCGATGCCACGGTGAGACACGAGGAATCCCAAAAGCTTGCCCGAGGGAACGCCAAACACGCATTTCTCCGGGTTGAGCCGCAGGTTCACTGCGTCGAGGCTCGCGAAGGTCTCCTCTAGGTCTTGTATCAGGGTCCTGGCCTCTCGAGATTTCACCACAATGTCATTGACGTATGCTTCAACATTCTTCCTGAGCTGCGGGCCCAAGGTGATGTGCATCAGCCGCTGAAAGGTTGCCCCTGCGTTGCGTAGTCCAAACGGCATGCATGTATAGCAGTATACCCCACACGGGGTCAAGAAGGCGGTCTTCTCAATGTCTTCTATCGCCATCTTGATCTGGTGATATCCCGAGAAGGCATCCAAAAAGCACAGCAGGTCGCATTCGGCGGTGGAATCGACGATCTGGTCGATGCGAGGGAGCGGGAACGGATCTTGCGGGCATGCCTTGTTGAGGTTGGTGAAGTCGACACACATGCGTTCCTTCCCCCCTTTCTTGGGTACAACGACAGGGTTGGCCAACCAATCTGGGTACCGGACCTCGTGAATAACTCCAGCGGCTTCCAACTTGCGGGTCTCTTGGACGATGAAGGCCTGCTTCTCTGCGGATTGCCGCCTGGCCTTCTGCTTCACGGGGCGCACATTTGGGCATACGTTGAGGTGGTGTTCGATGACGTCCCTGGGGATCCCTGCCAACTGATCGGGCTCCCAAGCAAACACTTTCTTGTTTGCACGCAGGAACTTGACCAGGGCCTCCTCCTGCTCAGGCCCGAGGTTGGCGCCAATGGTGAAAGTGGTGCTGGAGGACCCGTCCTCATCAACGGGTATCTGCTTGGTTTCTGCCTTGTCCTGGCTGAACAACTGCTTCTTCTTGGTAGGCGCAGCCCCCTTGGGCCCAGGGGTCCCCGCGTCGGCGGGCTGCGCCGATGCCGCCGTCTTGAAGGCGAGCTTGAGTACTCGCAGGGCGTCCCCGGTGTCTTCGTGCACGGTGAGGGTACCGTTGCTCCCAGGCATCTTCATGAGGTTGTACGCCGGGTGCGTGGCGGCCATGAACTGAGCCAGTGCCGGGTAGCCGAGGATGGCGTTGTAAGGGAGGCCGATGGGGGCGATGTCGAAGTCAACCATCTCCGTGCGGAAGTTGTCGTAGGTGCCGAAGGTCACCGGGAGCCGGATCTGTCCCAAGGAGTCAGACGATCCGCCCCCGACGCCTAAGAAGGATCGGCTGGGCTGCAGCCGCTCCTGGGTATGCGGAGGAGGTTGAAGGTCTCGAGCGCAAGCACGTTGAGGCCCGCGCCGCCATTGACGAGGGTTCTGGTGACTGCCACCTGGCAGATGGTGGGGGTGCACAACAGGGGGAGCGCGCCCGAGCCGGCCAAGTGTAACGCCCTCGATGCGGCTATATCTCCCACGTGTCGAGGCACGACTTAGAGGCATAACCGCATTGAAAGCAATGTCGCAAGTGAGGTAATCTTCACACAATCCATGTAATAAATAAAGGGGAAAGATACATAGTTGGCTTACAATCGCCACTTCACACAAGTACATAAATAACATCCATCAAACAGATTACACTCAAGGTCCGACTACGGCACCAAAATGAAAGAAGACTACCCCAAATGCTAAACAGATCCCCGGATCACCCAACTGGGCTCCACTATTGATCATCTGGAAAAGAAACATAGTAACGGCCACGTTCCTCGTCGAACTCCCAAGTGAGCTCGGTCGCTTCATCTGCACCGACATCGTTGGTACCTGCAACTGAGGTGATAATATCTGTGAGTCACGGGGACTCAACAATCTCACACCCGCGAGATCAAGACTATTTAAGCTTAAAGGTGGGAAAGGGGTTTATGAGGTGGAGCTGCAGCAAGCGACTAGCATGTGGTGGCTATAGCGCAAAAGAGAGCGAGAAGAGAAGGCAAAGCACGGTCGTGAAGCTAGAAGTGATCAAGAAGTGATCCTGAAACAACCTACGTCAGACATAACTCCAACAACCGTGTTCACTTCCCGGACCCCGCCGAGAAGAGACCATCACGGTTACACACGCGGTTGATGTGTTTTAGTTAAGGTCAACTTCGGGTTTTCTACAACCGGACATCAACAAATTCCCATCTGCCTCATAACCGCGGGCACGGCTTTCGAAAGATAATACCCTGCAGGGGTGTCCCAACTTAGCCCATGATAAGCTCTCACGGTCAACGAAGGATATTCCTTCTACCGGGAAGACCCGATCAATCTCGGAATCCCGGACTACAAGACATTTCGGCAACAACAAAACAAGTCCAGCAAAGCCGCCCGATTGTGCCGACAAATCCTGATAGGAGCTGCACATATCTCGGTCTCAGGGCACACCCGGATAAGTCAAGCTACGAGTAAAACCAGCCCTCGAGTTGCCACGAGGTGGCCCCGCAGGCTGCTCGGTTCGAACCAGCACTTAGAGAAGCACTGGCCCGGGGGGGCTAAAGTAAAGATGACCCTCGGGCTCGCGAAAACCCGGGGGGAAAAGGTAGGTGGTGGCAAATGGTAAAACCAATGTTGGGCCTTCCTAGAAAAGTCTCATTCAAAGCGAACTGTCAAGGGGGTCCCATAAATCACCCAACCGTGTAAGGAACGCAAACTCCGGAAACATAACACCGGTATGACGGAAACTAGGGTGGCAAGAGTGGAACAAAACACCAGGCATAAGGCCGAGCCTTCCACCCTTTACCAAGTATATAGATGCATTAATTAAATAAGAGGTATTGTGATATCCCAACAAGTAAACATGTTCCAACAAGGAACAACAAGTCCATGTTCCAACAAGGAACAAACTTCATCTTCACCTGCAACTAACAACGCTATAAGAGGGGCTGAGCAAAGCAGTAACATAGCCAAACAACGGTTTGCTAGGGCAAGGATGGTTAGGGGCTGACATGGCAATTTAGGAGGCATGATATAGCAAGTGGTAGGTATCGCAGCATAGGCATAGCAAAAGAGCGAGCAATCTAGCAAGCAAAGATAGAAGTGATTTCGAGGGTATGGTCATCTTGCCTGCAAGGTTCTCAGAGTTGTCGAAAGCTTGGTCCTCGTAAGCGTTCTCAACGGAATCCTCGTTCACGTACTCGTCTCCCGGCTCTACCCAAGACAAGAGAACAAGCAAAGGAACCAATATCAACCACGATGCAATGCGCAATCAACATGATGCAAAACATGGCATGATATGCGAGAGGTGATATGCAGTGCGTATGCATGCTCCGGAAGGACAAGGAAGAACAGGGCATAATCTTGGCAAACCAAGCAGGCCACTGGATAGATGAGGTGATTTCGGTTGAAATCGATATAAAGGTCACCGGAATCGGATGCACGGTTTGCAAATGGCAAGCAATACAAGAATGACACGAAACTGCCATAAACAGCATGATGCTACTTAGCAAGCAATAAATAATTAAGCTACTGCACCCAAACATGGCAACAAGGCATATGACAGTATTCTACTCAAGATGCACGACAAAAGATGAACACTGAGCTACGGCTAAATCACATCATAACAGGTTCAAACAAGCATGGCAAAAGTGCAAGCGATAACAGGTTCTCAGACTTAGTGAAAATATCAACAAGCAGAAACTGACATCAGGATGACATGTTCAGAGCAATGAAACAACATGCTACAGGTTCAGAACATAGCAAAGAAAGGCATGGAATGAACCTTCTCATAGCACTTGACAAAAGTCCTTTACTGACCATAAGCCAAAAAGGATCAGAGAATAAGATTACACCCATGACAATTAAGCAAGTTTCGTTACAGGTTTCAGACTTAGCAGAAAACTGGACATGACAGAAAACTGTTAACGACTAGGCATGTTCGTGAGCTCGATGCACTCACTACAGAGCATTTCATGATAAACTAAGCATACATACATCAAGAAGACATGGCATAGTAACTATAAATGGCAAGAATAACATCATATCATGTAAGGACCAACTACACCAAGCTTGGCAAAATTGAATAACACGTAAACAATCTGCCAGCAACATTTTGAAGCAAAAGTAGATCTCGATTGACTCAAGCTATGGCACTCCATAATTGCAAATAAAGGCATGGATGGATATAGCAAATACTCAAGTTCAAAACTCCCTTACTGATCATGCTCAAATTATGCATGGATCTCTCAGAAACAACATGAATACATGGCATAAAAATAACAGCAGTCAGGGACTTAGTGAAATCACTAAGTCTCTGAAATCAGCAACATCAAGACACCTAGTTTGCTTGCTTGTGCTAGTCACCACATAGATCATAAAAATACATGGCAAAATCCTCTGGATAGGTAACATGGCATAATACAAAACTCATGTAGGACTCAACTTCATAGGAGGTACACATCAATCATGGCAAAAATGACAAAAGTGCATGTTCAGATAAGATTCAGCAACTAACATCAACTAGCCCTCTTCTAACAGCATTTAGGGCACCCAGATGACCTCAAATGAAAATGATGCAATGGAACAAAATGATTTACTCTTCGAGACGAACAATTCGACATATTATACGTGCGAAACGGAGCTACGGATGCAAAGTTATGGCATGATGAACAGGAGCTGATGATGCAAAAGTAAATGACTTAGAAGAAAAAACGAGGTCAACCCTGGATCTGCACGGATTACGATGCGCGGCCGGAGTTCGCCGGGATCTCGCCGGAGTTGAAGAGGACGAAGCCGGAGAAGCTCGGGGACGACCGGAGAGGACGAATCCGGGGCAGGGGAGGTCGGAGGAGGAGGAGCCGGGCGCGTTGGCGCGGGATCCGCGCGGGGCGACCGCGGGAGGCGGCGGCGGCCGGTGGCGGACACGGTCACCGGCGGCGGCGGAGGCGGCGACCGCGGGGCGCAGGCGCGGGCGCGGGGCGCGAACCCAGGCGGCGGACGGGAAGACGGCGGGCGCGGACGGCCGGGCAGTGGAGGCGCGGGCGACGGCGGACCGTGAGGACGGCGGGCGGCGGCGGCGGAGAGGAAGCTCGCCGGTAGCGAGCCGGAGACAGGGCGCGGGCGGCGCTCCACGGGCGCGCGCGGGCCGCGGCGGCGGTGGATCGGGCCCGGTTCAGCCCGGGGCGGGCCGGATCTGGGCCCCGGGGCGCCGGCGACGAAGTGGGCGCGGGAGGCGCTGACGTGGCGGCGCGTGGTTGGCTGAGGCGGCGGGGTTGGCGACGTGGCGGCTCCTGATTCGCCGGAGCGAGGTGGCGGCGGGGACAAAATGGACTAGGGTTTGCCCGAAAAATGAGGAGGGGAGCACATATTTATAGGTAGAACGAGCTAGGAAGCTCCAAATGGAGTGCGGTTTTCGCCCACACGATCACGATCTAACGACCGAGATGATGGAACAGACTAAGGTGGGTTTTGGGCCACTTAGAGAGGGATGTTGGGCCGCACCAAACGAGGCCTTCACGGTTACTCGGTTAACCGTTGGAGTACCAAACGAACTCCGATTGACCCGAAACTTGACAGGCGGTCTACCGGTGCTATACCGAGGCCACAGGTCAAACCTCGGTCCAATCCGAAAATGTTTAATACCCGCTCACGAAGAACTGTAAAAGGGGACACCGGGGAAGATAGGAGCGCCGGATTGCAAAACGGACAACGGGGAAAATGCTCGGATTTATGAGACGAACACGTATGCGAATGCGATGCACATGATGACATGATAAGAAATGCATGACATGACCAAAATGCAAAACGGAGAGAACCCAAACACGGAGGGAATATCATAGCACATAGCCGAAAATGGCAAGAGTTGGATTACAAATATGGCAAGTTACATCTGGGGCGTTACACCAAGTTAGCTGGGTGGTCTTCCGAGCTGAAGGTCAGGCCAACCTCGCGTGCCGCCCGGTCCGTGGGAGCCCCCTGCCATGCGGAAACGACGCCGATCTGGCGGGCAAACGGCTTGACGTGGCGGCTCGTTGGTGGCGCCTGCGAGCCGCCCAGGAGGGCCGCGACTACCGGGAGCGTCGACATTGCTGTGCGGCAGCCCGGTCGCATAGGCAGACGCCGGGGTGGTGCTTGTTGCTCGCCTTCCGCCGGGCCGGTGGCGGTGTTGACGGCGAGCGGCGGGGAACGGCGAGGACGTCCGCCAGCGAGGGCTGCTGGCGTGGCGCGAGCTCGACGTGCGTCGTACATGGATGCGGCGGTCGAGGAGAGCGGAGCGGTGGAAGGCAGATTCCGGCGCACCCCTACCTGGCGCGCCAAATGTCGGATCACGGGTTCCGGCAGACCCTTAAGGTTTGAACTCTGGGGTGCGCGCGGAGATCGTGCCCTCTACCTCTCCGTCTCGTAAGGATCTGAACTACTGCAAGAACAACACAAGAGACACAAGATTTATACTAGTTCGGGCCACCGTTGTGGTGTAATACCCTACTCTAATTTGTGGTGGGTGGATTGCCTCTTGGGCTGATGAGGAAGAACAGTACAAGGAAGAATGACCTCGCGAGGGTCAGTTCTTGGTTAGGGGATGAACTGCTAGGGAGAGTTCAATCGCCCTTCTCTTTCTCTCTACTTGCTCTAGATACCGAATCAGATGCCTCTCTCCCTTGGGGGTGGCTAGTCCTATTTATAGGCAAAGGCCCTGGGCCTCTTCCCAAATATTGAGCGGGAAGGGCGCCAACAATTGGCCAATTTGAAGGGGAACATCTGGTACACTTATCCTAACTAAAGTTGGTCTTCGCCTGCCAAAGGCTCTGGTGATGATGCCAGCTTGGGCTCCATAGTGACTTCCTCCTTGTCGTGGAGCTGGTCTTGGTCTCGTTGCACCGAAATGGGTGCCTTTGCTTGATCCTCTCGCCTGCGCTTTCCCCTTTTGCATCAAAGAGGAAAGGGGGGACACTGCGCGGGCTGGCGCCCGCCTGGCACCCTTGGTCGTCATGGCTTGCGTCATGGGCACCTCGTGAGGTACCCCACCTTGATCTCTCCGCCTCCCCGCGAGCCAACCTAAGGAGGTCGTGCTGGAGGAAGCGTCGTGTCGTCCGCCTCGCGAGGCTTGGCCCCTCGCGAGGATCTTGAGCCTTATGTTGATGAAGATGGGCCACGTTGGGCCCCCACTCGAGCCACGCCGCAGGCCGCAGGCAGGCAAGTCTGGGGACCCCCGTTCCCAGAACGCTGACACACATTACCATAGGGCCCACCTGTCAGCGCGTATATGAAGGACAAAAATGGTAATAAATTAGTGGTCGGTGGGTGATCGAAGTCGTGAGACCTCTGGTTGGCAGTTGTCGGCGGTGGGGGGCGCGTTGATTGGGCGGTGGGGTGGGGATTGCTGGAGAAAAAACTCAACGCGGGGGGCCTAGAGGGATGGCAGGTGCGGCGGCGGACCGGTGATGGGGAGTGGTTTTGGGAGGGCGGGGCGGCATCGCGGCACAGGCCGGCCGCGGCCGGCGGGGGCCGGCAGTTCGGCCGATGGTGGCTGGTGGCTCAGGGGGGTGGAGTTTGATGATAAACTGCAGGCCCTTGATTTCGTATCCAACGGCTGGAGAATCTAATGACCAGAGATGAAAAAGTCAGTCGACTAACGTGTAGCCTCACCCCGCACGTACACATGCACGCACACAAGACATGCACGCATGCAGGCGTGCAACATTGACACATACACATAACGAACACACGCATGCATGCAGGCGTGCAACACTGACACGTACACATGCACTCACGAACACACGCATGTAAGCACACATGCATGCAACACTGAAACGTACCCTTGCACGCACACAACACTCGCACGCCTGCATGCACACAACACACGACGCAAGACACACGCTCAACCTATACGTGCATGCACCCTTTGTTAAGGACATGGATTTTTACGGGTATTAATCAATCTTATCTATGATAAGCAGAACATTGATGTTTGAAGTGGTCTTTATGAATCACAATGTATCGAACGAGCTATCAACATAGTATGCTTATCTACATGAAAAGGATGGCGTCACACTCAATGAACAATCATCGGTTTATGAAATGCCCGCTTCTGACCACCCTCGCGCACCAAAGGTTCCTCCGCTGTGCGCTGCCTACGTTGGTTCACTGACATGCAGGCCATGTACCCGAAAAGGCCACATGTCAATGGAAGAACGGCATGGTGTCCTACATCAGACTCGAGGGCGCCACTCATTGCACGCCCGGCTGAACACGCCTCCTTGCCGCATCCAAACGCCTCCATGAAACCCGTCCGTGTGGAAGCCGAGAAACCCACTCTGGACACACGCCCGTTCATGACCGGCCGAGCTCCTCCCGTCCGCCGTCTATTTAATCTCCTATTTAAACGAGGCCAAACGCCGACCAAGAATCGCAAACCTCCGCCGCTCCCCTATCTCCTCCTTCACCATTTTGTCCACTCTTACAATGGCTTACGAAGAGTAGTTATTCCGCACAATCCATTTGTCTAGGTTTGTATCTCTCACACACACCCACGTAGGTGGCTGTAACATCCCAAAATTCTAAATTGTGGAATGTTATAATAAATAAATAGTTTTGACTGTTTGTTTGATTGTTGTGTGATTGATTGACTGAAAGTGAGTGAAATTCGAAACTTTTTGAAAGTTAAATGAGAGGGAATAAAAGGACTTTCCCAAACTTTCATTTTTTGCATTTATGATCTCCGTGAATTCAAATTCTTTCAAATAGAAAATCCTAGAGAGAAGATGACATGACTTCTTCCATTTAAATAAATGAAAAGTGTTTTTGAAAATATTTGAATTCCACTTGGAATTATTTCAAATTCAGAAACTTCAAGCAACTCAATGATTTTCATGAGAGAAGATAAAATGACTTCTTCAAAACATATGAAATATGAGTTGGGAGTTTAAAAGGATCAAATTCAAAGTCCTTATGAAATTATTTTCAATTTGGAATTATTTGGGTTTTATTCAAATTATTTTTCTCCTAAAAAAAAATATATGGAAAATAGGGTAAAATGATTCCCTACATCAGATAATTGGAGAGAAATAAATTTGAAATTATTTTGGTATTTTAAAATGATTTTTATTCGATTTTATTAGAGCAATAGCACTGTTTGCTTTATTTAAAATTTTGTGGATTTTATTTGACGCTATAAAAATGTTCATGTCGTAGAAAATATTTTTCTGAAAATTTTGATATATTATATGCCTAGGTTCTATTTTATTTTATTTTGCTTTTATTTTATTTTCGTTGTGTTTAAAAAATCTCTCCTCCCGTACTGGGCCGGCCCAGCACCCAGCTAGGCTGCGGCCCAGCCAGCCCAGCAGCATCGCCCCCGACCTCCCGATGAGAGCCCTGCTCCTGCACGCCACCGACGCCGCCGTACCGCCGCCGGAGTCCTCCCTCTCCTTGGCCCCTTCCCCAAGCCGCCGTCGCCCCCCTTGCCTTTAAATACTGGAGCCCCCGGGCCCTGTTCCTCTCCTCGCATCGCGCCGCTGCTGCCACGCGTCTCGCGCCGCCGCCGCCACTTTGCTTCGCCGCCCGCGCCGCCGCCTGCTAGCGCCGCCGCCCGCGTCGCTCGCTGTCGTCGCCTGCGCTGCACCCCGCCGCCCGCGCTGCCACTGCCGCGCCGGAGCACGCCGCCCTCACCGGAGCCGTCACTACGCCGATCCAAACCGCTGCCACTGCCAGTTTATCCGCCCCGAGCCAGTAAAGCCGATAAAACCGCCCCGATTTATGTTATTTATTCTTGGTTTTTATCGTTAGATCGTTTTTTTATTAGGTTGGATTAAATAGCGAACATTCGTTCGTTTTAGATCGGTAGCGAATGATTTCCATTCGTTAGGTTCTGTTAGCAAGCATTCGCTCGATAGATTTACTTTTTCTTTTTAATTTGGGCTAGGGACCCATCTGTGATTATTTTATTTATAGATTAGTCCCTGATTTTCGAACGATCACTACTTTTCGCTCATTCGTACAAATCCAACGACACCAATGCCCACTTCTTCGTTACGATCTCCTCTATCCAGTAAAACAACTTAAACATAATTTTGAAAGTTTTAAAATTTGAATTCAAACAGATTTGTATTTGAACTTCGTTTGATCGTAACTTGAGTTTTATAACTCCGTTTGAGTTGATTCTTTTTGCAAATCGAAGCTCTTGAACTAAACTTTCTGATAAGGCCAAATTCACCCAATTTTGGTACTGTTAGAAATTGTTTTCTGTTGCAAGAGTTATTTGCTTGGTTTTGAAGTTCTCCGAATTGTTTTCTTCGTTCTTTCCAATCTTTGGAGTGATTGCTATTCCTTGCTCACGATAGATTGACCGGAGTGTGACGAGTAGAACTATCAAGAGTCTTGAGTGCGTATCATCTTCATCAACAGTACAGGAAAGTTCACACTTTGATCACATCCCTTTCATACCCAGTTTTTATGCATTAGTTACAACCCTCACACATTGCATGAGTAGGATCTCTTAACATGTGGGTTTGGGAAGTAGTTGATGAGGTAGAACCTATTACCTGTCTTATTATCAAACCTTGGGAGTTACTTCTACGTTATGCTTATTGCCATGCTATGCTCGTAGACGTGGATTGGGTTTGAGTGTATTCCATGACAGATGTGAGATTGTTTACTTAAAGGTTCAACTTAAGGTGGCTACTTTAATACACATCTGGGTGGATTGGTTGTGGGCACCTGGGGATAGACCAGTGCTGTCCATTTGGTTCGCCACCCAGGCTCAAAGGGATCATAAGATTATTCATGCTAGAAACTTCCGTGTGTAGCCACAAGCCATTATGGGCGCTGGCGTAGTTGAGTATGTTGTGTGACCTCTTTCAGTGGTGGGCTAGCAGATGTAGAGGGAAAGTAGGTGTAATTGTCCACCCAAAGTAAAGAGTTAATGCTTCTGAAAGACTGTGTCTCGGTCATCTGTTTCTCAAACACCATGTAGTGCGAGAAATTCAACGGAGGAGATCGAGTCTTGTGGGGAAAAGTGCGCAAACCTCTGCAGAGTGTACAAACTAATCATGATTAGCCGTGTCCCCGGTTATGGACATCTTGAGTATCTGGTACTTGAATTATTGATTTGATCTCATCACTCTATAATTAATTTGTTGGGTTGTTAATGATTACTTTTAATTGGGATTGATTTGGGGATATACCTTCTCAATATTTTCAACAAACCTTGTAGTTAAATAAAATATATTCCTTTGCAGTAGGGAAAAATTGGCTTTTCGCAAAAACCTTATAATCATAGAGCTTTTCCACCAGCCAAATATGCATGTAGTGATAGCTTTTATTCATCATTATCCTATGGTGTGAATTTGCCAGTACATTCAATGTACTGACCCTTTATGCCTGCAACGTCTCATGTTGCAGGAATCTTACGACGAGTAAGTGATACGTTAGGGTTATGATTTCTACACTCAACTTTGCCGTTGGTGTTGATGGGAATCCACAACCTTGTTGTTATTTCCGCTATTTGGATTGAGGTAATAGTATTTACATTACTTTATACATGTGATTTACCTCTGTTATAAATCCTCGAGTATTGTGTGTGTCAGCATACCGATCCAGGGATGACACTTAAGACCAGAGACTTGACCGTCTGAGGTCGGGTCGCTACAAGATGGTATTAGATCACATGTTGACTGTAGGACGTGACCCTAGAAACTGGCAAGCCCATAGGAAAATTTTTCTCTACAACTTCATTTTCAAAAAGATCTTTTACCTCTATTCTCTCTTGAGTTTATTCAAATTTCCCTTTTAGTGAGACTATACTCCTTTCCCCTTTTGACCATGAAGATTTAACTGATGAGACCACTCCAAGAGGTACAAGATACCGGACAACTAAGACCACTTCGGAATGAAGATGATTTTACCGTGCATTAGAAGATTGGAAACTGCAACATTTTAAGACTCTGAAGAGTAGGAGAATTTGAAGGCTTTGAAGAATTTCCAGATTTGTATGACCTAGGAAGGCTACCCTTATGGAACCTGGCAGACTATGGAAGCTGTCAATACCCGAGATCAAGGTGTATCGGAGAAAGCCGGAGCATGGAGCATTAGAAACCCTAAGACAGGAGATATCAACTATGGAATGATAGCTCACAGAAATGACAAGGGCAGAAACACGGTTATCCGTGGTGTCATCGCTTGTTGATGCTATGGTCACCGTGCTGAGTTAAGCATGCATATGCATGGAAGGATTGGATGGTAGAAGGCCGATGGAGCATCTGTCAGCAATGGACGCAGTTTTAACCTTAGCTGGAGGGAGGCCTGGGCCATGGTGAAGACGCGGTACACGAAGGCTGACCCCAACCACATGGCCGAGGTCAGACCTGTGGGGCCCGATGGGAAGGAGATCCCTGTAAGCTTAGTATACGGCCAAGTAGAATTGGCCGCGAAGTATTCCCAGCAGGACTGTAAACTAGACAGCCTGTTAGATGGTATTGAAGAGGAATACAATCAGTCAGAATGACTTTATAATTTTAATTGACATGTGTAATGCCTTCTAGCCGGATTGTAGATCGTTTGTCATGGCCGACCTTTTCGCTTCAACCTCGGGACCTGACGGTCCGGAGTGTGTCCGAATACCCTTGCGGTTATATAAGAACCGGGGTATGCATGGAGACCAGGCGTAGGGGTCATTAGTGCTTGAACAGACAAGTGCCCAACTAGTTATGTTATATTACATGGTTAGTAAGAAACATCTTCCAGGGAGAATAGTTCCGTTAGGGGTTCCTTTCCCTGGGATGCATGCCCTAAAGTGCATGTCCATTCTACGAAAAGAGACGCAGGAAAAACATCTGGGGGCGCATAAATAAATAAATGAAAAGATCATCTTTAGTTCACCGACCGAATATTCCCTTAAGAACGCTAGCTTTCGGCTTCACCCAGTCTGAGGTACACATCCGGCTGAACCGGCAGTAACAATCACAGAGGTGCTCCCTTTACCACCTAGCCGAACAATCGGGAACGTAGGGGTAAGCACAGGATCCAGGCAACCCATCTTGGCCAAAACTTAAGTCATATCGATGCATATAATGGTGAATAAAGGGTACATGCGGAAGTGTGACACATGTGTTGGGCATGAAGCCCGTATAAATAAGCTTCTGTTTAAAGAAGCCCCCAGGTTTAATGAGCGCGGATAGCATGTCACTTATTGAGACTTTAAAGGCTATAAGAGAAAGGAAAGGGAGAAGGAGAGAAATGTAAGACAGAAAATATAAAAAATGGACAGAGGAAGCAGACGAACACAGAGTCCGGCGCTAGGCATAGAAACTTCGGAGACGGGCTGCGTTCCATGGGTTCGACTCGAGTCGGTTATCCGATGCATCTCGCAGGTTGTACGCTCCACCAGTCAGGACTTGGTCAATTATGAAGGGACCTTCCCGCTTGGGCTTGAGTTTGTCCTTTTTGTTGTCCGGCAGGCGCATAACTAATTCGCTAACGTTGTAATCTTTGGCCCGTACTTCTCTGCTTTGATATCTTCGAGCCTGCTGTTGATAGAATGCAGAACGGGCTTTTGCCACGTCATGCTCCTCCTCCAAGGCGTCCAAACCGTCCTGCCGATCGATCTCGGCTTCTCTTTCTTCGTACTTGTGCACTCGAGGTGAGTCATGAATTATGTCGCAGGGCAAAACTGCCTCTGCGCCGTACACCATGAAGAATGGTGTGTATCCAGTGGTGCGATTTGGCGTGGTCCGCAGGCCCCAGAGTATGGATTCGAGCTCCTCTACCCAGTGTGTATTAGATTCCTTAAGGGACCGCACTAATCTAGGTTTGATGCCGCTCATGATAAGACCATTTGCACGTTCGACCTGGCCGTTAGTTTGTGGGTGATAGACAGAAGCATAATCGAGCTTGATGCCCATGTTTTTGCACCATAGTTTTACCTCATTGTCCGTAAAGTTCGTGTCATTATCAGTGATGATGCTGTGGGGGATGTCGTAACGGTGTACGACCTCGGATATAAAGTCTATCACCGGTCCGGATTCGGCCGTCTTAACAGGCTTGGCTTCTATCCATTTGGTGAACTTATCCACCATGACCAGTAAGTATTTTTTCTTGTGGGTTCCACCTTTAAGGGGTCCAACCATGTCAAGCTCCCAGACCGCACAGGGCCAAGTGATGGGGATAGTTTGGAGGGTGGTGGGTGGCATATGGCTTTGGTTTGCAAAAAGATGGCAACCGACGCATCGTTGGACTAAGTCCTGAGCGTCTGCCCGGGCTGTCGGCCAATAAAAGCATGTACGGAAAGCCTTGCTTACAAGGGACTGAGATGCACCGTGATGACCACCGAGTCCGGCATGAATTTCAGCCAGCAAATTCCGCCCTTCCTCTTCGGAGATGCACCTTTGAAGGACTCCGGTAGTGCTTTTCTTATAAAGCTCTCCCTCATGGACTTTATAGGCTTTAGATCGCCGCACTATGCAGCGTGCCTTGTTTTGGTCCTCTGGGAGTTCCTGGCTAGTAAGGTAGGCTAGGAATGGTTCTATCCACAGGGCGATGACGGCCATTATTACATGGGCTGAAGGTGTGATTTCATTGGCAGAGCCTCTGATTATGTCAGATTGTTCGATATCGGGCAGTGGTTGGGTCCGGGCTATTATTGTCGGGTTCCCCTTCCCATGCTACGAATGGCTTGAACAGCCTTTCCAAGAAGATGTTGGGGGGGGGGGGACTACATCGCGTTTTGCGCTGATGCATGCCAGGACATCTACCGCCTGATTATTTTCCTGGGCTATATGGTGAAATTCAAGCCCTTCGAACCGAGCTGACATTTTTAAGACGGTGTTGCGGTAAGCTGCCATTTTTGGATCCTTGGCATCGAAGTCTCCATTTATTTAGGATATCGCGAGATTTGAATCCCCGCGCACCTCTAGGCGTTGAATGCCCATGGATACTGCCATCCGGAGACCATGTAAGAGGGCCTCATATTCGGCTGCATTGTTGGAGTCTGTGTACATAATCTGGAGTACGTATTGAACTGTGTCTCCTATGGGGGACGTCAAAACGACGCCAGCCCCTAGACCGGCCAACATTTTGGAGCCGTCGAAATGCATGATCCAGTTTGAATATGTGTCGTACTCTTTAGGGAGTTCGGCCTCCGTCCATTCTGCGACGAAGTCGGCCAAAACTTGAGACTTGATAGCTCGCCGTGGCTTATAAGTTATGTCGAACGAGAGAGCTCAATGGCCCATTTTGCAATCCGGCCCATCGCGTCGCGGTTGTTTATAATATCGTTAAGTGGTACTTCCGAGGCTACTATTATTGAACACTCTTGAAAGTAGTGTCGCAGCTTCCGGGATGCCATGAATACCGCGTACGCAATCATTTGATAATGCGGGTACCGTGATTTGCATGAAGTGAGGATAGTGGACACATAATAGACCGGCTTTTGAAGGGGGAATTTGTGTCCGTCCGTTTCTCGTTCGACGACGAGCACTGCGCTTACAACCTGATGGGTTGCTGCAATGTACAATAGCATTGGTTCGCCAATGTTTGGCGCGGCCAGGACTGGGTTTGTTGCTAATATGGCTTTTATTTCGTCGAGTCCGGCTATGGAGGCATCCGTCCACTCGAAGTGTTCGGTGCTCCGAAGGAGGCGGTAGAGGGGTAGTGCCGTTTCTACCAAGCGGGAGATAAAGCGGCTTAGAGCCGCCACGCATCCGGTTAATTTTTGTATTTGTTTGAGGACCTTTGGGATATCCAATTGTGACAGAGCTCGGATCTTGGCCGGATTTGCTTCAATTCCTCTACCGGATACAATGAAGCCCAAGAGCTTTTCGGCTGGAACACCGAAAATGCATTTTTCCGGATTGAGCTTGATATCGTATGTTCAGAGGTTATCAAATGTGAGCCTCAAGTCGTCTACTAGAGATTCGACATGTCTTGTTTTAACGACCACGTCATCCACATATGCCTCCACTGTTTTGCCGATCTGGTTTGCCAGACATGTCTGAATCATGCGCTGATATGTTGCGCCGGCGTTTTTGAGCCCGAAGGGCATTGTGTTGAAGCAGAATGGGCCGTATGGTGTGATGAATGCCGTTGCGGCTTGGTCGGATTCTGCCATCTTGATTTGATGGTAACCAGAATATGCGTCGAGGAAACACAACGAATCGTGTCCTGCGGTAGCGTCGATAATTTGATCGGTGCGGGGTAGGGGGAAGGGATCCTTTGGGCAAGCCTTGTCAAGGTCTTTAAAATCAATGCACAGGCGCCAGGATTTGTCCTTCTTTGGTACCATCACCAGGTTTGCTAGCCAATCCGGATGTTTTATATCTCTGATGAATCCGGCCTCCAATAGCTTTGCTAGCTCCTCTCCCATGGCCTGTCTCTTAGGTTCGGAAAAACGCCGGAGAGCCTGTTTGATGGGTTTGAATCCTTTTAGGATATTTAAGCTGTGTTTGGCCAGCCTGCGTGGGATTCCTGACATGTCTGAAGGGTGCCAGGCGAAAATGTCCCTGTTCTCATGTAGGAACTCTTGTAGTGCAGCATCTACATCAGGGTTTAATTGTGCCCCAATGGAAGCTGTTTTATTGGGGTCCGTTGGATGGACCTGGAATTTGACTATTTCGTCCGCTGGTTTAAAGGAGGTGGACTTGGATCTTTTGTCGAGTATCACATCATCCATGTTCACCGTGGAGCGCAGCGCAGTCAGCTCCTTAGCCGCTAGGGCTTCGGATAGTGCCTCAAGGGCCAGTACAGCTATCTTATTTTCGGCGCGGAGTGCTATGTCCGGATCACTAGCGAGAGTGATAATTCCATTCGGCCCGTGCATCTTGAGCTTCATGTACCCGTAATGGGGTATTTCTTGGAAGATTGTAAACGCTTCCCGCCCTAGCAGGGCGTGGTATCTGCTACTGAATGGGGCCACTTGGAACATGACCTCTTCGGACCTGTAATTATCCAGCGTGCCGAACACCACATCTAGTGTGATTTTTCCTATACAGCGCGCTTCCCGACTGGGGATTATTCTTCTAAAGGTTGTGCTTCTTCGCTCAATGCGGTTCCAGTCTATTTCCATTTTTTGAAGGGTTTCCTCGTAAATGAGGTTCAAGCCGCTGCCTCCATCCATGAGTACCTTGGTAAGGCGAAAGCCGTCCACTATTGGACTGAGGACCAATGCGGCTGGTGCTTGGGCTGTTCGGAATTTAGGTTCATCAATGGCATTAAAAGTAATGGCCGTGTCACTCCATGGGTTTATTGTTGCTACTTGGTAGACTTCGGCAAGGCTGCGGAGTGTTCTTTTTCGCATATTATTTGATGCGAAAGTCATGAAGACTGTGAATACCGTACTGGTGTCCCTGGGGTGGCTTTCTGGAATTAGAAGATCTTCGCCAATTTTGGCCACCTGCCGGAGTATCCAACATGCTCTAAGGCTATGAGTTAGTGTGGCGCCCTCTGTACTGTGAATTTTACAGGGTCCATTAAGCCATCCTTCCAGTATGGTTCCATGCCCTACGGAGGGTTTTTGCTTTTTGGTGTTTAACTCGGGTGTCTGGCGATGATGCACCCTTTTAATTCGGACTGGGTTTGAATTCAGGGCCAGATTGTCCCAAAATTTTATTTCGGTTTTCCAGGCGCTTTCCATCGCACAGCACTTTCGTACTATGGACGCCAAGTCAGCGAAGCGTGTAATATCACGGCGACTTATGGCGTTGAGGATTCCCTTGTCTGTGCAATTATTGCAGAAGAATGTGATTGCGTCTTCCTCGCGGCAGTCCTTTATCCTGTTCATAACCAGGAGGAATCTGGTTCAGTAATGATGTACTGTTTCTTCGGGATTTTGCCTAATTTGGGATAGATCGCTTTTGTTCGGGTGGGTGGGTGGAATTAAATCTGAAACCTCACCCAATCTGAGACTCAGAGGCCAAGGAGTTTCCGAACTCGGAAGTTTGGATTCTTGGATGTTGTCCAATGAATCTAGCCCGTCGCCCGACTCTAAGTTCAGGTCTTGAGTGATGTCCTCCCCTCCGCGGGTATCCGGCTTGGAGGGATCGGGAATCCGTACGTAGCTAGTCCTTAAGATAGATGAAGGGTCACCGCACTGTCCCTCTACCACGGCAACGTGATGGGTGACCTGGGGAGAGTTGATCTCTCTTAGATCGAGTTTAGGCCCAATCTGGTCGTAATCCGTAGCGACTCCTAGGGCGGCGATGCGATCCAAGAGCTCGTTTATGGAAGAGAGCTCTATTGGATCTAACTGCTCGGCAAGTTCCGAGCTGACATGATGATTGCTTTTGATGACCCGAGAGGTCTTCGTCGGCGCAGCAACCCAATAGGCGGTCATAAGAAAACCACCTAGCCAGAGAGTTTGGCCGACAGCCAAAACTCCCTTAGCAATGGTGCCGTCTTTAAAGACGGGATGAGGCATCCTTCCTGATGGCGACGGCACAGAGGAACTCTCAATGAAAGCACCAATTTCGGTGTCAAAACCAGTGGATCTCGGGTAGGGAGTCCCGAACTGTGCGTCTAGGCGGATGGTAACAGGAGACAAGGGACACGATGTTTTTACCCAGGTTCAGGCCCTCTCGGTGGAGGTAAAACCCTACTCCTGCTTGATTAATATTGATGATATGGGTAGTACAAGAGTAGATCTACCACGAGATCAAGGAGGCTAAACCCTAGAACTAGCCTATGGTATGATTGTTGTTCTGTCCTACGGACTAAAACCCTCCGGTTTATATAGACACCGGAGAGGGCTAGGGTTACACAGAGTCGGTTACAATGGTAGGAGATCTACATATGTGTATCGCCAAGCTTGCCTTCCATGCCAAGGAAAGTCCCTTCCAAACACGGGACGAAGTCTTCAATCTCGTATCTTCATAGTCCAGGAGTCCGGACGAAGGTATAGTCCGGCTATCCGGACACCCCCTAATCCAGGACTCCCTCAAACACCTTAAGACACAAATCAACCAAAACCCTAATGTCACCTAGATACTCCAATGTCACCTCAAGTATCCGTGGGTATGATTATATGATATGCATCACACAATCTCAGATTCATCTATTCAAACCAACACAAAGTACTTCATAGAGTGCCCCAAAGTTTCTACCGGATAGTCAAGACGAAAATGTGTGCCAACCCCTATGCATAGGTTCATGGGCGGAACCCGCAAGTTGATCACCAAAACATACATCAAGTGAATCACGTGATATCCCATTGTCACCACAGATACGCATGGCAAGACATACATCAAGTGTTCTCAAATCCTTAAAGACTCAATCCGATAAGATAACTTCAAAGGGAAAACTCAATCCATTATAAGGGAGTAGAGGGGGAAAACATCATAAGATCCAACTATAATAGCAAAGCTTGCGATACATCAAGATCATATCACCTCAAGAACACGAGAGAGAGAGAGAGAGATCAAACACATAACTACTGGTACATACCCTTAGCCCTGAGGGTGAACTACTCCCTCCTCGTCATGGAGAGCGCCGGGATGACGAAGATGGCCACCGGTGAGGGTTCCCCCCTCCGGCAGGGTGCCGGAACAGGGTCTCGATTGGCTTTTGGTGGCTACAGAGCCTTGCGGCGGCGGAACTCCCGATCTATTCTGTTCCCCGATGGTTTTAGGGTATATTGATATATATATATATATAGGCGAAAGAAGTCGGCCAGGGGAGCCACAAGGGTGGAGGGCGCGCCCAGGGGGTTGGGCGCGCCCCCTGCCTCCCTCGTTGATCCCCTAACGTGCAGTCCAAGTCTCCCGGATTGCTTTCTTTCAAAAAATAACTCTCCCAAAGGTTTCATTCCGTTTGGACTCCGTTTGATATTCCTTTTCTTCGAAACACTAAAACAAGGGAAAAAACAGGAACTGGCACTAGGCTCTGGGTTAATAGGTTTGTCCCAAAAGTGATATAAAAGTGTTTAATAAAGCCCATAAACATCCAAGATGGATAATATAATAGCATGGAACAATAAAAAATTATAGATACATTGGAGACATATCAGTTAGCCATGGAAAGTGAAAGTACGATGGAAAAAGGAATAAACTTTATTTTCTATTTGGGAACCGTCTATGATATATCTAGCATGGAAAGTGTTGGGAGCTCTAAGTTTTTAGTTGATGGGAAAAGTATGCCTCCCAAAATGTTTTTATCTCTCAATTTTCACATTGAGCTCTGGCACCTCTACAAATCCCTACTTCCCTCCGTGAAGGGCCTTCATTTTACTTTATGCCATTTTTATTTTTAATTTGAGTCTCCATCTTCTCTTATAAAGCACCAACTAGGGCGCACTATGATCGTACTTGAGCATTGGGTGTAGCTAATATGCGAGTGTGTTTCATGAATGGATCAATGATTGAGCATGATGGGCTAGGGATAACTTATTTCAGCGTTGATGTTTTGAAAGACATGGTTGCTTGTTGGTATGCTTGAGTATCTAAGTCCTCATGTGAAAACTAGACTATTGCTTTGAACCATATAAAAGTCCAAATGTCCATGCTACAAAGAAAAGAATATGAGATGACATTTTAGGTAGAATTCCGCATCAAAAATTCTGTTTTTATCATTTACCTACTCGAGGACTGAGGGAGTCCTGGATTAGGGGGCCCCCGGGCGTCCGTGCTATGTGACATGGGCCAGACTGATGGGCTGTGAAGATACAAGATAGAAGACCTTCTCCCGTGCCCGGATGGGACTCTCCTTTGTGTGGATGGCAAGTTTGGCGTTCGGATATGAAGATACCTTTCTCTGTAAACCGACTCTGTACAACTCTAGGCCCCTCCGGTGTCTATATAAACCGGAGGGTTTAGTCCGTAAAGGCGAACACAATCATACAGGCTAGACATCTAGGGTTTAGCCATTACAATCCCGAGGTAGATCGACTCTTGTAACCCCTATATTCATCATAGTCAATCAAGCAGGAAGTAGGGTATTACCTCCATTAAGAGGGCCCGAACCTAGGTAAACATTATGTCCCCTGCCTCCTGTTACCTTTGATCCTCAGACGCACAGTTCGGGACCCCCTACCCGAGATAGGCCGGTTTTGACACCGACATTGGTGCTTTCATTGAGAGTTCCTCTATGCTGTCGACAGAAGGTTCGATGGCTCGTTCCATCATCTACAATGATGTTGTTTCGGGGGAGACTCCCCCTGGCCAAATTTTCGTACTCGGCGGCTTCGCACTGCGTGCCAACTCGATTGGCCACCTTGAGCAGATCAACAGCTACGCCCCTGGTCATCAGATCAGTTTCGGGAACTTAAACTATGTCGCCGATATCCGAGGAGACTTGATCTTTGAAGGGTTCGCGGCTCCGACCACCGCTCTGGCCTCAGATCCAGAGAAGACTGCCAGGTCGGAAGATGGCAGTTTAGAGCCCGCCCGACTCCCTGCAATTATGGAATTCCCTACCAGAGATCTAGAGGGGATGGCATCATTGGCAAACCCGAAGACGAACCAAGATCCCCTTGTCACTAAAGTGCCGGACTCTCCCTCGGACTCTGAGTCCGAACTCTCGAGGTCTGCGTCCAGTGGGCGCGGCCAGGAGGCTTTCACCCCGGTCAGCCCTGCAGACTCACACTTCTCTGTCCAAACCTCATCCCTAAACTAGGCTCTGGAGTTAATGCGATCCCTCTCCATTACAGAGGAGTCGCTCCCGAATTACGCCCAACCCGGACTAGGGGCTGAGTGCGGGGAATTTTATGTCCCACCCACCACCCACTTCATAGCCACTATCGAAGATCTAACCGACATGCTGGACTATGCCTCCGAAGACATCGATGGCATGGACGATGATGCCGGAGACGAACAAGGCCAAGACCCTTCGTTTACCGAACGTTGGACGGCCACCTCCACGTACGACGTGTACATGGTGGACACACCCAAAGAGGATGATGATGACGGCAAGAAGGATTCGGTTGAGGACAAGCATGTTGAAGCACTGATACGTCTCCAACGTATCTATAATTTTTTATTGTTCCATGCTATTATATTACCTGTTTTGGATGTTTAATGGGCATTATTATGCTCTTTTATATTATTTTTGGGACTAAAATATTAACCGGAGGCCCAGTGCCAGATGCTGTTTTTTGCCTACTTCAGTGTTTCGCAGAAAAGGAATATCAAATGGAATCCAAACGGAACGAAACCTCCGCGAGGATCTTTCTTGGAACAAACGCAATCCAAGAGACTTGGAGTCACTACAAAAAAATACACTTCCGTGATGATACGTGTTTGTCACAGTAGGTCGCATTTTTCGTCATGCATGTACATCCATGACAAATTTATGACAGAATCAAGATAGTCATACCTGTGCTGTCGTAGAAGTGTTCCATGACATTACCAAAATTATCATCACGGAAGTATCCACTTCCATGACGATAAATCGCGCTTCACAGAAGTGCTTTCGTCAAGGGTGACCGACACGTGGCATCCCCCGTAACGGAACGCCGTTAAGCTATCGGGTCGGGTTTTGGATCCGATAACCCGTTAACAGCCCCGACCAATGGGAAATTTCCACGTGTAAAATTCTTATTGGCCGGACGAAACACGTGTCAGCTCGTCAGTGGGTCAGATAGGCACCTATGATATGTCGACACATGCCACGACCCACCACTGGCCCATTTAGCTTACAAAGCCGGCCCGTTTGACTTGGTCAAAAGTTAACGGGCTGGCCCATGAAAAGCCTGTTAACGGTCTCTTCGCAAATAGCCCATTTTACGACCCATTAACTCACGGCCCGTTAGGCCCTAAAGGAAATCGGCCCAACAACGTCATGTGGGCCATCGAATATAACACCAGCCCATTTCACTTTCGGCCCATGTATGGCCCACGACGTCTTTCGGCCCATATGAGGCCTTCGTATCTTTCGGCCCTTTACAGGCCCACGGTGACTCTAGCCCATAATGAACAGTAATTTTCTTTATACCTGTTAACGGCCCATGATTTACATGGGCTGTTTCCAGCCCGTGTTAGCTTTCGGCCTATTGACGACCCATATGTTCTTGGGCTCCTTTTCGGCCCTCGATTACTTCCGGCCCGTTACTGGCCTGTTCCCCTAATGGGCCAAATTTGGCCCATGGCAAGAGTTGGCCCGTTACTGGCCTGTTCCCCTAATGGGCCAAATTCGGCCCATGGCAAGAGTCGGCCCGTTACTGGCCTGTTACCCTAATGGGCCAAATTCGGCCCATGGCAAGAGTCGGCCCGTTTCTGGCATGTTAACCCGTTGCATCATTTCCAGCCCGTCCTATATTCCGGCCCATTAACGACCCGTTATGCCTGTGACAGAATTAAGCCTTTGTTGTCCTACGGCCTGTTACCGTGCTGGGCCGATACCAATTACGCCCGATTACGGCCCATGTAGACCCATTTATCCGACGGCCCGAGGCCCACCGATTACAGGCCCATTTATCGACGGCTCGTAGGAGACCCATGGATCCTATGGCCCGTATATGGCCCATGGTAGTTGTGGCCACTAGCAAACCAGGGAAAAAGAAGACTAGGAAATAAATAAGGCCGAAACTAACACTAGGCTATTAAGGCGATTGCACAAATTACATCCACTCGGCATCAAAGATTGCCACCAGTGCAAATATAGGGAACACCCTACACTATACAAAAATGGCTTGCTGTTTTCTTCAGCCGGTGGCTGCACATTAAGAATAAATTTTGTATCGCACCAAAAGGAAGGTTGGCATAAAACTTAACAGTCTAGCAGATAATGCACCACCAGAAGTTCAGAAGCTCAGTTCATTTGACCTGACTGTTACGTTTTCATGTTGTATTGTCTGATGGAGCACCATAAACCTCGCCTTCATTTCCCCTAGGCTCCTGAACAACATAGCAAATGTCTGATAGTCTGGTTTCAAAACCATGCATATCTTGACGACATTAAGCAATGTTTCTCCTTGTTTCACAAAGGGTCTCTGTTAGGGAATGGACTTGTGTCTGGAGGGCAGATACAACATTGCTTTGTGCTTGCATATCTTGATCATGTGGAAGTTTGGGCGATATTGCCTTAACAACCAACCCAGTATTACGCAGGAACGTGCTTTTGGCACTGTTAGTGGACAGGTACTGATCCACGGCAGCAAGAGCTGAAATTGCGGTTATAGTTGCCTTGCCACCTTCAGAAGGTGGCGGTTCCACCATTTTTTCCATATGTCGCTGAAAAGTTGAGGTTTTACATTAGTAGTACCAGAACAGAAGATATTAAGGAGGCAGCAAAACCAAACAAAATAGCTTTGGTCTATATACAGAACTTATGCTGGTGAACCCATGTAAAATATTAGTTGTATTTTATTGCAAAGTACATAATAAAACCAGGTTCCAAACATATGACCATGTACCATCGCTAATGTATTGTCTATTTCTTCACATTGTATTGGGGGCTAAGGATAAAGAGTCGAAGTTTATAATACGGTAAGCATAGTATGACATCATTCATATCACAAAACAACTCAGAATAGACAAACAGGCAATTGTAACATTGTGTGGGCAAGTCCAGCACGGAACTAGATTACGGTTCAAGATCAAAGGAACATCACTCCTCTCTTTTAAACCTTGTAAGGTGCAATGATACGCTAAGACAATTGTGTATAAAATTGAAAAGAGTAATAGACATTGGCTGCAAACCATGCAGTTCAAGGCACAAGTCAGAGTAAGTAGTAGTTAAAAGGCATGAGGATTAAGGACTTACAACAGCGGCTTTAACTGGTGTAGTCATGCCCTTCTTCTTGCTGGTGTGACAGTCCTTGAAGATTTTCACAACATTTGGTTCAGGTAATTTTTGGTTCTTGCGGGCTTTCCTCTGCATTTTGAACAAGTCAATATAGATCTGATAATATGGTACAGTGAAAAGAGTGAAACAGCAACTAACTACAAGAGCCTCGCAGTGTGCAATATAGCTCCGAGATCCTGTCGTCTGTTGGAATTTCACTTCCGTACGGTTGGCCTTGTTCTTTGAACAGTTCACCTACAAGAAGATAGATTTGTGTGGCACATGCGTAAATAGGACTTCAACATGTGATCTGATCACATATATATAATGTACCTGATACTTCGGATCAGACCAGTGTTTAACAAGGCCCCTCCAGTCTTCATCCGATATATTTTCACTAGAGATGTTTGGGAAAGTTCACTATTAGCCTTGCCTTCAAAGTGAGTTTTCCTCAAGTTATACTGATACTGTCGTAGAGCAGACTTGAAAACATGGGTGCAAGCTTGTCTGGTTGCATCATCTTGGCTATCCAACTTGAACCTCATCTGTTGAAAATTATGGGAGTCTCATTATCAGCAACCTAGAAAGTATGGTACAGAGCAAGACGATATTACTAGTTTCCATACATAACCATACTTACAGATAAATGGTCGAGGAAGGTGTTGAACTGGGTTTCGTCTTTGTCATTCTTGTACTAAATCCATGTTGGGAGGATACGTACATGACACCTAACGGCAACCGCTGCCTCTGATACTAACTTGGCTGACTTTGTAGCATCACGTGGCCTTTTTAAACCTCCCTCAAAACGGAACTCCATTCTTCCTCCTCTAGATTTAGTTAACCTATCGAGCATTATCCCTGATGTTTGTTTCCTCTTGCGCCTAGGTGCTAGTCCAACAACGAACATAGGAAGTGTTAGTATACATCAAACTGTGAGACTACATATAAAGAAGCATGCAACTGTAACTTGACTCCAGCAACTACCTTCTTGCTGTTGAAGCTCACAAGGTTCATCTGATATTGCCAACTCATCTTGTGTCAAGAGTACTTGGGAAGTAGTGTCAGGTGGCAAGGGAGCTTGGGAACGTGCTGCTAGCTCAGTTGACGCACGAGTAAGTCGTGTAGCTGGTAGTACTGTGGTAGGTGTTGCAAGAACTAGGGCTGTCCCTGCTTGTTTGGTGGCAGCTATCTGTTTCTGTTTGGTGCTTTTTGCAACTCCTGTAGCATGGGATGTCGTGTTTGTATAATTTTCCGCTGGACTTTGACCTTCTATTGCACCATCAGTACCAGCAGAATCTGCAGGATTCATCCGCTTCTCATTCCTTGCCATTTCGTGTTTCTTCCTCTTTCTCTGTGACATGTTAAGTCAAGCCGACAAGAAAAACGAATAACAATTTAGTTCTTCAGAACAAATTGATGCGTTATGCAGACGAACTGAACTTTGATGTTAGACAACCACATGATAGGAGGATGTAATATGTATGAAAAACAGGATGGAAGAGATAACCAGAACTATGATGTGTAAACTAAGAAGAAGACATTCACCAAATTAGAAGCAATGCAATGGAAGGTAGACACCATATGAAAGATGCTACAAATATCGCTCTGCCAAGTTAACAGTGTCTCATCATAAATGGCGTTTAAACAAATATGAAGCAGTACAAGAAATAAATCATATGCAAGATGCAAACAACATCACACTACCATGTTAGAGGTCTCTCGTCATTAGTGCCATTGCATATTCACAGCATTGCATATTCACAGCTTATGCTGTGTAAACTAAGGAGAAGGTATTTCAACAAATTAGAAGCAATGAAAGCTAGACACCATATGAAAGGTGCAACGAATATCACTCTACAAAGTTAAAAATGTCTCGTCATAAGTGCCATTTCAACAAATTAGTAGTACAAGCTAGAAAAGAATGTGAGATGTAACCTATATCACACTCCGAAGTCAAACATGTCTTTATGATATGTGATTGTTGCAGGTTACACAACAGTAGTAATTTGATGTAAGAACATGGTGTGATAGACAGATATTGTATGTTCTAGAAACAGGACCACGTGTCTTATTCAAGTATAATGTGTCAAGTAAGCAGATGCAATTCAACAAAATTAGAAGCAATACAAGCTAGACATCACTCATAACATGCAACCACATATAACAGTGCCAAGTTAGAGGGAGCACCGGTGATGCTGCACTAGGGGAGACGTGCTCATCATAAACACAACTTTGTTGAGTGTCTATGCATGTGTTGTCTTGGAAATCATCTTGGGGGTGTGGAGGAGTAGAAATTGTAGAGGCCCTCTGTTCGGAAGGAGCACCTTTATCCGCTGCCTTGCTAACTTCCTTCCGCTTGATTGATTTTGAATTGTCAAGTAAAACCGACAAGAAAAAACAATAAAATTCTCTCTTTAGAACTCATTCATGCATGATACTCACAATCACTACTTTGATGTAAGGCAAACACATGATACCAGGATGGAATATGTACGAAAAACAGGACGGCATGACATGTTCACAACTATTTGTGTAAACTAAGCAGAAACCATTCCAGAAAATAAGAAGCAATGCAAGCTAGACACCACATGAAAGATGCAACTAATATGACTCTGCCAAGTTAAAAGCGTCCCATCATAAATAGAATTTCAACAAATTAGAAGCAGCGCATGCTATAAATCATATGAAAGATGCAACTAATATCGCACTGCATATACTAAAGGTGTCTCGTCATGTTGATCGATGCGGGATACAAAAAAACAATAGTTTTATGTAAGGACATGCTTAATAGACAGAAGTACTATGTACTAAATATAGGAAGGCATGTCACATTAACAGGTATAATGTATAAGCTAAGCAGACTAGCACATGCAGTTTAACCAGATTGGAAGAATTACAATCTAGACACCATATGCAACATGCAACCGCATATCACGCTGCCAAGTTAGAGCAAGCACCTGCGATGCTAGTGTAGGGGAAATGCTGTAATCAACTACAGAGCTACGTTCACTATCTTCATCTATCATTTCCGTTTCTTGAGAATCATGCCGGGAGGCTGACGCTGCATTCTTTAAATGAGGAGTAGTCCCCTTGCCTGCATGCCTCGTCATAAGTGATTGATGAGGGATACACAATAACATTAGTTTGATGTAAGAACATGGTTAATACACAGATGTATTAGTATGTACCAAAAACAGAAAGGCATGTCATATTCAAAGGTATAATGTGTAAGCTAAGCAGATGCAATTTAACCAAATTGGAAGCAATACAAGCTAGACATCCGGCTGGAGTGGTGAGCGTGATCATCTAGGACCTGAGAGCCTGGTGGGAGGCGGGCTTCTTCGCCACCATCGCAGCTTTTTAGTTGGCTTCCAGGTGATGCCTATCTTTGCTGGGCTTGTCACTGGCTCGTCCAGTGCCCTAACTAGCTATTTGTCTTCTGGTGCTCACGGGATGGTGGTTCATGTAAAAAAATAACTTTCGTTATCTTACCGACTTCTGCCGTTTGAATACAAGCTAGACACCATATGGAACATGAAACCACATATGACACCGCGAAGTTAAACAAAGCACCTGTGATGGTGGTTCATTGCGAGCGAGGTCATCAACTCCAGAGCTATGTTTACCGTCTCCATCTGTTGACACTCAACCCTTTATAGCGCTGTAACGTGTCTTGCATACCCGGATACGAAGCTGGAGCGACTTATCTCTTTTCTTTTTGGCTTCTCTCATGGCAGCAGAGTCTGAAATACCCTTGCATAAAAACACAATAGTGAGAGTAAGGGTGAAGTGTGTGCAGAACTAGTGCACTGTAAAAGTAGCAGATAGCAGGTGGCTGAAAAATAAATGACAGGAGACATATGATAGCTCTACAAAATTGCATGGCAAACAAAATTAGATTCTACTCCATATGATTTTGTAATATATGAGTACAGGAAATGCAGGTACTCCTCTAGCACACCACCACATGTGGTCATATCTAAGATAACAGTCGACTGAAAATAAATAGGTCAGTCGATTTTTTTAATGAACAGTCCGATCTATAAGGAACGGGCCGATGGTCTTCGTCTACCTCCCGCCAGTCACTGTTGATGATCTTTCTCGAACCGCCAGCGACCACCGGCCCAAACCCCTACCTCCGCCGCCCCGCCCTCCCATCGATCTCACACCACCGCCGTGCTTGGCAGCGCCCCAGGCCATCCCTTTAATCCTGGCGGACCTCCAGATCGGGTGCCAGTAGCTCTAGGCCACACACGCCCCTAAGATAAACACCAAGGAGCTGCTTCCTCGGCGTAATAGGCGTACTAGCGCCTGTTATGCTGGGGAATGCTTCCGTTAATTGGGAATCAACTGGCCAGAAATTGAAATTCAGGGGGGCGACGGACCTCTAGCTAAGGTGAAATAGGATATGAGGAGAAACCTTGTGCATCACGAGTTACTAGGAACATCTAGTATTAAGAAGAAGCGGTCAACTAGTGTCTTCTGTGGGATGAATACCGTGCAAGCAGAGATGTAAGATTTGCACGAATAAGGGAAGAGGAGTACCTTTTTCGGTTGCCGGTGTGGTCACCTCCACATGTCGCGCCGATTTTCTTGTTTTTACCGGGGAAACCGATGTTCTGGAGGGTGCAGGCTTGGACGAACCCATGGCCAAATTGTTGACTGTGTTGCCGTGGCCGTATGTCGGCGAAGGGGAAGCAGATCCGAGGCGGCGAAGGACGACGTAGCAGGAACAACTCCGGTGCGGTGGAGGGTGGCGAAGTTGGAGCGGCAGTGGTGAGGCGCAGGACGGCGTGGTTGAACTGGCTCGGGTACGGATGGCTCGGCCTCGGCTTCAACTACTAGCCGTGGAGGGCGTTACGGTTGAGGTTGCGGTGGACGACGACGTCGGGGTATCGGCTCCGGCGTGATGGAGGAGGGCAGCGGTTGATGGGTGGGATGGGGTGGCGGACGGAGGACGCCGGGGTTTCGCGGCTGGTGGAGAGGTAGTTTTGGCATCCACGTAGTACGAATGGGGAATCGGACGGGTGGGGGAACCATGTTTTGTTCTGGGACGCGCTTGTTTTTGGCTTTTTTGAACAGAAGATGGGGCACGCTTGTTTGAAATTTGGGGAAATTACAAACTTTGCCCCCCTCTTAAATTTCGGACCTACTGTGGGTCGGGGGTAGGATGGTAATCCCAGGTGTCCCTAATAGTGGGCGGGAGCGACTTCAGCCACGCGCATGTGTGCTTAGGCGGCCGTTGTGTATGGATGTTTTTCGGATGCGGTTGCGTGGCGTCTAGATGAAGCTACAAACCTACCCCGGTTTAGACCTTTGGACGTCGGGCCGGTAGGTTTCATGGGTCGGAGTTATTAGAAAAGTAATTTCCTTGTACTACAAAACATTGGTCTCACGCGGTTTCAGGCGAGTAGAGGCTCTTTTGGCGCTTCGTTCGAAATTTTGAAACACAAGCATTCACGTTTAGAGTACTCTTGAACTATGAGGATTGACCTAAATAGACAACGTTATATTTGACCTTGTATGTTTGAAAACCTCATTAAATTATCCACTTCTTTTTGAAATTTTGACACTTGAAAATCCTATAACTACGATTATTTTGGAATGGAGGAGCTAAATTTGAATCTATTTTGTACACGACTACATATGCTATTATGTACAAAATCAGAGCAAAGATTGGTGCGCCCATAATTTAGGTATGGTTTACAAATGCCATGATATCAAATTCAAATAATTGAATGGACTTCATGGTGAATTTGATTTTTTTAAACCACCTTAAGTTGAATTCAAATGTATGCTAGTTCATAGGTAGCTATTTATAATGTCCATTGTGTAACTTTCGTATGTATAATGTGCTTTACACACACAACATGAACTACACTCACGTTTATATTTGATTGCTAAAGTGATGCATTGTGTGGAGTTCAAAATACTAACTATGTGGATCAATTGTGTCGAATAATAACATAGACATGCTCAAATTCGATAGAATCTAGATGTCAGATGGATCAATGACCGCTCCTTACGCGAATTGCAAATATCATGATCCCATCCTAATATTTGGATACAATTTATATCTTTAATCAATGTGTAGAGTAGTCTTTTACGTGTAGTTTCACTCTCCATCAGTGGTCTCTCACACATGCTCACACACTCTCTCCTGAGGTGTCTTTCTCGCACACATGCTCTAGATATAACCCTCCCTCCCTCTCGTAACCATTTACAAGTGTTTTCACTAACCTTTATCACAAGCACTCTTCCTCTCGCAAACATACACACACACAATCCTCATCGACCCTTTCTATATACATGGACCTGCCTACGTGTCTCATGTACGCACATTATCTTTACGCCTGTCTCTCACGCATTGTCTCACACCTCTCTTCCTAATCGACGAGTATGATTCTAGCAGAGCATTCTGTAGGATGCCCCTTAAAGTTAGGTTGGATGAATAGTAATATCAGAGATAAAGGGGTTACCTTAGTCCGAGAACCTAGGGTTACAAATCCTAGCCGGCTTTGTCAGTGGACATAGAGTCCTTCACAATTCTGCTATCTTTGTCTTGTACGACTAGTCATCCATGGGTCTTCCTAAATGCGTCACGGGCCGACCAATGTGGCGCAGGACAGAACCGAACGAAGGGCCTCACCTCAACCCACCAGACCTCACGCGGTGACACACCCTCTGCGCCCACGTCTCATTATCTTCTCACACCCACACATACCAACACAAACACCACACACACAGAAAATTTCTCCTGGTGTGTCTATTCCCTCCCCCCATGCATATACACACTCAAGGGAATGGAATCTCTTATCGTGACGTCATATTCGTCTCTCTCTAGACCACTCTCATTTCTCGTGCTATCTCTCCCACGCCCCCCCGTCGGCCCCTCTATCCATGCCTCTCTCGAATACGTAATACACACACATACCTCTCTAGGCCCCGCCAAATGCATCAACTACACATTCACACATGTTACATCACGTACCCCATTGATCTAAAAAGCCCTCTCTTCACGTTTATTTCGCATACAACATTCCTTTTGAATAAAGTGTGGCCAAAAAATTACTTTAGAGTTTCTACATATATACAACATTACAAAGTTATATGGAGGAGTACGAACGCTAATTTGCATTGCATGGTGCCCATAATGATAATTATTCCGCACTGTGAATTTGTATATTTTTATACTATATACAAAGTTAGTCATAATAAAGAGAAACGAAGAGCATCTCTCTCTCCATCGCATACCCCCCTGTACGCCCCTTTCACGTATGCACGCAAAACTATCTCCAGGTCCTCTAAAAGTAAGCCCCCAGAAAATTCACGCATGTTTCATCCTTCTCTCGCGATATATGCAATGACGATCATTGTATTTGAAGCAAAAGCACGATACGTACATTGGACTTCAGAATCCACTCATTACGGTCACCATTTACGTTTAGTGGTTATTATACAGTCACGGGCTCACCTTACAACTCTGTATTTGCTCATGACATGACTAGTTGACCAGTTAAACGCTCCACGTGGCACCTCTAGTGTTGCATCACATTATCTCACTACCATCATGCCCACCTGTCGACTTGTATCTACTCTACATCTACACTTTTATAAAATACATAAAATACTCTCTTATAAAAAACAGAGTTGGTGATGATGGTGTGCCTGCCATCCTGCAATATGGGCCGTCCGATTTATATCTGACGGATAGGAAAGAAACTATGGCAATTTTGCAAAAAGGTACCCACACACCTCTCCACATTTGCAAATAAGGCCTTCCCACATTCATCCTTTTCCCTCACAAGATAAACAAGTCATACAAATGCATCTTGATGTTACGTGCAACGCACGGGCATCTTGCTCGTAAGAATGAAAACAAACGCCAAAAAAATATTTGGACGGTGGTTCGAAGTCATGACCGCGGGCACAGCGGACAAGGTGGCCTTTTATTGGTATGCTGAGCCGTCTGTTTTAACACACAGGAGCTGGTGTGGTGATTATACACACACGCACGCATGCACACGAACTGCATCCATGCAATACTCACACAAACACATGCACCCACGCACGCACACAACACTCACACATACACACGCAGCCACGCACGCACGAAACACTCACACGCACGCACTCAACACTCACACGCACACACGCACGCATGCATGCACACACCAGTACACCACACGACCAACACATACTCTCACGCTCAAGTGCTCAACCTACACGTGCATGCGCACACATCAGGCCCTGGCAGACACATACACAACCAGGTGATTCCCGCGCACGGGTTGGAGCCTTGTCGCGCCTGCGTAAATTTGTGTTTATCTGACCTTTTTCCTATGTGAACTGACAGGTGGGACCCACAAGGAATGTGGTCAATTTAACTAGTCAACATGGCGCCACGCAGACTATTTGGCCGGTCAACAGAGTGCAATCCGATGCTGAACTGTGAGCAAGTGACCGTATAATCATCGCAAAATGTATATAGTGACCGTAATCAGCTTATTCTGAAGTTCGGTGACCGTATTACGCTTTTCTCTCTGTAGGCCCTCCAAAACTACATCTCTACACGTTCTCGCATGTTACATATATGCAATACAGCACTACTACTACACCCTAACACAATAAATCATATGTGTTTTTAGTTTTACTAGATATCATATTGTTACTTATAATTATTCAGTTTGCATACATTAAAATTGCCTTTGAAATGTATGGCCAGTATCATCTACCGCGTGGGAAAAATCCCGCCCTTTCCTGTTTAATCGGGTTTGTATCGATGGATCGTGCGAAACAGCAAAACTATAGTACTATACAGTACAAGTGACAGTTCACTGGGCCGTCGTGTCGTCTACTCCTCCGTCGTAAGAGTGGAGCGCTCGCTTTCATAAATCTTCTAGTCCCTTTCGCCGACATGTGGGACATCAAGCTATCGGGTCCACGTGCCATACCGGAATACAGTGCAGAGCAGCCGGGGTGAAGCACCCCAGTCATGGCGCCGGCGTAGTAATGAGCAATGAGGCGTCAAATCACAAAGCTGCACCTTTCCCGCAGTTAAGTTGGAGGGACGAAGCAACCATCATTTCACTCGTTGCTGAATCCGCTTCTCCCTCATCTTCTTCAACTTAACCACGTGTTGCTTCTGCCGTTGTTCTGCCTCATGTGGGACGCGGATCGGCTTGGTAAAGCACTGACACGTTGGTCCACATGTTAGCAAACCGCCAGGACAACGTCCTCCGAAAATAAGAAGCCTAATCCTAGACTTACAAAGGGCTACGTAGCTGCTACGTATACTTTCCATCTAATCTATATATGCCCCCCTGATTTTCAGGTGGGGTGGGCCTAATCCTCTCCTTTAATCCAATAAAATAGTCCCACATCACATCAGTTCGTAATTTTATGTAAACTATTACGTGGATCTAGCATTGCTCAAATAAGAAACCTCCCCCGCCATCCGCGCGGCAAAATCACCTCCTTTTTACTAATCTTGATTCTATAATTTTTTAGATCAATATAATTGAGATTTGTATAGATAGCACACATGAGCAAAACCAAGTGGTACGGTTAAGGGCATCCACAATGTGTAGCCAAATGTGAAAATAGCTTCTGGCATCGTGGGAGCCATTGTGGATGGTGTTGCCAAAGACAAAAAGATGGAACCGAAGCTCCCTGATTAATTGATTGAAGGAATAGAAAAATGCAACGTCTCTCCTCTTTCTCCCATGCTTGGACGCTTGTAGTACAATATAGAGCACAGAGTCTACTCCCCTGTCCCTTCTATCACAAATCACAAAGAAGTGAGGCGTCAAATCACAAAAGCACGGACGAAGCAACCATCATTTCACTCTTCACTGACTCCGCTTCTCCATCGTCTTCTTCGAGAAACCATCTAACCGCACTAGTACTCCTAGTAGTACTAGTAAAGGACTTCCTGGATGCAAATAAGGCGGTTGTCTCGGCTTGCAGGCGGCACTTGCGAACGACTTACCGTGGTCTCCCTCAATGGTGTTCTCCGTCGAACGCACTTCGCCAAACCACCAAAAAACAAGATATCGTCGACGTCACCGCAATGGGGAAGGAAGTAAAATATAGTTACTACCTCCATTTTTTGTACACAAGGCCAGTATATCAAAATTACAATTTGCAAAGGGCCACTAACACTAATCGAAGAAAAATTGATGGGGTTAGCAACCAAGGACATTAATATCCCCTGCATGCATGCGGAAGTGAGAAGGTTGGTTTGCATGACGCTGCATTAATCAAGCGATGAGGAGTGAGATGGTTAGCTCTTTGGTCTTTGGATAAAAAAATATGCATTAATTGACACGTGAAACGAGGATTTGCATCGATTAAATCCCGCGAAGGAAAACCCCGCCTTTCTTTTTTAACACTAGTACTCCTAGTACGTACGTACTTATGCTGTTTGGGTCTAGGCCTTGCATTGCCAAACTTCGCCACACATTTTTGCCAAGCTTGCCTAAAGTTTTCAAAATGAGAAGGAGGTACACTTGCGCACGGCTGTCGCGGTCGCACCGCACCCTCACACGGTCGCTCCTGCACGCTGCGGTCGCACCGCACCCTCACACAGTCGCTCCTGCATGCCGCAAACCCAACCAAGGGAACGCACCCTCACTGACACGTGATGTCGCATGCGAACAAACCAAACTCAGCCATCCTATCGCTAACACATAATTTTCGTTCATAGAGTATGTTTATCCAACCGCATGTTGGGGAGTATCCGTACGGCCCGTGCGGTGGTCTGTTGGGGAAGAAGAAGAGGTGAGGAAGAAGGAAAGAAGGGTTAGGAGACGTAGGATATTCATCCAACCGCCTGAAATGGTAGACTGACCCAAGTCAGGTGACTTGCATAACAAATATATGTTTTTACATAGCAAAAGATCCATAAAAACAACAACATAAAGAAAAACTATCGCTGCTCGCGGAAAGAGACGACCTCGTTGTCTTTTGGCTGCCGGCGCGGACCAGCCGTCACTGCCGACGTGTGTCTCCGCACCGTGGTTGTCCTCGGCCTCCAGCTACTCGTTCAAGCGGAGCGTGTGGGCGCTCTGCACGGACGAGAGCACAACCCGGTTCAAGTCGAGGACGTTCGGTTCCGCCTGCAGGAGGGCCTCGATGGCAGCGGCATCCACGCGCTCCGCGTCGAGTCAAGTCTCCGCCGCCCGGTTCAAGTCCAGGATGTCCGGTTCTGCCTGCAGGAGGGCGTCGATGAGAGCGGCATCCGCGCGCTCTGCGTCGAGTCGAGCCTCTGCCGCCCGGTTCAAGTCCAGGACGTCCGGTTCCGCCTGCAAGAGGGCCTCGATGGCAGCGGCATCCGCGCGCTCTGCCTCAAGTTGAGCCTCCGCCGCCCGGTTCACATCCAAGACATCCCGTTCTGCCTGCAGGAGAGCCTCGATGGCAGTGGCATGCACGCGCTCCACGTCGAGTTAAGCCTCTGCCTCCTGGTCCTCCTTTAGTATCGCCATGTTGAACCGCTAGTCTGCCTGCACCATGGGGGACTCGGACGCCGGCATGAAGTCGACGTCCATCGTCTCATACCCATCGGGGGCCTTCTGCACCGCGACCTCCGCCATGAACATTGGATCGGCTTCCTCCTCCTTGTAGCTTGGCTCCAGAGAACTCGGGGATTGGCCCACCACAAAGCGAGCTTGGGAACGGAGGTCTGTGGCATCGACCGTCGCCGCGATTTCTGCGTGGCGCTCCGGCGTCAACATCTTGTAGTAAGTGATCTTGCGGTGCACCATGGCTTTCTGGCAAACTAGGGGACGCTTGATGCGGGCTAGGGGATCGAAAGGTGGGGGAATGGGCAGGGGATTTGGTGTGGTTTTAGGGCAGTGGCTAGCGTAGGCCGAGCAGCGAAGGTTCTGGTGTGAATAGTGGTTTCGGTGATGACCGGTTAATCGGTTTTGACTGTACATCGCTCTTGTCGCGTTCGTGTTGCAGCCAGGCACGCTGGAGCCTTCACGTCGCTCAACGAATGGAACGCGCTTCGTCTTGCGTTTTCGCTCGCTTGTGGGACCGCAGTTGAGAGCAAACCGACGTCCCTCCCCCTTCCCCGCCCGCGTCATTTATTATACCACCACTCCCTCCTTTTTATGCGGAGTAAATAAAAACAGAGGGAGTATACTACAGATGAGGATCCCCTGACGTGGCTGAACCCATTGAGTAGCTGACATGCGGGGCCTAGCGAGCATGGGGTCCGCCAGTAAGTGACCGAAAGGGAGGGTAAGGCAGGCATACCTACGTCAGAGGATCCACTTCCACTATACTACTTTGACCAAATGTTAGAGTAATAATATATGACATGCAACTTACACAAATGTTAGAGTAATAATATATGACATGCAACTTACACAAAGCATACAGGGTCTAATGCGTTTTTCGAGATTAACTTTGACCAAATGTTAGAGTAATAATATATGACATGCATCTTACACAAAGCATACAGTCAAATTCGTATGTGAAAGGAGTTTCCAATGATATAATTTTCACATTATACATCTCATGTACTATTAATCTTGTCAATAGTCAAACTGGAAACCATCTCAAGTACAAATTGAAGGAAATATGCCCTAGAGGCAATAATAAAGTTATTATTTATTTCCTTAATTCATGATTAATGTTTATTATTCATGCTAGAATTGTATTAACAGGAAACATAATACATGTGTGAATACATAGACAAACAGAGTGTCACTAGTATGCCTCTACTTGACTAGCTCATTAATCAAAGATGGTTATGTTTCCTAACCATGAACAAGGAGTTGTTATTTGATTAATGAGGTCACATAATTAGTTGAATGATCTGATTGACATGACCCATTCCATTAGCTTAGCACCCGATCGTTTAGTATGTTGCTATTGCTTTTATCCATGACTTATACATGTTCCTATGACTATGAGATTATGCAACTCCCGTTTACCGGAGGAACACATTGGGTACTACCAAACGTCACAACGTAACTGGGTGATTATAAAGGAGTACTACAGGTGTCTCCAAAGGTAGATGTTGGGTTGGCGTATTTCGAGATTAGGATTTGTCACTCCGATTGTCGGAGAGGTATCTCTGGGCCCTCTCGGTAATGCTCATCACATAAGCCTTGCAAGCATTGCAACTAATGTGTTAATTGTGAGATGATGTATTATGGAACGAGTAAAGAGACTTGCCGGTAACGAGATTGAACTAAGTATTGGATACTGACGATCGAATCTCGGGCAAGTAACATACCGATGACAAAGGGAACAACGTATGTTGTTATGCGGTCTGACCGATAAAGATCTTCGTAGAATATGTAGGAGCCAATATGGGCATCTAGGTCCCGCTATTGGTTATTGACCGGAGACGTGTCTCGGTCATGTCTACATTGTTCTCGAACCGTAGGGTCCGCACGCTTAAGGTTTCGATGACAGTTATATTATGAGTTTATGAGTTTTTGATGTACCGAAGGAGTTCGGAGTCCCGGATGAGATCGGGGACATGACGAGGAGTCTCGAAATGGTCGAGACGTAAAGATCGATATATTGGACGACTATATTCGGACATCGGAAAGGTTCTGAGTGATTCGGGTATTTTCGGGAGTATCGGGGAGTTACGGGATTACGGGAGAAGTAATGGGCCTTGATGGGCTTTAGTGGGAAGAGGAAAAAGGCTGCTGCGCCCCCCTCCCCTCTAGTCCGAATTGGACTAGGGAAAAGGGGGCCGGCCACCTTTCCTTCTCCTCCACTTCCTTCTCCCTTCCTCCCCTCTTGGTGGACTCCTACTAGGATTTGGAGTCCTAGTAGGACTCCCATCCTGGCCGCACCAATAGCCTTGGCCGGCCTCCTCCTCCTCCATCCTTTATATACTGAGGCAGGGGGCACCCCATGGACACACAATTGATCAACGTGATCGTTCCTTAGCCGTGTGCGGTGCCCCCCTCCACCATATTCCACCTCGGTCATATTGTAGCGGTGCTTAGGCGAAGCCCTGCGACAGTAGTACATCAAGATCGTCACCACGCCGTCGTGCTGACGGAACTCTTCCCCGACGCTTTGCTGGATCGGAGCCCGGGGATCGTCATCGAGCTGAACGTGTGCTAAGGACTCGGAGGTGCCGGAGTAACGGTGCTTGGATCGGTCGGATCGTGAAGACGTACGACTACATCAACTGCGTTGATATAACGCTTCCGCTTTCGGTTTACGAGGGTACGTAGACAATACTCTCCCCTCTCGTTGCTATGCATCACCATGATCTTGCATGTGCGTAGGGAATTTTTTTGAAATTACTACGTTCCCCAACAGTGGCATCCGAGCCTAGGTTTTTATGGTTTGATGTTATTTGCACGAGTAGAACACAAGTGAGTTGTGGACGATACAAGTCATACTGCCTACGAGCATGTCATGCTTTGGTTCAGCGGTATTGTTGGACGAGACGATCCGGACCAACCTTACGCGTACGCTTACGCGAGACCGGTTCCCTCGACGTGCTTTGCACATAGATGGCTTGCGGAAGACTGTCTCTCCAACTTTAGTTGAACCGAGTGTGGCTACGCCCGGTCCTTGAGAAGGTTAAAACGGAGTCTATTTGACAAACTATCGTTGTGGTTTTGATGCGTAGGTAAGATGAGTTCTTGCTTAAGCCCGTAGCAGCCACGTAAAACTTGCAACAACAAAGTAGAGGACGTCTAACTTGTTTTTGCAGGGCATGTTGTGATGTGATATGGTCAAGACATGATGCTAAATTTTATTGTATGAGATGATCATGTTTTGTAACCGAGTTATCGGCAACTGGCAGGAGCCATATGGTTGTCGCTTTATTGTATGCAATGCAATCGCGATGTAATGCTTTACTTTATTACTAAGCGGTAGTGATAGTCGTGGAAGCATAAGATTGGCGAGACGACAACGATGCTATGATGGAGATCAAGGTGTCGCACCAGTGACGATGGTGATCATGACGGTGCTTCGGATATGGAGATCACAAGCACAAGATGATGATGACCATATCATATCACTTATATTGATTGCAAGTGATGTTTATCTTTTTATGCATCTTATCTTGCTTTGATTGACGGTAGCATTATAAGATGATCTCTCACTAAATTATCAAGAAGTGTTCTCCCTGAGTATGCACCGTTGCAAAAGTTCTTTGTGCTGAGACACCACGTGATGATCGGGTGTGATAGGCTCTACGTTCAAATACAACGGGTGCAAAACAGTTGCACACGCGGAATACTCAGGTTATACTTGACGAGCTATGCATATAAGATATGACCTCGGAACACGGAGACCGAAAGGTCGAGCGTGAATCATATAGTAGACATGATCAACATAATGATGTTCACCATTGAAGACTAAGCCATTTCACGTGATGATCGGTCATGGTTTAGTTGATTTGGATCACGTGATCACTTAGAGGATTAGAGAGATGTCTATCTAAGTGGGAGTTCTTAAGTAATATGATTAATTGAACTTAAATTTATCATGAACTTAGTCCTGGTAGTATTAGCATATCTATGTTGTAGATCAATAGCTCGCGTTGTTGCTTCCCTATGTTTATTTTGATATGTTCCTAGAGAAAATTGTGTTGAAAGATGTTAGTAGCAATGATGCGGATTGGATCCGTGATCTGAGGTTTATCCTCATTGCTGCACAGAAGAATTATGTCCTTGATGCACCGCTAGGTGACGGACCTATTGCAGGAGCAGATGCAGACGTTATGAACGTTTTGCTAGCTCAATATGATGACTACTTAATAGTTTAGTGCACCATGCTTAACGGCTTAGAGTCGGGACTTCAAAAACGTTTTGAACGTTATGGACCATATGAGATGTTCCAGGAGTTGAAGTTAATATTTCAAGAAAATACCCGAGTTGAGAGATATGAAGTCTCCAACAAGTTCTATAGCTAAAAGACGGAGGAGAATCGCTCAACTAGTGAGCATGTGCTCAGATTGTCTGGGTACTACAATCGCTTGAATCAAGTGGGAGTTAATCTTCCAGATAAGATAGTGATTAACAGAATTCTCTAGTCACCATCACCAAGTTAGTAGAACTTCGTGATGAACTATAATATGCAAGGGATGACGAAAGTAATTCCCAAAGCTCTTCGTGATGCTGAAATCAACGAAGGTAGAAATCAAGAAAAACATCAAGTGTTGATGGTTGACAAGATCACTAGTTTCAAGAAAAGGGCAAAGGGAAGAAGAAGGGGAAATTCAAGAAGAACAGCAAACAAGTTGCTGTTCAAGAGAAAAAACCCAAGTCTGGACCTAAGCCTGAGACTGAGTGCGTTTACTGCAAAGGGACTGGTCACTGGAAGCGGAACTGCCCCAAGTATTTGGCGGATAAGAAGGATGGCGAAGTGAACAAAGGTATATTTGATATACAGATTATTGATGTGTATTTTACTAGTGTTCATAGCAACCCCTCGGTATTTGATACTGGTTCAGTTGCTAAGAGTAGTAACTCGAAACGGGAGTTGCAGAATGAACAAAGACTAGTTAAGGGTGAAGTGACGATGAAAGTTGGAAGTAGTTCCAAGATTGATATGATCATCATCGCACACTCCCTATACTTTCGGGATTAGTGATAAGCCTAAATAAGTGTTATTTGGTGTTTGCGTTGAGCATAAATATGATTTGATCATGTTTATTGCAATATGATTATTCATTTAAGTTAGAGAACAATTGTTGTTCTTTTTACATGAATAGAACCTTTTATGGTCATACACACCCAATGAAAATAGTTCATTGGATCTCGATCATAGTGATACACATATTCATAATATTGAAACCAAAAGATGCGAAGTTAATAATGATAGTGCAACCTATTTGTGGCACTGCCGTTTAGGTCATATTGGTGTAAAGCGCATGAAGAAACTCCATGCTGATGGGATTTTGGAATCACTTGATTATGAATCACTTGATGCTTGCGAACCATGCCTCCTGGGCAAGATGACTAAAACGCCGTTCTCCGGAACAATGGAGCAAGCAACAGATTTGTTGGAAATCATACATACTGATGTATGTGGTCCGATGAATATTAAGGCTCGCGACAAGTATCATTATTTTCTAACCTTCACAGATGATTTGAGCAGATATGAGTATATCTACTTGATGAAACATAAGTCTGAAACGTTTGAAAAGTTCAAAGAATTTCAGAATGAAGTGGAGAATCATCGTAACAAGAAATAAAAGTTTCTACGATATGATCGCAGAAGTAAAATATTTGAGTTACAAGTTTGGCCTTCAGTTAAAACAATGTGAAATAGTTTCACTACTCACGCCACCTGGAACACCACAGTGTAATGGTGTGTCCGAACGTCATAACCGTACTTTATTAGATATAGTGCGATCTATGATGACTCTTACCAATCTACCACTATCATTTTGGGGTTATGCATTAGAGACAGCTGCATTCACGTTAAAAAGGGCACCATCTAAATCCGTTGAGACGACACCGTATGAACTGTGGTTTGGCAAGAAACCAAAGTTGTTGTGTCTTAAAGTTTAGGGTTGTGATGCTTATATGAAAAAGTTTCATTCTGATAAGCTCAAACCCAAATCGGAGAAATATGTCTTCATAGGATACCCAAAGAAGACAGTTGGGTACACCTTCTATCACAGGTCCGAAGCCAAGATATTCGTTGCTGAGAATGGATCCTTTCTAGAGAAGGAGTTTCTCTCAAAAGAAGTGATTGGGAGGAAAGTAGAAAACTTGATGAGGTAATTGTACCTTCTCCCTTATTGGAAAGTGTTCATCACAGATATCTATTCTTGTGACTACTACACCAATTAGTAAGGAAGCTAATGATAATGATCATGTAACTTCAAGATCAAGTTACCACTGAATCTCGTAAGTAAACCAGAGTGAGATCCGCACCAGAGTGGTACGGTAATCCTGTTCTGGAAGTCATGTTACTAGACCATGATGAACTTGCGAACTATGAGGAAGCGATGATGAGCCCAGATTCCGCGAAATGGTTTGAGACCATGAAATCTGAGATATGATCCATGTATGAGAACAAAATTATGGACTTTGATGGATTTGCCCGGTGATCGGCAAGCCATAGAATATAAATGGATCTTCAAGAGGAAGATGGACGCTGATAGTAGTGTTACTATCTACAAAGCTAGAATTGTCGCAAAAGGTTTTCGACAAGTTCAAAGTGTTAACTACGATGAGAGTTTCTCACTCGTATCTATGCTTAAGTCTGTCCGAATCATATTAGCAATTGCCGCATTTTATGAAATCTGGCAAATGGATAAACAAAATTGCATTCCTTAATAGATTTATTAAAGAAGAAGTTGTATATGATGCAACCAGAAGGTTTTGTCAATCCTAAAGGTGCTAACAAAATATGCAAGCTACAGCGATCCATCTATGGACTGGTGCAAGCATCTCGGAGTTGGAATATACACTTTGATAAGTTGATCAAAGCATATAGTTTTATACAGACTTGCGGTGAAGCCTGTATTTACAAGAAAATGAGTGGGAGCACTACAGCATTTCTGATAAGTATATGTGAATGACATATTGTTGATCAGAAATAATGTAGAATTATTCTGCAAAGCATAAAGGAGTGTTTGAAAGGAGTTTTTCAAAGAAAGACCTCGGTGAAGCTGCTTACATATTGAGTATCAAGATCTATAGAGATAGATCAAGACGCTTGATAAGTTTTTTCAATGAGTACATACCTTGACAAGATTTTGAAGTAGTTCAAAATGGAACAGTCAAAGAAAGAGTTCTTTCCTGTGTTACAAGGTGTGAAATTGAGTAAGACTCAAAGCCCGACCACGACAGAAGATAGAAAGAGAATGAAAGTCATTCCCTATGCCTCGGCCATAGGTTCTATAAAGTATGCCATGCTGTTTACCAGATCTATTGTATACCCTACACTGAGTTAAGCAAGGGAGAACAATGGTGATCTAGGAGTAGATCACCGGACAGCGGTCAAAATTATCCTTAGTGGAATAAGGATATGTTTCTCGATTATGGAAGTGACAAAAGGTTCGTCGTAATGGGTTACGTCGATGCAAGTTTTGACACCGATCTGGATGACTCTAAGTCTCGATCTAGATACATATTTAAAGTGGGAGCAATAAGCTAGAGTAGCTCCGTATAGAGCATTGTAGACATAGAAAATTGCAAAATACATAACGGATCTGAATGTGGCAGACCCATTGACTAAACTTCTCTCACAAGCAAAACATGATCACACCTTAGTACTCTTTGGGTGTTAATCACATAGCGACGTGAACTAGATTAGTGACTCTAGTAAACCCTTTGAGTGTTGGTCACATATCGATGTGAACTATGGGTGTTAATCACATGGCGATGTGAACTAGATTATTGACTCTAGTGCAAGTGGGAGACTGAAGGAAATATGCCCTAGAGGCAATAATAAAGTTATTATTTATTTCCTTAATTCATGATTAATGTTTATTATTCATGCTAGAATTGTATTAACAGGAAACATAATACATGTGTGAATACATAGACAAACAGAGTGTCACTAGTATGCCTCTACTTGACTAGCTCATTAATCAAAGATGGTTATGTTTCCTAACCATGAATAAGGAGTTGTTATTTGATTAATGAGGTCACATCATTAGTTGAATGATCTGATTGACATGACCCATTCCATTAGCTTAGCACCCGATCATTTAGTATGTTGCTATTGCTTTTATCCATGACTTATACATGTTCCTATGACTATGAGATTATGCAACTCCCGTTTACCGGAGGAACACTTTGGGTACTACCAAACGTCACAATGTAACTGGGTGATTATAAAGGAGTACTACAGGTGTCTCCAAAGGTAGATGTTGGGTTGGCGTATTTCGAGATTAGGATTTGTCACTCCGATTGTCGGAGAGGTATCTCTGGGCCCTCTCGGTAATGCTCATCACATAAGCCTTGCAAGCATTGCAACTAATGTGTTAGTTGTGAGATGATGTATTACGGAACGAGTAAAGAGACTTGCCGGTAACGAGATTGAACTAAGTATTGGATACTGACGATCGAATCTTGGGCAAGTAACATACCAATGACAAAGGGAACAACGTATGTTGTTATGCGGTCTGACCGATAAAGATCTTCGTAGAATATGTAGGAGCCAATATGGGCATCCAGGTCCCGCTATTGGTTATTGACCGGAGACGTGTCTCGGTCATGTCTACATTGTTCTCGAACCGTAGGGTCCGCACGCTTAAGGTTTCGATGACAGTTATATTATGAGTTTATGAGTTTTTGATGTACCGAAGGAGTTAGGAGTCCCGGATGAGATCGGGGACATGACGAGGAGTCTCGAAATGGTCGAGACGTAAAGATCGATATATTGGACGACTATATTCGGACATCGGAAAGGTTCTGAGTGATTCGGGTATTTTCGGGAGTATCGGGGAGTTACGGGATTACGGGAGAAGTAATGGGCCTTGATGGGCTTTAGTGGGAAGAGGAAAAAGGCTGCTGCGCCCCCCTCCCCTCTAGTCCTAATTGGACTAGGGAAAAGGGGGCCGGCCACCTTTCCTTCTCCTCCACTTCCTTCTCCCTTCCTCCCCTCTTGGTGGACTCCTACTAGGACTTGGAGTCCTAGTAGGACTCCCATCCTGGCCGCACCAATAGCCTTGGCCGGCCTCCTCCTCCTCCATCCATTATATACTGAGGCAGGGGGCACCTCATGGACACACAATTGATCAACGTGATCGTTCCTTAGCCGTGTGCGGTGCCCCCCTCCACCATATTCCACCTCGGTCATATTGTAGCGGTGCTTAGGCGAAGCCCTGCGACAGTAGTACATCAAGATCGTCACCACGCCGTCGTGCTGATGGAACTCTTCCCCGACGCTTTGCTGGATCGGAGCCCGGGGATCGTCATCGAGCTGAACGTGTGCTAAGAACTCGGAGGTGCCGGAGTAACGGTGCTTGGATCGGTCGGATCGTGAAGACGTACGACTACATCAACCGCGTTGATATAACGCTTCCGCTTTCGGTCTACGAGGGTACGTAGACAACACTCTCCCCTCTCGTTTCTATGCATCACCATGATCTTGCATGTGCGTAGGGAATTTTTTTGAAATTACTACGTTCCCCAACACAAATCTAGGAGTACGTACGAATCTAACAATATTGATTGGGTGTTGTTGAATGTTGATACCTTTTTGATCAAAATAGAGATATTTTGACTACACATAAAACTTATATGTAAACTAGAAAGGATAGGAGGGAGTATATTGTACGTTCAAAAACGAAACGAACATTGAATACCCTTTATATATGATTTGCGGATGCTATGATCACCGGTTCAAAATTTTGAATCCGCCTTAGGTATCACGTGCCCCCACTCGTTCCCTCTCGATTTCATCTCGGGGTCCGGAGATCTGTTGAAAGAGGACTAGGGTGGGTACATGCGAATGATACTCGGCGGAATGTTCAAATGAGGCATGAGGGAGGATGGACTCGACTGGAGGGCGACATGATCGATGGAGAAGAGGGTTGGAGAGGAATGAGAAATAAGCAAACACCACATGATTATACTTGAATGGCTCAAATAAACAATAAGTTGTCTCGCTTGGCCTACATAGTGAAAGGCCTAATGCGCAACGCGGAGCACTGACGCTCGAATATGGTCGGGAAAACAGGGAAACCGACATGTGGGGCACACCCGTCGGGATAACGTAGCGTAGACTAGTCCAATGGAGGAGCTGGCCCACGACCTCCTCGCCACCGACAATCGTTCATGTGGGTCGTTGGGGCCAACAACAGGGCGTAGCTCCAGCACCGCCTCTGGACACGGCAACCGCGGTGAGCGACACACTCATATCGTCGCTGGACATGGTCGGTTTCAGTGTGCCGAGGGTGGCGTTAGTGCTGTGGCACGACCAACGGTATGTTCGGTTTGTGCCCAAGGTTGCCCCATCAAAGCATTGGGTAGCCAAAATTTTGGTTGAGGTATTGGCTGCCCATGATTTGGCCGACATTGGCAAGAAAAATGAACTAGAGTTGGCTAGAGTTCATTGGCATGCCAAAGAAATGGCAACCATCCAAACAAAGACCAATCTTTGGGTCATGACCAAAATTTTGGTTGAGGTATTGGTTGCCCATGATTTGGCCGACATTGGCAAGAAAAATGAACTAGAGTTGGCTAGAGTTCATTGGCATGCCAAAAAATGGCAACCGTCCAAACAAAGACCAATCTTTGGGTCATGACCAAAATTTTGGTAAGGTGCACTTTGGCCACAATCCAAACACACCCCAACACCTGGCTCGTCGAGGATGCACGGGGCGCCGCGACGTGTCCGCGGAGTGGTGTAGCGCGGCCAACTGCATCCTCTGGACCTGAGACCATGCCGGGTCGTCTTGCTTTTTCAATGACATGCGGGGATCGCATGTGAGCAAAGGGCATCTCCAACGTTGCCACGACCGCAGCTGACTACCCTGGCACACCAAAACCCTTGTCCCTCGCGCCGTCGCGCGGTGCTTTCCCAGCCGGCGCCAGCTGCCCGCATTCATGCCGTCCGTTCGTATGTTGTCGTTAAGAGGCTCTGTGCCCGAGGAACCAACTCCGGCGACTTAATGACGCACCCGGACGCTTGGCCTCACCGGAATGCGCTACTTAAAGTGGCAACGCCCAGCTAACCTCCACACCATAGCGCATCGTCCTCCTACCTGGCACCACACCCGCCATGACCGCAAGTGCGAACGCTCTGTGGGAGAGCTTGTCTTCGGGGATGAAGCTCGAGGTCGCCTCCCTCGCTCAAGTCATCTCTCGCGACACAATAGTGGCGTAGCCGAACACGGACGCGACCGCACGAGCGGTGGCCACGCTGGCGGCCGACGACTGGAGCACTGTCAGCCAGGCGTCCTACTTGCCGCCGTCCAACGTCCGGCACAACCGAGGTCGGGGACTCCTCCAAGGATGAGTAGGGCATGGGAGGCGGCAGGGCATGGTGTGCCAACTGGCCGGTCTGTATCCCGTGTTCTACTCTTCCTCGCCGGAGACCGCACCTTCACTTCACGGGTCTTGAACCCCGCCCCCGTACATAGAGATCGCAGATGGAGGACGTCGGTCGCCGCCGTAGAATAGGTTTAGGGTCGGGTTTCTTTTATTTTTCTGTCCTATAGAAGTTCGAAATGTAATGAAAATTTGCCGTGTTTGCATTAATCTCGGCCGGTGTATATGAACTTTCACAATAATATACATATTTTAGGAGTACTAGCAAGATGCCCGTGCGTTGCATGGAAGATCAAGATCTTGTGGGAGAAAAGGATGAACGAGGGAAAGCCTTATCTGCAAATGTGGAGAGGAGTGCGGGTAAATTGTCATAGTTTCCTTCCTATCCGTTAGATATAGATCGGACGGCCTATATTGCAGGATGACAGGCACACCATCATCACCAACTCTGCTTTTTATTGAACCGAGACAAATCTAACATGCGAAGTAAAATAAGCACATAGGTTCTATACATACAAAAATTATCTTAGGCACTCCAATAGTACGTCCACTACACATTCACGCATTTCACATCTTTCTACATCTACGGGAACCTACGAAAGGGTTAACATAAATTACCTCTCTCTCTCCTCCCCTGATTTTCATGGTGGTGGGCCCTCCCTCCCCCCAATCTACAATCAACAGCTCACACGTTTCACATTATGATAATTACGTAACTGGGATTACGTAGGTGTAGTATTACTCGTCCTAAAAAAACCAACTAAGACAACCTCCCAGCATATTGAGCGGGAAAAGACCCGGCCGCGCCGTTTTAGTCGGGATTGCCAGATTACTAGTAGTAGTATCAATGGATCGCGTGAGGAAACAAATTTTTTTTGAGGGGGCGAAGCACCTAGTTTAAAAGGAAAAAAGGCGGTACACTCACAACACTCTTGTCGTGGTCGCATTGCACCCCACACACGTTCGGTCCTGCACACGGCTCATGCAAACGGAACGCGCTTCAGCTTGCCTCTTCACTGACACATGGGACTGCATTTGGAGAAACCGACCATGCGCCAAACTCCCACCGCCCACCGCGTGAAAATCCTCCCCCCCACACACACCAAAAAATCCCCCCCAAGTCCGATTCAACCGCCCTTCGGCCAACTAGCCAATAATATTCCCCAAACCCCCTCCCCCTGTCCCCCTCCACTCCATTCGCTCCGCCAAAGCCGCCCTTCCCGACATGCCGATACGTCGGCGCCGCGGTTCGGCGATCCTCTCGCTCCCACAGTACACTCTCGTAGACTGTCATCCTCTAGCCGCGCCGCCACCTCTGGCTACGTTCTTGTGGAGGTGCACGGCGGTCAGCACCACCACCGCTGGCGACATTCGTGTGGAGACACACGGCGGTCAGCTTCTCCCATGGTACGCGCATTCGAGACCGAGGCCCCGTTCATGTCGGTGTAGCACTGAATGTTAGCTGATAGACGCTGTTAATCTCACTATTTGCCGAAGTAGTTTAGTGTCAATATGCTCTGCTTAAGAAGCTTCCTTGCCCTGTTCTGCACTCAATCTGCTTAGTTGAGATGGCATGCCAAGGCTGATTAGTTGCTAAAATATCCTGCCATATATTTATTGTGACGTAGATTGCCATAGTCTAGTAGCCAATCTGTTAGGTGAAATAGCTCTACACCGTTTTATACGCAATATTTGTTGCTGCGATGGCCTTGGATAGTTCGATGGCTGTGTGCTCGGCCTCATTGACTGCTGAAACAGCCTGCCATAAATTTGGCACTCAAATCTGTTTGCTGAATTAGCTTTACATATATTTCGTTACTTAGACTGCTTGTCCAAATATCTTGCCATAGCTTTAGACATCGACCTAGGTATTTTTTTTCTGGACTTCATAAAAAAGCATATATGTTTTTTCCTGTAATATCTAGTAGAAGAACTAATTTGTATGTCTAACAGATGGACAGGACTTGGATAACTTCTGCTCGAAGATTCTCCGCTGCATATGTCGAGGGGGTTGAAAACTTCATGAACTATATCAGAGCTGAGTACGGTGGTCCGAAATCAGATGTGCTCTGCCCGTGTAGCAGTTGTATGAATTCAGTTACAAGACCCCAGTCAACTATGCAAATCATCTACACTTGTATGGGATGTCGGTCACATATACTAGGTGGGTTCATCATGGAGAAGCTGTGAACGTTAATGTTATTGACTACGTGGAAGCAGCAGATCACCATCTTGATCTGCCTGATGCTCGGGTGGAAGAGGAGGAGGAGGAGGTGGTGGTGGCGGAGCCAGTGAGTTTGACCAACATTGAAACAATGCTACGAAATGCTCGTGCATTCCGTGAACTTTCACCTGCAGAAGAAAAATGGTGGGCCCGCATGTTGGAACAATGCAATGTTGCTGTCACCCCAGGAAATAAGCTGTCAGTATTCTCAGCTATGGTCACCTTTTCTTCAGGTGAAGACATCTGAGCGGATGACCAACAAATCATTCGATGCGATGTTGGCTATTTTCCGCGAATCTTTCCCAGATGCGTCTGAGCTGCCACACACCTACAGTAAAATGAAGAATTTCCTTCGTGCAGTTGGAATTGGATATGATATGATCCATGTTTGTAAGAATAATTGTGTTCTGTTCCGGAAGGATTATGCCAACTTAAGTGAATGCCTGAAATGCAAATCATCAAGATGGAAAGATGGCGATGCTGTGAAGAGGATTCCTCATAATGTTCTGAGATATTTTCCAGTTACACCAAGATTGCAGAGGTTGTTTCATGATGCTGAAACAAGAGAGGATGTACTGTGGCATTCTAGGAACCAGGAGTACAGATATCAGAATGTAATGAGCCATCCATCTCATGGTAGTGAGTGGAAAAGCTTCAATGATTAACACAAAGAGTTTGCTGCTGACCCGAGAAACATTAGACTTGGCTTAGCTTTAGATGGATTTAACCCATTTGGCCACCAGAGCGCCACATATAGCATGTGGCTAGTGCTTGTTATCCCTTACAACATGCCTCCAAATGTCTGCACCAAAGAATCAAACTACATGATGGCCTTGCTCATCCCAGGTCCAAAAAGTCCTGGAAAGGATTTTGATTTGTTCATGGAGCCTCTTGTGGAGGAACCTCAACAGCTATGGAAGGGTGTTCTCACTCGAGACCTATATAGCAGCCCACCAGATGATTTCTTTCTGCGTGCTATTATAATTTGGTGCATCTATGATTATCCGGCTTTGGGCACTATGTCAGGGCGAACGACACATGGTTACAATGCATGTGTTCGCTGTGACAGGAATCCGCTGTCATACGCAATACTTAGCAAGATCTGTTACATTGGACACCGCCGTTTCCTTGCCAAGGACAAGCCGCATCCTAGAAAATACCGAAGACATGTGTTCAATGCAAAGCATGAAAACCGTGATGCGCTAAAGAGGCTCACCGCCGATGAGTTGCAAGTGGAATTAGAGAAGGTCAGGCATATTACACCAGGAAACCATCCTGGTAATGGTAGCGGGAAAAGGAAGTGTGGCAGGGTAGAAAAGAGATTATTGTTTACCTGCAAGTCGACTTTGTGGGACTTGGAGTATTGGAAAGATTTGGATCTGCGACATAATCTTGATGTGATGCACATCGAGAAAAATATATGTGACAACATTATCGGCACACTTCTTAATATTGAAGGCAAGACGAAAGATACCTTAAAATCTAGGATTGATTTGACACACCTGGGTATCAGAAAGGATTTGCAGGTGCAAGATGAAGGTAAACCAAGGGATATGGCACCAGCTGTGTACGTCTTGGACAAGGTAAAAAGAAAAGAATTCTGCGAGGTCCTGTCATGTGTGAGATTCCCACATGGATTTGCTTCCAACCCTGAAAGGAGAGTCAGTGCAGATGGAAACAAGGTACAAGGGTTGAAAACTCATGACTGCCACGTCCTACTTCAAAGGGTTTTACCTGTTATCCTTAGATGGTTGGGCCGCCCTGACTTATACAAAGCAGTTGCAGAGTTGGGACAATTCTTCAGGGAACTCTACAGTAGGAATATCAGGATAGATGCTTTGGAGCGTCTTAGAGACAAGATACCAACTATCCTATGCGACCTTGAGAAGATATATCCTCCAGCCTTCTTTGATGTGATGGTGCATTTGGCTGTTCATCTACCTGATGAGGCGCTACTTAGAGGTCCAGTACAGTATGGCTGGATGTACCCTATTGAAAGGCGGCTAGGCACTTTCAAGGGCTATGTTAGGAACAGAGCTAGACCCGAGGGTTCCATTGCAGATGCCTACATTGCTACAGAAGCGTTGACATTTTGCTCAAAATACATTGAAATAGCTGATCAGCTTAGCAAAGAGATGGGTGAAGACAATCCCGGGCTCAATGTTTTCGATTATTCTGTTCTAGTTACAGGGAAGAGTCGATAAGAGGAAAAACCTAAAGATTTGGACAAAATGGTTTGGTATGTGTTGAATAACTATCTTGAGATACTACCTTATATCAAGTAAGTGTAGTACTGCAGCTTATACATCGTAATCTACTAAACTTGCAGCACATTCTTATATATTTAGATGTTTGACGCGATCACTATGTTGTGCAACATCTACAAAGAGGACTTACTGCCGCAAAATCCTAGAAATATTGACAAACTGGTTATGGCAGGATTTGCGAAATGGTTCAAGAACCATGTAAGCTTTTGAAGTGAACTGTCAGTTTTTTTAATATATTGAGTACATAAGATGATCAGCTTGTCTATTTTCTAACCATAGGTTAAGAAAATGCGGGAGGATGGGCAGGCAGTTGATGATGCCCTTTACTCACTAGCAATGGGTCCTGATACTCGGGTAAGACATTATGAATCTTGCGTTGTTGGAGATGTGCGCTACAACACCCTTGCACGAGACGAAGGCAGGAAGGCACAAAACAGTGCCATCATGAGCACGGATACATATGACAAAGAGACAACTGAAATGTATGCTAACATAAAAGACATTGTTCAGTTGCAGTATATCTCCAGTTTCGAGGATCATCGGTGTGTGGTTCTGTTGTGCTGTCGTTGGTATAACCTGTTTTCCAGGATCGCAAAACCCAGAGCTGATGATTATTTCAAATCCATCAACGTCAAGGCAGCGTACCAGACCAATGAGCCTTTTATTTTGGCAAATCAACCAACACATATATTTTTCTTGGAAGACACATTTGCACGTAGGGATGACTGGAGAGTATTCCAAAGGTTTGAGCAGAGGAATTCATTTAATGAAGTTGCACAACAAGATGATGCTTACATTGCTCCTGATGTACAAGATAACACTGATGTTCCTAATATCTTTGATAACCATCATGTCAATGACGCCGGCGAAAAGATTGCATGTTGTGTTGTGGACATACAAGAGTTGATCAAGAAGAAGCCAACGTTTGAGGACGTTGAGGACGAAGAAGAAGATGACACCGTGGGGAATTACGATTCAGACTGATACACATGGCGAAGATGTTGACGCTGCTGCTGCGGATGATGATTACATTGCTTTTGTCGTATTTGCCTGTCAGAAGACGTTTTTTTATCTACTATGTGAAATTGTGTTTGCTATGACAACTGAAACCTGATGAACATGTTGTTTAGTATTTTGCTATGAGAACATCACTTGTTATGTATGCTGGTTTGTGTTTGGTGATTGTATGACAATTAAAACATGATGACATTGTTGTTTAGTTGTACTCATATTTGGCTGTGAAACTTGAATTTGATGACATAGTTTGCTATTGGACTGCAATTTGCTCGACGTCTTCGAATGAGAACAAAGCTGACCCAATAGGGCCTCTGCTATTTATTTATTTATATGAGCAAAAGGGGATACCCCCTGATTTCCGTTAATAGAAATCATTAGATGTTCACAACACTACGCCCAGCCTGCTACACAGGTTTCATTCATTACTAGTTTCAGCAAAGTGCTCATGTCGTAGCCACTGAATACATCACGAGTGCTACATACACTGCAAATAAAGAGACAATCATCCTACAGAGCACATCGATTTTGCCCATTATATTCACAAGCTCTTTCATCTCCTCATTGCTGTCAAGGTCGTTCAACAACTGTTGCTTGGCCATGATCAGACGAACTGCATCTTTAACCTTCTGCTCTGCATCTTCCTCTTCTGCCGTTCCTTCAGTTACTTGTCCAACACCCCAACCTGCTGGTATTGGGATTCCTCGGCTAACCAAATAATCAGCGTAGTTGCATTCCCCCACATCAGCAACTTCCCGGAAATACAAATCACACGAATCTTCCCTTTTCTGCACGTATCAAATTGGAAGATCATCAACCAGACTATTAAAAAAATCAGCAACTGAAAGCAGCAGAACAGCACTTAAACATATTATTACCCCATGATTCGGGCATTTGTAGAAGACTCGACCAGGGTTGCGGATTGTGTTTGAGACGCGACGGATGACTCTGCGTGATTTGCAGCAGTGGCACCACACCAACGACAGCGGGTTGCGATGAGCAATCGGCTGCGGTGCGCGTGTCGGCGGGGGTGTGATGAGACCCACAGGCGATGGTATGGGTGGCTACTTGGCGCATATCTGGTTGTTGCCTGCTGAAGAGCAGGTGGACGAGTAGCCAGCGGACATGGTTGCTGCGGCCAGAGCTTCTGATGCTAGGTAGAGTAAGTAGAGAAGAGGAGAATCGAACGTTGGATATGTCAGTTTCATTACTTGCAGAGTAGCATAGCACCATATATAGTCATAGTCTAAGTTTGGATTCGAACTAGCTACAGAAGCACGTCTTTCTTTTTTCTAAAACTCGGCAACGTCTCTTTACTGGTACACTAGCTTGTTCTGTACGCCTTCCCAAGTCTTTGATTTTCTTTCCCTTTTTTGCGAGGAAGGAAGGAGGACAAAATTGAGAGTTCCAAGGACTCGAACCCAAGACCACTCGGTTGAAAACCAAGGGTGCTTGTCGGGGGATATCGGCCTCCACGAGCACCTATGGGGACGGAGCCCCTTGTCGGTTCGGCGGGGGCGGAGGTTGCACAAAGTGTAGATCGAGGCGACACACACACACACACAACGATTTTACCCAGCTTCGGGCCGCATGGATGCGTAAAACCCTACTGCTGCTTGTCTGGTTGATTCGAGTTCTTGCTCTGGAACGCAAGAAGCTACAGTCAGTTGGAGCTGGACGTAGACGAGGGTCTACTGGCTGTCCTCCTCTCGGGTCTCCTAGCGTTCGATCTCTCTAGGGTTTCTCTCCGGGTCTGGATCCCTCTCCTCCAGGTTTTTCCTCTCCCTCCTCCCCCTACGTGCGCATGGGCCTCCTTTTATATGCTAAGGGGTTTTCCACAGGCAGCGACGCAGGTGAGGGTAAAAATGGCAAGGAGCTGTGCGAACAGTGGTCGCACAGTGCTATCGCACCTAACTCTGACGGCGGGAGACAAAGGCATTAAATGCCCGTCTGGATCGCCTGAACAGTGCCGAGGCGGACCGTTAGGGGCGCCTCCGCTTGCCACGGGGGCGGCTCCGCCAACGTCGCACGCCACGCGCGCGCCCCAGGTTGCACGACGCCCCGCCACGTGCCTCTGGGGAAGCTCCAGAGCGACGCGTGGGCAGGTGAGCTGGAGCGCATGCCTGAGGTGGTGGTTTGTCGCGGCAAGTGGCTTGCCGCGGTGGTTGTCTTGCCGCACCCGAGAGCTTGCCGCTCGTCAGGCCTTGCCGGGGCGCGCGGCGCGCTGCGGCGGGCTTCTCTTGGTGTGCCTTGGCTCGGCCGTCCCGGCGAGCTCCTCCCGCCGGGGCCTTGGTGCTTCGGCTTAGTCGTCTCGGCAAGCTCCTCTTGCCGGGGCCTTGTTGCCTTGGCCCGGCAAGCTCCTCTTGCCGGGGCTCGCCTTCTCGGCCCGGCAAGCTCCTCTTGCCGGGGCTTGGTCTTCTAGGCTCGATCACTTGGCCTTCGTACGGCCCAGAAAGGGCCGTGGAGACTCTTGTCGCTCCCCTGGCAGGCCTTGCCGCGGGACGCTACTACTGCCCATGCACAAGTTCGGGGTATTAAGGTACCCCTACTTTAGTACACCGACAGGAGCCCCCGGGTCTGGGCCATACACGGTGCCGAGCGTTGTTGGGCCAGACCCTAACAGTGCACGGGCACGCGTGGCCTGGGTTGCGCTGCTCCTTAACTCCGTGCTCGTCGCGCCCTCCCCAATTGGCGTGCGCTTATCGCGGCGTCGTGGGGGGCGAGGCGTGCGAGACGTGCGTGACGTGGGTGGCGTGTGCGGGGCTTGAGGCCCGCAGGCATGCGTCACGTCGGGCACGATTCCTTCATCTGGAAAGGCGGAACGTCCGCCCCCACTCCTTCCCCCCTTTATAAGCGGAGGGGAACAGGGGCAGCTAGCCATTCCGCCGGTTGCTGTTCCTCGAAAATCTCCGCCACCTCCTCCTTGCTAGAGAAAGCAGCGATTCGCCCTCGCAGCCCCCGGCGCCGCCAACGCCGACAACTCCCCCTCCCCGTTTCTGCAATGGCCCCGAAGAGCGACAAGGCGAAGGGGGAGGCCGTGAAGTCGGCCGAGGCGCTGCGGCTGGAAGCGCTTCGGAAGGAGACGACGACGTTCCCCCCTCAGTTTGATGCGCTGGGGCTGAAGAACGGATACCGCCTCTTCTGGTCGACGGCGACGCGAGCGCATCCGTGCACGCGAGTTCTTCCCGCCATCGCCCAGAACCTGTACCCGACCGGGTACCCTTTCTTCACCGTGTTCTTCCTCTGCGGGCTCTGCCCGCCTTTTTCTGAGTTCTTCTGCGACATCATGCACACCTACAACCTCCACCTCCTTGATTTCACCCCCAACGCCGTTCTGACAATGGCGGTTTTCGCACACCTTTGCGAGAACTTTGTCGGAGTCCGCCCCAACGTAGCCCTCTTCCGCCACTTCTTTACTCCTCGGGTGGAGAAAGGAGAGCCGCTGTCCGGCGGAGTCGCCTGGGTCTGCAAGACCGGCAAGAAAGAGGTCTACTTGGAGGGGGAACTCCGTGGCAGATGGGAGGAATGGAGGGCCGAGTGGTGCCTGATCGTCGAGGAGAATCCACCGCCGTTCACCGCCGTGCGCCGCACTCCAGTGGTGCGCGGCCGTGACTGGAGCGACCTGGCTCCGGACGACGCCAAGCTGAAGATTGCCGTCACCCGAATCCTGCGCCTCAGGTTTGCCGGACTCACCGTCGGCGCCGTCGGCGCGGACTTCCTTCGCCGGCGTATCGCCCCCCTGCAGGAGAGGGGGAAACCGGCTTGGGAATTCCAAAACGCGGCGGACATCATGAGGCTGCGCCTGGGCCTTAACTACAACTTCACCGTTCTGGAGCTCGACGGAGTGTTGAAGGAGCTGTTCAAGCACGACTCCGAGCACCCAGAATGGTTCAGGTTGCCACCGGGCGTCGTCCCCCTGTGCAACAATTCGGCGCTCAGCCGCATCCTCGCGATGATGCCGCTGTGCGACTCGCACGGGATCGACGCGACCTGGCAGGAGCCGGCGGACGACGTCGTGCAAGCCTTCTTTGACAACTTGGAGGAGGTGCCGGTCGACCCCGACGAGAAGAGGGGCCTCACGCGGGACACCACCCCCGAGGAGCTGGCCTACATCGCCTCCAGGATGGAGGAGGCGGCGGCCGCCGCGGCCGCGGGCGAGTCTGGCTTCACCCTGGCCGAGGCAGACGCGGAGGAGGCGGAGAGCCTCGCCGGCCAAATGGAGCTCGCCGGCGCGGAGGAACCAGCCGGGCACGGTGGTGCGGGCGAGCCCGCCCAGGACGAGGGCGGCTTGCCGGAGGCTGACGCGCCCTCCTCGCAGCTCCCGGGCAGCTCATCGCAGGCGAAGCCCCCTGCCCAGCCGAGGAGGCGTCTCGCAGGGCCGGAGAGGTGGTGCGGCAGGCCGACCAGCAACCGCAGCCCCGGGTGACGCGCGCCTCTGAAGCAGCGGGAGCGGGGTCCTCACAGGCCACGGCTTCTGCTCCTGCCGCTCCCCGTTCCGCGGCGGCAACGGGGGCGGGGTCGTCCACCGCCCCCGCCAAGCGGTCCCGGGAACCCACTCCCTTGTCTCCTCGCGCCTGGAGCAAGCCGGTTTTTGATTATTCCGCGCTCAGCTCCGACGACGAAGAGGAGGACGGAGAGTAAGTTCCTGGTAGAGCTTGTATCTTCTTGATTTCTGTTGCTTCGTCTTGTTTCGCAGCCCATTCATCCTCCCCCGAAACCGTTCCCTTTTCAGGACCCTGGCCCAGAGGAGGGCGAAGAGGGCCAAGATCCCGCTGGTCGTCCTTGAGGGCGAATCTCCCCCGGCAACTGGGGAGGTGCCGGAGACGACCTTGCCGGACCTGGCAGCGGGCCCGCAGGGCAGCCCACAACGCAGCCCCCAGGGTGAGGGCACGGCTAGTTCTTGCCGTTTGGCGCGCGCGCGAGCTTCCCTTCTCTTTGTTGACATGTGGCTATTGTTGTTGTCGTTGGGTAGGAGCAGAGCAGCTCCAGCAGGCGACCCCGGGGGGCACTCCTGCCGCGCCGTCCGCGTCGACCACCCCGCCTAGGGAGAAATCTCCGGCAAGGGAGGAGCCCCCGGCAGGGGAGACCTCCCCGGCAAGGGAGGAGCCCCCGGCAAGGAAGACCTCTCCGGCAAGGGAGGGATCTCCGGCGAGGGACGCGGCCAGCGATCCCCCGGCAGCGGAGGCCGCGGCCACGGACCCTGCCCCCGGTAAGCCCCCTGCACGGAAAACTTCCCCTGGCTATCTTTCCTTATGAGCTTTCTTGTCGGCTGTTCAGCTGACTCTTCCCCCCTCTTCCGGCCATTAGACCCGCCCACCGCGGACCCGATGGAGACCGAGGTCGTCGTCGGGGAGGGCGCGCGTGGCGACGCCGACGACGTCGTCGTCATCGAGGAGGCGGAAGGCACCGACGACCCCGCAGGCGGCGGGGAGGCCGAAGCCGCCAAGGCCGCCGCGGCAGCAGGCGGCGAGGGGACCGGCGACCGCGCCGACGGCCCCGGGGAGGCCGGGGCGTCAAGCGCTCCGCCGTCCGGCGATCCCGCCGCTGCTACCACGTCGGGCCCCGAGGAGCTCCCGGCAGGCGCCTACCTGCAGGCCGGCGATGGCGTCTTCATCAGGCTCCCCTGGGAGCCTAGCTCCATGGCGCCGGTCGAGGGGGAGGCCTTGGACGGAGAAGTGCTCGCCTCCGTCGGGCTGACAGTGGTCAACGCGCCGAGCACCAGCAGCGGCGAGCCCGAGGAGGAGCGGCTGCTCCGGAAGCTTGTGTCGCTCTACCGCGCCCGGCAGGCTAAGGTGGAGCGCCAAGAGGCACTCGTCGCGAGGGCCGGCGCGCACATGGAGAAGCGCGCTGGGGAGCTCCGGGAGCTCAACCAGGAGGCTCTCCGGTCCTTGGCGGAGGAGCGGAGGCTGCTCGACGAGACGCGGACGGCCTTTCTCCTCGAGAAGGCGGAGGCCGAAGAGCAGCAGAGGCTTGCCGCTGCGGAGCTATCCGCGCGGGAAAGCGAACTGGTGCAACAGAAGGCCAGCCTCGCCAGCCACGAGGAGGAGGTTGCCGCGCGCGAGCAGGCGCTTGGCGGGGCCCTGCAGAAAGCGCAGGACGCTGCCGCGGCCGCCGAGGTCGCCAAAGGGGAGCTGGAGGCGAGGGTGGCGCAGCTCGTCAGCGACCTCAAGGCGAGCGGCGAGGAGCTTGCCACGCTCAAACAGGAGCGCGAGAAGGGCGCTCACACCCTTGGCGAGCTGCAGGGCCGCTTCGCCGAGAAGATCCAGGAGCTCGACGCCGCCAAGGACTCCAAGGCTGTCCTCGAGCTGAAGCTGGACACCCTGGCCAAGGCGCTGGAGAGCGCCAAGGAGCAAGAAGTGGCCTTGCGGAAGGAGGTTGCTGGCAACGAGGAGCTGTTGAGGAGCGCCGCCGTTACCCAGAACGCCTTCCAGGAGACGGTGGAGCGGTGGACAGAAGGCCTCGTCGACATCGCCTCCACCATCGACAAGGAGCTGAAGCTGCTGGGGATGGAGGGCCACGAGTACCCCTCCAGCGAGAACTTCCCGGCGAGCGCCAAGCTCACTTCCTTCTTCAAAGGCTTGGTGGGGGTGCTCCAGCATCTCCGGGAAACGATCCCGGAGCAGCTAGCCGAGAAGACGCGGGAAGCCGTCTCCGGGGCCCTCGAGAGGGTGCTGGTGAAGATCGTCTTCCGTAACCCCACCATCAGGCTCACCAACGTCCTCAGGCACCTGCCGGAAGACGCCGACCTGACGGAGATCAAGGCCCTCGTCACCCCCATCGTGGAAAGGGTGGCGGGGATCAGGCGGGTCGAGGGCGACCGCGCGGATTAGGCCGCCCACCTCTTTCTTTTCTTCCCTTGTCGCTGCTGAGCATGTCATAGAAACAGCTGATTAGAGCAGCGGCAAGTCATTTTGTAATATAACTTTTATCTTAGGCAGTTCATTGCGCTGTTATCTCCCTCGTTTGACCTTGTGCTTCGTACGTTCACGCCCTACGCTTCCGGGAACTTGTCGGCGAAAGTCTCCGCCTTGCCACGGGTGCCGAGTGCGGGACATCGGCAACCCGCTGGCGGGGCCTCCACCGGCAAGAAACCTTGCCGCGGCTGGCGCAACTCACTTAAATGTTGAGCAGGCTCAGGGCAAGGTAAGCGTGGCGACTGCAGTCGTGGCACACTCAAGCTGCCGAGCGAGCTCGAAACAAGTAAGGACGCCACTCGGGATGTAGCACACTTAAGTCGTTGAGCGGACTCGAAACGAAATAAGGGCGCAACCAGCCACGAGCCGGCCCCTCCGCGCACAGGTTTCCCATACGAAGCTCGGTCATTCGAGGAAGATAACTTAAGAATAAAAAGAGCTTAATTGCTCAAACTTTGGCAACTTAGCTTCTCTGTTGTTTGCAGTCCGGAAAGGCGCAGTTTCCTCGGGCGACGCCCAGCCTAGGCTCGGGGCCTGACGGCCTGCCATCGCTTGCCGGAGTCGAGTGCTGCACAATCGTGTCGAATGATGCATGCGCCAAGCGGAGAGGCGCGAAATCGACAAGATGTGCGGGGCACATAAGCTATGCTCGGGATCTGCGCCCGTCTCTGTACCAAGGATTACATGCAACTGCGGCAAGACTTGGACAGAGAGGATGGTCGACGGAACGGGTTCCGACTACCGCGCTGGCAAGATTCCTCCCATGGTCGGCGTCGACTCGTTTGGATCTTGGCGGCCTGGGCTCGCCGAAGAATGAGGTCGCCTTTCCCGCAACTTCCGGCGCTAACTTCTGCGGCTACGGGAGCGGCGCAGAGTTTGCTGGAGGCGAGAAACTTGCTCAGCGGCCGGAAGGCGGTCCTCCTCAAGGAGCAGCTGCTCTTGCCCGGACTCTGCGTGAGTGGGTACTCGAGGAGGGCCGTGCACGGGTCCGTGAGGAGGAATGCCTCCGCTCCATGGGGTGGAGCGAAAAGGTACCTGGCCATACCTGAGCTTGCCTGTGGTCGCCAAATCTGGTTCGCACAACCTCGACGCACCCCTACCTGGCGCGCCAAAGATGTCGGGGGATATCGGCCTCCACGAGCACCTATGGGGACGGAGCCCCTTGTCGGTTCGGCGGGAGCGGAGGTTGCACAAAGAGCAGATCGAGGCGACACACACACACACAACGATTTTACCCAGCTTCGGGCCGCATGGATGCGTAAAACCCTACTGCTGCTTGTCTGGTTGATTCGAGTTCTTGCTCTGGAACGCAAGAAGCTACAGTAAGTTGGAGCTGGACGTAGACGAGGGTCTACTGGCTGTCCTCCTCTCGGGTCTCCTAGCGTTCGATCTCTCTAGGGTTTCTCTCCGGGTCTGGATCCCTCTCCTCCAGGTTTTTCCTCTCCCTCCTCCCCCTACGTGCGCATGGGCCTCCTTTTATATGCTAAGGGGTTTTCCACAGGCAGCGACGCAGGTGAGGGTAAAAATGGCAAGGAGCTGTGCGAACAGTGGTTGCACAGTGCTATCGCACCTAACTCTGACGGCGGGAGACAAAGGCATTAAATGCCCGTCTGGATCGCCTGAACAATGCCGAGGCGGACCGTTAGGGGCGCCTCCGCTTGCCACGGGGGCGGCTCCGCCAGCGTCGCACGCCACGCGCGCGCCCCAGGTTGCACGGCGCCCCGCCACGTGCCTCTGGGGAAGCTCCAGAGCGACGCGTGGGCAGGTGAGCTGGAGCGCATGCCTGAGGTGGTGGTTTGCCGCGGCAAGTGGCTTGCCGCGGTGGTTGTCTTGCCGCACCCGAGAGCTTGCCGCTCGTCAGGCCTTGCCGGGGCGCGCAGCGCGCCGCGGCGGGCTTCTCTTGGTGTGCCTTGGCTCGGCCGTCCTGGCGAGCTCCTCCCGCCGGGGCCTTGGTGCTTCGGCTTAGTCGTCTCGGCAAGCTCCTCTTGCCGGGGCCTTGTCGCCTTGGCCCGGCAAGCTCCTCTTGCCGGGGCTCGCCTTCTCGGCCCGGCAAGCTCCTCTTGCCAGGGCTTGGTCTTCTAGGCTCGATCACTTGGCCTTCGTCCGGCCCAGAAAGGGCCGTGGAGACTCTTGTCGCTCCCCTGGCAGGCCTTGCCGCGGGACGCTACTACTGCCCGTGCACAAGTTCGGGGTATTAAGGTACCCCTACTTTAGTACACCGACAGTGCTAGTCACTTATGTGGCGAACGTTCCCTGTGAGGAGGACGGCAGACGAACGCATTTTCCTCGCAGTTTTCTTCCTATATATAAAAAAGTATGCTACTCGGTGTCCGCTTAGTCAACAAACGATTGTGCCAACCTTGACCGTTGGATTGACATTCAACGTCTGTCGCGTTTCTTCAGTCTCTTCTTCCTCGAGCCGCCAAAGCCAAACCAGCGCCGGCGGGACCGCCAGCTCCCACCTCCCACGGCTGGCTGTGATCTTCCCCGGCTCCTGTTTGTTCCCGTCCGAGGCCTCACCTTCGTCCTGCGCCTTGGTTTGCTCGCCGTGGTGCCGCCCTCCGGTGTTGTCAACATGGTCAACAACCGAAAGGAATAAGGAGATGACTGTACATGGTGAGAATGATAGTAGGGACCCAACAGCGCGTGCAGTAATTTTGTTTTTTCGGACGGAAAAGGGTATCAACTGGGTTGTGCGGGACCCGTGGCCCGTCTAGCCCAAGCTTTTATTTCATATGTTTAGCACATGACCAGCCCAGTTTGTTTTTTTCCTTTCTGAAAATGGCTAGCCAGCTATTTTGTTTTTTTGCAGAATAACCAACGTAGGCGTACTTGCTTTTCTACGCCGTGCTGGGCCAAAAATCTTTCAAGACGAGAGATGCATTTTGCCCAGAAAATGGGCTATAAGTAATAAGAAATGGGCTGTAAGTAATAATAAATGGGCTGTAAAATGAAAAAATACAGCAAACAGGCAATTAGTTCCAAAATATTGTTTTCTTTCGGATTTTGATATTTTAAATTTCATTGTTTTTGTGCGGGTAAAATTTCATTGAATTTAAATTAAGGTGTATTTAGATTTAAAATTAATTTGAATCTGGCTAGAAATTTCGGGTTGTATGCTATTTGAGACAGATTTGGAGGCTGACTTGTGGGTCTACTAGGTTGACGTGTACTTTGGCTTTCTCAACTTAGTCCACAAACGATTCTAGCAGCAGTGACCGTTGGATGTTAATCCAACGGCCGTGTTGCTTCTTCAATATCTGATTTTCTTGCTCCAGCCGCCCAAACCAGCTCCGGTGGGACTGCCTGCTCCCGCGTCCCGTGGCCGGCTGTGCTGCCGCACAGGCCGCACGGCCCCACCCTACTTCATTACTGGCGAGGCCATTCCTCTACTCACCCACACCTCCTGTTATTTTCCGGCGACGGCAGCCGGACCAGTAAACCCTCGTACTCCCCACCGCATGGGAAATGATTGCCGATTCTTCCCCGGCTCCGTGTCGTTCCCTTCCTAGGCCTCGCTGTCGTCCACCGCCATGGTGCTCTCGGCGCGGCCTGGTCAACGTGGTCAACGAACAACATCCATCGGCCATGGACTATACACGCAAAATAATGATTCCTCCACCTGACAGCTGGGACCCACTGGAAGGGCCTCTGTATTTCGCAAAAAAAACGTTCCCCCCGCTGAAATGTCGGACCCACCAGCTATATCTTCGCACGCAAGGAAGTTCCTCCTTATTACGCACAAAAAAATGAATACCCCCTGCTAGCTGGGACCCACCATAGTGGGAGGATGACTTGTGGACCAACTAAGTTGACGGGGACGGAGGGCTTTGGAAACTAAGTCAATATGAACGATTCTAGCTCCAGTGACCGTACGATGTCCATCCAACGGCCGTAGTGCTTCTTCAACCTCTAGTCTTCTTGCTCCAGCCACCCAAAGCAGCGCCGGTCGTGTTGCATGCTCCTGCCTCCCATGGCCAGCTGTGCTGCTGATACGTCTCCAACGTATCTATAAGTTTTGATTGCTCCATGCTATATTATCTACTGTTTTGGACTATATTGGGCTTTATTTTCCACTTTTATATTATTTTTGGGACTAACCTATTAACCGGAGGCCCAGCCCAGAATTGCTGTTTTTTTGCCTATTTCAGAGTTTCGGAGAAACATAATATCAAACAGAGTCCAAACGGAATGAAACCTTCGGGAACGTGATTTTCTCATCAGATAAGACCCAGGAGACTTGGACCCTCCATCAAGAAAGCCATGAGGTGGTCACGAGGGTGGACGGCGCGCCCCCTACCTCGTGGGCCCCTTGAAGCTCCACCGACGTAATCCTTCCTCCTATATATACCTACGTACCCCCAAACGGTCAGATACGGAGCCAAAAACCTAATTCCACCGCCGCAACCTTCTGTACCCACGAGATCCCATCTTGGGGCCTGTTTCGGAGCTCCGCCGGAGAGGGCCATCATCACGGAGGGCTTCTACATCATCCTAGCCCCTCCGATGAAGTGTCAGTAGTTTACCTCAGACCTTCGGGTCCATAGTTAGTAGCTAGATGGCTTCTTCTCTCTTTTTGGATCTCAATACAATGTTCTCCCCCTCTCTCGTGGAGATCAATTCGATGTAATCTTCTTTTTGCAATGTGTTTGTTGAGATCGATGAATTGTGGGTTTATGATCAAGTCTATCTATGAATAATATTTGAATTTTCTCTGAGTTCTTTTATGTATGATTGGTTATCTTTGCAAGTCTCTTCGAATTATCAGTTTCATTTGGCCTACTAGATTGGTTTTTCTTGCAATGGGAGTAGTGCTTAGCTTTGGGTTCAATCTTGCGGTGTCCTTTCCCAGTGATAGTAGGGGCAGCAAGGCACGTATTGTATTGTTGCCATCGAGGATAACAAGATGGGGTTTTTATCATATTGCATGGAACTATCCCTCTACATCATGTCATCTTGCTTAAGGCGTTACTCTGTTTTTAACTTAATACTCTAGATGCATGTTGGATAGCGGTCGATGAGTGGAGTAATAGTAGTAGATGCAGGCAGGAGTCGGTCTACTTGTCTCAGACGTGATGCCTATATACATGAACATACCTAGATATTCTCATAACTATGCTCAATTCTGTAAATTGCTTAACAGTAATTTGTTCACCAACCATAGAATACTTATGCTCTTGAGAGAAGCCACTAGTGAAACCTATGAAGGAAATTTGCCCTAGAGGCAATAATAAAGTTATTATTTATTTCCTTAATTCATGATAAATGTTTATTATTCATGCTAGAATTGTATTAACAGGAAACATAATACATGTGTGAATACATAGACAAACAGAGTGTCACTAGTATGCCTCTACTTGACTAGCTCATTAATCAAAGATGGTTATGTTTCCTAACCATGAACAAGGAGTTGTTATTTGATTAATGAGGTCACATCATTAGTTGAATGATCTGATTGACATGACCCATTCCATTAGCTTAGCACCCGATCGTTTAGTATGTTGCTATTGCTTTTATCCATGACTTATACATGTTCCTTTAACTATGAGATTATGCAACTCCCGTTTACCGTAGGAACACTTTGTGTGCTACCAAACATCACAACGTAACTGAGTGATTATAAAGGTGCTCTACAGGTGTCTCCGAAAGTATTTTTTGGGTTGGCATATTTCGAGATTATGATTTGTCACTCCGAATGTCTGAGAGGTATCTCAGGGCCTTCTCGGTAATGCACATCACATAAAACCTTGCAAGCATTGCAACTAATGAGTTAGTTGCGGGATGATGTATTACGGAACGAGTAAAGAGACTTGCCGGTAACGAGATTGTACTAGGTATTGGATACCGACGATCGAATCTCGGGCAAGTAACATACCGATGACAAAGGGAACAACGTATGTTGTTATGCGGTCTGACCGATAAAGATATTCGTAGAATATGTAGGAGCCAATATGGGCATCCAGGTCCCGCTATTGGTTATTGACCGGAGACATGTCTCGGTCATGTCTACATTGTTCTCGAACCGTAGGGTCCGCACGCTTAACGTTACGATGACAGTTATTATGAGTTTATGCATTTTGATGTACCGAAGGAGTTCGGAGTCCCGGATGTGATCACGGACATGACGAGGAGTCTCGAAATGGTCGAGACGTAAAGAATGATATATTGGAAGCCTATGTTTGGACATCGGATGCACTCCAGGTGAAATCAGGATTTTACCGGAATACCGGGAGGGTTACCGGAACCCCCCCGGGAGCATAATGGGCCAACATGGGCCTTGGAGGAGATGTGAGAGGGCTGCCCTCATGGGCTGCGCGCCTCCCCCCCCTTCCCCTAGTCCTATTAGGACTAGGAGAGGTGGGCGCCCCCCCTCTCTCTCTCTCTCCCCCTTGGAGAATCCTAGTCCAACTAGGATTGGGGGGGGAATCCTACTCCCAGAGGGAGTAGGACTCTCCTGGCGCGCCAGGCTTGGCCGGCCAGCCCCTCCCCCTTGGCTCCTTTATATACTGAGGCAAGGGGCACCCCTTGGACACACAATTGATCATTGAGATCTTTCCTTAGCCGTGTGCGGTGCCCCCTTCCACCAAATTCCACCTCGATCATATCGTTGCAGTGCTTAGGCGAAGCCCTGCGCCGGTAACACATCAAGATCGTCACCACGCCGTCGTGCTGACGGAACTCTTCCCCGACGCTTTGCTGGATCGGAGCCCGGGGATCGTCATCGAGCTGAACGTGTGCCAAGAACTCGGAGGTGCCGTAGTAACGGTGCTGTGATCGGTTGGATCGCGAGGAGAACGTACGACTACTTCCTCTACGTTGTGTCAACGCTTCCGCTTCGGTCTACGAGGGTACGTAGACAACACTCTCCCCTCTCGTTGCTATGCATCACCATGATCTTGCGTGTGCGTAGGAAATTTTTTGAAATTACTACGTTCCCCAACAGTGGCATCAGAGCCTAGGTTTTTATGGTTTGATGTTATTTGCACGAGTAGAACACAAGTGAGTTGTGGACGATACAAGTCATACTGCCTACCAGCATGTCGTATTTTGGTTCAGCGGTATTGTTGGACGAGACGATCCGGACCAACCTTACGCGTACTCTTACGCGAGACCGGTTCCCTCGACGTGCTTTGCACATAGATGGCTTGCGGAAGACTGTCTCTCCAACTTTAGTTGAACCAAGTGTGGCTACGCCCGGTCCTTGAGAAGGTTAAAACGGAGTCTATTTGACAAACTATCGTTGTGGTTTTTATGCGTAGGTAAGATGAGTTCTTGCTTAAGCCCGTAGCAGCCACGTAAAACTTGCAACAACAAAGTAGAGGACGTCTAACTTGTTTTTGCAGGGCATGTTGTGATGTGATATGGTCAAGACATGATGCTAAATTTTATTGTATGAGATGATCATGTTTTGTAACCGAGTTATCGGCAACTGGCAGGAGCCATATGGTTGTCGCTTTATTGTATGCAATGCAATCGCGATGTAATGCTTTACTTTATTACTAAGCGGTAGTGATAGTCGTGGAAGCATAAGATTGGCGAGACGACAACGATGCTACGATGGAGATCAAGGTGTCGCGCCGGTGACGATGGTGATCATGACGGTGCTTCGAAGATGGAGATCACAAGCACGAGATGATGATGGCCATATCATATCACTTATATTGATTGCATGTGATGTTTATCTTTTATGCATCTTATCTTGCTTTGATTGACGGTAGCATTATAAGATGATCTCCCACTAATTATCAAGAAGTGTTCTCCCTGAGCATGCACCGTTGCGAAAGTTCTTCGTGCTGAGACACCACGTGATGATCGGGTGTGATAGGCTCTACGTTCAAATACAACGGGTGCAAAACAGTTGCACACGCGGAATACTCAGGTTATACTTGACGAGCTATGCATATAAGATATGACCTCGGAACACGGAGACCGAAAGGTCGAGCGTGAATCATATAGTAGATATGATCAACATATTGATGTTCACCATTGAAACTACTCCATCTCACGTGATGATCGGACATGGTTTAGTTGATTTGGATCACGTGATCACTTAGAAGATTAGAGGGATGTCTATCTAAGTGGGAGTTCTTAAGTAATATGATTAATTGAACTTTAATTTATCATGAACTTAGTCCTGGTAGTATTAGCATATCTATGTTGTAGATCAATAGCTCGCATTGTTGCTTCCCTGTGTTTATTTTGATATGTTGCTAGAGAAAATTGTGTTGAAAAATGTTAGTAGCAATGATGCGGATTGGATCCGTAATCTGAGGTTTATCCTCATTGCTGCACAGAAGAATTTTGTCCTTGATGCACCGCTAGGTGACGGACCTTTTGCAGGAGCAGATGCAGACGTTATGAACGTTTTGCTAGCTCAATATGATGACTACTTAATAGTTTAGTGCACCATGCTTAACGGCTTAGAATCGGGACTTCAAAGACGTTTTGAACGTCATGGACCATACGAGATGTTCCAGGAGTTGAAGTTAATATTTCAAGCAAATACCCGAGTTGAGAGATATGAAGTCTCCAACAAGTTCTATAGCTAAAAGATGGAGGAGAATCGCTCAACTAGTGAGCATGTGCTCAGATTGTCTGGGTACTACAATCGCTTGAATCAAGTGGGAGTTAATCTTCCAGATAAAATAGTGATTGACAGAATTCTCTAGTCACCATCACCAAGTTAGTAGAACTTCGTGATGAACTATAATATGCAAGGGATAACGGAAAATATTCCCAAGCTCTTCGCGATGCTAAAATCGGCGAAGGTAGAAATCAAAGAAAAACATCAAGTGTTGATGGTTGACAAGATCACTAGTTTCAAGAAAAGGGCAAAAGGAAAGAAGGGGAACTTCAAGAAGAACGGCAAGCAAGTTGCTGCTCAAGTGAAAAAACCCAAGTCTAGTCCTAAGCCTGAGACTAAGTACTTCTACTGCAAAGGGACTGGTCACTAGAAGCGGAACTACCCCAAGTGATTGGCGGATAAGAAGGATGGCAAAGTGAACATAAGTATATTTGATATACATGTTATTGATGTGTACTTTACTAGTGTTCATAGCAACCCCTCAGTATTTGGTACTAGTTCAAGTTGCTAAGATTAGTAACTCGAAACAGGAGTTGCAGAATGAACAAAGACTAGTTAAAGGGCAAGGTGACGATGTGTGTTGGAAGTGGTTCCAAGATTGATATGATCATCATCACACACTCCCTATACTTTCGGGATTAGTGTTGAAACTAAATAAGTGTTATTTGGTGTTTGCGTTGAGCATGAATATGATTTGATCATGTTAATTGCAATACGGTTATTCATTTAAGTAAGAGAATAAATTGTTGTTCTGTTTACATGAATAAAACCTTCTATGGTCATACACACCAACGAAATTGGTTTGTTGGATCTCGATCGTAGTGATACACATATTCATAATATTGAAGCCAAAAAGGATGCAAAGTTAATAATGATAGTGCAACTTATTTGTGGCACTGCCGTTTAGGTCATATTGGTGTAAAGCGCATGAAGAAACTCCATGCTAATGGACTTTTGGAATCACTTGATTATGAATCACTTGATGCTTGCGAACCATGCCTCTTGGGCAAGATGACTAAAACGCCGTTCTCCGAAACAATGAAGCAAGCAACAGATTTGTTGGAAATCATACATAGTGATGTATGTGGTCCGATGAATATTAAGGCTCGCGACAAGTATCATTATTTTCTGACCTTCACAGATGATTTGAGCAGATATGGGTATATCTACTTGATGAAACATAAGTCTAAAACATTTGAAAAGTTCAAAGAATTTTAGAGTGAAGTGGAAAATCATCGTGACAAGAAAATAAAGGTTTCTACGATCTGATCGCGGAGACAAATATTTGAGTTACGAGTTTGGTCTTCAATTAAAACAATGTGGAATAGTTTCACAAATTCATGCCACCTGGAACACCACAGCATAATGGTGTGTCCGAACGTCATAACCGTACTTTATTGGATATAGTACAATCTATGAAGTTTCTTACCGATTTACCAATATCATTTTGGGATCATGCATTAGAGACAGCTGCATTCACGTTAAAAGGGGCACCATCTAAAGTCCGTTGAGACGACACAATATGAACTGTGGTTTGGCAAGAAACCAAAGTTGTCGTTTCTTAAAGTTTGGGGTTACGATGCTTATGTGAAAGAGTTTCATCCTGATAAGCTCAAACCCAAATCGGAGAAATGTGTCTTCATAGGTACCCAAAGGAGATTGTTGGGTACACCTTCTATCACAGATCCGAAGGCAAGATATTCGTTGCTGAGAATGGATCCTTTCCAGAGAAGGAATTTCTCTCGAAAGAAGTGAGTGGGAGGAAAGTAGAAAACTTGATAAGGTAATTGTACCTTCTCCCTTATTGGAAAGTAGTTCATCACAGAAATCTGTTCTTGTGACTACTACACCAATTAGTGAGGAAGCTAATGATGATGATCATGTAACTTCAGATCAAGTAACTACCGAATCTCGTAGGTAAACCAGAGTGAGATCCGCACCAGAGTGGTACGGTAATCTTGTTCTGGAAGTCATGTTACTAGACCATGACGAACTTGCGAACTATGAGGAAGCGATGATGAGCCCAGATTCCACGAAATGGTTTGAGGCCATGAAATCTGAGATATGATCCATGTATGAGAACAAAGTATGGACTTTGATATATTTGCCCGATGATCGGCAAAGCCATAGAAAATAAATGGATCTTCAAGAGGAAGACGGACGCTGATAGTAGTGTTACTATCTACAAAGCTAGAATTGTCGCAAAAGGGTTTTCGACAAATTAAAGGTGTTGACTACGATGAGAGTTTCTCACTCGTATCTATGCTTAAGTCTGTCCGAATCATGTTAGCAATTGCCGCATTTTATGAAATCCGGCAAATGGATGAACAAAACTACATTCTTTAATGGATTTATTAAAGAAGAATTGTATACGATGCAACCAGAAGGTTTTGTCAATCCTAAAGGTGTTAACAAAATATGCAAGCTCCAGCGATCCATCTATGGACTGGTGCAAGCATCTCGGAGTTGGAATATACGCTTTGATGAGTTTTATACAGACTTGCGGTGAAGCCTGTATTTACAAGAAAGTGAGTGGGAGCACTATAGCATTTCTGATAAGTATATGTAAATGACATATTATTGATCGGAAATAATGTAGAATTATTCTGTGAAGCATAAAGGAGTATTTGAAAGGAGTTTTTTCGAAGAAGGACCTCGGTGAAGCTGCTTACATATTGAGCATCAAGATCTATAGAGATAGATCAAGACGCTTGATAAGTTTTTCAATAAGTACATACCTTGAAAAGATTTTGAAGTAGTTCAAAATGGAATAGTCAAAGAAAGAGTTCTTGCCTGTATTACAAGGTGTGAAATTGAGTAAGACTCAAAACCCGACCACGGCAGATGATAGAAAAAGAATGAAAGTCATTTCCTATGCCTCAGCCATAGATTCTATAAAGTATGCCATGCTATGTACCAGATCTATTGTATACCCTACACTGTGTTAAAGCAAGGGAGTACAATAGTGATCTAGGAAGTAGATCACTGGACATCGGTCAAAATTATCCTTAGTAAAATAAGGATATGTTTCTCGATTATGGATGTGACAAAAAGGTTCATCGTAAAAGGTTACGTCGATGCAAGTTTTGACACTAATCTAGATGACTCTAAGTCTCAATCTAGATACATATTGAAAGTGGGAGCAATTAGCTAAAGTAGCTCCGTGCAGAGCATTGTAGACATAGAAAATTGCAAAATACATAACGGATCTGAATGTGGCAGACCCGTTGACTAAACTTCTCTCACAAGCAAAACATGATCACACCGTAGTACTCTTTGGGTGTTAATCACATAGCAATGTGAACTAGATTACTGAATCTAGTAAACCCTTTGGGTGTTGGTCACATATCGATGTGAACTATGGGTGTTAATCACATGGTGATGTGAACTATTGCTGATAAATCACATGGCGATGTGAACTAGATTATTGACTCTAGTGCAAGTGGGAGACTGAAGGAAATATGCCCTAGAGGCAATAATAAAGTTATTATTTATTTCCTTAATTCATGATAAATGTTTATTATTCATGCTAGAATTGTATTAACAGGAAACATAATACATGTGTGAATACATAGACAAACAGAGTGTCACTAGTATGCCTCTACTTGACTAGCTCATTAATCAAAGATGTTTATGTTTCCTAACCATGAACAAGGAGTTGTTATTTGATTAATGAGGTCACATCATTAGTTGAATGATCTGATTGACATGACCCATTCCATTAGCTTAGCACCCGATTGTTTAGTATGTTGCTATTGCTTTTATCCATGACTTATACATGTTCCTTTAACTATGAGATTATGCAACTCCCGTTTACCGTAGGAACACTTTGTGTGCTACCAAACATCACAACGTAACTGAGTGATTATAAAGGTGCTCTACAGGTGTCTCCGAAAGTATTTGTTGGGTTGGCATATTTCGAGATTAGGATTTGTCACTCCGAATGTCGGAGAGGTATCTCAGGGCCTTCTCGGTAATGCACATCACATAAAACCTTGCAAGCATTGCAACTAATGAGTTAGTTGCGGGATGATGTATTACGGAACGAGTAAAGAGACTTGCCGGTAACGATATTGAACTAGGTATTGGATACCGACGATCGAATCTCGGGCAAGTAAAATACCGATGACAAAGGGAACAACGTATGTTGTTATGCGGTCTGACCGATAAAGATCTTCGTAGAATATGTAGGAGCCAATATGGGCATCCAGGTCCCGCTATTGGTTATTGACCGGAGACATGTCCCGGTCATGTCTACATTGTTCTCGAACCGTAGGGTCCGCACGCTTAACGTTACGATGACAGTTATTATGAGTTTATGCATTTTGATGTACCGAAGGAGTTTGGAGTCCCGGATGTGATCACGGACATGACGAGGAGTCTCGAAATGGTCGAGACGTAAAGAATGATATATTGGAAGCCTATGTTTGGACATCGGATGCACTCCAGGTGAAATCAGGATTTTACCGGAATACCGGGAGGGTTACCGGAAACCCCCCGGGAGCATAATGGGCCAACATGGGCCTTGGAGGAGAGGTGAGAGGGCTGCCCTCATGGGCTGCGCGCCTCCCCCCCTTCCCCTAGTCCTATTAGGACTAGGAGAGGTGGGCGCCCCCTCTCTCTCTCTCTCTCCCCCTTGGAGAATCCTAGTCCAACTAGGATTGGGGGGGGGGGAATCCTACTCCCAGAGGGAGTAGGACTCTCCTGGCGCGCCAGGCTTGGCCGGCCAGCCCCTCCCCCTTGGCTCCTTTATATACTGAGGCAAGGGGCACCCCTTGGACACACAATTGATCATTGAGATCTTTCCTTAGCCGTGTGCGGTGCCCCCTTCCACCAAATTCCACCTCGATCATATCGTTGCAGTGCTTAGGTGAAGCCCTGCGCCGGTAACACATCAAGATCGTCACCACGCCGTCGTGCTGACGGAACTCTTCCCCGACGCTTTGCTGGATTGGAGCCCGGGGATCGTCATCAAGCTGAACGTGTGCCAAGAACTCAGAGGTGCCGGAGTAACGGTGTTGTGATCGGTTGGATCGCGAGGAGAACGTACGACTACTTCCTCTACATTGTGTCAACGCTTCCGCTTCGGTCTACGAGGGTACGTAGACAACACTCTCCCCTCTCGTTGCTATGCATCACCATGATCTTGCGTGTGCGTAGGAATTTTTTTGAAATTACTACGTTCCCCAACAACCTATGGCCCCCGGGTCTATTCTCATCATATCAATCTCCATCACTTTATTATTGCTTTCTTTTTACTTTGCCTTTTGCCTTTTACTTTGCATCTCTATACCAAAAATACCAAAAATATTATCTATCATCTCTATCAGATCTCACCCCCGCAAGTGACCGTGAAGGGATTGACAACCCCTAATCGGGTTGGTTGCGTTGAGCTGTTGTTTTTGTGTAGGTACGAGGGACTCGAGCGTAGCCTCCTACAGGATTGATACCTTGGTTCTCAAAAACTGAGGGAAATACTTACGCTACTTTGCTGCATCATCCTCTCCTCTTTGGGGAAATCCAACGCAGTGCTCAAGAGGTAGCAAGAAGAATTTCTGGCGCCGTTGCCGGGGAGTCTGCGCAAAAGTCAACATACCAAGTACCCATCAAAATCCCTATCTCTCGCATTACATTAGTTGCCATTTGCCTCTCGTTTTCCTCTCCCCCACTTCACCCTTGCCGTTTTATTCGCCCTCTCTTTTCCGTTTGCCTTTTTCTCGCTTGCCCTTCTGTTTGCTCGTGTGTTGGATTGCTTGTTTGTCACGATGGCTCAAGATAATACCAAATTGTGTGACTTCACCAATGCCAACAATAATGATTTGTTTAGCACTCCGATTGCTCCTCTTACTAATACTGAATCTTGTGAAATCAGTACTGCTTTGTTGAATCTTGTTATGAAAGATCAGTTTGCCAGCCTTCCTAGTGAAGATGCCGCTACTCATCTGAATAGCTTCGTTGATTTATGTGATATGCAAAAGAAGAAAGATGTCGATAATGATATTGTTAAATTGAAGCTATTTCCTTTTTCACTTAGAGATGGTGCTAAAGCTTGGTTTTTGTCTTTGCCTAAAAATACTATTGATTCTTGGAACAAGTGCAAAGATGCTTTTATATCTAAGTATTCCCCCCCCCCCCCGCTAAGATCATCTATCTTAGAAACGACATTATGAATTTTAAGCAACTTGATCATGAACATGTTGCACAAGCTTGGGAGAGAATGAAATTAATGATACGTAATTGTCTTACTCATGGTTTGAATTTGTGGATGATTATACAAATTTTTTATGCTGGATTGAATTTTGCTTCTAGAAATCTTTTAGATTCGGCCGCGGGAGGCACTTTTATGGAAATCACTTTAGGAGATGCTACTAAACTCCTAGATAATATTATGGTTAATTATTCTCAATGGCACACTGAAAGATCTACTAATAAAAAAGTGCATGCAATAGAAGAAATCAATGTTTTGAGTGGAAAGATGGATGAACTTATGAAATTATTTTCTACTAAGAGTGTTTCTTCTGATCCTAATGATATGCCTTTGTCTACTTTGATTGAAAATAATAATGAATCTATGGATGTGAATTTTGTTGGTAGGAATAATTTTGGTAACAACGCGTATAGAGGGAATTTTAATCCTAGGCCTTATCCTTGTAATCCTTCTAATAATTATGGAAATTCCTACAACAACTCTTATGGAAATTTTAATAATATGCCCTCTGAATTTGAGAGTAGTGTTAAAGAGTTTATGAATTCACAAAAGAATTTTAATGCTTTGCTTGAAGAGAAATTGCTTAAAGTTGATGATTTGGCTAGGAACGTTGATATAATTTCTCTTGAGGTTGATTCTTTAAAGCTTGGATCTATTCCTCCTAAGCATGACATCAATGAGTCTCTCAAAGCCATGAGAATTTCCATTGATGAGTGCAAGGAAAGAACCGCTAGGACGCGTGCTATGAAAGATGCCTTTATTAAAGCGTGTTTTTCCAATTCCTATGAAAATCAAGATGAAGATCTAAAAGTTATTGATGTGTCCCCTATTAAATATTTGTTTTGCAATGTGAATCTTGATGAAACTGAATATGATCTTCCTTTAGCTAGAAGGCGTTCCAAAAATTCGGAGTATTTAGATCTTGATGATGAAATTGATAAAAGTGGGATTGAAAGAAATGAAACCCTAGATGTTGCTAAACCCACTATATTGGATTTCAAGGAATTTAATTATGAAAGTTGCTATTTAATTGATTGTATTTCCTTGTTGCAATCCGTGCTAAATTCTCCTCATGCTTATAGTCAAAATAAATCCTTTACCGAACATATCGTTGATGCCTTGATGCAATCTTATGAAGAAAAACTTGAGCTAAAAGTTTCTATCCCTAGAAAACTTTATGATGAGTGGAAACCTACTATTTAAATTAAAATTAAAGATTATGAGTTTTATGCTTTGTGTGGCTTGGGTGCTAGTGTCTCCATTATTCCCAAGACTTTGTGTAATTTGCTAGATTTTCGCGATTTTGATGATTGCTCTCTAAACATGCATTTTGCGGATTCCACTATTAAAAAATCTATGGGAAGAATTAATGACGTTCTTATTGTTGCAAATAGGAATTATGTGCCCATAGATTTTATCGTTCTTGATATAGATTGCAATCCTTCTTGCCCTATTATTCTCGGTAGACCTTTTCTTACAACGGTCGGTGCAATTATTGATATGAAGGAAGGGAATATTAGATTTCAATTTCCATTAAAAAGGGCATAGAACACTTCCCTATAAATAAAATAAAATTGACATCTGAATCTATCATGAGAGCCACTTATGGATTGGCTATCAAAGATGACAATACCTAGATATATCCTCGCTTTTATGCCTAGCTAGGGGCGTTAAAACGATAGCGCTTGTTGGGAGGCAACCCAATTTTATTTTTAGTTTTTTTGTCTTTCTTCTGTTTAGAAATAAATAATCCATTTACCTTCTGTTTAGATGTGGTTTTGTGTTTTAATTAGTGTTTGTGCCAAGTTAGACCTATAGGATCTTCTTGGATGATAGTTATTTGATCTTGCTGTAATTTCCAGAAACTTTATGTTCACGAAAACAATTGTTAAAAATCACCAGAATGCGATAAAATACTGATTCCAATTTCTGATGATCAATAAACAAATTTTATAGGTTGTCCTATTTTGGTAGATTTTTTGGAGTTCCAGAAGTTTGCGTTAGTTACAGATTACTACAGACTATTCTGTTTTTGACAGATTCTGTTTTTCGTGTGTTGTTTGCTTATTTTGATTAATCTATGGCTAGTAAAATAGTTTATAATCCATAGAGAAGTTGTAATACAGTAGGTTTAACACCAATATAAATAAATAATGAGTTCATTACAGTACCTTGAAGTGGTCTTTTGTTTTCTTTCGCTAACGGAGCTCACGAGATTTCTATTGAGTTTTGTGTTGTGAAGTTTTCAAGTTTTGGGTAAATTCTTTTGATGGATTATGGAATAAGGAGTGGCAAGAGCCTAAGCTTGGGGATGCCCATGGAACCCCCAAGATAATCCAAGGACCCCAAAAAGTCAAAGCTTGGGGATGCCCCGGAAGGCATCCCCTCTTTCGTCTACTTCCATCAGTAATTTTACTTGGAGCTATATTTTTATTCACCACATGATATGTGTTTTGCTTGGAGAGTCTTGTATTATTTGTGTCTTTGTTTGTTAGTGTACCACAATCATCCTTGCTGTACACACCTTTTGAGAGAGCCATACATGAATTGGAATTTGATAGAATACTCTATGGGCTTCACTTATATCTTTTGAGCTTTATAGTTTTGCTCTAGTACTTCACTTATATCTTTTAGAGCACGGTGGTGGATTTGTTTTAAAGAAACTATTGATCTCTCATGCTTCACTTAGATTATTTTGAGAGTCTTAAATAGCATGGTAATTTGCTTAATAATAATAATATGCTTGGTATTGAAGATTTGTAAAACTTTCTTTTGAGTGCGTTGAATACTAAGAAAAAATTGATGCTTGATAATTGTTTTGAGATATGGATGTGATAATATCAAAGTCGAGCTAGTTGAGTAGTAGTGAATTTGAGAAATGCTTGACTTGAAGTTTGCAAGTCCCGTAGCATGCACGTATGGTAAACGTTATGTAACAAATTTGAAACATGAGGTGTTATTTGATTGTCCTCCTTATGAGTGGCGGTCGGGGACGAGCGATGGTCTTTTCCTACCAATCTATCCCCCTAGAAGCATGCGCTTAATGCTTTGGTTTTTGATGACTTGTAGATTTTTGCAATAAGTATATGAGTTCTTTATGACTAATGTTGAGTCCATGGATCATACGCACTCTCACCCTTCCATCATTGCTAGCCTCTTCGTTACTGTGCATTGCCCTTTCTCACATTGAGAGTTGGTGCAAACTTCGCCAGTGCATCCAAACCCCGTGATATGATACGCTCTTTCACACATAAACCTCCTTATATCTTCCTCAAAACAGCCACCATATCTACCTATTATGGCATTTCCATAGCCATTCCGAGATATATTGCCATGCAACTTTCCACCATTCCGTTCATCATGACACATTCATCATTGTCATATTTCTTAGCATGATCATGTAGTTGGCATAGTACTTGTGGCAAAGCCACCATTCATAATTCTTTCATACATGTCACTCTTGATTCATTGCATATCCCGGTACACCGCCGGAGGCATTCATATAGAGTCATACTTTGTTCTAGTATCGAGTTGTAATCATTGAGTTGTAAATAAATAGAAGTGTGATGATCATCATTTTCTAGAGCATTGTCCCAAGTGAGGAATAAAAAAACAAAAAGGCCATAAAAAAGAGAAGGCCCAAAAAAAGAAAAAAATGAGAGAAAAAGAGAGAAGGGACAATGTTACTATCCTTTGCCACACTTGTGCTTCAAAGTAGCACCATAATCTTCATAATAGAGAGTCTCTTGTTTTGTCACTTTCATATACTAGTGGGAACTTTTCATTATAGAACTTGGCTTGTATATTCCAACGATGGGCTTCCTCAAATGCCCTAGGTCTTCATGAGCAAGCAAGTTGGATGCACACCCACTTAGTTTCTTTTGTTGAGCTTTCATACATTTATAGCTCTAGTGCATCTGTTGCATGGCAATCCCTACTCCTTGCATTAACATCAATCGGTGGGCATCTCCATAGCCCATTGATTATCCTCGTTGATGTGAGACTTTCTCCTTTTTTGTCTTCTCCACATAACCCCCATCATCATATTCTATTCCACCCATAGTGCTATATCCATTTCTCGCGCTCATGTATTGCGTGAAGGTTTATAAGTTTGAGATTATTAAAGTATGAAACAATTTCTTGGCTTGTCATCGGGGTCGTGCATGACGAGAGCATTCTTGTGTGACGAAAATGGAGCATGACTAAACTATATGATTTTGTAGGGATGAACTTTCTTTGGCCATGTTATTTTGAGAAGACATAATTGCTTAGTTAGTATGCTTGAAGTATTATTTTTATGTCAACATGAACTTCTGTCTTGAATCTTTCGGATCCGAATATTCATACCACAATTGAGAAGATTTACATTGAAATTATGCCAAGTAGCACTCCGCATCAAAAATTCTCTTTTTATCATTTACCTACTCGAGGACGAGCAAGAATTAAGCTTGGGGATGCCTGATACGTCTCCAACGTATCTATAATTTTTGATTGCTCCATGCTATATTATCTATTGTTTTGGACTATACTGAGCTTTATTTTCCACTTCTATATTATTTTTGGGACTAACCTATTAACCAGAGGCCCATCCCAGAATTGTTGTTTTTTTTGCCTAGTTTAGAGTTTCGGAGAAACAGAATATCAAACGGAGTCCAAACGGAATGAAACCTTCGGGAACATGATTTTCTCATCAGATAAGACCCAGGAGACTTGGACCCTCCGTCAAGAAAGCCACGAGGCGGTCACGAGGGTGGAGGGCGCCCCCCTGGGGCGCACCACCTGCCTCGTGGGCCCCTCGAAGCTCCACCGACATACTCCTTCCTCCTATATATACCTACGCACCCCGAAACAATCAGATAAGGAGCCAAAAACCGAATTCCACCGCCGCGACCTTCTGTGCCCACGAGATCCCATCTTGGGGCCTGTTCCGGAGCTCCGTCGGAGACGGCCATCATCACGGAGGGCTTCTACATCATCCTAGCCCCTCCGATGAAGTTTCAGTAGTTTACCTCAGACCTTCGGGTCCATAGTTAGTAGCTAGATGGCTTCTTCTCTCTTTTTGGATCTCAACACAATGCCCCCCCTCTCTTGTGGAGATCTATTCGATGTAATCTTCTTTTTGCGATGTGTTTGTTGAGAACGATGAATTGTGGGTTTATGATCAGGTCTATCTATGAATAATATTTGAATCTTCTCTGAATTCTTTTATGTATGATTGGTTATCTTTGCAAGTCTCTTCGAATTATCAGTTTGGTTTGGCCTACTAGATTAGTTTTTCTTGCAATGGGAGAAGCGCTTAGCATTGGGTTCAGTCTTGCAGTGTCCTTTCCCAGTGACAGTAGGGGCAGCAAGGCACGTATTGTATTGTTGCCATCGAGGATAACAAGATGGGGTTTTTATCATATTGCATGAAACTATCCCTCTACATCATGTCATCTTGCTTAAGGCGTTACTCCGTTTTAAACTTAATACTCTAGATGCATGTTGGATAGCGGTCGATGAGTGGAGTAATAGTAGTAGATGCAGGCAGGAGTCGGTCTACTTGTCTCGGACGTGATGCCTATATACATGATCATACCTAGATATTCTCATAACTATGCTCAATTCTGCCAATTGCTCAACAGTAATTTGTTCACCCACCGTAGAATACTTATGCTCTTGAGAGAAGCCACTAGTGAAACCTATGGCCCCTGGTTCTATTCTCATCATATCAATCTCCATCACTTTATTATTGCTTGCTTTTTTAATTTGCCTTTTGCCTTTTACTTTGCATCTCTATACCAAAAATACCAAAAATATTATATATCATCTCTATCAGATCTCACACCCGTAAGTGACCGTGAAGGGATTGACAACCCCTAATCGCGTTGGTTGCATTGAGCTATTGTTTTGTGTAGGTACGAGGGACTCGAGCGTAGCCTCCTACTGGATTGATACCTTGGTTCTCAAAAACTGGGGGAAATACTTACACTACTTTGCTGCATCATCCTCTCCTCTTCGGGGAAATCCAACGCAGTGCTCAAGAGGTAGCAGCTGCCGCGGAGGCCTCACCGCCCCCTACTATTCCCACCGCTGGCCAGGCCCTGCGGCAACGGTAGCCTCACACCGCAGCCGAACCAGTGAACCCTCGTACTCCTCTCCGCGCGGGCTTCCACTATCGCGTCTTCCCCGGCTCCGCGTCGTCCCCTTCCTAGGCCTCGCCGTCGTCCACCGCCGTGGTGCTCTCGGCGCGGCCTGGTCAACGTGGTCAAGGAACGACTTCCATCGGACGTGGACTGTACGTGGAGGGGCTGACAGCTGGGTCCGCGGCCACAGCAAGGAAGAGCCTCCTTATTACACGAAAAATAATGATTCCTCCACCTGACAGCTGGGACCCACCGGACGGGCCACTGTATTTCGCGGAAAAAACGTTTCCCCCTGACTGCTGGGACCCACCAGCTTCATCTTTGCACGCAAGGAAGTGCGTCCGAGCAAAAAAAAAACGATTTGCCCCCCTAACTGATGGGACCCACCAGCTACACCTTCGCACGCAAGGAAGTGCGTCCGGGCAAAAAAAAGATTTTCCCCCTGACTGATGGGACCCACCAGCTTCATGACCCGCTTTTGCATGGGAGATGACAGCTGGCTGGCCCGCAGCAATAACATATCAAAGAACCCTGGTACTTCGGATACCAAGGATAGCAACGGCAGGTCACGTCGCAACAAACACAAGCGCCGCATCAACAGCGACAATACTGAGGATACGGCAGTCAATGCCGGATTCAGAGGCTCTAAACCCGGTCAGCGGAAAAAGCCATTCAAAAGAAGTACTCCGGGCCCGTGTAGTTTGGACCGTATACTCGATCGCTCGTGTCAAATACTGAAGGAAATATGCCCTAGAGGCAATAATAAAGTTATTATTTATTTCCTTATATCATGATAAATGTTTATTATTCATGCTAGAATTGTATTAATTGGAAACATAATACATGTGTGAATACATAGACAAACAGAGTGTCACTAGTATGCCTCTACTTGACTAGCTCATTAATCAAAGATGGTTATGTTTCCTAACCATGAACAAAGAGTTGTTATTTGATTAACGAGATCACATCATTAGTTGAATGATCTGATTGACATGACCCATTCCATTAGCATAGCACCCGATCGTTTAGTATGTTGCTATTGCTTTTATCCATGACTTATACATGTTCCTTTAACTATGAGATTATGCAAACTCCCGTTTACCGTAGGAACACTTTGTGTGCTACCAAACGTCACAACGTAACTGGGTGATTATAAAGGTGCTCTACAGGTGTCTCCGAAGGTACATGTTGGGTTGGCGTATTTCGAGATTAGGATTTGTCACTCCGATTGTCGGAGAGGTATCTCTGGGCCCTCTCGGTAATGCACATCACATAAGCCTTGCAAGCATTGCAACTAATGTGTTAGTTGTGAGATGATGTATTACGGAACGAGTAAAGAGACTTGCCGGTAACGAGATTGAACTAGGTATTGGATACCGGCGATCAAATCTCGGGCAAGTAACATACCGATGACAAAGGGAACAACGTATGTTGTTATGCGGTCTGACCGATAAAGATCTTCGTAGAATATGTAGGAGCCAATATGGGCATCCAGGTCCCGCTATTGGTTATTGACCAGAGAGGTGTCTCGGTCATGTCTACATAGTTCTCGAACCCGTAGGGTCCGCACGCTTAAGGTTTCGATGACAGTTATATTATGAGTTTACATGTTTTGATGTACCGAAGGAGTTCGGAGTCCCGGATGAGATCGGGGACATGACGAGGAGTCTCGAAATGGTCGAGACGTAAAGATTCATATATTGGATGATATGGTTAGGCCAAGGGTTCAAGCCCATGAGGCTTTAGGTCGGTGCAAAAGGAGTTTTGCGGAGGCCAGGAGGCCAAACGCCGGAGACCTTGGCGTCTGGCCCTGGGCCAGACGCCGAGGCCCATGGCGTCTGGGCCAGACGCCAAGGATTGTGACGTTTGGTCCTGGAGTCCGAGTGGGACTCTTGCCTTTCGGGCAAAACCGACTTTGAGGAGGCTTTTGCTCCAAGTTTCGACCCCGGGGCTCAACATATAAATAGAGGGGCAGGGCTAGCACCAAAGACACAGCAATTGATCCCTTGGATCTCTTAGCCGTGTGCGGTGCCCCCCTCCACCATATTCCACCTCGATAATATCATAGCGGTGCTTAGGCAAAGCCCTGCGATGGTAGAACATCAAGATCGTCACCACGCCGTCGTGCTGACGGAACTCTCCCTCGACACTCGGCTGGATCGGAGTTCGAGGGACGTCATCGAGCTGAACGTGTGCTAGAACTCGGAGGTGCCGTAGTTTCGGTGCTTGATCGGTCGGGCCGTGAAGACGTACGACTACATCAACCGCGTTGTGCTAACGCTTCCGCTTACGGTCTACAAGGGTATGTAGACAACGCTCTTCCCTCTCGTTGCTATGCATCACCATGATCTTGCGTGTGCGTAGGAAATTTTTTGAAATTACTACGTTCCGCAACAGTGGCATCCGAGCCTAGGTTTTATGGTTTGATGTTATTTGCACGAGTAGAACACAAGTGAGTTGTGGACGATACAAGTCATACTGCCTACCAGCATGTCATACTTTGGTTCAGCGGTATTGTTGGACGAGACGATCCGGACCAACCTTACGCGTACGCTTGCGCGAGACCGGTTCCCTCGACGTGCTTTGCACATAGATGGCTTGCGGAACACTGTCTCTCCAACTTTAGTTGAACCGAGTGTGGCTACGCCCGGTCCTTGAGAAGGTTAAAACAGAGTCTATTTGACAAACTATCGTTGTGGTTTTGATGCATAGGTAAGATGAGTTCTTGCTTAAAGCCCGTAGCAGCCACGTAAAACTTGCAACAACAAAGTAGAGAACGTCTAACTTGTTTTTGCAGGGCATGTTGTGATGTGATATGGTCAAGACGTGATGCTAAATTTTATTGTATGAGATGATCATGTTTTGTAACCGAGTTATCGGCAACTGGCAGGAGCCATATGGTTGTCGCTTTATTGTATGCAATGCAATCGCGATGTAATGCTTTACTTTATTGCTAAACGGTAGTGATAGTCGTAGAAGCATAAGATTAGCGAGACGACAACGATGCTGCGATGAAGATCAAGGTGTCGCGCCGGTGACGATGGTGATCATGACGGTGCTTCGAAGATGGAGATCACAAGCACAAGATGATGATGGCCATATCATATCACTTATATTGATTGCATGTGATGTTTATCCTTTTATGCATCTTATCTTGCTTTGATTGACGGTAGCATTATAAGATGATCTCTCACTAAATTGTCAAGAAGTGTTCTCCCTGAGTATGCACCGTTGCGAAAGTTCTTCGTGCTGAGACACCACGTGATGATCGGGTGTGATAGGCTCTACGTTCAAATACAACGGGTGCAAAACAGTTGCACACGCGGAATACTCAGGTTTAACTTGACGAGCCTAGCATATACAGATATGGCCTCGGAACACAGAGACCGAAAGGTCGAGCGTGAATCATATAGTAGATATGATCAACATAAATGATGTTCACCATTGAAACTACTCCATCTCACGTGATGATCGGACATGGTTTAGTTGATTTGGATCACGTGATCACTTAGAGGATTAGAGAGATGTCTATCTAAGTGGGAGTTCTTAAGTAATATGATTAATTGAACTTAAATTTATCATGAACTTAGTACCTGATAGTACCTTGCTTGTCTATGTTGTGTAGATAGATGGCTCGTGCTGTTGTTCTGTTGAATTTTAATGCGTTCCTTGAGAAAGCAAAGTTGAAAGATGATGGTAGCAATTACACGGACTGGGTCCGTAACTTGAGGATTATCCTCATTGCTGCACAGAAGAATTACGTCCTGGAAGCACCGCTGGGTGCCAGGCCTGGTGCAAGAGCTACGCCAGATGTTGTGAACGTCTGGAAAAGCAAAGCTGATGACTACTCTATAGTTCAGTGTGCCATGCTTTACGGCTTAGAACCGGGACTTCAACGACGTTTTGAACACCATGGAGCATATGAGATGTTCCAGGAGTTGAAGTTAATATTTCAAGCAAATGCCCGGATTGAGAGATATGAAGTCTCCAATAAGTTCTATAGCTGTAAAATGGAGGAGAACGGTTCTGTCAGTGAGCATATACCCAGAATGTCTGGGTATAACAATCACTTGATTCAACTGGGAGTTAATCTTCTGGATGATTGCGTCATTGACAGAATTCTCCAATCACTGCCACCAAGCTACAAAAGCTTCGTGATGAACTATAATATGCAAGGGATGACCAAAACTATGCCCGAGCTCTTCGCGATGCTAAAAGCCGCGGAGGTAGAAATCAAAAAGGAGCATCAAGTGTTGATGGTTAACAAAACCACTAGTTTCAAGAAAAAGGGCAAAGGGAAGAAAAAGGGGAACTTCAAAAAGAACAGCAAGCAAGTTGCTGCTCAGGAGAAGAAACCCAAGTCTGGACCTAAACCTGAAACTGAGTGCTTCTATTGCAAGCAGACTGGTCACTGGAAGCGGAACTGCCCCAAGTATTTGGCGGATAAGAAGGATGGCAAGGTTAACAAAGGTATATATGATATACATGTTATTGATGTGTACCTTACTAATTCTCGTAGTAGCACCTGGGTATTTGATACTGGTTCTGTTGCTAATATTTGCAACTCAAAACAGGGGCTACGGATTAAGCGAAGATTGGCTAAGGACGAGGTGACGATGCGCGTGGGAAATGGTTCCAAAGTCGATGTGATCGCGGTCGGCACGCTACCTCTACATCTACCTTCGGGATTAATATTAGATCTAAATAATTGTTATTTAGTACCAGCGTTGAGCATGAACATTATATCTGGATCTTGTTTGATGCGAGACGGTTATTCATTTAAATCAGAGAATAATGGTTGTTCTTTTTATATGAGTAATATCTTTTATGGTCATGCGCCATTAAAGAATGGTTTGTTCTTACTTAATCTCGATAGTAGTAATACACATATTCATAATGTTGAAGCCAAAAGATGCAGAGTTAATAATGATAGTGCAACTTATTTGTGGCACTGCCGTTTAGGTCATATCGGTGTAAAACGCATGAAGAAACTCCATACTGATGGAATTTTGGAGTCACTTGATTATGAATCACTTGGTACTTGCGAACCGTGCCTTATGGGCAAGATGACTAAAACACCGTTCTCCGGTACTGTGGAGAGAGCAACAGATTTATTGGAAATCATACATACTGATGTATGTGGTCCAATGAATATTGAGGCTCGTGGCGGATATCGTTATTTTCTCACCTTCACTGATGATTTAAGCAGATATGGGTATATCTACTTAATGAAACACAAGTCTGAAACATTTGAAAAGTTCAAAGAATTTCAGAGTGAAGTGGAAAATCATCGTAACAAGAAAATAAAGTTTCTACGATCTGATCGTGGAGGAGAATATTTGAGTTACGAGTTTGGTCTACATTTGAAACAATGCGGAATAGTTTCGCAACTCACGCCACCCGGAACACCACAACGTAATGGTGTGTCCGAACGTCGTAATCGTACTTTACTGGATATGGTGCGATCTATGATGTCTCTTACCGATTTACCGCTATCTTTTTGGGGTTATGCTCTAGAGACGGCCGCATTCACGTTAAATAGGGCACCATCAAAATCCGTTGAGACGACGCCTTATGAACTGTGGTTTGGCAAGAAACCAAAGTTGTCGTTTCTTAAAGTTTGGGGCTGCGATGCTTATGTGAAAAAGCTTCAACCTGATAAGCTCGAACCCAAATCGGAAAAATGTGTCTTCATAGGATACCCAAAGGAGACTATTGGGTACACCTTCTATCACAGATCCGAAGGCAAAATTTTTGTTGCTAAAATCGGAAACTTTCTGGAGAAGGAGTTTCTCTCGAAAGATGTGAGTGGGAGGAAAGTAGAACTTGATGAGATAACAGTATCTACTCCCTTATTGAGAAGTAGTACATCACAGAAATCTGTTCCTGTGACACCTACATCAAATAGGGAGGAAGCTAATGATAATGATCATGAAACTTCAGATCAAGTTTCTACTGAACTTCGTAGATCAGCCAGAGTAAGATCCGCACCAGAGTGGTACGGTAATCCTATTTTGGAAGTCATGTTACTAGACCATGGTGAACCTACGAACTATGAAGAAGCGATGGTGAGCCCAGATTCCGCAAAGTGGCTTGAGGCCATGAAATCTGAGATGGGATCCATGTATGAAAACAAAGTGTGGACTTTGGTTGACTTGCCCGATGATCGGCAAGCAATTGAGAATAAATGGATTTTTAAGAAGAAGACTGACGCTGATGGTAATGTTACTGTCTATAAAGCTCGACTTGTTGCAAAAGGTTTTCGACAAGTTCAAGGGATTGACTACGATGAGACTTTCTCACCCGTAGCGATGCTTAAGTCTGTCCGAATCGTGTTAGCAATTGCCGCATTTTATGATTATGAAATTTGGCAAATGGATGTCAAAACTGCATTCCTGAATGGATTTCTGGAAGAAGAGTTGTATATGATGCAACCAGAAGGTTTTGTCGATCCGAAGGGAGCTAACAAAGTGTGCAAGCTCCAGCGATCCATTTATGGACTGGTGCAAGCTTCTCGGAGTTGGAATAAACGCTTTGATAGTGTGATCAAAGCATATGGATTTATACAGACTTTTGGAGAAGCCTGTATTTACAAGAAAGTGAGTGGGAGCTCTGTAGCATTTCTGATATTATATGTGGATGACATATTGCTGATCGGAAATAATATAGAATTTCTGGATAGCATAAAGGGATACTTGAATAAGAGTTTTTCAATGAAAGACCTCGGTGAAGCTGCTTATATATTGGGCATTAAGATCTATAGAGATAGATCAAAACGCTTAATAGGACTTTCACAAAGCACATACCTTGACAAAGTTTTGAAAAAGTTCAAAATGGATCAGGCAAAGAAAGGGTTCTTGCCTGTAGCACAAGGTGTGAAGTTGAGTAAGACTCAATGCCCGACCACCGCAGAAGATAGAGAGGAAATGAAAAATGTTCCCTATGCTTCAGCCATAGGCTCTATCATGTATGCAATGCTGTGTACCAGACCTGATGTGTGCCTTGCTGTAAGTTTAGCAGGAAGGTACCAAAGTAATCCAGGAGTGGATCACTGGACAGCGGTCAAGAACATCCTTAAGTACTTAAGAAGGACTAAGGATATGTTTCTCATTTATGGAGGTGACAAAGAGCTCGTCGTAAACGGTTATGTCGATGCAAGCTTTGACACTGATCCGGACGATTCTAAATCGCAAACCGGATACGTATTTACATTAAACGGTGGAGCTGTCAGTTGGTGCAGTTCTAAACAAAGCGTCGTGGCGGGATCTACATGTGAAGCTGAGTACATAGCCGCTTCGGAAGCAGCTAATGAAGGAGTCTGGATGAAAGAGTTCATATCCGATCTAGGTGTTGTACCTAGCGTATCGGGTCCAATGAAAATCTTTTGTGACAATACTGGTGCAATTGCCTTGGCAAAGGAATCCAGATTTCACAAAAGAACCAAACACATCAAGAGACGCTTCAACTCCATCCGGGATTTGGTCCAGGTGGGAGACATAGAGATATGCAAGATACATACGGAGCTGAATATTGCAGACCCGTTGACTAAGCCTCTTCCACGAGCAAAACATGATCAGCACCGAGACTCCATGGGTGTTGGAATCATTACTTTGTAATCTAGATTATTGACTCTAGTGCAAGTGGGAGACTGAAGGAAATATGCCCTAGAGGCAATAATAAAGTTATTATTTATTTCCTTATATCATGATAAATGTTTATTATTCATGCTAGAATTGTATTAATTGGAAACATAATACATGTGTGAATACATAGACAAACAGAGTGTCACTAGTATGCCTCTACTTGACTAGCTCATTAATCAAAGATGGTTATGTTTCCTAACCATGAACAAAGAGTTGTTATTTGATTAACGAGATCACATCATTAGTTGAATGATCTGATTGACATGACCCATTCCATTAGCATAGCACCCGATCGTTTAGTATGTTGCTATTGCTTTTATCCATGACTTATACATGTTCCTTTAACTATGAGATTATGCAAACTCCCGTTTACCGTAGGAACACTTTGTGTGCTACCAAACGTCACAACGTAACTGGGTGATTATAAAGGTGCTCTACAGGTGTCTCCGAAGGTACATGTTGGGTTGGCGTATTTCGAGATTAGGATTTGTCACTCCGATTGTCGGAGAGGTATCTCTGGGCCCTCTCGGTAATGCACATCACATAAGCCTTGCAAGCATTGCAACTAATGTGTTAGTTGTGAGATGATGTATTACGGAACGAGTAAAGAGACTTGCCGGTAACGAGATTGAACTAGGTATTGGATACCGGCGATCAAATCTCGGGCAAGTAACATACCGATGACAAAGGGAACAACGTATGTTGTTATGCGGTCTGACCGATAAAGATCTTCGTAGAATATGTAGGAGCCAATATGGGCATCCAGGTCCCGCTATTGGTTATTGACCAGAGAGGTGTCTCGGTCATGTCTACATAGTTCTCGAACCCGTAGGGTCCGCACGCTTAAGGTTTCGATGACAGTTATATTATGAGTTTACATGTTTTGATGTACCGAAGGAGTTCGGAGTCCCGGATGAGATCGGGGACATGACGAGGAGTCTCGAAATGGTCGAGACGTAAAGATTCATATATTGGATGATATGGTTAGGCCAAGGGTTCAAGCCCATGAGGCTTTAGGTCGGTGCAAAAGGAGTTTTGCGGAGGCCAGGAGGCCAAACGCCGGAGACCTTGGCGTCTGGCCCTGGGCCAGACGCCGAGGCCCATGGCGTCTGGGCCAGACGCCAAGGATTGTGACGTTTGGTCCTGGAGTCCGAGTGGGACTCTTGCCTTTCGGGCAAAACCGACTTTGAGGAGGCTTTTGCTCCAAGTTTCGACCCCGGGGCTCAACATATAAATAGAGGGGCAGGGCTAGCACCAAAGACACAGCAATTGATCCCTTGGATCTCTTAGCCGTGTGCGGTGCCCCCCTCCACCATATTCCACCTCGATAATATCATAGCGGTGCTTAGGCAAAGCCCTGCGATGGTAGAACATCAAGATCGTCACCACGCCGTCGTGCTGACGGAACTCTCCCTCGACACTCGGCTGGATCGGAGTTCGAGGGACGTCATCGAGCTGAACGTGTGCTAGAACTCGGAGGTGCCGTAGTTTCGGTGCTTGATCGGTCGGGCCGGGAAGACGTACGACTACATCAACCGCGTTGTGCTAACGCTTCCGCTTACGGTCTACAAGGGTATGTAGACAACGCTCTTCCCTCTCGTTGCTATGCATCACCATGATCTTGCGTGTGCGTAGGAAATTTTTTGAAATTACTACGTTCCCCAACAAATACATGGCACCCACGACAAGCCAGCCAACCACACCAACAGGGATTGTTGGGTGTTCAAGCAGGCCGGCAAGTTAAATGCCGAAAACAAGGATAAGGGGCTACATAGCGATAACGAGGAGGAGCCCCGGCCGCCGAACACCGGAGGACAGAAGAGGTTCCCCCCACAAGTGCGGGCGGTGAACATGATATACGCAACCCACATCCCCAAGAGGGAGCGGAAGCGTGCGCTAAGGGACGTATATGCGTTGGAGCCACTCGCCCCAAAGTTCAAGCCATGGTCCTCCTGTCCGATCACCTTCGATCGCAGGGACCACCCCACTAGTATCCGTCATGGCGGTTTTGCTGCACTGGTCCTAGACCCAATCATCGACGGATTTCACCTCACTCGAGTCCTTATGGACGGCGGCAGCAGCCTGAACCTGCTTTATCAGGACACAGTGCGCAAAATGGGTATAGACACCTCAAGGATTAAACCCACAAAAACGACCTTTAAAGGCGTCATACCAGGTGTAGAGGCCCATTGCACAGGCTCAGTCACACTAGAAGTGGTCTTCGGATCCCCGGATAACTTCCGAAGCGAGGAGTTAATCTTTGATATAGCCCCGTTCCGCAGTGGCTATCATGCACTGCTGGGGCGAACCGCATTTGCACGGTTCAATGCGGTACCGCATTATGCATACCTCAAGCTCAAGATGCCAGGACCTCGAGGGGTCATCACAGTCAATGGAAACATAGAGCGCTCTCTCCGCATGGAGGAGCACACTGCAGCCCTCGCAGCAGAAGCACAAAGCAGCCTCTTAAGGCAATCAACCAGTTCGGCGATCAAACACCCGGACACCGTCGAGCGCACCCGGAGTAATCTGCAACAACACTGCCTGGCACGTTCCAAGATCGCATAGCAATGCGGCCCCCACCCCAGTCCCAGCCAAACGGCGAAATCCATGCCACGCATACATAATTACGCATTAAAAATACCATGGGCATAGGTGGGGGGACGACCACGGCACGCCCCAAAACGCAGCTCAACCGCACTAGGGGCTTCCCACTTTGTTATTTTTTCTCTCTTTCAGGACTTTACTCTCTGGAACCCCCGTCGGGCAGCACGATTGCCGGACACACGATAAAACAACCAAGGAGGCAGAAAGCTACATCGCACCATGGAACTCCCAGGTGGTCTCTGATAACGAGTGAAATACCTGCTTTAAAATACCATTCCGCAGCTTGCCCTTGGAGTGGACGTGTCAAATAGTCCTACTTCTTTCTTATTGCACTACTTGTATCATTATGCTTCAATGCACCCTTTTGAATAAACAATACATAGCACTAGTCTATTATCGCATTCTCTATTCCTTTTTATATCTATGTTCATTTATGACATTCAGCACCCGTACACTCTTTTACGGCCAATGCTCCACGGGCTTAAGTACCCCATGATACGGCGTGAGAAGTCTGAACACTTTCGACAGTGCGGCACCCCGAACTTATAGCACTATATGCATCAGCTCCGAATCATGTCTTGGGACAATAGTTGGGTTTGCCCGGCTCCCATGTTTTGGTACCTTACGTTCCGCTATATCAGCTAAGGTAGCACTGGGAGAACTACTGCGATTATGCCCCGGTTCATCTGGGCAAGCACCTCGGTAGAGAAAGCTAAAACTGACTGTCATGATAAGGCGACAGCTGGTCGCTGTTCGAGAAGTCTCGAGTCCCTAAAGACTTATGTCGCTTAGGGCGAGGAGTCGGCTTTGTCAGGCTTAGGCATGTATAGCGCCCCGAATTGGCCTTCCAAATACTAGGGTCTTCGCCAAAATTTAAAATTGTAGACTTCTATGGCTAAGTGAGAATGATAAAGCATTATAGTCCGATTGCCTTGTTCGTTGCGCTGAGCACCTCCCTCAAAGGACCCAACAATGGGAAAAAGAGTGCTCAGATTTATCCCGAACACCCCAGCACTCGTGGCATGGGGGCAGAAGTAGACGACTGGCCATCTCTCAGATTTGATAAATAGCCACACAGAAGGTAATATTTAAAATTCAAACAAGCGTTGCATAGCGCATATGAACAAGTTTTCATAATACAGGATCACACAAGCAAGTTCATTCGAAAATTACATCCTTTGCACACTCGTCCTCCACAAGACGGGCACCCTTCAGAACACCCTCATAATACATTTCAGGGTGGCGATGCTCCTTGCCCTGCGGCAGCCCCTCCTTCACCAGCTTCTCGGCGTCCATCTTGGCCCAGTGCACCTTCGCACAGGCAAATGCCCGGCGTGCACCCTCGATGCAGACGGACCGCTTTATGACTTCCAGCCGTGGGCAGGCATCCACAAGCTTCCTCACCGGGCCGAAGTAGCTATTGGGAAGGGAGTCGCCAGGCCACATCCGGACTAGCAGGCCCCTCATGGCCTGTTCGGCCACCTTGTGCAGCTCGACCAGTTGCTTCAGCTGGTCGCTCACAGGCGTCGGGTGTTCGGTCCCAGTATACTGGGACCAGAACAACTTCTCTATCGAGCTTCCCTCCTCGGCCTGGTAATACTTTGCGATCCGACACGCTGCGGGGCAAATCTGCGAATGCTCCTGGAGAGCTCCGGACTCGGGTAAGTAACAAGTAATTTACTTTCACATGCTTGCTTTGCATAATGAATGCTTTACCCGCCGCTATCTTCTTCATTGCCTCAATTTCCTGGAGGGCCTTTTGGGCTTCATCCTTGGCATGCTTGGTGCTCTCGAGGGCCGTGGCAAGCTCGGACTCTCGCGTCTTTGAGTCAAGCTCCAAAGTCTCGTGCTTCTTCACGAGAGCCTGGAGCTCTTGCTGCACCTCACCAACTCGTGCCTCTTGTTTCTCCCGCTCGGTGCGCTCCATGGCCGCTTTGTTTTCGGCCTCGGACAGCGCTTGCTTCAGGGTCGCCACCTCGGTCGTGGCCCCTGGCACATCCATGATGATCCTATCATTTTGCAACCACATCCTTTTCTATATATATATATATATATATCTAGAAAAGCTTTTACTTACCTTTGTTCTCCTCGAGCTGCCTCTTGGCAAGGCCGAGCTCTTCCTCGGACTGCTCGAGGTTCTGCTTCAGTAAGGCGACCTCTGCAGTCAGTGCGGCAGAGGTCAGCACCGAAGCCTGCATACGCATATAGACATACTTGTATTAGACTCCTGCATATGTTATTTTGATCCTCTATTCGGCTTTTCTTTGTGAACACCAAATAGAGCATCAGGGGCTACTATCTATGCGGTAATATTTTCCTATATTTTAAATACATACCTCAAAGCATCTTAGTAGGCTGGCACAGGCTACAGTCAGTCCGCTCTTGGCAGACTGAACCTTCTTGATCACCGCACTCATAATAGTGCGGTGCTCTTCGTCGATGGAAGTGCCGCGAAGCGCTCCCACCAGGTTGTCCGGTGCCTCTGTATGGACAGAGGTCACCAGCACGGGCGGCTTGCCCCTCTTGGAAGGGGGCCGCCTACCGGAGTCCGGAACCACTGGAGGTTCCAGCGCGGTGCTCGACTGAGGGCCGAACTGGGAGCTCGTGGGAGTCTTGCTCCCTTTATGACCAGGGTCCGGACGGTCACCTTGAGCCGCCTCCAGGACTACCTCCCCTCGGCTTGGTGCCCTTTGAGACAACACCTTGGCGTTGTCCGTAGGACGAGGGGTGGAGGCGGTCAGAAGTGATCCGCTACTCATAGCCGACGGATCCAAAGAACCGTCTGACGAAGATACATCGATACGGGCCCGGGACGGACTACATAACCATATTCGGCGTTAGGAGAAGCTGTGCAATTAAACTATGCCACGAGTTACTCTGGTATCCGAATACTTACGACTTCGCCAGGGGCTTGGCCCTGGGTAACCACTCGTCTTCGCTGTCGGCGGAGGTGGTGGAGCAGTCCGGAAGGAGAGTCATTCCTCTCTTGAACCCTCCGGCCTCCCCGGTTGGGGCGGCCTGATAATCCCCAAGTGCAAGGAATCATCATAGCACTTTCCAAAGGTGGAAGTGATAAATATGGAGTGTCGAGCCCACAAGGAGCTAAAGGTAAGATCAATATTCTCTCAAGCCCTATCTACCACTGATACGACTCTACGTGTACCTAAGTTTGCTTCCAACTAGCAACGAGAAATAAAACTACATTGTGGGTATGAAGAGGATAACTTTGCATGGTATCAGAGAGCTAAACATAAAAGTAGGTGTTGTCATCATAAAGTTAGAATATATTACTTAGTATTATAAATAGCGAGTGTGGAATAATGGTGGATCGGTGTGCGGAATTGTCCTAGGCAATTGTTAACAAACCCGGTAATCACTATTGTAGTTTCATATGAGGGAGAGGCATAAGCTAACATACTTTCTCTACTTGGATCATATGCACTTATGATTGGAACTCTAGCAAGCATCAGCAACTACTAAAGATCATTAAGGTAAAACCCAACCATAGCATTAAAGCATCAAGTCCTCTTTATTCCCATACGCAACAATCCCTCTTACTCGGGTTTGTGTTTCAATCACTCACCAACCCACTATAAGCGAATCATGAACGTATTGCAACACCCTACAGCGGGAATCCCTCACGCTTGCGCGGCACGGAGGGCACCATAGGACAGCACCAAAGTAAAACATACAACTCATACCAATCTAGATCATCAATCAACCCAAAGACAAAAGATATCTACTCAAAACATCATAGGATGGCAACACATCATTGGATCATAATATGTGGCATAAAGCACCATGTTCAAGTAGGGATTACAGCGATGTGCGGGAGAGTGGACCGCGTAAAAGACATGAGGATGGTGATGATGATGGTGATGTTGATGAAGACGATCACCGTGGCGATGATTCCCCTCCCGATGGCACTCCGGCGCCACCGGAAGAGAGGTGGAGAGGTTCTCCCCCTTGTGCTTCCTCCTCCATGGCCTCCACCCTCTGGTCCTTGGCCTTCATGATGATGATGGCCCCTCCGGGATACTCCTCCATGGCCACCGGTGATGATGGCCCCCTCCGGCAGGGTGCCGGAGAGGGCCTAGATTGATTTCTCGTGGCTACAAAGGCTTGCGGCGGGGGAACTTCTGATCGAATCTCTGTTCTGGAAGTTTTAGGGTACGAGAGTATATATGGGTGCAGGGGGTACGTCGGAGGAGCTACGGGGCCCCCACGAGGCAGGGGGCGCGCCCTAAGGGGGGGGCGCCCCCCACCCTCGTGAGCACCTCCCGTATCCCCTGACGTAGAGTCCAAGTCTATCCGGTGGCTTTCCTTCCAAAAATAACTTCTCCAGTTGATTTCGTTCCGTTTTGACTCCATTTGATATTCCTTTCCTTCGAAACACTGAAATAGGCAAAAAACAGCAAATGTGGGTTGGGCCTCCGGTTAATAGGTTAGTCCCAAAAATAATATAAAAGTGGATAATAAAGCCCAATATTGCCCGAAATAGTAGATAATATAGCATGGAGCAATCAAAAATTATAGATACGTTGGAGACGTATCAGGCACCCCCAAGCTTAATTCCTGCTCGTCCTCGAGTAGGTAAATGATAAAAAAGATAATTTTTGATGTGGAATGCTAGTAAGTGCTTAAGTTTGATCAATGATAATTCCAATCACTTTTTCTAGCATCATTACATATCATAACAATAGCTCATCTCATAAAACTTTTCATGATCAAGTAGCAAGCAATTCACAAGTTTAAAGTATGGGTCATAAACTTTCTTGAAAACTAACAAACGATATTCCTAGTCATCAAACAATTGCAATTCTTCCTATTTTCAGGAAGAGTCTATGTTAGAGCTTTGATTTAGCAAACTTCACATACTCAACTATCATGTAGTTTTTCACAATTGCTAACACTCACGCAATACTTGTGGTTATGGAGTTTTAATCAGACACAGAGAAAGATTGGGGCTTATAGCTTCGCCCCACAACCTTTTACCTCAAGGGTAATGTCAACAATAATAACTCATGCTCCCCTACATCCAATTAGATATATATATCATGTTCTTTCCAACATGCCAGGCTTGCCAAAGGATAAAATGAAAAAGGAAAGGTGAAGATCACCATGACTCTTGCATAAGGTAGAAGATAATAATAAAAGATAGGCCCTTCGCAGAGGGAAGCAGAGGTTGCCATGCGCTTTTATGGTTGGATGCGCAAAATCTCAATGTCAAAGAACGTCACTTTATATTGCCCCTTGTGATGTGAACCTTTATTATGCAGTATGTCGCTTTTATTACTTCCACATCACAAGATCATACAAAGCTTATTTCTCCCACACCAATCAATCATACATATTTAGAGCAATTTTTATTGCTTTGTAGCGATGACAACTTACTTGAAGGATCTTACTCAATCCATAGGTAGATATGGTGGACTCTCATGGCAAAACTGGTTCAAGGATTTTGGAAGCACAAGTAGTATCTCTACTTGGTGCTGAGAATTTTGGCTAGCATGAGAGGGAAAGGCAAGCTCAACATGTTAGAGGATCCATGACAACATACTTTATCTCAGATATAAGAAAACATAACTCATTACATTGTCTTCCTTGTCCAACATCAACTCGTTAGCATGTCATATTTTAATGAGTGCTCCCAATCATAAAAGATGTCCAGGATAGTATATTTATATGTGAAATCTCTCTTCCTTCAATATTCTTTCATGAATTGTTCAAGTGACCAATTCTACGTTTGCTAACTTTCAGTAAGTTTACTAGCTATACTTATTATGTGTGAAGTCATTACTCCCCATGTAAGCATATGAAACATATATAAATTCAGGTTTATGACATTCAATTTATTCAACCATTTACTCATAGGATATATATGAAGCACATGAGCAATTGACAAACTACTCCAGAAGATATGAGTGAAGAACACTGAGTAGTCAAATAATTAACTAGCCATGAGAGGATTACTTTTCATTTACTATTTCAGATCCAATGTTTTTATTCAAACAGAAAGTAAGATTGAAAACACGCTCCAAGCAAAACACATATCATGTGATGAATAAAAGTATAGCTCCGAGTAAAGTATACCGATAGTTTTGATGACAAAAGAGGGGATGCCTTCCGGGGCATCCCCAAGCTTAGGCGCTTGAGTCTTCCTTTAATATTACCTTGGGGTGCCTTGGGCATCCCCAAGCTTAGGGTCTTTCCACTCCTTATTCTCCTCATATCGATATCTCACCCAAAACTTGAAAACTTCAGTCACACAAAACTTAACCAAACTTCATGAGATAGGTTAGTATGATAAAGAGCAAACCATTCACTTTGGTACTGTCAAAGACAAGGTTCATATTTGTTCTCACACAATGCCTACTGTACCATATAATTTCTACAATTTATATTGAGAAATATAAGTCATAGAAACTAGAAAACAAGCAAACTATGCAATGAAAACAGAATCTGTCAGAAACAGAACAGTCTGTAATGATCTGAACAATAACCATACTTCTGCTACTCCAAAAATTATGAAATAAATTAGTGGACGTGAGGAATTTGTCTATTATCTTCTGCAAAAAGAATCAACTCAAAAGCACTCTTCTGTAAAAATGACATCTATTCTCGTGAGCGCAAAGTTTCTGTTTTTTACAACAAGATCACATTAACTTTCACCCAAGTCTTCCCAAAGGTCTTACTTGGCACTTTATTGAAACAAAAGCTATAAAACATGATTACTACAGTATCTTAATCATGTTGACACACAAAAACAGAAAGTATAAATATTGGGTTGTCTCCCAACAAGCACTTTTCTTTAATGCCTTTTAGCTAGGCATGATGATTTCAATGATGCTCACATAAAAGATAGGGATTGAAACACAAAGAGAGCATCTTGAAGAATATGACTAGCACATTTAAATCTAACACACTTCCTATGCCTAGGGATTTTGTGAGTACACACTTATGGGAACAAGAATCAACTAGCATAGGAAGGCAAAACAAGTATAACTTCAAAACTTCAAGCACATAGGGAGGAAACTTGATATTAATACAACTCCTACAAAGCATGTATTCCTCCCTCATAATAATTTTCAGAGGCATAATGGATAGCAACTTGTTCTCATAGTCAATTGGGACCTCTTTTGAAATAGTGGAATCATTACTAGCTAAAGTTGACACTCTTCCAAATCCACTTTCATAAATATCACACTAAGATTCAACATCTTCCAAAAAAGTGGGATCACTAATTCGTAAAGTTGGCACTCTTCCAAACACACTTTAAATGATAGTATTATTCATGCTTCCAAAAGATATACGTGAAGTTCATGGAGCATTCTACAACTAACCAATATCTAAGCTCAAAGTATATAAGTGAAGCACATGAAGCATTCTATAAAACCATACTCAAAAGATTTAAGTGAAGCACAAAAAGCAATTCTATAAGATCATACTTAAAAGATATAAGTGAAGCACATGAATTATTCTATAAATCAATGAATGGCTATATCATGCTAGCATGGTTCTTAAAATAAAAAGAAAAACACAAAGGACACAAATCATGTGAACAAAGCAAAAACCGAGGTATACCGACATTTGTTGAAGAAGAAAGATGGGATGCCAACCGGGGCATCCCCAAGATTAGATGGTTGAGTATCCTTTTAAATATTTACTTGGGGTGCCTTGGGCATCCCCAAGCTTGAACTCTTTCCTCTCTTTATTCTTCTCATATTGATAGCTCCTCGACCTTTGGACACTTCATCCACACAAAACTTCAACAAAAACTTGTGAGATCCGTTAGTGTAATAAAGCAAATCACTACCTTTAGGTACTGTAATTAACTCATTCTTTATTTGCATTGGTGTTAAACCTACTGTATTCCAAGTTCTCTATGGTTCATACCTCCCAATACTAGCCATAGATTCATCAAAATAAGCAAACAACACACGTAAAACAGAATCTGTTAAAAACATAACAGTCTGTAGTAATCTGGAAGATTAGCAAACTTTTGTAAATCCTAAATTTATATACTAAATTTGAAAATTTGGAAAATTTGTACAGAAGTAATTTTCAAAAAGAATCAGAACAATTTGACTTTCCAGTTAAAAATGTAAATTCATGCACTACAGCCAAAGTTTCTGTTTTTGTTCTGCACATAGAAAACAAGCAATCTAATCATCCTAAAACCAAGCTTGGCACATTTATTTTTATAATACAATGAATATATACAAGGGTATAATTATCTACAGAGAAACTTCCATGAATAATTCTACATTATTTCCGTGAGCATGAACACAAGTGCTCAAGGTGGACCCTCAGTTCTTCAATGCAAAACCTTCCAATCACTTCTCTTTTTGAAAAACTTTTTAGGCAAGAAAGGCAAGTAATTCCTTTTTTGTATTTTCATTTTTAAGTTTTTTTGTATGTTTCACCCACAACTAAACAGAAACAAAAAGGAAAAGCAAAATCTACTTAGTGAAGAAAGCAAACAAGCACACACAAGAATATCAACCCCACGCTATTGCTCCCCGGCAACGGCGCCAGAAAAGAGCTTGATAATCCCCAAGTGCAAGGAATCATCGTAGCACTTTCCAAAGGTGGAAGTGATAAATATGGAGTGTCGAACCCACAAGGAGCTAAAGGTAAGATCAATATTCTCTCAAGCCCTATCTGCCACTGATACGACTCTACGTGTACCGAAGTTTGCTTCCAACTAGCAACGAGAAATAAAACTACGTTTTGGGTATGAAGAGGATAACTTTGCATGGTATCGGAGAGCTAAACATAAAAGTAGGTGTTGTTATCATAAAGTTAGAATATATTACTTAGTATTATAAATAGTGAGTGTGGAATAATGGTGAATCGGTGTGCGGAATTGTCCTAGGCAATTGTTAACAAAACCGGTAATCACTATTGCAGTTTCATATGAGGGAGAGGCATAAGCTAACATACTTTCTCTACTTGGATCATATGCACTTATGATTGGAACTCTAGCAAGCATCCGCAACTACTAAAGATCATTAAGGTAAAACCCAACCATAGCATTAAAGCATCAAGTCCTCTTTATTCCCATACGCAACAATCCCTCTTACTCGGGTTTGTGTTTCAATCACTCACCAATCCACTATAAGCGAATCATGAACGTATTGAAACACCCTACAGCAGGAATCCCTCACGCTTGCGCGACACGGAGGGCACCATAGGACAGCACCAAAGTAAAACATACAACTCATACCAATCTAGATCATCAATCAACCCAAAGACAAAAGATATCTACTCAAAACATCATAGGATGGCAACACATCTTTGGATCATAATATGTGGCATAAAGCACCATCTTCAAGTAGGGATTACAGCGGTGTGCGGGAGAGTGGACTGCGTAAAAGAGATGAGGATGGTGATGATGATGGTGATGTTGATGAAGACGATCACCGTGGCGATGATTCCCCTCCCGATGGCACTTCGGCGCCACCGGAAGAGAGGAGGAGAGGTTCTCCCCCTTGTGCTTCCTCCTCCATGGCCTCCACCCTCTGGTCCTTGGCCTTCATGATGATGATGGCCCCCTCCGGCAGGGTGCCGGAGAGGGCCTCGATTGATTTCTCGTGGCTACAGAGGCTTGCGGCGGCGGAACTTCTGATCCAATCTCTGTTCTGGAAGTTTTAGGGTATGAGAGTATATATGGGTGCAGGGGGTATGTAGGAGGAGCTTCGGGGGCCCCACGGGGCAGGGGGTGCGCCCTAAGGGGGGGGCGCCCCCCACCCTCGTGAGCACCTCCCGTATCCCCTGACGTAGAGTCCAAGTCTATCCGGTGGCTTTCCTTCCAAAAATAACTTCTCTAGTTAATTTCGTTCCGTTTTGACTCCGTTTGATATTCCTTTCCTTCGAAACACTGAAATAGGCAAAAAAAACAACAAATCTGGGTTGGGCCTCTGGTTAATAGGTTAGTCCCAAAAATAATATAAAAGTGGATAATAAAGCCTAATATTGCCCGAAACAGTAGATAATATAGCATGGAGCAATAAAAAATTATAGATACGTTGGAGACGTATCACGACCTTCCTTTTCTTGTCTTCCCCGGCTGGAGGGGGAGAACCTTTACCTGCCTCCTCCTCGTTTCCATGGGAGGAGTGCGTCTCGGAGTTATCGGACGATGAGTCCGATACCACCTGGCGCCGGGAACTCTTTCGGGTTCCCATGGCCTTCTTCTTGATCTTCTTCTCCGGCACCTCATAAGGAGCCGGAGTCAGCATCTGTCGGTGTTCTAGGAACGGGGGTCCCCAGACTTGCCTGCCTGCGGCCTGCGGCGTGGCTCAAAGGGGGGCCCAGCATGGTCGATCTTCATCAACACAGACCCAAGACCCTCGCGCGGGGCCAAGCCTCGCGGGGCGGACGACACGGAGCTTCCTCATTCGCGGCCTCATCAGGCTAACTCGCGAGGAGGTGGAGAGATCAAGGCGGGGTACCTCACGAGGTGCCCGTGACGCAAGCCATGACGACCAAGGGCGCCAGGCGGGCGCCAGCCCGCGCAGTGTCCTCCTTTCCTCTTTGGTGCAAAGGGAGCAAGCGCAGGCAAGAGCATCAAGCAAAGGCACCCGTTTCGGTGCAACGAGACCAAGACCAGTCCAACGGCCGGAAGGAAGTCATTGTGGAGCCCAAGCCAGCGTCACCACTAGAGCCTTTGGCAGGCGAGGACCAACTTTAGTCAGGATAAGTGTACCAGATGTTCCCCTTCAAAATGGCCAATTGTTGGCGCCCTTCCCGCTCAATATTTGGGAAGAGGCCCAGGGCCTTTGCCTATAAATAATACTAGCCACCCCCAGGGCAGGGGGACACGACGAAGAGAGGCAATCAGAATATACGGAGGCTAGCTAGAAACCTGGTAGTTGAGAATCAGAGAGAGAGAGAGAGAAAGGTGACTGAACTCCTCCTAGCAGTTCATCGCCCCAGCCAAGAACAGACCCTCGCGAGGCTGTTCTTCCTTGTATTTTTCGTCACCATCGGCCCAAGAGGCAATCCACCACACCACACTTGAGTAGGGTATTACACCACATCGGTGGCCCGAACCAGTATAAACCTTGTGTCTCTTGTGTTGTTCTTTCCATTGCTTAGATCTTTGCGAGGCAGAGGGGTGCAGGTAGGTAGAAGGCGTAATCTCCGCGCGCACCCCAGAGTTCGAACCTCAAGGGTCTGCTGGAACCCAAAATCCGACAATTGGCGTGCCAGGTAGGGGTGCACCGGAATTCGTCTTCCATCGCCCCGTTCTCCTCTGAGCATCGCGTCCATGTCTGACGCTAGTCGGGCCCGCGCCGAGCGTCGAGCTGCTCTCGCTTCCCGCGTTGCCCAGACGGCTCCCGTCGGCGGGCGTCCTCGCCGTTCCCCGTCACCCGCCGTTAGCCTCCAGCCCGGTGGGGAACGAGCAGCAAGCGTCGTCTCAGCATCCGTCCGTGCGGCAAGACGGCCGCACAGCTACTCCCTCGCTCACCCCAGCTGGTTCTTCGTCCCGCGCGCTCCATGCACCCATGGAGGCTCGAGCTGCGCTCATCGCGGCAAACGAGCTCCTGCGCTATCGTCCCATCGACGACGTCTACGAAGAATGGCTCGACCGCGTCGCCGAGCTCGTCCGCGCCGCAGGGGGCTCTCCTGCACCGTCTTTTTCGCTGCACCGAACCCCGCCCTGCGCGGGCGACAAACCTCCGGTGGCGCCCCAACCGCCTCCTCATCAAGAAGATGCCCTGGCTCCAAGGCACGTGGCCCCTGGGCAGAACCCGCTCCGTCAGGTGCCAGCGCGGCAAGAGCAGAGCTGCCAAGAAGTCCCTCGCCCGCAAGAAGCTGCCCGGGCGCTCCCTGCTCCAGCACGTCGCGACCATGCTCCTGCTCCCGCACGTCAAGACCCCGCGCTGCTCCCAGCTGCAGCGCATGGGGACCTGCAAGACCAAGCTCTCCGTTACCCAAGGCCTCCCGTGGCCACAGCAGGCTGCCGTGCCTACACCACCGAGCTACGCAGCGTCGTGTGGCCCGCCAAGTTCAAGCCTGGCCTGCCTCCTCGCTACGACGGCACGGCCGACCCTGCGGAGTTCCTCTAGCTCTATGAGCTGGGCATCGAAGCTGCCAACGGAGATGAGAAGGTCATGGCGAACTGGTTTCCCATGGAGCTCAAGGACAGGGCCCGCACCTGGCTCCTGAACCTGGCTCCAGGCACGATCTCCTCATGGACCAGATGCGCACCCGCTTCATCGCCAACTTCCAAGGTACTCGCGACTGGCCACCCGCCGTGAGCGACATGCGCCGCATCAAGCAACAATCCGGAGAGACCCTGCAAAAGTACATCCAGCGCTTCAACAACGCACGCCTCAAGATTCCCAAGGCGTCCGAGGAGGCCATCATCTCAGCCTTCTCCGACGGCGTGCGCGACGTCAAGATGAGGGAGGAGCTGGCGATGCATGAAGACCTGTGCACTTCCTTGGAGCTGTTCAACTTGGCGACCAAGTGCGCCAGGGCAGAGGAAGGGCGTCTCTCCCTCCTCGAGCTGCCTGCCGCAGACCCAGAAGAGAAGAAGCCCAAGGCCAAGGATGTAAAGCGCTAGGGGGCTTTTGTGCTCGCGGCAGAAACAGACACCAAGCGGGGCAGAGATCAGCCCGAATCCTCCAAGGGCAGTCGGTACTGTGTGTACCACGACCTCCACACCCACAACACCAATGAATGCCAAGAGCTCCGAGCCGTGCGAGAAGGAAGGATCGGCCATCGCCCCGACCGCGGTGACCGGGGCTACGGTTGAGGAGGAGGAAGAAACGCAGGACGATGGGAAGACCACGGCCCGCGCCAAGGGTGGCGTGACCGGCCACGCGAGGATCGCTAGCAAGACCCGCCTCACGAGGGAGTCTGGAGGGACCAGCCTCGCGAGGATCGCCCGCAAGGCAACGCAGGCCTCCCTCCGCTGTCGCCGCAGCTAAGGAGAAACGAGGACCGCCATCAGGATGAAGGGGTTGGGGGCTTCCAGGAGCCGCGCGCGATCGCCTGCATCCTGGGCGGAGCTCAAGCCCCAGCCTCTCAGCGCATCTTCAAGCAGTTCTCCCGTGAAGTGAATGCAGTCCTCCCCAAGCTCGAAGCCACGCGCCCACTCAGGTGGTCGGCGTGCGCCATCACGTTCAGCTCAGCGGATCAGCTCAAGTGTGCGGCCACAGCCGGAGTCCTTGCGATGCTTTGTTCCCCAATCATCAGCAACGTGGTGGTCACCAGGACCCTCATCGATGGCGGGGCAGGGCTCAACGTCCTGTCCGTGGAAATATTCAACAATCTCCAAGTGCCCTACAACCATCTTCAGCCAACCAAGCCCTTCTCCGGAGTCACCGACGGCTCCACGGTCCCGATTGGGCAGGTCCACCTCCCTGTCACCTTCGGGGCACACGACAACTACCGCACCGAACTCATCGACTTTGACGTCGCTCACATTCGCCTGCCGTACAACGCCATCCTCGGCTACCCAGCGCTGGCCAAGTTCATGGCCATAACTCACCACGGCTACAACGTCTTCAAGATGCCAGGGAGTGGCGGAGTCATCACGGTGCCCTGTGAGGAGAAGGATGCGGTGTGTTCCCTGGAATGAGCCTTTCAGGCCGCATCGCTGGAGGACCCAGACCGCAGAAGCAGGAGGCTTCCCGAGACCACCCCCAAGAAGAAGAAGACATCGTCCAGCCCGGCCCCTCAGGAGGCAGGCCCCTCAGGGCCCGCGCCTGCCCAGGGGGAGCCTCCTTCCATCGCATAGGAAAGCGCGCCGGGCGCCCTCCTCGGGCAGGGCTCGGGGGCTCTCCCCTGGAGGGCCACCGACCTGGCCAAGGTCACGAGGGAGGCGCTTGGGCACCACATGGAGGCGTGCTTCGAAGCACGTTTCCCTCAAGAAGGAGCAAGGCAAGGAGGGTCAGACCCTCAGGAGTTCGTCAGCAAGGCCATTCAGGAGCTACAGTAGTCAAGGGTCATGAGAGGCAGCCGCCACCTACTAGCTGTGGCTCCCCATCCAGGCGAGGATGGTGGGCTGCGTGTCTGCATCGACGTACTAGGGCTCAATCGAGTCGCCTCTCTAGAGCGCCTCTGGCCCTCGCGAGTGGGGCGCTGCGAAGGTCCACCCCACAGCTACGTTCGCATGCCTTACGGCTTGCCGAACGCGGCTGCCACGTACGAGCGCCTCATGAGGGGCATCACGGAGGCTCAGGAGGCCAGGCGTTCTGCAGCCTTGGCGGAGATGGAGATGGTCCGCGAGGAGCCACCAGCGCCTCCGGAGCCTCCCAAGGCTCCTGGGCCTGGGGGCTCATGAGGATCGGCTTCCGCAGCCCACCGAGTCTGCTACACCAACACTCCTTCGTCCTCAACATCACCAGGTGACATCTTTCAAGTTTCATTTCCAGCTGGGAGCGCCCCCCAGGGCTGCATTATTCCCAGGCCGCGTGGGTCCGTCCCTGCGGCATGTATCCCTTTTATTTCATGTTGTTAGCTTACTCTGTTGGGGGCGCCCCTCGGGCTGCATCATCCCCAAGCCGCTCGGGCCTGACCCGGCGACGTCCACTTTCCCAGCTTCTATTTGAATGAATCCACTCCTTCGCGGCTAACGTGTTTGACCTAGTTGCCCGCTCAACTGACGCCAACTAACGGAGCTGCTCCCAAAACGGCACGACGCTTGCGCATGGGTCCGTCCCTGCAACGCCGACAAACCTGGATGGCTGAGCTCTAGCCGCGGCAGCCCCGCATGGCGCCACCTCGTCAAGCCTTCAGTGCCTCATCGCCCCTCGGAAGCAACCAACGGCTGACTGTCAATTGTCATGGCAACCCCTCGTTCTTTCTATGATGAGTCTGCAGGATCTCCTAAAGGAGCTACGTCAGGCGCGGCCCTTGCGGTGTCTCCTTCACTCTCATCCGCGCGAACCGCTTGCACGTTAAAGGGGGGGTGCCTGAGCATCGCGACTCAGGGCTCCTACTGGCTCTCCAGCCCTCACCCTCTGGCCTTGTCCACGGCATCGCGACCTGGCATACCAGCGACAGCTGAGACTCGCTCGAGGGCCGGGACCCGAGGACGTAGAGAAGAAAGGGGAGCAAAGGCGAGAGGGGACGGACACGCGAGGACCGCGCCGAGCAACCTTGCGCTCGTCGATGCACGGACCCGGCGACACACCAGGGAGCGGTCCCTGACTCTCGAGATAAGTCACCACCCGGAAGCACCAGCTACCGTGGCACCATCCCCGCACCTACTGCAATCCCGTGTTAGCGACGCCGCTCTCCTTTCTCACCGAACGACGGCTGCTTGAGCGCCAAAGGGGACCTCCTGAGCATCGCGACTCAGGGGCTCTTACCGGACCTCGGGTCGCTCACCTCCTGGCCTTGACCACGGCATCGCGACCTGGCATACCAGCGACGGCTGAAGCCGCCTTAGGACTGGGACCTGTCGGCGTAGAGCACCAAGCCCTCGTGAGGTTCGAAAGGGAGAACTGAGCTAAAATGCAATGAGCAACTCGCGCAATTCTACGACAAGGGTTATATCAACAAACATGATCACAGGCACCTTACAAGCCCCCACGGGGCACGTCTTTGATTCCTCGCAGGGAACAGGTCCTGAAAGGACGCTAACTACACGCGCCCCTGCAAAAGATGCCATCATCAACAGTGGGCCGTCAAGCACCGGCGCCAACCCCATCCAGATCAGAGTCGGCGACGGCCTGACGAGCCTGCCCTGCCCTAGGAGCGGCGCCGGCTCGGGGGCTCATAGCTGTCGTCGCTCGTCTTTGGAGTCGCGAAGAGCTCGCCGGAGTCGTTGGATCCTCCGACGCCTCCGCCGCCTAAGGGGCCGCCAAGAGAGCGGTCGGCAGGCCCAGTCCTCGCCGTAGCAGGGTCCCGATCACCTCTCCCGAGGCAGCACTCCAGCCAGCGCCCGTTTGCATCGAAGACCTTGAAGAACATCACCGAGGTACCGTCGTACTCCAGGTGGATCACGAAGGCGCCTCTTGTCCTGCAAACCCGAGCTATTTTGCCCCAGCCTCGACTCATGAAGACCTCGCCCGGGGCAATGACCGCGACCTCTGCCTCGGTCGCGAGGGTGATGCAGCCGGCATGCTGCAACCAAAGCTCCAGGAGCTCTCCCTGCGGGATGATGCAGGCGAAGAAGGGAGGAAGGCGGATCCAAGACTGAGGAGGCATGGCGGCATGAAGCACGAACTCTCGGGAGGAGTCCTCGGTGTGGACCCCAGGGGGGACGACCCACACCTTCATGACCCGTCGGCGCCGACAGCGGCACCGCCCGTGGCGATCGGCATCGACTCCTTCAGCGCCCTCGATGTGGGCGTACAAGGGAAGCGGGAACCCCGGCAGTGGCCGCTCGCACCAGGGCCTCGACACCACCTGATGGGCCTCCTCGTCCCGGCCGCGGAGGGCGAGCCGTTTCTTCGGCGGGAGCGGGTCTGGTTCCTCTCGGGGAGCCTTTCCCTTCTCTGCCGCCGAGAACCGGCGGATCGGAGCCATCGCAGCAAGACGGAGCAAGGACCGGGAAGAAGGAGAAGCAAGAAGAGATGAACTGGAAGGGCGCGCACCGTTCCGTACTTATAGCCGGCGAGGGCCAACCGTCGGCCTCCACGATCGCAGGTAATCATGACCAGTTTTCCATGCAGGGACCTGTCCAATCCGTGCAGATGTCGAGGCGTCGTGGGGAAGTGGATACGCCCACGTCCAATCAAACCGCCACGCGGCGCCCAAGGCCGCAGGCTGTTAGGGCCCGCGGCGCTTCGCCCTTGCCCTTTCGCCTCCCTGCACGGCCAAGTCCGGGCGCGCCTTGGGCCCGGGGGCTACTGTCGGCGTTCTAGGAATGAGGGTCCCCAGACTTGCCTGCCTGCGGCGTGGCTCAAAGAGGGGCCCAGCACGGCCCATCTTCATCAACACAGACCCAAGACCCTCGCGAGGGGCCAAGCCTCGCGGGGTGGACGACACGGAGCTTCCTCGGGCGCGGCCTCATCAGGCTAACTCGCGAGGAGGCGGAGAGATCAAGGCGGGGTACCTCACGAGGTGCCTGTGACGCAAGCCATGACGACCAAGGGCGCCAGCCTGCGCAGTGTCCTCCTTTCCTCTTTGGTGCAAAGGGAGCAAGCGCAGGCGAGAGCATCAAGCAAAGGCACCCATTTCGGTGCAACGAGACCAAGACCAGTCCAACGGCCGGAAGGAAGTCATTGTGGAGCCCAAGCCAGCGTCACCACCAGAGCCTTTGGCAGGCGAGGACCAACTTTAGTCAGGATAAGTGTACCAGATGTTCCCCTTCAAAATGGACAATTGTTGGCGCCCTTCCCGCTCAATATTTGGGAAGAGGACCAGGGCCTTTGCCTATATATAGGAATAGCCACCCCCAGGGCAGGGGGACATGATAAAGAGAGGCAATCAGAATATACGGAGGCTAGCTAGAAACCTGGTAGTTGAGAATCAGAGAGAGAGAGAGAGAGAGAGAGAGAAAGGTGACTGAATTCCTCCTAGCAGTTCATCGCCCCAGCCAAGAACAGACCCTCGCGAGGCTGTTCTTCCTTGTATTGTTCGTCACCATCGGCCCAAGAGGCAATCCACCACACCACACTGGAGTAGGGTATTACACCACATCGGTGGCCCGAACCAGTATAAACCTTGTGTCTCTTGTGCTGTTCTTTCCATAGCTTAGATCTTTGCGAGGCGGAGGGGTGCAGGTAGGTATAAGGTGTAATCTCCGCGCGCACCCCAGAGTTCTAACCTCAAGGGTCTGCCGGAACCCGAAATCCGACAGCATCTCCGTTAGGAGAGCATCTGCAAGGTCTTCGGGCAGAGGGGCCGGGCAGTCAATCTGCCCCGATGTCTCCACCCAGTCCTGTCAAAGGCATGGGACCTCAAATCCCACACATTGTTAAACTATGGAGAATGAATACCCTATAAGTGATAAAAGAGCTTACCACGCCGGCTTGGCGCTGCGCGCCGAGTCCGCGATCATCGGTGAGGGGAGGGGGAACCTCGGCACTCTTAAACAACACCTTCCAGACGTCCTCGTGCATCGTGCCGAAGAGCTCGCTCAGAGTCTGGTGTTGGGCCAGGTCGAACTCCCACAAATTGAACGCCCGTTGTTGACACGGGAGGATTCGGCGGATGAGCATGACCTGGACTATGTTGACAAGCTTGAGCTTCCTGTTTATCATATTTTGGACGCAGGTCTGGAGTCCGGTCAGCTCTACCGGATTGCCCCCGGGCAGGCCCTTCTCTTTCCAGGAGGTGAGCCGCGTGGGGATTCCGGGTCGGAATTCGGGGGCCGCCGTCCATTTGGTGTTGCACGGCTCGGCGATGTAGAACCACCCCGATTGCCACCCCTTTATAGTCTCCGCATAGGAGCCCTCGAGCCATGTGACGTTGGGCATTTTACCCACCATGGCGCCTCCGCACTCCGCCTAATGGCCACCCACCACCTTTGGTTTGACGTTGAAGGTTTTCAGCCATAGGCCGAAGTGGGGCTTGATGCGGAGGAAGGCCTCACACACGACGATAAACGCTGAGATATTGAGGATGAAGTTCGGGGCCAGATCATGAAAATACGGGCCGTAGTAGAACATGAGCCCCCGGACGAATGGGTGGAGGGGAAATCCCTGTCCGCGGAGGAAGTGGGTAAGGAATACTACCCTCTCATGGGACCTGGGGGTGGGGATGAGCTGCCTCTTATCTGGGAGCCGGTGTGCGATATCCTTGGACAGGTATCCGACTCCCCTCAGCTTTTTGACGTCTCCCTCCGTGACGGAGGAGATCATCCACTTGCCTCCCGCTCCGGACATGCTTGGAGAGGTTTGAGGAGAAGGATGTGGACTTGGGCGCTGGAGCTCGAGTGCGCGAGAATGGATGACCAAGGAGGAAGAAGGCGTGGGTAGGAAAAGGTGAACCCTTATCCCTTTATAAGGGCGGATGAAACTATGCGCCCCCCACCAGTCTGGTAAAACTCGCTTATCCCCCAAGCGCCGTAATTGATGGCGCGGTTGGGTTACCCACGTCCGTATTGATGGGAATCCCGTAATAAAGGGAACACGATCTCTGCTTCGACAAGACGTGCCGACGAAACCGCCTCGCGGAACACGCTGAGATCGATATAAAAAACGATTCGAATAAAGACCTGGTTGTGGTGTGATGTCACACTACGAAATACGTCAGCAGATTAGATTTGTGGAAATATTATTCTCTCTACGATTGTATGTGGAACTTGTTTTGCCGAGCCGGACACGTTCCTCGTGTTCAAATTTTTTTATGAAGTATTCGGAGGAGGAACCCGCCTTGCAATGCCGAAGACAAATCTGCGCACCGGACTCATCGTCATTGAAGCCTAGTTCAGGGGCTACTGAGGGAGTCCTGGATTAGGGGGTATCCGGACAGCCGGACTATATCCTTTGGCCGGACTGTTGGACTATGAAGATACAAGATTGAAGACTTCGTCCCATGTCCGGATGGGACTCTCCTTGGCGTGGAAGGCAAGCTTGGCAATACGGATATGTAGATCTCCTTCCTTGTAACCGACTCTGTATAACCCTAGCCCCCTCCGGTGTCTATATAAACCGGAGGGTTTAGTCCGTAGGACCAAGAACAACAATCATACCATTGGCTGCTTCTAGGGTTTAGCCTCTCTGATCTCGTGGTAGATCAACTCTTGTAATACCCATATCATCAAGATCAATCAAGCAGGAGTAGGGATTTACCTCCATCGAGAGGGCCCGAACCTAGGTAAAAACATCATGTCCCCTGTCTCCTATTACCATCCGCCTAGACGCACAGTTCGGGACCCCCTACCCGGGATCCGCCGGTTTTGACACTGATAGTAGACTTGTCGAAAAAGGTTTTTCAAAAAGTTCAAGGTGTTGACTACGATGAGATTTTCTCACTCGTAGCGATGCTTAAGTCCGTCCGAATCATGTTAGCAAGTTGCCACATTTTATGAAATCTGGCAAATGGATGTCAAAACTACAATCTTAATGGATTTCTTAAAGAAGAATTGTATATGATGCAGCCAGAAGGTTTTGTCGATCCTAAAGATGCTAACAAAATGTGCAAGCTCCAGTGATCCATCTATGGAGTGGTGCAAGCATCTCGGAGTTGGAATATACGCTTTGATGAGTTGATCAAAGCATATAGTTTTATACAGACTTGCGGTGAAGCCTGTATTTACAAGAAAGTGAGTGGGAGCACTACAACATTTTTGATAAGTATATGTGAATGACATATTGTTGATCGGAAATAATGTAGAATTTTCTGGAAAGCATAAAGGAGTATTTGAAAGGAGTTTTTTCAAATAAAGACCTCGGTGAAGCTGCTTACATATTGAGCATCAAGATCTATAGAGATAGATCAAGACGTTTGATAAGTTTTTTCAATGAGTACATACCTTGACAAGATTTTGAAGTAGTTAAAAATGGAACAATCAAAGAAAGAGTTCTTACCTGTGTTACAAGGTGTGAAATTGAGTAAGACTCAAAGCCCGACCACGGCAGAAGATAGAAAGAGAAAGAAAGTCATTCCCTATGCCTCGGCCATAGTTTTTATAAAGTATGTCATGCTGTGTACCAGATCTATTGTATACCCTACACTCAGTTTAACAAGGGAGTACAATAGTGATCTAGGAGTAGATCACTAGACAGCGGTCAAAATTATGCTTAGTGGAATAAGGATATGTTTCTCGATTATGGAGGTGACAAAAGGTTCATCGTAAAGGGTTACGTTGATGCAAATTTTGACACTGATCCAGATAACTCTAAGTCTCAATCTGGATACGTATTGAAAGTGGGAGCAATTAGCTAGAGTAGCTCCATGCAGAGCATTGTTGACATAGAAATTTGCAAAATACATACGGGTCTGAATGTGGCAGACCCGTAGACTAAACTTCTCTCACAAGAAAAACATGATCACACCTTGGTACTCTTTGGGTGTTAATCACATAGCGATGAGAACTAGATTATTGACTCTAGTAAACCCTTTGGGTGTTGGTCACATGAAGATGTGAACTATGGGTGTTAATCACTTGGTGATGTGAACTATTGGTGTTAAATCACATGGCGATGTGAACTAGATTATTGACTCTAGTGCAAGTGGGGGACTGAAGGAAATATACCCTAGAGGCAATAATAAAGTTATTATTTATTAGCTTATATCATGATAAATGTATATTATTAATGCTAGAATTGTATTAACCAGAAACATGATACATGTGTGAATACATAGACAAATAGAGTGTCACTAGTATGCCTCTACTTGACTAGCTCGTTGATCAGAGATGGTTATGTTTTCTAGCCATAGACATGAGTTGTCATTTGATTAACGGGATCACATCATTAGGAGAATGATGTGATTGACTTGACCCATTCCGTTAGCTTAGCACTTGATCGTTTAGTATGTTGCTATTGCTTTCTTCATGACTTATACATGTTCCTATGACTATGAGATTATGCAACTCCCGTTTACCGGAGGAACACTTTGTGTGCTACCAAACGTCACAACGTAACTGGGTGAATACAAAGGTACTCTACAGGTGTCTCCGAAGGTACTTGTTGGTTTGGCGTATTCCGAGATTAGGATTTGTCACTCTGATTGTCGGAGAGGTATCTCTGGGCCCTCTCAGTAATGCACATCACTATAAGCCTTGCAAGCAATGTGACTAATGAGTTAGTTGCAGGATGATGCATTGCGGAAGGAGTAAAGAGACTTGCCGGTAACGAGATTGAGCTAGGTATTGAGATACCGACGATCGAATCTCGAGCAAGTAACATACCGATGACAAAGGGAACAACATATGTTGTTATGCGCTTTGACCGATAAAGATCTTCATAGAATATGTAGGGGCCAATATGAGCATCCAGGTTCTGGTATGGGTTATTGACCGGAGACGTGTCTCGCTCATGTATACATAGTTCTCGAACCCGTAGGGTCCGCACGCTTAAAGTTAGATGATGATCGGTATTATGAGTTTTGTGTTTTGATGTACCGAAGGTTGCTCGGAGTCCCGGATGTGATCACGGACATGACGAGGAGTCTCGAACTGGTCGATACGTTAAGACTGATATATTGGAATGTTATATTCGGACACCGGATGAGTTCTGGGGGTTATCAGATAAATACCGGAGAAACCGGGAAGTTACCGGAACCTCCCGGGGGGTTATTGGGCCTCATGGGCCCAAGTGGTGGAAGAGGAGAGGCGGCCAGCAAGGGGCGCGCGACCCCCCTAGCCCAAACCGAATTGGACTAGCCCCCCCTGTTCCTTCTTCTTCTCCTCCCCTTCCTTCCCCTCTCCTACTTGGACTAGGAAAGAGGGGGGAATCCTACTTGGAGTAGGGTTGCCCCCCTTGGGCGCGCCTCCTCCCCTTGGCCGGCCCTCTCCTCCTCCCCCTTTATATACGGAGGAGGGGGGCACCCCATAGACACAACAATTGATCTCTTGATATCTTACCATGTGCGGTGCCCCCCTCCACCATATTCCACCTCGATAATATCATAGCGGTGCTTAGGCGAAGCCTTGCGTCGGTAGCATCATCATCACCATCACCACGCCGTCGTGCTGACGGAACTCTCCCTCAAAGCTCGGCTGGATCGGAGTTCGAGGGACGTCATCGAGCTGAACGTGTGCTGAACTCGGAGGTGCCGTACGCTCGGTACTCGGATCGGTCGGATCGTGAAGACGTACGACTAGATCAACCGCGTTGCGCTAATGCTTCCGCTTTCGGTCTACGAGGGTACGTGGACACACTCTCCCCTCTCGTTGCTATGCATCACCATGATCCTGTGTGTGCGTAGGATTTTTTTTGAAATTACTACGTTCCCCAACAATAGCACCAGCGACCCTGGCACCTCCGAAGCCAGGGATGGCAATGGCAAGCCACGACGCAGCAAGCACAAGCATTGAAGCAATAACGAAGGTACTGAAGACAAAGTGGTCAACGCCAGATTTAGTGGCTCCAAACCCGGTCAACGGAAGAAGCCATTCAAAGGAAATGGAGATGGTCCATCTAGTTTGGACAAGATACTCGATCGGCCTTGCTAGATTTACGGCACCCCCGATAAGCCTGCCAATCATACCAACATGAATTGTTGGGTCTTTAAACGTGCCGGCAAGTTCAACGCCGAACACAAGGGGAAAGGGCCGCCCAGCAAGGACAATGATGAAGAGCCTCGTCCACCGAACACAGCGAGACATAAGAAATCCCCCCCCCCCGAGGTCAAAACTGTGAACATGATCTACGTTACTCATATCCCTAAGCGGGAGCGCAAGTGCGTGTTAAGGGAAGTCTACGCCATAGAGCCGGTCGCCCCAAAATTTAACCCATGGTCAGCTTGTTCGATCACCTTTGATCGCAGAGACCATCCGACCAGTATCCGGCACGGAGGCTCGGCTGCATTGGTCCTCGAGCCAATTATTGACGGATTCCACCTCACGGGAGTCCTTATGGACGGCGACAACAGTCTCAATCTGCTTTATCAGGACACCGTCGCAAAATGGGCATTGATCCATCAAGAATCAAGCCCAAAAACCACCTTTAAAGGGGTAATACCCGGCATAGAGGCCTGTTGCACAGGCTCCATAACGCTGGAAGTCGTCTTCGGCTCACCGGATAATTTCCGGAGCAAAGACCTTATCTTCAACATCGTCTCGTTCCGTAGTGGCTATCACGCACTACTCGGACGAACCGCTTTCGCTCGTTTCAATGCAGCCCCGCACTATGCTTATCTAAAGCTCAAGATGCCTGGACCACGTGGCATCATAACAGTGAATGGAAACCTGGAGCGCTCCCTCCGTACATAGGAGTATACCGCGGTCCTCGCAGCCGAAGTGCAGGGTGGCCACACCACGCCAAACACTATACTGGCAGCCAAACCCCCAGACACTATTAAACGAGTCCGGTCTACCCTGTAGAACGACAGTCTGACTCGTCCAGAGCTAGATTAGCAATTCAGCCTCCGCCAATGCCCCAGCCTAATAGCGGCATAAGTACCGCGCATACATAACTATGCGCTAAAAATACCATGGGCAAGAACGGAGGCATGCCAAACATAAGGTCCCCAGTACAGCTCAACCCTATCCAGACCTCCATATTTTTCCACCTTTTCTTCTTGTTTTTACTTTTCAGGTTCTTTACAACCCACATCAATTCCTGGTGGTAACGAGGGCCCCATTATAGGCCCCTTATGCATATTCAATTGTTGATCCTCTCAAAGGATCATTCACCAAGGCGAAAAGCGGCGCAGACGTGCGGCAGAGTGTCCAAAAGATCTTCAAGATCATCTTTTTAATTCTAGGACCTATATATAGCTTTGACTTGCCATTGGCATGTAAAATAGCCGTGATGCTCATCACATCTTCTGTAAAAATATGTTTGGCGTACCGATCAGACTATAATGGAAACAGTTTGCGCCTAACCCGCTCTAGTATTGGCTTATTTTTTTATTTGTTCTCCCACTTCGCGTCCAAATTGACATATACACCTTGGTACGACTTAAATCACCAGGTGCTCTATTCAAGCCATATGTATATCTTCAACAATAGAAAGTCCGAACACTCTCAGAGTATGCTTTGGTGTCCCGAATACTGCATTATATGCATCGGCTCCGAATCACGTCTTTGGTCAATAGTTGGGTTGCCCGGCTCCTGTGCTTGCTACCTTACGTTATGTTTTCGGCTAAGGTAGTAAAGGGAGAACTACTGCGATTGTGTTTCCGGCTGGCCTGGTTAAGCACCTCAGTAGAGAAAGCCGAAAACTAACTGTCGTGATGCGGCAAGAGCTGGTCAACAATTTGGTGACTTATTAAATATTTAGTGTTTTCTTCCGTATTCCATGAAGGAGTGCCTCTTCCCAGTCACGCGTCTAAGGCATCCAAGTTCGATAGCCGCATACGCACCAGGGGCTATCTTACAACCCCATTGTCAAACTCCTATGGCTAAGTGAGAGTGGTAAAGCCACATAGTCCGATTGCCTCGTTCGCTGCACTAACACCTCCTTTGCGGACCAAGACGTTGGGTTCACATGTGGTCATGTGCCATTCCGAACACCCCCGTAGTATCTACGTGGGGGCTAAAGCCAACGACTGGCAAACTCTCAAGAATACAAACGGCCGCACAGGAGGAATAACACTTTTAAAGACAAACAAACAACATAAATATATTACAAAGCTTTGGTTTATGAAACAACCGAGCAGTTCCGACACATTCACTCGAACAAGATGTCCTTTGAGCACTGGCCCACTATCAAGCGGGCACCTTCCAGGACATCTTCAAAATAGCGCTCTAGCGTACGATGGACCTTGTCTCTAGGCGGACCTTCAACATCCATGCTGGCGGCCTTCATCTTGGCCCAGTGCATCTTGACACGGGCAAAGGCCAGCCGCACACCTTCTATACATGACGACCGCTTGACCGCGTCAATATGGGACAGTGCGTCACCCAGTCGCTGCACTAGGCCAAAATAGCTGCTTGGAACGGGTGTGGTTGGCCACAGCCGGACTATGACATCCCTCATGGCCGATCCGGAAATCCTGTGCAGCTCGGCCCACTGCGCCATCTGGTCATTCAGCAGTGCGGGGCGCTCTCGTGCCATGAACTGGCACCAGAATTGCTTCTCCATCGTGCGGCATCAGCAACACTCTTTGGAAGATCCACAAAGATATCTGGAGCACCCCACAGTTGCGTGAGTAGAACATATGACTAATTGCCGAATTTACTCTATAAAAGAAAGGGCTTATCGGCCGCTATGTGCCCGGCTTGCTTAATCTCCTCGCGCGCCACTCGGGATTCAGCCTGGGCCCCCTCGGCCTCTTTAAGGGCCTCGGTAAGGTCGGTTGCATGGGCTTTACTATTCTCCTCTAGGGACTCATACTTGTCGGCGGCGTCCTTGAGCGCCTTCTCTAATTCGGCCACCTGATCCTCGTACCGGCAGCGGTCAACCTGTTCGGACTTCAGGTCCTCGACCGCTTTATCAGCGGCCGCCTTGTTCACCCTCGCCTGCTCCTTGGCCTGGGCAAGTTCACCCCTAAGGGCCTTAACTGCAGCCGTGCTGCCTGCAATCACACACATAGCAGCACATGAGCTTTAACTCCAGAGGTATGGGCATGAACACAATATTTTAATAACATACCCCGCGCCACATCAAAACCCTTGTTGATATGGACGAGATCCTCATCCGCCAGTCCAAGCTTACGCTTCAGTTCGGATACTTTAGCGGCCTGGGCGGTCACCACTTGCAGTGAAGCCTACATTTCAACACATGAAAGTATATTAGCTCCTGCGAAAATTATTGATCCTCTGTCCGCCCCTCTTTTAACAAAAGGGACGAACAAAGTCTCAGGGGCTACTATCTATGCACAGGCATCTTTTCATATAGAAAGTGGTCAGGAATATTACATTGCATACCTCGAAGCCTGTTAACAGGCTAGCGAAGGCCTCGTTTAGTCTGTTCTTGGCGGATTGAACCTTTTCAACCACCACACCCATTAGGGTGCGATGCTCCTCCACGATGGAAGCACGTTGTAGTGCCTCCATCAGTGTATTCGGTGCCTCGGGATTAGCGGAGGTTGCTCCAGGAGTTGACACTCCCCCCTCCCTCGAGGAGGGTTGCTTATCTGACTCCGGAGCCATTTGGGTTTCTGGAGTAGTGTCCGGCTGGTGGTCGAACTGGTCTAGAGCCCCGCCGTCAGCCCTTGAGGGGATTGTCACCCCCGTGTTTTTGGCAGCCGAAGCGTTACCTTCTGGCGCCGTTTTGGTGGCTTCCCGTACCACCTTGTGCCCTGGAGAGGCCCTTTGGGACAACACCTTGGTGTCGTCCCTGGCAATGGACGGGGAGGCTCGCGAAGGTGACTCGCTCTCCATCATCCTCGGATCCAAAGAGTTCCCCTCTGATGATTGTTGAGGAAGATCGCGGGCCGGCCTTCACCATTCAAAACGTTAAGTACCATACTCATCAAAAACGGATTTATGTACGACATCTTCGAATACTAACGATTCGGCAAGGGGCTTCGGCCGGGGGCGCCACTTGGGGATGGCATCGGCGTCTGAATCCGAGCCATCTGGGAGGGATATTTTCCCATTTTGGGCGTCTCCACCTCTGGATCTTCGGAGGCTGCCCTCTTCTTCTTCTTCCCCTTCGGGGAAAGGTGGCTATCGGCTTCCTCCTCCTCTTCGTTTTCATCCTCTTTGGAGGAGTGGGTTTTGGTCTCTCCGGACATTGTGTCCGAAGTACCTTTGCAACGGAGGCCATCTTTGGCTTCCTTGTTCTTCTTCCAGACCTTTTTCTTCAATGCTTGATAGGGCACCAGGACCAGCATCCTCATTAAAAGAGGATCGGCTGGGCTTTCGGGCAATGGAGCAGGACATCTGATCCGCTCCACCTTCTTCGTCCAGCCCTATTTCACAGGATTGAAGTCTCAGTCCACCCCCTCTTTTGATTAATGGACCATGTTATGTTCGGAAAAGTAGTACTTACTGGGGAGGCGGGATGATTGCAGTCGAGGTCGATGTCTTCGGACGTCCCCGACCATGACTTCTGAGTCTTGAAGAGTAGCTTCCAGATCGCTTTATGCGTCGTGCCGAAGAATTGCATCCGTATCCGTGGCCCTTCCGGATTGAGCTCCCACATGTGGAGAGGCCGGCGTTGGCAGGGAAGGGACCGGTGGATGAGCATCACCTGGATCACATCTGTGAGGCTGGTGTTCTTCTCAATGATGTTTTTATGTGTTTCTTCAGCATCAACACCTCATCGGATGATCCCCAATCCAGACCCTTGTTGGTCCAGGACGCAAGCCGCAGCGGGGGTCCGGATCTAAATGCAAGGGTGGCCGCCCACTTGGTGCCGCAGGGCTCAGTGATGTAAAACCACTCCTGCTGCCATATTTTGACGGTATCAACAAAGGCCCCTTTGGGCCAGATAACTTTGGGAAGCTTGCTTATCATGGCACCACCGCAATCCACGTGTTGCCCGTCGACCATGTTCGGCTTCACGTTGAAAATCTTGAGCCACATTCCTAAGTGTGGGGGAAGCGGGCCTCACACACGATGATAAAAGCCGAGATGTGGAGGAAGTAATTTGGGGCAAAATCATGAAAATCCATCCCGTAATAGAACATGAGACCTCGAACACAGGGGTGTAGGGGAAACCCTAGTCCACGGAGAAAGTGAGGAAGGAATACCACCCTTTCGCCGGGTTCTGGAGAGGGGATAACTTGCTCCTTGGCAATGAGTCTATGTCTGATCTCCGCTCTCAAATACCCCGCTTCCCGAAGCTCCTTGATGTACTTCTCCATCACGGAGGAGGCCATCCACTTGCCTTGCGAGCTGGATCCGGACATGGCTGGAGTCGTTGGTGGTGAGTGGAAAGCTTCAAACTTGGGCGTTGAAGCTCAAGGGTGCATGGGCTGAGGAAGAAGAAGGCGTGGGGTGAAAAGATGGATCCTTATCTCCTTATAAGGGCGGTGAATATCAAGCGTCCCACCCACGAGCCTTAAAACTCGCTTATTCCCATGGGGTCGTGCAAACGGCACGGTTGGATTACCCAAACTTGTATTGATGAGAATCCTCCAATAAGGGGACACGATTTCTACTTTGACAAGACATGTCAATGAAGGCCGCACCTCGAAACACGAAGCGGGAGGAAAAAAATGATTCAAAATAATAATAAGGCCAGAACATAACGTCTCGCCAGAAAAGCTGTCAGTAGACATGACTTGTTCGCTTAAGTATTTTTCCCTTGTGGTTCAGGGTTGTAGCTGTAACACGGAGCCGGATATAGTTATTTTGATCAACTGCGTTGAAGTACTTGTAGGAGGAACCCTCCTTGCAATGCCGAAGATAATCTGTGCGCCGACACATCATCATTGAAGCCTGGTTCAGGGGCTACTGAGGGAGTCCTGGATTAGGGGGTCCCCGGGCGTCCGTGCTATCTGACGTGGGCCGGACTGATGGGTTGTGAAGATACAAGATAGAAGACCTTCTACCGTGTCCGGATGGGACTCTCCTTTACGTGGATGGCAAGTTTGGCGTTTGGATATTGTCATGGTGGGCGCACGGCAGATGCCAAGGGATGGCAAAAGATAGGAGGAGGCTCGAGGGCACTAGTGGGATCCAGAGGTGAGGTCGGCATGACATACCCAGGTTCGGGGCTCTCCGGAGAGATAACACCCCTAGTCCTGCCAAGTGTGGTTTATACGTAATAGTACAGAGTTGCTCCTAGAGCTGTATGGAGGAAGAAGGAGGTCAGGCCAAGGCTCAGGCTTCTCCCTCTCCTCGGGTGTTGCCTGCTGGGTGTGTGGTATTTCATGTGTGAATGAGTGAGTCGCCCGTATGCATGAGGGCTCCTGGGGGGTTTTATAGGTCAACCCCCAGGGGTACAATGGTGATGTTACAAGGCCGTAGCGCCAGGTCATCAGTGTCCAGGGAACTCGGCGCTGGGACCCGCCGGGTACCAGGCCTCCCCGGGTAATCCGGGTGCGGGCCCCATGCGCCTAGGGGTACTGTGCATCGTCTTGTCGACAGTTAGGGCGTGGCCGAGTCGAGTCGATCCACAGTGGTGCTCCGTCAGGTCACCGCTTGCGGCCGTCATGGGTGACGTCTGGGGCACTGTTGCCACGCCAGCCCTGGTCAGCGGGCAGGTGGGGGCACTGTTGCCTCGTCCGACTAACCAGAGGCATGGGCGGGGCACTATGGCTTCGGTCATCAGCTGGTGGAGACTCGTCCCATCGTACGGCCGGGATGGGACGGGCGCTGACCCTTGGCTGGGTTTGGAGAGCACGCCAGGGGCAGTGCTGGCTTGCTAGAGAAGTCTTGAGCTTGGTTGTTGGGGCCGAGTCGAGGAGTCCACCTGAGTTGCAGATCATGCCGGGTCGCGAGGCCTGGCCGGGTCGAGCGACCCGGCCAAGGGCGAGCCGGATCGAGGGGCAGTGCTGGCCCTGTTGTTTTTGAAAAGGATCCAGGTTCTGTTGCCTGCCTGGGGTTCATCCCCCCGACAGATATGAAGATACCTTTCTCTGTAAACCGACTCTGTACAACCCTAGGCCCCTCCGGTGTCTATATAAACCGGAGGGTTTAGTCCGTAGAGGCGAACACAATCATACAGGCCAGACATCTAGGGTTTAGTCATTACGATCTCGAGGTAAATCGACTCTTGTAACCCCTATATTCATCATAGTCAATCAAGCAGGAAGTAGGGTATTACCTCCGTTAAGAGGGCCCAAACCTGGGTAAACATCGTGTCCCCTGCCTCCTGTTACCTTCGATCCTCAGACGCACAGTTCGGGACCCCCTACCCGAGATCGGCCGGTTTTGACACCGACAAGGACAAGTAGGAATTAAGCTTGGGATGTTGATACGTCTCCAACGTATCTATAATTTTTTTATTGTTCCATGTTGTTATATTATCATTCTTGGATGTTTTATAATCATTTTATATAATTTTTTGGTACTAACCTATTGACATAGTGCCAAGTGCCAGTTGCTGTTTTTTTGCATGTTTTTTACATTGCAGGATATCAATACCAAATGGAGTCCAAACACAACGAAACTTCTTATGGACTTTTTTGGACCAGAAGACATCCAGTGGACCGGAGAAGCGCCTGGGGTGTGCTCCGAGGGGAGCACAACCCACCAGGGTGCGCCTGGAGGCCCAGACGCGCCCTGGTGGGTTGTGCCCACCTCAGGTGCTCCCCGGACCGCCTCTTTACTCTATAAATACCCCAATATTCCAGAAACCCTAGGGAAGTCGACGAAAATCAATTCCAGCCGCCGTAGAGTCCAGAACCACCAGATCCAATCTAGACACCATCAGAGAGGGGTTCATCATGTTCATTGGTGCCTCTCTGATGATGCGTGAGTAGTCTTTTGTAGACCTAGGGGTCCGTAGTTAGTAGCTAGATGGCTTCCTCACTCTCTCGTTTGATTCTCAATACAATGGTCTCTTGGAGATCCATATGATGTAACTCTTTTTGCGGTGTGTTTGTTGGGATCGGATGAACTTTGAGTTTATGATTAGATCTATCTTTTTATCCATGAAAGTAACTTGAGTCTTCTTTGATCTCTTATATGCATGATTGCTTATAGCCTCGTATTTCTTCTCCGATATTTGGGTTTTGTTTGGCCAACTTGATCTATTTATCTTGAAATGGGAAGAGGTGCTTTGTAATGGGTTCGATCTTATGGTGCTTGATCCGAGTGACAAAAGGGGAACCGACACGTATGTATCGTTGCTATTAAGGATAACAAGATGCGGTCTATTTCTACATAAATAGATCTTGTCTACATCATGTCATCGTTCTTATAGCATTACTCCATTTCTCCATGAACTTAATACACCAGATGCATGTTGGATAGCGGTCGATGTGTGGAGTAATGGTAGTAGATGCAGGTAGGAGTCAGTCTACTAATCTTGGACATGATGCCTATACAATGATCATTGCCTAGATATTGTCATGATTTTTGAAGTTCTATCAATTGCCCAACAGTAATTTGTTTACCCACCGTTTGCTATTTTTCTCGAGAGAAGCCACTAGTGAAATCTACAACCCCCGGGTCTCTTTATTATATTTGCCTTTGCAATCTATTTATTCGCCTTTATTTTCAGATCTATTAAACCAAAAATACAAAAATAACTTTTTGCACTTTATTTTATTTGACGTTCGATCTATCAAATTATTACAACTTTCTCATGTCCGTTTGCCAATTTCTGGCGCCGTTACCCGAAAGGGATTGACAACCCCTTTAACACGTCGGGCTGCAAGTATTTGTTATTTGTGTGCAGGTGGCGTTCACGTAGTGTTGTGTGGTTCTCCTACTAGTTCGATAACCTTGGTCTCACGACTGAGGGAAATACCTACCGTTGCTGTGCTGCATCATCCCTTCCTCTTTGGGGAAATACCGACATAGTTCTAGAAGACATCAGACATCCTCTTAAAAAATGTTTGCGTTAGGCCACCTTGCACAAACGTTTACCACATAAAAAGTGTGTGTGATGGACAACCTTTCCCACACAGTTTCTTCTATGCACCATGTGTGATGCATTCAATAATGCAAACGATAAAATTGTTAATATCATGTGCAATGGCAACGCTATCACAAACGATTTAATGGGGAAAATTGTGTGTGATGTACCTGCGAACGGAAACATTTTCCTTGGAGCGATTGTGTGGGATGTATATACGAACGGAAAAGTACTTCTTGGATTAACTATGTGGGATGTACATACTAACGGAAACGTATTCCTTGGATTGACTGTGTGGAATGTACATACGAACGGAAATGTTTAGCGGGGACTGCTACCTCTTGAGCACTGCGTTGGTTTTCCTTGAAGAGGAAAGGATGATGCAGCAAAGTAGCGTAAGTATTTCCCTCAGTTTTGGAGAAACAAGGTATCAATCCAGTAGGAGGCTACGCGCGAGTCCCTCGTACCTACACAAAACAAATAACTCCTCGCAACCAACGCGATAAGGGGTTGCCAATCCCTTCACGGTCACTTACGAGAGTGAGATCTGATAGATATGATAGGATAATATTTTTGGTACTTTTGTGATAAAGATGCAAAGTAAAATAAAAGCAAAATAAAAAGCAAATGAAATAACTAAGTGTTGGAAGATTAATATAATGAAGATAGACCCGGGGGCATAGGTTTCACTAGTGGCTTCTCTCAAGAGCATAAGTATTTTACAGTGGGTGAACAAATTACTGTTGAGCAATTGACAGAATTGAGCATAGTTATGAGAATGTCTAGGTATGATCATGTATATAGGCATCACGTCCGAGACAAGTAGACCGACTCCTGCCTGCATCTACTACTATTACTCCACTCATCGACCGCTATCCAGCATGCATCTAGAGTATTAAGTTCATGAAAACAGAGTAACGCCTTAAGCAAGATGACATGATGTAGACGGATAAATTCATGCAATATGATAAAAAACCCATCTTGTTATCCTCGATGGCAACAATACAATACGTGCCTTGCTGCCCCTACTGTCACTGGGAAAGGACACCGCAAGATAGAACCCAAAGCTAAGCACTTCTCCCATTGCAAGAAAGATCAATCTAGTAGGCCAAACCAAACTGATAATTCGAAGAGACTTGCAAAGATAACCAATCATACATAAAAGAATTCAAAGAAGATACAAATATTGTTCATAGATAATCTTGATCATAAACCCACAATTTATCGGTCTCAACAAACACACCGCAAAAAGAAGATTACATCGAATAGATCTCCACGAGAGAGGGGGAGAACATTGTATTGAGATCCAAAAAGAGAGAAGAAGCCATCTAGCTAATAACTATGGACCCGAAGGCCTGAGGTAAACTACTCACACTTCATTGGAGAGGCTATGGTGATGATGTAGAAGCCCTTCGTGATGGATGCCCCCTCCGGCGGAGCTCCGGAACAGGCCCCAAGATGGGATCTCGTGGGTACAGAAGGTTGCGGCGGTGGAATTAGGGTTTTGGCTCCTGTTCTGATCGTTTGGGGGTACGTAGGTATATATAGGAGGAAGGAGTACGTCGGTGGAGCAACAGGGGGTCCACGAGGGTGGAGGGCGTGCCATGGGGGGGTGGGAGCGCCCCCCTGAATCGTGGCTTCCTCTTTGATTTCTTGATGTAGGGTCCAAGTCTCCTGGATCTTGTTCGTTCCAAAAATCATGTTCCCAAAGGTTTCATTCTATTTGGACTCTGTTTGATATTCCTTTTCTGCGAAACTCTGAAATAGGCAAAAAGCAGCAATTCTGGTATGGGCGTCCGGTTAATAGGTTAGTCCCAAAAATAATATAAAAGTGGATAATAAAGCTCAATAATGTCCAAAACAGTAGATAATATAGCATGGAGCAATCAAAAATTATAGATACGTTGGAAACGTACCAGGCATCCCCAAGCTTAATTCCTGCTCGTCCTCGAGTAGGTAAATGATAAAAACAGAATTTTTGATGCGGAGTGCTACTTGGCATAATTTCAATGTAATTCTTCTTAATTGTGGTATGAATATTCAGATCCGAAAGATTCAAGATAAAAGTTCATATTGACATAAAATTAATAATACGTCAAGCACACTAACTAAGAAATTATATCTTCTCAAAATAACATGGCCAAAGAAAGTTCATCCCTACAAATTCATATAGTTTAGTCATGCTCCATTTTCGTCACACAAGAATGCTCTCATCATGCACAACCCCGATGACAAGCCAAGCAATTGTTTCATACTTTAGTAATCTCAAATCTATAAACTTTCACGCAATATATGAGCGCGAGCCATGGACATAGCACTATGGGTGGAATAGAATATGATGATGGGGGTTATGTGGAGAAGACAAAAAAGGAGAAAGTCTCACATCAACGCGGCTAATAAATGGGCTATGGAGATGTCCATCCATTGATGTTAATGCAAGGAGTAGGGATTGCCAAGTAACGGATACACTAGACCTATAAATGTATGAAAACTCAACAAAAGAAACTAAGTGGGTGTGCATCCAACTTGCTTGCTCAAGAAGACCTAGGGCACTTGAGGAGGCCCATTGTTGGAATATAGAAGCCATGTTCTATAATGAAAAATTCCCACTAGTATATGAAAGTGACAAAACAAGAGACTCTCTATCATGAAGATTATGGTGCTACTTTAAAGCACAAGTGTGGCAATGGATAGTAGCATTGTACCTTCTCTCTTTTCTCTCTCTTTTCTTTGGGGCCTTCTCTTTTTTTATGGCCTTTCTATCTCTCTCTTTTTTTATTCCTCACTTGGGACAATGCTCTAGAAAATGATGATCATCACACTTCTATTTATTTACAACTCAATGATTACAACTTGATACTAGAACAAAACATGACTCTATATGAATGCCTCCGGAGGTGTACCGGGATATGCAATGAACCAAGAGTGACATGTATGAAAGAATTATGAAAGGTGGCTTTGCCACAAATACTATGTCAACTACATGATCATGCTAAGCAATATGACAATGATGAATGTGTCATGATAAACAGAATGGTGGAAAGTTGCATGGCAATATATCTCGGAATGGCTATGGAAGTGCCATAATAGGTAGGTATGGTGGCTGTTTTGAGCAAGATATAAGGAGGTTTATGTGTGAAAGAGCGTATCATATCACGGGGTTTGGACGCACCGTTGAAGTTTGCGCCAACTCTCAATGTGAGAAAGGGCAATGCACGGTACCGAAGAGGCTAGCAATGATGGAAGGGTGAGAGTGCGTATAATCCATGGACTCAACATTAGTCATAAAGAACTCACATACTTACTGCAAAAATCTACAAGTCATCAAAAACCAAGCACTACGCGCATGCTCCTAGGGGGATAGATTGGTACGAAAAGACCATCGCTCGTCCCCGACCGCCACTCATAAGGAGGACAATCGAAGAACACCTCATGTTTCAAATTTGTTACATAACGTTTACGTGCATGCTACGGGACTTGCAAACTTCAACACAAGCATTTCTCAAATTCACAACTACTCAATAAAATGTTCTAACGACTTTGACCATTGTTTGGAAAGTCCGTTCTAACGACCCTAAATTCATAACAAGTTGATACGAACTCAGAAAAATGCGGGTTGTTCAGAAAACATCACCTACATTTGCATGTAATTTTTATTCATGAAAAAATATTGTTTATACCTTTTTATTTTTAATAATGTTAATAACATTAATTACCTTAGGTAGTTTAAAGGGTGCTTTTGTCCTGAATGCAAATGATATGCACATAAAGGTAATGTTTATCTGAACATTTTGATATCTTATTTGCATTCTTCTGAGTTCATATGAATTAGTTCTGAATTTTCAAAGTTTTGGTCAAACAGTCAAAGGGCATTCGAGGGACCTCGATGGAAAAAGTAAGGGCAAAACTGAGAAAGCTCGAAAAGTAAGGGCAAAACCCGTGGGTGGGAACCAACTAGGGGTAAAAATGCAATTGATATATTCCAAAAATAAGCTCCGTGAAGTTTCAGGACTTTTGGAGTTGTGCAGAATAGGTCTCTAATATTTGCTCCTTTTCCAGTCCAGAGTCTAGCTGCCGGCATTCTCCATCTTCATGTCAACCTTGTAAAATAAGAGAGAATAGGCATAAGTATTGTGATATAATGTGTAATAAAAACCCATAATGCAATAAATATCAACATAAAAGCATTATGCAAAATGGACGTATCAACTCCCCCAAGCTTAGACCTCGCTTGTCCTCAAGCGAAAGCCGATATCGATAAATATGTCCACATGTTTAGAGATAGAGGTGTCGATAAAAATAAAATACGGACATGAGGCCATCATGATCATCTTTAGAACAACAACATATATTGTCATATAATTTCTTATGCTAAAGTAACAATTCATTCACAATGTAAAGTATGAATCAGAAACGTCATTGAAAACTAACAAACTATGATCTCAATCATTAGATTAATTGCAATTTATCATAACATCGGAAAGAGTCAATTGAAGAGCTTTTCAGCAATTCCACATACTCAACTATCACATAATCTTTCACAATTGCTAACACTCGCGCGATACTTACGGGTTCAAAGTTTCAAGCGGACACAGAGAAAGATAGGGGCTTATAGTTTCGCCTCCCAATCTTTTACCTCAAGGGTAATATCAACAATAATACTTTATGAAAACCTACATCCGAGGGGATATATATATTCGGATCTCTCCAACACATAGAGCTTGCCAAAGGAAAAGTATAAAAAGGAAAGGTGATGATCACCATGACTCTTGTGAAGGAAATATGCCCTAGAGGCAATAATAAAGTTATTATTTATTTCCTTATATCATGATAAATGTTTATTATTCATGCTAGAATTGTATTAACTGGAAACATAATACATGTGTGAATACATAGACAAACAGAGTGTCACTAGTATGCCTCTACTTGACTAGCTCATTAATCAAAGATGGTTATGTTTCCTAGCCATGAACAAAGAGTTGTTATTTGATTAACGAGATCACATCATTAGTTGAATGATCTGATTGACATGACCCATTCCATTAGCATAGCACCCGATCGTTTAGTATGTTGCTATTGCTTTTATCCATGACTTATACATGTTCCTTTAACTATGAGATTATGCAACTCCCGTTTACCGTAGGAACACTTTGTGTGCTACCAAACGTCACAACGTAACTGGGTGATTATAAAGGTGCTCTACAGGTGTCTCCGAAGGTACATATTGGGTTGGCGTATTTCAAGATTAGGATTTGTCACTCCGATTGTCGGAGAGGTATCTCAGGGCCTTCTCGGTAATGCACATCACACAAAGCCTTGCAAGCATTGCAACCAATGAGTTAGTTGCGAGATGATGTATTACGGAACGAGTAAAGAGACTTGCCGGTAACGAGATTGAACTAGGTATTGGATACCGACGATCGAATCTCGGGCAAGTAACATACCGATGACAAAGGGAACAACGTATGTTGTTATGCGGTCTGACCGATAAAGATCTTCGTAGAATATGTAGGAGCCAATATGGGCATCCAGGTCCCGCTATTGGTTATTGACCGGAGACATGTCTCGGTCATGTCTACATTGTTCTCGAACCGTAGGGTCCGCACGCTTAACGTTACGATGACAGTTATTATGAGTTTATGCATTTTGATGTACCGAAGGAGTTCGGAGTCCCGGATGTGATCACGGACATGACGATGAGTCTCGAAATGGTCGAGACGTAAAGAATGATATATTGGAAGCCTATGTTTGGACATCGGATGCACTCCAGGTGAAATCAGGATTTTACCGGAATACCGGGAGGGTTACCGGAACCCCCCCGGGAGCATAATGGGCCAACATGGGCCTTGGAGGAGAGGTGAGAGGGCTGCCCTCATGGGCTGCGCGCCTCCCCCCTTCCCCTAGTCCTATTAGGACTAGGAGAGGTGGGCGCCCCCTCTCTCTCTCTCTCTCCCCCTTGGAGAATCCTAGTCCAACTAGGATTGGGGGGGGGGGGAATCCTACTCCCAGAGGGAGTAGGACTCTCCTGGCGCGCCAGGCTTGGCCGGCCAGCCCCTCCCCCTTGGCTCCTTTATATACAGTGGCAGGGGGCACCCCAGAGACACACAATTGATCATTGAGATCTTTCCTTAGCCGTGTGCGGTGCCCCCTTCCACCAAATTCCACCTCGATCATATCGTTGCAGTGCTTAGGCGAAGCCCTGCGCCGGTAACACATCAAGATCGTCACCACGCCGTCGTGCTGACGGAACTCTTCCCCGACGTTTTGCTGGATCAGAGCCCGGGGATCGTCATCGAGCTGAACGTGTGCCAAGAACTCGGAGGTGCCGGAGTAACGGTGCTGTGATCGGTTGGATCGCGAGGAGAACGTACGACTACTTCCTCTACGTTGTGTCAACGCTTCCGCTTCGGTCTACGAGGGTACGTAGACAACAATCTCCCCTCTCGTTGCTATGCATCACCATGATCTTGCGTGTGCGTAGGAAATTTTTTGAAATTACTACGTTCCCCAACATCTTGTATAAGGGTAGAAGATAAAAGTAAAAGATAGGCCCTTCGCAGAGGGAAGCAGAGGTTGTCATGAGCTTTTATGGTTGGATGTATAAAATCTTAATGCAATAGAACGTCACTTTATATTGCCACTTGTGATAAGGACCTTTATTATGCAGTCCATCGCTTTTATTTCTTCCATATCACAAGTTCGTATAAAGCTTATTTTCTTCACACTAATAGATCATACATATTTGAAGAGCAATTTTATTGCTTGCACCGATGTCAACTTACTTTAAGGATCTTACTCAATCCATAGGTAGGTATGGTGGACTCTCATGGAAAAACTAGGTTTAGGGATGTTTGGAAGCATAGGTAGTATCTCTACTTGGTGCAAAGAATTTGGCTAGCATGAGAGGGAAAGGCAAGCTCAACATGTTGGATGATCCAAAATAATATAACTTCTATTCGGATATAAGAAAACATAACTCATTATGTTGTCTTCCTTGTCCAACATCAATCTTTTAGCATGTCATATTTTAATGAGTGCTCACAATTACAAAAGATGTCCAAGATAGTATATTTATATGTGAGGCGTCTCTTTCTTTATTACATACTATAAATTGCAACAATGACCAAAACTATGTTTCTCAACTCTCAACAACTTTTATTCATCATACTCTTTATATGTGAAGTCATTACTTTCCATAAGATCAATATATGAGCTTTTTATTTATTTTTATTCTTTATTTTATTTAATTCCCTCAAGATCATAGCAAGAAAGCAAAGCCCTTAACTCAAAACTACCCTTTATTATATATATATATATATATATATATATATATATATATATATATATATATATATATATATATATCAAGGACTCGATTACATAGAGGGAACATAAGGCAAAATTCAAAGCTAGATCATACTAAAACTTTATTCTACTAGATCAAGATATAACCAAAAGGATCGAACAAAGAAAAATGGTAAAGATAAAGATGTGATGGTGATACGATACCGGGGCACTCCCCCAAGCTTGGCAGTTGCCAAGGGGAGTGCCCATACCCATGTATTTAGATCTCTTTCTTCGGAGGTGGTGATGATGGAATTATTGATGAAGTAGGCTTGTCACCCATCTTCCAAGGCATCGGCCCACCATCATAGAAAGACGAACGAGTCTCTGGGATCCTCAAATCTGCAGCCAAACTCATCCTCTTATATTTGTATTCATACTCACAGTTTTGGTTTTGTAGGTCATAGATCTCGGCTTGGAGGTGCTCGATTTTCTCGTGAAGCTTGAAGATGGTCTCCCCAATGTTCTTGGCATCTAGCTTGTGATTGTTGGTGAACACCGCAATGATCATGTGATTTGCGTTAAGTCCATGCTCCACTATCCCTTGACACTTGAAAACTTGTTGCTCCATTGCTTCGAGTCTTGTCTCCATGCTTCCGGTCTTCTTCGGCCTCTCAACATCGCGGATGTGCAGCACCCCCTCATGCATCGCAATGATTTGAGGGTGTTGCAACACCTCCGCGAGGTAAGGGTTGATGACCTTCTCAAAAAACTTGTCCTTGGGGGAGCTTGGAGACGTCATGGTGATCTAGATCTGTCAAAAAACAGCTCGAAACAAACACAGGAGATATTTGCATGGTACGGTTGTCAAAACCTTCGGGAGATTATATAATGAATTTTTACCGACCATAAGAAGTATTCTACAAGAAAACAGAGTCCAGAGGGAACATGAGGTGACCACAAGGTTGGTGGGCGTGACCTCTACCCTTGTGGTGGCCTCGTGTCTCTTTCGGACAACTTACAATTTTCCTAATTTTTAAATATTCCAAAATAGAGAAAATTTATCATTGGAATTGTTTTGGAGTCGGTTCACTTACCGTACCACATACCTATTCCTTTTCGAAGTCTGAAATGTTCTGGAAAGTGTCCCTTATGTAATCCTCCCGGGTTACGGTATCAATTATATTGGTCTCCACATTTATGGGAGTACCTGAGATATAATGTTTGAGTCTTTGAGCGTTTACCACCTTCGGATTTTTTCCTTCAGCATTATTAATTTTTCTAGCACCGGAACGATTGACCTCCTCGATGATGTAAGGGCCTTCCCATTTAGAAAGAAATTTTCCTGCAAAAAATCTTAAACGAGAGTTGTATAGCAAAACAATATCACCTACATTAAACTCACGCTTTTGTATCCTTTTATCATGCCATCTTTTAAACTTTTCTTTAAACAACTTGGCATTCTCATAGGCTTGGGTTCTCCATTCATCAAGTGAGCTAATGTCAAATAACCTCTTCTCACCGGCAAGTTTGAAATCATAATTGAGCTCTTTAATAGCCCAATATGCTTTATGTTCTAGCTCATGAGGTAAGTGACATGCTTTTCCATAAACCATTTTTATACGGAGACATACCCATAGGATTCTTATAAGAGAGTTCTATAAGCCCACAAACCATCATCAAGTTTCTTAGACCAATTCTTTCTAGATCTATTAATAGTCTTTTGCAAAATTAATTTAATCTCTATATTGCTCAATTCTACTTGACCACTAGACTAAGGATGATATGGAGATGCAATTCTATGATTAACATCATATTTAGCAAGCATTTTACGAAAAGAACCATGGATAAAATGTGAACCACCATGAGTCATTAAATATATAGGGACTCCAAACCTCGGAAATAACTTCTTTAAGCATCTTCATATATAGAAGTGTTATGATCAGCACTACTAGTTGGAATAGCTTCCACCCGCTTAGTAACGTAATCAACAACAACTAAAATATGTGTACACCCATTAGAGGAAGGAAAATGTCCCATATAATCGAAGCCCCAAACATCAAATGGTTCAATAACCAGTGAATAGTTCATAGGCATTTCCTGACATCTACTAATATTACCAATTCTTTGACATTGATCACAAGACAAGACAAACTTACGAGCATCTTTAAAGAGAGTGGGCCAATAGAAATCGGATTGCAATACCATATGTGCACTTCTATCTCCAGCATGGTGTCCTCCGTAAGACTCGGAGACACTTGCGTATGATATGTTCATGTTCATGCTCAGGTACACAACGTCTAATAACACCATCTACTCCTTCTTTATAAAGGTGTGGGTCATCCCAAAATTAATTTATTAAATCATAGAAAAACCTTTTGTTTTGCTGGTATGTGAAACTAGGTGGTATAAATTTAGCAACAATGTAATTGGCATAATCAGCATACGATGGAGCAGTACGAGAAGCATTTATGACAACTAATTGTTCATCAGGAAATCTATCATCAATAGGTAGTGGGTCATCAAGAACGTTCTCTAACCTAGAAAAGTTGTCTGCAACGGGGTTCTCAGCTCCCTTCCTATCAATAATATGCAAATCAAATTCTTGTAGCAAGAGAATCCATCTAATAAGTCTATGTTTGGCATCTTTCTTTTCCATAAGATATTTAACAACAGCATGGTCAGTGTGAACATTTACTTTGGAATCAACACTATAAGGTCTGAACTTATCACATGCAAATACAACTGCTAAAAATTCTTTTCAGTAGTAGCGTAATTTCTCTGGGGCACTGTCTAGAGTTTTACCAGCATATTGAATAACATTTAATTTCTTATCAACTCTTTGTCCTAGAACAACACCAACAGCATAATCACTAGCATCACACATAATTTCAAAGGGTAAACTCCAATCAAGTGGCTGAACAGTAGGTGCAGTAATCAGGGCTTTCTTAAGTATTTCAAATGCTTCTACACAATCATCATCAAAAACAAAAGGAACATATTTTTCTAAGAGATTAGTGAGAGGCCTATAAACTTTAGAGAAGTCCTTAATAAACCTCCTATAGAAACCAGCATGACCAAGGAAACTTCTTATACCTTTGATATCTTTAGGACACGACATCTTTTCAATAGCAACTACTTTAGCTTTATCGACTTCAATACCTCTTTCAGAAATTTTATGCCCCAAGACAATACCTTCATTAACCATAAAGTGGCACTTCTCCCAATTCAATACAAGATTAGTTTCTTCACATCTCTGCAAAACTTGATCAAGGTTGCTTAAGCAATCATCAAAAGAAGTTCCATAAACGGAGAAATCATCCATGAAAACCTCAACAATCTTTTCACAAAAATCAGAGAATATAGCAGTCATACATCTTTGAAAGGTAGCAGGTGCAATACATAAACCAAAAGGCATACATCTATAAGCAAAGGTACCGAAAGGGCAAGTAAAAGTGGTTTTCTCTTGATCATCTTTTGACATAGGTATTTGAGAGAAACTAGAATAACCATCTAGAAAGCAAAAATGTGTATGTTTGGATAATCTTTCTAGCATTTGATCTATAAAAGGTAGAGGGTAATGATATTTTCTAGTAGCTTTATTTAATTTGTGGAAATCAATTACCATTCTATAACCTGTAACAATTCTTTGAGGAACCAATTCATTCTTATCATTAGGAACAACAGCAATACCTCCCTTCTTAGGGACACAATGAACAGGGCTTACCCATTGACTATCAATAATAGGATAAATTATACCTGCCTCTAGAAGCTTTAGTATTTCATTTCTTACCACTTCTTTTATCTTAGGATTTAATCGTCGTTGATGATCAACAACTGGTATAGCATCTTTCTCCAATTTAATTTTGCGCTGACATAAAGTGGGACTAATGCCCTTAAGATCATCCGGAGTATATCCAATAGCGGCACGATGCTTCTTCAGAGTTTTCAATAATTTCTTTTCTTCATTCTCTGAAAGGTTAGCACTAATAATAACAGGATATATCTTCTTTTCATCAAGATGAGAATATTTCAGAGTATCAGGTAATTGTTTAAGCTCAAACACGGGATCACCCTTAGGTGGAGGAGGATCTCCATGGATTTCAATAGGAAAATTGTGTTTCAAAATAGGTCCCTGATTAAAGAATACATCATCTATTTCCCTTGTTTCATTCATAAACATATTATTTTCATGATCTAGCAAATATTGTTCTAAAGGATCAGCAGTAGGCACGAAAATAGAAGGAAGACAAATAATTTTATCCTTACTAGGCAATTCTTTATCATGGGGTTGTCTACGAAATTTAGAGAAATTAAAATCATGAGACATATCCCTTAAACCAACAGTAACAATATCTTTCTCGCAGTCTATCTTAGCATTAACAGTATTCAAGAAGGGTCTACCAAATATAATGGGACAAAAATTATCTTGTGGGAAACCAAGAATAAGAAAATCAGTAGGATATTTAATTTTCCCACACAAGACTTCAACATCTCTAACAATCCCAATTGGTGATATAGTATCTCTATTAGCAAGCCTAATAATAACATCAATATCTTCTATCTCAGCAAGTGCAATATCATTCATAATTTCTTTATATAATGTGTAAGGAATTGCACTCACACTAGCACCCACATCACATAAGCCATGATAACAATGATTTTCTATTTTAACAGAAACAACAGGCATGCCAACAACAGGTCTATGTTTACCTTTCATATCGGGTTTAGCAATTCTAGCATCTTCATCACAGAAATAAATGACATGCCCATCAATATTATCAACCAAGAGATCTTTAACCATAGCAATACTAGGTTCAACTTTAATTTGTTCAGAAGGTTTGGGTGCCCTAATATTGCTTTTGTTAACCACAGTTGAAGCTTTATCATGATCCTTTATTCTAACAGGGAAAGGTGGTTTCTCAATATAAGCAGTCGGAACAATAGGATCAACATTATAAGTAATAGTTTCTTCTTCAACTTTAATAGGTTCAACTACTTTAACTTCAATGGGAGGATGATATTTAAACCACTTCTCCTTAGGGAGATCAACATGAGTAGAAAAAGATTCACAAAAATAAGCTACTATCTTAGAGTCAAGTCCATATTTAGTGCTAAAATCACGAAAAGCATCAGTATCCATAAAAGATTTAACACAATCTAACTTAAGGTTTATACCTGACTCCTTACCTTCGTCGAGGTCCCAATATTCAGAGTTGCATTTAATTGTTTCCAATAAGACCCATTTGAATTCAGTATCCTTCTTCATATAGGAACCAGTACAAGAAGTATCGAGCATGGATCAATCATTATGAGAAAGGCGAGCATAAAAGTTTTGAATAATAATTTCTCTTGAGAGCTCATGATTGGGGCATGAATATAACATTGACTTAAGCCTCCCCCAAGCTTGAGTGATACTTTATCCTTCACGAGGCCAAAAATTATATATATAATTCCGATCACGATGAACTAGATGCAGAGGATAAAACTTCTGATGAAATTCAAATTTCAATCGGTTGTAGTTCCATGATCCAATATCATCCAATAGCCTATACCATGTCAATGCATTTCCCTTCAAAGATAAAGGGAATACTTTCTTCTTGACAACATCCTCAGGCATACCTCCAAGCTTAAATAATCCACAAACTTCACTCACATAGATTAGGTGCATATCGGGATGTAATGTTCCATCTCCTGCATAAGGATTAGCTAGCAGTTTCTCTATCGTACCCGAAGGAATTTCATAATAAATATTTTCAATAGGTGTAGTATGTTGAGGAGTAGATAATTGTGGTTCCGGTCGAGGTGAAGATACCCCGAACAAACCCCTCAAAGGATTATTTTCCATAGTAACAAGTGACAGCAAATTTCAGCACAATATATAAATGTTTCCTTACCAAATTCCACTTACCAAAGGCGCTTCACTCCCCGGCAACGGTGCCAGAAAAGAGTCTTGATGACCTACAAGTATAGGGGATATATCTTAGTCCTTTCGGTAAGTAAGAGTGTCGAACCCAACGAGGAGCAGAAGGAAATGACAAGCGGTTTTCAGCAAGGTATTCTCTGCAAGCACTGAAATTATCGGTAATAGATAGTTTTGTGATAAGATAAATCGTAACGTGTAACGAGTAATAAAAGTAAACAAGGTGAAGCAAGATGGCCCAATCCTTTTTGTAGCAAAGGACAAGCCTGGACAAACTCTTGTATAAAGCAAAGCGCTCCCGAGGACACATGGGAATTGTTGTCACGTTAGTTTTCATCATGCTCATATGATTCGCGTTCGTTACTTTGATAATTTGATATGTGGGTGGACCGGTGCTTGGGTGCTGCCCTTCCTTGGACAAGCCTCCAACTTATGATTAACCCCTCTCGCAAGCATCCGCAACTACGAAAGAAGTATTAAGGTAAACCAAACCATAGCATGAAACATATGGATCCAAATCAGCCCCTTACGAAGCAACGCATAAACTAGGGTTTAAGCTTCTGTCACTCTAGAAACCCATCATCTACTTATTACTTCCCAATGCCTTCCCCTGGGCCCAAATAATGGTGAAGTGTCATGTAGTCGATGTTCACATAACACCACTAGAGGAGAGACAGCATACATCTCATCAAAATATCGAACGAATACCAAATTCACATGATTACTTATAATAAGACTTCTCCCATGTCCTCCGGAACAAACGTAAATACTCACAAAGCATATTCATAATCATAATAAGATGAGTATTAATTATCATTAAGGATCTGAAAATGTAATCTTCCACCGGATAAACCAACTAGCATCAACTACAAGGAGTAATCAACACTACTAGCAACCCACAGGTACCAATCTGAGGTTTTGGGACCAAGATCGAATACAAAGAGATGAACTAGGGTTTGAGAGGAGATGGTGCTAGTGAAGATGTTGATGGAGATTGATCCCCTCACGATGAGAGGATCAATGGTGATGATGATGGCGATGATTTCCCTCTCCCGGAGGGATGTTTCCCCGGCAGAACAGCTCCGTCGAAGCCCTAGATTGGTTTGCCCAGGTTCCGCCTCGATACGGCGGCGCTTTGTCCCGAAAGCTTCTTCTTGATTTTTTCAAAGTTAAAAGACACCATATAGCCAAAGATGGGCACCGGAGGCCTGCCAGGGGGCCCACAAGGTCGGGGGGCGCCCCCTGGGGGTAGGGCGCGCCCTCCACCCTAGCTTGTGGCTGGTAGGTGGCCCCCTTTGGTTCTTTCTTCGCCCAAGTTTTTTTATATATTCCAAAAATAAGCTCTGTGAAGTTTTAGGACTTTTGGAGTTGTGAAGAATAGGTCTCTAATATTTACTCCTTTTCCAGTCCAGAATTCCAGCTGCCGGCATTCTCCCTCTTCATGTAAACCTTGTAAAATAGGAGAGAATAGGCATAAGTATTGTGATATAATGTATAATAACATCCCATAATGCAATAAATATCAATATAAAAGCATGATGCAAAATGGACGTACCACTTGCCAGGGCCCGAGTTGCGGTGTGATGGCCGCCCATGCCGAAGTGAATTTCTGAAAGGAGCTTTTGACCTTCCTCCTCGGATATACATCGTTGGAGTACGCCCGTGACACTTTTTTTATAGCGTTCGCCTTCATGGACCTGATAAGATTTGGATTTTCGGATGATCTTTCGTGCATCAGTTTGGTCCTCGGGTAGCTCTTTGTGGAGTAAGTACGCAAGGATGGGTCCGTTCCATGGCGCAATTACTACCATGATCTCATGAGCCGAGGACGTCTCTTCTATGGCTGAGCCCCTGATAACCCACAAGTATAGGGGATCACAACAGTTTTTGAGGGTAGAGTATTCAACCCAAATTTATTGATTCGACACAAGGGGAGCCAAAGAATATTCTCAAGTATTAGCAGTTGAGTTGTCAATTCAACCACACCTAGATAACTTAATATCTGCAGCAAAGTATTTAGTAGCAAAGTAGTATGGAAGTACCGGTAACAATGGCAAAAGTAACAGTAGCAGTTTTGTAGTAATTGTAGCAGTGGCAACGGTAAAGTAACTAAGCAAAGAACAGTATGTGAAAAGCTCGTAGGCATTGGATCAATGATCGATAATTATGTCGGATGTGATTCCTCATTCAATAGTTATAACATAGGGTGACACAGAACTAGCTCCAGTTAATCAATGTAATGTAGGCATGTATTCCGAATTAGTCATACTTGCTTATGGAAAAGAACTTCCATGACATCTTTTGTCCTACCCTCCCGTGGGAGCGGGGTCCTATTGGAAACGAAAGGATATTAAGGCCTCCTTTTAATAGAGTACCAAACCAAAGCATTAACACTAAGTGAATACATGAACTCCTCAAACTATGGTCATCACCGGTAAGTATCCTGATTATTGTCACTTTGGGGTTAACGGATCATAACACATAATAGGTGACTATTGACTTGCAAGATAGGATCAAGAACTCATATATATTCATGAAAACATAATAGGTTCCACTGTTTGGGATATCGCTTATCGTTATCGTCTCGGTCGGCTGGAGATAAGAGATTAATTGGGAAATCAGACGATTAATCGATTTTATCGGTGGACTATTAATCGGTCAGTTCTTTTTACAAGTCATGGGTTTCAAGCACTGATAAGATAAAAATAGATACAATCTTCAGTAAAATAGCATGCCTTTAAATATGACAATACTAAAAACACTACATCAATATATAATAATAACACATGCCCTTTTTTGCATGTTCCAGAATTCAAATAGGGCAGCAATTCATACTACAGTAGTGCATATGATAGTAAGTAGGACAACACTAAAGCAGCACATGTACTGTTTTTGCTTTTCCTTCTTGATCATCCTCATTTTCATTGGCCTCTATGGTCACCAAAGATCTTACTTCTTCCTCTTGTTTTTGGTTTTCCTTCTTCCTCATCTTTGGTGCCTCATGTGCAGCCTTACATCGAGCTTTCTGATCTGGTGTGGCTTGCAAACAACTTGTTACTGTCCCTTTAATTCCAGCTATGTGTTGCTTCATCCTAGTCACCCCTCCTGACATCTCTTTTCCACAAAGAATGCACTTGACTCTTTGCAGATCATCTGGATCAATCAGCACAGCCAATTCCCAAGCCATGTCATCTGAGTTTCTCTTACATTTGGAACTTGCAACCTCTGAAGTACAATAATACATGAAGTCCTCAAACCACGGTCATCATCGGTAAGTATCCTGATTATTGTCACTTCGGGGTTAACGGATCATAACATATAATAGGTGACTATTGACTTACAAGATAGGATCAAGAACTCACATATATTCATGAAAACATAATAGGTTCAGATCTGAAATCATGGCACTCGGGCCCTAGTGACAAGCATTAAGCATACAAAAGTCATAGCAACATCAATCTCAGAACATAATGGATACTAGGGATCAAACCCTAACAAAACTAACTCGATTACATGATAAATCTCATCCAACCCATCACCGTCCAGCAAGCCTACGATGGAATTACTCACGCACGGCGGTGAGCATCATGAAATTGGTGATGGAGGAAGGTTGATGATGATGAAGGCGACGGATTCCCCTCTTCGGAGCCCCAAACGGACTCCAGATCAGCCCTCCCGAGAGAGATTAGGGCTTGGCGGCGGCTCCGTATCGTAAAACGCGATGAGTCCTTCTTTCTAAATTTTTTCTCTCCGAACATGAATATATAGAGTTGGAGTTGAGGTCGGTGGAGCCTCAGAGGGGCCACGAGGCAAGGGGCCGCGCCCAGGGGGTAGGTGCGCCCCCCACCCTTGTGGACAGGGTGTGGGCCCCCTGGTATTGATTCTTTTGCCAGTATTTTTTATATATTCCAGAAATATTCTCAATGAAGTTTCAGGTCATTCCGAGAACTTTTATTTCTGCACAAAAATAACAGCATGGCAATTCTGCTGAAAACAACATCAGTCCGGGTTAGTTCCATTCAAATCATGCAAGTTAGAGTCCAAAACAAGGGCTAAAGTGTTTGGAAAAGTAGATACGATGGAGACGTATTGTCGGGGGATATCGGCCTCCACGAGCACCTATGGGGACGGAGCCCCTTGTCGGTTCGGCGGGGGGCGGAGGTTGCACAAAGAGCAGATCGAGGCGACACACACACACACAACAATTTTACCCAGCTTCGGGCCGCATGGATGCGTAAAACCCTACTGCTGCTTGTCTGGTTGATTCGAGTTCTTGCTTTGGAGCGCAAGAAGCTACAGTAAGTTGGAGCTGGACGTAGACGAGGGTCTACTGGGTGTCCTCCTTCCGGTCTCCTCTGGGTTCGATCCCCTTTGTTCCCCCCCCTACGTGCGCATGGGCCTCCTTTTATATGCTAAGGGGTTTTCCACAGGTAGCGACGCAGGTGGGGGTAAAAATGGCAAGGAACTATGTGAACAGTGGCCGCACAGTGCTATCGCACCTAACTCTGACGGCGGGGGACAAAGGCATTAAATGCCCGTCTGGATCGCCTGAACAGTGCCGAGGCGGACCGTTAGGGGTGCCTCCGCTTGCCACGGGGGCGACTCCGCCAACGTCGCATGCCACGCGCGCGCCCCAGGTTGCGCGGCGCCTTGCCACGTGCCTCTGGGGAAGCCCCAGAGTGGCGCGTGGGCAGGTGAGCTGGAGCGCATGCCTGAGGTGGTGGTCTGCCGCGGCAAGTGGCTTGCTGCGGTGGTTGTCCTGCCGCACCCGAGAGCTTGCCGCTCGTCAGGCCTTGCCGGGGCGCGTGGCGCGCCGTGGCGGGCTTCTCTTGGAGTGCCTTGGTTTGGCCGTCCCGGCGCGCTCCTCCCGCCGGGGCCTTGGTGCTTCGGCTTAGTCGTCCCGGCAAGCTCCTCTTGCCGGGGCCTTGTTGCCTTGGCCCGGCAAGCTCCTCTTGCCGGACCTCGCCCTCTTGGCCCGGCAAGCTCCTCTTGCCGGGGCTTGGTCTTCTCGGCTCGATCACTTGGCCTTCGTCCGGCCCAGAAAGGGCCGTGGAGACTCTTGTCGCTCCCCTGGCAAGCCTTGCCGCGGGACACTACTACTGCCCGTGCACAAGTTCGGGGTACTAAGGTACCCCTACTTTAGTACACCGACACGTATCAACTCCCCCAAGCTTAAACCTTTGCTTGTCCTCAAGCAATTCAGTTGACAAACTGAAAGTGATAAAGAAAAACTTTTACAAACTCTGTTTGCTCTTGTTGTTGTAAATATGTAAAGCCAGCATTCAAGTTTTCAACAAATATTATGAACTAACCATATTCACAATAACACTTAGGTCTCATATTTACTCATATCAATGGCATAATCAACTAGCGAGCAATAATAATAAATCTCGGATGACAACACTTTCTCAAAACAATCATAATATGATATAACATGATGGTATCTCGCTAGCCCTTTCTAAGACTGCAAAACATAAATGCAGAGCACCTCTGAAGATCAAGGACTGACTAAACATTGTAATTCATGGTAAAAGAGATCCAGCCATAGTCATGCTCAATGTAAACTAATAGTAATGGATGCAAATGACAGCAGTGCTCTCCAACTGGTGCTTTTAATAAGATGATGATGACTCAACATAAAATTAAATAGATAGGCCCTTCGCAGAGGGAAGCAGGGATTTGTAGAGGTGCCAGAGCTCGGTTTTTGAAATAGAGATAAATAATATTTTAAGTGGCATACTTTCATTGTCATCATAACAACCGAGAGATCTCGATATCTTCCATGCTACACACATTATAGGCGGTTCCCAAGCAGAATGGTAAAGTTTATACTCCCCCACCAACAACAAGCATCAATCCATGGCTTGCCCGAAACAACGAGTGCCTCCAACTAACAACGGTCCTGGGGGAGTTTTGTTTGCAATTATTTTGATTTGAGTATGGGACTGGGCAGCCCGGTGACCAGCCATTTTCTCGTGAGTGAGGAGCGGAGTCCACTCCTCTTGAGAATAACCCGCCTAGCATGGAAAATACAGACAACCCTAGTTGATACATGAGCTATTCGAGCATACAAGACAGAATTTCATTTGAAGGTTTAGAGTTTGGCACATACACATTTACTTGGAATGGCTGGTAGATACCGCATATAGGAAGGTATGGTGGACTCATGTGGAATAACTTTGGGGTTTATGGAAGTGGATGCATAAGCAGTATTCCCGCTTAGTACAAATGAAGGCTAGAAAAAGACTGGGAAGCGACCTACTAGAGAGCGACAACAGTCATGAACATGCATTAAAATTAATAAACATTGAGTGCAAGCATGAGTAGGATATAATCCACCATGAACATAAATATCGTGGAGGCTATGTTGATTTTGTTTCAAGTACATGTGTGAACATGTGCCAAGTCAAGCCACTTGAATCATTCAAAGTAGGATACCACCCTATCATACCACATCACAACCATTTTAATAGCATGTTGGCATGCAAGGTAAAGCATTATAAACTCCTAGCTAATTAAGCATGGCATAAGCAACTATAATCTCTAATTGTCATTGCAAACATGTTTCATTCATAATAGGCTGAATTAGGAACGATGAACTAATCATATTTACAAAAACAAGAGAGGTCGAGTTCATATCGGCTTCTCTCATCTCAATCAGTCCATCATACATCATCATTATTGCCTTTCACTTGCACGACTGAACGGTGTGGATAATAATAATAATAGTGCACGTGCATTGGACTAAGCTGAAATCTGCAAGCATTTTAATACAAGGGAGAAGACAAAGTAATATGGGCTCTTGGTTAAATCAACAATAATGTATATAAGAGCCACTTCAACATTTTCATTATGGTCTTCTCCTCTCGACCCCCAAAGAAAAGGAAAGAAATAAAACTATTTACATGGGAAAGCTCCCAACAAGTAAAAGAAGAACAAGAAATCTTTTTGTGTTTTCTTTTTATTATTACTACTACAAGAATGGAAAGTAAACTAACTAAAAGCTACAACTATTATTTTTTCTTAAGGTTTTTCGAACACACAAGAAGAAAGCAAGAAAAGAAAACAAACTAGCATGGATAGTACAATGAAAAAAAGTATGAGCACCAACAACTGGCATGAGTATGTGAACATGAATGTAATTTTGGTGAGAAATACGTACTCCCCCAAGCTTAGGATTTTGGCCTAAGTTGTTCTATGCCCATGGATGGCCTGGCGGATATCCAAAGTTGTAACTGGGGTCGTACTAAGATGCAGCAGCTACTGCCTCACGAGCTGTAGCTCAGAAGCGAGATGCCTCCGTCCTCCTCTTATACTCGTTCGCCTCCTCCCTGGTTATAACATATCTCTCTTTTTCCTGGAAGTCAAAGAAAGCAAGAGCAAGGAGAGCAACATGGATAGTGCGCGTCTGTCAAAGATTAGTCGGTATTGGCGGAACTGTTCATTCCTCTAAACAAACTGATGACAAACCATAGCATTATAATCTGAATAAGCAGGAGGCAATTCCATATCATTTTCATGTATGTGTATCTCAAGATAATTAGCTACACGGGTTGCATAAATTCCACCAAACAAATTTCCAATAATACTGTTATGATGCAACCTTCGTGGAACAATAGCCCCCAAGTTGTATTGTTTATCTCCTAATATAGCACTCTTGAGAACACTAAGATTGGGAACACACATGTGACATGCTTCATCCTTACCCTTAATGCATCTACCAATAAAGAGAGCAAAATAATGTATGGCAGGAAAGTGATGCTCTCTATGGTAGCTTGCGTGATTTCTCTAGATTCCCCCACGGTGATACTAGCAAGAAAATCTTTAAACTCAGATTTGCGAGGTTCACTAGCACTACCCCATTGTGGGAGTTTACAAGCAGTATTAAAATCTTCTAAGTCCATGGTATAAGATTTATCATAGAGATCAAATAGGACAGTGTGAGAATTACGCGAGGATGTAAATTTAAACCTTCTCACAAAGGGATCGGTAAGGTGGTAATATTGGGGGCACTTATCTAACATGAAGCCCTCGAGTTCAGCGTTACACACATATGCGCCAAATTCCTCCTTAATTCCTGCTTGGACCATGAAATTTTCTGACGGCCATTCACAAGGCCGCACTTGAGCTTCTTTTGGTAGTTCATAGTCCGGCTCACATATTGCGGGCCTGGGTCCTTGCTTCCTTGGGGAATCACCTTGGTACATTTTCCTAAACATATTTCTTCCTCTGAAAAATTTCTGAAATTTTCAGTGACTCAAAATAAAAGTGAACCAAACTCAATCAATATTGATAGCAACTACTCCCACAAGTGCCTAGGGACTATATCATGCATTAGAACTACTTGGGACCAAATAAATTTGACATGCAAGCTCAAGAATAGGGTCACCTAAGCAGCAAAAATTTGCAATAAATAAAGCACTAGAACAAAAACTAATTGGACCATTGGAGGAGTCACATACCGAATAACAATCCCCCAAAGCAGTTTTGTGAGTGGAGTTTTGAGCAAGGATATCAAAAATCGCACCAAACAAGCTAGAACACGAGTTTGAGTTGTGTGGTGATTTTTTCTGGAGGAAGACGAAGTGTGTGGGTGCAGGAATAAGTGGAGGGGGCCACGTGGGTCCCACGATGTAGGGGGCGCGCCTGGACCCTCGTGGCCAGGTGGTGACTCCCCCTGATGTGTTCTTAGTGCCAGATATTCTTAAATATTCTACAAAAAAACAAATTTCAATTTCGGGACATTTGGAGAACTTTTATTTTCAGGGTATTTTTTATTGCAAGGATAATTCAGAAAACAGACAAAAAATACTATGTTTGTTTTATTTAATCTAAATAACAGAATGTAAAAGGAGGGTACAGAAGGTTGTGCTTTCTAACTTCATCCATCTCATGCTTATCAAAAGTAATCCACTAACAAGGTTAATCAAGTCTTGTTAACAAACTCATTCCGAATCGCATGAAACCGGAGAATTTCCGAATAGCACTAGGTTACCTCAACGGGGATATGCACGTCCCCAACAATAAGAATATATATTTCTTCTTGACAGTAGGAAGAGGAAATTCAAAACCTCCAATAGTAATCGTTGGAATTTTTCCAATAGAATTGGTACTGTGGACTTGAGGTTGTTTCCTCAGAAAGTGTACCATATGCTCATTACCATTAACATGAAAAGTGACATTGCCTTTGTTGCAATCAATAACAACTCCTATAATATTCAAAAAGGGTCTACCAAGGATAATCAACATACCATCGTCCTCGGGAATATCAAGAATAACAAAGTCCGTTAAGATAGTAACGTTTGCAACCACAACAGGCACATCCTCACAAATACCGACAAGTATAGCGGTTGATTTATCGGCCATTTGCAAAGATATTTCAGTAGGTGTCAACTTATTCAAATCAATTCTACGATATAAAGAGAGAGGCATAACACTAACACCGGCTCCAAAACCACATAAAGCAGTTCTAACATAGTTTCTTTTAATAGAGCATGGTATAGTTGGTACCCCTGGATCTCCTAGTTTCTTAGGTATTCCACCTTTAAAAGTATAATTAGCAAGCATGGTGGAAATTCCAGCTTCCGATATGTTTCTTGTATTTGTAACAATATCCTTCATATACTTAGCATAAGGATTCATTTTAAGCACATCAGTCCAACGCATACGCAAAAAGATAGGTCTAATCATTTTAGCAAAGCTCTCAAAATCCTCATCATCCTTTTTCTTGGATGGTTTAGGAGGAAAAGGCATGGGTTTCTGAACCCATGGTTCTCTTTTTTTACCGTGCTTCCTAGCAACAAAGTCTCTCTTATCATAACGTTGATTCTTTGATTGTGGGTTATCAAGATCAACAGCAGGTTCAATCTCTACCTCATTATTATTGCTAGGTTGAGCATCAACATGAACATCATCACTAACATTATCACTAGGTTCATGTTCATTACCAGATTGTGTTTCAGCATCAGAAATAGAAATGTCATTGGGATTCTCAGGTCTCAACAACAGGTTCACTAGAAGCATGCAAAGTCCTATCATTTTTCTTTTTCTTCCTCTTAGAAGGACTAGGTGCATCAACGTTAGTTCTCTAAGAATCCTGCTCAATTCTCTTGGGGTGTCCCTCAGGATACAAAGGTTCCTGAGTCATTTTACCCCCTCTAGTCATAACTCTAACAGCATTATCATTTTTCTTATTATTTAATTCATTGAGCAAATCATTTTGAGCTTTAAGCACTTGCTCTACTAGAGTGGTAACCATAGAAGCATGTTTACTAATAAGTTTAAGTTCACCTTTAACGCTAGACATATAATCACTCCAGTGTTTAATCATATAAGCATTTCGTTTCAATTGTCTACCAACGTAAGCATTGAAGTTTTCTTGTTTAACAATAAAATCATCGAACTCATCTAAGCATTGGCTAGCAAACTTAGTAGACGGGATTTCAGATTTATCATATCTATAGAGAGATTTTACCTTTACTACCTGTGTCGGGTTATCAAGACCATGTATTTCCTCAATAGGTGGTAAATTCTTAACATCTTTAGCTTTAATACCCTTTTCTTTCATAGATTTCTTTGCCTCTTGCATATCTTCAGGACTGAGAAATAGAATACCCCTTTTCTTCGGAGTTGGCTTAGGAGTTGGTTCAGGAAGTGTCCAATTATTTTCATTACTCAACATATTATTCAATAGCAATTCGGCTTGATCGGCTGTTTTTTCCCTGAAAACAGAACCAACACAACTATCCAGGTGGTCTCTGGAAGCATCGGTTAGTCCATTATAAAAGATATCAAGTATTTCATTTTTCTTGAGAGGATGGTCAGGCAAAGCATTAAGTAATTGGAGAAGCCTCCCCCAAGCTTGTGGGAGACTCTCTTCTTCAATTTGCACAAAATAAAATGTTTCCCTTAAGGAAGCTTGTTTCTTATGAGCAGAGAAGTAATAAATCATATCCTGGGGACTAGGCACACAACCAGGATCAAGAGAATTAAACCATGTTTTAGCATCACCCTTTAATGAGAACGGAAATAATTTAAGGACATAGTAGTAGCGAGTTTTCTCATCATTAGTGAATAGGGTGGCTATATCATTTAATTTAGTAAGATGTGCCACAACAGTTTCAGATTCATAACCATCAAAAGGATCAGATTCAACCAAAGTAATTATCTCAGGATCAACAGAGAAATCATAATTCTTATGAGTAACACAGATAGGTGAAGTAGCAAAAGCAGGGTCATATTTCATTCTAGCATTCAAAGATTTTTCTTTAAGCTTAGATAATAATTTCTTAAGATCATATCTATCATGGTAAGCAAGAAAATATCTAGCAGTTTCTTCATCCATAACATAACCCTCAGGCACAACAGGCAATTCATATATAGGGGGAGAATCTTCATCATCACTTTCATCAATATTATCAGTTTCAATAATTTCATTCTCTCTAGCCCTAGCGAATTGTTCATCGAGAAATTCACCTAGTGGCATAGTAGTATCAACCATAGAAGTAGTTTCATCATAAGTATCATGCATAGCAGAAATGGCATCATCAATAACATGCGACATATCAGAATTAATAGCAGAAGCAGGTTTAGGTGTCACAAGTTTACTCAAAACAGAAGGTGAATCAAGTGCAGAGCTAGATGGCAGTTCTTTACCTCCCCTCGTAGTTGAGGGGAAAATCTTAGTTCTTTCATCTTTCAAGTTCCTCATAGTGATCAGCAGATATAAATCCCAAGTGACTCAAAGAATAGAGCTATGCTCCTCGGCAACGGCGCCAGAAAATAGTCTTGATAACCCACAAGTATAGGGGGTTGCAACCATTTTCGAGGGTAGAGTATTCAGCCCAAATTTATTGATTCGACACAAGGGGAGCCAAATAATACTATCAAGTATTAGCAGTTGAGTTTTCAATTCAACCACACCTGGATAACTTAATATCTACAGCAAAGTATTTAGTAGCAAAGTACTATGGAAGTAACGGTAAAGGTGGCAAAAGTAACAGTAGCAGTTTTGTAGTAATTGTAACAGTGGCAACCGTAAAGTAACTAAGTAAAGAACAGTATGTGAAAAGCTCATAGGCATTGGATCAGTGATGGATAATTATGTCGGATGCGATTCCTCATGCAACAGTTATAACATAGGGTGACACAGAACTAGCTCCAGTTCATCAATATAATGTAGGCATGTATTCCGAATATAGTCATACGTGCTTATGGAAAAGAACTTGCATGACATCTTTTGTCCTACCCTCCCGTGGCAGCGGGGTCCTATTGGAAACTAAGGGATATTAAGGCCTCCTTTTAATAGAGTACCGGACCAAAGCATTAACACTTAGTGAATACATGAACTCCTCAAACTACGGTCATCACCGGTAAGTATCCTGATTATTGTCACTTTGGGGTTAACGGATCATAACACATAATAGGTGACTATTGACTTGCAAGATAGGATCAAGAACTCACATATATTCATGAAAACATAATAGGTTCAGATCTGAAATCATGGCACTCGGGCCCTAGTGACAAGCATTAAGCATAGCAAAGTCATAGCAACATCAATCTCAGAACATAATGGATACTAGGGATCACACCCTAACAAAACTAACTCGATTACATGATAAATCTCGTCCAACCCATCACCGTCCAGCAAGCCTACGATGGAATTACTCACGCACAGCGGTGAGCATCATAAAATTGGTGATGGAGGAAGGTTGATGATGACGACGACGATGGATTCCCCTCTCCGGAGCCCTGAACGGACTCCAGATGAGCCCTCCCGAGAGATTAGGGCTTGGCGGTGGCTCCGTATCGTAAAACATGATGAATCCTTCTCTCTGATTTTTTTCTCCCCGAACGTGAATATATAGAGTTGGAGTTGAGGTCGGTGGAGCCTCAGGGGGCCCACGAGGCAAGGGGCGCGCCCAGGAGGTAGGCGTGCCCCCACCCTCGTGGACAGGGTGTGGGCCCCCTGGTCTTGATTCTTTCACTAGTATTTTTTATATATTCCAAAAATATTCTCCGTGAAGTTTCAGGTCATTCTGAGAACTTTTATTTGTGCACAAAAATAACACCATGGCAATGCTACTGAAAACAGCGTCAGTCCAGATTAGTTCCATTCAAATCGTGCAAGTTAGAGTCCAAAACAAGGGCAAAAGTGTTTGGAAAAGTAGATACGATGGAGACGTATCAGCCCCCAACTATCTCCTCATGTTGTTCAATGGCCGGAGGGATGACCTCTCCGGAATCATTTGATTTGACCTCTTTATCCCCCTCTTGCTAGGCTACAGATAGTTTAAATAGCCATGTCAGGTAAGTGTTTTCACGAACTGGGTCGCATTTAGCACCCATTCTAGCAAGAATAGTGGCAGCTTGATTATTGTCCCTTGGGATATGGTGAAATTCTAACCCCTCGAATCAGGTTGAGATCGCTAAAATGGTGTTTTGGTGTGCTGACATGTTTCGATCCTTTGCGTCAAACTCGCCATTAACTTGAGATATAGCGAGATTAGAATCTCCTCAGACTTCAAGACGTTGGATCCTCATAGAAACAACTATTCGAAGACCATGCAGTAGAGCTTCATATTCTGTTGCATTGTTAGAGTCGGTGTACATAATTGTGGTACATATCATATATTGTTCCCAGTTGGTGATGTGAGATCTATTCTCGCCCCTAAGCCAGCAAGCATTTTGGAGCCGTCAAAGTACATTGTCCAATGTGAATATGTACTATGCTCTTTAGGGAGCTCGACTTCTGTCCATTCTGCCACAAAATCCGCCAACACTTGAGACTTGTTGGCTTGACGTGGCCGATATGTGATTTCAAAAGGTAGGAACTCAATTGTCAACTTAGCAACTCGTCTTGTGGCATCTCGGTTATTGATTATATGATTAAGGGGTACTTTGGTCACCATCGTGATCGAGCATTCCTGGAAATAACATCGTAGCTTCCGAGATGCCATAAAGACTACGTAGGTTATCTTCTGGTAATGAGGTACTTAGTTTTACACGGGGTAAGTACCTCATAAACATAATAGTTATGCCTTTGAACCTGGAGATTATGCCCCTCAACATCATGCTCGACAACAAGTACTGCACTGACAACCTGGTTTTTGGCCGAGATGTATAGCAGGATAGGCTCGCCCATCCCAGGTGTTGCCAATATAGGGTTGCTAGCGAGCAGTGCTTTGATCCCCTCCAGTGTGGCACCTGCCTCGCTAGTCCATTTAAAATTTTTGGTTTCTTTCAGCAACCTGTAGAGGGGCAATGCCTTTTCCCCGAGGCGTGAAATGAAATGGCTCAGAGAAGCCATGCAACTGACTGGTCTTTCGATATTCTAAGGCTCTATAGGGATCGCCAATCGGTCTAGGGCTCCTATTTTATCAGGGTTGACCTTTATTCCTCGATGGTAAACAATGAAGCCAAGAAGTTTGTTCGCTGGTAATCCAAAGACATACCTCTTCGGGTTGAGCTTTATGTTATATGCTCGGAGGTTAGTGAATGTTTGGCGGAGGTCATCAACTATCTGGTTGGCGTTTTTGGTTTTAACAATCACGTCATCTACACACGCTTCAACCGTTTTACTGATCTGTGGTTCCAGACATGTTTGATCATGCACCGGTATATTGCACCCGCATTTTTTAGTCCAAAGGGCATTGTATTAAAATAGAATGGCCCATAAGAAGTTATGAAAGTTGTGGCTGCTTGATTAGACTCCTTCATTTTTATCTGATGGTACTCCAAGTAGGTGTCGAGGAAACATAGTGAATCATGTCCTGATGTAGGATTGATGATCTGGTCAATGTCTGGCAAGGGAAAGGGATCCTTTGGGCAAGCTTTGTTAACGTCTTCGAAGTCAACGCAAAGGCGCCATGATTTATCCTTCCTCGGCACCATGACTAGGTTAGCCAACCAATCGGGGTGTTTGATATCTCGTATGAATCGGGCCTCTAGTAACTTGGTCAGTTCCTCCCCCATAGCTTGCCTCTTGGGCTTGGAGAATTGGCAGAGTGCCTGCTTAGTAGGTTTAAAGCCTTCTATTATATTCAGATTGTGCTCAGCAAGGTGTCTTGGGATTCCTGGCATGTTCGAGGGGTGCCGGGCAAAGATATCCCAATTTTCCCCAAGGAGAGTACGCAATGCTTCGTCAACCATTGGGTCTAGTTGTGCGCCAATGGGCGTTGTTTTATTGGCGTCAATTGGATGCACTTGAAATTTGACTATTTCGTCAGCTGGTTTAAATGACGTAGATTTGGGTCTCTTGTCAAGGATGATGTCATCTCTATCAATAGTTGCACGCAAAGCTGTTAGTTCTTTGGCCGCGGACCTCGACTAAGGATTCTAAGGCTAGTGTTGCCGTTTTATTTTCGGTATAAGTGCTCTATCAAGGTTGCTTGCTATGGTAATCACGCCATTGGGTCCTAGCATCTTGAGCCTGATGTAGGCGTAGTGTGGGATGGTGTAGAATTTTGTGAATGCATCCCGGCCCAGCAAAGTGTGGTAACCACTTCAGAAGGGCACAATGTGGAAGGTTAACTCCTCAGATCAGTAGTTATCGGCTGTTCCGAACACTACATGAAGGGTGATTTTTCCACTACATCACGCCCCTCTTCCTGGGATGATCCCTTTAAACGTGGTATAGCTCGGTTCGATGGGTGATTTATCAAATTGCATCTTTTGCACAGTATCCTCATATAGGAGGTTTTGATACGTCCATTTTGCATCATGTTTTCATACTGTTATTTATAACGTTTTTATGATTTATAACACTTTATGGAGTAATTCTAATGCCTTTTCTCTCACAATATGCAAGGTTTACACAAAGAGGGGGAATACCGGCAGCTGGAATTCTAGACCTGTAAAAGCTATGTCAGAGATACCTATTCTGCACATCTCCAAATGAGCTGAAATTTTACGAAGAATTATTTTGGAATATATAATAAATAATGGAGAAAAGAACTACCAGAGAGGGCTACCAGGTGCCCACAAGACACCAGGGCGCGCCAGCCCCCCCCCCCCCCCAGGCGCGCCCTGGTGGGTAGTGGGCCACCTAGCCCATCTCCGGTGCCCATCTTCTGGTACATAAGGTATTTTGACCTAGAAAAAATAAGGAGAGGACTTTTGGGATGGATCACTGCCGTCTCGAGGTGGAACTTGGGCAGGAGCACTTTTGCCCTCCAGCGGAGCAATTCCGCCAGGGGAACATCCCTCCCGGAGGGGCAATTCAAAGCCATCGTCATAACCAACAACCCTCTCATCTTTGGGAGGTCAATCTTCATCAACATCTTCAACAACACCATCTCCTATCAAACCCTAGTTCATCTCTTGTGTTCAATCTTTGTACCGGAACCTCAAATTGGTACCTGTGGGTGACTAGTAGTGTTGATTACATATTGTAGTTGATGCTATATGGTTTATTTGGTGAAAGATTATATGTTCAGATCCATTATGCTATTTAATATCCCTTTGATCTGGAGCATGAATATCATTTGTGAGTATTTACCTTTGTTCTTGAGGCCACGGGAGAAGTCATGTTGCAAGTAATCATGTGAATTTGGCATTCGTTTGATATTTTGATGATATGTATGTTGTGATTCTCCTAGTGGTGTTATGTGAACGTCAACTACATGACACTTCACCATCTTTGGGCCTAAGGGAATGCATTGTTGAGTAGTTATTAGATGATGGGTTGCTAGAATGACAGAAGCTTAAACCCTAGCTTATGCGATATTCCGTAAGGGTTAGATTTTATCTTAATACTAATTTCGTAGTTGTGGATGCTTGCGAGGGGTTTAATCATAAGTGGGAGGTTTGTTCAAGTAAGAACAACACCTAAGCAGCGGTCTGCCCACATATCAAATTATCAAAGTAGCGAACATGAATCAAACCAACATGATGAAAGTGACTAGATGAAATTCCCGTGTGCCCTCAAGAACGTTTTTCTTATTATCTGAGACCGTACCGGCCTGTCATTTGCCATCAAAAGGATTGTGCTACCTTGTTGCACTTATGGTTACTATTGTTACTTGCTACAAATTATCTTGCTATCAAAATACCTGTTACTGACAATTTCAGTGCTTGCATAAATTACCTTGGTGAAAAGTAGTCATTTCCTTCCGCTCCTCGTTGGGTTTGACACACTTACTTATCGAAAGGACTACGATTGATCCCCTATACTTGTGGGTCATCAAGACTCTTTTCTAGTGCCATTTCCGGGGAGTGAAGCGCTCTTGTTGGTGGAAATCAGTAAGGAAAAACTTACACTACATGCTGAAATTTATTGTCACTTGTTACTATGGAAAACAATCCTTTGAGGGGTTTGTTCGGGGTATCTTCACCTCGATCGGAAACACAAAGAGTTGCCCGTCAACCTACTGCACCTACTAAAAATATTAGTTATGAAATTCCTTCGGGTATGATAGAACAACTGCTAGCTAATCCTTATGCAGGAGATGCAACAAAACATCCTGATATGCATTTGATACATGTGGATGAAATTTGTGGATTATTTAAGCTTGCAGGTTTACCCAGAGATGAAGTTAATAAGAAGGTTTTCCCTTTATCTTTGAAGGGAAAAGCATTGACATGGTATTGGCTATGCGATGATATTGGATCATGGAACTAGAATTGACTGAAATTGGAATTTCACCAAAAGTTTATCCTATGCATCTAGTTCATCGTGATCGGAATTATATATATAATTTTTGGCCTCGTGAAGGAGAAAGTATCGCTCTAGATTGGGGTAGGCTTAAGTTAATGTTATATTCATGCCCCAATCATGAGCTCCCGGGAGAAATTATTATTCATAATTTTTATGATCGGCTTTCTCGTGATGATCAATCCATGCTCGATACTTCTTGTACCGGTTCTTTTATGAAGAATACTATTGCATTCAGGTGGGGTCTTTTAGAAAGAACTAAACTCAACTCTGAAGATTGGGAACTCGATGAAGGTAAAGGGTCATGTATTAATCATTTATGAATACCAATGCTTTTCACAAGTTTAGCACTAAATATGGACTTGACTCTGAGATAGTAGCTGATGTCGCTTGAAGCTACGTCGGTTTTTTTCCCAAAGAGGAAGGGATGATGCAGCACAGCGGCGGTAGGTATTTCCCTCAGGTATTAAACCAAGGTTATCGAACCAGTGGGAGAACCAAGCAACACAACGTAAACAACCCCTGCACACAAATAACAACCACTCGCAACCCGACATGTTAAAAGGGTTGTCAATCCGTTTCGGGGTATGGCGCCTCATACGGTGTATGGACGGGAGAAAATTGGAATAGATTATATAAATAGATCGCAAATAAATAAAAGTGCAGCAAGATATTTTTGTATTCTTGGTTTAATAGATCTGAAAATAAAAGCAAGGAAAAAGTAGATCACAAAGGAAAATATATGAGAAAGAAGACCCGGGGGCCATAGGTTTCGCTAGTGGCTTCTCTCGAGAAAGATAGCAAATGGTGGGTAAAAAAATTACTGTTGGGCAGTTGATAGAACCTCAAATAATTATGACGATATCCAGGCAATGATCAATACATAGGCATCACGTCCAAGATTAGTAGACTGACTCCTGCCTGCATCTACTACTATTACTCAACACATCGACCGCTATCCAACATGCATCTAGTGTATTAAGTTCATGGAAAAATGGAGTAATGCAATAAGAATGATGACATGATGTAGACAAGATCCATTTATCTATATGGCGGTAGATATAGATCTCGTCTTTTTATCATTAGTAGCAACGATACATACGTGTCAGTTCCCTTTCTGTCACTGGGATCGAGCACCATAAGATCAAACCCACTACCGGGCACCTCTTCCCATTGCAAGATAAATAGATCAAGTTGGCCAAACAAAACCCAAATATCAGAGAAAAATACGAGGTTATAAGAGATCATGCATATAAGAGATCAAAAGAAACTGAAATAACTTTCATGGATATAAAAAGATATGACTGATCATAAACTTAAAGTTCATCAGATCCCAACAAACACACCGCAGAAAGAGTTACATCAGATGGATCTCCAAGAGACCATTGTATTGAGAATTCAGCGAGAGAGAGAAATCCATCTAGCTAATAACTACGGACCCGAAGGTCTACAAGGAACTACTCACGCATTGTAACACCCCGAGAATCATGCTACAGTAATCCGCTTCTAATGATGCCTTGTCATCATTGTTACTGTTGCTAATCTCACTTTGATTCTAATCCAGCCCAGATCTCAAATTCAAATTAAAGTCAAAATTCAAACTGCTCAAATATGAAAACTAAAATGTTCAAGGTGTGGCAAATAATCCCGTGAAATTTGTCATGTTGGAACCAACCTCTTTTGGATTTCGAAAGTGACCCTAGAAATTATTTAGTGATCCAGCAACATTTAAAAGTGGCCTCTTCAATTTCTAAAAATAGTTGGACCACTACTTTCGGCCTTAAACTTTTTGTGACTCTTAGAAATAATGTGCTTGATTTATGTGACAAGTCTCATATCTAACAAAACTCATTTAGTTTTGCCGTTTAATAGAAAACATTAGCTAAATTTGAAACAGAAAATAAAATGCGTGAAAGGGAAAAGGAACACCCCCCCCCCACACACACACACGCTGGACCAACTGGCTGGCCCAGCCGCACTCCCTCGCCTATTAGGCCATGCCCGACCTAACCCTAGACGACCGACCCCCACTCCCCTCGTTCCCCACTCCACACTCCTCCTTCCTCTCCCCGCATTGTTTTTGGATCGAGGGGCGATTCCCCTGACCGTGCCACGCCGCCGCTCCGGATGGCGAGCGCCCGTCCTTGACGCCCAACCTCCCTTCCCCTCGTGCTCCTTCAGCACCGCCGCCCTCCATGTTGCAGGCGCACGCCAATGCCTTGGCACCGCTGCGGCGCCCGAGCTGCTTGTCCTCTGCCTTGTCTCCACCTGCTGTTCACCACCATGGCGCCGCCGGCCTCCTCGAGCGCTTCCTCGACACGCTCCGAGCTCGCCCCTGCGCTCCATGTGAACAACCGCAACGATTCCCCTCTCCCCCCTTTTTTCGAATTGACGTCGTAGGCCGCCACCCGTCGTCTTGCCCGGAGCTGCGCTCAACGCACTCCTTGGCCGTGCCCAGAGCTCGCTCCTGCGCGTGCCCTGCTCTGCGCTGACTGCCTCTGGCTATGCCTCGCGTACGTCCGCGGCCGCTTCTGGCCGCTCTAGGATCCGCCTGCGGCTCGCCCCGTGTCGGCGACCTGCTTCTCTGCCGCTCCGCCCGCACCACCTGCTTTCCCTGGCCTCCCGCACGGCCTGCTGACCCTGGCCGCCGGCGCCTCGCCAGGTCATGGCCTCGCCCCGCTGCACCTCCTGTGGGCAAGCGCTCGCCCAGGCGCCCGTCGCCTCCTGCCCGCTAACCCGCTAGGCCCCGATGGGCCACTGCCAGGGGCCCCACGCCCCTTTTGTTTAAAACCAAAATGAAAAACAAAAATAAACAAATAATATTAATTAATTTAGTGAATTAATTAACCTAATTAAAACTGTTATGTTAACACTAATAGTATGTTAGTTAAACGGAGTCAATGACAAACGGGCCCCACTGTCACTTTTGACCAGTCAACCCAGTCAAAGTTGACTGTTGACTATGCTGACTCAGCACGCCCTGGCCCCCACTGTCAGCTGCATGTGCATGTTGTTGGGTACACTTCTGGGTACCCCTAGCACTTTAGCTATTTAATATTTTCGAATTATTTTAAATCAGAAAATTTAGAAAATGTTTAATACTTTAAAAAATCATATAAAATAATGCTTAGCTCGGATGAAAAAGTTTTATACATGAAAGTTGCTCAGAATGATGAGACGAATCCGAATACGTGATCCGTTTACCTGTCAGATGCCTCTAACTATCTGAACATGGAATACTTCCCCTCCGGTCATCTGTCTGACACAGGTCCGGAACCGGGAATACATTCCCGGTTGAATTTCCCCTTCACCTATGTCGTGTAGCCATACGTTAGGTCACACCCGGCAGAGCATATTGCCACGTTATGCTTTGTAATGCTATGCTTGCTTTATATTTACTGTTTCTTCCCCCTCTTCTCTCCGGTAGACCCCGAGACCGATGCTGCCCCTGGGATCGACTACGTCGACGACGACCCCTCCTTGCCAGAGCAACCAGGCAAGCCCCCCTTTTGATCATCCCGATATCACCCATTCTATTCTCTCATGCTTGCATTAGATTTTGCTACTGTTATTGTTTGCTCCTATTCTAATGCATAGCCTGCTTTTGTATCTGCTGTTGTACCTTATCTGCTTATCCTAAACTGCTTAGTATAGGTTGGTTAGTGATCCATCAGAGACCCCCACTTGTCCTTGTTGCCCCTGCTTCATCATCGATGACTCAATCTACATGATCGAAGACCAGGCCCCGACACCGCACATCACTTTCCCCTTTTGTTGCTCGACTCTGCAGAGTTACCATCGAGTGCCGAGGGTGGAACCTATACATCACTCCTGATGAGATCTCTGTAGTGTAGCTATTCGGCCGTGGTCATCGAGGGTGATTTCCTCCTTAACCACTTCTGATATAGCTCTGTCGTGCAACCCCTCAAGTGTGAACTTCGAGGGTGGTTCCTCTTACGTTCACCTTGATGATTACATTGAGTGGAATCCGTCAAGGGTGATTCCTCGGGTTTTCCCCTTGATGTTTGGACACACGGTTACTATGCTTACTATGACTTTGCACTGGACCCTGTTACTAAAGACGGGTTGGCCCTGAGGGGTACCTGCGCGAGCTTAATTGCGAGTGATGTGGAGTCGGGCGGACCTGGAAGGTGCCCGTGAGATAATTACGAGGCGTGGCTGGGCATTCCTAGCCCTTGCCGCAAGTCCTCGAGACGGGGAAATGGGGTCACATCTTTCGTGAGTCTCTGCTTGTTACCGCACGTTCCTAATCCACGACGATTTGGATATTTGGTCCGAGGGGCCTCTGGCCTGATAGCACTAACCATCACGTGGGCATAGTATGGGCGTTCTGCGTCGTATGCATCAGCCGAAGCTTAATAGACGTCAGCGACTGAGCGGCGCGCGCCGGGTTGGACTGGTAAGCTCCTTCCTTTTTAAGGAGGTAGCTAGGTCTGCTCACCGACCGCGTACGCAATGTGCAGGAGTTCCCGGGGAGATGGCCCATAACCCCTGGGGGCATAGGTTTAGTCCGGCGTGCTGGCCTCTCTATTAAGCCTAGGTCGGGTTGCGGCGTATTGTTTGGCCGAGACCGGGCATGACCCAGGAAAGTGTGTCCAGCCGGAGTTAATCGAGCGTGGTGGGTAAGTTGGTGCACCCCTGCAGGGAAGAAAACATCTATCGATAGCCTGTCCTATGGTAACGGACACTTGGAATTGTATCCCGATCGATACAACTAGAATTGGATACTTATGATGAGACTGGATGGTGATGAGTAATGGATTATGATGATAACTGGATAGTATGGCTCTGGGATGGCTTTCTCGCAGGGAGTCGAGAAAGGATCTCTGGCCGAGGTTGATAACATTACTACTACTTTACTTTATGCTACTCTACTCCCTCCTATTGCTGCAAGATGGTGGTTTCCAGAAGATGCTAGTCTTCGATAGGACTAGGCCTTCTCTCTATTCTGGCATTTCTGCAGCCCAGTCCACATATACAGCCTTCCTTTGATAATGTTGCATATGTAGTGTAGATCTTGCTTGCGAGTACTTTGGATGAGTACTCACGGTTGCTTTGCTTCCCCTTTTCCCCCTTCTTTCTTATTTTTGGTTGTCGCAACTAGATGGTGGAGCCCAGGATCCAGACGACACCACCGATGACTACTACTACCCCGAGGGTGCCTACTACTACATGGAGGCCGCCGACGACCAGGAGTAGTTAGGAGGCTCCCAGGCAGGAGGCCTTGCCTTTTCGATCGTTGCTGCTTTTGTGCTAGCCTTCTTAAGGCAAACTTGTCTAACTCATGTATGTACTCAGATATTGTTGGTTCCGCTGACTCTTATGTATTCGAGCCCTCGAGGCCCATGGCTTGTAATATAAAGCTAGTACTATTTTAAGTTGTGTCTAGAGTTGTGTTGTGATATCTTCCCGTGAGTCCTTGATCTTGATCGTATACATTTGCGTGTATAATTAGTGTACAATTGAATCGAGGGCGTCACACGCATCATCGGAGAGGCACCAATGGAGGTGGTGAACCCCATCCGAGATGGTGTCTGATGTCTACTATGCAACCTTCTTCTTGTAGACGTTGTTGGGCCTCCAAGTGCAGAAGTTTATAGGACAGTAGCAAATTTCCCTCAAGTGGATGACCTAAGGTTTATCAATCCGTGGGATGCGTAGGATGAAGATGGTCTCTCTCAAGCAACCCTGCAACCAAATAACAAAGAGTCTCTTGTGTCCCCAACACATCCAATTCAATGGTAAATTGTATAGGTGCACTAGTTCAGCGAAGAGATGGTGATACAAGTGCAATATGGATGGTAGATATAGGTTTTTGTAATCTGAAAATATAAAAACAGCAAGGTAATTAATGATAAAAGTGAGCGTAAACGGTATTGCAATGCTAGGAAACAAGGCCTAGGGTTCATACTTTCACTAGTGCAAGTTCTCTCAACAATAATAACATAATTGGATCGTATAACTATCCCTCAACATGCAACAAAGAGTCACTCCAAAGTCACTAATAGCGGAGAACAAACGAAGAGATTATGGTAGGGTACGAAACCACCTCAAATTTATTCTTTCTGATCAATCTATTCAAGAGTCCGTAGTAAAATAATACGAAGCTATTCTTTCCATTCGATCTATCATAGAGTTCGTACTAGAATAACACCTTAAGACACAAATCAACCAAAACCCTAATGTCACCTAGATACTCCAATGTCACCTCAAGTATCCGTGGGTATGATTATATGATATGCATCACACAATCTTAGATTCATCTATTCAACCAACACAAAGAACTTCAAACAGGGCCCCAAAGTTTCAACCGGAGAGTCAAGACGAAAACGTGTGCCAACCCCTATGCATAAGTTCACGAGGTCACAGAACCCGCAAGTTGATCACCAAAACATACATTAAGTAGATCACGTGATATCTCGTTGTCACCACACATAAGCACATGCAAGACATAGATCAAGTGTTCTCAAATCTTTAAAGACTCCGTCTGATAAGATAACTTCAAAGGGAAAACTCAATCCATTACAAGAGAGTAGAGGGGGAGAAACATCATAAGATCCAACTATAATAGCAAAGCTCGCGATACATCAAGATCGTATCACCTCAAGAACACGGGAGAGAGAGAGAGAGAGAGAGTGAGAGAGATGAAACACATAGCTACTGGTACATACCCTCAGCCCCGAGGGTGAACTACTCCCTCCTCGTCATGGAGAGCACCGGCATGATGAAGATGGCCACCGGTGAGGGATCCCCCCTCCGGTAGGGTGCCGGAACAGGGTCTCGATTGGTTTTTGGTGGCTACAGAGGCTTGCGGCGACGAAACTCCCGATATATTCTGTTCCCCGATGTTTTTAGGGTATATGGATATATATATATATATATATATATATATATATATATATATATATGCGAAAGAAGTCGTTTAGGGGAGCCACAAGGGGCCCACGAGGGTGGGGGCGCGCCTAGGGGGTAGGGCGCGCCTCCCTGCCTCGTGGCTTCCTCGAATCTTGCCTGACGTCTACTCCAAGTCTCCTAGGTTGCTTCCGTTCCGAAAATAACTCTCCCGAAGGTTTCATTCCGTTTGGACTCCGTTTGATATTCCTTTTCTTCGAAACACTGAAATAGGCAAGAAAACAGCAATTTGGGTTGGGCCTCCAGTTAATAGGTTAGTCCCAAAAATAATATAAAAGTGTTTAATAAAGCCCATAAACACCCGAAACAGATAATATAATAGCATGAATACTTCATAAATTATAGATACGTTGGAGACATATCAGCATCCCCAAGCTTAATTCATGCTCGTCCTCGAGTAGGTAAATGATACAAGAAATAATTTATGAAGTGTGAATGCTAGCAGGTGCACACGTTTGATCAATGATAATTTCAATCACCTTTTCTAGCATCATCATATATCATAACAGTAGATCAACTCATAGGACTTCTCATGATCAAGTAATAAGCTATTCACATGTTTAAAGTATAGATCATAAACTTTCTTGAAAACTAACAAACCGTGTTATTAGTCATCAAACAATTACAGTTCATCTTATTTTCAGGAAGGGTCTTTGATTCAGCAAACTTCACATACTCAACTATCATTCAGTCTTTCACAATTGCCAACACTCACGTGATATTTATGGGTTCAAAGTTTTAATCAGACACAAAGAAAGATAGGGGCTTATAGATTCGCCTCCCAACTTTTTACCTCAAGGGTAATGTCAACAATAATAGTTCATGATGCCTTACATCCAATTGGATATATATATATCAGGATCTTTCCAAAGGATAAAATGTAAAAAGGAAAGGTGAAGATCACCATGACTCTTGCATAAGGTATAAGGCAAGAATAAAACATAGGACCTTCATAGAGGGAAGCAGAGGTTGTCATGCACTTTTATAGTTGGATGCACAAAATCTTAATGTGAAAGAATGTCACTTTATATTGCCACTTGTGATAGGGACCTTTATTATGCAGTCTGTCGCTTTTATTGCTTCCACATCACAAGATCGTATAAATCTTATTTTCTCCACACTAATAGATCATACATATTTAGAGAGCAATTTTTATTGCATGCACCGATGACAACTTACTTGAAGGATCTTACTCAATCCATAAGTAGGTATGGTGGACTCTCATGGCAATACTGGTTTAAGGGATGTTTGGAACCACAAGTAGTATCTCTACTTGGTGCAAAGAATTTGGCTAGCATGAGGGGGAAAGGCAAGCTCAGCATGTTGGATGGTCCATGACAATATACTTTATTTTTAGATATAAGAAAACATAACCCATTACGTTGTCTTCCTTGTCCAACATCAACCTTTTAACATGTCATATTTTAATGAGTGCTCACAACTACAAAAGATGTCCAAGATAGTATATTTATATGTGAAATCTCTCTTCCCTCAATATTCTTTCATGAATTGTTCAAGTGACCAATACAATGTTTGCTAACCTTCAATAAATTTACCACCTCTACTTCTTATATGTGAAGTCATTACTCCCCATGGGATAAGCATATGAAACATATATAATTTCAGATTTATGATATTCAAATCATTCAACTATTTACTTATAGGATGTAAGTGAAGCACATGAGTAAATGACAAACTACTCCAAAAAGATATAAGTGAAGATCAATGAGTAGTTAAGTAATTATGTAGCTATGTGAAGACTCTCTCTCATTTAAGAATTTCAGATCTTGGTATTTTATTCAAACAGCAAGCAAAACAAAATAAAATGACATTTCAAGGATAGAAAACATCACGTGAAGAAGCAAAAACTTAGGCTCAACCGATACTGAGGGAGTCCTGGATTAGGGGTCTCCGGACGGCCAGACTATATCCTTTGGCCGGACTGTTGGACTATGAAGATACAAGATTGAAGACTTCGTCCTGTGTCCGGATGGGACTTTCCTTGGCGTGGAAGGCAAGCTTGGCAATACGGATATGTAGATCTCCTCCCTTGTAACCGACTCTGTGTAACCCTAGCCCCCTCCGGTGTCTATATAAACCGGAGGGTTTAGTCCGTAGGACAACAACAATCATACCATAGGCTAGCTTCTAGGGTTTAGCCTCTATGATCTCGTGGTAGATCAACTCTTGTAATACTCATATCATCAAGATCAATCAAGCAGGAAGTAGGGTATTACCTCCATCAAGAGGGCCCGAACCTGGGTAAACATCGTGTCCCCCGCCTCCTACTACCATCCGCCTTAGACGCACAGTTCGGGACCCCCTACCCGAGATCCGCCGGTTTTGACACCGACATTGGTGCTTTCATTGAGAGTTCCACTGTGCCGTCACCATAAGGCTTGATGGCTCCTTCGATCATCGGTAACATGCGGTCCAGGGTGAGGTTTTTCTCCCCGGACAGATCTTCGTATTCGACGGCTTCGCACTGCGGCCAACTCGCTTGGCCATCCGGAGCAGATCGAGAGCTACGCCCCTGGCCACCAGGTCAGGTTCGGAAACTTGAACTATACTGCCGACATCCGCGGAGACTTGATCTTCGACGGATTCGAGCCCATGTCAGGTGCGCCGCATGATCACGACGAGCATGATTTAGCTCTGCCGTCAGACAGTGTTCGGGAGATCACACCTGCAACTGCTCCGGCCCTCAATCCGGAGCAAATTGCGCCATCCATGGACGGGGGAGCCATGGAGGCCGCACTCTCAGTGGCGATGGAGCCAGATACAGACTTCACCCCTTTCGAGAGCCGTGTTGCTGAACCACTGGATTCATCTCCGACCACGGACTCCGAGCCGCCTGCGTCCGTGCCTATCGAATCCGATTGGGCACTGATCATGGAGTTTACCTCCGTGGATATCTTTCAGCACTCGCCTTTTGGCGACGTGCTAAATTCATTATGGTCTCTCTCCTTGTCAGGAGAACCTTGGCCGAACTATGTCCGGCTAGAATGGGATGCGGACGACGAAGAAATTCGCTCCCCACCCACCACCCACTTAGTAGCCATTGTTGACGATTTAACCGACATGCTCGACTTCGACTCCGAAGACATCGACGGTATGGACGACGATGCGGGAGACGAATTGGAACCACCGCCCACAGGGCGCTGGACCGCCACCTCATCATATGATATATACATGGTGGATACCCCCAAAGAAGGCAATGGCAATAAGACAGCGGAGGATGACCCCTCCAAGAAGCAACCCAAGCACCGACGTCAGCGGCGTCGCTCTAAGTCCCGCCATAGCAAAAGCAATGATACCGGCACAAGAGACAATAACACTCCGGATAGTGCCGAAGACGACGACAATCCCCTCTAGCAAGATTTAGAGCGGGGGGATGAACAAGCTAGCCCTCCAGAACGGGCAGCAGATGAAGAAGCGGAGGATGACAATTACATGCCTCTCTCTGAAGACGACGTGAGCCTCGGCGACGAAGAATTAATCATGCCTGAGGATCCCGTTGAGCAGGAGCGCTTCAAGCGCCGGCCTATAGCCATAGCAAATAGCCTGAAGAAAAAGCAACAACAGCTTCGAGCTGATCAAGATTTGCTAGCAGACAGACGGACCGAAGTCCTTGCAGCCGAGGAATACGAACTCAAACGCCCCTCCAAGAGTTACCCAAAGTGCAGGTTGCTACCCTGACTCGAGGAGGAAGCATCGAAACCCACATCACCAGCGTACGATGTGGCTGACCGGCCACCTCGTGGCCGAGATAGAGAGGCGTTTCAGCCTGAAGTTGAGCCTACACCCCGCCGCCACTCGAACAAAAATACCAAGGCCTGGGGCAACACGCAGGACCTGCGAGACGTATTGGAAAGCAGGGCAAAACATGCAAGATCGATATACGGGTCACGGAGGCGCGCACCAATGCGGGACGATGACCGTCACGCCGGACACACTAATAGTAAATCCAGCCGGGCCGAATACAGCAGACAAGACTCATACAAAGTGCGTCGTGATATAGCCCGGCACAGAGGCGCCGCACACCCCCTATGCTTCACTGATGAAGTTATGGATCACGAATTCCCGGTGGGTTTTAATCTCGTAAATATCGAATCGTATGATGGTACAACAGATCCCGCGGTATGGATTGACGATTTCCTCCTCCACATCCACATGGCTCGCGGTGATGATCTACATGCCATCAAGTGCCTCCCACTAAAACTCAAAGGACCAGCTCGGCATTGGTTGAATAGCTTGCCAGCAGACTTTGTTGGCAGTTGGGAGGATTTGGAAGATGCATTCCTTGACAACTTCCAGGGCACTTATGTGCGACCACCGGATGCTGACGACTTGAGCCATATAACTCAGCAGCCTGGGGAATTGGCCAGGCAATTCTGGACACGCTTCCTAACTAAGAAAAACCAAATTGTCAATTGTCCGGATGCAGAGGCCTTAGCGGCATTCAAGCACAACATCCGTGACGAGTGGCTCGCCCGGCACCTCGGCCAGGAGAAGCCGAAGTCTATGGCAGCCCTCACAACACTCATGACCCGCTTTTGCACGGGCAAGGATAGTTGGCTGGCTCGCAGCAACAACACATCAAGGAATATGGGCACTTCGGATACTAAAGATGCCAACGACAGACCACGTCGTAACAGACACAAGCGCCGCAACAACGGTGATAACACTGAAGATACGGCAGTCAATGCTGGATTCAGAGGCTCTAGATCCGGTCAGCGGAAAAAGCCATTCAAAAGAAGTACTCCGGGCCCGTCCAGTTTGGATCACATACTTGATCACTCATGTCAAATCCACGGCACCCCCGATAAGCCAGCCAATCACACCAACAGAGAATGTTGGGTGTTCAAGCAGGCCGGCAAGTTGAACGCCGAAAACAAGGACAAGGCGTTGCATAGTGATGACGAGGAGGAGCCCCGGCCGCCGAACACGGGAGGACAAAAGAGGTTCCCCCCACAAGTGAAGACGATGAACATGATATACGCAACCCCCATTCCCAAGAGGGAACGGAAGCGTGCACTAAGGGACGTCTATGCGATGGAGCCCGTCGCCCCAAAGTTCAACCCATGGTCCTCTTGTCCGATCACCTTCGATCACAGGGACCACCCCACTAGTATCTATCATGGCGGATCCGCCGCATTGGTCCTAGACCCCATCATCGACGGATTTCACCTCACTCGAGTCCTTATGGACGGCGGCAGCAGCCTGAACTTACTCTATCAGGATACAGTGCGCAAAATGGGTATAGATCCCTCGAGGATCAAACCCACCAAAACCACCTTTAAGGGCGTCATCCCAGGTGTAGAGGCCCATTGCACAGGCTCAATCACACTGGAAGTGGTCTTCGGATCTCCGGACAACTTCCGAAGCGAGGAGTTAATCTTTGATATCGTCCCATTCCGCAGTGGCTATCACGCACTGCTCGGGCGAACCGCATTTGCCAAATTCAATGCGGTACCGCATTACGCATACCTCAAGCTCAAGATGCCAGGACCTAGGGAGGTCATAATAGTCAATGGAAGCACAGAACGCTCGCTCCGCACGGAGGAGCACACTGCGGCCCTCGCAGCAGAAGCACAAAGCAGCCTTTTAAGGCAAACCGCCAATTCGGCGATACAGCCCCCGGACACTGTCAACCGAGTCCGGAGTAACCTGCAACAGGATCGCCTGGCACGTTCAGAGCTCGCCTAGCAATTCGGCCCCCGTCCTAGTCCCAGTCAAGCGAAGAAATCCGTGTTGCGCGTACATAATTACGCACTGAAAATACCATGGGCATAGGCAGGGGCACGATCAGGGCACGTCCCGCAATACGGCTCAACCGCCCTAGGGGCTGCATACCTTTATCATTTTTTCTCTTTCAGGACCTTACTCTCTGGAAGCCCTTTCCGGCAGCATGATTGCCGGACACATTACGGGAAGGAACAACCAAGGAGGCAAGAAGCTAAGACGTACAAGGGAACCCCCAGGTGGTCTCTAATAACAATCGACATACCCATTTTTTAATACTCGTACGCAGCTAGCCCTTGGATAGGACATATCAAATAGTCCTATTTTTTGCTTATTGCACTACTTTATCAGTACGCTTCGACGTATTATTTAAATAACAATGAATAGCATTAGTCTATTATTGCATTATCCATCCCTTTCCCTTATATGTTTATTTACGACAACTTGCACCCGTACATTCTGGTACGGTCAGTACGCCAGGGGCTTTCGTATACCCCATAATACAGCGTGAGAAGTCCAAACACTTTCGACAGTGCGGCACCCCAAACTTATAGCATTATATGCATCAGCTCCGAATCATGTCTTGGGTCAATAGTTGGGTTTGCCCGGCTCCCATGTTTTGGTACCTTACGTTCCGCTATATCGGCTAACGTAGCGCTGGGAGAACTACTGCGATTGTGTCCCGGTTCTTCCGGACGAGCACCTCAGTAGAGAAAGCCGAAAACTGACTATCATGATAAGGCCAGAGTTGGTCGCTGTACGAGAGGTCTCAAGTCCTTAAAGACTTTTTCCGCTTCGGGCGAGGAGTCAGCCTTGCCCGACTTAGGCATATATAGTGCCCCAAATTCGGCCTTCCGAATACTAGGGGCTTTGCAAAAATTTAAAATTGTAGACTTCTATGGCTAAGTGAGAGTGATAAAGCCTTATAGTCCGATTGCCTGGTTCGTTATGCTGAACACCTCCCTCGAAGGACCCAAAATTGGGATAAAGAGTGCTCAGGTTTATCCCGAACACCCCAGTACTAGTTACATGGGGGCAGAAGCCGACGGCTGGCCAACTCTTAGACTTTATAAACGGCCGCACAGAAGGTAATATTTTAAATTCAAAAAGCGTTGCATAGCGCAAATGAACTCGTTTCACATTACAGGATGACATGAGCATGTTCATTCAAAAATTACATCTCTAGCACGTTCCTCCGCCACAAGGCGGGAACCCTTCAGGACACTGTCATAATACATTTCGGGGCGGCGATGCTCCTTGCCCTCCGGCGGCCCCTCCTTCACTAGCTTTACGGCGTCCAGCTTCGCCCAGTGCACCTTCGCCTGGGCAAAAGCCCGATGCGCGCCCTCGATGCAGACGGACTGCTTTATGACTTCAAGCCGTGGGCAGGAATCCACAAGCCGCCTCACCAGACCGAAGTAGCTGTTAGGCAGAGGATCGCCAGGCCACATCTAGACTATAAGACCCTTCATGGCCTGTCCGGCCGCCTTGTGAAGCTCGACTAGCTGCTTTAGCTGGTCGCTCAAGGGCATTGGGTGTTCGGTCCTAGTATACTGAGACCAGAACAACTTTTCCGTCGAGCTCCCCTCCTCAGCTCAATAAAACTCCGCGGCATCCAGCACACTGCGGGGTAGATCTTCGAACGCTCCTGGAGAGCTCCGAACTCAGGTAAGTAAAAGGAAAGTTCCCTTCACATGCTTGCTTTGCATAATGAATGCCTTACCCGCTGCTATCTTCTTCACCGCATCAATCTCCTGGAGGGACTTGTTGGCTTCAGCCTTGGCGCTTTGTGCGCTTTCGAGCGCCTTCGCAAGCTCGAACTCTCGCGTCTTAGAGTCAAGCTCCAAGGACTCGTGTTTTTTAGCGAGAGCCTCGAGCTCTTGCTGCACCTTGCCTACCCGGGCTTCTTGCTTTTTTCGCTCAGTGCGCTCCATGGCCGCTTTGTCTTCGGCCTCGGACAACACCTTCTTCAGGATCGCCACTTCGGTCGTGGCCCCTAACAAATTCATGATGATCCTATTATTTTACAACCAAATTTCTTTTAATATATAGACAAGGTATTGCTTACCTTTGCTCTCCTCGAGCTGCCTCTTGGTAAGGCTGAGCTCTTCCTTGGACTGCTCAAGGTCCTGCTTCAGTGTAGCGACCTCCGCAGTACGTGCAGCAGCGGCCAGCAGTGAAGCCTGCATATGCACATAGACATATTCTGATTATGTCGGCGTTCTGGGAACGGGGGTCCCCAGACTTGCCTGCCTGCGGCCTGCGGCGTGGCTCAAATGGGGGCCCAGCGTGGCCCATCTTCATCAACACAAGGCTCAAGACCCTCGCGAGGGGCCAAGCCTCGCGAGGCAAACGACATGGCGCTTCCTCAAGCGCGGCTTCCTTAGGCTGGCTCGCGAGGAGGCGGAGAGATCAAGGCGGGTACCTCATGATGTGCCCATGATGCAAGCCATGACGACCAAGGGTGCCAGGCGGGCGCCAGCCCGCGCAGCGTCTCCCTTACCTCTTTGGTGCAAAGGGGGCAAGCGCAGGCGAGAGGATCAAGCAAAGGCACCCACTTTGGTGCAACGAGACCAAGACCAGTCCAACGGTGGGAAGGAGGTCACCATGGAGCCCAGGACGGCGTCACCACAGGGCCTTTGGCAGGCGAAGACCAACTTTAGTTAGGATAAGTGTACCAGATGTTCCCCTTCAAATTGGCCAATTGTTGGCGCCCTTCCCGCTGAGGCCCAGGGCCTTTGCCTATAAATAGGACTAGCCACCCCCAGGGTAGAGGCATCTGATAGAGTATCTGATTCAGTATCTAGGGCATCTAATCCGGCATCTCACATAGAGAGAGAGAAGGGCGATCGAACTCCCCCTAGCAGTTCATCCCCTAGCCAAGAACAGACCCTCACGAGGCTGTTCTTCCTTGTACTGTTCTTCCTCATCAGCCCAAGAGGCAATCCACCCACCATAAACTAGAGTAGGGTATTACACCACAATGGTGGCCCGAACTAGTATAAACCCCGTGTCTCTTGTGTTGTTCTTCTGGTAGTTAGTTCTTTGCGAGACGGTGAGGTAGAGGGCACGATCTCCGCGCGCACCCCAGAGTTCGAACCTTAAGGGTCTGCCGGAACCCGCGCGCACCCCAGAGTACGAAGGCCGTTTGCGCGTCAAGGGGGACTCCTGAGCATCGCGACTCAGGAGCCTAACTTGCTCCGTAGCCCCTCACTCCTTAGTTCCGAAAGGCTATGCTGGGTGAGGTACGCGCGGGGTCGGGCTCTGCAGACGTAGAACGGGAAATGCACCTACATCGCGCTTCCCTACTTGTTGTTCGTGCACCAAGGGGGACTCCTGAGCATCGCGACTCAGGAGCCTAACTTGTCACGTGGCCCCTCATTCCTTTGGTCCCGTCCTGGTTTCCGGTCGGGGCTGATGCTGGGTGAGGCATGCGCGGGGCCGGGCTCTGCCGGCGTAGAACATAAGCAAGTAGGGAAGGGGAACCTAAAAATTCAAGGAACTTAAAAGTAAATATTACAACCCATACTGTCGCCTTGGTACCAAACGCAAATTTAAATGCCTCCCCGAGGCGTCGCGCATGTGCAGGAATCGAAAGAAGAACAGGAACGATAGCGAAGTCACTTGTCGGCAGCGGAGTCGCGTGGAGTGGCTTCGCCTTGTGGGGTAGTGGGGCCGGCAGCGCCTCGCTTCGGCTTGGTGCTGAAGGCCCGGAACTTCCCTAGCAGCGCCTCTGTGCGCCCCTTCACGGCCTCGACAGCGGTAGCGGCTCCCTCGCCGCTCACCGGCTCCAGCAGGCTGTCGAGGTCGGTGCTGAGGTCGCGAAGGTAGACATGGGCGAAGACCCGCGTCAGCGCGGCGGAAGACATGACACGCGCCTCGGCCTCAGCCGTGGGGGCGAGTCCAAGGGCGACATCTCCAAGAGCCTTCACCAAGAAGGGAAGCAGTTTGGCGGGGTCATCCCCGTCACCAGCCAGCGGGCTATCCAGGCCACTCTTGTAAAGCGTCTTCAGTGAAGCACGAGCATCCTTCTCCATGTCCGCGAAGGCCACGCGATCCTCGGCGAGGACCCGGGCCTTGGCGTCCAGCTCGGCCTTCGTCGTCTCCAGCTCCTTCTTCAACGCGCCTAGGTGGCTGCGGCGCTTCCTGAGCTTCGCCTCCCGGTCCTCGAGCGCCGCCTCGCGAGCTTTCACCCCCTTCTCCTGCTCTTGGCGAAGGCGGGTCTCCTCTGCAAGCTGATCACGCAGGCCTTGCAACTAGTCCTCCAGCTCCTTGCAGCGGCCGCGGATGCCAACCGCCTCTCCCAGGGCCGCGTCACGGGCAGTCTTCGCCTCGAGGGTGGCCTCCCTCTCCCCGTCATAGGCCGTTGAGGCCTGAACCAGCACTGCCCGAATCGAGGCGTCGGAGCGAATCCACCCCGAGGCCAGCTCCAGGCGCCCGGCCACCAGGCGAGGGTCGGCGCCTAGAAGATCCTGCCGCAGCCGGTCCAGTCCAGCAACAGCCCGCTCCAAGATGGAAGAAGAAGGCGGAGAAGCATCAGTACGCCCCGAGGCAGCACGAGGGGTCGTGGAAGCAGCGGCAAGTGGAATGGGAGGAGAAGATAGCGGCGGCAAGGCCACAGCGGCCGGAGGTGGAGTCCGCTGCGCCTCCCCTGCCGTAGCAGCAGCGCCAGACAAGGGCACCTCGGAGGTCACTTGAGCCATGGGGGCTGATGCCCCGGCCAGCTCGGCCAAGCCCCGCAAGGACGAGTGGGCAGGAGAAGCCCGTGCGTCGTGGTCACCCTCCCCTGCAGGCGGAGGTGTCGCCACAGCTGGGGCCCCAGGAGCTTCCTTCAGCTTCTTCGCCGCGGGCGCCAGCCTGCTCAGGAGAAGTAATCGTCAAGCCTCGTCGGTGGAACAAGAAACTAGGGATCAAGGATCAAGCACTTACAGGTCCTCGCCAGAAGGCTCCAGCGGTCTCCTGCCAAACTTGAAGCCGGAGAGCCGGCTGGAAGGGTCAACCTCGGAAGCAGAAGGCGCGTCAGCGGTTCACCCGGGAGTTAGGGCGAACCCGCGGGGAATCAACCCGGTCCTGCCCTTCTTCAGGACCGGGGGTGAGCTCCCACTGCCCAGCACGTCGTCATCATCGTCATCATCACTCAGCGAAAGGCGGACAGCGCGGGGCTTGCGCTGGAGCAGGGGAGCCCTAGACTCCCCGTCGGTCTCCTCGGAGTCAAAGCCTGCCTCCTGCTCCTCCTCGCCCCCATCTCCGCTGGAGTCGCCGGAAGACACATCCACCAGCTCCTCGGGAGCCACCACGGGCACGAGCCCTTCCCCGTTGAAGACGGGCATGGACTTCACCACTTGCTCCCAATCGTCGCGGAGGAACAGGGGCGAAGGCGCGCCCTCCAGCCTTGCTACCTCGCCCCCGACCAATGATTGGAGAACCGCAGTCACGTCCTCTTCGCCCACGGCTGCGGGGCTCGGGTGAGGCCTCCACATTGGGGGAGAGTATTGCCGAAGCGGAGCCAGTTGGTGCTCCAGGAACTCCCTCAACAGCGACGCCCCGGTCAGCTTCGCCGCTGCCATGTTGGCCGGCATCAAGTCAGCGTCCATCTTCGCCAACATCGACTTCGCGCGGGGATCCGTGAGCTCCGCTCGGCACCAGTCGCCTGAGCTCACGAGCGGCTCCGTGGGAAGGGCCAACCGAGGGAGGACGCGCCCGGCGTCAACCAATACCCACTTGCCCCGGAAGCCCTCGATCCTTCCCCGGATTCGAAGTGGCCATGGAGCTGCCGCACGCGACGAAGCCCGCGCACGCAGAAGGGGAACCTTTGGAGGTCCAGAGGTAGAAGTAATGGCGCAGCAAGGCCACCGAAGGCTGCACCCCCACGTGAGCCTCGCAGTAGTAGGCGAAGATTGCCAGGAGAAGGACGGAGTTGGGGTGGAGATGCAAAGCTTGCAAGTTGTAATGGCGGAGGACGGCGAGGAAGAACTCAGAGAAAGGAGGCACCAGGCCCGCTGTAATGGAGCTCACGAAGAAAGGATAGAAGGTGCTCCCTTGGCCTTCAGGGGCATCGGAGCCGACCTTGAACATCTGTGCCCCGTCAATGCCCTGCGCCGCCGCCATACGGTGCAGTAGGGCGAGGCTCGCCTCCGACATGTTGGGCGAGTCCAAAGCAGGCGAGAACCAAGCTTCGGCCGGGGCCCAGCGAGGCGCCATGGCTACCTGGTTCGAGCAGGTGGAGCAGATCTGGAAGCTTGGAGGAAGGGAGGAGAAACGCAAGAAAGGGGATCTGAGCAGCGGATGAAGAAGAAGAAGAACAAAGCCCGAGCGGATGCCACACCTTTAATAACATGCGCAGTTGCAAAAGCGCCTACGTCCAATCAACCGCCACGCGGCGCCCAAGGCCGTAGGCTATTAGGGCCCGCGGCGCTTCGCCCTTGCCCTTTCACCTCTCGGCACGGCCAAGTCCATGCGCGCCTTGGGCCCGGGGGCTACTGTCGGCGTTCTGGGAACGGGGGTCCCCAGACTTGCCTGCCTACGGCCTGCGGCGTGGCTCAAATGGGGGCCCAGCGTGGCCCATCTTCATCAACACAAGGCTCAAGACCCTCGCGAGGGGCCAAGCCTCGCGAGGCAAATGACACGGCGCTTCCTCAAGCGCGGCCTCCTTAGGCTGGCTCGCGAGGAGGCGGAGAGATCAAGGCGGGTACCTCACAAGGTGCCCATGACGCAAGCCATGACGACCAAGGGTGCCAGGCGGGCGCCAGCCCGCGCAGCGTCTCCCTTTCCTCTTTGGTGCAAAGGGGGCAAGCGTAGGCGAGAGGATCAAGCAAAGGCACCCACTTCGGAGCAACGAGACCAAGACCAGTCCAACGGTGGGAAGGAGGTCACCATGGAGCCCTGGACGGCGTCACCACAGGGCCTTTGGCAGGCGAAGACCAACTTTAGTCAGGATAAGTGTACCAGATGTTCCCCTTCAAGTTGGCCAATTGTTGGCGCCCTTCCCGCTCAATATTTGGGAAGAGGCCCAGGGCCTTTGCCTATAAATAGGACTAGCCACCCCCAGGGTAGAGGCATCTGATAGAGTATCTGATTCAGTATCTAGGGCATCTAATCCGGCATCTCACAGAGAGAGAGAGAGAAGGGCGATCGAACTCCCCCTAGCAGTTCATCCCCTAGCCAAGAACAGACCCTCACGAGTCTGTTCTTCCTTGTACTGTTCTTCCTCATCAGCCCAAGAGGCAATCCACCCACCACAAACTAGAGTAGGGTATTACACCACAATGGTGGCCCGAACTAGTATAAACCCCGTGTCTCTTGTGTTGTTCTTCTGGTAGTTAGTTCTTTGTGAGACGGTGAGGTAGAGGGCACGATCTCCGCACGCACCCCAGAGTTCGAACCTTAAGGGTCTGCCGGAACCCGTGATCCGACATATTAGACTCCTGAGTCATTATTTGATCCTCTATTCGGCCTTTCTTTGCGAACGCCAAACAGAGCATCAGGGGCTACTGTCTATGCGGTAATATTTTCCTACATTTTTATTACTTACCTGAAAGCCTGTTAGGAGGCTGGCACAAGCTTCAGTTAGTCCGTCTTTGGCGGACTGAACCTTATCGATCACCGCACTCATGATAGTGTTGTGCTCTTCGCCGATGCAGGCGCCGCAAAGCGCTTCCAGCAAATTGTCCGGTGCCTATGGAAGGACAGAGGCCACCGGCACGGGCGGCTTGCCCCTCTTAACGGGGGGTCGCCTGCCGTAGTCCTGAACCACCGAAGGTTCCAGCGGAGTGTTCGGCTGGGGGCCGAACTTGGAGCCCATGGGAGTCTTGCTCCCTTTGCGCCCAGGGTCCGGAAGGTCGCCTCGAGGCGCCCCCAGGACTACCTCCCCTCGGCTCGGTGCCTTTTGAGACAACACCTCGACGTTGTCCATAGAGCATGGGGTGGAGGCGGTCGGAAGTGAATCGCTGTTCATATCCGATGAGTCCAAAGAACTGTCCGACGAAGATACATCGATACGGGCTTGGGACGGACTGCATAATCATATTCGACGTAAGGAGAAGCAGTGCAATAGAAACGTACCATGAATTACTATGGTATCCGCGTACTTACGACTTCGCCAGGGGATTGTCCCTGGGCAACCACTCGTCGTCGCTGTAGGCGGCGGTCGTGGAGCAGTCCGGAAGGAGGGTCCTTCTCTTCTTGGACTCTTCGGCCTCCTCGGTTGGGGCGGCCTTCCTTTTCTTGTCTCCCCGGATGGGAGGAGGGAGAACTTTCCTCCTCCTCCTTCTCGTGTTCATGGGAGGAGTGTGCCTCAGAGTTTTCAGACGATGAGTCCGATATAACCTTGCGTCGGAGACCCTGTCGGGTCCCCGTGGCCTTCTTCTTGGCCTTCTTCACCGGCACCTCGTAAGGCACCGAGACCAGCATCTGCTGGATCCTCGGGCAGGGGGCTGGGCAATCGATCTGCTCCGCCATCTCTACCCAGTCCAGTTAATGGCATGGAGGCTTAGATCCTGCACATGATTAAACTAGGCAAAATAAACACCCTGTGAGATATAGAACACTTATCGGGTTGGCGTGGCGCTTTGCGCAGAGTCCGCGGCCCTCGATAAGGGGAGGAGGTACCTCGGCGCCCTTGAACACCACCTTCTAGACGTCCTTGTGTGTCATGTCGAAGAGCTCGCGCAGCGTCTGGTGCTCGGCCGGGTCAAACTCCCACAAATTGAATGCCCGTCGTTGACACGGGAGGATCCTGCGAAAGAGCATGACCTAGACCACGTTGACAAGCTTCATTTTCTTGCTCATCATGTTCCTGATGCATTTCTGGAGTCTGATCACCTCCACCGATGAACCCCAGGACAGGCACTTCTCGTTCCAGGAGGTGAGCCGCGTGGGGATTCCAGATCGGAATTCGCGGGCCGCCACCCAGTTTGTGTTGCGGGGCTCGGTGATGTAGAACCACCCCGATTGCCACCCCTTTATGGTCTCCACATAGGAGCCTTCGAGCCAGGTGACATTAGGCATTTTGCCCACCATGGCGCCTCCGCACTCCGCTTGTTGGCCGACTACCACCTTCGGCTTGACATTGAAGGTCTTCAGCCACAGGCCGAAGTGGGGCCTGATGCGGAGGAAGGCCTCGCATACAACGATAAACGCCAAGATGTTGAGGATGAAATTGGGGGCCATATCGTGAAAATCTAGCCCGTAGTAGAACATGAGCCCGCGAACAAACGGGTGGAGGGGAAATCCCAGTCCGCGGACAAAGTGGGTAAGGAAAACCACCCTCTCATGGGGTTCGGGCATAGGGATGATCTGCCCCGCATCTGGCAGCCGGTGTGCGATTTCCGCGGCCAGATATCCAGATCCCGGTAGCTTTTTGACGTCCTCCTCCGTGACGGAGGAGACCATCCACTTGCCTCCTGCTCCTGACATGTTTGGAGTGGTTTGAGGAGAAAGACGCGAACTTGGACGCTGGAGCTCGAGTGCGCAAGAATGGATAAGCAAGGGGGAAGAAGGCGTGGGTAAGAAGGGTGAATCCTTGTCCCTCTATAAGGGCGGAAGAGGCGATGCGCCTCCCCACTTGCCTGGTAAAATTGCTTATTCCCCAAGCGTCGTAATTGATGGCGCGGTTGGGTTACCCACACCCGTATTGATGAGAATCCCGTGATAAGGGAACACGATCTCTGCTTCGACAAGGCGTGCCAAGGAAACCACCTCGCGATATGTGCAGTAGCTGGTTGAGCAAAACGGTTCGGATAATGACCGGGCCGTGGTATGATGTCATGCTGTCAAACGTGTCAGCAGATTAGATGTGTGGAAATATTATTCTCTATACGGTGGTATGTGGAACTTATTTTGCAGAGCCGGACACTATCCTCGTTTTTAAGATCTTCTATGGAGTATTCAGAGGAAGAACCCGCCTTGCAATGCCGAAGACAAATCTGCTCGCCGGACTCGTCGTCATTGAAGCCTGGTTCAGGGGCTACTGAGGGAGTCCTGGATTAGGGGGTCTCCGGACAGCCGGACTATATCCTTTGGCCGGACTATTGGACTATGAAGATACAAGATTGAAGACTTCATCCCGTGTCCGGATGAGACTTTCTTTGGTGTGGAAGGCAAGCTTGGCAATACGGATATGTAGATCTCCTCCCTTGTAACCGACTCTGTGTAACCCTAGCGCCCTCCGGTGTCTATATAAACCAGAGGGTTTAGTCCGTAGGACAACAATAATCATACTATAGGCTAGCTTCTAGGGTTTAGCCTCTACGATCTCATGGTAGATCAACTCTTGTAATAATCATATCATCAAGATCAATCAAGTAGGAAGTAGGGTATTACCTCCATCAAGAGGGCCCGAACTTGGATAAGCATCGCGTCCCCCGCCTCCTGTTACCATCCGCCTTAGACGCACAGTTCGGGACCCCCTACCCGAGATCCGCCGGTTTTGACACCGACAGATACTAACCGATAATTTGTTGAAGAAGAAAGGGGGGATGCCTACCGGGGCATCCCCAAGCTTAGATGCTTGAGACTTCTTGAAATATTATCTTGGGGTGCCTTGGTCATCCCCAAGCTTGATTTTTTGTGTCTTCTTAATTCCTCTCATATTACGGTCTCCCTAAATCTCAAGAGCTTCATCCACACAAAACTCAACAAGGACTTGTGAGATAAGTTGGTATAAACCAATGCAAAAACCTTATCATACTCTACTATAGAAAATCACTAAAATTATTATTCAACATTTCATACGAAATGCCTCTACATATATAATAGTCCTATCCTCAATTAGAATCATTAAACAAGCAAACATATGCAAACAATGCAAACATAACAACAATCTGCCTAAACAGGACAGTCTGTAAAGAATGCAAGATTCATCATACTTACCTAACTCCAAACATTATGAAATTCTACCACACTGTAGAAAATTTATCAGAGCTTATTATGCAAAACGTTTCATCATTTTATCATATTCTGGATTTTCTAGGGAATTTTTGCAACAGCGATAAACTTTCTGTTTTGAAACAGCAACATGTATACTTGCAAAATAAGCATGGTAAAAGCTATCCTTGACATTTTTATTGAAACTAGAGATGCAAAACATTATTATAAATAACAGAAAGCAAATAATAACAAAATAAAATGACCATCCAAGCAAAACACATATCATTTGGTGAATAAAAATATAGCTCCAAGTAAAGTTACCGATGAACGAAGACGAAAGAGGGGATGCCATCTGGGGCGTCCCCAAGCTTAGGCTTTTGGTTGTCCTTGAATATTACCTTGGGGTGCCTTGGGCATCCCCAATCTTAGGATCTTGTCACTCCTTATTCCATAGTCCATCGAATCTTTACCCAAAACTTGAAAACTTCACAACACAAAACTCAACAGAAAACTCGTAAGCTCCGTTAGTATAAGAAAATAAATCACCACTTAGGTACTGTTGTGAACTCATTCTAAATTCATATTGGTGTAATATCTACTGTATTCCAACTTCTCTATGGTTCATACCTTCCGATACTACTCATAGATTCATCAAAATAAGCAAACAACACATAGATAATAGAATCTGTCAAAAAACAGAACGGTCTGTAGTAATCTGTATCAAACGTATACTTATGGAACTCCAAAAATTCTGAAATAAATTGGTCGAACTGCGGAATTTGTCTATTAATCTTCTGCAAAAAGAATCAACTTAAAATCACCCTTATGTAAAAAATTACAGCTAAACTCGTGAGCGCAAAGTTTCTGTTTTTTACAGCAAGATCACATTAACTTCCACCCAAGTCTTCCAAAAGATTCTACTTGGCACTTTATTGAAACAAAAGCTATAAAATATGATTACTACAGTAGCTTAATCATGTGAACACACAAAAACAGTAGGGGTAAATATTGGGTTGTCTCCCAACAAGCGCTTTTCTTTAATGCCTTTCTAGCTAGGCATGATGATTTCAATGATGTTCACCTAAAAGATAAGAATTGAAACATAAAGAGAGCATCATGAATAATATGACTAGCACATTTAAGTCTAACCCACTTCCTATGCATAGGGATTTTGGGAGCAAACAACTTATGGGAACAATAATCAACTAGCATAGGAAGGCAAAACAAGCATAACTTTAAAAATTTAAGCACATAGAGAGGAAACTTGATATTATTGCAATTACTACAAGCATATGTTCCTCCCTCATAATGATTTTAAGTAGCATCATGAATGAATTCAATAATATAACCAGCACCTAAAGCATTATTTTCATGATCTACAAGCATAGAAATTTTATTACTCTCTACATAAGCAAAATTCTTCTCATTCGGAATAGTAGTGGGAGCAAACTCAACAAAGTAACTATCATGTGAGGCATAATCCAATTGAAAACTAAAATCATGATGACAAGTTTCATGGTTATCATTATTCTTTATAGCATACATGTCATCACAATAATCATCATAGATAGCAACTTTATTCTCATAATCAATTGGAACCTCTTCCGAAATAGTGGATTCATCACTAAATAAAGTCATGACCTCTCCAAATCCAGTTTCATCAATATAATCATCATAAATAGGAGGCATTCTATCAGCATAATAAAATTTCTCATCAAAACTTGGGGGACAAAACATATCATGTTCATCAAACATAGCATCCCCAAGCTTGTGGCTTTGCATATCATTAGCATCATGGATATTCAAAGAATTCATACTAACAACATTGCAATCATTCTCATCATTCACATATTTTATGCCAAGCATTCTATGTAATTCTTCTTCTAGTACTTGAGCACAATTATCGGAATCCTTGTTTTCATGAAAGACATTAAAAAGATGAAGCATATGAGGCACCCTTAATTCCATTTTTTTGTAGTTTTCTTTTATAAATTAAACTAGTGATAAAACAAGAAACTAAAAGGTTCGATTGCTAGATCTAAAGATATACCTTCAAGAACTAACCTCCCCGGCAATGGCGCCGGAAAAGAGCTTGATGTCTACTACGCAACCTTCTTCTTGTAGATGTTGTTGGGCCTCCAAGTGCAGAGGTTTGTAGGACAGTAGCAAATTTCCCTCAAGTGGATGACCTAAGGTTTATCAATCTGTGGGAGGCGTAGGATGAAGATGGTCTCTCTCAAGCAACCCTACAACCAAATAACAAAGAGTCTCTTGTGTCCCCAACACACCCAATACAATGGTAAATTGTATAGGTGCACTAGTTCAGCGAAGAGATGGTGATACAAGTGCAATATGGATGGTAGATATAGGTTTTTGTAATCTGAAAATATAAAAACAACAAGGTAACTAATGATAAAAGTGAGCATACACAGTATTGCAATGCTAGGAAACAAGGCCTAGGGTTCATACTTTCACTAGTGCAAGTTCCAACAATAATAACATAATTGGATCATATAACTATCCCTCAACATGCAACAAAGAGTCACTCCAAAGTCACTAATAGCGGAGAACAAACAAAGAGATTATGGTAGGGTACGAAACCACCTCACAGTTATTATTTCTGATCGATCTATTCAGGAGTCCGTAGTAAAATAACACAAAGCTATTCTTTCCGTTCGATCTATCATAGAGTTCGTACTAGAATAACACCTTAAGACACAAATCAAACAAAACCCTAATGTCACCTAGATACTCCAATCTCACCTCAAGTATCCGTGGGTATGATTATACGATATGCATCACACAATCTCAATTCATCTATTCAACCAACACAAAGAACTTCAAAGAGTGCCCCAAAGTTTCTACCGGAGAGTCAAGGCGAAAACGTGTGCCAAACTGAAAGTGCGTTATATCGACTAGAGGGGGGTGAATAGGCGATTTTTATGAAATCTTCACTGAGGAATTTGCCGGTGAGGAAATTCCTTAGCGAAGAACTACTAGCAGCGGAATAAGTACTCAGAAGTAAACATAACAGAAGACAAGCATGGTCATCATGACGAAATGAAGACAAGAACTGAGCACAGGAAGCGTAATCATAGGATAACACGGATGAAGACAAACAGACTGAAGAAATTGAACTGAGGAAATTGAGAAAGTCTTCAGTCAAAGTCTTCAAACATAGATATGACAAGCACACAACACAGTAATGAGGAAATGAAAGAGTTGAGGAAATAGAACTAGTTGGCTTGGTGAAGATAATGATTTGGTAGACCAGTTCCAACTGCTGTCTCAGTTGTACATCTGGTTGGAGCGGCTAGGTATTTAAACCTGAGGACACACAATCCTGGACACACAGTCCTCACTGTATTCTCCTTGATCTAAGGTCACACAGACCTCATCCAATCACTCGTGGTAAGTCTTCAGGTGACTTCCGAACCTTCACAAACTCGGTCACTCGGCGATCCACAATTCCTCTTGGATGCTCTAGACCATGACGCCTAACCGTCTGGAAGAAGCACAATCTTCAAAGGTAACAAGCGTCGGATCCACGCAGGATCAATCTCTTCAGTGATGCTCAATCACTTTGGGTTTGTAGGTGTTTGGGTTTGGGTTTGGGTTTTTCCGCACTCGATGATTTTCGCTCAAAGTCCTCAGAGGATGGGTTGCTCTCAAATGATAAGTGTCAGTTTCTCTCGGAGCAGCCAACCAGCTATGGTTGTAGGGGGCGGCTATTTATAGCCTAGGGAGTAGCCCGACATGATAAGACATAAATGTCGTTCAATGATATGACCGTTAGGTGGATAAGATATTTTGGGACAGCTGGCGCGCAGCACAGCAACGGTCGGAAATTTGAGGCTCAAAGTCTTCAGGGCTATCATGTTCCTCACTGTGTAGGCAATCCGCACTGGCGAATTCCTAACTCCTCAGTCAGAACAAATTCCTCAGAGACCAGAAGAACTTCGTCTCTGTCACTGATGAAATTGACTGAGCTGTATGAGATTTCCAATGGCTTCACTCGAAGGGATTGGTAGGTGTAGGATTTTGAGTTGAGCATCACTTGGAAATTTTTCCTTAGTATTTCCTCGACCCCCTTTAACAGTACGGTGTTTTTTTCCGATGACTCAAGAAAGAGAAAATGAAACTACGAAAAAAAAAGTCTTCATGCTTCATGTTCCTCAAATGAATACTAAGTCTTCAAGGTTACACCAATTTCTTCATTTTCAAAGTCTTCAGAATATCCAAAGTCTTCAGTCAAAGAACTTCATTTTTAGGGGTCGACTTTCTTTGTGAATATCAAACTCCTCATTGACTTATAGACCTGTGTACAGTCTAAAAACACATTAGTCCCTTAACCTATAAGTCTTCAATACACCAAAATCACTAAGGGGCACTAGATGCCCTTACAATCTCCCCCTTTTTGGTGATTGATGACAATATAGGTTAAGTTTTCAATGGGGATAAACATATGAAGTGTAAATACTGATATTGGGGAATTTGATAGCAAGATATAGAAGAACTTCCCCTAAAGATGTGCATATTGAGGAATTTGCTTCTGAAGCAATGCACAATTGAAGAGTTGAATCATGGAGATCTCCCCCTATATTGTAATCCATACACGCATTTGAAATAAGATATGAAGAATTTGAAATGCATGATGAAATATGGTGACTGATGAAATTCAGCATGCGTGCAATAATATCAACGAGGAATAAGCATGCAGGATAACGCATCAAAAGTATCAGAGCACCATCGGGTTTAAGTTTACAACTCGATCCAATAAAGTTTCTGAAGAACGAGAGTTGTAACTTAGCAAAAAAACGCCCATATAATTGACCCGCTTGAACACTAACTCAAATTTCTCCCCCTTTGTCATCAAATGACCAAAAGGATCAAAACTAAGGACTAACGCCCCTGAAGAATATGAAGTTGATGAAGGAGCGCCAGCGTTGTCAGGGTCGTTTGTTGTAGTAGGGCCTGCCGCAGTGTCGTCCAAGTCTTCATGTTCATCAGTGTCGCGCGATGAAGAATAGGAGCTGGTCACCAAGGAAGGAACCTTGACCTTCTTATATTTCTTCGGTGGAGGTGCAGACCAGTCAAAGTCTTCCTTGAGACCCATTTTCTTCAGATCTTCTTTGCTGTAGACATGAGACAAAACAGCCCAGGTGCGGTTGAAGGTTTCATGGAGGTAGTATTGATTTTTCTTCACTGCATTATGGGTTGAGCTCATGTTGTGAAGAATTGAACCAAACTGTCTCTTGACCCATTTATGATTGCGATCAACTTTCTGATGAAGACTGAGGAGAAGCTCACGATCAGTCATCACCCTGGGTGATGTGCCTTGAGGATTTTGCTTGGCTGTGTTGGCGGCAGAGTCATGAGTGGCAGAGTCGTCATTGGTTGAGTAGGATGCAGCCTTGCGAAATTGACCATCCAATGGACGAATGCCTTCATCAATAACAGCATCGGCGTTGCCCTTGTCATCAGCTAAGGAAAATGTCCGTTTGAGGACTTCAATCGGAGGCAAGTAGCTGCAGTGGTTCAGTGTATCAGCTTTGTAGTTGAGTGAAGACCTTGTTCTGATGAATCTCATAATCCAAGGTGCATAAGGCTTCAGCTCAAATGGTGACATAGCGATATTAGCAAAAGTCCTCATGAAGAAATCATGGAAGTTGACAGGAACGCCATGAATGATATTGAAAAGCAGATTCTTCATGATGCCAACGACTTCTTCATCATTCGAGTCGTGGCCCTTGATTGGACTCAATGTCTTCGTCAAAATGCGATAGACAGTCCGAGGCACATATAGTAATTCCTTGACGAGGAATTTGGTTCGTGGGGCCTGCCCTGGGTTCAAAGGCTTCATCAGCACTTGCATGTAATGATTTGTAAGCTCAAGTTTGTTGTAGACACATCGAGCAGCTTCAAGGGGTGGACTGAGTGGTAGGGCATGAAGCAATTCAGTAGCTGGTGCCTTGTAGTGAGTATTTTCAGACATCCAGTCCAGCACCGATGAATTCACATCTTCAGAATCTCCTATGATGTGCAGCGTCGCATTGAAGAATGAGTTCTTCATTCCAATCACATATGTCAGTGCAGAAATTTAACAGTCCAGCATCGTGAAGAACACTAAGGACTGGCTCGAAGCATGGCAAAGATTCCATATCCACATGAGGAATGTGTGCATGATCGAAGACTTTGTCTTTGTTGAACAGCACTGAGGAATAAAAATTAGCCTGACTGGCAGTCCAGAAACGCCTCTTCCTAATGCGAGCGGAGTCATAGGGGTTTTAGTCTGTGAAGAATATGTGCTCGCCGAAGAAATCTTCAGCCTTGAACTTTTGCTTCCTTGAGAACGGATCCTTTGGCTTGGGCAGAGGAGTGTCAGTGAGTTGCATCACAACCTCAGGAATCGCAATCTCAGGTTCTTCGGGCTGAGGAATTTCTGGTTCCTCTTCAGTGGCAGTCTGCGTGTTCAAGTGATCAGCAGCAGCAGTTTCTTCAGCACTAGTGGCTGGAATTTCTTCATGTACAGATGAAGTGGGTTGAGTTTCTTCAGAGCCCATTTGAACGGTTGGTGCAGGGGACTGAGGTATTTGCTGTAAAGGGGTGAAGAGTGGAGAATTGGGGTGCTGACTTTCCCAAAAGTCATCATTCATTACTGGAGTAGTACTCCCAATGTCCACATCTTCATCTTCCATTTCTTCAACGCCAGCCTCTTTAGCTGTGAACTGAGGCATTGGCGAGGAAACAACTGGTGTTGAAGGGATCTTATCCACTTCAATTTCTTCATCAATCTGCTCTGACGAAGCAGCAGAATGATTTTCTTCATCTGATCCACTAGGGATCACATACTCTTCACCAAAAGGAACAATTTCCTTTGATGGCATGGTTGAGATCGGAACAGCATCAATAGGATTTTCAAACGAGCTGGTCATAGGCTTCATTTTCTTTGGAGCTGAAGAATCTGAAGCAGCTGATGCTTTCCTTTTCTTCACTGTTGCATGCTCTGCAGCCTTGGTCTTCTTCACATATGATGCAGATGGAAGGATTGGAGTTGGTGTAGGCGCAGGGGAGCAGAGGAATTTGGTTGATGTTATTTAGGCACAACTGATGCAGTTGCCCTGACTTCTTCAGTTACTTCAGGCGCACCACTAGTGGATGCCCTGACAATTTCTTCAGCGGCTGGAATGGAGTCATCAGCCCTGGAACTCACATTTTCTTCAGCAGCCTGATTTTCATCAGCGGCGCTGGCATGTTCTTCAGTAGGCTGAGCAGATGCTTCAGCCTGAGGAATTTCCTGTTGCGATGGAGCTGCAACATTGGAGGTGAACTTCTCAGTCAGTTTAACAAACCTGACTTTGGCTCCTTGCCAATCAACATAATAAGCGTTGAATTCATCACTGAGGGTTTTGATTTCAAACTGGACTTTGATAAGTTCATCAGTTGTCATAGAGACAATGTTGGTCTTCAGAAATTTCTCCTTCTTATATTGAGCTTTCTTGATCTGCCTGGCCTTCTCATATTTCCATTTCTCTTCTTGGATGAAATGGGTCAGCATTTGATTTTGACCAAGTGTCAACTTGAAGTCAGGCATAGGAGTGTTTGGGTCCTTGTGCCAGAGATCAATATAGTCGAGGATCAATCTAGGATCCAAAAGCAGTGGCACATTTGTGCCTTTGGCTCTAGCGGTCCTGACTTGCCTATCTCTAATGATTTCAGCAAGTTCTTCATCATCAGCCTCATCATCATCAGATGGTACTTGGAAGACGACCTGCTTCTTCTGAGGACTAGGGCGAGGACCTCGTCCAGCAGTTGTCTTTGTCTTCAGTAGAGAGGAGCCAGCTAAGGAACTTGGAGCAGCTGAGGAACTAGCTGAGACACCTGAGGCAATGGAGATGCATGTAGTCCTTTGGCACGTGGCAAGATGCACAGGTGCTGAGGACTTTGTCGGAACAGCTGAGGACTTTGGAGGAGCTGAGGATTTTGGAGGAGCAGGAGCAGTATGAGGAATTGGCCTTGAGGGCTTTGAAAATTCTGGCCGTGAGGGCAATGCCGAGGAACTTGGCCTTGAGGGCACTGTTGGTGAAGCACTTGGCTTGCGTGCAGGCTTCTTTGCCACAGATTTCTTTGGCTTGACAGAGGCCTCAATGGCAGCAGCAGCAGCAGAGTCTTCATTGAATTTCCTCACTGCTTCTTTGGCTTGTCTAGCCAACTTGGCTTGGCGCTTGGCCCATTCTTCAGGAAAGTCCTCACCGCGCTTGATGCTGGTGGGATCTGCTACTTGGCCAGGTGCCAGTGGAGCTCTTGGGCATGGAGGATTGAGTGCGAATTTCTTCATGTACTTTGGAGTTACATACATGTACTCCCTCCATTCTCTTGCCCATCTCCTTTCAATCCTCTGGATGCGCACCTTGTGCTGATTTTTGTTCTCCTTACCAAACTTGGCCTCATCAGGAGTGCAATAGTCTGTGTATATGTCATCAGTGATCTCAAAGGCAGTCATGACCTCAGGCTTCTTTCCTCCTTTCTGCGGCTTCTTACCGTCTGCCATATTCTTCAGTTGAGGAATTTGAACAATCGAATTCTCTGAAGGAGTATGCAACTTTTCTTCGAGGAACGCTGCAAATGAGTTAAGTTGATGAGAACCTAGTGATTCAGCAGCAGACATGAGTACATGTGAACATAGTATAGTTGCGAGGAATTTGGAGAGGTCATATGCGTTCTCAGAAGGTTTTTCAAAAAGAACAAGTTTGAGGAATTTGACCAGATGAGTCTTGAAGAATTTCACTAAAGGTTCTTTGTCTTAGGTTCTAGAGTTGTATAGATCGAAGATCCACACAATTGAGGAATCTTGAAGAAAAATGATGCTTAGAGAAACGAATCAAAAACAGATGACTTGTGAGGTGTTTTATTGTGTGAGGATTTGAAGAAAAAATACCTTTGAAGATTTTGTAGAAAACATTCGAATCAAAGAGGGCAGTAAAAGTAACTTTTAATTACCCTGGATGAATAACACGATGAACTATGAGGTGGAGACATGAAGTTCGTCAGTGCAGATCTTCCATAACCTAACTCGGTGGAGGAAGACGGCTACGGCGGCGGCGGAGTGAAGATTTCCGCGGCCGACGCGAGTACGATGGTGACGAGGTCGAGGCAGTGAAGCTCTTCCTCACCGGTGACGATGGAGTAGCGGTGGCGCGAGGGTTTGAGAACCTCGAGCGGGAGAAAGAGTCCGAGCGGAGTAAAGGAAGTGAGGAAGGGGAGAGGGGGTATTTATAGCCATGGTGAAAAACTGTTCTCCCGAAGATTTTGGACGAACGTGCCCCTGACCCTTCTCCTTCGCATGACATGTGTCACCCACGTATTGAGAAGTGGAGATCGTGTTAGATCGTGGGTGAATAGATAAGTATATCGTGGGAAGCGGAACGGTTTGAGCGGCAAAACGGATGTTTTGGATAAGATAAGTGTTAACGTTCCGTTCGCAAATTCTTCAGCTGACTAGGACACAGTGAAGATTTTGAACGAGTTTCAAATAGGACGCACATGAAGAATTTGTGAATAGATTGGGTTGAGTATAGCATAGAGGGGGAAGGGTCCGATCACATTCACTTAGCAGAAAAATCAACTTGAAGAATTAGCCATAAGTGAATGTTGTAGAGGACATAAACTCATATATATATATAGGCAATGAAGAAAAACAAAGGAACCAGTGAAGATTTTGAAAAGCTGAAGAATTTGAACAACTGAGGAATTTCAAGAAACTGAGGAAAAACTCAAATTGAAGATTTTCAACTTTTGGTGGTGGCGTGACCCACCGTATAAGAATGATGATTTCAGACACCGCGTACAATTGTCGTAGGGTTCTGAGAATCAAATTCTTTGTTAATTTCTTCACACTTAGAGTGTTATTCTTCATTGATTGAAGAAAAACGTTTCTTCATGTGTTGCACATCTAAGTCATCAATTTTGCATAAGTGTTAGGATGAGTGTCCTGTTCAAAGAACGTTCGAAGATTCTAAGATATTTAGCTCACACCGCAACTTGCTAAATCTCTTCTCATCCAAGGGCTTTGTGAACATATCGGCTAGTTGTTCTTCAGTCTTCACATGCTCAATAGAAATGTCGCCCTTTAACACATGATCACGAATAAAATGATGACGAATCTGAATGTGCTTTGTCTTCGAGTGCTGAACTGGGTTGTGAGCAATCTTGATGGCACTCTCATTGTCATAGAGGAGAGGCACATTCTTCACGTTGACGTCGTAGTCCTTGAGAGTTTGCTTCATCCATAGCAGTTGAGCACAGCAAGAACCAGCAGCAATGTAGTCAGCTTCAGCAGTAGACAGTGATACGCAGTTCTGTTTCTTCGAGGACCAACAGACCCAAGATCGTCCGAGGAAATGACATGTACCAGATGTTGACTTGCGGTCCACACGATCACCAACATAGTCAGAGTCAAAATATCCAATGAGATCAAAAGCCGAACCCTTGGGGTACCATAATCCAAGTGTTGGTGTGTGAGCTAGATATCGAAGAATATGTTTCACAGCCTTATTGTGTGATCCCTTCGGTGTAGCTTGAAATCGGGCACACATGCAAACACTAAGCATTATATCTGGCCTAGATGCACATAAGTACAATAAAGAACCAATCATGGAGCGGTATACCTTATGATCGAAGTCAATACCATTTTCATCAGTGCACAGATGGCCATTTTTGGGCATAGGAATTTTGATGCCTTTGCATTCTTGCATGCCGAATTTCCTCAGTACATCCTTGAGGTATTTCTCCTGAGATATGAATATGACATTGCGCTGTTGACGAATTTGAAGACCTAAGAAGAATTTCAACTCTCCCATCATAGAAATTTGATATTATTCACTCATCATATAGGAAAAATCATCACTATAACGTTGGTCAGTACAGCCAAAGATAATATCATCAACATATATTTGGCACACAAACAGTTCACCATCATAAGATTTAGTGAAAAGAGTAGGGTCGAGTGAACCGGGTTTGAAGCCTTTCTTCATGAGGAATTCCTTCAAAGTATCATACCACGCCCGAGGGGCCTGCTTGAGGCCATAGAGGGCCTTATTGAGTCTAAAGACTTTGTCAGGATTCTTTGGATCCTCAAAACCTGGGGGTTGAGCAACATATACTTCTTCCTCAAGCTTACCATTGAGGAATGCACTTTTCACATCCATTTGATAGAAAGTGTTATCATGATGGTTAGCACAAGCAAGTAATATGCGAATAGCCTCAAGTCTAGCAACAAGTGCAAAAGTTTCATCGAAATCAATTCCTTCAACCTGTGTGTAGCCTTTAGCTACAAGCTATGCCTTATTCCTCACCACAAGGCCATTTTCATCTTGCTTGTTGCGGTAGATCCACTTTGTGCCAATGATATTGTGCTTGCGAGGATCTGGACGTTTGACCAGTTCCTAGACGTTGTTGAGTTCGAATTGATGTAATTCTTCTTGCATGGCCTGAATCCAATCAGGCTCCAAAAATGCTTCATCTACCTTAGTGGGCTCTGTGATAGAGACAAAAGCATAGTGCCCACAAAAGTTAGATAAATGTGAAGCTTTTGAGCATGTGAGAGGACCTGGTGCTTTGATGTCATTGACGATCTTCTCAACTTGCACTTATTTTGCAACGCGAGGATGAGCTGGTTGTCGTCGAGGAATATGATCAGCATTTTCTTCAGCACCATTTTCTTCAGCATTTTCCTCAGATGCATCAGCTCGACGTTGTTCATGATATGGAATGAATTCTTCAGCAGATTCTTCGGTAGGAATGACATCCTCAGTAGCCTTGAACTTGATAGTTTCCTCAGGTGCTGGTTCATCTATCATAGAAGGTAGGTGCTCTCTTTGCGAGCCATTAGTTTCATCGAACCGCACATCTACAGTTTCAACAACCTTGTGAAGAACGTTGTTGAAGACTCTGTAGGTGTGCGAGTCCTTCCCATAACCAAGCATGAAACCTTCATGTGCTTTCGGTGCAAATTTAGCATTGTGATGAGGATCTCTAATCCAGCATTTAGCACCCGAAGACTTCGAAATAACTCACATTGGGTTTCTTGTCATTAAGGAGTTCATAGGCAGTCTTCTTGAAGAATTTGTGAAGATATACTCTGTTGATGATGTGGCATGCAGTATCAATTGCATCAATCCAAAAACGGCGAGGTGTTTTGTATTCATCAAGCATAGTGCGAGCCATCTCAGCAAGAGTCCTGTTCTTGCGCTCCACGACACCATTCTGCTGAGGAGTATAAAGAGCAGATAACTCATGAGTAATACCAAGTTCATCAAGATAGTCATCAAGGCCAGAATTCTTGAACTCAGTTCCATTGTCACTTCTGATGTGCTTGATCTTCACACCAAAGTTGGTTGAAGCCCTCGAGGAAAATCGTTCGAAGACTTCCTGCACTTCATGTTTGTAAGTAACAAGGTGTACCCATGTGTAACGAGAGTAATCATCAACAATAACAAAGCCATATTGAGATGCTTCATTTGAAACTGCAGAATAATGGTTAGGACCGAAGAGATCCATGTGAAGCAATTCAAATGGTCGAGTAGTGGTCATGATAGTCTTCGCTGGATGCTTGGCCTTGGTCATCTTTCCAGCTTCACAGGCTCCGCATAAGTGATCCTTGAGGAATTTGACATTCTCAAATGCCAATCACATGCTTCTTCTTCGCAAGCGTGTGCAAATTCCTCATGCCTGCATGACCAAGTCGTCTATGCCATAGCCATCCTTCTGATGCTTTTGCAAGTAGGCACACGACTGGTTGCGGTCCTATAGAGAAATCAACAATATACAAGTCTCCTCTCCTAAAGCCTTCGAAGACTTTGGAATTGTCAGCTTCCATAACCACAACACATCGATACATTCCAAAGACAACAACCATATCAAGATCACAGAGCATTGAGATAGACATAAGGTTGTATCCTAAGGACTCGACAAGCATGACTTTGTCCATGTGTCGATCCTTTGTGATCGCAACCTTACCTAGACCCAATACCTGACTTTTGCCTTTGTCAGCGAAGATGATATGCTTCAGATGCGATGGTGATAAGGGAGCATCCAGCAATAGATTCTTGTCACCAGTCATGTGATTTGTACATCCACTATCGAGGACCCACTCAGTGGCTTTGGGTTGATCATCCTGCAGATGAATTAGTGCAGCTTACGAACTTCATATACTTCATGAGTGAAGAATATGACATCAAATTCATCAGATGAATTTCATCAAGCAGTAAGACAGATATAGCAGTATGAGGACATGAGAAATGAAAGTTCATTTCTTCATGATTAGCCTGCGTCCTTTCAGGCATTTTTCAGGTCTCCAACAAATTCTTCAGACGTTTACGCACGTCTGGAGACCTGGCCCTGAAGAAGAGATTAGTTCTTTTTCTTCACCACCCACATCAGAAGGGGTGACAAAGAGTTCATCACTCTGCGAGCTCCATATGAGAAAGGTGGCATAGAATCCAATCCATTTCGTTTCACATAAGAGGAGTTAGGGTAAGCATATGAATAAGCAGAGAAATTCTTCGAGGACTTATGAACATAATGATTAGAAGAATAATGCTCATATTCATAGCCCTTGGCTCTTCCCTGCGAAACAGAGTTATTAGCAAGATGATATTCATATGAGGACTTTGATCCTTTTGAGGAATTTGATCCACGTGAGGAATTTGGTCCGTATGAGGACTTGGATCCATATGAAGAATTTGGTCCATATGAAGAATTTGATCTGGGGTTCCTATTCTTCACAGGTGTTGTCATGAGGACATTCACCTGAAGACTTTCAAGGCACCTTTTGGGAACCCAGATTTTCTTCATAGGGGAACCGTTCCTGCAGTTAGTGCCAACATATCTAGCAAATACTTCACCATTCTGATTTTTGAACTGTTTATAGTTGGAGTCAAATGACTCATCAGAAGAATGAGAAGATTCACATGTAAAGCCAGATAAATTAGATGGATCAACTAGAGGTCCCTTTGCAGCAACCCATGAGGTTTTGGGGTACTGCTCAGACTTCCGATATGTACCATCAGCATTGAGTTTCCTCTCAAAGGCAATACCCTCTTTCCTAGGGTTCCTGTTGAGGATCTGCTTTTTAAGCACATCACAAAGAGTCTGATGCCCTTTAAGGCTTTTGTACATGCCTGTCATGTACAATTCCTTCAGCCATGCATCGTTAGTGATACTAGCAATTTCCTCAGATGAGGAATTAGTGATAGCAGAGGCAGGTGAATAATTTGTAACATTAGAAGCATTTGAACATTCAGGTGAAGAATTAGCAAATTCACATTCAATGCATTTCAAGCATGGAGGAACAAATTCTTCCTGAGCAGCGCTGATTTGTTGAGCAAGTAATGAATCGCGCTCCTTCTGAAGATCTTCATAACTCACTCTTAGCTTCTCAAGATCTTGCTTTCTCTAAAGAAATTCATAAGAGAGATTCTCATGATCAGATAAGAGAGTGTTATGTTGATCTTGAAGGGTGTCATACTTAGTATGAAGTCTCTGAAGACTTTCAGCCAAAGCTTTTGACTGATCCATTTCTTCACCCAACATATCATCGCTCTTATTTAGCATATGTTGAACTTTTTCCAAAGCTCTTTGTTCTTTAGTGGCAAGGGAAGCAAGTTTGACATAACTGGGTCCAAATTCATCACCAGATTCTTCATCACTGGACTCAGATAGGTAGCATTCAGTTACCTCGGCACTTTTTGCCATAAGGCATGATGAAGAGGATGATGATTCTGGTTCGAATGTCATCGCTTTGGGAGATTCCTTGAAGTCCTCAAACCAAGGATCATGACGGGTTCGATGACCTTCATAGACCTCAGAGAGACGGTCCCAGATAAGCTTCGCATGATCGAGATGCATGATGTTCCTGAACTGATTTTGAGACAGAAAGGAGAAGATGACGTCCTTCACCATGAGGTTGAGAAGAGTGTACTTGCGAATGTCATCAGCTCCCGCCGTCTTGCACAGATCGGTAAGACCAATCTCAGTGACGGTCCACAGTTTGCTGTTCATCGCCATGAGGCGCTTCTTCATCATGGCCTTCCACTTGGGATACTCGTGACCGTCAAAGATGGGGCATGTCACTTTGTTCATACCTGCAGTCGACATAACTAAAACTCCAGGCGGTTAAACCAAAATCACACAGAACAAGGGAGTAACTCGCTCTGATACCAATTGAAAGTGCGTTATATCGACTAGAGGGGGGTGAATAGGCGATTTTTATGAATTCTTCACTGAGGAATTTGCCGATGAGGAAATTCCTTAGCGAAGAACTACTAGCAGTGGAATAAGTACTCAGAAGTAAACATAACAGAAGACAAGCATGGTCATCATGATGAAATGAAGACAAGCACTAAGCACAGGAAGCATAATCACAGGATAACACGGATGAAGACAAACAGACTAAAGAAATTGAACTGAGGAAATTGAGAAAGTCTTCAGTCAAAGTCTTCAAACACAGATATGACAAGCACACAACACAGTAATGAGGAAATGAAAGAGTTGAGGAAATAGAACCAGTTGTCTTGGTGAAGACAATGATTTGGTAGACCAGTTCCAACTGATGTCTCAGATGTACATCTGGTTGGAGCGGCTAGGTATTTAAACCTGAGGACACACAGTCCTCACCGTATTCTCCTTGAGCTAAGGTCACACAGACCTCGTCCAATCACTCGTGGTAGGTCTTTAGGTGACTTCCGAACCTTCACAAACTCGGTCACTTGGCGATCCACAATTCCTCTTGGATGCTCTAGACCATGACGCCTAACCGTCTGGAAGAAGCACAGTCTTCAAAGGTAACAAGCATCGGATCCACGCAGGATCAATCTCTTCAGTGATGCTCAATCACTTTGGGTTTGTAGGTGTTTGAGTTTGGGTTTTTCCTCACTCGATGATTTTCGCTCAAAGTCCTCAGAGGATGGGTTGCTCTCAAATGACAAATGTCAGTTTCTCTTGGAGCAGCCAACCAGCTAGTGGTTGTAGGGGGCGGCTATTTATAGCCTAGGGAGCAGCCCGACATGATAAGACATAAATGCCCTTCAATGATATGACCGTTAGGTGGATAAGATATTTCAGGACATCTCGCGCGCAGCACAGCAATGGTCAGAAATTTGAGGCTCAAAGTCTTCAGGGCTATCATGTTCCTCACTGTGTAGGCAATCCACACTGGCGAATTCCTAACTCCTCAGTCAGAACAAATTCATGAGAGACCACAAGAACTTCGTCTCTGTCACTGAAGAAATTGAATGAACTGTATGAGATTTCTAATGGCTTCACTCGAAGGGATTGGTAGGTGTAGGATTTTGAGTTGAGCATCACTTGGAAATTTTTCCTTAGTATTTCCTCGACCCCCTTTAACAGTACGGTGTTTCCTATGACTCAAGAAAGAGAAAATGAAACTGCTAAAACAAAAGTCTTCACGCTTCATGTTCCTCAAATGAATACCAAGTCTTCAAGGTTACACCAATTTCTTCACTTTCAAAGTCTTCAAAAATCCAAAGTCTTCAGTCAAAGAACTTCATTTTTAGGGGTCGACTTTCTCTGTGAATATCAAACTCCTCATAGACTTATAGACCTGTGTACACTCAAAAAACACATTAGTCCCTTAACCTATAAGTCTTAAATACACCAAAATCACTACGGGGCACTAGATGCACTGACACAAACCCTATGCATAAGTTCACAAGGTCACGGAACCCGCAAGTTGATCACCAAAACATACATCAAATATATCACGTGATATCCCATTGTCACCACAGATAAGCACATGCAAGACATACATCAAATGTTCAATCCTTAAAGACTCCATCCGATAAGATAACTTCAAAGGGAAAACTCAATCGATTACAAGAGAATAGAGGGGGAGACACATCATAAGATCCAACTATAATAGCAAAGCTTGCGATAGAACAAGATCGTATCACCTCAAGAACACGAGAGAGAGAGAGAGAGAGAGAGAGAGAGAGAGAGAGAGAGATCAAACACATAGCTAATGGTACATACCCTCAGCCCCGAGGGTGAACTACTCCCTCCTCGTCATGGAGAGCGCCGGGATGATGAAGATGGCCACCGGTGAGGGATCCCCCCTCCGGCAGGGTGCCGGAACAGGGTCCCGATTGGTTTTTGGTGGCTACAGGGGCTTGCGGCGGCGGAACTCCCGATCTATTCTGTTCCCCGGTGTTTTTAGGGTATATGGATATATATATAGGCGAAAGAAGTCGGTCAGGGGAGCCACGAGGGCCCACGAGGGTGGGGGCGCACCCAGGGGGTAGGGCGCGCCTCCCTGCCTCATTGCTTCCTCGAAGCTTCCCTGACGTCTACTCCAAGTCTCATGGATTGCTTCCGTTCCGAAAATAACTCTCCCAAAGGTTTCATTCTGTTTGGACTCCGTTTGATATTCCTTTTCTTCGAAACACTGAAATAGGCAAGAAAACAGCAATTTGGGCTAGGCCCCCGATTAATAGGTTAGTCCCAAAAATAATATAAAAGTGTTTAATAAAGCCCATAGACACCCGAAACAGATAATATAATAGCATGAATACTTCATAAATTATAGATACGTTGGAGACGTACCAGTGTCTAGATTGGATTTGGTGGTTCTGGACTCTGCGGCGGCTGGATGAATATTTCGTCGACTCCCCTAGGGTTTCAAGAATATTTGGGTATTTATAGAGCAAAGAGGCGGTCCATGGGGCACCCGCGGTGGGCACAACCCACCAGGGCGCGCATGGGCCTCCTGGTGCGCCCTGGTGGGTTGTCCCCTCCTCGGGACTCCCCCCAGGTGCAACCAGGGCCCAACTTCTTCCTTCTGGTCCATAAAAAATCTCTGTAAAGTTTTGTGGCATTTGGACTCCGTTGGATAAGGATTTTCTGCGATGTAAAAAAACATGGAAAAAAACAGCAACTAGCACTATGTCAATAGGTTAGTACCAAAAAATGATATAAAATGACTATAAATTGATTATAAAACATCCAAGATTGATAATAAAACAGCATGGAACGATCAAAAATTATAGATACGTTGGAGACGTATCAGTAGCCTCTTTTTGTGAATCATTCCCTACTCATGTTGATCTCCCTAAGGAGAAGTGGTTTAAATATCATCCCCATATTAAATAAGAAATTAATAACCGGTTATAGCTAAGGATGAAACTATCATTTATAACGTTGATCCAGTTGTGCCTACTGCTTATATTGAAAAAAACACCTTTCCCTGTTAGGATAAAGGAACATGCTAAGTTGTCAATAGTGGTTAACAAAAGTAACATTAAAGCACCTAGACCCTCTGAACAAATTAAAGAAGGACCTAGTGTTGCTATGATTAAAGATCTCTCGGTTGAAAATATTGATGGGGATGCTATTTACTTCTATGAAGCTACTACAATTGCCAAACCGGATACTAAACATAAGAACAAGCCTGTTGTTGGCATGCATGTCATCTCACTTAAAATAGGAGATCATTGCTATCATGGTTTATGTGACTTAGGTGCTAGTGTGAGTGCTATTCCTTTTACTTTATACCAATAAATTATGAATGATATAGCACCCACTGAAATAGAAGACATAGATGTTACTATTAAACTTGCAAATAGAGACACCATCACACCACTTGGGATTGTTAGAGATGTTGAAGTATTGTGTGGGAAAATAAATATCCTATTGATTTTCTAGTTCTTGGTTCCCCACAAGATGACATTTGTCCCATTATATTTAGTAGACCTTTCTTGAACACTGTCAATGCTAAGATAGATTGCCATAAAGAAACTGCCAGTGTTCATTTTGGTGATGTGTCTCATGAGTTTAATTTCTCTAAGTTTCATAGACAACCTCATAATAAAGGGCTTCCTTGTAAGGATGAAATAATTGGTATTCCTTCTATTGCCATACCTCCTACTGATACACTAGAACAAGATTTGCTAGACCATAAAAATGATATGCACTTGCATGAAAGAAATGAAATAGATCAAATTTTCTTTGAACAACAACCTCTCCTTAAACACAATTTGCCTATTGAAACTCTAGGAGGTCCTCCTCCACCTAAAGATGATCCTATGTTTGAATTAAAGCATTTGCATGACACTTTGAGATATGCTTATCTTGATGAGAAAAAGATATATCATGTTATTATTAGTGCTAACCTTTCAGAACACGAAGAAGAGAGATTATAAAAAATTCTGAGGAAGCACCGTGCTACTATTGGATACACTCTTGATGATCTTAAGGGCATTAGTCCCACTCTTTGTCAACACAAGGTTAATATGGGACCTAATGCTAAACCCTCAGGCTGGCACTCGGGTCGGGTTTGACCGGGTCGAGCACAACCAAACCCATGCCCGAATAGCAAATGGGCACAGAAGCAGACCCACAACCCTACCCATGGGTCTTGAGCCAGACCCATGCCCGAACCCGACGGACAACCCGACCCATTAGGGTACCCATCGGGTTTGAAATAAATATTTTATTATGTATAGATTTATACTTTAAATTTTAGCTTACAACCAAGTTCTCCATTTATTTAGCAAACTAGCTACTGGACGCAGAAGTCACTTCACGATGGAATAGCTGCTGTTCTGGAGTCTCTTATATAGGCAAACTGCACCACCCACCACCGCGGCTAGGCGAGGTGGTACTAAATTTACCAAGATGTCAACCGGCGTCGTTGTCTCGTTGCCATGTGCTACCGTGTGCATGCAAAATCAGGATACAAGGTGGGCTCGTTTTGGAGGCCCAGTTGGCTGACATGTTACTCACCGTTGAGGCTTCTGCTTTAGCATCGAGTAGTGTTGGGCTGGTGCTCAACCAACGATCCAAGTAGTAATATTTAATTCATCTCTGGGCCTTATGAGCGATCGACAAGAAATAAAAGTAAGCATACATGCATCGCTAGTTCCTACTGGAAACATTGGGTTGTTCTACATAAATGAATAAATTAGCAAGTATATTTACTAAAATGTCCACACATATTATAAAATAAAAATATATTTTTATCACTAATATTAATCGGGCGACCCATCGGGCGACCCATGGGTAGAACATTAAACCCATGCCCTACCCATGACTAATCGGGTTACCCATCGGGCTTACCCATGGGTGAATATGGTGACCCATACCCTACCCATTTGGGTCGGGTGCCCATGGGCGCGGCCGCCCATGGGTCGAATTGCCAGGTTGACTAAACCCGTTGTTGATCACCAATGAAGATTGAATCCTACTATGAAGTGGCAAGAACTGAAATACTAAAACTTCTGGAAGCATGTATAATCTATCCCATAGCTGATAGTAGATGGGTAAGTCCTGTTCATTGTGTCCCTAAGAAAGGAGGTATTACTGTTGTTCCTAATGATAAAAATGAACTTATTCCACAAAGAATAGTGACTGGCTATAGAATGGTAACTGATTTTAGAAAATTAAATAAAGCTACTACAAAAGATCACTACCCTCTGCCTTTCATTGATCAAATGTTAGAAAGACTATCTAAGCATACACATTTTTGTTTCCTTGATGGATATTCTAGTTTCTCTCAAATACCTATTTCACAAACTAATCAAGAGAAAACCACCTTTACTTGTCCTTTTGGAACTTATGCTTATAGATGTATGCCTTTTGGTTTATGTAATGCACCTGCTACCTTTCAAAGATGTATGACTGCTATATTCTCTTACCTTTGTGAAAAGATTGTTGAGGTTTTCATGGATGATTTCTCCATTTAAGAAAATTCTTTTGATGATTTCTTAAGCAACCTTGATCAAGTTTTGCGGAGATGTGAACAAACTAATCTTGTCTTGAATTGGGAGAAGTGCCACTTTATGGTTAATGAAGGCATTGTCTTGGGGCATAAAATTTCTAAACGAGGTATTGAGGTGGATAAATCTAAAGTTGATGCAATTGAGAAAATGCCATGTCCTAAAGACATTAAAGGTATTTGTAGTTTCCTCGGTCATGCTGGTTTCTAGGCCTATTCTGCACATCTCCAAATGAGCTGAAATTTTACGGAGAATTATTTTGGAATATATAATAAATATCGGAGAAAATAACTACCAGAGGGGGGCTACTAGGTGCCCACAAGACACCAGGGCGCGCCAGCCCCCCCCCCCCCCCCAGGCGCGCCCTGGTGGGTAGTGGGCCACCCAGCCCACCTCCGGTGCCCATCTTCTAGTACATAAGGTCTTTTGACATAGAAAAAATAAGGAGAGGACTTTTGGGACAGAGCGCTGCCGTCTCGAGGCGGAACTTGGGCAGGAGCAGTTTTGCCCTCCGGCGGAGTGATTCCGCCAGGGTAACTTCCCTCCCGGAGGGGGAAATCGAAGCCATCGTCATCACCATCAAACCTCTCATCTTAATTTGGGAGGCCGATCTTCATCAACATCTTCAAAATCACCATCTCCTCTAAAACCCTAGTTCATCTCTTGTGTTCAATCTTTGTACTGGAACCTTAGATTGGTACCTCTGCGTGACTAGTAGTGTCGGTGTACTAAAGTAGGGGTACCTTAATACCCCGAACTTGTGCACGGGCAGTAGTAGCGTCCCGCGGCAAGGCCTGCCAGGGGAGCGACGAGAGTCTCCACGGCCCTTTCTGGGCCGGACGAAGGCCAAGTGATCGAGCCTAGAAGACCAAGCCCCGGCAAGAGGAGCTTGCCGGGCCGAGAAGGCGAGCCCCGGCAAGAGGAGCTTGCCGGGCCAAGGCGACAAGGCCCCGGCAAGAGGAGCTTGCCGGGACGACTAAGCCGAAGCACCAAGACCCCGGCGGGAGGAGCTCGCCGGGACGGCCAAGCCAAGGCACCCCAAGAGAAGCCCGCCGCGGCGCGCCACGCGCCCCGGCAAGGCCTGACGAGTGGCAAGCTCTCAGGTGCGGCAAGGCAACCACCGCGGCAAGCCACTTGCCGCGGTAAACCACCACCTCAGGCATGCGCTCCAGCTCACCTGCCCACGCGTCACTCTGGAGCTTCCCCGGAGACACGTGGCGGGGCGCCGCGCAACCTGAGACACGCGGTGGCATGCGACGTTGGCAGAGTCGCCCCCGTGGCAAGCGGAGACGCCCCTAACGGTCCGCCTCGGCACTGTTCAGGCGATCCAGACGGGCATTTAATGCCTTTGTCTCCCGCCGTCAGAGTTAGGTGCGATAACACTGTGCGACCACTGTTCGCACAGCTCCTTGCCATTTTTACCCTCACCTGCGTCGCTGCCTGTGGAAAACCCCTTAGCATATAAAAGGAAGCCCATGCGCACGTAGGGGGAGGGGGGAGAGAAACCCTAGAGAGATCGAACGCTAGGAGACCCGAGAGGAGGACAGCCAGTAGACCCTTGTCTACGTCCAGCTCCAACTTACTGTAGCTTCTTGCATTCCAGAGCAAGAACTCGAATCAACCAGACAAGCAGCAGTAGGGTTTTACGCATCCATGCGGCCCGAAGCTGGGTAAAATCGTTGTGTGTGTGTGTGTCGCCTCAATCTGCTCTTTGTGCAACCTCCGCCCCCGCCGAACCGACAAGGGGCTCCGTCCCCATAGGTGCTCGTGGAGGCCGATATCCCCCGACAAGTAGTGAGGGAGTCCTGGATTAGGGGGTGTCCGGACAGCCGGACTATGACCTTTGGCCGGACTGTTGGATTATGATGATACAAGATTGAAGACTTCGTCCCGTGTCCGGATGGGACTTTCCTTGGCGTGGAAGGCAAGCTTGGCAATACGGATATGTAGATATCCTCCCATTGTAACCGACTCTGTGTAACCCTAGCCCCCTCCGGTGTCTATATAAACCGGAGGGTTTAGTCCGTAGGACAACAACAATCATACCATAGGCTAGCTTCTAGGGTTTAGCCTCTCTGATCTCGTGGTAGATCTACTCTTGTACTACCCATATCATCAATATTAATCAAGCAGGAGTAGGGTTTTACCTCCATCGAGAGGGCCCGAACCTGGGTAAAAACATCGTGTCCCTTGTCTCCTGTTACCATCTGCCTAGACGCAAAGTTCGGGACCCCCTACCCAAGAACCGCCGGTTTTGACACCGACATTGGTGCTTTCATTGAGAGTTCCAATGTGCCGTCGCCAGAAGGAAGGATGCCTCATCTCGTATTTAAAGACGGCACTATTGCTGAGGGAGCTTTGGCTGTCGGCCAAACTCTCCGGCTAGGTGGTTTCCTCATGACCGCCTGTTCAGCCGCTACGCCGACGATGACCTCTCGGGCCATCGAAAACAATCTCCACGTCAACTCGGAACTCGCCGAGCAGTTAGATCCAATAGAGCTCTCTTCCCTAAACGAGCTCTTGGATCGCATCGCCGCCCTGGGGTCGCTACGGACTATGATCAGATTGGGCCTAAACCCGATTTGAGAGAGATTAACTCTCCCCAGGTCACCCATCATGTTGTAGTGGTGGAGGAGCAATGCGGCGACCCTTCCTCTATCTTGAAGACTAGCTATGTCCGGATTCCCGAGCCCTCCAAGCCAGATACCCGCTCACGGGAGGACATCACCCAAGCCCTGAACTTAGAGTCAGGCAGCGGGCCAGGATTATCGGGCAGCACCCCAGAACCAGAATTTCCAAAATCGAAAACTCCTCGGCCCCTGGATCCCAGATCGGGTAAGGGTTTGGATTCAATTCCACCCACCCACCCAAACATAAGCGATATTTCCCAGATCAAGCAAGAGCCCCAGGAAACAGTACACCACTATTGGGCCAGATTCCTCCTGGTCATGAACAGGATCAAGGACTGCCGCGAGAAAGATGCAATCTCATTCTTCTGCAATAATTGCACGGACAAGGGAATCCTCAACACCATAAGTCACCGTGAAATTACACGCTTCGCCGACTTGACGTCCATAGTACGAAAGTACTGTGTGATGGAAAGTGCCTGGAAAACCAAAATTAAATTTTGGGACAATCCGGCCCTAAATACTATCCCAGTCCGAAATAAAAGGGTGCATTATCATCAGACACCCGGGTTAAACACCAAAAGGCAAAAACCCTCTACAGGGCATGGAACCGTACTGGAGGGATGGCTCAATGGACCCTGTAAAATTCACAGTACAGAGGACGCCATACCACCTCATAGCCTTAGAGCATGTTGGATACTCCGGCAGGTAGCCAAAAGTGGCGAAGGTCTTCTAATTCCAGAAGCCACAGTGCACCATCCCTGGGATACCAGTATGGTATTAACAGTCTTTGAGACCTTCGCATCAAATAATAGGCGAAAGCGAACACTCCGCAGCCTTGCCGAAATTTACCACGTGGCAACAATAAACCCATGGAGTGACACGGCTATTACTTTCAATGCCAGTGATGAACCTAAATTCCGAACAGCCCAAGCACCAGCCGCATTGGTCCTCAGCCCAATTGTGGACGGCTTTCGACTCACCAAGGTACTCATGGACGGCGGCAGCGGATTAAACCTCATCTATGAGGAAACCCTTCAAAAAATGGAAATAGACTGGAACCGCATCGAGCGAAGCAGCACAACCTTTAGAGGAATAATCCCCAGTCGGGAAGCGCGCTGTACAGGCAAAATCACACTAGATGTGGTGTTCGGCACGCCGGAGAATTACAGGTCCGAAGAGATTATGTTCCAAGTGGCCCCATTCAGTAGTGGTTACCACGCCATGTTAGGGCGGGAGGCATTCACAATCTTCCACGCCATACCTCATTACGGGTACATGAAGCTCAAAATGCCCAGGCCCAACGGAATTATCACTCTTGCTAGTGATCCGGACACAGCACTCCGCGCCGAAAACAAGACAGCCGCACTGGCCCTCGAGGCATTGTCTGAAGCCCTAGTGGCTGAGGAACTGACTGCACTGCGCTCCATGGTGAATAGGGACGATGTGATACTCGATAAGAGATCCAAGTCCACCTCCTTTAAACCGGCGGATGAAATAGCCAGATTCCAAGTCCATCCAACGGACCCTACAAAAACAGCTTCCATCGGGGCACAACTAAACCCCGCCGTAGACGCCGCACTACAAGAGTTCTTACGCGAGAACTAGGACATTTTCGCCTGGCACCCTTCAGACATGCCAGGAATCCCACACAGGCTGGCCGAACACAGCCTTAATATCCTAAAGGGATTCAAACCGGTCAAGCAGGCTCTTCGGCGTTTCTCTGAACCTAAGAGACAAGCTATGGGAGAGGAACTAGCCAAGTTATTGGAAGCCGGATTCATCAGAGAGATAAAACATCCGGACTGGCTAGCAAACCTGGTGATGGTACCAAAGAAGGACAAATCCTGGCGCCTGTGCGTTGATTTTAAGGACCTTAACAAGGCTTGCCCAAAGGATCCTGTCGGTGTCAAAACCGGCGGATCTCGGGTAGGGGTCCCGAACTGTGCGTCAAGGTCGGATGGTAACAGGAGACAAGGGACACTTTATTTTACCCAGGTTCGGGCCCTCTCGATGGAGGTAAAACCCTACTCCTACTAGATTAATATTGATGATATGGGTAGTACAAGAGTAGATCTACCACGAGATCAAGGAGGCTAAACCCTAGAAGCTAGCCTATGGTATGATTGTGTATGATGATGGTTGTCCTACGGACTACAACCCTCCGGTTTATATAGACATCGGATAGGGTTAGGGTTACACAGAGTCGGTTACAATGGTAGGAGATCTCGAATATCCGCACACCTAGCTTGCCTTCCACGCCAAGAAAAGATCCTTCCGGACACGGGACGAAGTCTTCAACTTTATATCTTCATAGTCCTGGAGTCCGTCTGAAGGTATAGTTCGGCTATCCGAACACCCCCTAATCCAGGACTCCCTCAGTAGCCCCTGAACCAGGCTTCAATGACGACGAGTCTGGCGCGCAGATTGTCTTCGGCATTGCAAGGCGGGTTCCTCCTCCAAGTTCTTCAAGAAGATTATAAACACCACAGAATAGTGTCCGGCTCTGCAAAATAAATTTCCACATATTGCCATACAGAGAATAATATTAACACAAATCAAATCTGCTGACGTATCCCACAGTGCATCATAACACTGCGGCCAAGCCTTCCATAAATTGTTTTCATCGTTCCACCTCAGCCCGTATAGCGAGGCGGTTTCCTTGGCACGTCTTGTCGAAGCAGAGATCGTGTGCCCCCCTCTAACGGTATTCTCATTAATACGGATGTGGGTAACCCAACCGCGCCATTTACCGCGGCGCTTGGGAGGCAAGTGGGTTTTATTAGGTAGGTGAGGACGCCTAACCGTACCTGCTTATATAAAGGGATAAGGATTCCCCCTTTTAACCTACGCCTTCTTCCTCCTTTGCCAATCCATCTCTCGCGCACTCAAGCTCCAGCGCCCAAGTCCGCTCTTCTTCCTCAACCTTCTCCAAAAATGTCCGGAGCGGGAGGCAAGTGGATGGTCTCCTCCATTACGGAGGCTCAAGTAAAAAGGCTAAGGAAAGCCGGATACTTATCCAAGGATATCCCGCATCGGCTTCCTGATAAGGGGCAGCGTCTTCCTACCCCAAGGCCCCATGAGAGGGTCGTTTTTCTCCCCCACTTCCTCCGCGGACTGGGCTTTCCACTTCACCCATTTGTCCGGGGGATCATGTTCTACTACGGCCTAGATTTTCACGATCTGGCCCCAAACTTCGTCCTCAACATCTCGGCGTTTATCGTCGTGTGTGAGGCCTTTCTCCGCGTCCGCCCCCACTTCGGCCTCTGGCTCAAGACCTTCAACGTCAAGCCCAAGGTGGTGTCCGGCACCCAGGCGGAGTGCGGAGGTGCTATGGTTGGCAAGATAGCCAACGTCCTCTGGTTCGATGGCTCCCTCGTGGAGTCCCTAAAGGGGTGGCAGGCAGGGTGGTTTTACTTCACCGAGCCCCGCGATCCGAAATGGGTCGCGGCCCCTGAGTTCAGATCCGGACCCCCCACGTGGCTCATGTCCTGGAAAGAGACAGGCCTGTCGTGGGGCAACGAGGAAGAAGTGACTGGGTTGCAAACATACATCCAGTCCCTGGTGGACAAGCCAATCCGGCTTGCCAACATAGTCCAGGTCATGCTCGTTCGCCTGATCCTCCCGTGCCAAGAGCGGGATTTTGCATTGTGGGAATTCGACCCGGCGCAGCACCAGACCCTCAGTAGGCTCTTCGACACGACGTATGAAGACGTCTGGAAGGTGCTAACCAAAGGCGCCGAGTCCCCCACATCCGCCTCCAAGGACCGCGGATACAGCTCGCAGCGTATTGCCGGCGAGGTGGGCTATCTATACCTTTGACAGGTTCGTTAAGCTCTTCTTCATAGATTATCTCTATGCGGGATCTAAACCCCCTTTTACCTTTGACAGGCTTGGCTGGAGATAGCCGGACCAATCAACTGTCCGGTCCCTCTGCCCGAAGACCCGGCCCCAGCTCTCTTGGTGAAGCTAATGGCTCCGGCACCTTACGTGGTGCCGGAGAGGAAGGCCAAGAAGAAGAAAACCACCGGGACTCGAAAGAGTTCCCGCAACATGGTGGTGTCGGACTCGTCTTCCAACGAGTCCGCAACGCCCTCCTCTCGCGAAAACGAGGAGGAGGAACAAGGAAGCTCTCCCCCTCCAGCGAGGGGAGCAAAGAAGAAGATGGCCGCCCCAACAGGGGAGGCCGAGGGGTCAAGGAAAAGGAAGACCCCTCCGTCGGACTACTCCCATGACGCTGAAGAGGGCGGAGAGGAGTGGCCGGACAAGACCAAGCGTCCGGCGAAATCGTAAGTATTTATATACCGGAGTAACTCATGATACCCCTTTTCTTTGTGTGTGTGTGTGGCTTTCCCTGATATCGCATGCATATTATGCAGCCCGCCCCGGGCCGAACTCGATGACTCGTCGAGCGGCTCCTTGGATTCGTCGGACGTGAACTCTGTTTCGCCCGCGGTCTCCCCCCGCGGGGCGGACGACACCGAAGTGGCGCCCGCCAAGCTTCAGGGCAGGAGGAGATGGTCCTGGAGGAGCCACCAGGCAATCCTCCGGACCCCAGGAGTGAAGGGGATGAAACCCTCCAGGGCTCCAAGTCCGGCTTTGTGCCGGACACCGCGCCGGACTCGACAGTCCCGGTCTACGGCGGGCGAACTCCTTCCAAGAGGAGTAAGCCGTCCGAGCCGGCGGCCTCCGTCCAACCGGAGGCGCCGGACAATTTGCTGGAGGTGCTTAAGGGCGCCGCCATCGACGAGGAGCACCGTACTGTTATGAGTACGGTGATCCAAAGGATTCAGTCCGCCAAGAGCGGACTGAATGAAGCTTGTGCTAGCCTTCTAACAGGCTTCGAGGTAAGTAAAAATGTGCCAATTTATTTACCACATAGAAAGTAGCCCCTGATGCTTTGTTCGGTGTTCGGGAAGAAAAGCCGAATAGAGGATCTAATAATTTTCGCAGGAGTCTAATAAAAAGGTCAAATATGCGTATGCAGGCTTCGCTGCTTTCCACCGCCGCACTGACTGCGCTGGTGGAAGTCCTTAAAAAGGACCTCGGGCGGTCCGAGCAATAGCTCGGCCTTGCCAAACGGCAGCTCGAGGAGAGAGAAGGTAAGAAATACCCTAAAAGGAAAGGTGCCTATAGAAAGGCTTGATTGCAGAAAGAAATAACAGGATTGTGCTGCTTATTGTAGGGGCCACAACCGAGGTGACAGCCCTGAAGCAGGCGCTGGCTGAGGCCGAGAAGAAAACGGCCGAGGAGCGCACCGAGCGAGAGAAGCTTGGGGTCCAAGTCGGCGAGGTGCAGCAAGAGCTGCAAGCTCTCATGAAAAAACATGAGGGTTTGGAGCTTAAGGCGAAAACGCAAGCATCCGAGCTCGCCTCGGCCGTCGAGACCGCCAAGAATGCCAAGGCCGAAGCCCAGAAGGCCCTCCAAGAGTTGGAGGATGCAAGAAAGATAGCAGCGGGTAAGGCATTCTCAATGCAAAGTAGGAATATAAAAGTAAATTACCTATTACTTACCCGAATCCGGAGTTCTCCAGGAGCGTTCTTCGATCTTCCCCGCAGCGCATCCGACGCCGCCGCGTTCTACCGAGCTGAAGAGGGCAGCTCGACGGAGAGTGTGTTCTGGTCTCAGTATTCTGAGGCCGGACACCCTGTGCCCTTGAGCGACCAGCTGAAACAGCTGGCCGAGCTCCATAAGGCGGCCGAACAGGCCATGAAGGGCTTACTAGTTCGGCTGTGGCCTGGAGAGGCCCTGCTTGGGAGCTATTTCGGGCTGGTGCGGCGGCTGGTGGAGGCCTGTCCACGGCTTGAAGTCATCAAGCGCTCCGTCTGTATTGAAGGTGCCCGGAGGGCCCTTGCCCGTGTAAGGGTATACTGGGGTAAGCTGGACGGAGAGAAGCTAGTGAAGGACAGGCCGCCACAGGGGAAGGAGCATCGCAAGCCCGAGAACTACTACAAGGACGTTCTTGCCGGAGCCCGCCTTGTCGCGGATGAGTGTACTAAAGATGTAGTATTTGAATGAACTTGCTCGTTTGTATCCTGTGCGTTGAAAACTTGTTCATATGCGCTAAGCAATGCTTGTTTAATTTAAAATATTATTTTCTGTGCGGTCGTTTATCAAAAATTGAGAGATGGCGAGTCGTCGGCTTCTGCCCCCATGCCACTAGTGCTGGGGTGTTCGAGATAAACCTGAGGGCTCTTGTTCCCATAGTTGGGTCCTTCGAGGGAGGCGCTCAGCACAGCGAACCAGGCAATCGGACTATAATGCTTGAACACTCTCACTTAGCCATAGAACGTTATAATTTTAAATTTCGGCGAAGCCCCTAGTTCGGAAGGCCGAATTCGGGGCGCTATCCACGCCTTTGGCCGGACATAGCCAGCTCCTCGCTCAAAGCGGCATAAGCCTTTAATGACTCGAAAAACCTCTCGAACAGCGACCGGTCTCGCGCCTTATAATGACAGTCTGTTTTAGCTTTCTCCACTGAGGTGCTCAACCCACCTGATCTGGGGCACAATCGCAGTGGTTCTCCTAGTGCTACCTTAGCCGATAGAGCGGAACGTAAGGTACCAAAACATAGGAGCCGGGCAAACCCAACATGTGACCAAAATCATGACTCGGAGCCGATGCATATAGTGCTATAAGTTCGGGGTGCCGCACTTGTGAAAGTGTACGGACTTCTCTCAACCAGATAGAAGGGTAATGAAGCCCCTGGCGTGGTTTGCCGTACCATGGTGTACGGGTGCGATCATGTTATTTAATAAACATATATATATATAAAAGAGGATAATGCAAAAGATAGACAAAAAGCTATGCATTGTTTATAAGGAGGCTATTTATCAAAGCCGAACGATACAAGTAGTGCGATAGGCAAAAAAGATATTAGACTATTTAACATGTCCTGGCCAGGCGCAGGCCGCGAAGTTTAGAAACAGATATATTGCTTGAAATAGAGACCACCTGAGAATTCCGGAGTGCGGCGTAGCTTTGTCTGCTTTCCTGGGTCTTGCATCGTTTGTGCGGCAACACTGCCGGACAGGTATCCAGAGTATGGAGTCCTGAAAGTAAAAGAAGTGCGGCAGCCCCTAGTACGTTTGACGATGTATCTTAGGCATGCCGTTTAATGTGCCCCTCCCCCTGTGCCCATGGAATTTTAAGGGCATAATTGTGTACTCCAGGTACTGGCTCCGTTATGGTGCGATGGCTGGGGTTGGGGCCGAATTGCTACGCTTGCTCCGAACGTGCCAAACGGTCTTGTTGCAGGTTACTCCGGGCGCGCTTTGCATTGTCCGGTTTTTTAACGTCCAGACTGGAGTGTTGCCTTGAGAGGCTGCTTTGTACTTCCGCTGCGAGGGCCGCCGTGTGCTCCTCCGTACGGATGGAGCGTTTGGTGTTTCTGCTGACCGTGATTACTCCTCGAGGGCCTGGCATCTTGAGCTTGAGATATGCGTAATGCGGCACCGCATTGAATTTAGCGAATGCGGTTCGTCCAAGCAGGGCATGATAGCCACTGCGGAACGGGACTATATCGAAGATTAACTCTTCGCTTCGGAAGTTATCCGGAGATCCGAAGACCACATCAAGTGTTATCGAGCCTGTGCAATTGGCCTCTACACCTGGGATGACGCCTTTAAAGGTCGTCCTTGTGGGCTTGATCCTTGAAGGATCTATGCCCATTTTCCGCACTGTATCCTGATAAAGCAGGTTCAGGCTACTGCCGTTGTCCATGAGGACTCTTGTGAGGTGAAATCCATCCACGATTGGGTCAAGAACCAATGCGGCGAAACCGCCGTGACGGATGCTGGTGGGGTGGTCCCGCCGATCGAAAGTGATCGGGCAGGAGGACCATGGGTTGAACTTTGGGGCGACTGGCTCCATCGCGTATACGTCCCGTAGCGCACGCTTCCTCTCCCGCTTTGGAATGTGTGTTGCGTATATCATGTTCACCATCCGCACTTGTGGGGGAAACCCTTTCTGTCCATTGTTGTTCGGCGGCCTGGGCTCCTCCTCGTCATCGCTATTCAGCCCCTTGTCTTTGCGTTTGGCTCTTAACTTGCCTGCCTGCTTGAACACCCAACAGTCCCTGTTGGTGTGATTGGCTGTCCTTTCGGGGGTGCCGTGAATCTGGCACGAGCGATCGAGTATCCGGTCCAAACTGGACGGGCCCTGGGTATTCTTTTTAAACGGCTTTTTTCGCTGACCGGATTTATAGCCTCTGAATCCGGCATTGACTGCCGTATCCTCATTGCTGTCGCTGCTGACGCGGCGCTTTTGCTTATTCCGGCGTGACCTGCCACTTTTATCCTTGGTATCCGAATTACCGTGCTTCTTCGATAAGTTGTTGCTGCGAGCCAGCCAGCTGTCTTCGCCCGCGCAAAAGCGGGTCATGAGTGTCGTGAGGGCTGCCATAGATTTCGGCTTTTCCTGTCCCAGGTGCCGGGCAAGCCATTCGTCGTGGATGTTATGTTTGAAAGCTGCTAGGGCCTCTGCATCCGGACAATCGACTATCTGATTTTTCTTTGTTAGGAACCGTGTCCAGAATTGCCTGGCCGATTCTTCTGGCTGCTGGATTATGTGGCTTAGGTCATCGGTGTCTGGTGGCCGCACATAGGTCCCCTGGCAGTTGTCGAGGAATGCGGCCTCCAGGTCCTCCCAAGAACCGATTGAGTCTGCTGGGAGGCTATTGAGCCAGTGCCGGGCTGGTCCCTTGAGCTTAAGGGGCAAATATTTGATGGCGTGCAAGTCATCGCCACGTGCCATGTGGACGTGAAGGAGATAGTCCTCAATCCATACTGCCGGATCTGTCGTACCATCGTACGACTCGATATTGACGGGTTTGAAACCCTCTGGGATTATATGATCCATTACTTCGTCTGTGAAGCATAGTGGGTGTGCGGCGCCTCTGTACTGGGCTATGTCATGACGCAGTTCGGAAGATCTGTGCCTGTTGTGTTCGGCCCGGCCGGATTTACTGTGTCCGGAGTGAAGGTCATCACGTGTCGTCGGGCGTCCGCACGATCCGTAGATCGATCTTGTTTGCCTTGCTTTATCCTCCAGTACGTCTCGCAGGTCTGGCTCATTTTCCCGTGCCTTATTTGAACGGCGCCGGGCCGTGGCTTGTTTAGAGGTTCGACAGGCCTCTCTGTCGCGGCCGCGAGGTGGCCGGTCTGCCATGTCATGAGCTTCCTCCTCTGATTGGGGTAGCGGCCTGCGCTTGGGATAATTTTTGGAGGGGCGCTCGAGTTCATGCTCTTCGGCCGCAAGGACTTCGGTCCATCTGTCAGCTAGCAAATCTTGATCAGCTCTAAGTTGTTGCTACTTTTTCTTTAGGCTGTTCGTCGTGGCTAGAAGCCTGCGTTGAAAGCGCTCTTGTTCAGCGGGGTCTGACGGTATGACGAATTCATCGTCGCCGAGGCTTGCCTCGTCTTCGGAGGGAGGCATGTAATTATCATCCTCAACCTCCTGCTCTGCCGCTCTCTCGTGAGGGCTGGCTTTTTCATCTTCCTGTGCCAAATCTTGCTGGTTTTGGTGTTCGTCGGCGCTGTCTGGGGTAGTATTATCTCCCATGCTGGAATCACCGTTTTCTGCTGTGGTGGGATTGGCGCCGGCGTTTTGGCGGCTTTTTCGAGGTGCCGTCCTCCGCAGCTCCCCCTCCATCTCCGTCCTTTGGAGCATCCACCATGTATATATCATATGACGAGGTGGCGGTCCAGCGCCCTACAGGTGCTGGTTCTTGTTCGTCTCCTCCTTCGTCGTCCATACCGTCGAAGTCTTCGGAGCCAAAGTCAAGCATGTTGGTTAAGTCATCGACAGTGGCTATTAAGTGGGTGGTGGGTGGGCTTTGAATTTCTTCGTCGTCCGAATCCCAACCTCGCAGGCCATAGTCTGGCTTGGGCTCTCCTGATAAAGAGAGAGACTTGAGAGAATTCAGAATATCACCAAAAGGTGAGCACTGAAAGATGTCTGCGGCGGTGAACTCCATTACAGGTGCCCAATCAGACTCGATCGGCAGGGGCACGGAAGGCCCGGAGTTCGGAGAGGAGTCCGGTTCCTCGGAGTCGTGAGCCATGCGGAGTGCGGGGCTGGCGTTCGGCTCGATCGCCTTTGAGATCGCAGCCCCTGAGGTGACGTCCAACCGTTCATCCTCGGAGAACGCGGCGGGCTCCGAGCCAAGGATCGGGGCCGGAGCGTGTGCGGCCTCCAGGGCACTGTTCGGAGGCAGAGCTATATCATGCCCCTCGAGATAGTGCGGCGCGCTTGGCTGTGGCTCGAATCCGTCGAAGATCAAGTCTCCACGGATATCCGCCGTGTAGTTTAAGCTTCCAAACCTGACTTGATGGCCAGGGGCGTAGCTTTCGATCTGCTCGAAATGACCAAGCGAATTGGCCCGCAGAGCGAAGCCGCCGAAGACGAAGATCTGTCCGGGGAGGAAAGTCTCACCCTGGACCTCATCGTTGTTGATGATCAAAGGAGCCATCGGGCCTAAAAGCGACGACACGGAGGAACTCTCAATGAAAGCACCAATGTCGGTGTCAAAACCGGCGGATCTCGGGTAGGGGGTCCCGAACTGTGCGTCAAGGTCGGATGGTAACAGGAGACAAGGGACACTTTATTTTACCCAGGTTCGGGCCCTCTCGATGGAGGTAAAACCCTACTCCTGCTAGATTAATATTGATGATATGGGTAGTACAAGAGTAGATCTACCATGAGATCAAGGAGGCTAAACCCTAGAAGCTAGCCTATGGTATGATTGTGTATGATGATGGTTGTCCTACGAACTACAACCCTCCGGTTTATATAGACACCGGATAGGGTTAGGGTTACACAGAGTCGGTTACAATGGTAGGAGATCTCGAATATCCGCACACCTAGCTTGCCTTCCACGCCAAGAAAAGATCCTTCCGGACACGGGACGAAGTCTTCAACTTTATATCTTCATAGTCCTGGAGTCCGGATGAAGGTATAGTTCGGCTATCCGAACACCCCCCTAATCCAGGACTCCCTTAGATCCCTTCCCCCTCCCCCGCATCGATCAAATTATCGATGCTACAGCAGGACACGATTCATTGTGTTTCCTCGATGCATACTCCGGTTACCACCAAATTAAGATGGCGGAGTCCGACCAAGCCGCAAGGGCATTCATCACACCATACGGCCCCTTCTGCTTCAACACAATGCCCTTCGGGCTCAAAAACGCCGGCGCAACATATCAGTGCATGATTCAAACATGTTTGGCAAACCAGATTGGCAAAACAGTGGAGGCATACGTAGATGATGTAGTCGTCAAAACCAAGCATGTCTACTCTCTAGTAGACGACTTAAGACTCACATTCGATAACCTCGGAACATATGACATCAAGCTCAACCCGGAAAAATGCGTCTTCGGTGTACCAGTCGGAAAGCTCTTGGGCTTCATTGTATCCGGCAGAAGAATTTAAGCAAATCCGGCCAAGATCCGAGCCCTGTCACAGTTGGATATCCCAACGGACCTCAAACAAATCCAGAAATTAACCGGATGTGTGGCGGCTCTAAGCCACTTTATCTCCAGCCTGGGAGAAAAGGCATTACCCCTTTACCGCCTCCTACGGCGCACCTAACACTTCGAGTGGACGGATGCCGCCACAGCCGGATTGGAAGAAATAAAGGCCATACTAGCAACCAACCCAATCCTGGCAGCGCCAAACATCGGTGAACCTATGCTATTATACATTGCAGCAACCCATCAAGTTGTGAGCGCAGTGCTCGTCGTCGAACGAGAAACGAACGGACATAAATTTCCCCTTCAAAAGCCGGTCTACTATGTCTCCACTGTCCTTACCCCATGCAAGTCACGGTACCCGCATTATCAAAAGATAGCATACGCGGTATTCATGGCATCCTGGAAGGTGCAGCACTACTTTCAAGAGTGTTCAATAACAGTAGCCTCGGAAGTGCCACTCAATGATATCATAAACAACCGCGACGCCACGGGCCGGATTGCCAAATGGGCCATTGAGCTCCTCCCGTTGGACATAACCTACAAACCACGACGAGCCATTAAGTCGCAGGTGTTGGCCGACTTTGTCGCCGAATGGACGGAAGCCGAACTCCCTAAATAGTACGGCGCATATTCCAACTGGATCATGACGTCCCCAACCGGAGACACAGTTCAATACGTGCTCCAGATAATGTACGCAGACTCCAACAACGTAGCCAAATACGAGGCCCTTCTACATGGTCTCCGGATGGCAGTATCCATGGGCATTCAATGCCTAGAGGTGCGGGGGGATTCGAACCTCGCTATATCCCAAATAAATGGAGCCCACGTTATAATGGCCGTCATTGCCCCATGGACAGAACCATTCTTGGCCTACTTAACTAGGCAGGAACTCCCTGAGGACCAAAACGAGGCACGCTGCATAGTGCGGTGATCTAAAGCCTACAGGGTCCATGAGGGAGAACTTTATAAGAAAAGCACCACCGGAGTCCTTCAAAGGTGCATCTCCGAAGATGAAGGGCGGAACCTCCTGGCAGAAATTCATGCCGGACTCGGCGGCCACCATGCCGCAGCCCGGGCCCTTGTAAGCAAGGCTTTTCTTACAGGTTTTTACTGGCCTACGGCCCGGGCAGACGCACTAGACCTGGTCCAACGCTACGTGGGTTGCCAGGTTTTTGCAAATCAAATCCATATGCCACCCACCGCCCTCCACACAATCCCCATTACTTGGCCCTTCGTGGTCTGGGGGCTTGACATGGTTGGACCCCTTAAAGGAGGAACCCACAAGAAAAAATACTTGCTGGTCATGGTGGATAAGTTCACCAAATGGATAGAAGCCAAGCCTGTTAAGACGGCCGAATCTGGACCGGTGATAGACTTCATATCCGGGGTCATACACCGTTATGGCGTCCCCCACAACATCATCACTGATAATGGCATGAACTTCACGGCCGACGAGGTAAAACTCTGGTGCAAAAACATGGGCATCAAGCTCGACTACGCTTCAGTCTACCACCCACAAACTAACGGTCAAGTCGAGCAAGCAAATGGTCTTATCATGAGCGGCATCAAACCCAGATTAGTGCGGTCCCTAAAGGAATCTAACACGCACTGGGTAGAGGAGCTCGACTTCGTACTCTGGGGGCTGCGGACCACGCCGAATTGCACTACCGGATACACACCATTCTTTATGGTATACGGCGCAGAGGCGGTTCTGCCCTGCGACATAATTAATGACTCACCTCGAGTGCGCATGTATGAAGAAAGAGAAGCCGAGCTCGATCGGTGGGACAGTTTGGACGCCTTGGAGGACGAGCATGATGTGGCAAAAGCCCGTTCCGCATTCTATCAACAGCAGGCTCGAAGATACCAAAGCAGAGAAGTACGGGCCAAAACTTATAATGTTGGCGAGTTAGTTCTACGCTTGCCGGAGAAGAAAAAGGACAAACTCAAGCCCAAATGGAAGGGTCCCTTCATTATTGACCCAGTTCTGACCGGTGGAGCGTACCGTCTGCGGGACGCATCGGATAATCGACTCGAGCCGAACCCATGGAACGCAACCAGACTCCGAAGATTCTACGCCTAGCGCCGGACTCTGTGTTCGTCTCCTTCCTCTATCTATTTTTTATAGACTTTCTGTCTTTTATTTCTCTCCTTCTCCCCTTCTCTTCTGACACACAGCCTTTAAGGGCCAAATTGTGCTTTGTTTGCACAACTGACGCGCTATCCGCGCTCATTATACCTGGGGGGCTTCTTTCACAGAAGCCTATTTATTTATACGGGCTTCATGCCCAACACATGTGTTATCCTTCCGCATGTACCTTTTATTCACCATTATATGCATCGATATGACTTAAGTTTTGGCCAAGATGGGTTGCCTGGCTCTTGTATTTATGCCCTACGTTCCCGTTAATTCGGCTAGGGCATAAGGGGAGCACCTCTGCGATTGTTACTACCGGGTCAGCCGGATGTGTACCTCAAACTGGGTGAAGCCGAAAGCTAGCGTTCTTAAGGGAATATTCGGTCGGTGAGCAAAAGACGATTTTTTATCTGATTTTTATACATGTCCCCAGATGTTTTTCCTGTGATTCTTTTCGCAGTCCGGACATGCACTTTAGGGCATGCATACCCAGGGAAAGGAACCCCTAACGGAGCTATTCTCCCTGGAAGATGTTTCTTACTAACCATGTAATAACATAATTAGTCGGGCACTTGTCTGTTTAAGCACTAATACCCCTACACCTGGTTTCCACGCATGCCTCGGTTTTTTATAACTGAGAGGGTATTCGGATTCACTCCGGACTATCGGGTCCAGAGGTCGAAGCGAAAAGGTCCGCCATAACAAATGATCTACAATCCGGCTAGAAGGCATTATTAATGTCACTTCAATTACATAGTCACTTTGACTGACTAAATTCTTCTTCTATACCATCCAACAGGCTGTCTAACCTACAATCCTGTTGGGAATACTTTGCGGCCAATTCTACTTGTCCGTATACTAGACAAACAGGGATTTCTTTCCCATCGGGCCCCACAGGTCCGACCTCGGCCATGTGGTTCGGGTCAGACTTGATATACCGCGTCTTCACCATGGCCCAGGCTTCCCTGGCACCTTGACGGCAGGCCGATATATTCCATAATCGGAAGTGCCGCCGCGCTCCCTTCAGCTTCTCCACAAGCTCTCCAAGGCCTTCGGGCACGGAGACGGATGGCCATAAGGCCTGGGCAACGCCTTGCATCACCTGCCGAACTCGTTCGTGTAGTTGTGAGAGCTCGGGCAGAACGTCACCCGTAGAACCGGACATTTCCTCCGCGGGACGACCTGTTAGCATACCTACAGACATAACTCTGTTATTCGACTTCTTCGCTGAACTCTCCTTCAAAGTTCGTTCAAGCACTTACTGAAAATGCCGCGTTGAAGCCATCGATTCTCCTTCACGGAGTCTGACAGTTGGGCACGAACATCCTTTAGTTCCATGCCCAGCTGGGTGTTGGCATCCAGGAGATCATTCTTCTCCTGCCTAACCCTCGTAAGCATGCTCTCGCCGGCCTTTAGCTGGCGTAGGAGGTGTTGCTCATCCGGATTTACTCCGGCGTCATCTATAATATTTATTGTCAGATTCGAATACACGCCGCACTCTACATGATACCTATCATTTGAAACATATATTACCAGAGGGGGTCTTCTTGGGCCTCTCTCCTGCGGCCAGTGCGGCCTGAAGTTGGGCTTTGCACTCTTCAAGCTCACGGGACAGTTGGGTATTCTTTTCTGTAAGAACATGCATAACAAATGATCCTTAAAGCAGTTATTCTAACTGTTTCAAGTCTCAGGGGCTACTGATAGATATAATCATCAAATTTTCTCACCCGTATATCCTTTACATACTGCTCCGTGGCTCTGGCTAGACCATTTTGAGCGGCACGGAGGTACGTGTCTCCCAAGTTGAAGGCATCAAATGCCTCTTGGGAGAAACAAGCGTCACGGAGAACGGCCCGGCGACGCCTGTGGTTCATGGCACTCTCCACCTCCGAATTTGTGGCGGACAATCTGTCCACATCCTCTGTCGGAGGAGCATCCGGCGTGCGCCTCGTATTCGCTTCCGCTTCCGGATCCGGCCTTGGAGCCTGACTGGTGGAGGCGAGGTTGGCGACCTCTCCGGATATAGTCCGGCGAGCGTTCTTCTTCCTAAAGAAAGCGTGGGCGTTAATAGGACTCTGAGAATGATATCATGGAGTAAGACGGCGCGCCATACCGCTGCGCCGGTGTCTCAGTCCGGACGGCATTTCTTTTCAGCCTGCCTGGCCTCGCGGCCCCTTGCTGACTAGTCGCCGCGGGCTCGGCGTGACGTCCCAAGGGCCTCCCCTGCAAAACACCGTTGGTATACGGTAAACAAAATACGCAAGGACGGATCCTTTTCAAAGTGTTGATACTTCGGTCTCAGTTACCTGTGAGGCTGGAAGCAGCCCAGGGTAATCGCCCGTAATGGCTACCAATGCGTTGTCGCTGCTTAACTGGTAAATTACCCTATCAATTAGCTCCACAGATATGTCCGGATCCTCTTGGAAGGCCGGGTCGAGGGACCGCTCCGGATCCTCTGGTTGTGGAGGCAGGCTGTTTATCTCCCTTACAGCCTTGCGCAGTTCCTGTGCTGAAATCGCAAGATAAAATACTTAACTGTGGGAATATGGAACGGATGGGCAAGAAAAAGTGTCGACTTACCCAGCTCAGAGGATTGTACATAGAAAATCCGCCCTGCGGATTGACGCGGAGGAATTCCTCCTCTTCTCCCTTGTACAAATCGGACAAGATCTTTGCTAGAGCTGCGGCCGAGTCTGGCCCCTTGCGGCCGCAGCGGGTGGCGTCATCCTCCCCGTCGAAATCCCACATGGGGTGGCCTCTATATTGAAGCGGCTGCACCCCCCGCATAGTGCATATGGCCATGACCTCGATCATGGTCAGTCCAGATTGAGCTAACAACCTTATCCGTCTCATCAGGTAAAGAACGTCCCTATCATCTTCCTCCTGGGGGCTCCGTGGATGCCAGCTCAGGGGCTTCTTCAAAGGAGCATTATCAAACTCAGGAAGGCCGATCCGAATAGGATCCGGGAGGGGAACGTCTTCTATATAAAACCATTATGAAGGCCAGTCTTCAGACGTCTTCTTTGGGGTTCCGGATAGATATCTGGTCCCGGCGATGCGCCATACTTCGGCTCCGCCCACTTGATATATTGACCCCCTCTGAGAGCGGGGCACCATGCAGAACAACTTCTTCCATAGTGCGAAATGAGGCTCGCAGCCCAAAAACAGCTCGCAAAGAGCTACGAAGCCCGCGATATGCAGTATGGAGGCAGGCGTAAGGCTGTGTAACTGGAGGCCGTAGAACTCTAGGAGCCCCTGGAGAAACAGATGAATTGGAAATCCGAGCCCTCTTATCAAATAAGGGACAAGGCATACCCGCTCTCCCATGGAGGGACTGGGAAGGCTCTCCGCTTGCTCTCCGCCATTATAGGTGGCGAGCCCGGCTCGAACCGGGACCATGTACGCTGGGGGAGAAATCCCTGGGTCTGAAACTTCACTAGTTGGCTATGTGGGACGGAACATCTCTCCCAATCTCCGAGCTTGGGGCTGGGGGAGCGAGAGGAGGATCTGCATCGATCGGCCATGATGGAATGGATCCCTTTCAGGTGCGCTCCGATGAATGCTCGCTAAGGGAGGATGGTGTGATTTGGATCTGAATCCTCATCGCTTTAATAGGTAGCTCATTTACATAGCTAGGGGGTAAATGTAAAAACACCCTGGCTCTTCACATTCGCTTGATGCGTGGAAGGTGGCCATTATTGGGCGTGGAAGCCAAGGAGCGCAGCATTCACGAGAAGCCGGACACTATTTTAACAGGTATTTGGAATTTGGAGAAGAACCCGCCTTGCAATGCCGAAGACAATCTGCGCGCCGGACTCATCGTCATTGAAGCCTGGTTCGGGGGCTACTGAGGGAGTCCTGGATTAGGGGGTGTCCGGACAGCCGGACTATGACCTTTGGCCGGATTGTTGGATTATGAAGATACAAGATTGAAGACTTCGTCCCGTGTCCGGATGGGACTTTCCTTGGCGTGGAAGGCAAGCTTGGCAATACGGATATGTGGATATCCTCCCATTGTAACCGACTCTATGTAACCCTAGCCCCCTCCGGTGTCTATATAAACCGGAGGGTTTAGTCCGTAGGACAACAACAATCATACCATAGGCTAGCTTCTAGGGTTTAGCCTCTCTGATCTCATGGTAGATCTACTCTTGTACTACCCATATCATCAATATTAATCAATCAGGAGTAGGGTTTTACCTCCATCGAGAGGGCCCGAACCTAGGTAAAAACATCGTGTCCCTTGTCTCCTGTTACCATCCGCCTAGACGGACAGTTCGGGACCCCCTACCCGAGATCCGTCGGTTTTGACACCGACAAGTAGTGTTGATTACATCTTGTAGTTGATGCTATATGGTTTATTTGGTGGGCAATTATATGTTCAGATCCATTATGCTATTTAATATCCCTCTGATCTTGAGCATGAATATTATTTGTGAGTAGTTACCTTTGTTCCTGAGGCCACGGGAGAAGTCATGTTGCAAGTAATCATGTGAATTTGGTATTCGTTTGATATTTTGATGATATGTATGTTTTGATTCTCTTAGTGGTGTTATGTGAACGTAGACTACATGACACTTCATCATATTTGGGCCTAAGGGAATGCATTGTGGAGTAGTTATTAGATGATGGGTTGCTAGACCGTAAGGGGCTGATTTGGATCCATATGTTTAATGCTATGGTTAGATTTTATCTTAATAATTCTTTCATAGTTGCGGATGCTTGCGAGGGAGTTAATCATAAGTGGGAGGTTTGTTCAAGTAAAAACAACAACACCTAAGCACTGGTCCACCCACATATCAAATTATCAAAGTAGCAAAAGCGAATCAAACAAACATGATGAAAGTGACTAGATGAAATTCCCGTGTGTCCTCAAGAACATTTTACTTATTATCTGAGACCATACTGGCCTATCCTTTGCCATCAAAAGGATTGGGCTACCTTCCTGCACTTATTATTACTACTGTTACTTGTTACTTGCTACAAATTATCTTGCTGTTAAACTACCTGTTACCGACAATTTTAGTGCTTGCAGAAATTACCTTGCTAAAAACTACTTGTCATTTCCTTCTGCTCCTTGTTGGGTTCGACACTCTTACTTATCAAAAGGACTATGATTGATCCCATATACTTGTGGGTCATCAGGTTTTATCTACTGCCTCCATCCATTAGAACTTTTTTGTAGCTGACATCCATCTACCATAGGGTCGAGGACTAAGGCTGCCGCTCCTGGGCTCGGGCCAGTCTTCGGCCGATTTTGTTGCCTGAAAGTGATAGGCGTGTCGAAACATTAATTAGATGTCTCTACGCGATGAATGTGGCTCATCTCTCGAAGTGCTCTCTTCCGTTGATTCCTTGATGGATGAGTTTCGTAGATCATTAAGGTCTCGCACTCATGAGATGATATTGCCGTACACTTGTTATGTGTTTCAGTATTGTTGATGAGATCTTCCCCTCCTTTTTCCACACGTTTAATCACCCATCAATCTATAAGGCTGCGAGTTGGGTTTGCGTTCAACAAGACAGAGAGGATTGGGCATGGCTGATACAAGAGTGCGTCGAGGGCGGTTTTGGATCCTGTTATATGCTTCTTTCTTTTCCGTGATGGCTCTTCTGCCTTGGAGCACCGAAGGGGCTCATGTGGTCGTTACTGCCTATCATGGTCAGCTTCTCCGGTAGAGATTGAATCCCTCTATTCCTTTTGATCCAACCAGGCGTCTTCCATGACGCGGAATCTTGATACCAAGTCTGATAGTTCAGCAAACGTTTCAACTCATCGGCAAGCGAGGGCATTCAAGATGCCCTCATCTTGGCAATTGTGTCGAAAAGCCGCCAAGGCCTCTAAGTCACAACAATCCGGAATTTTGTCCCTAACGAACAAGAATCTCATCCAGAATTGCGGAATTGTCTCGTGAGGCTATGGTTTGACGTAGATTAGATCCCAGAAATTGGGTGGTCATGAATTACTCAGGCAGTATTCGATGTGGGGGTGGGTGGGATAAAAAATTGACCTCGATCTGTTGTAGGATTGACACTTCGAGATGCTACTCCTGAGACCATGGTGCCAAAGTTGAACCAGTCGGACTGACTTTTAGGTCTGAGCTCCAGGTCCTTTCCAATTCAGTGGGTTCATCGTCCCCCATCGGGTGGCATGCCAATTCTTTATTCATATGCACATGAAGATCTTCGTCGAGTTAGAAGAGAGAGCATGAGGCTCGGCTATAGTGTCAGGATCGTTGCACCTCGACTCTAGAGGGAGGAAGGGTGATCTGATGTGTTTCTCTTCTTTAGTTGATCCGATGACTTGGGGTTTTGGCATTGAAGACACGCCATCTTGGGTGTGATCGTTAATCCATACCTCCATTGTTCCGGGGCAATCACACAACAAGACCTGTACTGGCCACCAACATCGGTACTAAAACCAGCGGATCTCGGGTGGGGGTCCTGAGCTGTTGATCTAGAAACAAAGGTAACATGAGAAAAGAATGACGATGTTTACCCAGGTTCGGCCCTCTCAAAGAGGTAAAACCCTATGTCCTGCTTGGATTGTATTGATCCAATGGAGTATAGAATACAAGCCTCGAGATCGTATGTTAAGGCTTGTGTTCGTATCCTGAGTGTATTATACATGTTTTTTATTCTAAGGTTATTATAAATTAGTATAGACTCTATCATTCTTTTATTCAGTTTTTGCATAGAAGTTCAGTTGCCTTGCGTATGGTTTTATCAAAACATATATATATTATCCCTAGGTTGTCCATTTATAGGTTCAAGGAGCAAATAGTTCTTTTGTGAAGTTGACATAATGGCATGTCGTAGCATGTTGGCGTATAGTTTTATCCACCATTTATAGGGAATATGTATACTTCTTAGGTTCCCTTGATACAAATGTGGGAAAACATAAATATAGTGAAGGAATGTGTTTTTAAGATGGAAAATATAGTTGGACTACCTCACAAGAATTGCTCGAGTAACTATTATGATCTTATGATGATGGCTTGATCTAGAATCCATCTATATTATTGATCGGAAGGGAGAACAGAGGTAGCAGTTGGGGATATAGAGGAGTTCATCATCTCACTATTCGCTGCTCTACTCGCTTGAGGTATGACTCCTTAAAGCCACGCCTCCATACGGCCCAAAAGGCCAGGCTAAGTCCCATACGCTCTCTCACATAATACAGGAACAAAAGGTTAACACACTGACCGGCCCAGTGCATAACCAAAATGACTAAGCTACCGAGCTATCACAGGCTAGGTTGTGACAGTAACATGTTTCCAAGTAGCAGAGTACATAATCTTTCAAATTATGGACAAGGATATACAAGAAACACTAACGTAGGGTTAGTATAGTACTTTGTATTTTCTTCCTAGCTGGTGCTTAAAGGTAATACACACCTGGGGTTGCCAGATGCGTTTTCAATTTCATTCCATGGTGGAGATTCAGTGGAGCTGGAGAAAGTGAGCATGTAACGATATATCACTATATCAGTACAATGGCATAAAGCCAAATCAGAACTCAGGAAAGTGGAAATTTCTCAATTATGAACTTATGATTGATCACAGTAAGTTAGAAAGTAGTAAAATGCAGCAATTTAGAACTAAGAGGCACAATTAAACTAATTGAACATGACCGAGAACTAATGGTATTGCTTTTTGATGTGGCAGCTTGCTTTTGGTTTCGCTTGTGACAACATTTTCTGAAGATTTTTAGGTTGCACGATTTGGCTTTTGGAGGCAATTTCATCACGTTCTTGAGTTATTTAGTAAAAAACATCACAAGACATGGTCCTAATTGTTTCCAGATTATACTCCTATGTCCCAAAATAAGTGTCTCAACTTTAACTAGCTCTAGTACAAATTTGTACTAAGCTCAAGACACTTATTTTGGGACGGAGGGAGTATCTTTGTTCAATCTTCCTTCACTGAAGTTCTGAACAAGCCAAGGTGCTAAGCTCGTGGTGTATTTCTTATGCTGGAGGGAATCATAATTGATAGTGGGACAAAGTCCGTCCAGGCGGCTTGCACGTACAAGTATAACTACATCGTCTGCTTTCACTAAGTTTGCCAAAAGAAACTCGCCAAAAACAAACATCAAGACACTCTGCTTTAGGCTAAACAGAATGGCTTAAGTTTACGAGATCTCTGAAATTTTCATAATAGTAGGACATTGTGTCTTTGCAAATTTTACTGATTTAGTTTTTCTGCAAGGTCCTAAAACAGTTTGCCCTTTTGATCCCTAGGTTTTCTTACTAATTGTAGATTGTTGAAGTTTCTTGCAAGTAAATAGACAATATGTTTGGGGTTTATCTGAGTGCTTAACATGGTGCAACAGTTATATTTTTCTTCAACGACGGTGAAAGAGCTAAATATCGATCTCTGATTCAAGTTCTTTTTTTCTAGGGAGGGCATTGTAACTATTCATGGTCAGAACATTGATCATGTTAGTAATTTAGTCTATATTATTTAGTTTCAAAAGAAAATTTCTCTTGAGTGAGCATTTTCCATTTTTTCATGTTCTTAGTGTTTCTATTCTTGTTATTTTCCATTTTTTAATCTAGGTGACGGATACTTGGCTTGCATATGCTACTGTAAAGATGCATCTAAAGTATGATTTTACATGGATAAACTCTCCTCCTTGGTTTTTAATGACTGGATGCATGGACATGCTAGAGGAGTGGTTTGCAATGATGGGCCGAGCGTGGATGCAAATTTTGCTTAAAGTTTGTATATCACCCATTGCATGAACTACCTGCCAAAGGAAACATGAATGTTCAGGCTACAATGTGACTTACTTCTTGTGTTGATGCATCTGTATAATTGACCTTTTAAATTTTTGGTTGGCATGCCAATATATTTGTACGTACATTTTATGGTAGCTGCAACACTATAACTCTACATGCACACCAAGTTACCCTTGTGCTGACATTTCTGTGAAGCTACTTAAATTTGATATATACTGATTTTTTCTGAACATACTCCTTTTTGTATCATAATGTACCTCGTTGCTGAAATTTCATAGGGAGGAGCTCAGTAAGTGAAAACAACAAAGAGGTAGGAGACTGCAAGGAGACGTTATCCCAATGAGCATCAAGAATAAGAGGTGGACTTCACTTAAACTATTAATTCCTAACCAATATGTATTTGATACCATGGATAGATCCACTAGAGTTTGCTTTGGTTAAGGACTTTTACACACTACCTGGCCGAGCACTGGATTTAATTTATTGTTTCAAGGTACACATTAAAACCAATTCAGTTGTTTCTTCACTATTTTTTTATTTGCTAGAAGAGTGGCTAACAGAAATATTTTGTGTTAATTACAACTACCCAGTAGACAATTACCAGCTAACATTCCATCATCGATAGAACACCATACCTTCTCTTTTTTGCTTTTACTGTTGTAAATGCACATAGTTTCTTTTGTTAGGGAATTATGCAACTTGATATTATTAGGAGGCTAAAGCCATCATATATACATGTACAAGAGAATGCCAAGAGACTAGAATACAAAAGGCCAAAGGCCATCCTCAATATAAATCTAACACCCCCCCCTCAAACTCATGGTGGATCCACAACACTGAGTTTGGAGAGGTGAAATCCATGCTGCGCTCTGGTCTGGGCCTTCGTGAACAAGTCTGCTAGTTGTAACTCGAAAGGCACATGCTGAAGGCCAATAACATGATCCTGCACAGCAGCGCGCACAAAGAAAGCATCAACACCAATATGCTTGGTAAGCTCATGCTTCACCGGGTCCCGCGCAATACTGATAGCACCTGTACTGTCTGACAATAAGGTGGTAGGTGTAGTAACAGAAACGCCAAAATCCTCCAGTAACCATCGTAACCAAGTCACCTCTGTCGTCAGAAGAGCCATAGCTCGTAACTCGGCCTCTGCACTCGAACAAGAAAACTGCAGTTTGTTTCTTCATCTTCCAGGCAATGAGAGAACCACAAAGAAAAACACAGTAAGCAGAAAGTGAACAGCGGTCCGAAGGAGCACTAGCCCATGTAGCATCTCAATAGGCCCGGAGCTGTAACGAGCTAGAACGGGGGGAAAAGAGATGATGAGGGATCGTGCCACGAAGATATCGTAGAACACGAAGAAGGTGACTATAGTGAACTGAAGTGGGAGCAGAAACAAACTGACTATGGACAGGATAGGAGATATCCGGACGTGTGACAGCAAGATAGACAAGACTCCCAACAAGATGACGATAACGTGTCGGATCAGACAAGGGCTCACCATCATAAGCACGAAGGTTAAGATTGAGCTCCATAGGAGTCTCAACAGTGCGCTCATCACTAAGTGCCGCACGAGTAAGAAGATCATGGATATACTTTTCTTGTGAAATAAAAAGGCCATCAGAGGTGGATGAAACCTTAATCCCAAGAAAATAACGAAGAGGACCAAGATCAGACATAAGAAACTGCTCACTAAGGCGGGCCTTGACAAAGTCCATGTACTCAAAATCGTCGCCAGTGATGATCATGTCATCAACATATAGAAGAAGAAGAGTCCTACCACGAGCAGAAAGGTGGACAAACAACGCTGGATCATGAGCCCTGGTCAAAAACCAGCGGCAGCCACCACAGAGGCAAAGCGCTCAAACCAGGCACGGGGGGGCTTGCTTAAGGCCATAAAGAGAGCGACGGAGACGACAAACCATGCCATCAGGAACAGAATACCCAGGTGGTGGCTGCATATAAACCTCCTCACGCAACTCACCATTTAGAAAGGCATTCTTCACATCAAGCTAAGACACGGACCAATGGCGAACAGAGGCCACGGTGAGAAGTGTACGGACAGTGGTCATATGGGCCACGGGAGCAAAAGTCTCATCGTAATCACGACCATGCTCTTGCTGAAAGCCACGAGCCACAAGACGAGCTTTATAACGCTCAAGAGAACCATCAGAGCGAGTTTTTATCTTATAGACCCACTTACAAGTGATGGGACAAACACCGGGAGGAAGAGAAACCGGATCCCACGTGCCGGTGCGTTCAAGGGCAGCAATCTCCTCTGCCATCGCAAACTGCCATTCAGGATGCACAATAGCATCTCGATAAGAAGTCGGCTCAAGAACGGTCAAAATACCATAGCGAGAAGGAGAATATCGGTCAGGGGGCGGACAAGGCCGAGAACGAAGACCATAAGTCGGCTGAGAGGAGGAAGACGACACACCAGTAGTGGGCACATCAGTAGACTCATCCACAATACATGGACGACGAGTATAATGAAAAGGAAAGGAGGGAAGAGGTGGAACCATGATACGTCTGCAACGTATATATATATATATATATATATATATATATATATATATATATATATATTATTGTTCCATGCTATTATTTATCTGTTTTGGATGTTTATGGGCTTTATTAAACACTTTTATATTATTTTTGGGACTAACCTATTAACCCAGAGCCCAGTGCCAGTTTCTGTTTTTTCCCTTGTTTCAGTGTTTCGCAGAAAAGGAATATCAAACGGAGTCCAAACGGAATGAAACCTTCGGGAGAGTTATTTTTGGAACGGAAGCAATCCAGGGGACTTGGAGTACACGTCAGGGAATCAACGATGAGAGCACAAGGCAGGGGGCGAGCCTACCCCCCCCCAGGCGCGCCCTCCACCCTCGTGGGTCCCTCGTGGCTCTCCTGTCCGACTTCTTTCGCCTATATATCTCCATATACCCTAAAACCATCAGGGGACAGAATATATTGGGAGTTCCGCCGCCGCAAGCCTCTATAGCCACCAAAAACCAATCGGGACCCTGTTCCGGCACCCTGCCGGAGGGGGGAACCCTCACCGGTGGCCATCTTCATCATCCCGGCGCTCTCCATGACGAGGAGGGAGTAGTTCACCCTCGGGGCTGAGCGTATGTACCAGTAGCTATGTGTTTGATCTCTCTCTCTCTCGTGTTCTTGATGTGGTACGATCTTGATGTATCGCGAGCTTTGCTATTATAGTTGGATCTTATGATGTTTCTCCCCCTCTACTCTCTTGTAATGGATTGAGTTTTCCCTTTGAAGTTATCTTATTGGATTGAGTCTTTAAGGATTTGCGAACACTTGATGTATGTCTTGCATGGGACACCCGTGGTGACAATGGGGTATTCTATTGATTCACTTGATGTATGTTTTGGTGATCAACTTGCGGGTTCGGCCCATGAACCTATGCATAGGGGTTGGCACACGTTTTTGTCTTGACTCTCCGGTAGAAACTTTGAGGCACTCTTTGAAGTACTTTGTGCTGGTTTGAATAGATGAATCTGAGATTGTGTGATGTGATACATCTCCGTCGTATCTATAATTTTTGATTGTTCCATGCCAATATTATTCAACTTTCATATACTTTTTGGCAACTTTTTATATTATTTTTGGGACTAACATATTGATCCAGTGCCCAGTGCCAGTCCCTGTCTGTTGCATGTTTTTGGTTTCGCAGAATATCCATATCAAACGGAGTCCAAACGGGATAAAAATGGACGGAGCTTATTTTTGGAAAGTATGGAAGGAAAATCAACGCGAACTAGTGTCCGAGGTGGTCACGAGGTAGGGGGCGCCCCCCCCCCCTCTCTCTCTAGGGCGCGCCCCCTACCCTCGTGAGCCACCCGTAAGGCGGTTGATGCTCTTCTTTTTCCGCAACAAAGCTAATATTCGGAAAAAAAATCAGGGCGAAGGTTTCAGGCCAATCGGAGTTACGGATCTCCATATATACACGAAACGGTGAAACAGGGCCAGAACAGAACACAGAAACAGAGAGAGACAGAGGGACAGATCCAATCTCGGAGGGGCTCTCGCCCCTCCCACGCTATGGGAGCTAAGGACCAGAGGGGAAACCCTTCTCCCATCTAGGGAGGAGGTCAAGGAAGAATAAGAAGAAGAAGGGGGCCCTCTCCCCTTGCTTCCGATGGCGCCGGAGCGCTGCCTGGGCCATCACCATCACCGCCATCTTCACCAACAACTTCACCGCCATCATCGCCAACTCTTCCCTCCTCTATGCAGCGGTGTAACCTCTCTCTTACCCGCTGTAATATCTACTTAAACATGGTGCTCAACGCTATATATTATTTCCCAATGATGTATGGCTATCCTATGATGTTTGAGTAGATCTGTTTTGTCCTACGGGCTATTTGATGATCAAGATTGGTTTGAGTTGCATGTTTTATTATTGGTGATGTCCTATGGTGCTCTCCGTGTCGCGCAAGCGTGAGGGATTCCCGCTGTAGGGTTTGCAATATGTTTATGATTTGCTTATAGTGGGTGGTGTGAGTGAACAGAAGCACAGACCCGAGTAAGTAGGTTGTTTGCGTATGGGATAAAGAGGACTTTATACTTTAATGCTATGGTTGGGTTTTACCTTAATGAATCTTTAGTAGTTGCGGATGCTTGCTAGAGTTCCAATCATAAGTGCATATGATCCAAGTAGAGAAAGTATGTTAGCTTATGCCTCTCCCGCATATAAAATTGCAATAATGATTACCGGTCTAGTTATCGATTGCCTAGGGACAAATAACTTTCTTGTTGACAAAAGCTCTCCACTAAAACTAATTTAGTTGTGTCTTCATCTAAACAGCCCCTAGCTTTTATTTACGTGCTCTTTACTTTCTTGCAAGCTTACCCCAAAACACCTACAAAGTACTTCTAGTTTCATACTTGTTCTAGGTAAAGTGAACGTCAAGCGTGCGTAGAGTTGTATCGGTGGTCGATAGAACTTGAGGGAATATTTGTTCTACCTTTAGCTCCTCGTTGGGTTCGACACTCTTACTTATCGAAAACTATTGTGATCCCCTAAACTTGTGGGTTATCATGATGCATATCGTATAATCATACCCACGGATACTTGAGGTGACAATGGAGTATCTAGGTGACACTAGGGTTTTGGTTGATTTGTGTCTTAAGGTGTTATTCTAGTACGAACTCTAGGATAGATTGAACGGAAAGAATAGCTTCGTGTTATTTTACTACGGACTCTTGAATAGATCGATTAGAAAGAATAACTTTGAGGTGGTTTCGTACCCTACCATAATCTCTTCGTTTGTTCTCCGCTATTAGTGACTTTGGAGTGACTCTTTGTTGCATGTTGAGGGATAGTTATATGATCCAATTATGTTATTATTGTTGAGAGAACTTGCACTAGTGAAAGTATGAGCCTTAGGCCTTGTTTCCTAGCATTGCAATACCGTTTACGCTCACTTTTATCATTAGTTACCTTGCTGTTTTTATATTTTCAGATTACAAAAACCTATATCTACCATCCATATTGCACTTGTATCACCATCTCTTCGCCGAACTAGTGCACCTATACAATTTACCATTGTATTGGGTGTGTTGGGGACACAAGAGACTCTTTGTTATTTGGTTGCAGGGTTGTTTGAGAGAGACCATCTTCATCTTACGCCTCCTATGGATTGATAAACCTTAGGTCATCCACTTGAGGGAAATTTGCTACTGTCCTACAAACCTCTGCACTTGGAGGCCCAACAACGTCAACAAGAAGAAGGTTGTGTAGTAGACATCAAGCTCTTTTCTGGCGCCGTTGCCGGGGAGGTGAGTGCTTGAAGGTATATCTTTAGATCTTGCAATCGAATCTTTTAGTTTCTTGTTTTATCACTAGTTTAGTTTATAAAATAAAACTACAAAAAATGGAATTGAATTTGTTTCATACGCTTCATCTTTTTAATATCTTTCGTAAGTATGATGAAAAGGAAAATTGTGCCAAAGTGTTAGAAGAAGAATGCATTAAAATGTTTGGCACTAAATATTTGAAGGATGAGCATGATTGCAATGTTGTTAGTATGATTTCTTTTAATATCCATGATGCTAATGATATGCAAAGCTACAAGCTTGGGGGTGCTATGTCTGATGAAGACGATAGTTTTAGTCCCCCAAGTTTTGATGAGAAAATATATTATGATGATAGCATGCCTCCTATCTATGATGATTATTGTGATGAAATTTATACTATAAAGAGTAATGATATCCATGAAACTTGTCATCGTGATTTTAATGCTCAAATTGATTATGTGAATAAAGTGTCACTTGATAGTTATTTCATTGAGTTTGCTCCCACTACTATTCATGAGAATAAATTTGCTTATGTGGAGAGTATTAAAACATTTATGCTTGTAGATCATGAAAAGAATGCTTTATGTGATGGTTATACTGTTGAATTTATTCATGATGCTACTGAAAATTATTATGAGGGAGGGATATATTCTTGTAGGAATTGCAATAATATCAAGTTTCCTCTCTATCTGTTAAAAGTTTTGAAGTTATGATTGTTTTGCCTTCCTATGCTAGTTGATTATTGTTCCCATAAGTTTTTTGCTCACAAAATCCCTATGCATAGGAAGTGGGTTAGACTTAAATGTGCTAGTCATATTCTTCATGATGCTCTATTTATGTTTCAATTCTTATCTTTTATGCGAGCATCATTGAAATCATCATGCCTAGCTAGGGGCGTTAAACGTTAGCGCTTGTTGGGAGGCAACCCAATTTATTTTAGTTCCTTGCTTTTTGGTTTTGTTAAGTAATAAATAATCCATATAGCTTCTGTTTAGATGTTGTTTTATGTTTTAATTAGTGTTTGTGCCAAGTAGAACCTTTGGGAAGACTTGGGTGAAGTCTTTATGATCTTGCTGTAAAAAACAGAAACTTTACCGCTCACGAGATTAGCTAAAACTTTTTACTGGAGAGTGATATTTAGTTGATTCTTTTTTATTACTAGACAAATTCCTCAGGTCCACCAATTTATTTCAGAATTTTTGGAGTTCCATAATTATACGTCTGATACAGATTACTACAGACTGTTCTGTTTTTGACAGATTCTGTTTTCTATGTGTTGTTTGCTTATTTTGATGAATCTATGAGTAGTATCGGAGGGTATGAACCATAGAGAAGTTGGAATACAGTAGATATTACACTAATATAAATAAATAATGAGTTCACAACAGTACCTAAGTGGTGGTTTTATTTTCTTATACTAACGGAGCTTACGAGTTTTCTGTTGAGTTTTCTGTTGTGAAGTTTTGATGTTTTGGGTAAAGATTCGATGGACTATGGAATAAGGAGTGGCAAGAGCCTAATCTTGGGAATGCCCAAGGCACCCCAAGGTAATATTCAAGGACAACCAAGAGCCTAAGCTTGGGGATGCCCCGGATGGCATCCCCTCTTTCGTCTTCGTTCACCGGTAACTTTACTTGGAGCTATATTTTTATTCACCATATGGTATGTGTTTTGCTTGGAGCGTAATTTTATTTTTCTTTCTTGTGATTGCTGTTTGAATAAATTTCCAAGATCTGAAACTCTTAAATGTTAGAGAGTCTTCACATAGTTAAATAATTATTCGGCTACTCATTGATCTTCACTTATATCTTTCGGAGTAGTTTGTTGTTTGCTCTATGCTTCACTTACATCTTTTAGAGCACGGTGGTGGATTTATTTTGAAGAAATATTTGAACTCTCATGCTTCACTTATATTATTTTGAGAGTCTTAAACAGCATGGTAATTTGCTTTAATTGTGAAATTAATCTTCCATATTGAGTTCATTGAATATCATGAGAAGTTAGATACTTGATAAGTGTTTTGAGATATAAAGGTGGTAATATTAGAGTGTGCTAGTTGAGTAATTGTGAAATTGAGAAATACTCTCGTTAAGGTTGGCAAGTCCCGTAGCATGCACGTATGGTAAAAGTTGTGTAGCAATTGTGACACATAGGTGTTCTTTTATTGCTTTCCTTATGAGTGGTGGTCGGGGATGAGCGATGGTATTTTCCTACCAATCTATCCCTCTAGGGGCATGCGTAGTTGTACTTTGCTTCGAGGGCTAATAAAATTTTGCAATAAGTATATGAGTTCTTTATGATTAATGTGAGTCCATGGATTATATGCACTCTCAACCTTCCACAATTTTCTAGCCTCTACGGTACCGCGCATTCCCTTTCACACCTTGAGAGTTGGTGCAAACTTCGCCGGTGCATCCAAACCCCGTGATATGATACGCTCTATCACACATAAGCCTCCTTATATCTTCCTCAAAACAGCCACCATACCTACCTATCATGGCATTTCCATAGCCATTCCGAGATATATTGCCATGCAACTTTCCACTGTTCCGTTTATTATGACACGCTCCATCATTGTCATATTGCTTTGCATGATCATGTAGTTGACATCGTATTTGTGGGAAAGCCACCGTTCATAATTCTTTCATACATGTCACTCAGGAGTCATTGCACATCCTGGTACACCGCCGAAGGCATTCATATAGAGTCATATTTTGTTCTAAGTATCGAGTTGTAATTCTTGAGTTGTAAGTAAATAAAAGTGTGATGATCATCATTATTAGAGCATTGTCCCAGTGAGGAAAGGATGATTGAGACTATGATTCCCCCATAAGTCAGGATGAGACTCCGGACTAAAAAAAAAGAGAGGCCATAAAAAAAGAGGAAAGACCAAACAAAAAAGAGAGAAAAACAGAGAAGGGACAATGCTACTATCCTTTTACCACACTTGTGCTTCAAAGTAGCACCATGATCTTCATGATAGAGAGTCTCCTATGTTGTCACTTTCATATACTAGTGGTAATTTTACATTATAGAACTTAGCTTGTATATTCCAATGATGGGCTTCCTCAAAATGCCCTAGGTCTTCGTGAGCAAGCAAGTTGGATGCACACCCACTTAGTTTCCTTTGTTGAGCTTTCATACATTTATAGCTCTAGTGAATCCGTTGCATGGCAGTCCCTACTCCTCTCATTGACATCAATTGATGGGCATCTCCATAGCCTATTGATTAGATGCGTCGATGTGAGACTTTCTACCTTTTTGTCTTCTCTCATAACCCCCGTCATTATACTTTACTCCACCCATAGTGATATATCCATGGCTTGCGCTCATGTATTGCGTAAGAGTTGAAAAGGCTGAAGCGCGTTAAAAGTATGAACCAATTGCTCGGCTTGTCATCGGGGTTATGCATGATGAGAACGTTTGTGTGACAATATTGAAACATGGCCTAACTATATGATTTTGTAGGGATAAGCTTTCTTTGGCTATGTTATTTTGATAAGACATAATTGCTTGATTAGCATGTTTGAAGTATTATTGTTTTTAAGTCAACATTAAACTTTTATCTTGAATCTTTCAGATCTAAATATTCATGCCACAATAAAAAGATTTACATTGAGAATTATGCTAAGAAGCATTCCACATAAAAAATTCTGTTTTTATCATTTACCTACTCGAGGATGAGCAGGAATTAAGCTTGGGATGCTAATACGTCTCCAACGTATATATAATTTTTTATTGTTCCATGCTATTATATTATCCGTTTTGGATGTTTATGGGCTTTATTAAAAACTTTTATATTATTTTTGGGACTAACCTATTAACCCAGAGCCCAGTGCCAGTTTCTTTTTTCCCCTTGTTTCAGTGTTTCACAGAAAAGGAATATCAAGCGGAGTCCAAACGGAATGAAACCTTCGGGAGAGTTATTTTTGGAACGGAAGCAATCCAGGGGACTTGGAGTACACATCAGGGAATCAACAAGGAGAGCACGAGGCAGGGGGCGCGCCTACCCCCCCCCCAGGCGCGCCCTCCACCCTCGTGTGCCCCTCGTGGCTCTCCTGACCGACTTCTTTCGCCTATATATCTCCATATACCATAAAACCATCGAGGGATAGAATAGATCGGGAGTTCCACCGCCAAAAGCCTCTGTAGCCACCAAAAACCAACCGAGACCCTGTTCCGGCACCCTGCCGGAGGGGGGAACCCTCACCGGTGGCCATCTTCATCATCCCAGCACTCTCCATGATGAGGAGGGAGTAGTTCACCCTCGGGGCTGAGGGTATGTACCAGTAGCTATGTGTTTGATCTCTCTCTCTCGTGTTCTTGAGGTGGTACGATCTTGATGTATCGCGAGCTTTGCTATTATAGTTGGATCTTATGATGTTTCTCCCCCTCTACTCTCTTGTAATGGATTGATTTTTCCCTTTGAAGTTATCTTATCGGATTGAGTCTTTAAGGATTTGAGAACACTTGATGTATGTATTGCGTGGGATACCCGTGGTGACAATGGGGTATTCTATTGATTCACTTGATGTATGCTTTGGTGATCAACTTGCGGGTTCTGCCCATGAACCTATGCATAGGGGTTGGCACACGTTTTCGTCTTGACTCTCTGGTAGAAACTTTGGGGCACTCTTTGAAGTATTTTGTATTGGTTTGAATAGATGAATCTGAGATTGTGCGATGCATATCGTATAATCATACCCACGGATACTTGAGGTGTCAATGGAGTATCTAGGTGACACTAGGGTTTTGGTTGATTTGTGTCTTAAGGTGTTATTCTAGTACGAACTCTAGGATAGATTGAACGGAAAGAATAGCTTCGTGTTATTTTACTACGGACTCTTGAATAGATCGATCAGAAAGAATAACTTTGAGGTGGTTTCGTACCCTACCATAATCTCTTCTTTTGTTCTCTGCTATTAGTGACTTTGGAGTGACTGTTTGTTGCATGTTGAGGGATAGTTATATGATCCAGTTATGTTATTATTGTTGAGAGAACTTGCACTAATGAAAGTATGAGCCTTAGGCCTTGTTTCCTAGCATTGCAATACCATTTACGCTCACTTTTATCATTAGTTACCTTGCTGTTTTTATATTTTCAGATTACAAAAACCTATATCTACCATCCATATTGCACTTGTATCACCATCTCTTCGCCGAACTAGTGCACCTATACAATTTACCATTGTATTGGGTGTGTTGGGGACACAAGAGACTCTTTGTTATTTGGTTGCAGGGTTTTTTGAGAGAGACCATCTTCATCCTACGCCTCCCACGGATTGATAAACCTTAGGTCATCCACTTGAGGGAAATTTGCTACTATCCTACAAACCTCTGCACTTGGAGGCCCAACAACGTCTACAAGAAGAAGGTTGTGTAGTAGACATCAAACCACTGGAGATGGAGACAGGGAATGTATCGATGAAGGTGGAGAAGGAGAAGGCATTGGTGATGAAGGTGTAGCAGGTGAAGATATCGATGATGAAGGTGGCGAGTCATGTGATGAGGGACGAGAAGAAACCGTAGGAGAGGACGGCGTCAAATCTGCAACAGTGGGACGAGGAGTAGGAATACTGGGCACAGATGGAGGTGTGACCGGAAACGTAAGAAAAGAGATATCCTCTGTGGAAAAGGCTGAGGAGGATGGACGCGGGTAGAAGGGACGAGACTCATCAAAGGTCACATCCCAAGATATACGCATCTGACGACCGATGGGATCCCAACACCTATAGCCCTTGTGCTCATCACTGTATCCGAGAAAGACACACTCAACAGACTGGGCGCTCGGTTTGGTGCGTTGACGAGGAGCAAGCAAAACATAGCAAATGCACCCAAACAAGCGAAGCACCGAATAATCAGGAGAACGACCAGAAAGACGCTCGAGAGGAATTCCGCCCTATAGAGCAGCAAATGGCTGAATGTTAATGAGATACGTGGAAGTGGTAACAGCCTTAGCCCAGAAGTGAGGCGGAAGAGAGGCAGCGGTCATCATCGCGCGTGCCGTCTCAAGAAAGTGACGATGCTTGCACTCAGCCACACCATTCTGAGCATGAGCACCAGGGTAAGAGAACGGAGGAAGAGTACCTTGCTCAGCAAGGAATCCTCGTAGCGCATGAGTATACTCACCAGCTGAATATGCGCGAAAACACGAATAGGAGTGGAAAACTGGGTTTGAACCATGGCAGCAATTTTTTTGTATATAGATAAGACCTCACTACGAGAAGACATGAAATAGATCCAGGTGTACCGCGAAAAATCGTCTATAAAGATAATATAGTAGCGGTGACCCCCTTTTGAAGCAAAGGGAGCCGGACCCCAAACACCAGAGTGAACGAGGTCAAAAGGGCGCTCGAACATCGACTCACTGTGAGGATACGGTAGTTGAATCTGCTTACCAAGCCTACAACCCAGACAATCCAGCGAAGCATTACCGGACACAGACCCCAGACGATGAGAGACGAGAACCACATAAATGGCCAAGACGATGATGCCACTGCTGAAAAGAGCTAGTAGATGCAGCAACAGGGGCTACGAGACTGGCAGCGGTGGCAGCGAAAGGAAGACGTGTCAAGCTCCCAGAGACCATCAGAGCGTCGAGGGCCGGCACCAAGTAGAGCGCCCGTGCGACGATCCTGGATAGAACACGAATCAAAGTCGAGGATGACCCTACAACTAGAGTCAACAATCTGACAACCAGATATGAGTTGCATGGTAAGTCGAGGAACATGAGCGACAGAGGGAACATGAAATGAAGAAGTGGTAAGAGTGCCTTGACTAGCTACAGGGAGGGGAGTGCCATCAGCCGTAAGAACACGAACAGGAGACTCAACAGGTTGAACGGAAGTCAAAGTGGAAGAATCATATGTCATATGAAAAGATGCTCCGGTATCAAGAATCCATGGGGATGTACCTAAATGAGTAGAAGGTGGTTTCTCAATGCCAGAAGAGTCAGTCACGGAACCTGGAGAACTTGTCGGTGAAGAATCCCAAGTAGCAAGCAGATATTTCAGCTGCGCAATCTCACACAAAGACAAGGTCACTGTGGAAGAGGTCGAGGTAGAAACACCAGCCGATAATAAGCAGTCTCCACCACCCATAGAAGTCGCATGTAGAGTCAACCGAGAGTGGCGAGTCGATGTAGAGCCATATGTGGGAGCCACTGGGGGAGTCGACATAGAGCGATCACCACCGCGCGCAGAAGCTGCGAGAGGAGTCGATGTAGAGCAGCCAACAACACCAGTGGAAGTCGCAAAAAGTGTCGAAGTAGAGCGACAACCACCATCTCCAAGCAGGCGAGCACCAAGCACCGAGGAAAGGCGCATGTGCGAGACATGATCAATGTACGGAACACCGTCAAAAATCACCGGACAATGAGGAGAGACTATGCCCGATGACAACATATTGTTTTTTTACTCTGTCTCTCTCTTTTTTTTCTTTTTTTACTCACGTGCTAAGGAACCGTCCGGGTCAACTCCCGATGGGATCGAGCGACCGAGGAAGCGGACACGCTCGGGGCGACCAACACCAGACAATAGCCACGGCAGAATATGCCGTGAACGGCCAGCAGCGGTGCCGGAATCGGCCGGCGGGGCGGCAGCGGCCAGATGAGGGCCACTGCCAGGAGGAGGCGGCGGCCGGCGGAGGGGGCAGCGGCCTGGAGGAGGAGGAGGCGGCCGGCGGAGCAGTCACGGCTGGAGGACAAGGGATCCGACGGATCAAGGGCGGGGCCGAACAGGCGGCTGGTGGCGACACGCGGACGGGGCCGGCCTGGGAGCGCCCGCCAGCGGAGAGCAGCGGGACCTGCGAGAGCTGGCCTCCGGCGGCAGAGGCCCGACCAGGGAGAGCCAAAGGCCGGCGCGCGGCGGCCGGACCTCAAGCGGCAGTCAGAGACGAGGCGGCGGCGGCCCGAACCAAATCCCGGTGGATGGCGGTAGTGGAAGCCGGCGGCGGCCAAATGAGGTCAGTGGCGGACGTCCCGGTCTGGGATGCAGCGGGCTGCAGGAACCAGCGGGCGGAACCGACGAGGAACGGCGACTCGGGGTGGAATCTGCGACCTCCTTTGTCCAGATCGAGACCTATCTCGCACGGACAGAACCTGAGAACGATGGACAGGCAAAGTAGAGGAGCGGCGGCAGAGGAAACTACACGCGTGAGAGGCAACAACCAAGCGGAGGCAGGAGACGATTTGGAGCAGCGCGGCTGGGAAAGGATGATCATGGCGGCGAGATTGGATTAAGCACGAGTTGCAGCGTGCGAAAAAAGAACCAAAGCTCTAATACCATGTTAGGGAATTATGCAACTTGATATTATTTGGAGGCTAGCCATCATATATACATGTACAAGAGAATGCCAAGAGACTAGAATACAGAAGGAAAAATGCCATCCTCAATATAACTCTAACATCTTTGTGGTAAAAGCCCTTCCATTTTAATGTGTTATTTATTCCTCTTCCAGGTTTTCTAAGAAACCAATTTTATAACAAATCAAGTTTGTAAACTTGCCCTCTTTCATTAAAATTACTACTGGCTCAAACATCGTGATCCCCCCCCCCCCCCCACCCTCTCAATGGTTGCATGATCACTTATAGTTCAAAGTAATACTCCCTCTGTCCCATAATATAAGATCTTATTACATCCAATATGTCTTATATTATGGGACGGAGGCAGTATTTAACTTCAAAGCGTTCCATCTCCTTTGTGTTTTGTTTTTCAACGATGCTGAACTTGCTTCCTTTTGGGACCATTTTTGTAATATAATTATTTCAGATTCTATTTTTTCTCGAATATGCCTTTGTGCTTGTAAAATCCTCTCAGTGTAACTACAAACAACTACAATGAGCTAGAACTTGCTTGGCTTCTGCACCAGGATCGCCTCTGGTGCAATGATCGGCTGCAGCGCCTGGGATGGCCAAACAACTACTTCTGTCAGCTCTGCTTTCACAATTTGGAATCCTCAAATCACTTGTTCCTAAGGTGCAATTTCTCAATCTCAGTTTGGAACATGATGGCCCTCTGCCATGGTTGCGGTGCTCTCGGGCATGATATGTGGGAACACGGGAAGAACTCTTTGGAGATGATGGCGGCCATCATCGCTAAGACCCAGCCAGCAAATAGAAAAGGGATCAAAACAGTGGCGTTGCTTACCCTCTGGGAGTTGTGGCAAGAACGGAATCACTGCACCTTCCGGGGCAAAACTGCAAGCGCCGACAAAGTTCTGCAGGCAATCAAGCGCACGTTTGTGCTATGGAGGCAAGTAGAAGTAAAATGCATTGAGCGCCCCTTTGGGGATAATACGTGAGGATATAGGCAGGAGGAGCCTACGCCCCGCATGCATGTTTCTGTATTTTCTTTGCTTTCTTGTTTTTATCTCCTTGATCTCCGGGTCACCGCCTTTGTCACTTTTCCACTGCTCTCTACTAAGCATCAATGAAAAAACAGGCACGGTCTGGTCCTTTGAAAAAACGCCTCCAACAGCAGCCTCACCACTAGAGGTGCCCTAAAACCCTAAAAGGGTGGCACCAACCCTAAATGCCGCCTTGTAAATCTTCATAGATGTAGTTCCGCCACACCCTGTCTTCGTGTTGGCCAGCTGATTTCGATCGCTAGTCGCCACCGCCGCCACTCGCTCAGCCACCGTGAACTCCATCACCACCCTGCCGCCCCTCAGCGCCATCTGTCGTGGTCGTCCCATCCGCCGACACCGATCGTCCCGCTGTGCTCCACATCAAGTCCGCCCCCGAGCACCGTGACAACATCCCCAAACTTCCCCACTGTCGGATTCTACCATCGCCGTCCTTGCCAAGCTCCTTGTGTCGTTGGATTTGCTTCCCCACTGTTGGAATGCCACGTTTCATGTGGTTCTCAAATTTTAGGGCTAGGTATTGAGGTAACCACCAACTAAAAATGATGAATTTCATAATCAATTCAAAAGACGCAGTGAAACGTATGGTTTATGTGAAAACATGAATGTACATGCCATGTTCAAAAGTCAAAACTATGTGAAGAAATGACATCTATTGTAGCTAATGTTTGAATAAATGTGTTTCTATGTCGTGGAAATTTTTTTAATGCACATTGTAGAGTGCAAAGCCAGAGAAGAAGCAATTTTATTGCATCTTGATTGAAAACCATTTTTGGTAGATATATCTTTAAATTAGGATGACACTTTTTTTGCGAGGTAAATTAGGATGACACTTTAATCTAAATTACTTTACCCGTGCGTTATTTAGCTACTATTCTGTAAGTTTGAGTAAAATCCTTCTAAATTTGCAAATTTTTGGATGAAAAATTATTAGTTACTTAAGTCGAGCTTGGGGCAAATCTTGACAGTCCACAACTGATAACTTGGTCCTAGCCACAAGAATTCGGGTCGCGCTGGGCCCTGGCCTTGATGCAAGTTTGCTTCAGAAGACGACGACAACAATAACCTGTTCCTGCTACGTACCGACTCTGGGTTTCTGTCCTGCTCAATAAGACGAGACGGCGGTGATTCTCTGAAAATGGAATAAAGGTCTCCCCACCTAGCCTCCGTTCGGGCAATGCGTCTAACTTTGTTGGTGGGCATGTGAAGATGTGTCCCAGCGGATCTATCTTTGATGGATTTGCTCGGATCTCGGCGTTGTTCGTCTATGTTCGTGTGTCTTTGGATTGGATCTTTCTAATCTATGATTGGATCTTTCTGATCTACACTGTTTTTCATCTGCGGTGGTTGCTGTTCTGGTGCGTTGGTCCTACGAGGCCTTAGCACGACGACTTCCCAACTGTCTAGTACAATAAGTTGTGCCCGACTCCGGCGATGGAGGGGCGATGATGGCGACGCGTCTTCGGCTTGCTTTAGCACGACGACTTCCCAACTGTCTAGTATAATAAGTTGTGCCCGACTCCGGCGATGGAGGGGCGATGATGACGACGCGCCTTCGGCTTGCTTCAGTGCTGGTAGTCGTCCTTAGATGGTCTACGGATCTGAATGTAATTTCTATTATTTTTGGTATTCGTTGTACTGCCACGATTGAACATGAATAGATAGGAAATTTTCTTGCAAAAAAAAAAGTTTGCTTCAGACGACAACGATGGTCGAATATATAACACTTTGCTTCAGGAGACAACAATGGTTCACCAGTCTAGCTCATAAAAGGAAACCAAGGGTACCAGTGTGCGCACCTAATCGGACAGCATCTCACCAGCCTCCCTTTATTATTATCATTATTCCTTTTGCTTTGACAAACAATCTGTGACCATTTACAACTGTTTAATACTACCACGAATCAATGGAATAGAACCCACCACCAACCAACCAACCAACCTCACCACCCTAAAACTCTTCTCTATATCTACATCACAGTTACAATATCTCTCCCCATTTCAACGCCAAAATCAAGGCAGACATACCATCAGTATCGCCGATCGCCGGGTTAGCCTAAAGCCCCTCACACCTCCAACCTTTTCTTCTTCCATATATGCACCTACACTCTGAGATTGGCCCGCGTCTTGATCGGCTTCAGCTTCACGCCCATGCTCTCGGGCGAGAGGAGCTCCGGCGATATGCAGAACGGGTTCAAAGGGCTGCGAGGGCTAGAGCTCACATGGCTCGGCCTGAACAAGCCATATCCCATGAGGAAGTACTCCATTGGTATCAGCATCGCGTGCGGCTGCTCCTCCGTCACGACGGACCCACACGCTTGCACCTGTGAAAAACACCAGAAATCGGTACTTTCAAACCAAAAAAAAGGATTTAACTTTTGAATACAAGATTATCGGGTAAATAATAGATACCTCAACGAGAGCACTGTATCTCTTATCAAGCTTTGCAGTCATGTGAACAGCTTCAGTGTGGAACTGCGAGTTCTCACCGACAAATATCAGAGTTCTGCACTGCAGCTGCTTCAGGCTTTCTGTCAAGTCATGTCTCCTGCAATGCAGCACAACGTACATTTTGATTCCATCAGCTCAGGTACTAGTTGATCATACAGGAATTGAACGAGAAAAGGGTACATACTGATTGATTGTTTGGATAAACCGCCATATATTCATGCTTTGCCGTTGATCTAGGAACTTCATGAATTAAGACAGGCTATATCAGCAAGATAAAATTACAGAGACATAATAGTGGATGATGAAGGATAAAAAGAATTGCAAAGTACATACACTTCTACACGCCTGCATAATATCAGATTCTGGTAGAGCAGAGCCTCCTCGCACTCTCTGTGGATTAGAAGTTCAAACAGGAGTGTTCAATATCACATGGTCTACAAAATAAAAAATAAATGACATGTCATACACTAATCTTAACTTATTACCTTGCCAAAGTAACGCTGCAACAAACAGTCCTTCACCACGTCACACATCCCGTAATAATACAACAAATTCGACATCACCTGGGAAAATGAATTTCTCAGTACAACCATATTATTAAGATGAATTTAACCATAGACTTTATTATCCTGTAAGACAAAATATAGTACTAGAGGATATATATTGAATGGCTACCTTATTATAAAACCACTCAGTCCATGAGGGAGTTCTACATAGAGGTGAAACGAGGATAAGACCTAGCACACGCTCCCTATACTTTGTCTGCAACAAACAGTGGAGATAACTATTAGTAGTGCAACCAGAAGAAAATAGATTACTTCTAAAGAAACACATACTGCGAAGAGAGTAAGAATGTATGCACCAGCACTGACACCTAAGCACATAACAGAACCCAATCTGGAAAAGCCATAAAGCCATTAGTTCAAAGAAGGTGAGAAAAAAATCTGAATATCACCAAAAAAACATCTGAGAATATGTACCCAAAGAAATCAAGTACTTCTGCAACCTGATCCGCTAACTCATCAACTGATGCCACAGGATTGTTTGGTAAAATCGGAGTGGCTCCTAACTGCACAATTGTTGTAAAGGACAATAAAGCATATGAGTATTATAAAATAGATAGAAAATTTGCTGATGCATCATAGCAAGATAAATGCAAAGGGCCAAAACTTCATTGTAAGAACAAAGTCTACTAAAAAAAACCTCATGTCCAGGGGGGCTTATATGGTAAATGCAAAAATTATGGAGCAGCAGTGAGGCAGCCTCTGGGCAGAATAGTAGTCCTTGGAAGCAAGACATATCTGATCAACAATAATAAACATAAGCCTCTGTATTGTGAAATTCTTATATAATACAGTGTAGTGGATAGAGCCATAGACGGTACGCTGCACAGGTGCACATTTAAAACAGTTACGGACACTATCCATTCAGTTGTAATAGTGAAACTTACGGTTCAAAGCAACATCTGGATAAGTAATAAGGGCATGCTTATCATGGTCACCATACACAGCAACAGATACAGGTCCATGTTTTGTTTGTATATGATGTTCCTGAAAAAGCAGGACACAAGGTGTTATGCAAACATGGATCAAGATGACAAGAACATTTGATAAATGATTACTTCATAACTATGCTCAGCATAAAAATAGTAAAATACTCCATGCTTTAGTTTGGACTAAAGAAAACCATGAAAACAGTGAACCTGCCTGTTTTTGGCAAGTAGGATATGATGGATTTCTTTATTGTGACTCAAAATCTAACCTAATAGATGCTTGAAGCAAGAAATTTCCCCAAATTGAAGCAAAGATTATGAAATAACGATTGGAAGTTCTCTGTTGCTGCATGTTATACTAAAACTGAGTTGGCAAGGTGCTAATAAGAAAGAATAACAACAGCACCATTAGTCATGACGATGCGTGGTGCTAAAGTGATTATTCCTAGACCATCTCTTAGGCTCAAGGAAAATAAGAGGAAGCAGAGGACAAGAACCAACCGGAAGTGATTCCTCTACCATTTGGCAAGCAAATAGCTTAAAGCATAGTTGTCAGAAAGACCATACGCTAGGCAATCAAATGAGCTGTTCTGTTCTATCACAGGAAGAATGTGTGTGACAGCAACTTTGTCAGAAGGAGGCTTGCAAGCTGCATTACCAAATTTTAATAAGAAAGCCATTTTTTTTACAAGGTAAACCTGCACATTCAATCTGAATTTCCAGACCATTGGCCTTTTCTTGTTGTACAATGCAACGAGTTTAGGAATTAGTCCACTAATCCTTTGGCCTTACAAGTCCAGCTATTTTTATAAGACACTCACCAATATTATAATGGATTTAAAGAACTTCAAATACGATGCAGAATTCTTGTAAACCATACAAAATAAAATAATAAACTACAGCCTTGTCTGCTAGACATACTTGTTCGTCTATGGTAAACTCGTTTCTTCCACAACTGCTTGCTGATTTTGTAGAAAATTCTTCATGCGCAAACATATAAGAAACTTAAGGATGAACGGTTTGTACCATAGTCATATGAAAGAATAACATTTAACTAAATTACAATCCACTGGCCACTGATCATCAGAACTATGACAACACCCACAAGGATGAACTTAAGTTTGACCAGGCACCTCATTTCAATTTCACATATTGAAAGAGTTTAAATGGTTTGAAACAGCAAGCGGGGATTTGATAAGGACACTTGTGCTTGACAGCCCAACTAAGCAAAGTGATATGGCAGAATTGAAGAAAACTTCATAGGAAAAGGGGCAGTTAGGACACGCAAGCTACAACCCAAAAGCGTCAAAATCGAATCTTCATGGTTTCTTTTCTGATCAAGCGATAAGCACAACAAAGTAGGCGATTGATTTGATTAGTTAAATTAATCAGCACGCTGCCACATACAGAACGAGGGCCACAAAAGAAATCCGCATGGACGAAGGTAGGTAGAGGCCAGCAGCCTCAGGAGGGACCCTAAAATAATACTACCACTTCGATACTACACGACGCAGATGGCTAGCTAGTCGATGTGAAAGGAGCAGAGCAAACTCCAATTGGACTAATAACAAAGAAAGAAATTCTCATGAACCAATAAGCAAGGGAACCGCCTAACCATGATTTACGATTCAAATTAGGATAGAAGAAAATTCTGAACAAGAAACCAGTAAAACAAGCAGAGTAACTAGCCCAAAGAACCAAAAATCTACAAGCAGCCAAGGATTAATTCTAAGACCAACACAACTTCAGGAGAACTTAGTGAAATTCGAGATATAAGGTACAGTAACAAAATCTTTGGGGGGGGGGGGGGGGGGGGGACACTCCAGAGAAGCCCTTTCCCTTTGGGCCTCCAAACAATCCAACGCATACAACTACTCCAATCGAAATCATATCACCACCGAGGTCGCATCTCCAGGCGCCCATACCTTTCAATCCTCCTCCCAAGCAGCTCCAATGCCGCCAACCAAATCGCCGCGATACTAGCGGAAATTAACCGCGCCGGAACGAAATTTGCGGATTCGAGGAAGAAAGATAGAGGTAGCAGGGGGGCACGGACCTTCCCGCCGAAGGAGATGCGCTCGACGTCAATAGACACGACGGAGCCGCCGGAGTCGCCCATCCCGGCGGCGGATAAACCTCCCCCGCCGAAAAAGAGGAACTGGACGTCCCCCGCTTCCCAACCTCTCGCTCCCACCCACCGCCCCCTCTCTTTCTCTCTCGAAACTGTCTCGCTGCCGCCGCTGCTCTCCTCCCCCCACCTGCGCTTCTTGGAGTTCTTGGCCTGCCGCTATAAACCAAGCGGCGCAGTTCTACCTGTACTATGCTTCGCACCCTAGAGCTTCCCCGTTATTACAGATCGGTCCAGGTTATTATAGGAGTAGTATAAGTAGGCAGTTTCTTTTCTAATTATAAAAAAAAACGGCTAATGCTAAAAAGACGGCAGGTCAAGGCCTCGAGCAAAGACTCACGGGGGACTACGGTCCAGTGGGTGTCTGCGGGTGGTCAGTCTCATTTGTTGCTACCTTGTTTTGAATTTAAAAATTAAAGAACTATAGGTATAAAATGTTGTTTCTATTTTATGAAAAGATTTAAAATATTGTTGAATTATGAAACACAAAAGTTTGAATTAACCTCTACTAATTTGAAGTTCTTTTTCTCTGCAATGTTGTATGTGCATTGATTGTTATATCTATACCAATATAAAAAGACCCAAAAGGGACAGATCCAAACCATCTCGACCGTCAAATCATGTTATCTAGCGGTTCAAATCACTCCAATGTTGAGCATCAAACACGTTTAACGCTCTAATTATCCACCACTGCCATTGGTTATAAACACATTTTGACTCAACGCTATCCCATGAAATCTGTCATGTAATTAATATCCTATCATTCCCGCAAAAAAGTAATTAATATCCTACCAAATACCAATATACAACAGATATATTTTACCTAATATAACGTGCAACTAATATTCTACCTAATATAAACGTACATTGCACGTACATTATTACTAGTATACTAATATAATTAATCGTTTTTGTTGTTTCATAGCAAAGCACTGGCGTGCTAGTATGCCGTAAAAATGGAGTTGCAACGTTGTTTATGGGCACGGCACAAGAGGGTCAGAAATAGCAAGATCAAGTTTACCGAGAGTTACTTTGGAGCTGGACTTGATGATGTTAGTGTAAGCGTGCACTCTCTTCTTCAAGGTGTTTGATGCGAGAGATAGCAATTTAGTCATAGGGGTGTGTGTTTTCGTCTTCTATAGCAAAAGGGCCACGTGCGTTGCAATGGGAGAAAAAAATTAATCATAATCTTCAATGGCATGACCATATTTTGCTGCATCACCGAGATAGACTATCACTCTCAAAATTTTCCTAAAATCATGAACTTTTTTTGAACTCATGGACATATGTGAAATCGTGAACATTTTTCAAATTCATGAACACTTCTATAAATTTTTGAACATTTTCTAAAATCAAGAATATTTTTTGAATTCGTGAACATTTTATACTATTTGCAAACATTTTTTAAAACATGAACATTTTGTTTGTTATTTTTTGTAGAGTATTACTACTCAAATTTCAATCATATATGCCACTCAAAATTCCCCTTTCCCAAACATTTCACGGCTATTTAGTTGACCATTAGTTGTCTGTCAAGAGACAGTTGAAAAGCTGATTTTATCCATGGCCATCAGAGGCATTGCCATCGGGTGTTCATGGCCACCGAGGCTTTTTTGTTAAACAATTTTCAAGAGGTGGCACAATATCTGAAATCTTCCTAGCCAAACGATGCATGTAAACCAATAAAAAGAGAACCCACCCGACCCGTCCTTCCAAAATCCTTCCGCCGTCACCGCCAACTACTCAGCGCGCCACTGCCGCCATCCCTTGCCGCCGAGACCCAGCGCGCTGCAACCTCAATCTGCACCAGCGCGCCGCCACCGCGGACTTCTCCAGCGTGTCGCCGCCGCGAACTTCCCGGTCTCTAGCCCCAGGTCCTCGTCCTCCGACCTCCCAACCCCTGCCTACCCGTTGCCCTTCTCGGCATGCTGCCCCCACCCTCCCGCACCCTACATCCACCATCCCGCCGTCGGCCATGGATCCCTCCGGCGGGCCCCATCCCCCACCCCTCCGGCCTTCTTCCACAAACCCGGCGGCGTCCTTCTTCGACAGAGCTGGGCTTCTTCCACAGACCCGGCGGTGTCCTTCTTCGACAGAGTCGGCCTTCTCCCCATCCCGCTGCCCCGCTCGCCACCCAAGCAACAGTACGTCGCCGTCTGAGCCCCCGTGCACGGCCACTGCTTTCCCTGGCGTCGTGCCCCGCCCCAACCCGCCGTCCCCAACGACCGCCTCAAACTCACGATCACCCTGCCCGAGCCCCATCGCCGCGTGCACCATGCACCTTACGGCCCCTTCTACTCGCGCCGCCAATGTCCTTCCGTTGCTGCTGCTGCTAGATGAGGAACTCCAAACATCGCTGGATCCAGGATAGCGCGAGCCCGTGGCAAGGAGCTGATGCGTTCGCTGCCATGTAAGTCATATTGGTATAAAACGCATGAAGAAGCTCCATGTTGATGGATCTTTGGACTCACTCATTTTTGAAAAGGATTGAGACATGTGAACCATGTCTATTGGTATATACGCATGAAGAAACTCCATGGAGATGGACCGTTTGGACTCACTTGATTTTGAATCGCTTGAGACATGCAAATCATACCACATGGGCAAGATGACTGAAAGCTTCGGTTCCAGTAAAATGGAACAAGAAAGCAACTTGTTGGAAGTAACACATTTTGATGTGTGCAGTCCAATGAGTGCTGAGGCACGCAGTGGATATCGTTATGCTCTTACTTCACAGATGATTTGAGTAGATACTGAGCATATTTACTTGATGAAACACAAGTCTGAATTATTGAATGGTTCAAGTAATTTCATAATGAAGTTGAAGATCGTCGTGACAAGAGGATAAAATATCTATGATATGATCATAGAGATGAATATCTGAGTTGCGAGTTTGGTACACAATTGAGACATTGTGGAAATTGTTTCACGACTAGTACCGGCTGGAACACCATAGTGTGACGGTGTGTCCGAACATCATAACTGCACCCTATTGGATATGATGCATACCATAATGTCTCTTATCGAATTACCACTATCGTTCATGGGTTAGGCATTAGAGACAACCGCACTCACTTTAAATAGGGCACAACGTAATTCCGATGAGATGACACCGTATGAACTATGGTTTAGAGAAACCTAAGCTGTCATTTCTTAAAAGTTTGGGGCTACGACGCTTATGTGAAAAGTTTCAGGCTGATAAGCTCGAACCCAAAGCGGATAAATGCATCTTCATAGGACACCCAAAACAGTTGGGTATACCTCCTGTCTCAGATCCGAAAGCAATAGGGATTGTTTCTCAAATTGGGTCCTTTCTCGAGGAAAAGTTTCTCTCGAAAGAATTGAGTGGGAGGATGGTGGAGACTTGATGAGGTTATTGAACCGTCACTTCAACTGGTGTGTAGCAGGGCACAGGAGTTGTTCCTATGGTGTCGTGGTTCTAAGTCTGACAGTGAGAATAGGGGGTAAGTATGGAGAGGCAAGATCCTAGCTATGGAGTAGTTGTATGCGCAAGGAGTTTTACGAGTTCGGGCCCTTCTCTGAGGAAGTAACAGCCCTACGTCTCGGAGCCCGGAGGCAGTCGACTGGATTATGCGTGTGTGTGTTACAAAGTTCCCAACCCCTGTCCTAGTGGAGGGGGGTGGCTTATATAGAGTTTGCCAGGACCCCAGCCAGCCCACGTTACAGGGAGTTTAATGTACATAAAGAGAGGGGGTTACTGGTAACGCCTGTAATAAAGGACCATGAAGGCCATAAAAGCTACTTATGAGATGACCGTTTGTGGGCAGTGCCTTTAGGTCTTCTTATAGTCGAGTGGCTGTCTTCATGGTCGACTGCTTGTGCTTCTGGTCGAGTCCGCTCGTGTCCGTCGACTGGGCTGACCAGGTCGACTGAAAACGCTGATACTTCTTAGAATGTCTTTCATTGTAGGAGCCATGTCCTTGATTGGGTACCTCAGGTATGATAAGTTACCCTACCCTAGGTACGTATCCTCGTCATTAGCCCCCGAATGGGTCAGGGGTTAAGTGAGAATGGGGCCGAGCCTATGCTTCCGACTCAACCCCCATGCTTCGGTTGCCTCTGTCTTTGGATAAATGGAAGTTACGGTGGGAACCCATTCTTCAGTTGCCTTGATCCATTCAGATGTCCGTCGAGTGGTTTCATATTGCCGTCGGGTGTGTTTACGTGACGAGTCTCTTGGGAGACTTAAGGAAACGGATCTTTTCGTCTGACAGCCCGTCCTGTCGATCGCGGATCTTGCGGGATTTGAAAATTGGGGAGCGCACCGGACGGAGAAAATCGCGCGAATCGGCTGGATAAGGCAAGGGTGCCTCGATCTCCGCGCCACCTTTTTCGCCACGTACTGCGCGCGCGCCTGTTGCGAGATCTGACTGGGAGGTGCAGGCCCACTGATCAGCCACTCGGGTGTGGCCTTATATAAGGCAATGATTCTGATTGTTTTTTACTGTGCGGCCTTGTTCTTCTTCTCCCCTCCTCCGCAAGCCTCCGCCTCGCTCTCCGCCGCAATCTCGACACCGCCGCTCGGCCAAGACCTCGTTCGAGATGATGGGGACGGACAAGACGACGGCGGCGGAACGCGCGAAGAAGGCCGCGACAAAGGGCAAGGGGAAGAAATCTGGCCGAGGTGGGTCGTCTTCGCGGGCCGCTCTGCCGTCCGGCTGGTTGCAGGGGGATTGGATGCCCTCCATCCTTACTCAGGCGGATATCGACGACATGGTGGAGGGGGGACTCATTCCCCACAAGGCTGCTCGCCTTCCTGGGAAGGAGACGGAGCCGAAACCTCGCGAGGGTGAGCGCGTCCTGATAGCCACCCATGTCGACCGGGGGTTTTCCCTGCCCCCGAGTCCTTTTTTTAGGGCCTTTTTGAACTTCTTCGGAGCGCAGCTCCACCATTTCACGCCCAACTCCATAGTCTATCTTGCTGCGTTCGTGTCTCTGTGCGAGTGTTTCTTAGGCTGTCGACCTCACTGGGGCCTCTTCAAGCATATCTTCACTTGCCGATCCCAGTCGGTTAAAAGGCTTAACCCGGACGGGGAAAGGACGCAGGTGATCCAGATGTGCGGGGGCCTCGGGATCCAGACGAGGGGTAAGAGTTGTTTTCCTCCCATGACACTTCCCGATTCCGTGCGCGGGTGGCAGTCGACTTGGTTCTACTGCAAGGACCAGCCGACCCCTGGCCACTCGACCGGCCTTCCTCCTTTTACCTTGGACCGAGTGCAGAAACCCGCTTCTTTGAAAGTGGTTCCAGAGGAGAAGGCTCAGGTGAAGGTATTAGTCAGTCGAGTGGTTGAATTGGTTCAGGAAGGCGTGACCGGCATGGACTTGCTCGAAGTCTTCCTCCAGCGACGAATCCAACCTCTCCAGGCTCGGGATCACTCGATGTGGTTGTATTCCGGGCCCGACGACTCCACTCGGATCCACCCGGAGGCGGTCGAGGATTCTGTACTGGAGAGCTGGCTGACCAGTATGACCGGGAACAAGGACAACCCCAGGGGTTCTAGGAGGATTGCTCCGCTTGATGGGATGATGGAGACAGACAAGGTACGCTTTACATCTTCCGACTGAAATTCTCACTCCGTCTAGTAACTGGCTTGCGATAAGTCGACTGATCCTTGCTCTGCCCATTGTCTTGCAGGAGATCAACGACATGTATTCGATGCCGAATGGGAACCAGGCGCAAGTATCTGAAGGAGGAGAGAGTGGAGGCGAAGGAAGTGAGAATGAAGTTGAAGTCGAGGGTGAAGTCGAGGAGTGGGAATCTGATGATGACGTAGAGGAGGAGGTCAGCGACGACTCAGGTGATGAGGATGAGGAGGTGGAGGTCGATCCTCCTCGACGCGAGAGACGCTCCAAGAACGCTCAGGATCCCGCCGTGGGGCGCAGTCAGTCGAGTGCTCTGGTGGGCCAGTCATCCAAGCGCCCTCGGACCACGTCGCCGGCCCCAACTGAGAAGGCACCCAAGCAGCCCAGAGCCATCCCGACCAAGCCACCCAAGGCCTTGCCTAAGATCAGGGTCGCCATCCCTGTCATCTCCGGGTAAGCGACTGTTTTTATCTTTCTTGAGTCGACTAGAACGGATTCTTAGTCGATTCGCTTTCAAATTATTTGCTTGGAATCGTGCAGCGCCGCTACTTCCGAGACTTCCATCCAGAATGTCGATGAGACGATGGAGGACGCCGTCACTTCCAACTTAGGTATAATCTTTGATATGATCCGACTGTTTAACTGCTGAGTCGATTGGATATTCATTTCTGGACTTTTGTAGCTCCGACCAACATTATTGACCTTCCGGATGATGAGGAGGAGGCGGAAGTGCCGCTCAGGCCTTTTGGGAGGAGAGGCCGGAGGACCCCGGTCGACAAGGCTCCTCAGACCGCGTCGACTGCCGAGGCGGTGGTCCAAGGGGGTGACAACACCGCCCGGACTACTGTGACTTTTGCTGAACCAGTGACGACTGCCCGGCCTTCGTCGTCGACTGCTCCCTCACTGGTCGACCCGCCCTCGTTCTTCGCCGCCTACAGACCCCGGAGGATCAAGTGAGTGCTGCTAAGGAGGCCATACGTCAGGCGGGGCTCGTGATGGAGCAGACCAAAGCGGCTCGGGATGCCAGTCAAGCGGCCTATGACATCAGCTCGGCGTTGCAGCAGAACGTCCAGGTTAGTTGGTCTTCACTTGCGTTGTACACCCACTGGGTGCTGTTGATCCGAAATTTCTCATTGGTGGGGGCACGCTGAGTGCACCCACTGGGTGTAGTCCCCGAGGCCACGGTCGACTGCTGGTAGTCGACTGCGGTCTTTATACTGTCTTTCTGTAGTTGTACTTCTCCACTCGGTAGGGTTTTCTGAGAACGGTTTGGTCAGGCCATGTCGAATGAAACTGTACCCGGTCGACTGCGGGCAGTCGACTTTTTTTTTTTTGAAAACCAGTGGGGGCACGCTGAGTGCACCCACTGGGTGTAGTCCCCGAGGCTACTGTCGAATGTTTTGATTCGGCTGTAGTCTTAGAAGTGTTGTGCTCTTTCTTTCAGTCACTCGGGAGTAACTTATCTTTGATACCCTTTGTCGATTGACTCTTTGCAGAAGTCTTGTGAGCTTGTTGCTCAGCTCGCTGATCTGAAGAATAAGCAGATCCAGCTTAATCTTGATTTACAGTTTGCTCAGGAAAACGTGCAGAAGGCGAAGGATGAAGCAAAAGGTATGGCTGGTGAGGACTCGACGGCTGTCTCTGTTCTCCTGCCTGTTCTCAACTCTGTGCTCATTGTTGCTTTGCAGATGAACTGGAGAAGGCCCTGAAGAAGAAAGATCTTGACCTTGCGGAGGCACAAAAGGCGGCTGCGGAGAAGCTGAAGCTTGCTGAAGAGAAACTTGCTTCAGTCGATCAACTTGAGAGCGAGAACGCTAGGCTGAAGTCTGCTCTTGACTCGGCCAACAAGGAAGCGAGTCGACTGAAGACTGACAAGAGTACTCTGAACGACAAGCTCGGCCAGCTGGCGGGGAAGCACAAGGACTTGGAGGATTATCTTGGGGGTCTTGCCAAGAAGCTATACCTCATGCTTGAAGGTAACCCTCTTTGTGCGATTAATCTTGTTGTTGTCGACTCACCATTTGGTTACAGTTTTGATCTGTCGAAACTTCTTTCAGAATTCTTCCGGAACTTTGAGGAAGAGAGCAGTCGAGTGGAAACCCGCCTGGACCCTATCAACTCTCCTGTGAAGGACGAAGTGGCCATGAATGTCTTCCGGTTGGAATCCCGTGTCGCTGGTGTGGTGGACTACCTGGCTCGACTGAAAGCTACAGTGTCACGGATCGACTCCGCACTCTGGCCCAAGGAGACGCTTCAGAACGACCTTGAATCCTTGGTCACTCGACTAAGTGAGGTTCCAGGTCGAGTGCAAGAATGGAAGAAGTCTTCTGCTAGGTGCGGTGCTGATGTGGCTCTGTCACTGGTTCGTGTCCACTACAAGGAGGCGCGAGAAGAGAAGCTGGCCGCTCTCCAGGTTGCCAATACCAGGAAGCATAACTTTCAGGATTTCATGGAGACCTTCATCGCTGCTGCCACTCAGATCTCTGAAGGGATCGACTTGGACGAATTTGTTGCACCATCCAGTCCTCCACCGGAGGAGTAAAAAACTGATGTTCCTTGCCTTAAATTTGCCTCGGAATGCCGAGTGGTTTATGTAACCGATAAACTCCGTCGAGCTTATAGCTCGAGTACTTTTATTTGCGATCTAGGATCTTTTGATTTTATCCGAACTTGGCTCGACGTTGAATGTCTTCGTGACTTGATCCGCCGATCTACTGTTCGTTGTTCCCTCAGAGGCTGCTTGGTTTGCACGATGCTTATCGCCGCGATGGTGTCTGTCAACATGGCTTAGGCGAGCACTGGGCTGCAGCTAAGTCCCCGAGTGGGAGGTTTGCTCTCCACTCGGTAGGATTCCAATTACTTAGGCGAGTACTTGGACTGCAGCTAAGCCCCCGAGTGGGAGGTTTGCTCTCCACTTGGTAGGATTTCAATTACTTAGGCGAGTGCTTGGACTGCAGCTAAGCCTCCGAGTGGGAGGTTTGCTCTCCACTCGGTAGGATTTTGAATACTTAGGCGAGTGCTTGGACTGCAGCTAAGCCCCCGAGTGGGAGGTTTGCTCTCCACTCGGTAGGATTTTGAATACTTAGGCGAGTGCTTGGACTGCAGCTAAGCCCCCAAGTGGGAGGTTTGCTCTCCACTCGGTAGGATTTTGAATACTTAGGCGAGTACTTGGACTGCAGCTAAGCCCCCGAGTGGGAGGTTTGCTCTCCACTCGGTAGGATTTCGATTACTTAGGCGAGTGCTTGGACTGCAGCTAAGCCCCCGAGTGGGAGGTTTGCTCTCCACTCGGTAGGATTTCGATTACTTAGGCGAGTGCTTGGACTGCAGCTAAGCCCCCGAGTGGGAGGTTTGCTCTCCACTCGGTAGGATTTTTTCAATCTTAGGCGAGTCCTTGGACTGCAGCTAAGCCCCCGAGTGGGAGGTTTGCTCTCCACTCGGTAGGATTTTTTCAATCTTAGGCGAGTCCTTGGACTGCAGCTAAGCCCCGATTTTGAATACTTAGGCGAGTACTTGGACTGCAGCTAAGCCCCCGAGTGGGAGGTTTGCTCTCCACTCGGTAGGATTTCGATTACTTAGGCGAGTGCTTGGACTGCAGCTAAGCCCCCGAGTGGGAGGTTTGCTCTCCACTCGGTAGGATTTTTTCAATCTTAGGCGAGTCCTTGGACTGCAGCTAAGCCCCCGAGTGGGAGGTTTGCTCTCCACTCGGTAGGATTTTTTCAATCTTAGGCGAGTCCTTGGACTGCAGCTAAGCCCCGATTTTGAATACTTAGGCGAGTACTTGGACTGCAGCTAAGCCCCCGAGTGGGAGGTTTGCTCTCCACTCGGTAGGATTTCGATTACTTAGGCGAGTGCTTGGACTGCAGCTAAGCCCCCGAGTGGGAGGTTTGCTCTCCACTCGGTAGGATTTTTTCAATCTTAGGCGAGTCCTTGGACTGCAGCTAAGCCCCCGAGTGGGAGGTTTGCTCTCCACTCGGTAGGATTTTTTCAATCTTAGGCGAGTCTTTGGACTGCAGCTAAGCCCCCGAGTGGGAGGTTTGCTCTCCACTCGGTAGGATTTTAAATACTTAGGCGAGTACTTGGACTGCAGCTAAGCCCCCGAGTGGGAGGCTGGCTCTCCACTCGGTAGGATTTTCTGAAAACTTAGGCGAAGCGGATTCGCAGCTAAGCCCCCGAGTGGGAGACTTGCTCTCCACTCGGTAGGGTTTTCTGAAAACTTAGGCAAAGCAGATTCGCAGCTAAGTCACCCACTGGGGGAAATTTGGACAGGCGGAAAAAGAAATTCTTGCTTGAAACAAAAGAACTACAGAGGTACTTTTATTACATCTCAGTCAAGTGAGTTTTTAAGTGTAAAAAGGACGGAGCAGGTCTGCGTTCCATGCTCGAGGCTCGTCGATCCGTCGATCGATGTTGTAGAGGTGATACGCTCCGTTGTGCAGGACTTTGGTGATGATGAAGGGGCCTTCCCAGGTCGGGGCAAGTTTGTGAGGTTTTTGCTGATCCACGCGGAGGACCAAATCTCCTTCCTGAAAGGCTCGACCCTTCACATTTCTGGCGTAGAACCGACGCAACTCTTGCTGGTAGATGGTCGAGCGGATTAGAGCCATCTCTCTTTCCTCCTCTAAGAGGTCGACTGCATCTTGCCGGGCCTGTTCTGCTTCTGCTTCGGAATATAACTCGACTCGAGGCGCGTTGTGGAGCAGGTCGCTCGGCAAAACCGCTTCAGCTCCATAGACCAGAAAGAATGGTGTTCTTCCAGTCGACCGGTTAGGGGTGGTCCTCAACCCCCATAGAACTGACGGAAGTTCGTCGACCCAGGCGCCTGCTGCGTGTTTGAGATCACGCATCAGTCGGGGTTTTAGTCCTTTGAGGATGAGACCATTCGCGCGTTCGGCCTGTCCATTCGACTGAGGATGAGCAACTGAAGCGTAGTCGACTCGAGTGCCCTGAGAGGCGCAGATGGCTTTGAATCTGTCATTATCAAAGTTTGATCCGTTATCCGTGATGATGCTGTGCGGAACTCCATATCTGAATATCAATCCCCTGATAAAACTGATGGTAGTGCTTGCGTCGAGGTCCTTTATGGGTTTGGCTTCTATCCACTTCGTGAACTTGTCGACTGCAACCAACAAGTGGGTGAAGCCACTCCTACCAGTTCTCAGTGGTCCGATCATGTCTAGACCCCAGACAGCGAAAGGCCAGACGAGTGGAATGGTCTTCAAGGCGGAGGCGGGCTTGTGAGACATGTTGGAATAAAACTGGCACCCCTCGCACTTGTCGACTATATCCTTTGCCATTTCGTTCGCCTTTGGCCAGTAAAAACCCGCTCGGTATGCTTTGGCCACGATGGTCCGAGAGGACGCATGATGGCCACAGGTCCCCGAGTGGATGTCTTCGAGAATTATCTGTCCTTCTTCAGGTGTGATGCACTTCTGACCAACTCCAGTCACGCTTTCTCTGTATAGCTGCCCTTTGATTATTGTAAAGGCTTTGGATCGACGGACGATCTGTCGAGCCTCTTCTTCATCTTCTGGGAGCTCTTTTCTCATGATATACGCAATGTACGGCACTGTCCAATCGGGAGTGGTGGTCATAACTTCCATAATCAGGTCGACCACAGCTGGTATCTCCACTTCGGTCGAGTCAGAGGCGCTTTTTGGTTGTGGGGGCTCTTCTGTGAAAGGATCTTCTTGCACTGATGGTGTGTGAATGTGCTCCAAACACACATCTTTAGGGATGGCCTCCCTTTTGGACCCTATCTTCGCCAGATCATCTGCAGCTTGATTTTTCAGTCGGGGTATATGATGGAGCTCCAACCCCTCGAATCGTTTCTCCAGCTTCCTCACAGCGCTGCAATATCCCGTCATGGATGGGCTTCGGACGTCCCACTCTTTCATCACTTGATTGACAACCAGATCTGAGTCGCCGTAGACCATGAGGCGACGGACGCCGAGTGAAATGGCCATACGTAATCCGTATAGAAGCGCTTCATACTCTGCCTCATTGTTGGAGGAATCAAAGTGAATCTGGAGGACATACTTGAGCTTATCTCCTCAGGGGGAAACCAGTACAACCCCCGCACCGGATCCGTTCAGCATCTTCGAGCCATCGAAAAACATAGTCCAGTGCTCCGAGTGAACTTGAGTCGGAAGCTCCTGCTCGGTCCACTCGGCGAGGAAATCAGCTATTGCCTGGGACTTAATAGCTTTCTTTGCCTCGAACTTGATATCAAGAGGAAGAAGTTCAATTGCCCATTTCGCCACTCGACCGGTTGCATCTCTGTTGTGAAGAATCTCTGATAATGGAGCGTCGCTGACGACTGTGATAGAGTGATCAGAGAAATAATGAGCAACCTTCTTCGTGGTCATGTAAATCCCGTAAACGAGCTTCTGATACTGAGGATATCTTTGCTTCGACGGGGTCAGAACTTCAGAGAGATAATAAACTGGGCGTTGAACTTTGAAGGTCTTTCCTTCCTCTTCCCGCTCGACCGTAAGAACGGTACTAACGACTTGTCCCGTGGCTGCTATGTAAAGCAACAATGGCTCTTTGCTGACAGGAGCAGCAAGCACCGGCTGGGTGGAGAGCAGAGCTTTTAGCTCTGCAAATGCTGCATCAGCTTCTGGAGTCCATTCGAACGTGTCTGACTTCTTCATCAGTCGGTAAAGAGGCAGCGCCTTTTCACCGAGCCTGGAGATGAATCGACTTAGGGCGGCCAAGCATCCAGTAAGTTTTTGGACGTCGTGCACACGCACGGGGCGTTTCATCCGGAGTATGGTGCCAACTTTTTCAGGGTTAGCGTCGATTCCTCGTTCGGAAACAAGAAAACCGAGTAACTTTCCTCCAGGGACTCCAAATGTGCACTTCGACGAATTGAGCTTGATATCATAACTCCTGAGATTGGCAAAAGTTTCAGCTAGGTCAGTCAGCAGGTCGGAACCTTTCCGTGACTTGACCACTATGTCATCCATGTATGCTTCTACATTCCGACTGATTTGAGTGATTAGGCACTTCTGAATCATTCTCATGAATGTAGCTCCGGCGTTCTTGAGACCGAAAGGCATGGTAACATAGCAGAAACACCCAAAAGGGGTGATGAAGGCTGTTTTTATTTCATCGGGTCCATACAGACAGATCTGATGGTATCCAGAGTAAGCATCTAAAAAAGATAACCTCTCGCATCCTGCAGTCGAGTCGACTATTTGATCGATGCGAGGAAGAGGAAAATGATCTTTCGGGCAGGCCCGATTGATATGCTTGAAATCGATGCACATGCGCAACGATCTGTCCTTCTTAGGGACCATCACAACATTAGCGAGCCACTCGGAGTGGTAGATCTCGCGAATGAATTCTGCTGCTAGGAGTCAGGCCACTTCTTCGCCAATGGCCTTTCTCTTCTGAACGGCGGACCGTCGGAGATGCTCCTTGACTGGTTTGACCTTTGGGTCGACTCGAAGGCGGTGCTCGGCCAGTCCCCTGGGCACACCTGGCATGTCAGCAGGCTTCCATGCAAAGATGTCCCAGTTCTCACGGAGGAACTGGACGAGCGCTTCTTCCTATTTGGGGTCGAGTGTAGTGGAGATGTTGGTTGGAGCCGCATTTGGATCGGTCGGGTGGATGTGGACTTGCTTGGTCTCACCAGTCGACTGAAATGCTGATTCCGTGGCGGGCTTCTTGGCTCGTAACAACTCACTCGGATCCGCAGTCTTCTGATACTCTTGTATCTCTATCTTAGCCATCTGAGCATCAGCAATTTTGGCGCCTTTCTGGAAGCACTCCTCTGCCTTCTTCCGATTGCCGACGATCGTGATTACACCTTTGGGGCCAGGCATCTTCAGCTTGAGGTATACGTAGCATGGTCGAGCCATGAGACGAGCATAGGCTGGCCTCCCAAGAATGGCGTGGTACGCACTCTGAAAGTCCACGACCTCAAAGGTTAACTTTTCTTTCCGGAAATTCTTCGAGTCACCAAAGACGACGTCGAGAGTGATTTGACCGAGTGACTCAGCTCTCTTCCCAGGAATGACTCCGTGGAAGCTCATGTTGCTGGGGCCGAGTCGGGACATCGGAATGCCCAATCCCTTCAATGTCTCTGCATACAACAAGTTTAGCCCACTGCCGCCGTCCATCAGAACCTTGGTCAGTCGAGTGCCTTCAATAATTGGGTCGACCACCAACGCTTGCCTCCCTGGGGTGGCAATATGAGTCGGATGATCGGACTGGTCGAAGGTGATGGCGGTCTGGGACCACTTCAGGTAATTGGGCGTCACCGGAGCGACCATGTTTACTTCGCGATTGATGACCTTCAGTCGACTCTTACTTTCGGCATCAGCGAAAATCATCAGAGTGGAATTGACTTGGGGGTATTCTTCACCGCTGTCTTCTCGGTCTTCACCTTTGTCTGACTCTTTCTCTTTGTCCTTTGCCTGCTTCCCTTGGAACTGTTGCATCAGGAGTCGACATTGTCGAGTGGTATGCTTAGGGTAAATGAGATTTCCCTCTTCATCTTTCTTCGTGTGAATGTGGCATGGTAAGTCCATCACATCGTTCCCGTCCTGGTCTTTCACTTTCTTGGGGTTCCAAGGACCCTTGGGTTTCCCCTTAAACTTCCCTGGGGTCACAGCTAAGGCTTCCCCGGGGGCGACTGGCTCGGCCTTGCGCTTCTGCTTCCGACTGGAGTGTCCTCCGCCGGCCTCATTGGCGGCTGCCTTATACTTGCCACTCCGGAGTCTATCTTCCTCTTCTCCGTTCGCGTACTTGGTGGCGATTTCCATCATTCGACTCAGGGTCATATCTCCGGTTCGACCAAACTTCAAAGTTAACTCCCTGTTTCTGACGCCTTCCTTGAAGGCGCAAACTGCCTGATGATCGGACACGTTCTCGACCGTGTGATTCAGAGTGATCCACCTTTGGATATAATCCCTCAGGGTTTCACTCGACTTCTGAACACATGACTGCAACTCTGTCAACCCTGCCGGTCGCTTGCAAGTCCCTTCGAATGTCCTGACAAACACCTGGGCTAGATCTTCCCAAGTATAAATACTGTTGGGAGCCAACTGATTCAACCATTCTCTGGCTGATCCTTCCAACATGAGGGGCAAATGCTTCATGGCCACCTCGTCGTCGCCGCCTCCGATCTGAACAGCCACTCGGTAATCCTCGAGCCATGTGTCCGGCTTGGACTCTCCGGTGAACTTGCTGACCCCAGCCGCCAACCTGAAGTTGGGAGGAATCACTGCAGCTCTGGTTGCTCTGCTGAAACACTCGGGACCTGAGACGCGAACTCTGCTGCTGGACGGCGCGCCTCTGTCACGGTCTTCTCGGTGAGCTCTATTTCGGTCGACCAGACCTTGAACGATGATGGATCTCGCATCAAAGCCCGGTTCTCTGGGGTCGACTGGGACCCTCCGCCCAGTACTGAACTGGCGTCTGTCCTCTTGCCGTCGAGGAATGTACGACCCCGCTCTTGGGGGAGGAGAAGGCACTCGACGTTGATCGTTGCGATCGAATCAGTGCTCATATCGCTCGTGCCCTTGGTATTGATCCTCGTGTCGGCCTCTGTGTCCTTCACGCCTCGGGGGCGACCTCGGACTATGAGCCGACTGAACGGAATTCGCAGTGACGGATCGACTGTGAATCCTGTTGCGCGACTGAGATACGGCTGAATTCTGGTCACCCGCTGCACGAAGCAAATCTCTGATCTGCAACAGACCTCTCCCTGCCTCTGACTGTGAAGGCTGGATCGACTCCGCTATGCGGGCCGCAGCTGCCAAATTCTGAATCGGGGTACGGTATACCTGGGTCGGCGGCTGGAAGACGCGACGACGACTGGACTCGGGAGCGGGCGGTCGCGCGCGCTCGTCGAGTGCTCTCTGGAGATTCTCCAGTCGAGTACGTTCAGCCAAGTTGGCCAAGCGCGCCTCCGCCAGGGCTCGCGCCTCAGGGGTTTCTCCAACGATAGGAGTGTGAAGGGCGTCCATGTTCCGGCGACGGAGTTCCTCCCTCTGCACTGAGGTAAGGGGCTCGGGCCTGTACTCTTCGTGGCCCCGCGCCGGAATCCCCCCTGCGGCAATTTCTTCGGTGTGGGGGAATCCGGGGGGACTACGTGGTCCGTCGACCATTAGTACTTCCGCCGCTGGATCACTGCTGTCGCACTCGGATGCAGTCTCTACGGAGCCAGTCGACAGGTCGAACAGGCCGTAGAGTGACTCATCGGGCTCGATTGCCGCGACTTGGGGGATGGCCGACTGGCGGGCCAGTGCGTGCTTCACCCACCACTGGAGTCTCGACCGACCGGTGCACTTGCGCCGGTGGGAAACTGATGACGACGATGGCGAAACGAATGCCGACCCGTACTGGGTCGACGGTTGCCGCAGGAGGACGCCGCGGACGCATGCGCGAAAGTGCGTGGCTCCGCGGGCGGGAAGCGCGTCCACGTCGAGTGGAGCCTCCTGCAGCCAAGCAGAGTTGTCGATGATGAAGGAGAGAGCGCCGAGACGGATCTCGCGGCTCCCGACCATGACTCCGCTCGAAAACATGACGTGGGTTGAAAGAATCCCAACTCCTCCAACAAATCGCTAGAACACCTGCCCCACGGTGGGCGCCAACTGTCGTGGTTCTAAGTCTGACAGTGAGAATAGGGGGTAAGTATGGAGAGGCAAGATCCTAGCTATGGAGTAGTTGTATGCGCAAGGAGTTTTACGAGTTCGGGCCCTTCTCTGGGAAGTAACAGCCCTACGTCTCGGAGCCCGGAGGCAGTCGACTGGATTATGCGTGTGTGTGTTACAAAGTTCCCAACCCCTGTCCTAGTGGAGGGGGGTGGCTTATATAGAGTTCGCCAGGCCCCCAGCCAGCCCACGTTACAGGGAGTTTAATGTACATAAAGAGAGGGGGTTACTGGTAACGCCTGTAATAAAGGACCATGAAGGCCATAAAAGCTACTTATGAGATGACCGTTTGTGGGCAGTGCCTTTAGGTCTTCTTATAGTCGAGTGGCTGTCTTCATGGTTGACTGCTTGTGCTTCTGGTCGAGTCCGCTCGTGTCCGTCGACTGGGCTGACCAGGTCGACTGAAAACGCTGATACTTCTTAGAATGTCTTTCATTGTAGGAGCCATGTCCTTGATTGGGTACCTCAGGTATGATAAGTTACCCTACCCTAGGTACGTATCCTCGTCATATGGCACCTACACCAATTGAAGTGGAAGCTTATGATAGTGATCATGAGACTTCGGATCAAGTCACTCCCAAACCTCGTAGGACGACAAGGATGCGTACTACTTTAGAGTGGTACGTAATCCTGTCTTGGAAGTCATGTTGCTAGACAACAATGAACCTACGAGCTATGGAGAAGCGATGGTGGGCCCGGATTCCGATGAATGGCTCGAGGCCACAAAATCCGAGAGAGGATCCATGTATCTTTGGCAGAACGGCTCGATGGTCGTGAGGCTGTTGAGTACAGATGGATTTTAAAAGGAAGACGGACAATGATGGTAAATGTCACCATTAAGAAAGCTCGACTTGTCGTTAAGATGTTTCCCGACAAGTTCAAGGAGTTGACTACGATGAGACTTTTTCACTCGTAGCGATGCTAAGAGTCTGTTGGAATTAGCAGGTACTGCATTATTTATGAAATCTTGCAGATAGGATGTCAAAAATATTGTTTCCTTGTTCTTGAGGAAAGGTTGTATGTGATACAACCAGAAGATTTTGTCAATCCTGAAAGATGCTAACAAGTATGCAAAGCCCCAGAAATCCTTCTAAGGACTGGAGTAAGCATCTCGGAGCTGGAATGTACACTTTGATGAGATGATCAAAGATTTTGAGTTTATACAAAGTTTATGAGAAACTTGTATTTCCAAAGAAGTGAGTGGGAGCACTATAGAATTTCTGATGAGTATATGTTGTTGACATATTGTTGATCAGAAATAATGTAGAATTTCTGGAAAGCATATAGGGTTATTTGAAAAGTGTTTTTCAATGGAAAACCTGGATTAAGCTACTTGAACATTGAGCATCAAGATCTATAAGGATAGATCAAAACGCTTAATGGTACTTTTCAAACGAGCACATACCTTAACATGATCTCGAAGGTGTTCAAGATGGATCAGTCAAAGAAGGAGTTCTTGCCTGAATTGTAAGGTATGAAGTTAAGACTTAAAGCTCGACCACGGCAGAAGAAAGAGGAAGGATGAAGGTCGTCCCCTATGCTTTTGTCATAGGCTCTATACAGTATGCCATGCTGAGTACCGCACCTGATGTGTGCCTTGCTACATGTCTGGCAAGAGGGTACAAAGGTGATCTAGGAGTAGGTCACCAGATAGCGGTCAAAATTATCCTTAGAGGAATAAGGATATGTTTCTCGGTTATGGAGGTGATAAAGAGTTCGACGTAAAGAGTTACATCGATGCAAGCTTAACACCTATCCGGATAGCTCTGAGTAGAGTAAACCGGATTCGTATAGTAGAACAGTTGTTTGAAATATAGCGTAGTAGCGACATCTACAAGATGACATAGAGATTTGCAAAGTACATACGGATCTGAATGTTGCAGACCCGTTGACTAAAACCTCTCTCACAGACATAACATGATCAAACCAAGAACTCATTGAGTGTTAATCACATATTGATGTGAACTAGATTATTGACTCTAGTAAACTCTTTGGCTGTTGGTCACACGGCGATGTGACCAGTGAGTGTTAATCACATGGCGATGTGAACTGGATTATTGACTCTAGTGCAAGTGGGAGACTGTTGGAAATATGCCCTAGAGGCAATAATAAATTAGTTATTATTATATTTCCTTGTTCATGATAATCGTTTATTATCCATGCTAGAATTGTATTGATAGGAAACTCAGATACATGTGTGGATACATAGACAACACCATGTCCCTAGTAAGCCTCTAGTTGACTAGCTCGTTGATCAATAGATGGTTACGGTTTCCTGACCATGGACATTGGATGTCGTTGATAACGGGATCACATCATTAGGAGAATGATGTGATGGACAAGACCCAATCCTAAGCCTAGCACAAAGATCGTGTAGTTCGTATGCTAAAGCTTTTCTAATGTCAAGTATCATTTCCTTAGACCATGAGATTGTGCAACTCCCGGATACCGTAGGAATACTTTGGGTGTGCCAAATGTCACAACGTAACTGGGTGGCTATAAAGGTGCACTACGGGTATCTCCGAAAGTGTCTGTTGGGTTGGCACGAATCAAGACTGGGATTTGTCACTCCGTGTGACGGGGAGGTATCTCTGGGCCCACTCGGTAGGAAATCATCATAATGTGCACAATGTGATCAAGGAGTTGATCACGGGATGATGTGTTACGGAACGAGTAAAGAGACTTGCCGGTAACGAGATTGAACAAGGTATCGGGATACCGATGATCGAATCTCGGGCAAGTACAATACCGCTAGACAAAGGGAATTGTATACGGGATTGATCGAATCCTCGACATCGTGGTTCATCCGATGAGATCATCATGGAACATGTGGGAACCAACATGGGTATCCAGATCCCGCTGTTGGTTATTGACTGGAGAATGTCTCGGTCATGTCTGCATGGTTCCCGAACCCGTAGGGTCTACACACTTAAGGTTCGATGACGCTAGTGTTATAAAGGAAGTTTGTATGTGGATACCGAATGTTGTTTGGAGTCCTGGATGAGATCCCGGACGTCACGAGGAGTTCCGGAATGGTCCGGAGGTAAAGATTTATATATGGGAAGTCATCATACGGTCACCGGAATAATTCGGGGGGTTGCCGGTATTGTACCGGGACCACCGAAGGGGTTCCGGGGGTCCACCGGGAGGGTCCACCTGCCCCGGAGGGCCCTATGGGTTGTATGTGGAGAGGGACCAGCCCCTTAGTGGGCTGGGCGCCTCCCCCCTAGGGCCCATGCGCCTAGGGTTTGGGGGAACCCTAAAGGGGGGCGCCCCCCTTGCCTTGGGGGGCAAGGCAACCCCCCTGGCCGCCGCCCCCTCCTCAGATGGGATCTGAGGGGGCCGGCCCCCTCTACCTTGCCCCTATATATATGTGGGGGGTGGGAGGGCAGCTGCACCAATGTTTTGGCGCTACCCCCTCTCCCAAGTCCTTCTCCTCTCCCACAGTGCTTGGCGAAGCCCTGCAGGATTGCCACGCTCCTCCACCACCACCACGCCGTTGTGCTGCTGCTGGATGGAGTCTTCCCCAACCTCTCCCTCTCTCCTTGCTGGATCAAGGCATGGGAGACGTCACCAGGCTGTACGTGTGTTGAACGCGGAGGTGCCGTCCGTTCGGCACTTGGTCATCGGTGATTTGGATCACGGCGAGTACGACTCCATCAACCCCATGCACTTGAACGTTTACGCTTAGCGATCTACAAGGGTATGTAGATGCACTCTCCTTCCCCTTGTTGCTGGTTTCTCCATAGATAGATCTTGGTGACACGTAGGAAAATTTTGAATTTCTGCTACGTTCCACAACAGTGGCATCATGAGCTAGGTCTATTGCGTAGATTCTTTGCACGAGTAGAACACAAAGTAGTTGTGGGCGTTGATTTTGTTCAATATGCTTACCGTTACTAGTCCAATCTTGATTCGGCGGCATTGTGGGATGAAGCGGCCCGGACCGACCTTACACGTACACTTACGTGAGACAGGTTCCACCGACTGACATGCACTAGTTGCATAAGGTGGCTAGCGGGTGCCAGTCTCTCCCACTTTAGTCGGATCGGATTCGATGAAAAGGGTCCTTATGAAGGGTAAATAGCAACATATCACCAGTGTCAAAAAAAATAGCAACATATCACGTTGTGGTTTTGCGTAGGTAAGAAACATTCTTGCTAGAAACCCATAGCAGCCACGTAAAACATGCAAACAACAATTAGAGGACGTCTAACTTGCTTTTGCAGGGTATGCCATGTGACGTGATATGGCCAAAAGGATGTGATGAATGATATATGTGATGTATGAGATGATCATGTTCTTGTAATAGGAATCACGACTTGCATGTCGATGAATATGACAACCGGCAGGAGCCATAGGAGTTGTCTTAATTTATTTATGACCTGCGTGTCAAACGTAAACGTCATGTAATTACTTTACTTTATTGCTAACCGTTAGCTGTAGTAGTAGAAGTAATAGTTGGCGAGACAACTTCATGAAGACACGATGATGGAGATCATGGTGTCATGCCGGTGACGATGATAATCATGGAGCCCCGAAGATGGAGATCAAAAGGAGCAAAGTGATGATGGCCATATCATGTCACTATTTGATTGCATGTGATGTTTATCATGTTTTTGCATCTTATTTGCTTAGAACGACGGTAGTAAATAAGATGATCCCTCATTAAAATTTCAAGAAAGTGTTCTCCCTAATTGTGCACCGTTGTGAAGGTTCGTCGTTTCGAAGCACCACGTGATGATCGGGTGTGATAGATTCTTTCATTCGAATACAACGGGTGTTGACGAGCCTAGCATGTACAGACATGGCCTCGGAACACATGCGAAACACTTAGGTTAACTTGACGAGCCTAGCATGTACAGACATGGCCTCGGAACACGGAGGACCGAAAGGTCGAACATGAGTCGTATAGAAGATGCGATCAACATGAGATGTTCACCGATGATGACTAGTCCGTCTCACGTGATGATCAGACACGGTCTAGTTGATTCGGATCATGTATCACTTAGATGACTAGAGGGATGTCTATCTGAGTGGGAGTTCATGAATTAATCAGATGAACTCAATTATCATGAACATAGTCAAAAGGACTTTGCAAATTATGTCATAGCTTACGCTTTAGTTCTACTGTGTTAGATACGTTCCTAGAGAAAATATAGTTGAAAGTTGATAGTAGCAATTATGCGGACAGTAGAAGGATTATGTCCTTAATGCAACGCTCGGTGTGCTGGACCTCGAACGTGGTCTATGGATGTTGCGAACATCGGACATACACGTTTTGATGACTACATGATAGTTCGGTAATGTTAAATGTTTTAGAATTGAGGCACCGAAGACATTTTTGAAATGTCGCGGAACATATGAGATGTTTCGAGGGCTGAAATTGGGATTTCAGGCTCGTGCCCACGTCAAGAGGTATAAGACCTCCGACGAATTTTCTTAGCCTGCAAACTAAGGGAGAAAAGCTCAATCGATGAGCTTGTGCTCAGATTGTCTGAGTACAACAATCACTTGAATCGAGTGGGAGTTGATCTTCCAGATAAGATAGTGATGTTTCTCCAAAGTCATTGCCACCAAGCTGCTAGAGCTTCGTAATGAACTATAACATATCAGGGATAGATATGATGATCCTTGAAATATTCGCGATGTTTGACACCGCGAAAGTAGAAATCAAGAAGGAGCATCAATTGTTGATGGTTAGTGAAACCACTAGTTTCAAGAAGGGCAAGGGCAAGAAGGGATACTTCATGAAACGGCAAATCAACTGCTGCTCTAGTGGAGAAACCCAAGGTTGAACCCAAACCCGAGACTGAGTGCTTCTATAATAAGGGGAACAGTCACTGGAGCAGAATTACCCTAGATACTTGGTAGATGAGAAGGCTGTCGATAGAAGTATATTGGATATACATTATGTGAATGTGTACTTTACTAGTACTCCTAGTAGCATCAGGGTATTAGATACCGGTTCGGTTGCTAAGTGTTAGTAACTCGAAATAAAAGCTACGGAATAAATGGAGACTAGCTAAAGGTGAGCTGACGAGATGTGTTGGAAGTGTTTCCAAGGTTGATATGATCAAGCATCGCACACTCCCTCTACCATCGAGATTGGTGTTAAACCTAAATAACTGTTATTTGGTGTTTGCGTTGAGCATAGACATGATTGGATTATGTCTATCGCAATACGGTTATTCAGTTAAGGAGAATAATGGTTACTCTGTTTGAATAATACCTTCAATGGTCTTGCACCTAAAATGAATGGTTTATTGAATCTCGATCATAGAGATACACATGATCATGCCAAAAGATATAAGATAGCAATGATAGTACCACCTACTTGTGGCACTGCCATGTAAGTCATATTGGTATAAAACGCATGAAGAAGCTCCATGTTGATGGATCTTTGGACTCACTCATTTTTTTAAAGGATTGAGACATGTGAACCATGTCTATTGGTATATACGCATGAAGAAACTCCATGCAGATGGACCGTTTGGACTCACTTGATTTTGAATCGCTTGAGACATGCAAATCATACCACATGGGCAAGATGACTGAAAGCTTCGGTTCCAGTAAAATGGAACAAGAAAGCAACTTGTTGGAAGTAACACATTTTGATGTGTGCAGTCCAATGAGTGCTGAGGCACGCAGTTGATATCGTTATGCTCTTACTTCACAGATGATTTGAGTAGATACTGAGCATATTTACTTGATGAAACACAAGTCTGAATTATTGAATGGTTCAAGTAATTTCAGAATGAAGTTGAAGATCGCCGTGACAAGAGGATAAAATATCTATGATATGATCATAGAGATGAATATCTGAGTTGCGAGTTTGGTACACAATTGAGACATTGTGGAAATTGTTTCACGACTAGTACCGCCTGGAACACCATAGTGTGACAGTGTGTCCGAACATCATAACTGCACCCTATTGGATATGATGCATACCATAATGTCTCTTATCGAATTACCACTATCGTTCATGGGTTAGGCATTAGAGACAACCGCACTCACTTTAAATAGGGCACCACGTAATTCCGTTGAGATGACACCGTATGAAATATGGTTTAGAGAAACCTGAGCTGTCATTTCTTAAAAGTTTGGGGCTACGACGCTTATGTGAAAAGTTTCAGGCTGATAAGCTCGAACCAAAAGCGGATAAATGCATCTTCATAGGACACCCAAAACAGTTGGGTATACCTCCTGTCTCAGATCCGAAAGCAATAGGGATTGTTTCTCAAATTGGGTCCTTTCTCGAGGGAAAGTTTCTCTCGAAAGAATTGAGTGGCGGATGGTGGAGACTTGATGAGGTTATTGAACCGTCACTTCAACTGGTGTGTAGCAGGGCACAAGAGTTGTTCCTATGGCACCTACACCAATTGAAGTGGAAGCTTATGATAGTGATCATGAGACTTCGGATCAAGTCACTCCCAAACCTTGTAGGACGACAAGGATGCGTACTACTTCAGAGTGGTACGTAATCCTGTCTTGGAAGTCATGTTGCTAGATAACAATGAACCTACGAGCTATGGAGAAGTGATGGTGGGCCCGGATTCCGATGAATGGCTCGAGGCCATAAAATCTGAGAGAGGATCCATGTATCTTTGGTAGAACGGCTCGATGGTCGTGAGGCTATTGAGTACAGATGGATTTTAAAAGGAAGACGGACAATGATGGTAAATGTCACCATTAAGAAAGCTCGACTTGTCGTTAAGATGTTTCCCGACAAGTTCAAGGAGTTGACTACGATGAGACTTTTTCACTCGTAGCGATGCTAAGAGTCTGTTGGAATTAGTAGGTACTGCATTATTTATGAAATCTTGCAGATAGGATGTCAAAAATATTGTTTCCTTGTTCTTGAGGAAAGGTTGTATGTGATACAACCAGAAGATTTTGTCGATCCTGAAAGATGCTAACAAGTATGCAAAGCCCCAGAAATCCTTCTAAGGACTGGAGTAAGCATCTCGGAGCTGGAATGTACACTTTGATGAGATGATCAAAGATTTTGAGTTTATACAAAGTTTATGAGAAACTTGTATTTCCAAAGAAGTGAGTGGGAGCACTATAGAATTTCTGATGAGTATATGTCGTTGACATATTGTTGATCAGAAATGATGTAGAATTTCTGGAAAGCATATAGGGTTATTTGAAAAGTGTTTTTCAATGGAAAACCTGGATTAAGCTACTTGAACATTGAGCATCAAGATCTATAAGGATAGATCAAAACGCTTAATGGTACTTTTCAAACGAGCACATACCTTAACATGATCTTGAAGGTGTTCAAGATGGATCAGTCAAAGAAGGAGTTCTTGCCTGAATTGTAAGGTATGAAGTTAAGACTTAAAGCTCGACCACGGCAGAAGAAAGAGGAAGGATGAAGGTCGTCCCCTATGCTTTTGTCATAGGCTCTATACAGTATGCCATGCTGAGTACCGCACCTGATGTGTGCCTTGCTACATGTCTGGCAAGAGGGTACAAAGGTGATCTAGGAGTAGGTCACCAGATAGCGGTCAAAATTATCCTTAGAGGAATAAGGATATGTTTCTCGGTTATGGAGGTGATAAAGAGTTCGACGTAAAGAGTTACATCGATGCAAGCTTAACACCTATCCGGATAGCTCTAAGTAGAGTAAACCGGATTCGTATAGTAGAACAGTTGTTTGAAATATAGCATAGTAGCAACATCTACAAGATGACATAGAGATTTGCAAAGTACATACGGATCTGAATGTTGCAGACCCGTTGACTAAAACCTCTCTCACAGACATAACATGATCAAACCAAGAACTCATTGAGTGTTAATCACATATTGATGTGAACTAGATTATTGACTCTAGTAAACTCTTTGGCTGTTGGTCACATGGCGATGTGACCAGTGAGTGTTAATCACATGGCGATGTGAACTGGATTATTGACTCTAGTGCAAGTGGGAGACTGTTGGAAATATGCCCTAGAGGCAATAATAAATTAGTTATTATTATATTTCCTTGTTCATGATAATCGTTTATTATCCATGCTAGAATTGTATTGATAGGAAACTCAGATACATGTGTGGATACATAGACAACACCATGTCCCTAGTAAGCCTCTAGTTGACTGGCTCGTTGATCAATAGATGGTTACGGTTTCCTGACCATGGACATTGGATGTCGTTGATAACGGGATCACATCATTAGGAGAATGATGTGATGGACAAGACCCAATCCTAAGCCTAGCACAAAGATCGTGTAGTTCGTATGCTAAAGCTTTTCTAATGTCAAGTATCATTTCCTTAGACCATGAGATTGTGCAACTCCCGGATATCATAGGAATACTTTGGGTGTGCCAAACGTCACAACGTAACTGGGTGGCTATAAAGGTGCACTACGGGTATCTCCGAAAGTGTCTGTTGGGTTGGCACGAATCAAGACTGGGATTTGTCACTCCGTGTGACGGGGAGGTATCTCTGGGCCCACTCGGTAGGAAATCATCATAATGTGCACAATGTGATCAAGGAGTTGATCACGGGATGATGTGTTATGGAACGAGTAAATAGACTTTCCGGTAACGAGATTGAACAAGGTATCGGGATACCGACGATCGAATCTCGGGCAAGTACAATGCCGCTAGACAAAGGGAATTGTATACGGGATTGATCGAATCCTCGACATCGTGGTTCATCCGATGAGATCATCGTGGAACATGTGGGAACCAACATGGGTATCCAGATCCCGCTGTTGGTTATTGACTGGAGAATGTCTCGGTCATGTCTGCATGGTTCCCGAACCCGTAGGGTCTACACACTTAAGGTTCGATGATGCTAGGATTATAAAGGAAGTTTGTATGTGGATACCGAATGTTGTTCGGAGTCCCGGATGAGATCCCGGACGTCACGAGGAGTTCCGGAATGGTCCGGAGGTAAAGATTTATATATGGGAAGTCATCATACGGTCACCGGAATAATTCGGGGGGTTGCCGGTATTGTACCGGGACCACCGAAGGGGTTCCGGGGGTCCACCAGGAGGGTCCACCTGCCCCGGAGGGCCCTATGGGCTGTATATGGAGAGGGACCAGCCCCTTAGTGGGTTGGGCGCCTCCCCCCCTAGGGCCCATGCGCCTAGGGTTTGGGGGAACCCTAAAGGGGGGCGCCCCCCTTGCCTTGGGGGGCAAGGCAACCCCCCTGGCCACCGCCCCCTCCTCAGATGGGATCTGAGGGGGCCGGCCCCCCTCTCCCTTGCCCCTATATATATGTGGGGGGTGGGAGGGCAGCCGCACCAATGTTCTGGCGCAGCCCTCCCCCTCTCCCAAGTCCTTCTCCTCTCCCGCGGTGCTTGGCGAAGCCCTGCAGGATTGCCATGCTCCTCCACCACCACCACGCCGTTGTGCTGCTGCTGGATGGAGTCTTCCCCAACCTCTCCCTCTCTCCTTGCTGGATCAAGGCATGGGAGACGTCACCGGGCTGTACGTGTGTTGAACGCGGAGGTGCCGTCCGTTCGACACTTGGTCATCGGTGATTTGGATCACGGCGAGTACGACTCCATCAACCCCGTTCACTTGAACGCTTCCGCTTAGCGATCTACAAGGGTATGTAGATGCACTCTCCTTCCCCTCGTTGCTGGTTTCTCCATAGATAGATCTTGGTGACACGTAGGAAAATTTTGAATTTCTGCTACGTTCCCCAACAGATTCTGCATTTTTATTTTAGTGATCCAAGATCACATTGAGTCCATCAACATGTTGATACTATGAAAAGGGGACGAGGATGATGTGATTTGTTTATTTGTCTCAATGCTTAAAGACTAGACTTCAAATGCCCTCAAAAGGCTTCATTTTTCTTCATTATATATACCCATCTTTCACACCTTGGAGTTGTCAAGCTCATCCAGTCGGAACCGTCGAGCGGCTCACCCAGATATAGCCACTGGATACCCTAGCACTTCGGAGTCACCAAGTCATCCACTCAAAACCACCAAAGCATGTGGCAAACCTTCTACTGGCCTCTTTGAATTTTTGACCCCTCCCCCCCGAGACACACACCTTGGATTTTCCGAAGTGGTTACCGAGACTGTGCCATGGCTGTGATAGTCACCTCAGAGCCTCTAAATGCTACCCCTTCAGACCGTCCAAGTCATTTGAAAGTTGTCACCTTTAGTATTGCTTCATCACTCATAGTTTTTCACTTTGAAGCTTCCGAGTTGTGTTAATGTGTGTGTAATGATCGGGTTTCTCGTCCAGCCTATATATACCTCCACCTACCCCATTAGTTAACTTGAAGCAAATTCACTCATGTCCTATGCTCTGAGAGAGAACTCCACCTCCCTGTGTTGATTTCAAAGGGATTTTTACTCCAACCTATATTCCCTCTTTGTTTTTCCACTCCTACTTGTCTAATCCAAAAGCCAAATCTTGAGAGAGCTGAGTGTTGAGGAGACTAACTTTTCAAGCACAAGAGCAAGGGATTCATCACCAAGCAGGCTTAGTATTATTACTTTTGTAGGGTGTGCGCCTCCTAGATCGGCTAGGTGCTTGGGAGTCTTCAACCTTGTGAAGAAATCAAGAAGTTTGTAAGGGCCTAGAGATCGCCTAACTCATGAAGATCTAGCTCAAGTGAGGCTAGTCCTCCGTGGGTGTACGCCTTGATGGCATAGGTTGGTTGGTCCTTCGTGGGTGAGTGTCCATCATGGAATGCTTTGTGGATCAAAACCTCCATCATTATGGACTAGGATATATATAGCACCAACTGCCCAAACCACGGGAAAAAAATCTTCACCCTAGCCACCCCATGTTTGTAAGGTGCTTTAAGCTCGTTGTCTGGCCCTTAACTAATAAATGATGGCCGTGTATGTCCTAAGATGCATAAGTTCAGGCCCAGCCCTGAGGGGGGGGGCAGGGGGCGGCCGCCCCGGGCCCCCAAAATTCAGGGGGCCTCCCCAAGGTATGTACATGCAGGTAGCCTGAAGGAAATATGCCCTAGAGGCAATAATAAAGTTGTTATTTATATTTCCTTATATCATGATAAATGTTTATTATTCATGCTAGAATTATATTAACCGGATACTTAGTACATGTGTGACAAACAGAGCGTCACTAGTATGCCTCTACTTGACTAGCTCGTTGAATCAAAGATGGTTAAGTTTCCTAGCCATAGACATGAGTTATCATTTGATTAACAGGATCACATCATTAGAGAATGATGTGATTGACTTGACCCATTCCGTTAGCTTAGCATACGATCATTTAGTATATTGCTATTGCTTTCTTCATGACTTATACATGTTCCTGTGACTATGAGATTATGCAACTCCCGAATACCGGAGGAACACTTTGTGTGCTACCAAACATCACAACGTAACTGGGTGATTATAAAGGTGCTCTACAGGTATCTCCGATGGTACTTGTTGAGTTGGCATAAATCGAGATTAGGATTTGTCACTCCGATTGTCGGAGAGGTATCTCTGGGCCCTCTCGGTAATGCACATCACTATAAGCCTTGCAAGCAATGCAACTAATGAGTTAGTTGCGGGATGATGTATTATGGAACGAGTAAAGAGACTTGCCGGTAACGAGTTTGAACTAGGTATTGAGATACCGACGATCGAATCTCGGGCAAGTAACATACCGATGACAAAGGGAACAACATATGATGTTATGCGGTTTGACCGATAAAGATCTTCATAGAATATGTAGGAGCCAATATGAGCATCCAGGTTCCGCTACTGGTTATTGACCGGAAACGTGTCTCGGTCATGTCTACATAGTTCTCGAACCCGTAGGGTCTGCACGCTTAACGTTCGATGACGATCGATAATATGAGTTTATATGTTTTGATGTACCGAAGGTAGTTCGGAGTCCCGGATATGATCACAAACATGACGAGGAGTCTCGAAATGGTCGAGACATAAAGATCAATATATTGGAAGCCTATATTTGGACATCGGAATAGTTCCAGGTGAAATCGGGATTTTACCGGAGTGCCGGGGGGGGGGGTACCAGAACCCCCCGTGGGTTAATGGGCCTTGTTGGGCCCTAGTAGAGAGAGAGAGGGGCCAGCCAGGGCAGGCCGCGCCCCCCCTCCCCTTGAGTCCGAATAGGACAAGGAAGGGGGGCGCCCCCCTTGCCTTTCCCCTCTCCCAATCCGTCCTTCCCCTCCTAGTGGGACTAGGAAAGGGGAGTCCTACTCCCACTAGGAGGAGGACTCCTCCTCTTGGCGCGCCCTGCAAGGGCCGGCCAGCCTCCCCCCTTTCTCCTTTATACTAGATGATGCCTCGCGCGTTGCTGCGGGACTTTTTGCTAAAACTAATTGTTTTGAGCATTATTACACTTAATCTCAAGAAAAATATCCTGGAATTTTGAGTCAATAAAGAGACACTGTGCACAAAAAGACTTCATTTTTTAGAAAAAGATGTTGAGTCAAGAAAGTTGAGAAAGGAATGTTAAAAGTTGTATTGATATGAAAGGATTAACCATTCAGATATTGTCACTGTCAGTGAGCAAATGGTAGTATTGCACTACTGCAGAACTACTGTCATTGTATTACTGTGCCAGAAATCTTTGTCTAACAATTTGGAAGAGCCGAAAAACTTAGTAAAGCAGGCTCTCCCTAGAGGTAAATATTATCGGAACTTCTGGAGGTCACCCGATGTGGCTGATATGTGACATGTCCATATCTTCTAGCTCCAATTATCAGTTTCTCTGCAGCTACAAAAGCCATAAAAATTTCTGGGAAAAAGTACCACTTAGTCTAGTACTACAGAAGAGCCTGAAGTTCTGAACAAAACACAATTTTCTTTTCTTAGTCATCTTGCATCGTACATCCTTGTTTATACAAATTCATGCAATGAGGACCGAATGGAGCATACCAAAAGTATAAGAACAATCACTGAACATGTTGACCCCGGCCACCAATGCCAAGTAGAATTATGATCTAATCTTGTTTTCCTATGCAATCGGGTATAAAGGGAAGTATCAAACCCATGCAAGCACACGTCTTTGAAATACATACTATCTGCAACATTGGAAACACATTTGAACAAAAAAGAGCTTTTAAGATGATAGTAGTAAGATGGCTTTCTACATAATAACAACTTAAAGGTTCAGAAGAATTACACAAGCGGCAGGAATGCCACTTGTCTCAAAGTGTAGATAAAAACTTGTAGATAAAGGTCACCTTGTTTAACTGAATTTAAAATTGACAAATGTAGGAAAGCCAGCCATCACTAACCTACAAAAGTCTCAAGAACAACCAAATTAACATTACTAAGATGTGTACTAATGGATAGCAGTATAGCACAAATGAAAATCCTGACGAAAGAATTCAATCAGGAACTATGTATGTGTGTAGTGTCAAGATGAAGCGTAAGTAAACTGACCTATAAACCACATTGTCATGTGAAAAGCAAACTAACTGATGCACTTATGTAAATTAAGGGGTATTTAACCGGGCTGTACCTACTACATAAAAGATACTACAAAATTACTATGCGGACAACAACATCCCGGCCGAAGGGTGGACGATGTTGGATTGAATGGCGTTGTTTAGTTTAGCTCTCCTCGTGAACGGCTTGATGTGTTACATCGTCTGAAAATCGTCCAGCATTGTCGTCTGTGTAGCAACGCCGAAGATACTATACTAGAATCCTAATAGGAAGGTTTGTTTCAAATTCCCAAGGAACAAAATAATTCAAGAGAGGAATTGATTATGTATTGGTACATAGTAAGATGAGAATGTAATCATTCACAGCCAGCAAGACAACCCAATGTCACGCTCCACCTGTACCCAATAAAAAAGAACACGAATGCAAAAAAAATTAGTGCATGTTGGAAAGGCAATTAGCTTTGCCTTGGCTCATTGAACCTAAAAAGCAACAACACCGGCAAACACACACACACACACACACACAAATAGGAGATAATCTATAAAGAAAACACACATGTAGGATTGGAGCGAATCAGCCTGGGCTAGGCATGGATGGAGGGAGGCAGGGACGAAGGACAAACAGGGGGCTGGAAACCCTAGATCAACACCAGATTGGATCGAATCGGCCTAGGCTAGGCCTGGACGGAGGGAGGCGGGCATGAAGGCGACTTACATGTTCAGAATCTTCAGATGCATCATGTAGTACTCGAAGTTGTGCTCGGGCTCTGGCCATCGAGAATGTTGATGAGCATGTGGACACCCCTCTGCATAAAGTCCCACACATCCTCTAGATCGATTGTCTTCCAGTCCTTCCTTTGCCCTGCAAGCCGCCATGGCCGCCAGTTCTCATCCCGATGGCAGACGCAAACCCTACAGGAGGCTGGGCTTAGTTGCATCCATCACCACATGGAGTTTGTGTCGTTTGAGGAGAGAGATGCGGGTGGAAGTCGGGGCGATTAGATTATGAGGAGAGGTTCCCTCGTTGACGTTTCAGTAGGAGAAAACCGCCGCTTCCGCTTCTGCGGGTCAAGGAAGGAGAAGCGAACGGGTGGGAGCGTGGAGCGAACACGGGATGCACTAACCTTGGGTTTTGTCGATGATGACTTCATGTAGATGTTGAAGATGTGGATGCTCAATGTTGTTGTAGAACAATTGGAGCTATCCATTGGAGTGAATTGCACTTTCAATACCTACATGGGTTAGTCCCACAAGGAACAAACAAAGATATCCATAGACATAGAGTGATGCACACACAAGATGATGTCCATGAAAGCTTTTAGGTTACCTTGTCCCTTGACTTACCAACAATAGGGTTTGTGACTCCTTGAACTAGTGCAAGATGTGGAAGTTGATTGCACTTGTTCTTGCCAAAATGATAAGAGTGAAGTATGTTGGTGGAGTCACCCTCAAGAACTCTCTAGTTCTTCTTCTTTTGGATCCACACCATCTTGATGGGAATCCTTGGAGTTGTAGTCGTACTTGATGAAGTGGAACTTGAAGTAGTCTTGGGAATCCACTTGACTAAGGTCTTAGGAGCTTCTTCAAATGCATCAATTTCCTCTTGAAGCTTGTCCTTGCCTTTTTGCTTGTAGTCTTGTGGTGGAAGATCATCTTGAGCTTGTGTCCCCTTGAAGGAAGTAGGATCATACTTCTCTTGTTGAGGAACAAACTTCGTCTTGGGGTATTGATCTTCTTCCCATTCAACTCCATTGGTGTTGAACTTTCGTTCAAAACCAACACCTTGATTGTTCCGGTGCCTTCCTTGCTTGCGTACAATTTCTTCGAATTGCTTACTTCCGGCAAGGCTCTTGTAGACTCCTTTCTCTATAATTCCCTTCAATAAGCTATTTTCTTGCTCAAGTGTAACTTGGCTAAGAGAATCATTAGTGGAATCAAGAGAACTACTAGAAGCAACAATATTGGATTTAACATGATCATTGTTACTACTAGAGGAAGAATCTTTCTTGTTCTTGTTACTAGACTTGACTTGAGGCATGTAAGTGGATAAGAGTAAACGCTTAGCAATGTAAGAAGAACTTTTCTTGCGGAGATCATCATTGATTGCTTTTAAGAACTCATGCTCTTGCTCAAGATTGAGCTTTTCCAAGCTTAACTTCTCATGAGCTCTTAAAAGTTCTCGATGATCTTCGAAGATAGTTTCATGAGCTAACTTAAGAGTGTTTAGTTCTTTAGTTAGAGCCTCAATCTTCTCCCTATCATTGTCATTCGTTTTATCTTGATTAGCATGATTAATTGACGTTTCATCATAGTATTCATCACTAGAGTTGTCAACAAGTAAATCATCATCACCTAACAAGTCATCTTCATCACTATTGAAATCAACATACTCGGGGTGTGATACCTTAGGGCCTTTAGCCATGAAGCATGTTCCAACTCCTTCATTTGGTGAGTCAAATATGTCGTAGGAGTTGGTTGACACAAGTGCTAGACCGGCAACACCTTCATCTTGAGTATATTCGGAATCAGAGTGATAACTTCTCTCGGAGTGGTTGTCGGAGTTGGAGCCGGATACCCATTCACCAACATGAGCTTGATGTCTTCGTTTTGTGTAGCTCCTTGATGACTTTTCCTTTCTTTCCGAATCCTTGCTTCTCCGTGAGTATCTTCGTTCATAACGATCATCTCTACTCCTTCTCTCTCTAGATGGTGATTCTTCTCTTTTGCTTCTTCTTTTTGGAGAATCTTCTCTTCTTTTGTAGGGTGCCGTACACTCATCGCTCTCGACTAGAAGATCTTTTGTCATTGTAGGACCTTGACTTGGAGCTTCTATCTTTGCTTCTACTCTTGTAGAACTTGTTGAAGTTCTTCACCATTAAGCTCAATTCTTCATTGAAGGTTTGTTTCTCACTTGATGATGTGGGGGCTTCACATGAGGCTTTGTAAGCTCCACTTGATTTGTTGTGAAGTTCCTCTTTATCCTTGAGTGACATCTCATGAGCAACAATTCTTCCAATGACCTCCGTTGGCTTGAGATCTTTGTAATTGGGCATCATTTGGATCAATGTGCACACGGTATCATATTTTCCATCCAAGGCTCTCAGGATCTTCTTGATGATGAATCTATCGGTCATCTCTTCACTCCCTAAGCCGGCAATCTCATTTGTGATGAGAGCAAGCCTAGAGTACACTTCAGCGACACCTTCACCATCCTTCATTTTGAACTTGTCAAGTTGACTTTGAAGCACATCCAATTTGGATTCCTTGACGGAGTCGGTACCTTCGTGCATATCAATCAAAGTATCCCAAATTTCCTTTGCATTCTCAAGATGGCTGATTTTGTTGAATTCTTCGGGGCACAATCTGTTGAAGAGAATATCACAAGCTTGAGCATTGTATTGCAGCATCTTCAACTCTTCCGTGGTAGCTTCACGGTTTGGTTCTTTCCCATCAAAGAAGTCACCTTGCAAACCAACACACACAATAGCCCAAACGACGGGGTTATGTCCGAGAATATGCGTTTTCATTTTATGCTTCCAACTAGCAAAATAATACCATCAAAGTAAGGACCTCTACGGTGATAATTTCCCTCGCTAGACGCCATACTCTCCTAGGTTGTGAAACCAAGGCTATGACCACCAAAAGCTATGGAAATCAAAGCAAATGGAGACCAAAGCTCTGATACACTTGTAGGACCTTGAAGTATGTCTAGAGGGGGGGTGATTAGACTACTTGACCAAATAAAAACTTAATATTTTCCCAATTTTAACGTTTGGCAGATTTTAGCTACTTTAGGACAAGTCAAGCAATCATCACACAATTCAAGCAAGCATGCAAAGAGTATATAGGCAGCGGAAAGTAAAGCATGCAACTTGCAAGAATGTAAAGGGGAAGGGTTTGGAGAATTCAAACGCAATTGGAGACACGGATGTTTTTGGCGTGGTTCGGATAGGTGGTGCTATCCTACATCCACGTTGATGGAGACTTCAACCCACGAAGGGTAACGGTTGCGCGAGTCCACGGAGGGCTCCACCCACGAAGGGTCCACGAAGAAGCAACCTTGTCTATCCCACCATGGCCTTCGCCCACGAAGGACTTGCCTCACTAGCGGTAGATCTTCACAAAGTAGGTGATCTCCTTGCCCTTACAAACTCCTTGGTTCAACTCCACAATCTTGTCGGAGGCTCCCAAGTGACACCTAGCCAATCTAGGAGACACCACTCTCCAAGAAGTAACAAATGGTGTGTTGATGATGAACTCCTTGCTCTTGTGCTTCAAATGATAGTCTCTCCAACACTCAACTCTCTCTCACAGGATTTGGATTTGGTGGAAAGAAGATTTGAGTGGAAAGCAACTTGGGGAAGGCTAGAGATCAAGATTCATATGGTAGGAATGGAATATCTTGAGCTCAACACAAGGGTAGGTGGTTCTCTCTCAGAACATATGAGTTGGAAGTGTAGATGTGTTCTGATTGCTCTCTCCATGAATGAAGAGGAGGTGGAGGGGTATATATAGCCTCCACACAAAATCCAACCGTTACACACAATTTACCAATCTCGGTGGGACCGAATCAACAAACTCGGTCGGATCGATTTAGTAAACCTAGTGACCGTTAGGATTTTCGGTGGGACCGATATGCAACTCGGTAAGACCGATATGGTTAGGGTTAGGGCATAACGTAATCTCGGTGAGACCGATTACACAAACTCGGTGAGACCGATTTGGTAATAAGCTAACCAGAGGGTTGGTCAGGTAAACTCGGTGGGATCGATTTGCTCTTTCGGTGAGAACGAAATGTTACAAAAAGGAATCAGAGAGTCTACATTGCAATCTCGGTGGGACCGATCCGCTCTTTCGGTGAGACCGAAAAGTTACGAAAAGGAAACAGAGAAATTGCAATCCCATCTCGGTGAGACCGAGATCCCTATCGATAGAACCGATTTGCTTAGGGTTTGGCAGTGGCTATGACATGAGAAACTCGGTGGCGCCGGGTTGAAAGAATCAGTAGGGCCGAGTTTGACTTTGGGTTTAGGTCATATGTGGAAGTGAGAAAGTAGCTGAGGGTTTTGGAGCATATCACTAAGCACATGAAGCAAGAGGCTCATTAAGCAACACCTCATCCCTCCTTGATAGTATTGGCTTTTCCTAAAGACTCAATGTGATCTTGGATCACTAAAATATAAAATGAAGAGTCTTGAGCTTTTGAGCTTGAGCCAATCCTTTGTCCTTAGCATTTTGAGGGTTCCACTTTCATCATCCATGCCTTGCCAATCATTGAGCTTTCCTGAAATAATCATCTTGGAATAGTATTAGCTCAGTGAGCTATATGTTGTTATGAATTACCAAAACCACCTAGGGATAGTTGCACTTTCACGTTGTGCTTTTGATGCGTAGGTAAGAACGGTTCTTGCTCAGCCCGTAGCAGCCACGTAAAACTTGCAACAACAAAGTAGAGGACGTCTAACTTGTTTTAGCAGGGCATGCTGTGTTGTGAAATGGTCAAGACATGATGCTAAAATTTATTGTATGAGATGATCATGTTTTGTAACAGAGTTATCGGCAACTGGCAGGAGCCATATGGTTGTCGCTTTATTATATGAAATGCAATCGCCATGTAATTGCTTTACTTTATCACTAAACGGCAGCAATAGTCGTAGAAGCAATAGTTGGCGAGACGACAACGATGCTACGATGGAGATCAAGGTGCCGCGCCGGTGACGATGGTGATCATGACGGTGCTTTGGAAATGGAGATCAAAGGCACAAGATGATGATGGCCATATCATATCACTTATATTGATTGCATGTGATGTTTATCTTTTATGTATCTTATTTTGCTTAGATCGATGGTAGCATTATAAGATGATCTCTCACTAAATTTCAAGGTATAAGTGTTCTCCCTGAGTATGCACCGTTGCGAAAGTTCGTCGTGCTGAGACACCACGTGATGATCGGGTGTGATAAGCTCTACGTTCACATACAACGGGTGCAAGCCAGTTTTGCAGACGCAGGATACACGGGTTAAACTTGACGAGCCTAGCATATGCAGATATGGCCTCGGAACAATGAGACCGAAAGGTCGAGCGTGAATCATATAGTAGATATGATCAACATAGTGATGTTCACCATTGAAAACTACTCCATCTCACGTGATGATCGGACATGGTTTAGTTGATTTGGATCACGTGATCACTTAGATGATTAGAGGGGTGTCTATCTAAGTGGGAGTTCTTAAGTAATATGATTAATTGAACTTTACTTTATAATGAACTTAGTACCTGATAGTATTTTGCATGTCTATGTTGTTTGTAGATAGATGGCCCGTGTTGTTGTTTCGTTGAATTTTAATGCGTTCCTTGAGAAAGAAAATTTGAAAGATGATGGTAGAAATTACAGGGATTGGGTCCGTAACATGAGGACTATCCTCATTGCTGCACAGAAGAGTTACGTCCTGGAAGCACCGCTAGGTGCCAGGCCTACTGCTGATGCAACTGACGACGTTAAGAACGTCTGGCAGAGCAAAGCTGATGACTACTCGATAGTTCAATGTGCCATGCTTTACAGCTTAGAACTGGGACTTCAACGACGTTTTGAACGTCATGGAGCATATGAGATGTTTCAGGAGTTGAAGTTAATATTTCAAGAAAATGCCCGGGTTGAGAGATATGAAGTCTTCAATAAGTTCTACAGCTGCAAGATGGAGGAGAATAGTTCTGTGAGTGAGCATATACTCAAGATGTCTGGGTATAATAATCACTTGATTCAACTGGGAGTTAATCTTCCGGATGATAGCGTTATTGACAGAATTCTCCAATGTAACGCCCTGATAATCAAGCTACAGTAATCCCCTACTAATGATGCCAAGTCATCACTTCTACTGTTGCTAATTTCACTTTGATCCAAAACCAATTCAAATTCAATTTTAAAATAAAGTCAAATAAATTATTTTCTCCAAATAGTAAAACTAAAATGACCACACTATTCTATAAATCCCCCTGACCATTGGCGTGATGAATCCAACTTCATTTGACTCTCAGTTAAATCCCTTGGAAATTAATAAGTGGCCCAACAACACTTAAGTGAGCCTTTTAAAATGCAAAGTAATTTGAGTAAATTCAAACAAACTCCAAACTTTTTGTGGCAGTACTAAATAATGCCTTGTATTTGTTTAGGCTTGTGGCATATTTTGCAAAAGTCATTTGGTGGTCAAACATATACAAAACATTAGCTAACTTAAATACATAAAAGGAAAAAAGGAAACTGGAAAGCCCTACTCTACTGTGCACTGAGGCCTACTGCCAATAGTGCTGGCCCAGTCCACCTCCACTGTCGTCTCCTTCCCGTGTTCATCGAAGGTGCGCTGGAGGCAGCACGTGCGTCCGTGCCGCGGATGGCCACGCGGCGGCCATCCGCCGCATCCCCGGCGCGTATTAGGTCACCCTCGACACCCCCGGAACCCTAGTACCCTCATTTGCTTCCTCCTTGAGCCGCTCCACTCGATTCGCTCGATCCCGAACGCCATCGCCACCACTACCTCGTCGCCGTCGTGGCCAAAGGCCTCCTTGTCGACCAGGAAGACGCCAAGAGAAGTGTCGTCGCCGCCTTTGTCGACTACACCACCGGATCGGGGCGTAGGAGCTGCAGCAACAGCGCCCGCGCCCGTTTCCCCCGCCGGAATCTGCCTCGGCCGCGACCTCGATCCGCCGTCGACCGAGCCTCACCACTCCCTCGACCTCCTCCGGCTGCCCCGAGTCGCTCCTCGTCACCGATGTGAACAACAGCTTCGTCCTCCCCCGTTTCCCCCTTTGCCCTTCGGATTCGGCGCCCTAGGCCCCCATCATCGCCGCGCCCGGAGCCACCGGAGGCCGCGCTCACCGCCCCGTCGCTGTGCAGACGCCGCGCCCGCGCTGCCTCGCTGCTGCCCGCGCTGCTAGCTCCGTCCGGCCTGCCGACGCTCTGCTCCCATGCTCACCCTTCAGCGCGCGCACACACTCGCGCGAGGCAGCCGCCCGCGCCACGCCTGGGCCCCGTTCCCACTCGCCGCCACCGCCGCCTCCCGCTGCTTCGTGGTGCAGCTGCAGCCGCCCGCCGCCCCCCAGTAGTCCACCCCGGTGCCGGCCCTCCCCACCGTTGGGCGCGCCGCAACGGCCGCTGCCCAACCGACCCCGCCGTGCGTCCAGCTGCTGCCGGAATCGACCGGCCGGAGCTCCTCCGCCGCGCTGGATTAGCGCCGGCGTTGGTCGCCGACTAGGCACTGACGTGGCCTGCTTAATTAGCACTAACCCAACCATTAATCCCCAATGACAGCTGGGCTCTGCATGTTTAATTTTTGCTAATAAAAACATTTTGATTAAATAAACAACTGACAGTAGGGCCCGTGTTCTTACTGTTCAAATGGATAAGATCCGCTGAGTCAGCATGCTGACTCAGCATTGGGGCCCATCAGTCAGCCTCTGGATGACTAGTTTGTTGACCCTGTCAACAGGGCCCACCAGTCAGCCCTTGTGTGTGCTGGCTGGGTACAATTCTGGGTGCACATAGCAATTTGTCTATTTATTTTCGAGTTAATAGAATTTTTAGAAAACGTTTAAACTTTGAAAATTAATAGAAAATAAACCGTAACTCGGATGAAAATGTTTTATATATGAAAGTTGCTCAGAAAAATCCAACGAATCCAAATACACGGTCGGTTCATCTGTCACATGCCCCTAGCATGTTGAACATGGAACCGTCCCCTCTCTTTCATATGTCCAAAATCTGCCTGCCGCCGGGAAATCATCCTAGGATGTTTCCCCCCTTTGTCTACAACGTGTAGTACCGCGTTAGAGCACGCCTAACACTACGTATCGTCATGTCATGCTTAGTGATACCTCTGTTTGCTATGTATTTACTGTTTCTTCCCCCTCTTCTCTCCGATAGACCCCGAGACCGATGTCGCCCCTGTGATCGACTACATCGACGACGACCCCTCCTTGCCGGAGCAACCAGGCAAGCCCCCCCTTTGATCATCCCGATATCACCCATTCCTTTCTCTCATGCTTGCATTAGATTTTGCTACTGTTATTGTTTGCTCCTATTCTGATGCATAGCCTGCTTTTGTAACCTGCTCTTTGTACCTTACCTGCTTATCCTAAACTGCTTAGTATAGGTTGGTTAGTGATCCATCAGTGACCCCCCATCTTGTCCTTGTTGCCCCTGCTTCATCATTGAAGACCCGATTAACGGGATCGAAGACCAGGCCCCGGCACCACACATCACTTTCCCCTTAGTTGCTCGACACTACTGGGTTACTATCGAGTGCCAAGGGTGAGACCTCTACAACACTTCTGATGTTAACCCTGTAGTGTAGCTATTCGGTCATGGTCATCGGGGGTGATTCCGCCTTAACCACTTCAGATACGACTCTGTCGTGCAACCCCTCAAGTGTGAACTTCGAGGGTGGTTCCTCTTACGTTCACCTTGATGATTACATCGAGTGGAATCCGTCAAGGGTGATTCCTCAGGTTTTCCCCTTGGTGTTAGACACACAGTTACTATGTTACTATGACTTTACACTGAACCATGTTACTAAAGACGGGTCGACCCTGAGGGATACCCGCGCGAGCTTAATTGCGAGTGATGTGGAGACAGGTTGACCTGGTGGGTGCCCGCGAGATAATTACGAGGCGTGGCCGCGCATTCCTAGCCCTTGCCGCAAGTCCTCGAGACGGGGCAACGAGGTCACATCTTTCGTGAGTCTCTGCTTGTTACCGCGCATTCCTAATCCACTAAGATTTCGATATTTGATCCAAGGGGCCTCTGGCCTGATAACACTAACCATCACGTGGGCATAGTATGGGCGTTCTGCGTCGTATACATCAGCCGAAGCTTAATAGACGTCAGCGACTGAGCGGCGCGCGCCGGGTTGGACTGCGTAAGCGCCTGCCTTGTTGAAGGAGGTAGCTAGGTATGCTCACCGGGCGCGTACGCAACGTGCAGGAGTTCCCCTGGAGATGGCCCATGACCCCTGGGGGCATAGGTTTAGTCCGGTGCTGGCCTCTCTATTAAGCCTAGGTCGGGTTGCGGCGTATTGTTTGGCTGAGGCCAGGCATGACCCAGGAAAGTGTGTTCGGCCGGAGTTAATCGAGCGTGGTGGGTAAGTTGGTGCACCCCTGCAGGGAAGAAAACATCTATCGATAGCCTTTCCTACGGTAACGGACACTTGGAGTTGTATCCCGATCGATACAACTAGAACTGGATACTTGTGATGAGAACTGGATGGTGATGAGAATTGGATTGTGATGATAACTGGATAGTATGGCTCTGGGGTTGCTTTCTCGCAGGGTGTGAGAAAGGATCTCTGGCCGAGGTTGATAACACTACTACTACTTTACTTTATGCTACTCTACTCCCTCCTGTTGCTGCAAGTTGGTGGTTTCTAGAAGATGCTAGTCTTTCATAGGACTAGGTTCTCCCCTCTAGTCTGGCATTTCTGCAGCCCAGTCCACATATACAGCCTTCCTTTGATAATGTTGCATATGTAGTGTAGATCCTTGCTTGTGAGTACTTTGGATGAGTACTCATGGTTGCTTTGCTCCCCCTTTTCCCCTTTCTTCTTCTTTCCGGTTGATGCAACCAGATGTCGGATCCCAGGAGCTAGATGCCACCGCCGATGCCTGCTACTACGTGGAGACCGCCGATGACCAGGAGTAGTTAGAGGCTCCCTGGCAGGAGGACTTGCCTTTTCGATCATTGTTGCTTTTTGTGCTAGCCTTCTTAAGGCAAACTTGTCTAACTTATGTTTGTAGTCAGATATTGTTGCTTCCGCTGACTCTTGTGTATTCGAGCTTATGTATTCGAGCCCTTGAGGCCCATGGCTTGTAATATAAAGCTTGTATTATTTTATTTTGTGTCTAGAGTTGTGTTGTGATATCTTCCCGTGAGTCCTTGATCTTGATCGTACACATTTGCGTGTATGATTAGTGTACGATTGAATCAAGGGCGTCACATCCAATCACTACCACCAAGCTACAAGAGCTTCATGATGAACTATAATATGCAAGGGATGGATAAGACAATTCCCGAGCTCTTCGCAATGCTAAAGGCTGCGGAGGTAGAAATCAATAAGGAGCATCAAGTGTTGATGGTCAATAAGACCACCAGTTTCAAGAAAAAGGGCAAAGGGAAGAAGAAGGGGAACTTAAAGAAGAACAGCAAGCAAGTTGCTGCTCAGGAGAAGAAACCCAAGTCTGGACCTAAGCCTGAGACTGAGTGCTTCTACTGCAAGCAGACTGGTCACTGGAAGCGGAACTGCCCCAAGTATTTGGCGGATAAGAAGGATGGCAAGGTGAACAAAGGTATATGTGATATACATGTTATTGATGTGTACCTTACTAGAGCTCGCAGTAGCACCTGGGTATTTGATACTGGTTCTGTTGCTAATATTTGCAACTCGAAACAGGGACTACGGATTAAGTGAACACTGGCAAAGGACGAGGTGACAATGCGCGTGGGAAATGGTTCCAAAGTCGAGGTGATCGCGGTCGGCACGCTACCTCTACATCTACCTTCGGGATTAGTATTAGACCTAAATAATTGTTATTTGGTGCCAGTGTTGAGCATGAACATTATATCTGGATCTTGTTTGATGTGAGACGGTTATTCATTTAAATCAGAGAATAATGGTTGTTCTATTTATATGAGTAATATCTTTTATGGTCATGCACCCTTGAAGAGTGGTCTATTTTTTATGAATCTCGATAGTAGTGATACACATATTCATAATGTTGAAGCCAAAAGATGCAGAGTTGATAATGATAGTGCAACTTATTTGTGGCACTGCCGTTTAGGTCATATCGGTGTAAAACGCATGAAGAAACTCCATACTAATGGACTTTTGGAACCACTTGATTATGAATCACTTGGTACTTGCAAACCGTGCCTTATGGGCAAGATGACTAAAACGCCGTTCTCCGGTACTATGGAGAGAGCAACACATTTGTTGGAAATCATACATACAGATGTATGTGGTCCGATGAATGTTGAGGCTCGTGGCGGATATCGTTATTTTCTCACCTTCACAGATGATTTAAGCAGATATGGGTATATCTACTTAATGAAACATAAGTCTGAAACGTTTGAAAAGTTCAAATAATTTAAGAGTGAAGTTGAAAATCACCGTAACAAGAAAATAAAGTTTCTACGATCTGATCGTGGAGGAGAATATTTGAGTTACGAGTTTGGTCTACATTTGAAACAATGCGGAATAGTTTCGCAACTCACGCCACCTGGAACACCACAGCGTAATGGTGTGTCCGAACGTCGTAATTGTACTTTACTAGATTTGGTGCGATCTATGATGTCTCTTACTAATTTACCGCTATCGTTTTGGGGTTATGCTTTAGAGACGGCCGCATTCACGTTAAATAGGGCACCATCAAAATCCGTTGAGACGACGCCTTATGAACCGTGGTTTGGCAAGAAACCAAAGTTGTCATTTCTGAAAGTTTGGGGCTGTGATGCCTGATAAGCTCGAACCCAAATCGGAAAAATGTGTCTTCATAGGATACCCAAAGGAGACTATTGGGTACACCTTCTATCACAGACCCGAAGGCAAGACATTTGTTGCTAAGAATGGATCCTTTCTAGAGAAGGAGTTTCTCTCAAAAGAAGTGAGTGGGAGGAAAGTAGAACTTGATGAGGTAACTATACCTGCTCCCCTATTGGAAAGTAGTTCATCACAGAAACTGGTTTTTGTGACGCCTACACCAATTAGTGAGGAAGTTAATGATGATGATCATGAAACTTCAGATCAAGTTGTTACTGAACCTCGTAGATCAACCAGAGTAAGATCCGCACCAGAGTGGTACGGTAATCCTGTTCTGGAAGTCATGTTACTAGATCATGATGAACCTACGAACTATGAAGAAGCGATGGTGAGCCCAGATTCCGCAAAATGGCTTGAGGCCATGAAATCTAAGATGGGATCCATGTATGAGAACAAAGTGTGGACTTTGGTTGACTTGCCCGATGATCGGTGATACGTCTCCAGCGTATCTATAATTTTTGATTGCTCCATGCTATATTATCTACTGTTTTGGACAATATTGGACTTTATCATCCACTGTTATATTATTTTTGAGACTAACCTATTAACCGGAGGCCCAGCCCAGAATTGTTGTATTTTGCCTATTTCAGTGTTTTGAAGAAAAGGAATATCAGACGGAGTCGAAACGGAACGAAATCAACTGGAGAAGTTATTTTTGGAAGGAAAGCTACCGGAAAAGCTTGGAGTGCACGTCGGGAAAGAAGGGAGGTGCTCACGAGGGTGGAGGGCGCCCCCCCTAGTGCGCGCCCCTGCCTCGTGGCCCCCCCTTCGGTCCACCTACGTACTTCTTTCACCCATATATACCTACATACCCTAAAACTTCCAGAACGGAGAATAGATTGGGAGTTCCGCCGCCGCAAGCCTCTGTAGCCACCAAAAGTCAATTGGGACCCTATTCCGGCACCCTGCCGGAGGGGGGGAACCCTCACCGGTGGCCATCTTCATCATCCCGGCGCTCTCCATGACGAGGAGGGAGTAGTTCACCCTCGGGGCTGAGGGTATGTACCAGTAGCTATGTGTTTGATCTCTCTCTCTCGGGTTCTTGATTTGGCATGATCTTGGTGTATCGCGAGCTTTGCTATTATAGTTGGATCTTATGTTTCTTCTCCCCCGCTACTCTCTTGTAATACTGAGTTTTCCGTTTGAAGTAATCTTATCGGATTGAGTCTTTAAAGATTTGAGAACACTTGATGTATGTCTTGCCGTGCGTATCTGTGGTGACAATGGGATATCACGTGATTCACTTGATGTATGTTTTGGTGATCAACTTGCGGGTTCCGCCCATGAACCTATGCATAGGGGTTGGCACACGTTTTCGTCTTGATTCTCCGGTAGAAACTTTGGGGCACTCTTTGAGGTTCTATGTGTTGGTTGAATAGATGAATCTGAGATTGTGTGATGCATATCGTATAATCATACCCACGGATACTTGAGGTGACATTGGAGTATGTCGGTGTACTAAAGTAGGGGTACCTTAGTACCCCGAACTTGTGCACGGGCAGTCATAGCACCCCGCGGCAAGGCTTGCCAGGCGATCGCCAAGACTCCCCATGGTCCCTTTTTGGGCCATCCAAGAACAAAGTATTTGAGCCAAGGCCCCGGCAGGAGGAGCCTGCCGGGAAGGCCACCCGAAGAGAGCAAGGCCCCGGCAAGCTGACGACCGCTCGAAGCACAAGACCCCGGCAGGAGGAGCTTGCCGGGAAGGCCGGCCGAGGCACGACGAGATACTTGCTGCGACGCGCTCGGCGTCCCAGCAAGGACCGGTGAGCGACAAGCTCCCGGGCGCGACAAGACATCAGCCGCGGCAAGGCGCTTGCCGCGGCAAGTCACCACCCCGCACCTGCGCTCCAGCTCATCCACCCACGCGTCTCTCTGGGGCCGTTCCAGGCGTACGTGGCGAGAGGCTGCGCAGCCAGGAGCATGCGGTGGCAAAGCAACGTTGACAGAGTAGCCATCGTGGCAAATGGTGGCGCTCCTGACGGTCCACTTCCCTGCACCGTCTGGGCGATGCGGACGGGCATTTAATGCCCTTGTCCCCTCCCGTCAGAGTTAGGTATGATATCACTGTACAACCACTGTGCAGGCAGATGTACCCACTACAGCATTCTCCCATTTTTGCCCCCACCTGCGCTGCCACCTGTGGGTAACCCCTTGAGCATATAAAAGGAGGCCCCATGCGCACGTAGAAGGGGAGGACATCCATCGCTACGCTCGGTCTCGCCAGCGGCTCGTGTGTACTGTAGCACCACACGCTCCCGAGCAAGAACACAATACAATCCACAAAGCAGCAGTAGGGTTTTACGCATCCTTGCGGCCCGAAGCTGGGTAAAATCCCTTGTGTGCATCGCCTCGATCCGCTCTTCGCGCGACCTCCGCCCCCCGCTGAACCAAGAAAGGGGCTCGGTCCCCATAGGTGTTCGAGGAAGCCGATTCCCCCCGACATCTTTGGTGCGCCAGGTAGGGGGCGTCGAAGTTGTGCGAACCTGATCCGGCGTCTGCACAAGCTAGATCTCCATCATCTTCATCGACATGCCACCGAAGAAGAAAGCTCCGGAGGTGGCTGGTCCGTCCGTACCGAACCCACCGCCCTTGGATCAAACGGGTGGTGTGGACGACACGGGCGGCGGAACGGGCGTCGTCGAGCCAGCTCATGGCGCCACGGCGTCCGAACATGCACCGCACCCCTCTCAGGAGGCACGGGACCAGCAGCGTCTTGGCACCCACGGCACCATACGCTCGCTGGACCCAAATCGAGCCGGCGGATCCCAGGGCGCTCAAGGCCAGCACTCACACCAACGTGCTGGCGCGAGCGTGGCGCGGCTGCCTGGTCCGGATGTTGCTCCTTCTAACGTAGTTAGAAGTTCGAGCACATCCCGCTCCACGCGCCGCTCGCCGCCGCTGCCCGCCACTCCAGTAGAAGCTCTGGCGCGAGCTCAACTGCTCCTAGACTACCCTCCAACGGTGGACAAGCTCGACGACTGGAGGGCCATGATACAGAGCCTCATCGGTTTCGCTAACGGCGACACCCCGCGGCAGCTCAGCGCGTCGCAGCTGCGGCGGGACGGCCAGGCGAGAACCGATGGCGCCAAGACCGGCGGGGGTGCGACCACCGTGCACTCCCAGCCCCAAAGGCCAAGATCGCCGACTCGCCGGAACCATCACGACAATGACTCCACCGCGTCGTCGAATCCGCGAACTCGTCGCGATCAACGCCAAGTTCTTCACGAGCGAGAGCAAGAGGACGCTCGTACTCGCATCGAGCGTCGGAGAGAAGCGCGGCGTCAATCAGACCAGCGCGCTGGGCCCTCTGTCGACATGCATGCACCAGGGGAACCAGGCGACCTGCCGTACGCGGTGGGCTGCCCTGCGTTCACCCGTGAGCTGTGGCAAGTCCAGTGGCCCAGTACGAAAAATTTCAAGCCAGACGTACCAGAGAAGTACGACGGCAAGTCGCATCCATCGGAGTTCCTCAGCATCTACACCATCGCGGTGCAGGCTGCCAGAGGGCGAGACGACAAGATCCTTGCCAACTACTTCCCGCTGGTACTCAAATCCAACGTCAGATCCTGGCTCATGCACTTGCCGGACAACTCCATAACCTCCTGGACAGACTTGTGCGATTAGTTTGTTGACGCCTTCACGGGCGGCCACAAACCCCATGGCCAAGCGAGCGACCTTCACCTGCTCGTCCAGAAGGAAGGGGAACCCTTGCGCAAGTTCATCCAGAGATTCAGCCGTGTACACTACAACATCCCAGACGTCCACCCCGCCGCGGTCATCAGCGCGTTCCATCAGAACGTGCGTAACCGCAGGATGCGGGAGGAGATGGCGATGTGCAAGATCAAAGACGTCAGCGAGCTATATGCCCTGGCCGACAAGTGTGCCCGTGCTGAGGAAGGGAGGAAACTCCCCGGAGAGAACACTGGAGCAGGAGAATCTGACAGTGAGGATACCGCCCCGGCAAGGAAGGGCCGGCGGCGGAGCAACAGGAAGAAGAAGAGCCAAGAAGTACTGGTTGTTGAGCAGTCCGGTGATGAAGGCGCCGCCAAGAAGGCCCAGGCTGGTAGCTCTGGCAAGGAGATTGCCGGATGCGCCCACTGCCAGGCTGTGGCGGTCGCCGACAAACGGGACGGCACCAACAAACAGTACTGCAAGATCCACCGCACCAAGGGCCATGACCTCCAGAGCTGCAAGCAGGTCGAGCGGCTCGTCGAGCTGCAAAGGGCCGAGTACGAGCGGCGCGACAAGGAGAGAGCCCGGGGAGGTGGCGGAGGATCAGGCACGAAGCGCCCCGGCCAGGGAGGACGCCGCGACAAGGACAAGCAGCGGCAAGCAGGCCGACCTCCCCGCGGCCGCGGCAAGAACGAAGACGACGACGAAGACGAAGACATGGATGACGTCGAGACCAGTGAGCAGGAGTTTCAGAAAGCCACAGAGGTCTTGTGCGTAGATGGCGGCGCTTCCCTGCATACTTCTCACCGCCAGCTCAAGCAGTGGGCGCGGGAAGTTAATGCAGCGGAGCCACCCGTCGAGTCGTGCAAGCCTTTGAAATGGTCCAACACGCCTATCATCTTTGATATTGAGGACCACCCTGATCGCACAACTGCGATCGGGTGCTTGCCGATGTTGGTCTCACCAACAGTCCGCAACCTCAAGGTCACTAAGATGCTAGTTGACGGTGGGGCCGGCTTGAACCTGATCTCCTCCGTTGTGCTCCGGAAACTCCAAGTCCCCGACAGCGAGCTCAAAGAGACCAGCACGTTCCAAGGAATCAACCTGGGAAGGAGCAAGCCGAAGGGGAAGATAACGTTGCCAGTGACATTTGGCAGCGAGCTGAACTTCAGGACAGAGAGGATCACTTTTGACGTTGCCGATTTTCCATTCCCTACAATGGAATTCTCGGCCGTCCAGCGCTCGCCAAGTTCATGGCGGCCTCTCACTACGCATACAACATGCTCAAGATGCCAGGCCCGATAAGCGTCATCTCTGTCCCCGGCGACAAGAAGGACGCCCTTATCTGTGCCGACAAGATCTACCGGGAAGCAGCAGCCGCAGCGGATCACAAGCCACTTGCCGCTGAAGCTCCCGGAGGGAAGAAGAGGACCAAGCCCGGCAAGTGCTCTGGCGCCCACTCCGGCAAGCGCACCTCTTCGGAGTGCTGCGCTACCGTCGAGGACGCGCCATCGAGCTCCACCGGCAAGAGTAAGAAGACAATGGCAGCTCCGCCAACGACCAAGAAGGTGCCCGCCAAGGAGGACGGCACTGGTGGTACCTTCACCATCAGTGCCACGCTCGACCCCGAATAGGAAAGCGCGCTCGTTGCTTTCCTGCGGGCGAATGTCAATGTGTTTGCCTGGCAACCATCTGACATCCCCGGCGTTCCCAGGAAAGTGATTGAGCACCACCTCGCCGTCTGTCCTCACGCGCGGCCCGTCAAGCAAAGAGTCAGGAAGCAAGCGGTGGAGCGCCAAGAGTTCATCGCAGAAGAGATCAAGAAGTTGGAAGCGGCAGGCCTCGTCAGAGGTGTGCTCCATCCGACGTGGTTGGCCAATCCTGTTGTCGTGCGCAAAGCAAATGGGAAATGGAGGCTTTGCATCGACTTCACTGATGTTAACAAAGCTTGTCCCGAAGATCCCTTTCCCTTGCCGCGCATTGACCAGATTGTTGACTCCACGGCGGGATGTGACCTGCTTTCATTTCTTGACGCCTACTCAGGATACCATCAGATCTTCATGGCTGAAGAAGATGAAGAAAAGACCGCGTTCATCACTCCATGTGGCACGTACTGCTTCGTGCGGATGCCTTTCGGACTGAAGAATGCTGGTTCAACATTTGCGAGGGTTGTCCACACCGCTTTTGAGCCACAAATCCACAGAAATGTGGAGGCCTACATGGATGACATAGTGGTCAAAAACAGGGACAGGGCAACCCTGATTCAAGACTTAGAAGAGACCTTTGCGAACCTGTGCAAGATCAGCCTCAAGCTCAACCCCGAGAAGTGCGTGTCCGGAGTCCCTTCCGGCAAGCTTCTCGGGTTCTTCGTGTCTCAGCGAGGAATCGAAGCCAACCCAGACAAGATCAAGGCCATCGAGCAGATTGAAGCACCAACACGTGTCAAGGACGTACGAAGGCTCGCCGGCTGCGTCGCGGCTCTCAGCAGGTTTATTTCCAAGTCTGCAGAACGCGCCCTGCCGTTTTTCAAAATTTTGAAAAAGGCGGGTCCAGTAAAATGGACTCCGGAAGCGGAGGCTGCACTGCAGGACTTGAAGAAATACCTGTCCTCCGCTCCAATACTTGCGCGCCTAAACCACAAGAGAAGTTGCTGCTATACCTGGCGGCAACCAATCAAGTGGTTAGTGCTGCGTTAGTAGCGGAGAGGGAGGCAGATGATGAGCCAGCAACCGCGGCAAGCACGTCCAACGACAAGCAGGGGGCTTCCCCGACAAGCTCTGGCCCCGACAAGGATGAATCTGCGCAGGAGCAAGTGGAGGTGCAGAAGAAGAAAATGGTGCAGCACCCAGTTTACTTTGTCAGCTCCCTTCTGCAGGGGGCTAGGTCAAGGTACTCTGGTGTGCAGAAATTGCTTTTCGGCCTCCTTATGGCCTCGAGAAAGTTGCGCCATTACTTCCAAGCACACGAGATTACAGTTGTCACCCGCTTTCCGCTGAAGAGGATACTGCAGAATCCAGAAGCAACAGGCAGGATCGTCGAGTGGGCACTAGAACTGTCGAGCTTCGGTCTCCAGTTCGAGAGCACCTCGACTATCCAGAGCAGAGCATTGGCGGAGTTCATAGCAGAATGGACACCGACACCTGACGAAGATATCCCAGAGACGAGCATCCCCGCCAAAGAAGCAAGCAAAGAGTGGCTGATGTACTTTGATGGTGCTTTCTCGCTGCAAGGCGCCGGTGCTGGCGCGTTACTTGTCGCGCCCACCGAAGAGCACCTCAAGTACGTAGTCCAGATGCACTTCCCCAAGGAGCAAGCGACCAACAATACTGCAGAGTATGAAGGTTTGCTTGCCGGTCTCAGGATCGCGGCAGAACTTGGGATCAAGAAGCTCATTGTCAGGAGTGACTCGCAGCTTGTCGTCCGCCAAGTGAACAAGGATTACGAGAGTCCGTTGATGGAAGCGTACGTTGATGAAGTGAGGAAGCTGGAAGAGCACTTTGACGGCCTGCAAATGGAACACATTCCAAGAGCTGAGAATGACATCGCTGATGGCCTGTCAAAGTGCGCAGCATTTAAGTTACCTGTGGAACTAGGAACCTTTGTGCTCAAGCTGACTCAGCCATCCGTAACGCCATCAACCAGACAGAGCAAGAAGAGGAAGTTGGTCTCCGGCGACTATCTTCCGGCAGAGCTCCCCGGAGCCGCCGCCAAGAAGGTCCCCAAGATCGACGCCAAGAGCGCTGAGGAGCCGTCTGCTCCGGAAAACCCCAGGGTTTGTTCCGTAGAAGCAGGCGCTCCCGACAAGTTTTGCTCCGGCAAGCTTGCCGGGGAACGTCAAGCTCTGGCTGAGCCCCATATCCTCGCCGTAGAAGCGGACGTTCCCGCAGCAGCAGATGTGCCTTCAGTCCTTGTTGTCGAGCCACAGGCTCCAGCATGGGCGCAGCAGACTGTCCATTTCCTCCAGCACGGAGAACTTCCTGAAGAGCAAGAAGAAGCGGAAAGAGTAGCCCGGCGCTCGAGTATGTACCAGTTTGTCGACAACACACTGTACAGAAGAGGGCGCAACGGTGTGAAATTGAAGTGTATTTCCCGGGAAGACGGACAGCAGCTGTTGGCAGAGATACATGGAGGCATATGTGGTCACCACATTGGCGCAAGAGCACTTGCCGGCAAAGGGTTCCGGCAAGGTTTCTTCTGGCCGACAGCCCTCCAGGATGCAACTGCACAAGTAAACAAGTGTGAAGCGTGCCAGTTCCATTCCAAGTAGATACACCAGCCAGCTCAAGCTCTCCAGACGATCCCTTTATCCCGGCCATTTTCGGTCTGGGGGCTCGACATCCTCGGCCCCTTCCCCCGAGCTGTCGGGGGCTTTGAGTACTTGTACGTCGCAATCGACAAGTTCACAAAGTGGCCGGAAGTGGAACCAGTGAGGAAGGTGACAGCATCGTCAGCCATCAAGTTCTTCAGGTCGATTGTCTGCCGCTTCGGGATCCCCAACAGGATCATCACCGACAACGGTACACAATTCACGAGCCGCGCCTTCGTGCAATACATCCAAGATCTCGGCGCCAAGGTCTGCTTCGCTTCTGTTGCTCATCCCAGGAGCAACAGTCAAGCTAAAAGGGCCAATGCCGAAGTGCTGCGTGGGCTCAAGACCAGAACTTTTGACAGGCTGCACAAGTGCGGAAGAAACTGGATCGAGGAGCTGCCGGTGGCTCTTTGGTCGATCAGAACGACGCCAAATCGAGCCACTGGCCAGACACCATTTGCTCTAGTCTATGGAGCAGAAGCAGTTACCCCGACGGAACTCGTATACGGGTCACCTCGAGTGCTCGCTTATGATGAGCTTGAGCAAGAGCGGCTGCGTGAAGATGACGCGCTGCTCCTTGAGGAAGATCATCTTCAGGCTGCTGTGCGAGCCTCTTGCTACCAGCAAGCTTTGTGTCGCTACCATAGCCGCAAAGTCAAAGCCAGAAGCTTCGAGGAAGGCGACCTTGTTCTTCGGCGCGCCCCGTCCGCCAAGAATCATAACAAGTTGACGCCGAAGTGGGAAGGCCCTTACCGGGTGAGACGAGTCACGAGGCCCGGCGTTGTCCGCCTCAAGACCGAAGATGGCACTCCGGTGAGCAACTCCTGGAATATTGAGCATCTTCGTAAGTTTTACCCGTGAGGCGCGGTTGTCGGGCCCCGCCCGGCAACCAACCTTTTCTACAAGTCTTGCCGCAGTTGCATGTAATCCTTTGTACAAAGCCAGGCGCAGACCCTGAGCAGCCGTAAATGAAGCGCTGGCGCCCTAAGTTTTAGCATGCATGCTGAGTCGAGTCTCGTCCTTGGTTAGGGTTGATAGTGCCTAACAGCTGCTAACCCCTAGCTTAGAGGTTGAGTCTGCGTCCTTTTTCCTGTTCCTTCGTTTCCTTTGGTTCGCAGGGTTTTGCATATCCTGGCCAGACCGCTTAAGGACGAAGAAGAGAAGAAGGGCGGGCCAGCATCTGGTCCCCGGCAAGCCAGTGTTGCCGGGGGCTGCAAGCACGAAGATTCGCCCGCGGCAAGCCAAAGTTGCCGGGGGTTGCAATCCCAGATAAGTTTTTGCGTCCCTTGTCATGCATTCTCTTATGAACTGTGGAATACGAAAACCTTGATTTCCTCCTAGAAGCTACCGTGCTCCCTTAACGACAGGCCCCAGAGCGCGTTCCTGGGGCCCGTTTTGGTAGTAGTCGCGGCGGCAAAGGGGCAGAACAAGGGGGCCTAACCCGCCTCATCCCTTCCTCCGCCAAAGGCATGAGAGAGGTCGAGTGGCGCGGGAAGACGGCAGGGCCTGTTGCCGGGCAAAGAAGTGTCTATCTTAACGATATAAAGGATTCGTTCCTTGGCGTGGGTTTTACCCATGGGACAAATGGCCCGGCAAACATCCCCTTTTCATTAAAAACATTCCGCTCAGGTACAGTTCAGAGAGAATGAAAAACATGAAAGATGGGATTACAAGTTTTAAACACAGCTAAGGCCCGAGGGCTTACAGATTGAAAAAAGATAAGATGCCCGTAATCCCTTTCTTGTCTCTCTCCTCAAGAGGTAGGACAAGGAGGCGAAAAGGGCAAAAGGGGCGCCTAGGCGAGCTACGGGTGGCAGAAGACACCAACAGAACGCCTGGAGGGCCGCCCGGGGGCTCCGGAGGCTGGATGGTGGCGGCAGCGCCGGAAATGGAGCTCGAAGATGAGGCAGCGGGACGTCAACACGCTGTCGGGGGCACCTAGCCCTCGTACTCCGAGTTGACGGCCTTGCCGCCAGTCCTCCTCCTCTTCCACAACCTCGCCACTCCAGCCGCCCGGGAAGACGACCCCGAGAAGCTCAAGGAGCCGGCGACACGGATGATGGGGTCGCCGGTGCCACACGGAGCTGCGACCGGCGCCTAGTCGGACCCGTCATCCCGACGACCGCTGCCCTCGTCGTCGTTGTCGCTCCCCTCCTTGTCACTCTCACTCGAGGAGGAGCCTTCGCTGTCGGAGGAGCTATCCACGCAGCACCGGGCCCGGGTCCCGAAGTCCCCGAAGGCCTTGACGGAGAGGAGATCGCCCTCCATCAACTTAAAATGGAGGGTGAACCCCTCCATCAAGCTGTGGATACGGGCGAATGTCTTCCACCCTCGGCCAAGATACACCACGCCGGGGGCTGGGGACTCGACGTGGACCCGCGTGCCGCTGATCCCGCAGCCCTTCATGCGCAGCCTTAGCGTCTCGGGTTGCTCCATCTCCATCACGCTTGCGAAGGGAGCCGGGAGGCGGAGGCGGCGGCGAGGCGCCCGGCGCAGCCTGACGAAGAACTCGCAAGGATCGTCCCCGAGGTGGACCGCCATGGGAAGAGGAGCCGCTGGCGGAGGCGAGGCCGGCGCGTCGCCCCGCCCGCCTCTTCCCTAAGCGCCTCGGCCTCGTCCACGCCCTCGTCCACGACCTCGCCCCCTCCCCCTTCCCCTTACGGCTGGCTCCGCCACCGCGGATGCAAGGGGAGGAGGGGCACGCTGCCTGGCGGCAACCCTCGCCGCCACCGATGAAGGACCAGGATTCTCTTTCTCCATGGCGGATGGAGAGAGGGGGTCAGAGGATGAAGAGAAGAAGAGATGGAGGAGTGTGGGTTCCCGTCGCCACCTCTTGCTCTTTATAAAGGAGCAGGGTGGGGGCTCGGCCGCCCCGCTCAACCAATCAGGACGCAGGAAGGCCAGGCGACTGGGGCCGACCTGCTGCCCCGACCCGCGGCGGCCCGGTTTCCTGCCTCCACCGTCCGCAACTCCAGGTGCATGGAAGCCGCGTGGCTGGCGTGCAGGACCGAGGCGACGGGTGAGGCGACCTCTCCCCACCCCGTGATCGTGGGGAGTGGACGCCTCGGGGACCGTGCCTCGGCCCCGTCCAGCGAACGAGCCACGCCTCCACACCTCCCTCCACTTATGGAGCTAGCGCGAACCGTCCCCCCTTTACTGCGACGTGACGCATGCCTGCGGGGTTCGGCCCCGCGCACGCCACCCACGTCACACACGCCTCTCCCCACGATGCCGCGTTTGACGCGTGCCGTTCGGGGAGGACGTGGTGGACGCAGAAGCAGATGCAGCGTGACCCAGGCCGCGCGTGCCCGTGCACTGTTTTGGGCCTGGCCCAACAGCGCTCGGCACCGTGTATGGCCCAGGCCCGGGGGCTCCTGTCGGTGTACTAAAGTAGGGGTACCTTAGTACCCCGAACTTGTGCATGGGCAGTCATAGCACCCCGCGGCAAGGCTTGCCAGGCGATCGCCAAGACTCCCCATGGTCCCTTTTTGGGCCATCCAAGAACAAAGTATTTGAGGCAAGGCCCCGGCAGGAGGAGCCTGCCGGGAAGGCCACCCGAAGAGAGCAAGGCCCCGGCAAGCTGACGACCGCTCGAAGCACAAGACCCCGGCAGGAGGAGCTTGCCGGGAAGGCCGGCCGAGGCACGACGAGATACTTGCTGCGACGCGCTCCGCGTCCCGGCAAGGACCGGTGAGCGACAAGCTCCCGGGCGCGACAAGACATCAGCCGCGGCAAGGCGCTTGCCGCGGCAAGTCACCACCCCGCACCTGCGCTCCAGCTCATCCACCCACGCGTCGCTCTGGGGCCGTTCCAGGCGTACGTGGCGAGAGGCTGCGCAGCCAGGAGCATGCGGTGGCGAAGCAACGCTGACAGAGTAGCCATCGTGGCAAATGGTGGCGCTCCTGACGGTCCACTTCCCTGCACCGTCTGGGCGATGCGGACGGGCATTTAATGCCCTTGTCCCCTGCCGTCAGAGTTAGGTATGATAGCACTGTACAGCCACTGTGCAGGCAGCTGTACCCACTACAGCATTCTCCCATTTTTGCCCCCACCTGCGCTGCCACCTGTGGGTAACCCCTTGAGCATATAAAAGGAGGCCCCATGCGCACGTAGAAGGGGAGGACATCCATCGCTACGCTCGGTCTCGCCAGCGGCTCGTGTGTACTGTAGCACCACACGCTCCCGAGCAAGAACACAATACAATCCACAAAGTAGCAGTAGGGTTTTACGCATCCTTGCGGCCCAAAGCTGGGTAAAATCCCTTGTGTGCATTGCCTCGATCCGCTCTTCGTGCGACCTCCGCCCCCCGCCGAACCAAGAAAGGGGCTCGGTCCCCATAGGTGTTCGAGGAAGCCGATTCCCCCCGACAGAGTATCTAGGTGACATTAGGGTTTTGGTTGATTTGTGTCTTAAGGTGTTATTCTAGTACGAACTCTAGGGCTGTTTGTGACACTTATAGGAATAGCCCAACGAATTGATTGAAAAGAATAACTTTGAGGTGGTTTCGTACCCTACCATAATCTCTTCGTTTGTTCTCCGCTATTAGTGACTTTGGAGTGACTCTTTGTTGCATGTTGAGGGATAATTATATGATCCAATTATGTTATTATTGTTGAGAGAACTTGCACTAGTGAAAGTATGAACCCTAGGACTTGTTTCCTATCATTGCAATACCGTTTATGCTCACTTCTATCGCTTGTTACCTTGCAGTTTTTATATTTTCAGTTTACAAAAACCTATATCTACCATCCATATTGCACTTGTATCACCATCTCTTCACCGAACTAGTGCACCTATACAATTTACCATTGTATTAGGTGTGTTGGGGACACAAGAGACTCTTTGTTATTTGGTTGCAGGGTTGCTTGAGAGAGACCATCTTCATGTTGGGGAACGTTGCAGAAAATTAAAAATTTTCCTACGGTTTCACCAAGATCCATCTATGAGTTCATCTAGCAACGAGTTTTCAGATTAGATAGCATCTACATACCACTTTGTAGATTGCAACGGAAGCGTTCAAGTGAACGTGGATGAGGTAGTCGTACTCGCCGTGATCCAATTCACCGATGATCTAGTGCCGAACGGACAGCACCTCCGCGTTCAACACACGTACGGAAAGCGTGACGTCTCCTCCTTCTTGATCCAGCAAGGCAAAGGAGAGGTTGGGGAAGAAGGCTCCAGCAGCAACACGACGGCGTGGTGATGGTGGAACTGCAGTACTCCGGCAGGGCTTCGCCGTGCACTTACGGAGGAGGAGGAGGTGTTGGAGAGGGAGAGGGAGGCGCCAGGGCATAGGGTGCGGCCACCCCTCCCTCCCCTCCCTTTATATAGGCGCATTAGAGGGGGGAGGGCGCAGCCTTGCCCCTTCCTCCAAGGAAGGGGTGAGGCCAAGAAGGGGGGAGGAGTCCATCCTCCCCAAGGCACCTCGGAGGTGCCTTCCCCTCTTTGGACTCTCCCCTCTCCAAGTCTCCTTGGCGCATGGGCCCTTGGGGCTGGTGCCCTTGGCCCATGTAGGCCAGGGCGCACCCCCTATAGCCCATGTGGCCCCCCGGGGCAGGTGGACCCCCCCCCCGGTGAACCCCCGGGACCCCTCCGGTGGTCCCGGTACAATACCGATAACACCGAAACTTGTCCCGATGGCCAAAATAGCACTTCCTATATATAATTCTTTACCTACGGACCATTCCGGAACTCCTCGTGACGTCCGGGATCTCATCCGGGACTCCGAACAACATTCGGATTACTGCACATACATATCTTCACAACCCTAGCGTCACCGAACCTTAAGTCTGTAGACCCTACGGGTTCGGGAGACATGCAGACATGACCGAGACGGCTCTCGGGCAATAACCAACAGCGGGATCTGGATACCCATGTTGGCTCCCACATGCTCCACGATGATCTCATCGGATGAACCACGATGTCAAGGATTCAATTAATCCCGTATACGATTCCCTTTGTCAATCGGTATTTTACTTGCCCGAGATTCGATCGTCGGTATCCCAATACCTCGTTCAATCTTGTTATAGGCAAGTCACTTTTCTCGTTCTGTAATGCATGATCCCGTGATCAAACACTTTGATCACCTTGAGCTCATTGTGATGATGCATTACCGAGAGGGCCCGGTGATACCTCTCCGTCAAGCGGAGTGACAAATCCCAGTCTCGATCCATGTCAACCCAACAGACACTTTCAGATACCCGTAGTATACCTTTATAGTCACCCAGTTACGTTGTGACGTTTGGCACACCCAAAGCACTCCTACGGTATCCGGGAGTTACACGATCTCATGGTCTAAGGAAAGGATACTTGACATTGGATAACTCTAGCAAACGAACTATGCGATCTTATGCTATGTTTAGGATTGGGTCTTGTCCATCACATCATTCTCCTAATGATGTGATCCCGTTATCGATGACATCTAATGTCCATAGTCAGGAAACCATGACTATCTGTCGATCAACAAGCTAGTCAACTAGAGGCTCACTAGGGACATGTTTGTTGTCTGTTATTCACACATGTATTACGATTTCCGGATAACACAATTATAGCACGAATAAAGACAATTATCATGAATAAGGAAATATAATAATAATGCTTTTATTATTGCCTCTAGGGCATATTTCCAACAGTCTCCCACTTGCACTAGAGTCAATAATCTAGTTACATTGTGATGAATCGAACACCCATAGAGTTCTGGTGCTGATCATGTTTTGCCTTAGTGAGAGGTTTAGTCAACGGATCTGCGACATTTAGATCCGTGTGCACTTTACAAATTTCTATGTCTCCATCTTGAACATTTTCACGAATGGAGTTGAAGCGACGCTTGATGTGCCTAGTCTTCTTGTGAAACCTGGGCTCCTTGGCAAGTGCAATAGCTCCAGTGTTGTCACAGAAGAGCTTGATTGGCCCCGACGCATTGGGTATGACTCCGAGGTCGGTGATGAACTCCTTCACCCAAATTGCTTCATGTGCTGCCTCCGAGGCTGCCATGTACTCCGCTTCACATGTAGATCCCGCCACGACGCTTTGCTTGCAACTGCACCAGCTTACTGCCCCACCATTCAAAATATACACGTATCCGGTTTATGACTTAGAGTCATCCAGATCTGTGTCGAAGCTAGCGTCGACGTAACCCTTTACGACGAGCTCTTTGTCACCTCCATAAACGAGAAACATTTCCTTAGTCCTTTTCAGGTACTTCAGGATATTCTTGACCGCTGTCCAGTGTTCCTTGCCGGGATTACTTTGGTACCTACCTACCAAACTTACGGCAAGGTTTACATCAGGTCTGGTACACAACATGGCATACATAATAGAACCTATGGCTGAGGCATAGGGGATGACACTCATCTCTTCTATATCTTCTGCCGTGGTCGAACATTGAGCTGAGCTCAATTTCACACCTTGTAACACAGGTAAGAACCCCTTCTTAGATTGATCCATATTGAACTTCTTCAATATCTTATCAAGGTATGTGCTTTGTGAAAGACCTATGAGGCGTCTCGATCTATCTCTATAGATCTTGATGCCTAATATATAAGCAGCTTCTCCAAGGTCCTTCATTGAAAAACTTTTATTCAAGTAGGCCTTAATGCTGTCCAAGAGTTCTATATCATTTCCCATCAAAAGTATGTCGTCTACATATAATATGAGAAATGCTACAGAGCTCCCACTCACTTTCTTGTAAACACAGGCTTCTCCATAAGTCTGTGTAAACCCAAACGCTTTGATCATCTCATCAAAGCGAATGTTCCAACTCCGAGATGCTTGCACCAGCCCATAAATCGAGCGTTGGAGCTTGCACACCTTGTCGGCATTCTTAGGATCGACAAAACCTTCCGGCTGCATCATATACAATTCTTCCTTAAGGAAACCATTAAGGAATGCCGTTTTGACGTCCATTTGCCATATCTCATAATCATAGTATGCGGCAATTGCTAACATGATTCGGATGGACTTCAGCTTTGCTACCGGTGAGAAAGTCTCATCGTAGTCAATTCCTTGAACTTGTCGATAACCCTTAGCGACAAGCCGAGCTTTATAGATGGTCACATTACCATCCGCGTCTGTTTTCTTCTTAAAGATCCATTTATTTTATATGGCTCGCCGTTCAACGGGCAAGTCAGTCAAAGTCCATACTTCGTTTTCATACATGGATCCTATCTCGGATTTCATGGCTTCCAGCCATTTGTCAGAATCCGGGCCCGCCATTGCTTCCTCATAGTTCGAAGGTTCACCGTTGTCTAACAACATGATTTCCAAGACAGGGTTGCCGTACCACTCTGGTGCGGAACGTGTCCTTGTGGACCTTCGAATTTCAGTAGGAGCTTGATTAGAAGCATCTTGATCATCATCATTATTTTCCTCTCTAGTCGGTGCAGGCACCTCAGAAACGTTTTCTTGAGTTTCGCCATTTTCCGGTTCAAGAGGTAACACTTCATCAAGTTCTACTTTCCTCCCACTTACTTCTTTCGAGAGAAACTCTTTCTCCAGAAAGGATCCATTCTTGGCAACAAAGATCTTGCCTTCGGATCTGAGGTAGAAGGTATACCCAACAGTTTCTTTCGGGTATCCTATGAAGATGCATTTTTCCGACTTGGGTTCGAGCTTCTCAGGTTGAAGTTTCTTGACATAAGCATCGCATCCCCAAACTTTTAGAAACGACAGCTTAGGTTTCTTCCCAAACCATAATTCATACGGTGTCGTCTCAACGGATTTCGACGGAGCCCTATTTAAAGTGAATGCGGCAGTCTCTAAAGCATAGCCCCAAAAAGATAGCGGTAAGTCGGTAAGAGACATCATAGATCGCACCATATCTAATAGAGTGCGATTACGACGTTCGGACACACCATTACGCTGAGGTGTTCCAGGCGGCGTGAGTTGTGAAACTATTCCACATTTTCTTAAGTGTGTGCCAAATTCGTGACTCAAGTATTCTCCTCCACGATCTGATCGTAGAAACTTGATCTTTCTATCACGTTGATTTTCAACCTCACTCTGAAATTCCTTGAACTTTTCAAAGGTCTCAGACTTGTGTTTCATTAAGTAGATATACCCATATCTACTCAAGTCATCAGTGAGGGTGAGAACATAACGATAGCCACCGCGAGCCTCAACACTCATTGGACCACACACATCGGTATGTATGATTTCCAATAAGTTGGTTGCTCGCTCCATTGTTCCTGAGAACGGAGTCTTGGTCATTTTACCCATGAGGCATGGTTCGCACGTGTCAAATGATTCATAATCAAGAGACTCTAAAAGTCCATCTGCATGGAGCTTCTTCATGCGTTTGACACCTATGTGACCAAGGCGGCAGTGCCACAAATATGTGGGACTATTGTTATCAACTTTAACTCTTTTGGTATTCACACTATGAATATGTGTATCATCACGTACGAGATTCATTAAGAATAAACCATTAACCATCGGAGCATGACCATAAAACATATCTCTCATATAAATAGAACAACCATTATTCTCGGATTTAAATGAGTAGCCATCTCGAATTAAGCGAGACCCAGATACAATGTTCATGCTCAAACTTGGCACTAAATAACAATTATTGAGGTTTAAAACTAATCCCGTAGGTAAATGTAGAGGCAGCGTGCCGACGGCGATCACATCGACCTTGGAACCATTCCCGACGCGCATCGTCAACTCGTCCTTCGCCAGTCTCCGTTTATTCCGCAGCTCCTGCTTTGAGTTACAAATGTGAGCAACTGCACCGGTATCAAATACCCAAGAGCTACTACGAGTACTGGTAAGGTACACATCAATTACATGTATATCACATATACCTTTGGTTTTGCCGGCCTTCTTGTCCGCTAAGTATTTGGGGCAGTTCCGCTTCCAGTGACCACTTCCCTTGCAATAAAAGCACTCAGTCTCGGGCTTGGGTCCATTCTTTGGCTTCTTCCCGGCAACTTGCTTACCGGGCGCGGCAACTTCCTTGCCGTCCTTCTTGAAGTTCTTTTTACCCTTGCCCTTCTTGAATTTAGTGGTTTTATTCACCATCAACACTTCATGCTCCTTCTTGATTTCTACCTCTGCTGATTTCAGCATAGCATATACTTCAGGAATGGTCTTTACCATCCCCTCCATATTGTAGTTCATCACAAAGCTCTTGTAGCTAGGTGGAAGCGACTGGAGGATTCTGTCAATGACCGCTTCATCCGGGAGATTAACTTCCAGTTGAGTCAAGCGGTTGTGCAACCCAGACATTTTGAGTATGTGCTCACTGACAGAGCCATTTTCCTCCATCTTACAGCTAAAGAATTTATCGGAGACTTCATATCTCTCGACCCGGGCATGAGCTTGGAAAACCATTTTCAGCTCTTCGAACATCTCATATGCTCCATGTCTCTCAAAACACTTTTGGAGTCCCGGCTCTAAGCTGTAAAGCATGCCGCACTGAACGAGGGAGTAATCATCGCAGCGTGACTGCCAAGCGTTCATAACGTCTTGTTCTGCAGGGAGAATAGGTGCGTCACCCAGCGGTGCTCTTAGGACATAATCTTTCTTGGCAGCTATGAGGATAATCCTCAGGTTCCGGACCCAGTCCGTATAGTTGCTACCATCGTCTTTCAGCTTGGTTTTCTCTAGGAACACGTTGAAGTTGAGGACTACATTGGCCATTTGATCTACAAGACATATTGTAAATATTTAGACTAAGTTCATGATAATAAAGTTCATTTAATCAAATTATTTAATGAACTCCCACTTAGATAGACATCCCTCTTCCAGTCATCTAAGTATTACATGATCCGAGTCAACTAGGCCGTGTCCGATCATCACATGAGACGGACTAGTCAACATCGGTGAACATCTTCATGTTGATCGTATCTTCTATACGACTCATGCTCGACCTTTCAGTCTTCTGTGTTCCGAGGCCATGTCTGTACATGCTAGGCTCGTCAAGTCAACCTAAGTGTTTTGCGTGTGTAAATCTGTCTTACACCCGTTGTATGTGAACGTTAGAATCTATCACACCCGATCATCACGTGGTGCTTCGAAACAACGAACTGTCGCAACGGTGCACAGTTAGGGTGAACACTTTCTTGAAATTATGACGAGGGATCATCTTATTTACTACCGTCGTTCTAAGTAAACAAGATGCAAAACATGATAAACATCACATGCAATCAAATAATAAACGTGACATGATATGGCCAATATCACATAGCTCCTTCGATCTCCATCTTGGGGCTCCATGATCATCTTGTCACCGGCTTGACACCATGATCTTCATCATCATGATCTTCATCATCGTGTCTCCATGAAGTTGCTCGCCAACTATTACTTCTACTACTATGGCTAACTCGTTTAGCAATAAAGTAAAGTAATTTACATGGCGATTCTCAATGACACGCAGGTCATACAAAAAATAAAGACAACTCCTATGGCTCCTGCCGGTTGTCATACTCATCGACATGCAAGTCGTGATTCCTATTACAATAGCATGAACATCTCATACATCACATATAGATCATTCATCATTCATCACAACTTTGGCCATATCATATCACAAAGCACTTGCTGCAAAAACAAGTTAGACGTCCTCTAATTGTTGTTGCAAGTTTTACGTGGCTGAATTAGGGTTCTAGCAAGAACGTTTTCTTACCTACGTTCAAACCACAACGTGATTTGTCAACTTCTATTTACCCTTCATAAGGACCCTTTTCATCGAATCCGCTCCAACTAAAGTAGGAGAGACAGACACCCGCCAGCCACCTTATGCAACTAGTGCATGTTAGTCGGTGGAACCGGTCTCACGTAAGCGTACGTGTAAGGTTGGTCCGGGCCGCTTCATCCCACAATACCGCTGAAGCAAGATAAGACTAGTAGCGGCCATAAAAGTTGACAACATCTACGCCCACAACAAATTGTGTTCTACTCGCGCAAGAAGAACTACGCATAGACCTAGCTCATCATGCCACTGTTGGGGAACGTTGCAGAAAATTAAAATTTTTCCTACGGTTTCACCAAGATCCATCTATGAGTTCATCTAGCAACGAGTATTCAGATTAGATAGCATCTACATACCACTTTGTAGATTGCAACGGAAGCGTTCAAGTGAACGTGGATGAGGTAGTCGTACTCGCCGTGATCCAATTCACCGATGATCTAGTGCCGAACGGACAGCACCTCCGCGTTCAACACACGTACGGAAAGCGTGACGTCTCCTCCTTCTTGATCCAGCAAGGCAAAGGAGAGGTTGGGGAAGAAGGCTCCAGCAGCAGCACGACGGCGTGGTGATGGTGGAACTGCAGTACTCCGGCAGGGCTTCGCCGTGCACTTACGGAGGAGGAGGAGGTGTTGGAGAGGGAGAGGGAGGCGCCAGGGCATAGGGTGCGGCCACCCCTCCCTCCCCTCCCTTTATATAGGCGCATTAGAGGGGGGGAGGGCGCAGCCTTGCCCCTTCCTCCAAGGAAGGGGTGAGGCCAAGAAGGGGGGAGGAGTCCATCCTCCCCAAGGCACCTCGGAGGTGCCTTCCCCTCTTTGGACTCTCCCCTCTCCAAGTCTCCTTGGCGCATGGGCCCTTGGGGCTGGTGCCCTTGGCCCATGTAGGCCAGGGCGCACCCCCTATAGCCCATGTGGCCCCCCGGGGCAGGTGGACCCCCCCGGTGAACCCCCGGGACCCCTCCGGTGGTCCCGGTACAATACCGATAACACCGAAACTTGTCCCGATGGCCAAAATAGCACTTCCTATATATAATTCTTTACCTCCGGACCATTCCGGAACTCCTCGTGACGTCCGGGATCTCATCCGGGACTCCGAACAACATTCGGGTTACTGCACAAACATATCTTCACAACCCTAGCGTCACCGAACCTTAAGTGTGTAGACCCTACGGGTTCGGGAGACATGCAGACATGACCGAGACGGCTCTCGGGCAATAACCAACAACGGGATCTAGATACCCATGTTGGCTCCCACATGCTCCACGATGATCTCATCGGATGAACCACGATGTCAAGGATTCAATTAATCCCGTATACGATTCCCTTTGTCAATCGGTATTTTACTTGCCCGAGATTCGATCGTCGGTATCCCAATACCTCGTTCAATCTCGTTATCGGCAAGTCACTTTTCTTGTTCCGTAATGCATGATCCCGTGATCAAACACTTTTATCACCTTGAGCTCATTGTGATGATGCATTACCGAGAGGGCCCGGTGATACCTCTCCGTCAAGCGGAGTGACAAATCCCAGTCTCGATCCATGTCAACCCAACAGACACTTTCAGAGATACCCGTAGTATACCTTTATAGTCACCCAGTTACGTTGTGACGTTTGGCACACCCAAAGCACTCCTACGGTATCCGGGAGTTACACGATCTCATGGTCTAAGGAAAGGATACTTGACATTGGATAACTCTAGCAAACGAACTATGCGATCTTATGCTATGTTTAGGATTGGGTCTTGTCCATCACATCATTCTCCTAATGATGTGATCCCGTTATCGATGACATCTAATGTCCATAGTCAGGAAACCATGACTATCTGTCGATCAACAAGCTAGTCAACTAGAGGCTCACTAGGGACATGTTTGTTGTCTGTTATTCACACATGTATTATGATTTCCGGATAACACAATTATAGCACGAATAAAGACAATTATCATGAATAAGGAAATATAATAATAATGCTTTTATTATTGCCTCTAGGGCATATTTCCAACACTTCATCCTACGCCTCCCACGGATTGATAAACCTTAGGTCATCCACTTGAGGGAAATCTGCTACTGTCCTACAAACCTCTGCACTTGGAGGCCCAACAAAGTCTACAAGGAGAAGGTTGCGTAGTAGACATAGAGCTCATTTTTGGCGCCGTTGCCGGGGAGGCTAGGTAAGCGGCACTTACACCCCGTCAACTAAGCTCTTTTCTGGCGCCGTTGCCGGGGAGGTGAGTGCTTGAAGGTATATCTTTAGATCTTGCAATCAAATCTTTTTGTTTCTTGTTTTAGCACTAGTTTAGTCTATAAAATAAAACTACAAAAAACGGAATTGAGTTTATCTCATACGCTTCATCTTTTTAATATCTTTTGTGAGCATGATGGAAAGGAAAATTGTGCCAAAGTGTTAGAAGAAGAATGCATTAAAATGTTTGGCACTAAATATGTGAATGATGAGCATGATTGCAATGTTGTTAGTATGAATTCTTTGAATACCCATGATGCTAATGATATGCAAAGCCACAAGCTTGGGGAAGCTATGTTTGATGAAGATGATATTTTTTGTCCCCCAAGCTTTGATGAGCAAATTTATTATGATGAAAGCATGCCTCCTATTTATGATGATTATATTGATGAAAGTGGGTTTGGAAGAGTGTCAACTTTAGGAAATAATGATCCCACTATTTTGGAGGATGTTGAATCATATAATATTCATGAAAGTGGATTTGGAGAGGTCATGACTTTATTTAGTAATGATTCCACTATCTTGGAAGAGGTTTCAATCGATTATGATGAGAACAAAGTTGCTACTTATGATGATTATTGTGATGAAACTTATGCTAAAAAAAAGTAGTGATGATTATATTTATAAAACTTGTCATGATTATTATTCCCCTTTTTCTAAACATTACTCTTTTAATGTGGAAACAATTTATAATATTCAAGTCTCTTATGATACTCCCACTATTCCGTATGAGAAGAAATTTGCTTATGTGGAGAGTAGTAAATTCTCTATACTAGTAGATCATGAAATGAATGCTTTAGGTGCTGGTTATATTGTTGAATTAATTCATTATTCTACTGAAAATTATTATGAGGGAGGAATATATGCTTGTAGGAATTGCAATAATATCAAGTTTCCTCTCTATGTGCTTAAAGTTTTGAAGTTATGCTTGTTTTACCTTCTTATGCAAGTTGATCCTTGTTCCCATAAGTTGTTTGCTCACAAAATCCCTATGCATAGGAAGTGGGTTAGACTTAAATGTGCTAGTCATATTCTTCATGATGCTCTCTTTATGTTTCAATTCTTATCTTTTATGCGAGCATCATTGAAATCATCATGCCTAGCTAGGGGCGTTAAACGTTAGCGCTTGTTGGGAGGCAACCCAATTTTATTTTAGTTTCTTCCTTTTTGGTTTTGTTTAGGAATAAAAAATCCATCTATCTTATGTTTAGATGTGGTTTTATGTTTTAATTAGTGTTTGTGCCAAGTAGAACCTTTGGGAAGACTGGGGTGAAGTCTTTACGATCATGCTGTAAAAAACAGAAACTTTAGCGCTCACGATCATGCTGTAAAAAACAGAAACCTATTTAGTTGATTCTTTTTGCAGAAGATTAATAGACAAATTCCTCAGGTCCACCAATTTATTTTAGAATTTTTGGAGTTCCAGGAGTTTGCGTTAGTTACAGATTACTACAGACTGTTCTGTTTTTGACAGATTCTGTTTTTCGTGTGTTGTTTGCTTATTTTAATGAATCTATGGCTAGTAAAATAGTTTATAAACCATAGATAAGTTGGAATACAGTAGGTTTAACACCAATATAAATAAATAATTAGTTCATTATAGTACCATGCAGTGGTGTTTTGTTTTCTTTCACTAACTGAGCTTACGAGTTTTCTGTTAAGTTTTGTGTTGTGAAGTTTTCAAGTTTTGGGTAAAGATTCGGTGGACTATGGAATAAGGAGTGGCAAGAGCCTAAGCATGGGAATGCCCAACGCACCCCAAGGTAATATTCAAGGACAACCAAGCACCTAAGCTTGGGGATGCCCCGGATGGCATCCCCTCTTTCGTCTTCGATCATCGGTAACTTTACTTGGAGCTATATTTTTATTCACCACATGATATGTGTTTTTCTTGGAGCGTCATGTCATTTTCTTTAGCTTTGCTTGCTGTTTGAATAAAGTATCATGATCTGAAATTCTTAAATGCTAGAGAGTCTTCACATAGTTGCATAATTATTTGACTACTCATTGATCTTCACTTATATCTTTCGGAGTAGTTTGTTGTTTGCTCTAGTGCTTCACTTATATCTTTTAGAGCATGGTGGTAGTTTTATTTTGAAGAAATAGATGAACTCTCATGCTTCACTTATCTTATTTTGAGTCTTAAATAGCATGGTAATGTGCTTAACCCTAATATGCTAGGTACTCAAGAATAGTAAAAACTTTCTTATGAGTGTTTTGAATACTAAGAGAAGTTTGATGCTTGATGATTGTTCTGAGATATGGAGGTAGTGATATTAAAGTTGTGCTAGTTGAGTAGTTATGAATTTGAGAAATGCTTGTGTTGAAGTTTGCAAGTCCCGTAGCATGCACGTATGGTAAACGTTATGTAACAAATTTGAAACATGAGGTCTTATTTGAGTGTCCTCCTTATGAGTGGCGGTCGGGGACGAGCGATGGTCTTTTCCTACCAATCTATCCCCCTAGGAGAAAGCACGTAGTACTTTGGTTTTTGATGGCTTGTAGATTTTTGCAATAAGTATGTGAGTTCTTTATGACTAATGTTGAGTCCATGGATTATACGCACTCTCACCCTTCCATCATTGCTAGCCTCTTCGGTACCGTGCATTGCCCTTTCTCACATTGAGAGTTGGTGCAAACTTCGCCGGTGCATCCAAACCCCGTGATATGCTACGCTCTTTCACACATAAACCTCCTTATATCTTCCTCAAAACAGCCACCATACCTACCTATTATGGCATTTCCATAGCCATTCCGAGATATATTGCCATGAAACTTTCCACCATTCCATTTACCATGACACATTCATCATTGTCATATTGCTAGCATGATCATGTAGTTGACATAGTATTTGTGGAAAAGCCACCATTCATAATTCTTTCATGCATGTCACTCTTGATTCGTTGCATATCCCGGTACACCGCCGGAGGCATTCATATAGAGTCATATTTTGTTCTAGTATCGAGTTGTAATCATTGAGTTGTAAATAAATAGAAGTGTGATTATCATCATTTTCTAGAGCATTGTCCTAAGTGAGGAATTAAAAAAGAAAGGCCAAAAAAGAGAAGGCCAAAAAAAAGAAAGGCCATAAAAAAGAGAAGGCCCAAAAAATGAGAGAAAAAAGAGAGAAGGGACAATGTTACTATCCTTTGCCACACTTGTGCTTCAAAGTAGCACCATAATCATCATGATAGAGGGTCTCTTGTTTTGTCACTTTCATATACTAGTGGGAATCTTTCATTATAGAACTTGGCTTTGTCGGCGTTCTGGGAACGGGGGTCCCCAGACTTGCCTGCCTGCGGCCTGCGGCGTGGCTCGAGTGGGGGCCCAACGTGGCCCATCTTCATCAACACAAGGCTCAAGACCCTCGCGAGGGACCAAGCCTCGCGAGGCGGATGACACGGCGCTTCCTCCAACACGACCTCCTTAGGTTGGCTCGCGAGGAGGCGGAGAGATCAAGGTGGGGTACCTCACGAGGTGCCCATGACGCAAGCCATGATGACCAAGGGTGCCAGGCGGGCGCCAGCCCGCGCAGAGTCCTCCCTTTCCTCTTCGGTGCAAAGGGGGCAAGCGCAGGCGAGAGGATCAAGCAAAGGCACCCATTTCGGTGCAACGAGACCAAGACCAGCTCCACGACAAGGAGGAAGTCACTGTGGAGCCCAAGCCGGCGTCATCACCGGAACCTTTGGCAGGGGAAGACCAACTTTAGTCAGGATAAGTGTACCCGATGTTCCCCTTCAAATTGGCCAATTGTTGGCGCCCTTCCCGCTCAACGTTTGGGAAGAGGCCCAGGGCCTTCGCCTATAAATAGGGCTAGCCACCCCCAGGGTAGGGGGAGATGGTTCGGTATCTGGAGCAAGTAGGGAGAGAGAGAGAAAGAGAAGGGCGATTGAACTCTCCCTGGCAGTTCATCCCCTAGCCAAGAACTGACCCTCGCGAGGTCGTTCTTCCTTGGACTGTTCTTCCTCGTCAGCCCAAGAGGCAATCCACCCACCACAAACTAGAGTAGGGTATTACACCACAACGGTGGCCCGAACTAGTATAAATCTTGTGTCTCTTGTGTTGTTCTTGCAGTAGTTTAGATCCTTACGAGACGGAAAGGTAGAGGGCACGATCTCCGCGTGCACCCCAGAGTTCGAACCTTAAGGGTCTGCCGGAACCCGTGCTCCGACATTTGGCGCGCCAGGTAGGGGTGTGCCGGAATCTGCCTTCCGCCGCTCCGCTCCCCTCCGACCGTCGCATCCATGTGCGGCGCACGTCGAGCTCGCGCCACGCCAGCGGCCCTCGCTGGCGGACGTCCTCGCCATTCCCCGCCGCTCGCCGTCAACACCGCCACCGGCCCGGTGAAAGGCGAGCGACAAGCACCACCCCGGCGCCTGCCTATGCGACCGGGCTGCCGCACAGCAACGTCGACGCTCCCGGTCATCGCGGCCCTCCTGGGCGGTTCGCAGGCGCCACCAACAAGCCGCCACGTCAAGCCGTTTGCCCGCCAGATCGGCGTCGTTTCCGCACGGCAGGGGGCTCCCACAGACCGGGCGGCGCGCGAGGTTGGCCTGACCTTCAGCTCGGAAGACCACCCAGCTAACTTGGCCGGCTCGGGCGCGCTCCACCTATTATGCACCCCCACCATCTGCCAGGTGGCCGTCACCAGAACCCTCGTCGATGGCGGCGCGGGCCTCAGCGTGCTTTCGGTCAAGACCTTCAACCTCCTCCGCATACCCCGGGAGCGGCTGCAGCCCAGCCGATGCTTCTCAGGTGTCGGGGGCGGGTCGTCCGACTCCTTGGGACAGATCCGGCTCCCGGTGACCTTCGGCACCTACGACAGCTTCCGCACGGAGATGGTCGATTTTGACATCGCCCCCATCAGTCTCCCTTACAACGCCATCCTCGCTACCCGCACTGGCTCAGTTCATGGCCGCCACGCACCCGGCATACAACCTCATGAAGATGCCCGGGAGCAATGATACTCTTACCTTGCATGGAGACACCGTGGACGCCCTGCGAGTACTCAAGCTCGCCTTCAAGACGGCGGCATCGGCGCAGCCCGCCGACGCGGGGACCCCTGAGCCCAAGGGAGCTGCGTCTGCCAAGAAGAAGCAGTTGTTCACCCAGGACAAGGCAGAAACCAAGCAGATACCCGTTGACGAGGACGGGTCCTCCAGCGCCACTTTCACCATTGGCGCCAACCTGGGGCCTGAGCAGGAGGGGGCCCTGGTCAAGTTCCTGCGCGCAAACAAGAAAGTGTTTGCTTGGGAGCCCGATCAGTTGGCAGGGATCCCCAGGGACGTCATCGAACACCACCTCAACGTATGCCCAAATGTGCGCCCATGAAGCAGAAGGCCAGGCGGCAGTCCGTAGAGAAGCAGGCCTTCATCGTCCAAGAGACCCGCAAGTTGGAAGCCGCTGGAGTTATTCGCGAGGTCCGGTACCCAGATTGGTTGGCCAACCCAGTCGTTGTACCCAAGAAAGGGGGGAAGGAGCGCATGTGTGTCGACTTCACCAACCTCAACAAAGCATGCCCGCAAGATCCGTTTCCGCTCCCTCGCATTGACCAGATCGTCGATTCCACCGCCGAATGCGACCTGCTGTGCTTTTTGGATGCCTTCTCAGGATATCACCAGATCAAGATGGCGATAGAAGACGTTGAGAAGACCGCCTTCTTGACCCCGTGCGGGGTATACTGCTATACATGCATGACCGTTTGGACTACGCAACACAGGGGCAACCTTTCAGCGGCTGATGCACATCACCTTGGGCCCGCAGCTCGGGAAGAATGTTGAAGCATACGTCGATGACATTGCGGTGAAATCTCGAGAGGCCAGGACCCTGATACAAGACCTGGAGGAGACCTTCGCGAGCCTCGACGCAGTGAACCTGCGGCTCAACCCGGAGAAATGCGTGTTTGGCGTTCCCTCGGGCAATCTTTTGGGATTCCTCGTGTCTCACCGTGGCATCGAGGCCAACCCCGAGAAGGTCAAGGCGGTCGAGGACATGAGTCCGCCAAAGACCCTCAGAGAAATGCAGAAGCTCACTGGGCGGGTGACCGCGCTAGGGCGCTTCATCTCCAAGTTGGGGGAACGAGCGCTGCCTTTCTTTCAGCTTATGAAGAAAAAGGGGCCCTTTGAATGGACTGAAGAGGCAGATAAGGCGTTTCAAGATCTCAAGAGGTACCTAACCAGTCCCCCAGTCATGGTGGCTCCGTGCCCTCAGGAGCCTCTGCTGCTTTACCTTGCCGCCACTCCCTACTCTGCCAACGCAGCACTGGTGGCGGTTAGGGAGGAGCGCCAGTCCAAGACCACAGCGGCAACCCGAGGTCGGACAAGACGGGAACAGGGAAAGCTCGAGAAAGCCGAAGCTACAGATGAAGAAAGTCAGACGCCGAGGGACGCACAAGAGACAGGAGAGGCAGCGTGCCCGGATGGTCCACCTCCCGAGGCCACAACATCTCGTGAGGTGCCCTCACCTCCCGAGGGCGCCACGACCCAAGCTGCCCACAGCCTTGTTGAGCACCCGGTCTACTTCGTTAGCACGGTGCTGTGGGACGCGAGGGCCCGATATCCGATGCCCCGGAAGCTCCTCCTCGCGCTGCTGGTGGCCTCGTGCAAGCTGCGGCATTACTTTCAAGCTCACCCGATCAAGGTCGTCTCATCGTACCCCCTAGAGAGGGTGCTCAGGAGCCCTAACTCAGCCGGAAGGGTCGCTGAGTGGAACATAGAGTTGCAGGCGTTTCAGCTCGAGTTCAGCACAACTAGGGTCATCAAAGGAGCCGCGTTGGCGGATTTCGTGGCGGAATGGACAGAGGCGTCGGGCCTCAAGGATGACGAGGATCGGTCCCTCTCCCCAGGGAGCGAGGCGCCAGAAGGCTGGGTCATGTACTTCGACGGGGCATTCTCCAGGCACGGTGCGGGGGTTGGTGCTGTACTGATATCACCCACTCAGGATAAGCTTTGCTATGCAGTACAACTCTGTTTCCAGCAAGGAGAAAAGGTCTCCAACAACATAGCAGAATATGAGGGACTGATAGCAGGGTTGAAGGCCGCAGCGGCCCTGGGAGTGAAGCGCCTCATCGTCAAAGGCAACTCACAACTCCTAGTCAACTTCTCCAACAAGGTGTACGAGCCGAAGGACGAGCATATGGAGGCCTACCTAGCAGAGGTCCGCAGGATGGAAAAGCAGTTCTAGGGGCTAGAGCTGAAGCACGTGCCCCGTGGCACCAACCAGGAAGCTGACGACATAGCCGGACGGGCGTCCAGGCGGCTGCCGCAGAAGCCCGGCATCTTCAAAGAGCGGCTCTTCAAGCCTTTAGCGCAGCCAACGCTATCAAGCACAGCTCAGCCTCGAGAGGAGCTCCCTCAGCCACCAGCCTTGGGAGCCCCGGCCTGCGGGCCGACCTCAGGAGCACGTTTGCTCCTGACGATGGAACCTCAGGAGGAACGCTGGATCACTGAGCTCCGGAGTTACCTGATACATGGGACCCTGCCAGAGAAGGAGGAGGAAGCAGAACGTGTAGCACGGCAGGCCACGGCGTACTGCATCAGAGACGGAGAGCTCTACCAGAAGCGACCCAACGACGTATCTCTGCGCTGCATCTCCAGGGAGCAAGGAAGGGAACTACTGGGGGACATACACGACGGAGACTGCGGACACCACTCATCATCACGAACCCTCGTCGGCAAAGCATTCCGTAGTGGGTTCTATTGGCCCACCGCGCTCAACAATGCGATCGAGTTGGTGAAGGCTTGTGAGGCCTGCCAGTTCCATTCCAAGCAGATCCATCAGCCGGTGGGGAGCCTGCAGACTATACCCCTCTCGTGGCCATTCGCAGTTTGGGGGTTGGATATTCTGGGCCCGTTCCCTCGGGCGACAGGGGGCTACCATTACCTCTACGTCGCCATTGACAAGTTCACCAAGTGGGCAGAGGTGGAGGCTGTCCATACCATCCCCGCAGGCTCCGCGGTCAAGTTCATCAGGGGCATCGTGAGCCGGTTCGGGGTGCCGAACCGCATCATCATAGACAACGGTTCGCAGTTCACCAGTAACCTCTTCAAAACATACTGTGCTAACCTTGGAACACATAAATGCTACGCTTCGGTGGCACACCCGCGAAGCAATGGGCAAGCCGAACGAGCCAACGCGGAGGTCCTGAGAGGCCTCAAGACCAGGACGTTCAAGAAGAAGCTGGAGGCCTGCGGCAGGGGTTGGTACGATGAGCTCCAATCCGTGATGTGGTCCATCCGCACGACCGCGACCAAACCAACCGGGGAGACTCCGTTCTTCCTGGTCTACGGAGCCTAAGCAGTCCTTCCTCACGAGGTCAGGCATCGCTCCGCGCGAGTCCTGGCGTTCGACGAGGCGCAGCAGGACGCCATGCGGGGGATGGACCTCGTGCTGGGGGAGGAACACCGCCGGGAGGCCGCGCTGCAAGCGGCAAGGTACCAACAGGCGCTACGACGATATCACTGCCGCAACATCCGCCCCAGGACCCTCGAGGTAGGAGACCTCGTACTCAGGCGGGTCCTCTCCAGGGAAGGGCTGCACAAGCTCTCTCCCATGTGGGAGGGTCCGTTCAAAGTTGTTCATGTTTCCAGGCCAGGCTCCGTGCGCTTGGAGACTCAAGAGGGGGAGCCGATCCAGAACGCGTGGAACATCCAGCACCTCAGGAGGTTTTACCCCTAAAAGGCCCTGAGCCTGTGAAGAAGGCGAACGCCTGTGAAGATCATCTCTTTTTGGAAAAGGCCCTGAGCCTGTGAAGAAGGCGAACGCCTGTGAAGATCATCTCTTTTTGGAAAAGGCCCTGAGCCTGTGAAGAAGGCGAACGCCTGTGAAGATCATCTCTTTTTGGAAAAGGCCCTGAGCCTGTGAAGAAGGCGAACGCCTGTGAAGATCATCTCTTTTTGGAAAAGGCCCTGAGCCTGTGAAGAAGGCGAACGCCTGTGAAGATCATCTCTTTTTGGAAAAGGCCCTGAGCCTGTGAAGAAGGCGAACGCCTGTGAAGATCATCTCTTTTTGGAAAAGGCCCTGAGCCTGTGAATAAGGCGAACGCCTGTGAAGATCATCTCTTTTTGGAAAAGGCCCTGAGCCTGTGAAGAAGGCGAACGCCTGTGAAGATCATCTCTTTTTGGAAAAGGCCCTGAGCCTGTGAAGAAGGCGAACGCCTGTGAAGATCATCTCTTTTTGGAAAAGGCCCTAAGCCTGTGAAGAAGGCGAACGCCTGTGAAGCTCATTGCCTCTAAGGAGAAAGGCCCGGAGCCTGTGAAGAAGGCGAACGCCTGTGAAGCTCATTACCTCTAAGGAGAAAGGCCCGGACCCTGTGAAGAAGGCCAATGCCTGTGAAGCTCGCCGCCCCGTGACACTCTCACGTAATAATGAGTGGGGTTGTACACGCCCCGGAGTCTCAGGAGCGCCGGCCTCAGGCCCTGGGGCTCCCTCCCACGCCCAGTGGCAGCACTTAGCTCCGCGCTGGTGAGAAGACATCGAAGACTAGACTAGGTGCCGGACGCGGCTTTTTCATCTGCTTTCCGCATTTGACGTGTTTTATTTGCATTTGAAGTCTTATCGAAGCTATCGCCGTTGTTGATTTGTGGTTTTCGATTTTCGCTCCTCGTTTTGATTTTCTCCCATGAAGGCCTCGCGAGGGATGGGGCTCGAACGCCCTCGCGAGCGTTTTTGCTCTAGCCATTTAAAGGTCTCACGGCCCAGGCTCTCTACAGGAGCACCCCTCTTGTCCATGCCCCTCGGGCACCGCGACATACACGTAGGGCCTGGGTTGGTCGCCCCCTGGCTGGGGCCGCAAACTACCTACGCAAGGGCAAATAATTGTGAAACGCGACAACAAAATTAAGGTAACGGCCACAACGGCAATAATTCTTAAACACGCCCCCACGGGGCTCCACGCAGCTGTCTTATCTTACACAGGAAGCAAAAGGAAAAGGAAAGGGCGAGCCTGGCGCGGCCCGCCCTGCATCAGTCTACGGAGGCAACACCAGATGCCTCCGGAGCTCAGGTGGACTCCCTCTCGCGCTTCACGGGAGCGCGATGACGGGCGGCTGAACAACCACCCCCCAAGCAGGCGCGGAGGCGAGGGGGCTGGCTGCGGCCGCCACTGGAGGAGCCGCGTGAAGGGGAGTAGGCGAAGCTCGGGGAGCCTCGAGTGCCGCCAGCAGAGCGAGCGCTGCCTCCTTCGTCGTCGTCCTCGGGGCAGCATCCCGCGCGGCGACCGTCTTCCCCAAACACCCTCACGTAGAGGGTGTTGTCGCCGTCGAACTTGAAGTGCAGGGTGCACCGCTCGCCCAGGCCGCGCGCGTGGGCAAACGTCTGCCAGCCGCGGGTCAGGGCCCCGTTCCCAGAAGGGGAAACCTCGAGCGAGACCCAAGAGGCCCTACTGCAGCAGCCGTCGGCCTGAAGCCAGAAGCCGCACCGGGCGCCGGCCGGCAGCTCGCTGATGAAGAAGCGAGGGAGCTGGAGCCAGGTGCTGGCCGGGTCCACAGACCACACGACGAACTCCGGCAGCACCTCCGCCGAGCGAAAGCGCGGCCTGGGAGGCCGCGCAGCCACAGCCTGCCTCTCCATGGTGGCCGAGCGCTCACCACCGCGCGGAGAACCACCCCTGTGTCCGCGGGGAGCCACAGCGGGGACCACGGGATGCTTGCGGGGACGACCCCGGCCGCGCTTGGCCGGAGGGGAGTCGGGCCCCGCCCGACTAGCCTTCCCCTTCTCCGCAGCTAAGAACCTCTTCGGGGCCATGCGAGCGGCGGCGACGAAGGAGAGGAGGAGGAAGAGAAGCGGGAAGGGATGGACTGGCGGAGCTTGTGCGGCCTCGCACTTATAGCCGGAAGAGGCCAACCGCCAAGCACCACGATCGCAGGTAATAATGACCCGTATCTATGCATGCAGGGACTAGTCAAGTCACGCAGTTGCCGAGGCGTCGTGGGGAAGTGGAGACGCCCACGTCCTGTCAAACCGCCACGCGGCACCCAAGGCCGCAGGCTGTTAGGGCCCGCGGCGCTTCGCCCTTGCCCTTTCGCCTCTCGGCACGGCCAAGTCCATGCGCACCTTGGGCCCGGGGGCTACTGTCGGCGTTCTGGGAACGGGGTCCCCAGACTTGCCTGCCTGCGGCCTGCGGCGTGGCTCGAGTGGGGGCCCAACGTGGCCCATCTTCATCAACACAAGGCTCAAGACCCTCGCGAGGGACCAAGCCTCGCGAGGCGGACGACACGGCGCTTCCTCCAGCACGACCTCCTTAGGTTGGCTCGCGAGGAGGCAGAGAGATCAAGGTGGGGTACCTCACGAGGTGCCCATGACGCAAGCCATGACGACCAAGGGTGCCAGGCGGGCGCCAGCCCGCGCAGAGTCCTCCCTTTCCTCTTCGGTGCAAAGGGGGCAAGCGCAGGCGAGAGGATCAAGCAAAGGCACCCATTTCGGTGCAACGAGACCAAGACCAGCTCCACGACAAGGAGGAAGTCACTGTGGAGCCCAAGCCGGCGTCATCACCGGAACCTTTGGCAGGGGAAGACCAACTTTAGTCAGGATAAGTGTACCCGATGTTCCCCTTCAAATTGGCCAATTGTTGGCGCCCTTCCCGCTCAACGTTTGGGAAGAGGCCCAGGGCCTTCGCCTATAAATAGGGCTAGCCACCCCCAGGGTAGGGGGAGATGGTTCGGTATCTGGAGCAAGTAGGGAGAGAGAGAAAGAGAAGGGCGATTGAACTCTCCCTGGCAGTTCATCCCCTAGCCAAGAACTGACCCTCGCGAGGTCGTTCTTCCTTGTACTGTTCTTCCTCGTCAGCCCAAGAGGCAATCCACCCACCACAAACTAGAGTAGGGTATTACACCACAACGGTGGCCCGAACTAGTATAAATCTTGTGTCTCTTGTGTTGTTCTTGCAGTAGTTTAGATCCTTACGAGATGGAAAGGTATAGGGCACGATCTCCGCGCGCACCCCAGAGTTCGAACCTTAAGGGTCTGCCGGAACCCGTGATCCGACAGGCTTGTATATTCCAACGATGGGCTTCCTCAAATGCCCTAGGTCTTCGTGAGCAAGCAAGTTGGATGCACACCCACTTAGTTTCTTTTGTTGAGCTTTCATACATTTATAGCTCTAGTGCATCCTTTGCATGGCAATCCCTACTCCTTGAATTAACATCAATCGATGGGCATCTCCATAGCCCATTGATTAGCCTCGTTGATGTGAGATCTTCTCCTTTTTTGTCTTCTCCACATAACCCCCATCGTAATATTCTATTCCACCCATAGTGCTATATCCATGGCTCACGCTCATGTATTGCGTGAAGGTTTATAAAGTTTGAGATTATTAAAGTATGAAACAATTGCTTGGCTTGTCATTGGGGTTGTTCATGATGAGAGCATTCTTGTGTGACGAAAATAGAGCATGACTAAACTATATGATTTTGTAGGGATGAACTTTCTTTGGCCATATTATTTTGAGAAGACATAATTGCTTAGTTAGTATGCTTGAAGTATTATTATTTTTATGTCAATATGACTTTTTGTCTTGAATCTTTCGGATCTGAATATTCATGCCACAATTAAGAAGAATTACATTGAAATTATGCCAACTAGCATTCCACATCAAAAATTATCTTTTTTAATCATTTACCTACTCGAGGACGAGCGGGAATTAAGCTTGGGGATGCTTGATACGTCTCCAACGTATCTATAATTTTTGATTGCTCCATGATATATTATCTACTGTTTTGGACAAAATTGGGCTTTATCATCTACTTTTATATTATTTTTGGGACTAACCTATTAACCGGAGGCCCTGCCCAGAATTGTTGTTTTTTGCCTATTTTAGTGTTTTGAAGAAAAGGAATATCAGACGGAGTCGAAACGGAACAAAATCAACTGGAGAAGTTATTTTTGGAAGGAAAGCTACCGGAAAAGCTTGGAGTGCATGTCAGGAAAGAAGGGAGGTGCTCACGAGGGTGGAGGGCGCCCCCCCTATGGCGCGCCCCCTGCCTCGTGGCCCCCCTTCGGTCCACCGACGTACTTCTTTCACCCATATATACCTACGTACCCTATAATTTTCAGAACGGAGAATAGATCGGGAGTTCCGCCGCCGCAAGCCTGTGTAGCCACCAAAAGTCAATCGGTACCCTGTTCCGGCACCCTGCCGGAGGGTGGGAACCCTCACCGGTGGACATCTTCATCATCCCGGCACTCTCCATGACATGGAGGGGGTAGTTCACCCTTGGGGCTGAGGGTATGTACCAGTAGCTATGTGTTTGAACTCTCTCTCTCTCGTGTTCTTGATTTGGCACGATCTTGATGTATCACGAGCTTTGCTATTATAGTTGGATCTTATGTTTCTTCTCCCCCTCTACTCTCTTGTAATGGATTGAGTTTTCCCTTTGAAGTAATCTTATCGGATTGAGTCTTTAAAGATTTGAGAACACTTGATGTATGTCTTGCCGTGCGTATCTGTGGTGACAATGGGATATCACGTGATTCACTTGATGTATGTTTTGGTGATCAACTTGCGGGTTCTGCCCATGAACCTATGCATAGGGGTTGGCACACATTTTTGTCTTGATTCTCCGGTAGAAACTTTGGGGCACTCTTTGAGGTTCTATGTGTTGGTTGAATAGATGAATCTGAGATTGTGTGATGCATATCGTATAATCGTACCCACGGATACTTGAGGTGACATTGGAGTATCTAGGTGACATTAGAGTTTTGGTTGATTTGTGTCTTAAGGTGTTATTCTAGTACGAACTCTAGGGCTGTTTGTGTCACTTATAAGAATAGCCCAACGGATTGATTGGAAAGAATAACTTTGAGGTGGGTTCATACCCTACCATAATCTCTTCATTTGTTCTCCGCTATCAGTGACTTTGGAGTGACTCTTTGTTGCATGTTGAGGGATAGTTATATGATCCAATTATGTTATTATTGTTGAGAGAAGTTGCACTAGTGAAAGTATGAACCCTAGGCCTTGTTTCCTATCATTGCAATACCGTTTATGCTCACTTTTGTCGCTTGTTACCTTGCTGTTTTTATATTTTCAGTTTACAAAAACCTATATCTACCATCCATATTGCACTTGTATCACCATCTCTTCGCCGAACTAGTGCACCTATACAATTTACCATTGTATTAGGTGTGTTGGGGACACAAGAGACTCTTTGTTATTTGGTTGCAGGGTTGCTTGAGAGAGAACATCTTCATCCTACGCCTCCCACGGATTGATAAACCTTAGGTCATCCACTTGAGGGAAATTTACTACTGTCCTACAAACCTCTGCACTTGGAGTCCCAACAACGTCTACAAGGAGAAGGTTCCGTAGTAGACATCAATCGCCAAGCAATTGAGAATAAATGGATCTTCAAGAAGAAGACTGATGCTGACGGTAATGTTACTGTCTACAAAGCTCGACTTGTTGCGAAAGGTTTTCGACAAGTTCTAGGGATTGACTACAATGAGACCTTCTCACCCGTAGCGATGCTTAAGTCTGTCTGAATCATGTTAGCGATTGCCGCATTTTATGATTATGAAATTTGGCAGATGGATGTCAAAACTGCATTTCTGAATGGATTTCTGGAAGAAGAGTTGTATATGATGCAACCAGAAGGTTTTGTCGATCCAAAGGGAGCTAACAAAGTGTGGAAGCTCCAGCGATCCATTTATGGACTGGTACAAGCCTCTCGAAGTTGGAATAAATGCTTTGATAGTGTGATCAAAGCATTTGGTTTTGTACAGACTTTTGGAGAAGCCTGTATTTACAAGAAAGTGAGTGGGAGCTGTGTAGCATTTCTGATATTATATGTGGATGACATATTACTGATTGGAAATGATATAGAATTTCTGGATAGCATAAAGGAATACTTGAATAAGAGTTTTTCAATGAAAGACCTCAGTGAAGCTGTTTATATATTAGGCATTAAGATCTATAGAGATAGATCAAGACGCTTAATTGGACTTTCACAAAGCACATACCTTGACAAAGTTTTGAAGAAGTTCAAAATGGATCAAGCAAAGAAAGGGTTCTTGCCTGTGTTACAAGGTGTGAAGTTGAGTAAGACTAAAGAAGATAGAGAGAAAATGAAAGATGTTCCCTATGCTTCAGCCATAGGCTCTATCATGTATGCAATGTTGTGTACCAGACCTGATGTGTGCCTTGCTATAAGTCTAGCAGGAAGGTACCAAAGTAATCCAGGAGTGGATCACTGGACAGTGGTCAAGAACATCCTGAAATACCTAAAAAGGACTAAGGATATGTTTCTCGTTTATGGAGGTGACAAAGAGCTCATCGTAAATGGTTACGTTGATGCAATCTTTGACACTGATCCGGACGATTCTAAATCGTAAACCGGATAAGTGTTTACATTGAATGGTGGAGCTGTCAGTTGGTGCAGTTCTAAGCAAAGCGTCGTGGCGGGATATACGTGTGAAGCGGAGTACATAGTGATGTCTACTATACAACCTTCTTCTTGTAGACGTTGTTGGGCCTGCAAGTGCACAGGTTTGTAGGACAGTAGCAAATTTCCCTCAAGTGGATGACCTAAGGTTTATCAATCCGCGAGAGGCGTAGGAGGAAGATGGTCTCTCTCAAACAACCCTGCAACCAAATAACAAAAAGTCTCTTGTGTCCCCAACACACCCAATACAATGGCAAATTGTATAGGTGCACTAGTTCGGCAAAGAGATGGTGATACAAGTGCAATATGGATGGTAGATATGGGTTTTTGTAAACTGAAAATATACAAACAACAAGGTAACAAGTGGTAAAAGTGAGCGTAAACGGTATTGCAATGGTAGGAAATAAGGCCTAGGGTTCATACTTTCACTACTGTAAGTTCTCTCAACAATAATAACATAGATAGATCATATAACAATCCCTCAACATGCAACAAAGAGTCACTCCAAAGCCACTACTAGCAGAGAACAAACGTAGAGATTATGGTCGGGTACGAAACCACCACAAAGCTATTCTTTCGGATCAATCTATAAAAGAGTTCGTACTAGAATAACACCTTAAGATACAAATCAACCAAAACCCTAATGTCACCTAGATACTCCATTGTCACCTCAAGTATCCATGGGCATGATTATACGATATGCATCACACAATCTCAGATTTATCCAACCAACATAAAAGTACTTCAAAGAATGCCCCAAAGTTTCTACCGGAGAATCAAGAACGTGTGCCAACCCCTATGCATAGGTTCCCAATGTCACGAAACCCGCAAGTTGATCACCAAGACATACATCAAGTGTTCATAAGAGACTCAATCCGATAAGATAACTTTAAAGGGGAAACTCAATTCATCACAAGAAAGTAGAGGGCGAGAAACATCATAAGATCCAACTACAATAGCAAAGCTCGGGATACATCAAGATCGTGCCATAGAGGGAACGCGAGAGAGAACACGAGAGAGAGAGAGAGATCAAACACATAGCTACTGGTACATACCCTCAGCCCCGAGGGTGAACTACTCCCTCCTCGTCATGGATAGCGCCGGGATGATGAAGATGGCCACCGGTGATGGATCCCCCCTCCGGCAGGGTACCGGAAAGGGGTCCCGATTGGTTTTTGGTGGTTCTGGAGGCTTGCGGCGGCGGAACTCCCGATCTATCTTCTGTTCTGGAAGTTTTAGGGTACGACGGTATATATGGGTGAAGGGGGAACGTCGGTGGAGCTACGGGGGCCCCACGAGGCATGGGGCGCCCAGGGGGAGGGCGCGCCCTCCACCCTCGTGACCGCCTCGTGGCTCTTCTGACGTGGGGTCCAAGTCCATCAGGTGGGTTTCCTTCCAAAAGTAACTTCTCCAGTTGATTTCGTTCCGTTTTGACTCCGTCTGATATTCCTTTTCCTCGAAATACTGAAATAGGCATAAAAGAGCAAATCTGGGTTGGGCCTCCGGTTAATAGGTTAGTCCCAAAAATAATATAAAAGTGGATAGTAAAGCCCAATATTGCCTAAAACCGTAGATAAAGTAGCATGGAGCAAACCCCAAGCTTAATTCCTACTCGTCCTCGAGTAGGTAAATGACAAAAAGAAGAATTTTTTATGCGGAGTGATACTTTGGCATAATTTCAATGTAATTCTTCTTATTTGTGATATGAATATTCAGATCCGAAAGATTTAAGACAAAAGTTCATATTGACACAAAAATAATAATACTTCAAGCATGCTAACTAAGCAATTATGTCATCTCAAAATAGCATGGCCAAAGGAAGTTCATCCCTACAAAATCATATAGTTAGGCTATGCTTCATTTTCGTCACACAAAGATGTTCCCAACTTCTATACCCCCGATGACAAGCCAAGCAATTGTTTCATACTCAAATAATCTCAAACTTTTTCAACCTTCACGCAATACATGAGCGCGAGCCATGGACATAGCACTATGGGTGGTATAGAATATGATGATGGGGATTGTGTGGAGAAGACAAAAGAAAGTCTCACATCAACGAGGCTAATCAATGAGCTATGGAGATGCCCATCAATTGATGTTAATGCAAGGAGTAGGGATTGCCATGTAACGGATGCACTAGAGCTAAGAATGCTCAACAAAAGAAAACTAGTGGGTGTGCATCCAACTTGCTTGCTCATGAAGACCTAGGGCATTTTGAGGAAGCCCATCGTTGGAATATACAAGCCAAGTTCTATAATGAAAAATTCCCACTAGTATGAACAAGACAACTTATGAGACTCACTATATGAAAATCATGGTGCTACTTTGAAGCACAATATATGAGACTCACTACATGAAGAACAAGGTGCTACTTTGAAGCACAAGTGTGGAAAAAGAGATAGTAGCATTGCCCTTTTTATTTTCTCTTTTTTTGGGCCTTTTTTTGGCCTTTCTCTCTTCTTTTTTTTTGATTGGGCAATGCTCTAATAATGATGATCATCACACTTCTATTGATTACAACATAATGATTACAACTCGATACTAGAACAAGATATGACTCTATTATGAATGCCTCCGGCGGTGTACCGGGATGGTGCAATGAATCAAGAGTGACATGTATGAAAAATAATGCATGGTGGCTTTGCCACAAATACGATGTCAACTACAAGATCATGCAATGGCAATATGACAAGAGTAAAGCGTGTCATGATGATGATGATGATGATGATGTTGGAAGTTGCATGGCAATATATCTCGGAATGGCTATGGAAATGCCATGATAGGTAGGTATGGTGGCTGTTTTGAGGAAGATATAGGGAGGTTTATGTGTGAAAGAGCGTATCATATCACGGGGTTTGGATGCACCGGCGAAGTTTGCACCAACTCTCAATGTGAGAAAGGGCAATGCACGGTACCGAAGAGGCTAGCAAATGGCGGAAAGGTAAAAGTGCGTATAATCCATGGACTCAACATTAGTCAAAAGAACTCCTATACTTATTGCAAAAATTTAGAAGTCATCAAAAATCAAGTACTACGCGCATGCTCCTAGGGGGATAGATTGGTAGGAAAAGACCATCGCTCGTCCCCGACCGCCACTCATAAGGATGCACAAGCCAGCTACACTTCATGCTTCAAATGTGTTACACAGCTTTAACCATACATGCATGCTACGGGACTTGCTAACTTCAACACAAGTATTTCTCAAATTCACAACTACTCAACTAGCACGACTATGATATTATCACCTCCATATCTCAAAACAATTATCAAGCATCAAACTTATCTTAGTATTCAACCCACTAAAAAGAAAGTTTCACATATCTTGAATACCAAGTATATTAACATTAAGCAAATTACCATGCTATTAACTACTCTCAAAATAATATAAGTGAAGCATGAGAGTTCATCTATTTCTTCAAAATAAAACCACCATTGTGCTCTAAAAGATATAAGTGAAGCACTAGAGCAAATGACAAACTACTCCAACAAGATATAAGTGAAGATCAATGAGTAGCTAAATAATTATTATGCAACTATGTGAAGACTCTCCCATTTAGGAATTTCAGATCTTGATACTTTATTCAAACAGCAAGCAAAGCTAAAGAAAACTATATTGCAAGGATAGCACAACTCATGTGAAGAAGCAAAAAACTTAGGCTCAACCGATACTAACCGATAGTTGTTGAAGAAGAAAGGTGGGATGCCTACCGGGGCATCCCCAAGCTTAGATGCTTGAGACTTCTTGAAATATTATCTTGGGGTGCCTTGGGCATCCCCAAGCTTGAAATTTTGTGTCTCCTTAATTCCTCTCATATCATGGTTTCTCTTTTTATCAAAAGCTTCATTCACAACAAACTCAACAAGAACTCGTGAGAAGGTTAGTATAGACCAATGCAAAACCTTATCATATTATACTGTAACAAATCACTTAAATTATTATTCAACATTTAATACTAAATGCCTCTGCATATTTAATACTCCTATCATCAAATATAATCATTAAACAAGCAAACATATGCAAACAACGCAAACATAACAGCAATCTGTCAAAACAGTACAGTCTGTAAAGAATGCAAGAGTATCAATACTTACCTGACTCTAAAAATTATGAACTAAATTCCCACTATAATAAATTTATCAGATCTCAATATGCAAAAAAATTCAACGTTATACCATGCTCTGACTTTTCTAGGTAATTTTTGCAACAGCGGTAAACTTTCTGTTTTCAAACAGCAACATGCAAACTAGCAAAATAAGCGTGGCAAAGGCTATCCTTGACTTTTTTATTGAAACTAAAGAGGAAAAAAATTATTCTAACTACAGCAAGAAAATACTAACAAAATAAAATGATGCTCCAAGCAAAACGCATATCATGTGTTGAATAAAAATATAGCTCCAAGTAAAGTTACCGATGAACGTAGACGAAAGAGGGGATGCCTTCCGGGGCATCCCCAAGCTTAGGCTCTTGGTTGTCCTTGAATATTACCTTGGGGTGCTTTGGTCATCCCCAAGTTAGGCTCTTGCCACTCCTTATTCCATAGTCCATCGAATCTTTACCCAAAACTTGAAAACTTCAACCACACAAAACTCAAAACAAAACTCGTAAGCTCCGTTAGTATAAGAAAATAAAACCACCACTTAGGTACTGTAATTAACTCATTCTAAATTCATATTGGTGTAATATATACTGTATTCTAACTTCTCTATGGTTCATACCACTTAATACTAGCCATAGATGCATCAAAATAAGCAAACAACACATAGAAAACAGAATCTGTCAAAAACAGAACAGTCTGTAGTAATTTGTATCAAACGTATACTTATGGATCCCCAAAAATTATGAAATAAATTTCTGGACCTGGAAAATTTGTCTATTAATCATGTGCAAAAAGAATCAACCTAAAATCACTCTCCAGTAAAAAATGGCAGCTATTCTCGTGAGCGCTAAATTTCTATTTTTCACAGCAAGATCGCATAAACTTCACCCAAGTCTTCCCAAAGGTTCTACTTGGCACTTTATTGAAACAAAATCTATAAAACATGATTAATACAGTAGCATAATCATGTTAACACACAAAAACAGTAAGGATAAGTATTGGGTTGTCTCCCAACAAGCGCTTTTCTTTAATGCCTTTTAGCTAGGCATGATGATGACAATGATGCTCACATAAAAGATAAGAATTGGAACATAAAGAGAGAATCATGAAGAATATGACTAGCACATTTAAGTCTAACCCACTTCCTATGCATAAGGATTTTGTGAACAAACAACTTATGGGAACAATAATCAACTTGCATAGGAAGGTAAAATAGGCATAACTTCAAAAATTTAAGCACATAGAGAGGAAACTTGATATTATTGCAATTCCTACAAGCATATGTTCCTCCCTCATAATAATTTTCAGTAGCATAATGAATGAATTCAACAATATAACCAGCACCTAAAGCATTCTTTTCATGATCTACTTGCATAGAAATTTTATTACTCTCCACATAAGCAAAATTCTTCTCATTCGGAATAGTAGTGGGAGCAAACTCAACAAAATAACTATCATATTATTGAGAATTAAGATCAAGATGACAAGTTTCATGGTTATGATTATTCTTTAAAGCATACGTGTCATCACAATAATCATCATAGATAGGAGGCATGCTTTCATCATAGTAAATTTGCTCATCCAGGCTTGGGGGACAAAAAATATCATCTTCATCAAACATAGCTTCCCCAAGCTTGTGGCTTTGCATATCATTAGCATCATGGATATTCAAGGAATTCATACTAACAAAATTGCAATCATGCTCATCATTCACATATTTAGTGCCAAACATTTTATAGATTTCTTCTTCTAGAACTTGAGCACAATTTTCCTTTCCATCATACTCACGAAAGATATTAAAAAGATGAAGCGTATGAGACAAACTCAATTCCATTTTTTTAGTTTTATTTTATAATACTAACTAGTGATAAAACAAGAAACAAAAAGATTCGATTGCAAGATCTAAAGATATACCTTCACTTACCTAGCCTCCCCGGCAACGGCGCCAGAAAAGAGCTTGATGTCTACTACACAACCTTCTTCTTGTAGACGTTGTTGGGCCTGCAAGTGCACAGGTTTGTAGGACAGTAGCAAATTTACCTCAAGTGGATGACCTAAGGTTTATCAATCCGCGAGAGGCATAGGAGGAAGATGGTCTCTCTCAAACAACCCTGCAACCAAATAACAAAAAGTCTCTTGTGTCCCCAACACACCCAATACAATGGCAAATTGTATAGGTGCACTAGTTCGGCGAAGAGATGGTGATAAAAGTGCAATATGGATGGTAGATATGGGTTTTTGTAAACTGAAAATATAAAAATAGCAAGGTAACAAGTGGTAAAAGTGAGCGTAAACGGTATTGCAATGGTAGGAAACAAGGCCTAGGGTTCATACTTTCACTACTGTAAGTTCTCTCAACAATAATAACATAGATAGATCATATAATAATCCCTCAACATGCAACAAAGAGTCACTCCAAAGCCACTAATAGCGGAGAACAAACGTAGATATTATGGTCGGGTACGAAACCACCACAAAACTATTCTTGCGGATCAATCTATAAAAGAGTTCGTACTAGAATAACACCTTAAGATACAAATCAACCAAAACCCTAATGTCACCTAGATACTCCATTGTCACCTCAAGTATCCATGGGCATGATTATACGATATGCATCACACAATCTCAGATTTATCCAACCAACATAAAAGTACTTTAAAGAATGCCCCAAAGTTTCTACCGGAGAATCAAGAACGTGTGCCAACCCCTATGCATAGGTTCCCAATGTCACGAAACCCGCAAGTTGATCACCAAGACATACATCAAGTGTTCATAAAAGACTCAATCCGATAAGATAACTTCAAAGGGGAAACTCAATTCATCACAAGAAAGTAGAGGGGGAGAAACATCATAAGATCCAACTACAATAGCAAAGCTCGGGATACATCAAGATCGTGCCATAGAGGGAACACGAGAGAGAACACGAGAGAGAGAGAGATCAAACACATAGCTACTGGTACATACCCTCAGCCCCGAGGGTGAACTACTCCCTCCTCGTCATGGATAGCGCCGAGATGATGAAGATGGCCACCGGTGATGGATCCCCCCTCCGGCAGGGTACCGGAAAGGGGTCCCGATTGGTTTTTGGTGGTTCTGGAGGCTTGCGGCGGCGGAACTCCCGATCTATCTTCTGTTCTAGAAGTTTTAGGGTACGACGGTATATATGGGTGAAGGGGGAACGTCGGTGGAGGCCCCACGAGGCAGGGGGCGCCCAGGGGGGAGGGCGCGCCCTCCACCCTCGTGACCGCCTCGTGGCTCTTCTGACGTGGGGTCCAAGTCCATCAGGTGGGTTTCCTTCCAAAAATAACTTCTCCAGTTGATTTCGTTCCGTTTTGACTCTGTCTCATATTCCTTTTCCTCGAAATACTGAAATAGGCATAAAACAGCAAATCTGGGCTGGGCCTCCGGTTAATAGGTTAGTCCCAAAAATAATATAAAAGTGGATAATAAAGCCCAATATTGCCTAAAACAGTAGATAAAGTAGCATGGAGCAATCAAAAATTATAGATACGTTGGAGACGTATCACATAGCTGCTTCGAAAGCAGCAAATGAAGGAGTCTGGATGAAGGAGTTCATATCCGATCTAGGTGTCATACCTAGTGCATTGGGTCCAATAAAAATCTTTTGTGACAATACTGGTGCAATTGCCTTGGCAAAGGAATCCAGATTTCACAAGAGAACCAAGCACATCAAGAGGCGCTTCAATTCCATCCGGGATTTAGTCCAGGTGGGAGACATAGAAATTTGCAAGATACATACGGATCTGAATGTTGCAGACCCGTTGACTAAGCCTCTTCCACGAGCAAAACATGATCAGCACCAAGGCTCCATGGGTGTTAGGATCATTACTGTGTAATCTAGATTATTGACTCTAGTGCAAGTGGGAGACTGAAGGAAAATGCCTAGAGGCAATAATAAAGTTATACTTATTTCCTTATATCATGATAAATGTTTATTATTCATGCTAGAATTGTATTAACCGGAAACATAATACATGTGTGAATACATAGACAAACAGAGTGTCACTAGTATGCCTCTACTTGACTAGCTCGTTGATCAAAGATGGTTAAGTTTCCTAGCCATTGACATGGGTTGTCATTTGATTAACGGGATCACATCATTAGGAGAATGATGTGATTGACATGACCCATTCCGTTAGCTTAGCACCCGATTGTTTAGTATGTTGCGATTGCTTTCTTCATGACTTATACATGTTCATATGACTATGAGATTATGCAACTCCCGTTTGCCGGAGGAACACTTTGTGTGCTACCAAACGTCACAACGTAACTGGGTGATTATAAAGGTGCTCTACAGGTGTCTCCGAAGGTACTTGTTGGGTTGGCGTATTTCAAGATTAGGATTTGTCACTCCGATTGTCGGAGAGGTATCTCTGGGCCCTCTCGGTAATGCACATCATTTAAGCCTTGCAAGCATTGCAACTAATGAGTTAGTTGCGGGATGATGTATTACGGAACGAGTAAAGAGACTTGCCGGTAACGAGATTGAACTAGGTATTGTGATACCGACGATCGAATCTCGGGCAAGTAACATACCGATGACAAAGGGAACAATGTATGTTGTTATGCGGTCTGACTGATAAAGATCTTCGTAGAATATGTGGGAGCCAATATGAGCATCCAGGTTCCGCTATTGGTTATTGACCGGAGACGTGTCTCGGTCATGTCTACATAGTTCTCGAACCCGTAGGGTCCACACGCTTAACGTTTGGATGACAGTTATATTATGAGTTTATATGTTTTGATGTACCGAAGGTTGTTCGGAGTCCCGGATGTGATCACGAACATGATGAGGAGTCTCGAAATGGTCGAGACATGAAGATTGATATATTGGAAGCCTATGTTTGGATATCGGAAGTGTTCCGGGTGAAATCGGGATTTTACCGGAGTACAGAGGGGTTACCGGAACCCCCCGGGGACTTAATGGGCCTTAGTGGGCCTTGGTGGAAGAGAGGAGAGGTGGCCAGGGCAAGGGCCGCGCGCCCCTCCCCCCTAGTCCGAATAGGACAAGGAGAGGGGGGCGTCGCTCCCCCCCTTCCTTCTTCTCCTCCACCTCTTTCCCCTCCCAAGTCCTAATCCAACTAGGAAAAGGGGGGAGTCCTACTCCCGGTGGGAGTAGGACTCCTCCTGGCGCGCCCCCTCTCTAGGCTAGCCGCACCCCCCTTGCTCCTTTATATACGGGGGCAGGGGGCACCCCATAGACAACAATTGATCGTTTGATCTTTTAGCCGTGTGCGGTGCCCCCCTCCACCATAGTCCACCTCGATAATACTGTAGTGGTGCTTAGGCGAAGCCCTGCGTCGGTAGAACATCATCATCGTCACCACGCCATCGTGCTGACGAAACTCTCCCTCAACACTCGGCTGGATCGGAGTTCGAGGGACATCATCGGGTTGAACGTGTGTTGAACTCGGAGGTGCCGTGCGTTCGGTACTTGATCGGTCGGATCATGAAGACGTACGACTACATCAACCGCGTTGTGCTAACGCTTCCGCTTTCGGTCTACGAGGGTACATGGACAACACTCTCCCCTCTTGTTGCTATGCATCACCATGATCTTGCGTGTGCGTAGGAAATTTTTTGAAATTACTACGTTCCCCAACATTTCTTGCATGGGACCTAAGCATGCACCCAAGGACACAAATTTGATTTTCAACCAAATTATATGCACTAGAGCATGTGCATGTAGTTCAAATTTGAATTATGCACATAAAATGCCTAGAAAACCCAGTTAATATATAAAAATGTCCAAACGAACCCCGAAAAAATCCAAAATTTAACACAACACTCCTGTTGTTCTATGTTGACACTAGAATTTTTTTTGAAAGGAATAAGAGGCAACAGATATCATTTCTTCCCCAAAGGTGGCACGTTCCCTACCAAAACCATTAGGCTTGTTGTGAGAAGCTCTGGTTTGTGAGAAGCTTATACCCAAACCTACCCCAAATGGGACAAAAAAATTACCACGACATGTTGATGGCGCTCCATGATAGCATGCCAAGTTTCATGAATTTCAGACGAGTTTTGGATTTACTAGAATTTAAAAACCAGGTATCTCAATGTTTGCGGCTGAGTAACGGTGGCAGGGTGTTTGACATTCATTCCCATTTCTTGCATGGGACCTAAGCATGCGACCAAGGACACAGATTTGAATTTTCAACCAATTTATATGCATTACAGCATGTGCCTATAGTTCAAATTTTAATTATGCACATAAATGCATTGAAAACTCAATTAATGTATACAAATGTCCAAACGAACCCTGAAAATTTCCAAAATTTAACACAACACTCATGTTGTTCTATGTTGACACTACAGAAAATATTGAAATCAAGAAGAGGCAACGGATATCATTTCGTCCAGAAAGGTGAAATGTTCCCTACTGAAACCATCAGACTTGTTGTGAGAAGCTCTGATTTGTGAGAAGCTTATATCCAAACCTGCCCCAAATGGGACAAAAAATTTACCACGGCATGTTGATGCTGCTCCATGATAGCATGCCAAGTTTCATGAATTTCAGACGAGTTTGGGATTTACTAGAATTTTAAAACCAGGTATCTAAATGTTTGCGGCCAAGTGACGGTGGCAGGGTGTTTGACATTCATTCTCATTTCTTGCATGGAACCTAAGAATGCAACCAAGGACACCAATTTGAATTTTCAACCAATTTATATGCATTAGAGCATGTGCATGTAGTTCAAATTTGAATTATGCACATAAATGCATTGAAAACACTCAATTAATGTATAAAAATGTCCAAACAAACCCCAAAAAATCCAAAATTTAACACAACACTCTAGTTGTTCTATGTTGACACTAGAGAAAAAATTGAAATCAAGAAGAGGCGATGGATATCATTTCGTCCAGAAAGGTGAAACGTTCCCTACCGTAACAATGAGGCTTGTTGCAAGAAGTTCTGGTTTGTGAGAAGCTTATACCCCAACCTACCCCAAATGGGACAATATTTTTACCACTACATGTTGATGTCGTTCCATGATAGCATGTCAAGTTTCATGAATTTCAGACGAGTTTTGGATTTACTAGAATTTTAAAACCATGTAACTCAATGTTAGCGGTCGAGCGACGGTGGCAAAGGTGTTTGACATTCATTCCCATTTCTTGTATGGGACCTAAGGTTGCAACCAAGGACACACATTTGATTTTTCAACCCGTTTATATGCACTGGAGTATGTGCATGTAGTTCAAATTTGAATTATGCACATGAGTGCATAGAAAACTCAGTTAATGTATAAAAATGTCCAAGCGAACCCCGAAAAATCCCAAAAATTGCATAACACTCCTGTCATTCTATGTTCACACGAGAAAAAAATAAAGTAAGAAGAGGCAACAGATATCGTTTCGTCCCCCAAGGTGGCACGTTCCCTACCAAAATCGTCAGGCATGTTGTGAGAGAAGCTCTGGTTTACGAGAAGCTTATACCATAACCTGCCCCAAATGGGACAATATTTTTTTACCCCAGCATGTTGATGTCGTTCCATGATAGCATGCCAAGGTTCAGGAATTTCAGGCGAGTTTTGTATTTACTAGAATTACAAAAGCAAGCACCTCAATGTTTGCCGGAGAGCCACGGGGCCGTGGTGTTTGAAATCCATCCCCATTTCTTGAATGGGACATAAGCATCAACCCATGGACACATATATCATTTTACAACCCATTTTGGTGCACCGGAGCATGTGCATGTAGTTTAATTTTGAACTGTGCACCTGAAATGCCTAGAAAACCAAGTTAATGTATAAAAATGTCCAAATGAAACCTGAATAATTCCAAATTTTTTGACGACACACCTATAGTTGCATGTTCACTTCAGATAAAAGTTCTAGCAATTCATTCACCATCCTTTGCAGCTGTGACCCTATTATGTAATTCAAATCAAGACAAAAAACCAAATAGATCGCACATAGTTTATCATCACCAACCGTGTGAGATGCGGTACAAAATATCCTGGAGCACCGTCGGTGTATAGTACGCATACGGCTTACGCGAGAAGGTGCTGAAATTGCTCGATTAAGAAGTGTTCGTTTCTACTTCTTGAGCTTGCGTTGGTTTTTCTCTTGAAGAGGAAAGGGTGATGCAGCAAAGTAGAGATAAGTACTTCCCTCAGTTTAAGAACTAAGGTACCAATTCAGTAGGAGACAATGCACAAGTCATGTATACCTGCACAAACAATGAAACAACTTGCAACCAACGCGATAAAGGGGTTGTCAATCCCTTCATGGTTACTTGCAAAAGTGAGATCTGATAAAGATAGATAAACGGTAAAGTAAATATCTTTGTATTTGTTTATAGATCGGAAAGTAAAATATTGCAAAATAGTAGATCAGAAACTTATATGATGGAAAATAGACCCGGGGCCCATAGGTTTCACTAGAGGCTTCTCTCAAGATAGAAAATAATACCGTGGGTAAACAAATTACTGTCGCGCAATTGACAGAAAAGCGCAAAGTTATGACGATATCTAAGGCAATGATCATGAATATAGGCATCACGTCTGTGTCAAGTAGACCGAAATGATTCTGCATCTACTACTATTACTCCACACTTCGACCACTATCCAACATGCATCTAGAGTATTAAGTTCATAAAGAACAGAGTAACACATTAAGCAATATGACATGATGTAGAGGAATTAACTCAAGCAATATGATGAAAACCCCATATTTTTATCCTCGATGGCAACAATACAATACGTGCCTTGCTGCCCCTACTGTTACTAGGAAAGGACACCACAAGATTAAACCCAAAGCTAAGCACTTCTCTCATTGCAAGGAAAAACAATCTAGTTGGCCAAACCAAATCGATAGTTCGAATAGAATTACAAAGATTTCAAATCATGCATAAAAGAATTCAGAGAAGATTCAAATAATATTCATAGATAAGCTGATCATAAATCCACAATTCATTGGATCTTGGCAAACACACCGCAAAAAGGTATAACATCGAATAGATCTCCAAGAACATCAAGGAGAACATGGTATTGACAATCAAAGAGAGAGAAGAAGCCATCTAGCTACTAGCTATGGACCCATAGGTCTATGTTAAACTACTCACGCTTTATCGGAAGGGAAATAGAGTTGATGTAGAAGCCCTCCGTGATCGAATCCCCCTTCGGCAAGGTGCCGGAAAAGGTCCCTAGATGGGATCTCATGGGTACAAAAGGTTGCGGCAGTGGAAAAGTGTTTTCGTGGATGCCTCTGTTGATTTGGAGATATATGGGAATATATAGGCGAAGAAATTAGGTGAGGGAGTGCACAAGGGGCCGGCAAGGATGGGGGGCGCGCCCTACCCCCTGGGCGCGCCCTATGTCCATGTGGCCACCTCGTAGCTCTTCTGACTTCATCTTCAAGTCTCCCGGGTGTATTCTGGTCCAAGAAAAATCATCGCGAAGGTTTTATTCCATTTGGACTCGGTTTGGTATTCCTTTTCTGCGAAATTCAAAAACAAGGAAAAAAACAGGAACTGGCACTGGGCTCTAGGTTAATAGGTTTGTCCCAAAAATAATATAAAAAGCATATTAATGCATATAAAACATCCAAAACACATAATATAATAGCATGGAACAATAAAAAATTACAGATACATTGAGACGTATCAAGCATTCCCAAGCTTAATTTCTGCTCGTCCTCGAGTGGGTAAATAATAAAAACAGAATTTTTGATGTGGAATGCTATCTAACATATTTATCCATGTAATTTATTTATTGTGGCATGAATGTTCACATCTGTATGATTCAAAACAAAAGCTTAATATTGACATAAAAACAATAATACTTCAAGCATACTAACAAGGCAATTATGTCTTCTCAAAATAACATCGCCAAAGAAAGCTTATCCCTACAAAATCATATAGTCTGGCTATGCTCCATCTTCATCACAGAAAATATTTAAATCATGCACAACTCCGATGACAAGCCAAGCAATTGTTTCATACTTTTGATGTTCTCAAACTTTTTCAACTTTCACGCAATACATGAGCGTGAGCCATGGACATAGCACTTTAGGTGGAATAGATAGTTGTTGTGGAGAAGACAAAAAGGAGGAGATAGTCTCACATCAACTAGGCATATCAACGGGCTATGGAGATGCCCATCAATAGATATCAATGTGAGTGAGTAGGGATTGCCATGCAACGGATGCACTAGAGCTATAAGTTTATGAAAGCTCAAAGAAAAAATAAGTGGGTGTGCATCTAACTTGCTTGCTCACGAAGACCTAGGGCAATTTGAGGAAGCCCATCACTGGAATATACAAGCCAAGTTCTATAATGAAAAATTCCCACTACTATATGTAAGTGACAATATAGGAGACTATCTATCATGAAGATCATGGTGCTACTTTGAAGCACAAGTGTGGTAAAAGGATAGTAGCATTGCCCCTTATCTCTTTTCTCTCATTTTTTTATTTGGGCCTTCTCTCATTTTTTTTGGCCTCTTTTTTTTCATCGGAGTCTCATCCCGACTTGTGGAGGAATCATAGTCTCCATCGTCCTTTCCTCACATGGGACAATGCTCTAATAATGAAGATCATCACACTTTTATTTACTTACAACTCAAGGATTACAACTCGGTTCTTAGAACAAAATATGACTCTCTATGAATGCCTCTGGCAGTGTACCGGGATGTGTAATGAATCAAGAGTGATGTGTATGAAAGAATTATGAATGGTGGCTTTGCCACAAATACGATGTCAACTACATGATCATGCAAAGCAATATGACAATGATGGAGCATGTCATAATAAACGGAACGGTGGAAAGTTGCATGGCAATATATCTCGGAATGGCTATGGAAATGCCATAATAGTTAGGTATGGTGGCTGTTTTGAGCAAGGTATATGGTGGGTTTATGGCACCGGTGAAAGTTGTGCGGCACTAGAGAGGCTAGCAATGGTGGAAGGGTGAGAGTGTGTATAATCCATGGACTCAACATTAATCATAAAGAAATCACATACTTATTGCAAAAATCTAATAGTTATCAAAATGAAGTACTACGCGCATGCTCCTAGAGGGATAGATTGGTAGGAAAAGACCATCGCTCCTCCCCGACCGCCACTCATAAGGAAGACAATCGATAAATAAATCATGCTCCGACTTCATCACATAATGGTTCACCATACGTGCATGCTACGGGAATCACAAACTTTAACACAAGTATTTCTCGAATTCACAATTACTCACTAGCATTACTCTAATATCACCATCTTCATGTCTCACAATAATCATAAGGAATCAAACTTCTCATAGTATTCAATGCACTTTATATGAAAGTTTTATTATATCCCTCTTGGATGCCTATCATGTTAGGACTAAATTTATAACCAAAGCAAGTTACCATGCTGTTTAAAGACTCCCAAAATAAAATAAGTGAAGCATGAGAGTTCATCAATTTCTATAAAATAAAACCACCGCCGTGCTCTAGAAAGATATAAGTGAAGCACTAGAGCAAAATTGCCTCGCTCAAAAGATATAAGTGAAGCACATAGAGTATTCTAATAAATCACGATTCATGCGTCTCTCTCTCTCAAAAGGTGTGTACAACAAGTATGACTGTGGAAAAATAAAAAGCAAAGACTCAAATCATACAAGACGCTCCAAGCAAAACACATATCATGTGGTGAATAAAAATATAGCCTCATGTAAAGTTACAGATAGACGAAGACGAAAGAGGGGATGCCTTCTGGGGCATCCCCAAGCTTAGGCTATTGGTTGTCCTTGAATATTACCTTGGGGTTGACTTGGGCATCCCAAGCTTAGGCTCTTGCCACTCCTTATTCCATGGTCCATCAAATCCTTACCCAAAACTTGAAGACTTCACAACACAAAACTCAACAGAAAATCTCATAAGCTCCGTTAGTATAAGAAAATAAATCACCACTTTTGGTACAGTTGTGAACTCATTCTTTATTTATATTGGTGTAATATCTACTGTGTTCCAACTTTTCCATGGTTCATACCCCCGATACTACCCATAGATTCATCAAAAATAAGCAAACAACACATAGAAAACAGAATCTGTCAAAAACAGAACAGTCTGTAGCAATCTGGATAGTTCGAATACTTTTGTAACTCCAAAAATTATGAAAAAATAGGACAACATGGGAAACTTGAATATCAATCTTGTGTAAAAAATTCAGAATTTTGTCATGCTTCTGTGATATTTAAAAATTATTGGACTGGGTGCAAGAGTTTCAGTTTTTCAGCAAGATCAAATCAACTATCACCGTAAGCTATCCCAAAGGTCCTACTTGGCACAAACACTAATTACAACACAAAAACACATCTAACCAGCAACTAGATGAATTATTTATTGCAAAACAGAACCTAAAAATCAAAAACAAAAATAAAATTGGGTTGCCTCCCAACAAGCGCTATTGTTTAACGCCCTTAGCTAGGCAAAAAAACACGAATAGATCTAGGTATTCTCATCTTCGGTATGCAATTCTTCAATTACACACTTATAATCCTAAGGAGATTGTTTGGTTTTATCAATGATCAAACGCCTAGGCAAGAAATCAAGAAATTCATTCGTGGCAATTGGTTCCTTAATAACATTGAAAAGATTGGGGTGAACACTTATTGATTTGAGATCTTCATTTTGTTTACTAGAAGATTCACCCTTATTCTTAGGAACGTAAGTAAACTTCGCAATCTTAGTAGGAGGAAGATTTGGAGTAGTTTTAACGGAGGAAAAAGCGGAACCCAAGTTGGTAATAATATCTTCTAGTTTGCCAATTCTAGTAGAATCTTGATCTATCTTTTCATTAACTATGGGTTCCTTTTCCCTAAGGTTTTTTAAAGTAACTCCTACTGTAGATCCATATTGGGTAATCTGATTATGAATCTTTTTATCCAAATTTTCAATCAGTTCTACAGTAGCAATTTTATTCTCAATAATATCAAGTCTTTGCATCACATGTTCCAAGGTTAAAACAGTTCCATTGATCAAAAGAGGTGGGAGCCTAGCAAATCTATCATGGCATTATAAGAATCAAAAGTATTGCTCCCCAAGAAATTTCCTTCGGTAATGGTATCTAGAACATATCTATTCCAAGGAGTAACGGCCACATAAAGATTGTGAAGAAGAATAGCAATAGATTGCATTCGAGTAGATCTATTTTGAGTATTGCAAATTCTATACCAAGCATCTTTTAAATTTTCTCCTTCCTTTTGTTTGAAATTGAGGACTTCATTATCAGGAGTGCTCACGATAATGGGAGGACTAGCCATGAGAGCTAAACAAGCGATTAAACGCACGAGCACACAAGAAGCAAACAAAGAAGACAAACGGAAGAGGGGCGAAGAAAAGGCAAATCTTTTTGAAAATCATTTTAGAAGTGGGGGAGAGGAAAACGAGAGGCGAATGGCGAATAATGTAATGCAAGAAATGAGAGTTTATGATGGGTACTTCGTATGGCTTATCTTGGTGTAGATCTCTCCGGCAACGGCGCCAGAAATTCTTCCTGCTACTTATTGAGCTTGCGTTGGTTTTTTCCTTGAAGAGGAAAGGGTGATGCAGCAAAGTAGAGATAAGTATTTCCCTCAGTTTGAGAACCAAGGTATCAATCCAGTAGGAGACAACGCACAAGTCACCGAATACCTACACAAACAATCAAACAACTTGCACTCAACGCGATAAAGGTGTTGTCAATCCCTTCACAGTTACTTGCAAAAGTGAGATCTGATAAAGATAGGTAGACGGTAAAGTAAATATTTTTGGTATTTTTGGTTTATAGATCGGACAGTAAAAGATTGCAAAATAGTAGATGGAAACTTATATGATGGAAAATATACCCAGGGGCCACAGATTTCACTAGAGGCTTCTCTCAAGATAGAAAATAATACGATGGGTAAACAAATCACTGCCAAGCAATTGATAGAAAAGCGCAAAGTTATGACGATATCTAAGGCAATGATCATGAATATAGGCATCACGTCTGTGTCAAGTAGACCAAAACGATTCTGCATCTACTACTATTACTCCACACATCGACCGCTATCGAGCATGCATCTAGAGTATTAAGTTCATAAAGAAGGAGTAACGCATTAAGCAAGATGACATGATGTAGAGGAATTAACTCAAGCAATATGATATAAACCCCATGTTTTAATCCTCGATGGCAACAATACAATACGTGCCTTGCTGCCCCTGCTGTCACTCGGAAAGGACACCGCAAGATTGAACCCAAAGCTAAGCACTTCTCCCATTGCAAGAAAAACCAATCTAGTTGGCCAAACTAAACCGATAGTTCAAAGAGAATTACAAAGATATCAAATCATGCATAAAAGAATTCAGAGAAGATTCAACTAATATTCATAGATAAGTTGATCATAAATCCACAATTCATCGGATCTCGGCAAACACACCGCAAAAAGGTATTACATCGAATAGGTCCCCAAGAGAACATCGAGGAGAACATGGTATTGAGAATCAAAGAGAGAGAAGAAGCCATCTAGCTACTAGCTATGGACCCATAGGTCTGTGGTAAACTACTCACGCTTCATCGGAAGGGCAATAGAGTTGATGTAGAAGCCCTCCATGATCGAATCCCCCTCCGGCAGGGTGCCGGAAAAGGTCCCTAGATGGGATCTCATGGGTACAGAAGGTTGCGGCGTGGAAAAGTGTTTCCGCGGATGCCTTTTTTGGTTTGGGGATATATGGGAATATATAGGCAAAGAAATTAGGTCAGGGAGTGCACGAGGGGCCCACAAGGGTGGGGGGCATGCCCTACCCCCCTGGGCGCGCTCTCCGTCCTTGTGGCCGCCTCGTTGCTCTTCTGACTTCATCTCCAAGTCTCCTGGGTGTATTCTGGTCCAACAAAAATCATCGCGAAGGTTTTACTCCGTCTGGACTCCGTTTGGTATTCCTTTTCCACGAAACTCAAAAACTGGGAAAAAACAGGAATTGGCACTGGGCTCTAGGTTAATAGGTTTTTCCCAAAAATAATATAAAATAGCATATTAATGCATATAACAAAATAGATAATATAATAGCATGAAACAATAAAAAATTATAGATACGTTGGAGACGTATCATGGGTGTGGTGTAGTCTCCTTTGTGTACGCAAATTATGCAATGATGTGGATGACCACTGTAACCAGGGAAATTCAAACCAAAATTTTTGACGTTCAAACTCATCACACACGGGTTAAGCTATCTGAATCGTTTGTGATGTTCACATATCGTACACAATGCTGAATAAGGGACCGTGTGTGATGACACTTTGCGCGCCAGTTTTTTTGTTGAACTGATTCAAAATTTTTGGCTTCCGCGGAAATATCTACCTCCCTGCCCCCTCCCCCTTACCAAAAGCCACATTTCCCCTGTTTTCGCCTTCCTTTCCAAGTTGAAACCTTCACTCCTTGCTTGCAACGCCGCCTCCTTGTCGGCGACCCTCCTTCACGCTGCTCGGCCTCATCTATCCAGGCATGTATTCCACACCTGACCCCCATCCTCCTCCTCCTTCCACATCCCACATGTGCTGACCGCCGACATGACACCTACCACCCAAATCACCGACCCCTCCACCAAATAAGTGCTGCCCTAAGCCATGGTGCACGCAGTATACCAGGAGCTCAAGGAGCATTTGGTAGCGAAGAAGCAAATCACCGTCGCACGCGCGGATGAGGTCGCGATGGCTGCCATTCGTGCTGAGCCCCAGATCTTGGAGGAGCACCTTGCCATCGAGGCCACCGTCGACACCTCGCGCGCCGACGCAGTGACGCGATTGGCTGCTTTAAATGATAGTTCGTGGCGTTTTCTCGAGGCCACCCTCGGTGCCTTCGACGAAGACTATGAGGTGTTTTCTCAGTGTGCATGTGCTTACCTCATCTCGAGAGCCAGCAGGTAGGTGCCCGGAGCGGCTCAGGCAACTCACCACTACAACGACGGCACCCACGAGGCGGAGGCCTCGCGCTCTTCCATGTCCAAGGAGCCAATCATCATCGATATCTCCGACAATGAGGAGTAGCTTGTCTTGTTATCTCACTATAAATCTGTTGCTCTAGTGTATATGTTCTATATGTCGTGCAATGTGGTGCTCACTTATTAACTGTTTGGTTAATTAGTTGTCATGTTTAGTTAACTGTTTGGTTCAATTCTGCAAATGTGATGTTCAATTCTTCAGGGTGCAATTTTGTATTGTCTTCCATGTGAGAAATAAATTGAATTTTTTTTTACAAAATACATGAGAAACAAATACAATTGTTATATTTCCAAGTTGTCAAGCATGCTTGGTTTGATTAACTGTCTGATCTTCTAGTATGTTATACATTGTGCAATGTGCAGTACAAGAAATATGTCAACTAGTGACCTTCTGGCAGTGACCCTGGAAGAATTGGTCATAGATCTATGACCATTTGAGACCAATTGGTTAAAAGATATTCGGGGGGCTCCAAACGCTAAACTATATCGACCATTTTGGTCAGAAAGGTCGTAATTTTCCTTACACGAAATGGTCACAAAGAAGACAACACTGATCCGCTTCCTTATTTCTAGCTGGTCATGACCAATATAGATGGTCATAACCTTGTAAGTTGTGGTGGATTTCTATGACTAGGTGCCACCTCATTAGTTTTGCCTATGTATCATGTCCATGTGTTAATTTTTGGGCCATTTGCATTTCTGTCCCTAACTCGAACCACCTAATCAGATATACCCCTAATTTCAAAGCCTGCTCAAAAATGCCCCTCCGCCGTTAAGCGACCTTATAGAAATGCCCTTCCGCTCCGTTTCCGTCCGGTCAAAGGCCTTTGACCGTCAATGGGACGTTTTTTGGACATTTCTACCCCTCCCTCCATGTGTCACTTACGTGTGGGACCCGTTCAAAGAAAAAGCTCTCTCTTCCTGTCTCACTTACACGTGGGACCGAAAAGAAAAAATATCAATTTCAAATGGGGCCCACATGTCATTGTTTTATTGTTTTCTGAAATGGTACTCACTTATTTATTTTAGGGGCGGGCCCAACTCTCATGTACACGACGGAGCTTGAACTCCGGCGAGCACGGGCGCTCCGGGGTTAGCTCGGGACTGTGCGGGAGCACACTAGGGCGAGCTGTGAACGGTCCTGGAGCAAGGCGGGGTCACGAGGTGGTCTACAAGGGCACTGGGAGTTTGTAGAGCAGCCGAGAAGCTCGCCGCCGACGAGGTCCCGTGGCAACGGCGGAAGGCACTAGGCACGGGAAAGCTACAGAGGGGGAGGGGACTAAAGAACGTGAGCAAACACATAAGTGGCTCACTTATTTGATGAAGGCATGATCCAAGAGGCTTGGGATTCAACAGAGCGACGACCTCGTCGTCCACGGCGGACGGCGGAGCGAGGCGACGCTAACACGGTGGCTCGGGAATGAAAGGCTCCGCAGCGAGGGGTCCATAGGGTCTAGAAGCACCAGATGTCGACGAGGCAGCCAAGATAGAGCATAGGGACGGCGTAGCAGAGGAGATCGAGGCGCGACAAAGCATCACCGGAGGGGAAGAAGATGACATCAACCACACTGACTTGAGGCATTATACTTCAATTAATTCGGTGTGGAAGTCGAGGACGAACAGGCGGATCCCCTGGACAAGGCTACGGCTCGTGGGGTTCCCGTTGGCCGCCTGCACGACGAGCAGCTCCGGGGCGGACGGCCATGATTCGCGCGGACCACGTCTTTGTCACGTGGCAGAGAGAAAAGAGGGCGCGGGGGGGGGGGGTGGACCGATTCAAGGAGGTCATAAGGGGTCGGAGCCGTGCAGCACCTCAACCCGGCGAGGCTGCTGCTAGTTGCGTGCGCCGCCGCCGGAGTTGAGAGAGAGACATGTAAGATTTTTTTAGGGTGGGTCCTACATGTAAGGATTAAGAGAGAGAGAGAGAGAGAGATTTTATTTTGGTCCCACATGTAGGTAAGACAGGCAGAGAGAGGAGAGAGAGCCTTTTCTTTTTATTTTTCTTTGAATGGGTCCCACACGTAAGTGACACATGGAGGGAGGGGTAGAAATGTCCAAAAAACGTCCCATTGATGGTCAAAGGCCTTTGACCGGACGAAAACGGAGCGGAAGGGCATTTCTATAAGGTCGCTTAACGGCAGAAGGGCAAATTTGAGCAGGCTTTGAAATTAGGGGCAAATCTGAGTATTGGGTTCGAGTTAGGGACACAGATGTAAAAGACCCTTAATTTTTTCCCTAGGTTGTGAAGCAACCTATATTTCTGCCATTCCCAAAATTCCTAAAAAAATTGGGCATTCTTTACTATCCAAATCATTGCCTCATGACAATATTCAACTCCATTTGCCTGGTAAATCTACCTCGGCAAATTTCCAAAGTTTTTGTTCAACTCGAACTGTTGTGAAGGAAGTACTAGCTAGGAATATCCTAGTGAGCTGAATTTTTGCCACATCTTCTATATTCCCAAATCATTGCTCTCCACAAAATTTGAGCCCCATCTAACAATACATGTGAGTGTGGCTTCAACATTCATATTTCTGTCCAGTGTGGTACGTTGCAAAGCAAGTGACACCTAGGCTCCTCCATTTGAGCTGCAAATTTTCCACGATAGTTTCCTTAGTAGATGATCATCCTCAGCCAAAACTCAATCCCATTGGCCATGTGCATTTCCCGTACCACTAATCAAACACTTGGGTGCTAATTCATGTTTGAGCATTGTTCGGTCTCCTCGTGAAATTCTTCTGTTGTTATTTTCTTCCAAGCATCTACCTGGGAAGTGCCAAACCTACTAGACATGCCTAGGCTTCCCAGAACGCATGGCAACGTCACGGTCATGCGGTGACCATGTGGCGGGCATGCGAGTCTACGCGCTTTGGAGTTGGGGCCCTGGGCCACCGTCCAAACCTCAACGTATCACCACCAAACCATGTATTTATGCTTAAATAGATACTTATGTACCTAGAAATGATTTTTGGCAAAATAAAGAGCAAACTATAAGGCAGCTGTAGTTCAAATTTGACTACTTCCTACTGAATTGGCGGAAATTTGTCTTTTTCACCAGAGATGGATCAAAGATTTTTACACCCAACCATTTTGTCAATTGTGCATTAAATATGGCCTAGTATTTTAGAAAATTGATTTGGTCCAATTTTGCAACAAATATATGGTAGGTCCTTCACACAAAAAACTCATTTCGGGCACTCGGAAAATGGAAAATGAATTTTCCGTGCAAAGAAAATGAAAAATCCCTTGGGAAACATTGTTTGGAATTCCAAGATGCACCCTTTTGCACAATATGAGATCATTTGAACAAACTATGCCATGAATGTGGCCATAAGATTGATCATTTGGCTTGAAAGCCATGAATCTTCACGCATGATAGCTCATTTCTGAGAACACTTTTTTAAAATAATTGTCGTATTACAAGTTTATTATTTTTTGCTGGAAACTTGGTCACATATTATGACACAATGCGAAGGTTTTCCAATTTTTTGATTTTTTTTGAATTTTTTATGCCCGTTCAAAATGCTGTCAAAACGGCGGGCTTGACCGTTCATAGCTAGTGGTTGAATCTTGGAAAAAAATTGATGTTTCTCTTATTAAATAGATACTTATGTACCTAGAAATTATTTTTGGAAAAAATAAATAACAAACTATGAGGCAGCTACAGTTCAAATTTGACCCGCTTCCTACTAAATCGGCGGAAATTTGTCTTTTTCACCAGAGATGGACCAAAGCTTTTGATACCCAACCATTTTGTCAATTGTGCATTAAATATGGCCTAGTATTTTAGAAAATTGATTTGGTCCAATTTTGCAACAAATATATGGTAGGTCCTTCACAAAAAAACTCATTTCGGGCACTCGGAAAATGGAAAATGAATTTTCCGTGCAAAGAAAATGAAAACTCCCTTAGGCAACATTGTTTGGAATTCCAAGATGCACCCTTGTGCACAATATGAGATCATTTGAACAAACTATGCCATGAATGTGGCCATAAGATTGATAATTTGGCTTGAAAGCCATGAATCTTCACGCATGATAGCTCGTTTCTGAGAACACTTTCTTAAAATAATTGTCGTATTACAAGTTTATTATTTTTTCTAGAAACTTGGTCACATATAATGACACAGTGCGAAGGTTTTCCAATTTTCTGATTTGTTTTGAATTTTTTATGCCCGTTTCAAAATGCGGTCAAAACGGCGGGCTTGACCGTTCCTAGGTAGTGGTTGAATCTTGGAAAACTTTTGATGTTTCTCTAATTAAATAGATACTTATGTACCTAGAAATGATTTTTGGAAAAAATAAATAGCAAACTATGAGGCAGCTATAGTTCAAATTTGACTCGCTTCCTATTGAATTGGCAGAAATTTGTCTTTTTCATCAGAGATGGACCAAAGCTTTTGATACCCAACAATTTTGTCAATTGTGCATTAAATATGGCCTAGTATTTTATAAAATTGATTTGGTCCATTTTTGCAACAATTATTTGGTAGTTCCTTCACAAAAAAACCTCATTTCGGGCACTCGAAAAATGGAAAATGAATTTTCCGTGCAAAGAAAACGAAAAGTCCCTTAGGCAACATCGTTTGGAATTCCAAGATGCACCCTTGTGCACAATATGAGATCATTTGAACAAACTATGCCATGAATATGGCCATAAGATTGATCATTTGGCTTAAAAACCATGAATCTTCACGCATGATAGCTCGTTTTTTAGAACACTTTTTTAAAATAATTGCCGTATTACAAGTTTATTATTTTTTCTAAACTTGGTCACATATAATGACACAATGCGAAGGTTTTCCAATTTTTTGATTTTTTTGAATTTTTTCATAATGCGGTCAAAACGGCGGGCTTGACCATTCCTAGATAGTGGTTGAATCATGGAAAACTTTGGATGTTTCTCTTATTAAATAGATACTTATGTACCTAGAAATGATTTTTTGGAAAAAATAAAGAGCAAACTATGAGGCAGCTACCGTTCAAATTTGACCCGCTTCCTGCTGAATCGGCGGGAATTTGTCTTTTTCAAGAGAGGTGGATCAAAACTTTTGACACCCAACCAATTTGTCAATTGTGCATTAAATATAACCTAGTATTTTAGAAAGTTGATTTGGTCCAATTTTGCAACAAATATATGGTAGGTCCTTCACCAAAAAAACTCATTTCGGGCACTCGGAAATTGGAGAAATGATTTAAAAGAACTAATTTCTCATAACTCTTTAAAAAATATTTATATTATTTAAATTTGTGATTATTCCTGAAAACTAAAGTCAAATTTGCTGACACAATGAGAAGTTTTTTTTCAATTTTTCAGGTCATAATAAAATAGCTAACATGAGCACCTTAATTTTAGTCGATTACGACCAATTGAAATGGTCAAAATATCATACCTGTATACTGCGTTCTGATTGGTCCAGGGGCCTCTCACGCGGATCATGGATAAATCACCGTTGGATGCTCCTGGATCCAACGGCCCGCACGTCGCCCGTCTCACCCACGTCCCGCACTCCTCCTCTCGCACCCTTCTCTCCCACGCACTGACGCCCCTCTCTCCTCTCCCTCACTCTGATCTGATCTGAATCCACCGCCGTCCACCGTCGCCCACCCCTACCGCCACCCACCGTCGCCCACCCCCTCCGCCGACGACCCTCACCATCGAGCCCATGCCCAGATCCGTGCTCTCTAGTACTCGCCCGCAACCCTCACCCGTGGCTGGTGTTTCGGCCGCCACCCCTAAATTCGTCGGGATCTGCCACATCCAGCAACAGCGAGGCCAGAGGTGGCTGGATCTGGAACCGGTAAGCCCCTCCCCTCCTTATTCGCGCACTATCTCCTCCTCACCTCACCTTGTCTTGTGTTCCCTTTCGGCAGGTGGATGGGACGACGACGATGGCAGGAGGGGCGAACCTCCATGGGACGGGTCGCCACCAAGGAGATGGAGCTCCTTCTCCCCTACCAGGCAACCTCCCTCCCAGCGCCAACAGAGCGCCGGCTACCATGACGCGACAGCGCTGTCGCAAGCCTCACGGGGATGTGCATCTCGTCGTCTGCCACGCCCTACCAGGAGCTACATCACCCACGCGTCTCCTCTGAAGAAGGGGACGGTGGCTTGTGCGTCAGCGTGGTTGGCTCCAGCTCCCCGACGACCTATGACTCCACATGCGTCGCCGTCTTCGACCATAGGTCCATGTCCTCGATCTGCTTCCTTTGCTTCCCGTAGGTTTCCGCGTAGATCTGGCCGTTTGATTTGATGCGGATGCGAATTTGGTTCTCCATCGATGTAGGTTTCCCGTAGGTTTCCTGTGTGTACTCGCGCTTGAATTAGCATTGAATCCCTCGGTTTATGCAGTTTCATTGTGGTTGATTGACACCCCTGCCAAGATAAAATTCAGGATCAACTGTTAGCTTTTTGTGAAGAAAAAACAGTTGGTAAAAAAATCGTAGAAACCCCCAATAGCCTCGCTCTTCTGTACATTATATTACTTGGGTTACTGCAACCCTGCCTGCCTGCTACTGTGTTAGTCTGCAACGCATACCAAGTTGATTTCAGTGCATTTTTTCCATAATTAGACTTATGAAGCTCAAACTGACCATATCAGCACTAGTCTCACATTTAGATTTGAAATGTTGACTGGAAATGTGTGTGGTCGGTATTAGTCTTGTAGCATGGTCAGATTCAGAGACTCAACTCGTTTCTTCTTTTGTTCCTACAAGACGATTCAACTTAACTTTAAAAAGTAACAGTAAATTTGGATACTGCCAGACACAAGAGAAGACTGTTACAATGATAGTATGTGCTACATTTGATCCCAGGTTGTATAGCATATCTGTTACTGCAGGTTGTTGGGGAACGTAGTAATTTCAAAATTTTCCTACGCACACGTAAGAACATGGTGATGCATAGCAATGAGAGGGGAGAGTGTTGTCTATGTACCCTCGTAGACCGAAGCGGAAGCGTTGACACAACGTAGAGGAACTAGTCGTACGTCCTCCTCGCGATCCGACCGATCCAAGCGCCGTTACTCCGGCGCCTCCGAGTTCTTGACACACGTACAACTCGATGACGTCCCCGGGTCTCGATCCAGCAAAACCTCCAGGGATGAGTTCCGTCAGCACGACGGCGTGGTGACGATCTTGATGAACTACCAACGCAGGGCTTCGCCTAAACACTGCGGCAATATGACCGAGGTGGAATATGGTGGAGGGGGGCACCGCACATGGCTAAGGAACGATCTCAAGGATCAACTTGTGTGTCCTAGGGTGCCCCCTGCCCCCGTATATAAAGGAGCAAGGGGGGAGGGCCGGCCGGCCTAGAGGCGCGCCAAGGGAGGGGGGAGTCCTCCTCCTAGTAGGAGTAGGACTCCCCTTTCCTAGTCCAACTAGGAGGGAGGAAGGGGGAAGGAAAGAGAGGGAGAGGGAGAGGGAAAGGGGGGCCCCCCCTCCTTGTCCAATTTGGACTGCCCATGGGGGGCACGCGCCACCTCCTGGCGCGGCCCTCTCTCTCCCCTCGCAGCCCAATAAGGCCCATACTTCCCCCGGGGGGTTCCGGTAACCCCTCCGGCACTTCGGTATTATCCGAAACCACTCGGGACCATTCCGATGTCCGAACATAGCCGTCCAATATATCAATCTTTACGTCTCGACCATTCCGAGACTCCTCGTCATGTCCGTGGTCACATCCGGGACTCCGAACTCCTTCGGTTCATCAAAATGCATAAACTCATAATAATTGTCTGTTGGGGAACGTAGTAATTTCAAAATTTTCCTACGCACACGCAAGAACATGGTGATGCATAGCAACGAGAGGGGAGAGTGTTGTCTATGTACCCTCGTAGACCGAAGCGGAAGCATTGACACAACGTAGAGGAAGTAGTCGTACGTCCTCCTCGCGATCCGACCGATCCAAGCGCCGTTACTCCGGTGCCTCCGAGTTCTTGACACACGTACAGCTCGATGACGTCCCCGGGTCTCGATCCAGCAAAACCTCCGGGGATGAGTTCCGTCAGCACGATGGCGTGGTGACGATCTTAATGAACTACCGACGCAGGGCTTCGCCTAAACACTGCGACAATATGACCGAGGTGGAATATGGTGGAGGGGGGCACCGCACACGGCTAGGGAACGATCTCAAGGATCAACTTGTGTGTCCTAGGGTGCCCCCCTGCCCCCGTATATAAAGGAGCAAGGGGGGAGGGCCGGCCGGCCTAGAGGCGCGCCAAGGGAGGGGGGAGTCCTCCTCCTAGTAGGAGTAGGACTCCCCTTTCCTAGTCCAACTAGGAGGGAGGAAGGGGGAAGGAAAGAGAGGGAGAGGGAGAGGGAAAGGGGGGCCGCGCCCCCCTCCTTGTCCAATTCGGACTGCCCATGGGGGGGGCGCGCCACCTCCTGGCGCGGCCCTCTCTCTCCCCTCGCGGCCCAATAAGGCCCATACTTCCCCCGGGGGGTTCCGGTAACCCCTCCGGCACTCCGGTATTATCCGAAACCACTCGGAACCATTCCGATGTCCGAACATAGCCGTCCAATATATCAATCTTTACGTCTCGACCATTCTGAGACTCCTCGTCATGTCCGTAATCACATCCGGGACTCCGAACTCCTTCGGTACATCAAAATGCATAAACTCATAATAACTGTCATCATAACCTTAAGCGTGCGGACCCTACTGTTCGAGAACAATGTAGACATGACTGAGACACCTTTCTGGTCAATAACCAATAGCGGTACCTGGATGCCCATACTGGCTCCTACATATTCTACGAAGATCTTTATCGGTCATACCGCATAACAACATACGTTGTTCCCTTTGTCATCGGTATGTTACTTGCCCGAGATTCGATCGTCGGTATCCAATGCCTAGTTCAATCTCGTTACCGGCAAGTCTATTTACTCGTTCCGTAATACATCATCCCGCAACCAACTCATTGGTTGCAATGCTTTCAAGGCTTATGTGATGTGCATTACCGAGAAGGCCCTGAGATACCTCTCTGACATTCGGAGTGACAAATCCTAATCTCGAAATACGCCAACCCAAAAAATACTTTCGGAGACACCTGTAGAGCACCTTTATAATCACCCAGTTACATTGTGACGTTTGGTAGCACACAAAGTGTTCCTACGGTAAACGGGAGTTGCATAATCTCATAGTCATAGGAACATGTATAACTCATGGATAAAAGCAATAGCAGCATACTAAACGATCGGGTGCTAAGCTAATGGAATGGGTCATGTCAATCAGATCATTCAACTAATGATGTGACCTTGTTAATCAAATGACAACTCCTTTGTCTATGGTTAGGAAACTTAACCATCTTTGATTAATAAGCTAGTCAAGTAGAGGCATACTAGTGACACTCTGTTTGTCTATATATCCACACATGTATTATGTTTCCGGTTAATACAATTCTAGCATGAATAATAAACATTTATCATGATATGTAAGGAAATAAATAATAACTTTATTATTGCCTCTAGGGCATATTTCCTTCACTGTCATCGTAACCTTAAGCGTGCGGACCCTACGGTTCGAGAACAATGTAGACATGACCGAGACACCTCTCCGGTCAATAACCAATAGCGGGACCTGGATGCCCATATTGGCTCCTACATATTCTACGAAGATCTTTATCGGTCAGACCGCATAACAACATACGTTGTTCCCTTTGTCATCGGTATGTTACTTGCCCGAGATTCGATCGTCGGTATCCAATACCTAGTTCAATCTCGTTACCGGCAAGTCTCTTTACTCGTTCCGTAATACATCATCCCGCAACCAACTCATTGGTTGCAATGCTTGCAAGGCTTATGTGATGTGCATTACCGAGAAGGCCCTGAGATACCTCTCCGACATTCGGAGTGACAAATCCTAATATCAAAATATGCCAACCCAAAAAATACTTTCGGAGACACCTGTAGAGCACCTTTATAATCACCCAGTTACGTTGTGACGTTTGGTAGCACACAAAGTGTTCCTACGGTAAACGGGAGTTGCATAATCTCATAGTCATAGGAACATGTATAAGTCATGGATAAAAGCAATAGCAGCATACTAAACGATCGGGTGCTAAGCTAATGGAATGGGTCATGTCAATTAGATCATTCAACTAATGATGTGACCTTGTTAATCAAATGACAACTCCTTTGTCTATGGTTAGGAAACTTAACCATCTTTGATTAATAAGCTAGTCAAGTAGAGGCATACTAGTGACACTCTGTTTGTCTATATATCCACACATGTATTATGTTTCCGGTTAATACAATTCTAGCATGAATAATAAACATTTATCATGATATGTAAGGAAATAAATAATAACTTTATTATTGCCTCTAGGGCATATTTCCTTCAGTCTCCCACTTGCACTAGAGTCAATAATCTAGATTACACAGTAATGATTCTAACACCCATGGAGTCTTGGTGTTGATCATGTTTTGCCCGTGGAAGAGGCTTAGTCAACGGGTCTGCTACATTCAGATCCGTATGTATCTTGCAAATCTCTATGTCTCCCACCTGGACCAAGTCCCGGATGGAATTGAAGCGTCTCTTGATGTGCTTGGTTCTCTTGTGAAATCTGGATTCCTTCGCCAAGGCAATTGCTCCAGTATTGTCACAAAAGATTTTCATTGGACCCTATGCACTAGGTATGACACCTAGATCGGATATGAACTCCTTCATCCAGACTCCTTCATTTGCTGCTTCCGAAGCAGCTATGTACTCCGCTTCACATGTAGATCCCGCTACGACGCTTTGTTTAGAACTGCACCAACTGACAGCTCCACCGTTTAATGTAAATACGTATCCGGTTTGCGATTTTGAATCGTCTGGTTCAGTGTCAAAGCTTGCATCAACGTAACCCTTTACGATGAGCTCTTTGTCACCTCCATACACGAGAAACATTTCCTTAGTCCTTTTCAGGTACTTCAGGATATTCTTGACCGCTGTCCAGTGATCCACTCCTGGATTACTTTGGTACCTCCCTGCTAAACTTATAGCAAGGAACACATCAGGTCTGGTACACAACATTGCATACATGATAGAGCCTATGGCTGAAGCATAGGGAACATCTTTCATCTTCTCTCTATCTTCTGCAGTGGTCGGGCTTTGAGTCTTACTCAACTTCACACCTTGCAATACAGGTAAGAACCCTTTCTTTGCTTGATCCATTTTGAACTTCTTCAAAATCTTGTCAAGGTATGTGCTTTGTGAAAGTCCAATTAAGCGTCTTGATCTATCTCTATAGATCTTAATGCCCAATATGTAAGCAGCTTCACCGAGGTCTTTTCATTGAAAAACTCTTATTCAAGTATCCCTTTATGCTATTCAGAAATTCTATATCATTTCCAATCAGTAATATGTCATCTACATATAATATCAGAAATGCTACAGAGCTCCCACTCACTTTCTTGTAAATACAGGCTTCTCCAAAAGTTTGTATAAACCCAAATGCTTTAATCACACTATCAAAGCATTTATTCCAACTCCGAGATGCTTGCACCAGTCCATAAATGGATCGCTGGAGCTTGCACACTTTGTTAGCTCCCTTTGGATCGATAAAACCTTCTGGTTGCATCATATACAACTCTTCTTCCAGAAACCCATTCAGGAATGCAGTCTTTACATCCATTTGCCAAATTTCATAGTCATAAAATGCAGCAATTGCTAACATGATTCGGACAGACTTAAGCATCGCTACGGGTGAGAAGGTCTCATCGTAGTCAATCCCTTGAACTTGTCGAAACCCTTTGCGACAAGTCGAGCTTTGTAGACAGTAACATTACCGTCAGCGTCTGTCTTCTTCTTAAAGATCCACTTGTTCTCTATTGCTTGCCGACCCTCGGGCAAGTCAACCAAAGTCCACACTTTGTTTTCATACATGGATCCCATCTCAGATTTCATGGTTTCCAGCCATTTTGCGGAATCTGGGCTCACCATCGCTTCTTCATAGTTCGTAGGTTCGTCATGATCTAGTAGCATGATTTCCAGAATAGGATTGCCGTACCACTCTGGTGCGGATCTCACTCTGGTTGATCTACGAGGTTCTATAGTAACTTGATCTGTAGTTTCATGATCATCATCATTAACTTCTTCTCTGATTGGTGTAGATGTCACAGAAACCGGTTCCTGTGATGAACTACTTTCCAATAAGGGAGCAGGTACAGTTACCTCATCAAGTTCTACTTTCCTCCCACTCACTTCTTTCGAGAGAAACTCCTTCTCTAGAAAGGATCCATTTTTAGCAACAAATGTCTTGCCTTCGGATCTGTGATAGAAGGTGTACCCAACAGTCTCCTTTGGGTATCCTATGAAGACACATTTTTCCGATTTGGGTTCGAGCTTACCAGGTTGAAGCTTTTTCACATAAGCATCGCAGCCCCAAACTTTAAGAAACGACAACTTTGGTTTCTTGCTAAACCACAGTTCATAAGGTGTCATCTCAACGGATTTTGACGGTGTTCTATTCAACGTGAATGTGGCCATCTCTAGAGCATAACCCCAAAACGATAGCGGTAAATCTGTAAGAGACATCATAGATCGCACCATATCTAGTAAAGTGCAATTACGACGTTCGGACACACCATTGCGCTGTGGTGTTCCGGGTGGCGTGAGTTTTGAAACTATTGCGCATTGTTTCAAATGTAGACCAAACTCGTAACTCAAATATTCTCCTCCACGATCAGATCGTAGAAACTTTATTTTCTTGTTACGATGATTTTCAACTTCACTCTGAAATTCTTTGAACTTTTCAAATGTTTCAGACTTGTGTTTCATTAAGTAGATATACCCATATCTGCTTAAATCATCTGTGAAGGTGAGAAAATAACGATATCCGCCACGAGCCTCAACATTCATTGGACCACATACATCTGTATGTATAATTTCCAATAAATCATTTGCTCTCTCCATAGTACCGGAGAACGGTGTTTTAGTCATCTTGCCCATGAGGCACGGTTCGCAAGTGCCAAGTGATTCATAATCAAGTGACTCCAAAAGTCCATCAGTATGGAGTTTCTTCATGCGCTTTATACCGATATGACCTAAACGGCAGTGCCACAAATAAGTTGAACTATCATTATCAACTCTGCATCTTTTGGCTTCAACATTATGAATATGTGTATCACTACTATCGAGATTCATTAAAAATAGACCACTCTTCAAGGGTGCATGACCATAAAAGATATTACTCATATAAATAGAACAACCATTATTCTCTGATTTAAATGAATAACCGTCTCGCATCAAACAAGATCCAGATATAATGTTCATGCTCAACGCTGGCACCAAATAACAATTATTTAGGTCTAATACTAATCCCGAAGGTAGATGTAGAGGGAGCGTGCCGACTGCGATCACATCGACTTTGGAACCGTTTCCTACGCGCATCGTCACCTCGTCCTTTGCCAGTGTTCGCTTAATCCGTAGTCCCTGTTTCGAGTTGCAAATATTAGCAACAGAACCAGTATCAAATACCCAGGTGCTACTGCGAGCTCTAGTAAGGTACACATCAATAACATGTATATCACATATACCTTTGTTCACCTTGCCATCCTTCTTATCCGCCAAATACTTGGGGCAGTTCCGCTTCCAGTGACCAGTCTGCTTGCAGTAGAAGCACTCAGTTTCAGGCTTAGGTCCAGACTTGGGTTTCTTCTCTTGAGCAGCAACTTGTTTGCTGTTCTTTTTGAAGTTCCCTTTCTTCTTCCCTTTGCCCATTTTCTTGAAACTAGTGGTCTTATTGACCATCAACACTTGATGCTCCTTCTTGATTTCTACCTCCGCAGCCTTTAGCATTGAGAAGAGCTCGGTGATAGACTTATCTATCCCTTGCATATTATAGTTCATCACAAAGCCTTTGTAGCTTGGTGGCAGTGATTGGAGAATTCTGTCAATGACGCAATCATCCGGAAGATTGACTCCCAGCTGATTCAAGTGATTATAATACCCAGACATCTTGAGTATATGCTCACTGACAGAACCATTCTCTTCCATCTGGCAGCTATAGAACTTATTGGAGACCTCATATCTCTCAATCCGGGCATTCTGTTTGAATATCAACTTCAACTCCTGGAACATCTCATATGCTCCATGGTTCTCAAACCGTCGTTGAAGTCCCGGTTCTAAGCCGTAAAGCATGGCACACTGAACTATCAAGTAGTCATCAACTTTGCTGTGCCAGACGTTCATAACATCTGGCGTTGCTCCAGCAGCAGGCCTGGCACCTAGCGGTGCATCCAGGACGTAACTCTTCTGTGCAGCAATGAGGATAATCCTCAAGTTACGGACCCAGTCCGTGTAATTGCTACCACCATCTTTCAACTTTGCTTTCTCAAGGAACGCATTAAAATTTAACGGAACAACAGCACGGGCCATCTATCTACAATCATCATTAACAAGCAAGATACTATCAGGGACTAAGTTCATGATAAATTTAAGTTCAATTAATCATACTACTTAAAAACTCCCACTTAGATAGACATCCCTCTAATCATCTAAGTGATCACGTGATCCAAATCAAAACTAATCCATAACCGATCATCACGTGAAATGGATTATTTCTCAATGGTGAACATCATCATGTTGATCATATCTACTATATGATTCACGCTCGACCTTTCGTTCTCCGTGTTCCGAGGCCATATCTGCATATGCTAGGCTCGTCAAGTATAACCCGAGTATTCCGCGTGTGCAAAACTGGCTTGCACCCATTGTAGATGGACGTAGAGCTTATCACACCCGATCATCACGTGGTGTCTGGGCACGACGAACTTTGGCAACGGTGCATACTCGGGGAGAACACTTCTTGATAATTTAGTGAGAGATCATCTTATAATGCTACCGTCAATCAAAGCAAGATAAGATGCATAAAAGATAAACATCACATGCAAATCAATATAAGTGATATGATATGGTCATCATCATCTTGTGCTTCGTGATCTCCATCTCTGCAGCACCATCATGATCACCATCGTCACCAGCGCGACACCTTGATCTCCATCGTAGCATCATTGTCGTCTCGCCAATATTATGCTTCTACGACTATCGCTACCGCTTAGTGATAAAGTAAAGCATTACAGGGCGATTGCATTGCATACAATAAAGCGACAACCATACGGCTCCTGCCGGTTGTCGATAACTCGGTTACAAAACATGATCATCTCATACAATAAAATATAGCATCATGTCTTGACCATATCACATCACAACATGCCCTGCAAAAACAAGTTAGACGTCCTCTACTTTGTTTGTTGCAAATTTTACGTGGCTGCTACGGGCTTAAGCAAGAACCAATCTCACCTACGCATCAAAACCACAACGATAGTTTGTCAAATAGACTCCGTTTTAACCTTCTCAAGGACCGGGCGTAGCCATACTCGGTTCAACTAAAGTTGGAGAAACTGACACCCGCCAGCCACCTGTGTGCAAAGCACGGCGGTAGAACCAGTCTCGCGTAAGCGTACGCGTAATGTCGGTCTGGGCCGCTTCATCCAACAATACCGCCGAACCAAAGTATGACATGCTGGTAGGCAGTATGACTTGTATCGTCCACAACTCACTTGTGTTCTACTCGTGCAAAACATCAAACCATAAAAACCTAGGCTCGGATGCCACTGTTGGGGAACATAGTAATTTCAAAATTTTCCTACGCACACGCAAGAACATGGTGATGCATAGCAACGAGAGGGGAGAGTGTTGTCTACGTACCCTCATAGACCGAAGCGGAAGCGTTGACACAACGTAGAGGAAGTAGTCGTACGTCCTCCTCGCGATCCGACCGATCCAAGCGCCCTTACTCCGGTGCCTCCGAGTTCTTGACACACGTACAGCTCGATGACGTCCCCGGGTCTCGATCCAGCAAAAACTCCGGGGATGAGTTCCATCAGCACGATGGCGTGGTGACGATCTTAATGAACTACCGACGCAGGGCTTCGCCTAAACACTGCGACAATATGACCGAGGTGGAATATGGTGGAGGGGGCACCGCACACGGCTAGGGAACGATCTCAAGGATCAACTTGTGTGTCCTAGGGTGCCCCCCTGCCCCCGTATATAAAGGAGCAAGGGGGAGGGCCGGCCGGCCTAGAGGCGCGCCAAGGGAGGGGGGAGTCCTCCTCCTAGTAGGAGTAGGACTCCCCTTTCCTAGTCCAACTAGGAGGGAGGAAGGGGGAAGGAAAGAGAGGGAGAGGGAGAGGGAAAGGGGGGTCGCGCCCCCCCCCTCCTTGTCCAATTCGGACTGCCCATGGGGGGGCGCGCGCCACCTCCTGGAGCGGCCCTCTCTCTCCCCTCGCGGCCCAATAAGGCCCATACTTCCCCCGGGGGGGTTCCGGTAACCCCTCCGGCACTCCGTTATTATCCGAAACCACTCGGAACCATTCCGATGTCCGAACATAGCCGTCCAATATATCAATCTTTACATCTCGACCATTCCGAGACTCCTCGTCATGTCCGTGATCACATCCGGGACTCCAAACTCCTTCGGTACATCAAAATGCATAAACTCATAATAACTGTCATCGTAACCTTAAGCGTGCGGACCCTACGGTTCGAGAACAATGTAGACATGACCGAGACACCTCTCCGGTCAATAACCAATAGCGGGACCTGGATGCCCATATTGGCTCCTACATATTCTACGAAGATCTTTATCGGTCAGACCGCATAACAACATACGTTGTTCCCTTTGTCATCGGTATGTTACTTGCCCGAGATTCGATCGTCGGTATCCAATACCTAGTTCAATCTCGTTACCGGCAAGTCTCTTTACTCGTTCCGTAATACATCATCCCGCAACCAACTCATTGGTTGCAATGCTTGCAAGGCTTATGTGATGTGCGTTACCGAGAAGGCCCTGAGATACCTCTCCGACATTCGGAGTGACAAATCCTAATCTCGAAATACGCCAACCCAAAAAATACTTTCGGAGACACCTGTAGAGCACCTTTATAATCACCCAGTTACGTTGTGACGTTTGGTAGCACACAAAGTGTTCCTACGGTAAACGGGAGTTGCATAATCTCATAGTCATAGGAACATGTATAAGTCATGGATAAAAGCAATAGCAGCATACTAAACGATTGGGTGCTAAGCTAATGGAATGGGTCATGTCAATCAGATCATTCAACTAATGATGTGACCTTGTTAATCAAATGACAACTCCTTTGTCTATGGTTAGGTAACTTAACCATCTTTGATTAATAAGCTAGTCAAGTAGAGGCATACTAGTGACACTCTGTTTGTCTATATATCCACACATGTATTATGTTTCCGGTTAATACAATTCTAGCATGAATAATAAACATTTATCATGATATGTAAGGAAATAAATAATAACTTTATTATTGCCTCTAGGGCATATTTCCTTCACTGTCATCGTAACCTTAAGCGTGCGGACCCTACGGTTCGAGAACAATGTAGACATGACCGAGACACCGCTCCGGTCAATAACCAATAGCGGGACCTGGATGCCCATATTGGCTCCTATATATTCTACGAAGATCTTTATCGGTCAGACCACATAACAACATACGTTGTTCCCTTTGTCATCGGTATGTTACTTGCCCGAGATTCGATCGTCGGTATCCAATACCTAGTTCAATCTCGTTACCGGCAAGTCTCTTTACTCGTTCCGTAATACATCATCCCGCAACCAACTCATTGGTTGCAATGCTTGCAAGGCTTATGTGATGTGCATTACCGAGAAGGCCCTGAGATACCTCTCCGACATTCGGAGTGACAAATCCTAATCTCGAAATACGCCAACCCAACAAATACTTTCGGAGACACCTGTAGAGCACCTTTATAATCACCCAGTTACGTTGTGACGTTTGGTAGCACACAAAGTGTTCCTACGGTAAACGGGAGTTGCATAATCTCATAGTCATAGGAACATGTATAAGTCATGGATAAAAGCAATAGCAGCATACTAAACGATCGGGTGCTAAGCTAATGGAATGGGTCATGTCAATCAGATCATTCAACTAATGATGTGACCTTGTTAATCAAATGACAACTCCTTTGTCTATGGTTAGGAAACTTAACCATCTTTGATTAATAAGCTAGTCAAGTAGAGGCATACTAGTGACACTCTGTTTGTCTATATATCCACACATGTATTATGTTTCTGGTTAATACAATTCTAGCATGAATATAAACATTTATCATGATATGTAAGGAAATAAATAATAACTTTATTATTGCTTCTAGGGCATATTTCCTTCACAGGTCACCCATCCCTGAGGAGCAGAAGGAGGGACGCATCTAGCTGGCCATCAAGGGCCTGCTCTGCTCCTCTTCTTCCTTGACCATCGGTACCACCACGTTCCCGGGCTTCCAAGGTGCGCCAGCACACCGCCGCCATGCCTCCTCTGCTCTCCGGGCTCGGACCAATCGCTCGCCCCTTCAGGTATGCACGTCTCCTGCTATTATCTCAACCGTGTGAGTGCCAACTTGCCTCTTGCCTGCCAAGAGTGTTGACTGAATTGCTTCTGATACATGTATGTGTGTATTTGTGTGCAGCCCAAGCCTTATGTGCACTTACTGGTTTACTAGTCCAGATTATGTGCACTTCCTGGTTAAAAATCTGCACTTATAATAGTCCAGGTTATGTGCACTTACTGGTTTAACCTCCTGTTAAAAATCTGATGCTATAATAGTCCAAATGTTAAAAATCTGATGCTATAATAGTCCAGGTTATGTGCACTTACTGGTTAAAAATCTGCACTTATAGTTATGCTATTGCACTGTATACATGTGTAGTCAGTAACTAGTGCTACTGCTTGAACTCAAAATTTCTTTTATAAAGAATAAAAAAGATGAGCATTTCTAGCCAATGTCTGCAGTAGTTGTTGTTGTGTAGTCATCAGCTGGACATATGCATCTCATCAAAATTTGCAATGATGTTTGTTGCCTAAGAAACCAGCGAATTATAGAGGCCTGAGATTCTTCTGTTGTTGTACTTGTACATGTAGCAGTGTTCTTGGCACTGTGACCTAAAGCAATCAGTCAGCCAATTGCAGTCTTGGCATGCTCTGTTGCTCTCCTAGTTGTTAACCTATGTGTAGTACGTAGGAATAGAGGTATGCTAAATATGGCATTTTCAAGTATGTTGTGTTGCTGTGACTGCTCTCATTTTAATAAGTCTGGCATAAGATGTATTTATTTAGACGAAGTATCCGCTTTCCCTGACATAATGATTTTTAGCTACTGCAGCATTTCTTGAAATGATTTTTATTCTAAGCATTTTTGTCATAGTCAATAAGCTAGTTCCTGAATCAAATTTGTTAATGAAATGTTTCTGTAGCATGCTATAGTTAATTAGTTGGCAAGTGTGATGTCCATTCGCTGGATTCCGTCGCCTGATGCCAGACGCCTCCTCTGTTTTTGCAGGTCCGGCAGCACCGCCCCGTCGACGATGAAGGTGGTGACTACGGCGGCGATCGGCACGAGTTGGTGGCTGTGGGACTCGGCGGCACGGCTCTCGTCAGCGGCGACATAGGCGGTGGTTAGGCGAGCCGAGCGTGCCTCCTCCCCGTCCCCAAAATCGCGTCCCTTTAACGCGTTCCATTTCGAACAGCCGGCGCATCAGTGTTGTCGGTCCGTCGCCTGATTCCGACTAATCCAGCTTCTTTTGGTCTAGCTGGGCATTATTTTGAGTTCATATATGTGCTTGTCACTCCATAGGTTATCGTGATTCCCTTTGTTTCCTTATATGTTCTTGTAGTTTGGTTGCTTTCCTCTTCATGCATGTTTGTACAACTATATATAGTTTTGCTGTGAATCTGTCGTGCATGTATTGAAATGCACGAAATGTTGAATACATGTTCACTCTCAGCTGGGATATTGAATTGTACATAGTTATGTGATTTATTCATGTCTGCTTCTTATCTTATTAAGTGATTATCTTTATGTCCTTGCTACCAGTAGGATGGTCAATAGCTTGTTTTGTAGTTCTCTACTTTATGCAAATAGTTTCCTGTAGCATTGTTCTACTATTTGTGTGATGCTGAACAATATGCTCTTAATCTGTTGCTATATTCTCACCAAATGCACAATTTTTTCTTAGACCTACTGTTAAAAAAATATTAACTTGTATCATTTTTTCTTAACAATAAGCATAGAATTCCCGACTCTTATGTTATATGATCAGCTTACTCCTGCTTCAACAACTGTACTAATTCCTGACTGTTGTATGTAAGGAGTAAAATAGTTTATTTGAGTGATATCCACTGGTTCACTATCTTAAAGCACCTTTTTAGCATTGTGGGCTGCTAATAGTATTTTAGACTTACCATATCCTCTCTGGCGCGATGGCAGGAGCGCATGATAGACTACTAAATGGACAAGTATCTGCAACGTTCAGCGTCGAAGATGATGCTTACCAGATGTTCTACTACAGCCCCATCCATATCATCGACATGAAGTTAGGTATCTACTCATCCTAAAATTGATGGCCTGAAGCTTGATGCATGTATAATGTGACACACACATCAGGATATCTGAATAATTTTGACATGTTTGCTCTGTTATCTAGCAGCAGGTTGATACTTGTCATTTGCCCTTTCCAGATATATCTCGGTTTTGTTGTTATGAGAATGTTATATGCATGGTTTCTTATTAGATCTCAAATTCTGCAGCTATGTTTCATTATTAGGAGAATGTTATATAGCTTGATGCATGTATAATGTGACACACACATCAGGATATCTGGATAATTTTGACATGTTTGCTCTGTTATCTAGCAGCAGGTTGATACTTGTCATTTTTCCTTTCCAAATATATCTCAGTTTTGTTGTTATGAGAATGTTATATGCATGGTTTCTTATTAGATCTCAAATTCTGCAGCTATGTTTCATTGTTAGGAGAATGTTATATGCAGGGCTACACTTGATTATGTTCCCTAACTTTTCTGATTTATAATCCGCGGATTTTGGCCTTCATTCGTCAAAAGTTGGTGTACAAGGAACTCTAGGAGAAGAATCTTTAAGTAAATAATTCATATAGATCAGGATCTTATGTTGTCGAGGTGGCTGCTGTTGTGACCAAAGATCAGCCTGGAGATGTGCATCATAGTTTAGTTGATGTTGCCACCATGTTTTGGTGCCTATGTATTTGATTGTATGTACACTTGATGGACCGTGTAGTCGTGTATGTGTTGTTTGAGTTTCATTTAGTGATTTCTGGATTTGATCATTTAATTGAGAAAATTATTTATTGTTTGCTGTTGAAATGTGTAAAATTGAAATGTGTGATTGAAAAAGATTGAATGTTCTATTGGATCGAATAATATTTGGGCTCTAAAAAGGCAATGGCCCAAACAATAGTGCGCGCAATATTGTGCAATGATGCAAATATGATACAAAAAGTCTTAATGAAATGGACTGCGAAATAGATGAGGCCTTGAAATAAAAAGGCTAAATTACTCGGCCAAGCCCATGTAGCTAGTGAAAATTAACAGAAAAATGTAAAAAAGGCTGAATTAATGGGCCCGGCCCATATAAACACCCAATTGGACCGGGCTGATTCTAATTTTTGACCTTTTCAATTGGTCGCAATTTTGCCACGTCGGATCCGACGTGGCCTGGGCAGAGAGCTAGCGACTAAAACAGAAGGTCATGGAATCAACGACCTTCTGTTTTGGTCATGGAATTCCACGACCTTCTCACAGAGAAGGTCGTTAATTTCAGTTTACGACTGCCAGCTTTTGACCATCTATTTTTGGTCAAAAAAGGTCGCAAATGAAAATCAATGACCTTTCAGGGACCAGTAGTGAGGGTCACAAGTTGACATATTTCTTGTAGTGGTGGTGCTCGGTTAACGTGTGGTTCACTTGTTGTGGTGTTTAGTTAACTGTTTGGTTCAATTCTGCAATGCGATGTTCAATTGTTGTGGGTGCATTCTATTATTGTATACTATGTGAGAAATAAATCGAATTTGGCTTAACTAAATACATGAGAAACAAATACAATTGCTATATTTCCAAGTTGTTAAGCATGCCTGGTTGGGTTAACTGTCTGATCTTATATTAGGAGTATGTTATATTGTGCAATGTGGTGCTCAGTCAATGTTTGGTTCATTTGTTGTGGTATTTAGTTGACTGCTTGGTTCAATTCTGCAATGCGATGTCCAATTGTCGTGGGTAGAATTTTGAATTGTTGTGCATGTGAGGAATAATCGAATTTGGCTGCACTTAATACATGAGAAACATATACAATTGCTATATTTCCTAGTTCTTAACCATGTTTGGTTTGGATAAATGGTTTTTCCATGTGGCTTGAATTAAGCTGATGAATCTGCAATGTGCTTATTTTTCATCAACATATTTTACTAATAGCATGCGAACCCTCACTTAACCTGATCACTAACTACCTATGTGTTGCAAGGAAACAATGGGAAGCACTGAGGTTTACAATCGAGGTTTGCACATGCATGGTCCTTTGTCTAATAGCACATTGTTGTGCAATTGCAGGAAACATTCTAATATTTAGGTTTTTAACAATTTGGTCTTGCACATGTAGGTCCTGCTGTCAGAGTTTTGACCCACTGTTCGACCCTTTTTGCATATGGGGAAATGAGTTGTCCATGAATATCAGTCAAGTCAAGAAACTCGGAAAGATTGTTAAGATAAAGAAATTAGCAACCAAAAACAACAAGATCTTTGTCTGCACAATGAAAAAGACATCAGTTCGCTACAGAATGGTACTAACTATTATACCTTGCCTTTTTTATTCCTTTGTCTCATTTCCAATATAGAGAAGATATTTATGCACATCCTTGTTTTCAAGCCTTTCCAAAGCAGTTCACTGATGATTACCTCTCAAACCACCTGTATGGTCAGGAAGCGAGGAAGGTATTCATACAACACCCATGGTTCAATATTGAAGTGTTCCTGAAGAGGACGAAGGATGGACGGTCAATCATCCACAGGCATTGGCATAAAGTTGCAAAGACCTTCAATATCAATGAAGGCTCAATATTCGCCTTCTGCTTCAGCAGTTTTCCAAACGAGATACAATTGTCTATGTACCGTCTATGATGCTAATTTCGAAAGGTTATAGATGTTGCATGTGAAACTTGGTGCCGGTGGAATTGTGTAATGGGATAGCTGAGTGCTGAAGCTATATGATGTTGTACTCTGATGTATTTCAATTATGAAAATGAAATATATTATGTACTTAATATGAAATGTCAATTAGATTAATAAATGAATTATTAATAATAGGATAATTAGCCTGCTAATTGTTTTTTATTGCAAACGGTTATTGAGAAAACACCGTGGGCGATGACCTCAGGCAACGCACACAGTTTCTAGGAATAAACCGTGTTGGATTAATGAACAATCACACACGACATCCTCTTGAAAACTATTTCCGTTAGGCCACCTGGCGCAAACTTTACCACATAAAAACTGTATGTGATGGACAGTCTTTGTCACATAGTTTCTTCTACGCACCATGTGTGATGCATTTAATAACGCAAACAATAAAATTGTTAATACCATGTGCAATGAAAACACTATCACAAACGATTTAACGGGGAAAATTGTGTGTGATGTACCTGCGAACAGAAACGTTTTCCTTGGAGCGATTGTGTGGGATGTATATACGAACGAAACCTTTTAGCGGGGACTGACTGTGCGGGATGAACTTACGACCGGAAACGATTTTGCCTATATAATTGAATTTTTTAGCACTACTATACGTATAATCGTATTTGATCGCTCGCTGGTCGCACATGACCTCATTTTGCCGAGCGTGTGTGCCAGGAGGGCATATACCCGACGGTTTCTGGGTCGTGTGGGAAGGACTCCCCTTTCGCAGTCACTCACTAGGCGACGGTTCCAAATGCTGTCATGGAAAGGGATTAAAAATCGTTTGTATATCACCTCGCTGTACTAGTGCCCACTCCAATGGACAGGTTGAACGGGCCAATGGTTTAATATTAAGTGGCATTAAGCCACGATTAGTTCGCTCTTTATCAGAGGCTGACTATCATTGGGTAGAGGAACTCGATTCCGTGCTATGGGGATTGCGCACCACGTCCAATTTATCCACGGGCTACACACCTTTTTATGGTCTACGAGGCCGAGGCTATTATCCCAAGCGATCTCATTCATGATGCACCTCGAGTACGCATGTATGAAGAACGGGAGGCGAAGCTTGATAGACAAGATGACCTAGACGCCTTTGAGGAGGAGCCTGTCGTAGCTCGGGCACATTCTACTTTTTACCAGCAGTAGGCGAGACGCTATAAGAGTCGGGAGGTCCTATCAAAGGCATTCAACATAGGAGATCTGGTCCTATGCCACCACCCGGAGAAGCAGAAGCATAAACTATCACTCAGATGGGAGGGACCATTTATTATCGACCAGGTACTCACCAGAGGAGCATATTGCATCCAGGACCCCAAGGACAACCAGTTGGAGCCGAGCCCATGGAATGTTGCGTGGCTTCGACGTTTTTACGGTTAAAACACAAGTCTTTTCTCTTTTTCTTCAGTATCTCTAGTTAGATTTATATAGAGCAGTTTTTTCTTGTTATTTTATTGGCATCTTTTTCAAGCTTGTCAAAAGCTTTGTTGAAGCAGTTATATTTTAATAAACAGTGCTCGGATAAGCCGAGGTATGTCAAATCACTTAGGATATTTTTAAGGTATTCGGCCTTGGGGGTTCAAGTAAAAGCCCATATTTTTTTACGCATTCATATTTACTATATGTGTGCTTCCTTCTATTAACATCATTTTAAATCCATAATATGCATCGATTTGACTTAAGATTTGGCCAAGCTGGGTTGTCTGGCTCCTATGCTTACCCCTTACATTCCCGATTACATTCGGCTAAGGGGTAAAGGGAGAACCTCTATGATTGTTACTCCCAGGTCATCTGGATTAGTACCTTAGATGGGTGAAGCCGAAAGCTAACAATCTTAAGAATACAATTGGTCGGCAATGACGGAAGTGAAAATTTTGGTTTCAAAGCCAAGGTTACAGGATTTCCCCCCGAACTAACCGTACAACTTTTCTGAATAAATCAACGGATAGGTTACGCCATCATGGTTAACATGGCACCCCGAGAAAGGAACTGATAGAACAACTATTTTTCTTGGAAGATGTTTCTTACGTTAAAAAGTAATATAACATAACTCTCGATGTAACTTTGTTTTTCGAACCTAATGGTTGTATTGCCTTGTTCTCTGAACAACCTTGCCCAAATACTTGGGCAACGAGTGGGAAACACTCCACGACCATTGGCCAAGGAGGCAGAAGCCGATGGCCGGTTAATAAAGTATTACTCCGTAGATTTGAGCATATATGATGATAGAACATACTTCGATACATATAATCATTACACTAAATACTGTTATAGTATAATTACTCGACCCCATCTATTGAGGGGTCAAGGTTACAATCTTGTTGAGATAGCCGAGCAGCTGGCATCACATTTTCATAGACTAAGCTAATAGGTATTTCTTTCCCGTCAGCCCCACAAGGGCCGACCTGGGCAAGATGCTCAATATCTAGTTCAGTATAACGTGTTTTTACGATAGCGCATGCTTCTCGAGCACTCTCTCGGCAAGTTGATACTTTCCACCCTTGTAAACGGCAGTGAGCTCCTTTTAGGCGATCGACAAGCTCGGCCATTCATTCAGGGATGGTTTCTTTTGGCCATAAAGCCTTAAACACGCACTTCATGGACCTTCGAGATAGCTCGTGAAACTCTTCTAGTTTCGCAGTGTACTCCTTTATATAGGAGCTGGCAGCTTCTTGGGGATGGCCAGTCAATGTAGTTGCACAATCAACAGTCAGTTTTAAGCTGGTAGTTTGGGAAGTTTCAAACACCCGAGGTAGTACATACTTACCGAATATGACTTCATTTATCTCCTTGTCCCGCTCCTCGGATGCGAATAGTTGAGCCTTTAACCTCTCAATTTCGAGTGCTTGCTGCTCATTTGCAGCCTTTAGCCAATTATTTTCCTCATCTCTTTGAGACAACACACGGTGGCAGGCCTGTTCTTGTGACTCGGAGTATCGAAGGGCCTCTCGAGCCTGTTCCAGGTCTTTCTCAAGTTGACCAATGGTCTCCGTTGCTATGAACATACACCCCATTAAAATATGACTCATATATTTCACGATAGACAAGTATTCAATACACTTACCATGTGCCTCTCAGGTGAACTTCTTGACGTGTTTTACTTCTGTCGAAGCGGCATCTAGCTTCGCTCTAGTCATCTTCGGCTCTTTGGTTAGCTATTTATTCTTTTCCCATGCAGTCTGTTTCAATAAGCACATATATTTTAAGACATATTATGGGACCCTTAAGTCGGCCACTCGTGTTCAAATTAAGGCTCAGGGCTATTGGGTTTCACGCACCCTTAAAGGAAACACATAACTCATCGATCCACTACTCAGATATGTTATTCGACCAGTGCCTCGGGGGCTACTGGCCCTCGCAGTGATTTTTTGCACCAATAGAACCTCTGAAGTAATAAAGTTTTTGTTGCTTTGAGATAAGAGGACATGCTTGGAAACACAAATATTTGTATATTCGAAGGGCTACTGGGCTCATTAAGGGCTTCAAGATAAAAAAAACTATGATAAAGCTTACCTGAAGACTGGTAGGCAACACGCCCACAACAGCTTCAAACCCCACTCGAGTAGCTCCAAGGTAGGTGTCCACCAAATTAAGAGCGTTAAATTCTTGATTAGAGAAGACATGGTGCTTTAAAGATGCTCTCCTTCACCGATGACACATCATGCTTTCAACTTCGGAGTTGGTGGTTGAGTATGCACCCGAAGTCTCCGGCTGAGAATTCCCTAAAGCTACCTCGGGTGTAGATGCATGCTCGACGTTTGTCCTCAGAGAAGGTGAATTCTTGTTTGCATCCTCCTCAGATAGAGGCGCTTGAACGGATTGCCTACGTGACATAAAGTCCGACTGTTAGAAGCGCACAGTGGCGACGGGTAATGAAATTACTGTAGTTAAAGGGCCTACCTGTTGGAGGCAGATGCAAGATGTGTTTACTCTTTGGTAGCTTGTCGTCTACGGAAGCTCTCGACCAGATTCCTTGGAGGGATCGGGCCGATTTTTTACATTTAGAACGACGACCCTTGGGAGGGGAAGTCAGAGTACTCAGGCCATAGGAGCGGCAGATCTTTTTCGAAAAGAAGCTCGGGGAGCACTTACTTTAGAGAGATGGCAGAGTTCCTGGTAAATCAAGAAGAAGGACTACTTCAGAACCGTCAAGTCTCTCTTGATAAAGAACCTCGTCTTTAAATATTAGGGATATCTCAAAATCTTTGTGAAAACCAAAGTCATCGTCATGAGCATAGGACTCCGGCTGTGGAGCCGGATAGTTCACTTTTGAGACCCAACGCCTCCACCCCTGCTCAGATATGTTAACAACTGATCATAAGTATAAATACACATCTCGAATGGACGAGATGACCAGGTAAAAGAACTCACCGCCTCGACAGTTTGATAATAAGAAAGTCATCCATAATTTTTTTCCGAGCAAAATCCTCTTCCTCCCCTTTATATATACCAGCTAAAACAATCGCTATGAGTGTTTGGTCCTTAAAACCATTATTTACAGACCAAGTGGCATCGTTTGTTCCATTATATCTCCATAAGTGATGTATTCGTTGCTAAAGAGACCAAACGCCCCGAAGGATAGCAATGGCCATCACATTAATGTCATCAACATATTATATGCTAAACAAGACACTTGAGCTGCTAGGCATGTCACCTCGACATCCTCCTCCTGGGAAGGACTCCTCGGCCGCTAGTTGAACCTCTTTATTTGGAGGTGTATGAGAGAAAACAGGAAGTCCTGGATGGGACGGGTCATAGAGCGGGATGTCGGCTATATAGAACAACTTAGTGGCCCACATCTCGGTATCCTCCTTGGGAGTGCCAGGGAGATAGCCGGTCCCTGCAATCCTGCATACCTCGGCTCCTCCGACCTCGTGGTTTTTTCCGTCCCGGGAACACGCAATTAAGCAGAAAATTTTCTGCCACAACCCAAAGTGAGCATCGCAGTCGAGGAACATTTCATAGAGGGCGACAAACCCCGAAATGTGCAGAATTGAACTGGGGGTTAGATGGTGGACCTGAATCTTGTAGAACTATAACAACCCCCCGAGGAAGGGATGAATGGGGAAGCAAAGACCTCGCAGGATAAAGGAAACAAGACAAAATCGTTCCCCGTCGTGTGGTTTAGGATAATCGTCTGTGAGCAGTTGGCAGTCTATGGACATTAAAGCAGGACGAGTAGATGCAAGATCTGAGTCGGGAGGTAACCTTGAGTGGCTAGACGATCTAATTCCAGACGGGTGATGGAATAGCTTCCCTAGTCACCCTTGAGTGCCTCGCGAGGACGTGCCGACGAACCTGGGGTGCTCACCATTGCTAGGATGCTTGAGCTAGTTTGGAAGGGAAGGAATTATATTGGGGCAAGATGGAAAACTGCTGGGGTAGACAAGTTATTGTGCCCCTAGCTAGTTAAATACCCCTGTAAACCAGTTGATGGGGGACATTTCGGTATCCAACCATCAATCTTCTTGTGTCCCATTTACACAAGAATCAAGAAAAAATGTAAACAATGGGAGGACCGCGAGTGGTGGGTCCTAGTAGTAAAACTCCGAAATAAATCTTTAGATTACTTAGAAAATTTTCTTAGACCGAAGTATTTTGATGCTTGGACTGTTATAACGAGAACCAAGACCTCGGATCTAAAATACGAACAAATGCACGAGGAACTCGCCTGCCAAGCCGAAGACATCGACAAAAATGGACATTTCGGGGAGTGAGTTCTAGTCCTCAGCTTTGATGACCAATTCAGGGGCTAACTGAGGGTGTCCTGGACTAAGGGGTGTCGACCTGTACGTCCTGTCGTCCATGGCCCGAGCTGGTGACCTGATACGTCTCCAACGTATCTATAATTTTTGATTGCCCCATGCTATATTATCTATTGTTTTAGACGATATTGGGCTTTATTATCCACTTTTATATTATTTTTGGGACTAACCTATTAACCGAAGGCCCAGCCCAGAATTGCTGTTTTTTTGCCTATTTCAGTGTTTCGAAGAAAGGAAATATCAAACGAAGTCGAAACGGAATGAAATCAACTAGAGAAGTTATTTTTGTAAGGAAAGCTATCGGAAAAGCTTGGAGTGCATGTTAGGAAAGAAGGGAGGTGGCCACGAGGGTGGGGGCGCCCCCCCTAGGGTGCGCCCCCCTGCCTCGTGGGCCCCCCGAAGCTCCACCGACGTACTCCTTTCACCCATATATACCCATGTATCCTAAAACTTCCAGAACGAAGAATAGATCGTGAGTTCCGCCGCTGCAAGCCTCTGTAGCCACCAAAAGTCAATCGGGACCCTATTCTGGCACCCTGCCGGAGGGGGGAACCCTCACCATTGGCCATCTTCATCATCCCGGCACTCTCCATGACGAGGAGGGAGTAGTTCACCCTCGGGGCTGAGGGTATGTACCAGTAGCTATGTGTTTGGTCTCTCTCTCTCTCTCTCTCTCTCTCTCTCTCTCTTGTTCTTGATTTGGCATGATCTTGATGTATAGCGAGCTTTGCTATTATAGTTGGATCTTATGTTGCTTCTCCCCCTCTACTCTCTTGTAATGGATTGAGTTTTCCCTTTGAAGTAATCTTATCGGATTGAGTCTTTGATGATTTGAGAACACTTGATGTATGTCTTGCCGTGCGTATCTGTGGTGACAATGGGATATCACATGATTCACTTGATGTATGTCTTGGTGATCAACTTGCGGGTTCCGCCCATGAACCTATGCATAGGGGTTGGCACACGTTTTCGTCGTGATTCTCCGGTAGAAACTTTGGGGCACTCTTTGAAGTACTTTGTGTTGGATTGAATAGATGAATCTGAGATTGTGTGATGCATATCGTATAATCATACCCACGGATACTTGAGGTGACAATGGAGTATCTAGGTGACATTAGGGTTTTGGTTGATTTGTGTCTTAAGGTGTTATTCTAGTACAAACTCTAGGGCTGTTTGTGACACTTATAGGAATAGCCCAACGAATTGATTGGAAAGAATAACTTTGAGGTGGTTTCGTACCCTATCATAATCTCTTCCTTTGTTCTCCGCTATTAGTGACTTTGGAGTGACTCTTTGTTGCATGTTGATGGATAGTTATATGATCCAATTATGTTATTATTGTTGAGAGAACTTGCACTAGTGAAAGTATGAACCCTAGGCCTTGTTTCCTATCATTGCAATACCGTTTACGCTCACTTTTATCATTAGTTACCTTGCTGTTTTTATATTTTCAGATTACAAAAACCTATATCTACCATCTATTTTGCACTTGTATCACCATCTCTTCGCCGAACTAGTGCACCTATACAATTTACCATTGTATTTGGTGTGTTGGGGACACAAGAGACTCTTTGTTATTTGGTTGCAGGGTTGCTTGAGAGAGACCATCTTCATCCTACACCTCCTACGGATTGATAAACCTTAGGTCATCCACTTGAGGGAAACTTGCTACTGTCCTACAAACCTCTGCACTTGGAGGCCCAACAACGTCTACAAGGAGAAGGTTGCGTAGTAGACATCAAGCTCTTTTCTAGCGCCGTTGCCGGGGAGGTTAGTGCTTGAAGGTATATCTTTAGATCTTGCAATTGAATCTTTTTGTTTCTTGTTTTAGCACTAGTTTAGTTTATAAAAGAAAATTACAAAAAAATGGAATTGAGTTTACCTCATACGCTTCATCTTTTTAATATCTTTCGTGAGTATGATGGAAAAGAAAATTGCGCCAAAGTGTTAGAAGAAGAATGCATTAAAATGTTTGGTACTAAATATTTGAATGATGAGCATGATTGCAATGTTGTTAGTATGAATTCCTTGAATATCCATGATGCTAATGATATGCAAAGCCACAAGCTTGGGGAAGCTATGTTTGATTAAGATGATATTTTTTGTCCCCCAAGCTTTGATGAGCAAATTTACTATGATGAAAGCATGCCTCCTATCTAATATGGTTATTGTGATGACACATATGCTTCAAAGAATAATAATAACCATGAAACTTGTCATCTTGATCTTAATTTTCAATCACATGATAGTTGTTTTGTTGAGCTTTCTCCCACTACTATTCCGAATGAGAAGAATTTTGCTTATGTGGAGAGTAGTAAATTGTCTATGCTTGTAGATCATGAAAAGTATGCTTTAGGTGCTGGTTATATTGTTGAATTCATTCATGATGCTACTGAAAATTATTATGAGGGAGGAATATATGCTTATAGTAATTGCGATAATATCAAGTTTCCTCTCTATATGCTTAAAGTTTTAAAGTTATGCTTGTTTTGCCTTCCTATGCTAGTTGATTATTGTTCCCATAAGTTGTTTGATCACAAAATCCCAATGCATAGGAAGTGGGTTAGACTTAAATGTGCTAGTCATATTCTTCATGATGCCCTCTTTATGTTTCAATTCTTATCTTTTATGTGAGCATAATTGAAATCATCATGCCTAGCTAGAGGCGTTAAACGTTAGCGCTTGTTGGGAGGCAACCCAACTTTATTTTAGTTTCTTGCTTTTTGGTTCTGTTTAGTAATAAATAATCCATCTAGCTTCTGTTTAGATGTGGTTTTATGTTTTAATTAGTGTTTGTGCCAAGTAGAACCTTTGGGAAGACTTGGGTAAAGTCTTTATGATCATGCTGTAAAAAACAGAAACTTTAGCGCTCACGAGATTAGCTAACACTTTTTACTGGAGAGTGCTATTTAGTTGATTATTTTTGCAGGTGATTACTAGACAAATTACTCAGGTCCACCAATTTATTTTAGAATTTTTGGAGTTCCAGAAGTTTGCGTTAGTTACAGATTACTACAGATTATTCTGTTTTTGACAGATTATGTTTTCTATGTGTTGTTTGCTTATTTTGATGAATCTATGGCTAGTAAAATAGTTTATAAACCATAGAGAAGTTGGAATACAGTAGGTTTAACACCAATACAAATAAATAATGAGTTCATTACAGTACCTTGAAGTGGTGTTTTGTTTTGTTCCACTAACGGAGCTCACGAGTTTTCTGTTAAGTTTTGTGTTGTGAAGTTTTCAAGTTTTGGGTAAAGATTCGATGGACTATGGAATAAGGAGTTGCAAGAGCCTAAGCTTGGGGATGCCCAAGGCACCCCAAGGTAATATTCAAGGATAACCAAGTGTCTAAGCTTGGGGATGCCCCGGATGGCATCCCCTCTTTCGTCTTCGTTCATCGGTAACTTTACTTGGAGCTATATTTTTATTCATCACATGATATGTGTTTTGCTTGGAGCGTCATGTCATTTTCTTTTGTTTTGCTTGCTGTTTGAATAAAGTACCAAGATCTGGAATTATTAAATGGGAGAGTCTTCACATAGTTACATAATTATTCAACTACTCGTTGTTCTTCACTTATATCTTTCGGAGTAGTTTGTTTTTGCTCTAGTACTCACTTATATCTTTTAGAGCATGGTGGTGGATTTGTTTTATAGAAACTATTGATCTCTCATGCTTTATTTATATTATTTTGAGAGTCTTAAATAGCATGGAAATTTGCTTAAATAATCCTAATATGCTAAGCATAAATGATTTGTAAAAATTCTTTTGAGTGCGTTGAATACTAAGAGAAGTTTAATGCTTGATAATTGTTTTGAGATATGAAGATGGTGATATTAGAGTCATGCTAGTTGAGTAGTTGTGGATTTGAGAAATACTTGTGCTAAAGTTTGTGATTCCCGTAGCATGCACGTATGGTGAACCGTTATGTGATGAAGTCGGAGCATGATTTATTTATTGATTGTCTTCCTTATGAGTGGCGGCCGGGGACGAGCGATGGTCTTTTCCTACCAATCTATCCCCCTAGGAGCATGCGCGTAATACTTTGCTTTGATAACTTGTAGATTTTTGCAATAAGTATATGAGTTCTTTATGACTAATGTTGAGTCCATGGATTATACACACTTTCTTCCTTCCACCATTACTAGCCTCCCTAATACCTCACACTTTTCTCCGGTATCATACACCCACCATATACCTTCCTCAAAACAGCCACCATACCTACCTATTATGGCATTTCCATAGCCATTCTGAGATATATTGCCATGCAACTTACCACTGTTCCGTTTATATGACACGCTTCATCATTGTCATATTGCTTTGCATGATCATGTAGTTGACATCGTATTTGTGGCAAAGCCACCGTTCATAATTCTTTCATACGTGTCACTCATGACTCATTGCACATCCTGGTACACCGCCGGAGGCATTCATATAGAGTCATATCTTGTTCTAAGTATTGAGTTGTAATTCTTGAGTTGTAAGTAAATAAAAGTGTGATGATCATCATTATTAGAGCATTGTCCCAGTGAGGAAAGGATGATGGAGAGTATGATTCCCCCACAAGTCGGGATGAGACTCCGGACGAAAAATAAAAAAAGAGAGAGAGAAAAAGAGGCCATAAAAAATAAAGAAAATGCCCAAATAAAAAAAATAAAAAAACGAGAGAAAAAGAAAGAAGGGACAATGCTACTATCCTTTTACCACACTTGTGCTTCAAAGTAGCACCATGATCTTCATGATAGAGAGTCTCTCATTTTTTCACTTCCATATACTAGTGGGAATTTTACATTATAGAACTTGGCTTGTATATTCCAATGATGGGCTTCCTCAAAATGCCCTAGGTCTTCGCGAGCAAGCGAGTTGGATGCACACCCACTTAGTTTCTTTTGTTGAGCTTTCATATACTTATAGCTCTAGTGCATCCGTTGCATGGCAATCCCTACTCACTCACATTGATATCTATTGATGGGCATCTCCATAGCTCGTTGATACGCCTAGTTGATGTGAGACTATCTTCCCCTCTTTTTGTCTTCTCCACAACCACCATTCTATTCCACATATAGTGCTATATCCATGGCTCACGCTCATGTATTGCGTGAAGATTGAAAAAGTTTTGAGAGTGTCAAAAGTATGAAACAATTGCTTGGCTTGTCATCGGGGTTGTGCATGATTTAAATACTTTGTGTTGTGAAGATAGAGCATAGCCAGACTATATGATTTTGTAGGGATAACTTTCTTTGGCCATGTAATTTTGAGAAGACATAATTGCTTTGTTAGTATGCTTGAAGTATTATTATTTTTATGTCAATATGAACTTTTGTCTTGAATCTTTCGGATCTGAATATTCATGCCACAATTAAGAATAATTACATTGAAATTATGCCAAGTAGCACTCCGCATCAAAAATTATTTTTTTATCATTTACCTACTCGAGGACGAGCATGAATTAAGCTTGGGGATGCTTGATACGTCTCCAACGTATCTATAATTTTTTATTGCTCCATGCTATATTATCTACTGTTTAAGACGATATTGGGCTTTATTATCCACTTTTATAGTATTTTTGGGACTAACCTATTAACCGGAGGCCCAGCCCAGAATTGCTGTTTTTTGCCTATTTCAGTGTTTCGAAGAAAAGGAATATCAAACAAAGTCGAAACGGAACGAAATCAACTGGAGAAGTTATTTTTGGAAGGAAAGCTATCGGAAAAGCTTGGAGTACATGTCAGGAAAGAAGGGAGGTGGCCACGAGGGTGGGGGGCGCCCCCTAGGGAGCGCCCCTGCCTCGTGGGCCCCCCGAAGCTCCACCGACGTACTCCTTTCACCCATATATACCCACGTATCCTAAAACTTTCAGAACGGAGAATGGATTGGAAGTTCCGCCGCCGCAAACCTCTGTAGCCACCAAAAGTCAATCGGGACCCTGTTCCGGCATCCTGCTAGAGGGGGGAACCCTCATCGGCGGCCATCTTCATCATCCCGGCGCTCTCATGACGAGGAGGGAGTAGTTCACCCTCGGGGCTGAGGGTATGTACCAGTAGCTATGTGTTTGATCTCTCTCTCTCTCTCTCTCTCTCGTGTTCTTGATTTGGCACGATCTTGATGTATCGCGAGCTTTGCTATTATAGTTGGATCTTATGTTGCTCCCCCCCTCTACTCTCTTGTAATGGATTGAGTTTTCCCTTTGAAGTAATCTTATCGGATTGAGTCTTTGATGATTTGAGAACACTTGATGTATGTCTTGCCGTGCGTATCTGTGGTGACAATGGGATATCACGCGATTCACTTGATGTATGTCTTGGTGATCAACTTGCGGGTTCTGCCCATGAACCTATGCATAGGGGTTGGCACACGTTTTCGTTGTGATTCTCCGGTAGAAACTTTGGGGCACTCTTTGAAGTACTTTGTGTTGGATTGAATAGATGAATCTGAGATTGTGTGATGCATATCGTATAATCATACCCACAGATACTTGAGGTGACATTGGAGTATCTAGGTGACATTATGGTTTTGGTTGATTTGTGTCTTAAGGTGTTATTCTAGTATGAAGTCTAGGGCTGTTTGTGACACTCATAGGAATAGCCCAACGGATTGATTGAAAAGAATAACTTTGAGGTGGTTTCGTACCCTACCATAATCTCTTCCTTTGTTCTCCGCTATTAGTGACTTTGGAGTGACTCTTTATTGCATGTTGAGGGATAGTTATATGATCCAATTATGTTATTATTGTTGAGAGAGCTTGCACTAGTGAAAGTATGAACCCTAGGCCTTATTTCCTATCATTGCAATACCGTTTACGCTCACTCTTATCATTAGTTACCTTGCTGTTTTTATATTTTCAGATTACAAAAACCTATACCTGCCATCTATTTTGCACTTGTATCACCATCTCTTCGGCGAACTAGTGCACCTATACAATTTATCATTGTATTGGGTGTGTTGGGGACACAAGAGTCTCTTTGTTATTTAGTTGCAAGGTTGCTTGAGAGAGACCATCTTCATCCTACACCTCCTACAGATTGATAAACCTTAGGTCATCCACTTGAGGGAAACTTGCTACTGTCCTACAAAACCTCTGCACTTGGAGGCCCAACAACGTCTATAAGGAGAAGGTTGCGTAGTAGACATCATGACCCTCCGACCATTGGATGACGGATTACCGAAGCTGTGACCCTCAGCGTGATCAAGATGGAGACTTCCGAAGACTTGGCGTATACTTCAAGGAAAGATCTAATAGTCGGTGTGTTTTATTCCTAATTGGTAACCGACCATATGTGTAACCTAGGTACCCCCAGTGCATATATATAAGCCGGGGGGTTTAGTCCTTAGAGGGATACGAACACAAGCCTTAGGGTTTAGAACACAAACATACGATCTCAAGGTAGATCAACTTGTACTCTATACTACATAGAATCAATACAATCCAAGAAGGACGTAAGGTTTTACCTCTTTGAGAGGGCCCCAACCTGGGTAAACATCGTCTCCCTTGTCTCATGTTACCTTTGTTCCTAGATCCACAACTCGGGACTGCCTACCCGAGATTCGCTAGTTTTAGTATCGACATAGGGCCTATGGTTGGACAACTGTCTCTTGATGCAGGGCTTGTTCCAGTCAAGACGTAATTTGGACACATCCCCCGCTTTGGGTCGTCACAAGCACATCTTAATGGGTGTCTTCCATAGAACAAATTAAGATCATGATGACCCCGTTCATAGACATATAGTTGTAAGAATCAAGTCCTCGTACCCATGTTTTTTTATTGTAAGTGTTAAGGTAATAACGATGATTACAATTCGGTCCAAAAAATTGGAAATTAGTACTCTCGCGAAAGTTTGGTAGAAACCCTTGTCACAAGTGCACGTCTTCTCGTGGGTTCGATAGCTCAGGGTCACTCCTTGAGGAATGAGGCTGGGAACATTTCTGCTATTCGTTACCGGATCACCAAAGGGACTCATCATTCCATTCTGGTGAAGCATCGTGGTGGGGTTGGGAGCCTTCAGTTAAGTTATGGAGATTGCCCTAATCTTGTTTGTAAATGTTGCGGTTGCCACCTTAAAGGGCACCGCTAGTGGATTCACGACACCTTGCATCATGCAAGGGCATGAGAAGAATAGGGTGGGCCATTGTGACATTTTGGGTGCATCGTGCCTCCACGTCCAATGGAGACATACTTCCCCAAAGAAGGGAACTTTTAGAACTTTGGAAACACATCCTCGTCTACGCTTGCGGCTACTTCCATCCTTGACTTACTTTGTGCAAGCTTATATTGTGTTGCTTATATTCATCATTGTATTTGTTGTTGAGCTTGTCATATATGTAATCCACTTAGTTGCATATCTAGACAACCTACTTTCTTGTTAAAACTAAATTTGGAAGGGAAATTAATAATTGTTAATCGCCTATTCACGCCCTCTATTAGACCATACCGTTCCTTTCAAACAGCTACAACGATGTAGTGACAGCAGCCCGACCGCTTCAATGATGCGACGACATGCTTTGACGGCCGTGGTGTGCTTTGATGGTTGCGATGCTACGACGACAACCTGTCTGCCTCAATGATGTTGCGACAACGGCGTGCTTCGAATGATCGCGGCCATGCAACGACATCGTGCTTCGACGACAGCGGTGATGCTCCGACGAAGGCCTGACAGCTTCGAAGATGTCGCGACGACGTGCTTCCCAGCCATGGCAATGTTGTGATGATGGCGCAGATGGTTCGACGATGCTACAACAACAACCCGATTGCTCTGCTGTTGCTGCAGTGGTATATATGCTTCGACGACGGCTGCGACGCTATAAAGGACGGTACTCTAAACATTGTTACATCAAAGCAACGATTTGGGGGGGGGGGGTGTTCCAAGCAACCATGACTCATACAAATTCCAACGAACACTGACAGTCAATGCCAAGAGTATGGTGTTATGGAATTCTCGTTTTGTGCTTTCTATGTGATTTCGCTTGAGATATTTGTAACAATACATACATATATAGCTATGCGGCTAAGCAGGAAGCACCATGTGTAAAGTAGAAGCAAAATGAAACCGTTAAACGGTCACGGGGATGAATCGGCTTCAGGCGCGCGGCTAGACGGTACCATGACCACGCCATCAAATAGGTGGGTTAACTTCACGTGGGAACAAAGCAATGCTCCATGCCACATCGATCGGATGGCAACAGACGCATCAGCCAAGAATCACCGTACTCTTTTTAAATGTTTTTCTTGTTGTATCCATGTCTATAGAAAAGGTTGTTCATACTATTATTAACAGAATATTTCCATTTAAAATATATTTTTAGGCAAGTTTAAAATATCAAATGAATGTATTTTTTCTAGCGGATACCTGATTTTTTTTTGGAACCCTATATCGCCAGAAGGCCCACAACGAGCCCCCCGGAATGAACACACTTCTCGTTCAGTCCGACCTCCTTGATAAATAGGCTAGCCAAGCCCGAGCCGCTCCTACGGAGTCCCACCTCGCCGCCGCCAAACCCTCGCCCCTCTTCCACCGGAGCCTACCGAGCTCTCCCACTCCAGAAATTCTCCGAGCGGGAGCTCGCCCCCTCCAACGTCGCGTCCTCCTCCAGCTCCACAGGTAAGCCCTAGGCCCTCGCACAAATCTTGTGATTCCACCCATCTCCAGCTCGCATCCATGTCTCGGCCGGATTGGTTCTAGTTCGCTCCCTGTTCATGGTGTGATGTCTAGGGTTTGTCTCGCAGGGCCTGGTGTTCGCGAGATTCCCTTTGGTTCCCGCGACCCCGCGCGCAGTAATCCCTAGGCGGGCTCGTCCGCCATGTTTCCGCCCAAAGGGCCCAATCCCTACGGGCAGCAACCACCGTACGGCGGGCAGCAATCTTACGGAGGCCAAATCGTATGTCTCTAAAAAATGCGCTGATCTGGTATCTGCTTAGTTGTTATATCCAGATGTGTGGCAGGTTCTCATCTTTTATGTGTGCAAAAACCTGCGCTCTTTTGCCCTACTTTTGCTTGCAGCCTGGTAGCAGTGGATTTGGGGCCTCGGCTGCGACAGGTGCCCGTGCCGGACAGGGTGCTGCTGGGCAGTATGGAGGGCCTTACGCGTCAGTGTATGGCACACAGCAGGTGGTTAACTAACTGCAATTCGTGAACATTTTTCAGAATTGGTCTCGCTATGCAATTTGTTACCCTCCTAATGCCATCCATGCTCACTACTGTTACTGTTTAAGTTGCTCTGTGAGTTGTTGTTGATGCGGTGTATGTAGAGGGGGAGTCTTTATTGCGAAGGCAAATAATGAAGGTTATTAGCTGCCAGTTAAATCTTTATGCCTTTGGAGTGCAAATGGTTAGTAGAACTGCGCAGCTTCATGCTCATAAATCTGATTTATCCACATGGACATCTGAGGTAAAAGAAAGCACTAGGTTTGGCCAGTGCTGAAGAGGCTGGCCAGGATTATTAGCTCTAGCTCAAATAAGATTATCTAAAATGTTGCTGTCTGAACCCAAGTAAAACTAAGGTGTCCTCCTGGACCTGTTTTTTTTCCCGTTTATCCTTTCCCTTATCCACATGAAGAGCAATTAGTATCTTGTCATCCTGGAAGTGTGCCTAAATTGTTTTGGAATGTTTAAAAGGTCACTAATTCTGTTAGTACAAAAAACCTAGGAATTGATAATGGCCCTATGGGATAAAATGAGAACAAGATCTCTACAGATCCTGAAAGATAAGTAGCAATGATGCAGCATCTAGCTCATATGCCCCTTTTGAGTGGCTGAACTGAATGCTATCGCCCGTCATAATCTAATAGTCCACACTAGAATATTGCTCTGAAAGATGCCATTCTATAGCTTACCCAATGTCCAAAACATACTAGTTATGTACGTGGTATGCATCATTCTATATCCTGATAGTGAGGTTTAAGCTTCAGCTTAAAACTGCAAGAATCTGAAGGATCGCAACTAAAGGTTGCAGACTAGATATATTTCTGATTTTCCACCACAGATAGGAAACAATGGATTGATTCTGTAGCACTTATCTACAGCTACATAAGCCCAAGGTCAGCATTGTGTTGTTGCTGTTTCATTCTTTGTGCGCGTAATTACCAGGTGATTTGATGTCTGTTTCATTTTGTAACTTTGTCTTGTCTCCCAAATAAGAATATGGCAAAATATAATAGATCCCACCAATTATCATTTCATTTATGTGAATGCCCCTACCATACTGATTAATGGCAGGATAGAGTAGAATATGGTTTTACCAATTATCATTGCATTTATGATGATGCACTACCAAAATAACTGAGCTTGCACCAGGCATGTCATATTCGATATTTCTGAAACAAGCAATGCTAGAGCATTTCAGCATTCAGAATTTCACAAATTGGGGCCTCTTTTAGATAAGGAATGCATATTCATGTGAGTTGGCTAAGTTAACTGACTTGGTGTCCTAGCAGTACCTCGAAGCAGAAAACAGATCAAGTGCTGGAATAATTTGCTGGCTAGTCCACTAGCACTGTAGTTGGTAGTCACGTATTATCACACATAGCTTATCTGTATATCAAGGAATGAAATGTTTTGCGAAAAAAATATAAACATACTCTTTTAGGTAAAGAAGCTGTTCCTGGGCTGAATTTATCTCGTGCGCCATCAAACTTGTATATACTTCCCTTCACATAATATTTGTGATTTTGTGCATTTTGTCAAATTTAACGGTTAAGTCATTTTTACCAGTAGTTCGTACCATGAAGAGTGGACACCAGGAAGAAATTTCTGTTAACCATTCATGTCTTTTTCTTCTGTTATTTCTCAGTTTGTATTGTCTCAATGTCGATCGCGACTCTTTGTTTCAGCTGTATTGTATGTTGATTGCTTTCTTCCATGGTCAGATCTCACCTCCTTTTAGTTTCTAGTGTCACAACTGTTCACGAGTTCTGTGCATGATATCTTCACTGAATATCTGAATGAACTTTTTGCAGGTTGGGGGAGTTGGCGGCAAAGGTCCGGATTCTTCTAGTCTTCCTAGCCTGCCACCTCATACATCTTCACTATCTCAGTCATCCAAGTTCTCATCTGGATCTGCAGGGTCTAACTTGGCAAGACCAAACGATGACTATATGGCTGTGCGTGGATATGCACAGAAGCTAGACCAGTATGGTACTGATTACACATCAGAGAGAAGAATGTATGGTGAACACTCAGCTAATCTTGGCAGGAGGGATGGCCTTACTGATTTGGATAGAAGATATCCTGATCATATACCTGCAGCCCATCAGGTCTATAATGTGTGCTCACTTTTTTTTGGGGCTCCCCCCCCCCCCCCTGAATTATTTAATTTAGCAAACTCAATCTTATGACCACCTTTTTTATATCTCAGATTCATGACCGTGTGGAGCAGGTAGCGTTCTTCTTTCCCTTACAAAACTACGTTCTGCACCATTTAATGCTGTCTGTTATAGCCTATAATTATTTCTATTCTGTTAATTTTTTCAGGGTTCAACAATGCGCCATCAGCCACTTCTGAAAGCTCAGCTGGCGCCTGTGTCTGATATGAGGTACGTTAGCTCACAGCCAGGTCATATATGTTGTTCAGGTTTTTTGTCCACATGGTAGACCATAATCATTCTCAGTTTAAAAAGTGCATCAAATGAATGACTATGTGCATGTTCCAAACATCTCTTCTTAGGACTAAAATTTGTTAGTTATTTTAATGTATCTCACCGGCACTTTTGGAAAGCTAAAATTTGCGATCCTTCGTGTGTTTATCACTGCAACAAAACATAGCACATGCACTGAGTAAAGTATGCATTTCTGGCAGACAAGCCGATTACTTTGCAGGAAGGTCTGCTCCAATCCATCAAGAATCTCAGGAAATTGGTACATATGGAAGGGCTGAAGCTGAGCATCGCAACTTGTCCATTCTTGGGAATGTTCCATATGGAGGACAACAGACATCTTCATTGTTGGGAGGCGCCCCTAGGACAAACATTGATAGTCTTGGCTATGGGCAAGGATCATCAAGCAGTGGTTATGGGATGAGTCTGCCCCTTGGACGTGACTATGCCTCGGGGAAAGGCCTTCTCCATCCATCTTCAGATTCTGATTACCGTGACAACATCTTACCCCGTCCACGTCAAGGCATCTCCATGGTTGATGAACGTGCAATTGACCGGATTGGTTATCGTCGTGAGCTGGATCTAAGAGATGAGGAACGTCGAAGGGATCTGCTACTTGAAAGGGAAAAGGAGCTTGAACGGGAGCGGGAACGGGAGTTGCGAGACCTTCGAGACCGTGAAAGAGAAAGAGACCGTGAAAGAGAAAGAGAACGTGAAAGGGAAAGGGACCGTGAAAGAGTAAGGGAACGTGAAAGAGAAAGGGAGCGGGAGCGTCAAAGGGAGCACGAAAGAGAACGTCTTCGGGAGCGCCGCGAGAAGGAGAGGGAGCGGAACAAGAAGCATGTAGCTGATTCAAGGCGTGATCGCACTCCACCTAGAACCCCTGGTGATCGACGACGTTCTTCTTCTGTTAGGTCTGAGAAGCCTTTGCGGCGCCTTTCACCTCGACGTGATGCTGTGCATAGGTGTCTCCATGTTCTCTATAGCTTTGTGGATGCGCTTCGTCTTTGGTGCAGCCTTTTAAACTAACACTTTCGTTTGTTGTCCTGAAGGCATCGTTCACCTATTAAAGAAATAAAGAGAGAATATTTGTGCAAGGTAAACGAACAGTTGTGTTTGTCACAGTGTTCTTGCGAAAATCAATTGATAGTATTAATTCTTTACGTGCCTCCTTGATGCACTCTGGTCTCCAGTTTCCTTTACTGCTGTCCTTGTAAAGCCTGAGATCTTTGCGAACTTATGTGTCCACTCTCGGAACTAATATCTGAGAGATTCTGGTTCCACTTACCCATCTATCTACACCAATCCTTGTTTTTGTCTTCCTAGCCACTTCCTCTTTTCTGTTACTACTTGTCTGGAGACCTCTCGTTCTTTATTCTTCCAATTTGGATAACTTGGAAGACTATTCACACCTTAAGCATAGATTGCACCAGAGTGGATATTATTGAGCAATCACGGAGATGTCTTCCATCCTCCATTTCTCTCTGCCTCCTTTATATGCAAATATCATATTTAGTTTGTTCAGTTATGCAGCAGTTTTTGTATGATGCCCAATAGGAACTCGTTGCTAATTGGGCTGTCTGGTGCAGGTTTTGCCATTTCGTTTGGTGGATGATGAGAGAGACTGTTTATCTTTGACAAAAAGATATCCTAGGCTATCAGTTATTCCAGATTTTTCTAAGGTTTGACATTCTATTCATGACTGTTGATGATCAAAACTCAACGTGGAATCATGGTACTGTAGTTTTTTTTGCCTTACTTAATTGTGATTTACTTGTTCTGTAGATTGTCTTGAACTGGGCTAAAGAAAGCCTAAATCTTTCGCTGCATACACCAGTGAGGTATGTTTTTCTATTGGGACTACATAAGTAGATACATCTACTGTTCTATTGTTCTTCTTGCTAAATGTTCTTGAGCTTCCTATTAATGGCATGTTTTATACTGTGTTGCTGCCACTGCTGTAAAATAGTCTGGAACATGCCCTCTGTGAAGATGACGATAAAGCTGATGAAAGCGCACTGGTCTCTTCTGAGAACACATCAAGCATAAAGACCCCTGAAACCATTTGGAATGCAAAGGTCTTTTTGTTTATAATTCATTTTGAAGTATGAACTATATTAAGTTGTAGTTGATTTGAGTAGTAGCTCCCGCAATAAGTAGAGATAGTGTTTATTTGAATGAATTATGTCATTGTACATGCTATAGCAATATTTGTAGAAAGCATGTGGTGTAATTGTCGTGGGCATCGATACTCACGTTTGTAGAAAATTATTGCTTGCAAGTACATCAAGTGCAACCTGTGCTGCTGACCTGCACTATTCAGGGGTGTTATGGTCTTCCCCTGGATCATGCTTGCCACTTGAGCAATTTTTTGAGAAATGCTAGTCTGGTTCTAGCTTTTGGTAGGATGAAATTCCCTTGCATGAAAAATATGTCTTCATCATTCCATCACATTGTGACATGGAGACGTCTCAGAAAATAAAGTTGTGCTAGTACAATTTTATGTTGCATATGTAATATAGTTATTGCGGTGCTATTATATGTCTCCATGGTAGTCCATCGTGTGCTCCCCCCCTAGCCTTTGCCTAATCTTTTTTTGTTGAAACTGGAAGAATGTTTCCATTGCATTTATACTCATCTGATATTGTAAAATATCACAAGAGTCTGTCTTGGGATTCACATTGGCTTGAGTTTTGCTTTTAGTGCTTTTAAGTAATCCAAAAAGAAAAAATCTATCTCAAGTTGGCCGGATATAGAGGCACTTAAGTTATGCTGTCTTTACCTTACAAGGTAACTCCAACCATCTTGAAGTAATTTCCTTCTGTGCTTACATATATGCCCATGTGCAGGTACTTCTGATGAGCGGTATGAGCAATGGTGCCTTTGCTGACATAACGTCGATGAGAAGTACTGAGGAACGAGTGGTGCACTTGAACAATATCTTAAAATTTGCTGTATTCAAGAAGGATCGTTCACTTCTTGCTATTGGAGGCCCTTGGAATGCAGCACTTGATGGTGGAGATCCATTGGTTGACTGTTCATGCTTGATTCGAACCGCTATCAGGTATGTCTTCATCAAATAAATGTACCATGGATGACTTGCAACTCTACTAACCCTTCTTCTTGGACAGATATGTGAAGGAACTGGTTCAAGTCGATCTATCTAATTGTACCAGTTGGAATCGTTTCCTCGAGGTACTTCTAAATCTATCTCAGCACCTTCTAGGAACTGTATTTCTTGAATATAGTCTTCTTTAGATGGAAAACATCATCCTTCCATCATATAGCTTTTATTTAATTGGTCATAACTGGATTCTCTTCTGAATCGTAGAAGCGCAAACAGATATATTCCTATATGCTTTATTCCAAAACTATATAATGCACATTTACATTATGACTCTTTGCCAATCAGTTTGCTTCTTGTTAATTTGTTTGACATTTCTCTGGTATTTGTGCTTTAAAATCTCCCCTATCCGAAATGACAATATTCCAATGGATATTTGTGCTAATAACCGTCAGAATATTAGAAATTATGCCTGCTAACTGGTCAGTTGCAAATGCGATATCAAACCCTACTCGTATGTGGTTTATTGGCTCTTCCATAGAATAATATGAGAGCATTTACTCCAGTAATTAAATCATTTGCTTTTCAAGGCATGCTATTATTGTTGAAGTCATCAGCATAATGTAATACACGCATTATACTGCAGGTCCACTACAACAGAGTTGGCAATGATGGACTCTTTAGTCACAAAGAAATTACTGTACTGTTTGTGCCAAACCTGTCGGAATGTGTACCATCTATGGATATATGGAGGGATAACTGGATTGCATACCGAAAATCAAAGATAGAAAGGGAGCAGCTGATTATAAAGAAGGAAAAGGTAAGCTTGTGGTTACTATTATAACATACTTTGTTTTCTTCTGAAACAGCACTAATGGTTCTTACTTCCCGTTGCATTTTAGAGCCCAGGTGATCCAAAGGAACAGAAACAAGGTTTGAAAGATCCTCATTTATCATTTCACTGCCTTTTCCTTGTCTAATGAATAAAATAATTAATCCTTGTTTATTTGTCAACAGTTTTAGAGGAGCCAAGCGAGGCTAAAAGTACGAATGATCAATTAAAGGAGGGTGATGGTGCTGCCAAGATTGAGAAAATTGATGCTGATATGGAACTGAAGGAGGGTGATGGTGCTGCCAAGATTGAGAAAATTGATGCTGAAATGGAACTGAAGGAGGGTGATGGTGCTACCAAGATTGAGAAAATTGATGCTGATATGGAAGAGCAGGGCAAAGATGGAGATGCCAATCTTGCTGGTGATGGTGGGAAGAATCCTGACAATGTTGGGGAGCAAGCTGAGAAGATGGTGGGGGTTGTTGAAGAAAACACTTCTGGTGATGCTTCTGTTGACCATGTCACCGAGGATAAAAAGCCCATGAAAAAGAAAATAATAAAAAAGGTTGTGAAAGTTGTTCGAAAAAAGACAACTGCTGAAGCTCCAGTGGGTAAATCGCCTCAGGTTGACAAGAATGCCGTGGCAGAAACTGCGAGCAAAACCGTCGAGAAGCACATTGAACAGAAAAGTAAGGATCTTGGGAAAGAGAAGGCGGTAGCTGGCATCGTTCTACAGCCTGATGAGGCTAAGAAAACTGGGAAGAAGAAGGTCATTCGAAGGATTGTTAAACGAAAAGTTCCTGCTTCAGCGACTGAGCCAACAGCCCTTGCTGCACCTACTGAAGCAAGTAAACAAGATGTGGATGTTCAGCCGGAGAAGATTGCTGAAGGCGTCACTGATGCTGGGAATTCACAGACTAAGCTGGAAGAAGGATTGAAAACTCCCGCTGAAGATGTTTCAAACCAGAAGAAAGAAGAAGGATTGAAAACTCCTGTTGAAGATATTTCAAACCAGAAGAAAGAAGAAGGATTGAAAACTCCTGCTGAAGATACCTCAAATCAGAAGAAAGAACAGGAGCTGGAGATAAAGGGAGACATAATGACTGATGATCAAAAGGCAAATACAGACAAGGTTAACCAGCAGGAAGTTGTGGAACAGAAAGATCCGAAAATTGATGAAACAAATGGAAAGAGTGACCAGAAAAAGGATGACAATGAAACAAAGGATAAAGACCAGAAGATGGACTCAAAGAAAAAGTCGCCCATTGACACCAAAGAAAAGAAGAAGTCTGATGAACCTCCGAAACACCCAGGATTCATTCTCCAGGCCAAAAGGAGCAAAGAATATAAAGTATGGCCATCATGCTATATAATAGTTATCTTTTTATTTCATACTCCCTCCGTCCCCAAATAAATGACTTAACTTTACACTAACTTTGTACTAAAGTTATTACAAAGTCGAGTCACTTATTTTGGGACGGAGGGAGTATAATTCAAGCATGGTCTTATTGCCCACGAGATCTTATTGAATGGTTTTCATTTGCAGCTCCGTTCAACATCCCTTTCATTGGATGGCCTCCTGGACTACACCGCCAATGATACAGAGGAGTCTGTATTTGAGGTCCATTTTCTGCTCTGGCTTCTGTAATAATTTGCTAATTGTCATTACAAAGAGATCACTACCTCTGCATTTTTTTCTTAGCAAATATCTCTGTCCTGTATTTTTGGCTGCTACCTAATTTATGAGCATAACACAAAGAAATTACTAAATTGCTTTTGTGGTGATGCTCATGGGGCTTGACATTTATGATTGATATCTTCTTCTGTTACTTTTCAGCTTTCTTTGTTTGCTGAGTCTTTCAGTGAAATGCTTCAATACAGAATGGGTTGTGTGATCTTGTCTTTTCTCGAGGTAACTTCCTTGTGCTCTGTCTATGCTTTGTAAGCTTTGACACATGATCAGCAGTTAGTTTTTCATTCAAGTCTACTTCCATCTAAGTTTGAAGTTTGGTAGCCGAGTATGCTTGGGCACAACTGAGAATCCGACTCCATTCTACCAATATTGTTACCAAACTTTAGGATAATTGTTCCCTGTAATGGTCCAAATTGGGACTTGGAAGTTTGTGACCTGGTAGTTCATGGTAATTTTTGTGGAGCGTACTAGAGCAAAGAATTGGTTGCTTCATGAGGGGAAGCAGAGCCGCATCCAGTAGGTTTTGGTAGTGATCTGTTTTCAGTTTTCCTCATGTAGCTTGTTTTGTCCGCACAGAAACTTTACAGGCAGTATGTTGTGAGGAGGAATCAACGTAAGCGCCAAAGAGAGGAAGATCTAAAGAAGGAAGACACAATATCCTTGGAGAAGCGACTAAAGACAACTGATGAGAATGTAACTGGAAGTACCTCAGGTAACCCAGGTAAAAATGATGAAACAATAAAAGAGGGTGGAGAAAAGATAATTGGTGATAATTCATCAGCTTCCCATGAACAACTGGTAAAAGAGGATGATGAGAAGATGAGTACAGATCATGCTGCCCAGGATGAAATGATGAAAGAGGGTGAGGAAAAGATTGACACAGATCAGTCAGCAGCTGCCCATGATGAACCTAAAGCTGATGAGAAAATGGAGGAAGAAGATCCTGAATATGAAGAAGATCCCGATGAAGTGGAATATGAGGGCGACGAGGACATGGACGATGCCACTGCTGAAGAGCCGGCAGAAGCACAGGTAATGCACACATATATCCTCCGTACCCTTTTGCACCACACATAATATACACAACCGCGAAGTGACCGTCTGTTCGCTCGTGTTGCTTAAGAAACTACTCTTTGTATTACCCGATGGTCTTTTCCTTCATAACAGCATGGATGCTTGTTGATTTGCCCATGTTCCCTCTCGTGTACAATTCACTTAGAATTTTCCACTAGTTTTCAAATAATGTGTTTCCAAATATGGAAGTATAGTTTTCTACATGTAGAGCATTTCCAATTAGTTCCAACAGAATTGAAGGGTAGTGGGAAGCTGCAAGCACCAACTCATCAAGCTTGTTGTGGAGTGGAGTAGTGTTAGCTCACTTTTCAAGGCTAATTGCCCTAGTTTTACGTCTGGATTATGTTTGAGAGCTTACACCACTATTAATATGAAAATATAGATATTGAGATTTCTCTAGTGAAAGTAGTACGTAGGAATCACTGATATGGGACACGGGCACTGGGATGATGGGACATGCGACATGGATATGGCAGTTTTGAGAAACAGCCTTATGGGGATATGGCGAGTTTATATAAATAATTCAAAAAATACAGCAGTATGGGTAAATTTATATTTTCAAGATGTGAGATCAAAGTACTTCCTGTTTGTTTTCTCTCTAGCTTACCATCGTGGATGAGTACATGCTAGCAGCCGAGCAAACAAAGAATAAAGAAAACAAAAAGTGGAGAAAACCTAGAAGGAATGTGTGCTTGTAGGTGCTGTGAAACTAGTAATGGGTAAACTGTGCTTACCTGTGTCACTTCATTATTCTCTGCTGCAGAATGAGGATAACTCAAATGAAAGAGAAACCAAGGCAGAAGAGGTAACTGCAGAAGATGACGGAAAGAGGACAACGGAGAATCTTAAATTGGAAAAAACAGAAGAGGACAAGCAGTCTGTAGCAGAGAAAGGAGATTTGAAAGAAGTTGAAGAGAAATCTGTGGGTAAGGAGGGAAAGATATCTGGATCACAAAAAGGAGATTCAGTGAAACATGAGGTGGTTGATAAGGACCTGTTGCAGGTACATTGTGCTGCATCATATAAGAGATTAGGAGTTGCATTAAAACTTAAAACTCTGTCTGTTACATGGATCCCAGTTTATTGCTAACATATGATTTCTTTTCCCTTTTTAGGCTTTTAGGTACTTCGACCAAAACAGAGTTGGTTATATAAAGGTAGTGTAATAAGCGATACCATTGTTCTTTCGGAAGCAATTTGTCATTTGGATATGTGAAGGCATTATTCTTATTATTTTTACAAATGCAGGTGGATGATTTAAGGTGCATCCTTCACAACTTGGGGAAATTTTTATCCAACAGGGATGTGAAGGTCAGTCTCTTGACTCTGTTCGTTGGATTCCATACTATCTTCTGTAATCATATCTTCTGGAACTTGATACTTATTTGTTCCAATCTGGTCTTGAAATTTCACCCACTTATTAACTTACCACCTCTTGCTGAAATGCTCCTTTGATTCAAGTGAATTCTATAGGATTTTTGGATGATTTGGATCCTTAGGTCCTTTGATTCACAGTATTAGAATCCTTAGGATTTTTAAAGAAATAAAAGTGTATATACGATTTAGTAGTAGTTCTGTTCTCAGCTCAATATGCATACCTTAACTTCTGGTTAGCTTGATAGTATACGTCTACACCCTAGGTTGGTTATATAGTTAGCTATTAACGATTAGCGAGTACACAAGGGAAAAAAATAAGGTGTATTTGTCAATTGGATATACTTGCACTTTTGGGGGTGGTGAGCTGCAACATGCATACGTCGTGTGGGTTTTACATCCTGCAAAACGCTAATAACGGTTCTTGTTTTGATGAAATACGACCATCTTTTAGATGTTTTTGACCGGCATCTAACGCTGCATGTTGTTCACTGTCTGCAGGACATGGTTCAAATTGCTCTTGCTGAGAGCAATTCTGCAAGGGATGGTCGCATTATCTATACAAAGCTTGTCAAGAAAGCTGACCTCTGATCCGGACTTGGTTTTGGCCCTAGCAGCTCGTTGAGATATGGAACTTGTTTGTTGGAGATTCTTGACAGTGAATCGATTATCAATGGAAAATCAGCCGAATAGTGTACTTCTATGTAGCTGGGAGCTAGTTTTCATTTCTTTGAATGAATATTTGTTAATGAACTTAACAAAAATTGATATCGTTTGTATGTTGACCTACTAGGAAATTTTCATTAGATTTTTTTTTCACACAGCAAGCATAATGGCCTAATAATAATAACATTTGCTGGTGCTGTATTTTTTATTTTCTTTTGGCGCCACACAATCAATCCTGTGTCAACTATGCCAGGTTGCGAAAACATGAGAATATGACTAGCAAACATGCACGGGAGACATATAAAGACTTTCCAAAAACTAATCAAATCCTAGACATAAAAGACTTAATGAACGCCTACTATGAACATTTGTTATGTTGAGATGACATTTTTTGAAATGCATGAAATTTGTTATGTTGAGATGACATTTTTTGAAATGCATGAACAATTTTTGAAGTCATGAACATTTTTGACTCAACAAACATTTTTTGAATTGATGAGCTTTTAGAAAAAAATTGGGGAACAACTTCTGAAATTCATGATATGTTTTTGAATTTTTGTGAACATCTTCTAAAATTTCATGGACAGTTTTTCAGATTCACGAATATGTTTTGAATACACGATCATTTTTTCCAAAATCATGAACAATATTGTATTCCTTGACCATTTTGTCCAAATCATTCAAGATGGTATTTTTCAAATTTCATGAACATTTTTTTCGAATTCCCGAATATGATTGAAATATACAACTATTATTAAAAATCATGAACATTTTAATTTCGCAAGAATTGTTTCGAAATAATTATTTTTTATAATACATGGACAGTTTTTTTGTAATAACCAATATTTTACGGTTTCCTGAGCATTTTTTAATTCACAAACATATTATGATTTGTCGATTTTGTTCCAAAACTCGCAAATTTTGAAACTTTGAAATTTTTCTAAATCCGAAATAATGTAAAGAAGAAAAAATAAAAAAGAAATGATAATAGAAAAATCAAAAAACAAAATGGAAAAGCCAGGGCGTCACGTGGCGCGCATGGGCTGGCCCATGACTTCGTGCGGCGAGGAGAGAAATGGTGAGAAAAAGGGTGGGTAGAGCTGGGTATCAAAGCCGGGTCTCGAGCGTGCAATATTGATTGCTTAACCATTGGGACGCTTCCATACTTATGAAATTAGGAGGCATCATCGTATAAGAACCGAACTCCACTGTGACTTTGAAATAAAATCAAATCGTTTTCTTCACTTACGGGTGGTATGACACAGTGGGTAATTTATAGGCAACTCCAGGGACAATTTTCGTGACATACTGCCAGAAGCAATAATCCTTTATTATTAGATAGAGATGATTAACAATTTGAAATATAATGATTAACATTTTTTCTCAAATACATGTTTTGAGTCTACTTGTGCCATACACATGGTACATTTTTTCTTATACATTTGAAACATTTATATTATACTATATGTTCAACATTTTATTAAACACATGTTTTTGAACACTGTTTTTCGAATATGTTCAACATTTTATTAAACACATTTTTTAAAATACAATTAAACACATTTTTTTAAATACGTGTTGAAACATTGTTTTCAGATTCTGTCAACATTTTCTATAAGTTGCACTAACATTTTTTTAACATTGCACACACCTTTTTTTTCAAAATCAAGGTTTTTAAAAAAATATATATTTTAGTTTTTTAATGTAACAAAAATAAAAAAAATAAAAGGGAAAATAGAAAACGAAATCGAGTGAACGGACGATATAGTTGCTGATAAAAATGAATCGAACCAACAAGACTAATGGGTCGGCCCTTTACCACGTCGCTTCAAGCGAGACATAGTTGCTATAAAAAAGTTGCTCCCTCTTGTGGTTCGTAACAAAAAAGTCGCCCCCAGGATGTGGAGCAGGCTCCGTCGATGATTCATAAGCCATCACCGACGGTGCCAGTTCCTCACCGTCGCTCCCGGTCCTCCGGTGGAATGGCCGATCAAATGCCGCCCGCAGCGAGGACGACGACATGGAAGACAGGAAGAGCAAAGAAAGACGAGAATGTAATGCACCTTATTTGCTGGGGACCCGACTAGGTAGATCCAACGCAGTTTAATCTGAGTTAACAAAAAAAATTAGAGTAAATAGTAGAAACCTATCATAGTTGGGACTAGGGTTAAAAAAAGTACCGCATTTTGAAAATTACCATGTCGCACTCATGATTATGTTGGTTAATTTTAAGCGTGATTATGACAACTCGGGTCCACTAGTCAGGTTCACTGTTGACAGGTTATGACAGGAGGGCAATCAGGTCCCTACAATTTTTTTAAAAGCAATCACCTGTGTTTTTTTGAAAAAGCAATCAGGCCCCTGCATTTTTTTAAAAGGTAACCGGGTCCCTAAAAAAATAAAATGCAATCGGGTTCCTAAAAAATGAAATAAAAAGCAATCGGGTCCCCACCGACGAGCTTGTCGCCGGAGTCTATGTGGTCGTTGATCGGCCTTCAGTGTTGCGGTAGAGCAGTAGCGGCGCCATCCCTGCTGCCCTACTGCACGCGGCAGAGCTTGAGGGCGCGCCCCCTTCCGTCGGTTGCTGCACGCGGCGGAGCTCGAAGCCTTGTGGGTGCACGTGGAGAGGTCCAAGGCGGTTCTTGCTCGAAGGTGCAGCTCGAAGGCATGCGCCTTGGCCTTGTTGGTTGTGCTGGCATGTGCATGGTGCTCTTCGTGGTGGGCATGGCGGGCGGTGGCTAGAGGAAGGTAGAGGGGCACGTGCTCGCCCTAGAGCATGACCGGACGGTGGAGGTGGAGCGGCCGGAGGGAGCTCGTCGCCGGTCCTCCTGCTGGCGGGAGTGGTTGCGGCCAAACATGCACGAATTTTGAGAATTTTATTTTCATGGGGATTTAGTGGGAATGACATGTCGGCCCCATTGGTCATAACGCCACATTTTAACAGAGTTAGTTTTTCTGCCACGCCAGTGCTTGGTTTTTCGGAACCCTAACCCCAATTATGTTATGGTAGTTTTATGCTATTTACTCCAAACAACCATATGCTACTTAGTATTTTTTTTGACACTCTTTTCCTATGTACAATCTCGTAAATTGACATTTTGGAGTAAATAGAATGATACGCGTCTAAATATGAATATATGTTTGAGAACATAAGAGTTTGTACTCACATAGTTATGGCAGAAACTCCAAAGAACCCTTGTTTTGAAAAACAGCTGGGTGCGCAATATTCGCATAGACCAGAAAGCATAGATTTTTTAAAGGTTAGATCATTTTATTCATCGGAAACATTACACAGATGAAGTGTGAACGTATACACGTAGTGGTTGATATGGGTTATGTCAACCTTTGTTGAAGAGTGGGAGCCCGATTTGCTCGCGGGAAGTGCCATTCTCCGTACTCATGCTCGATTTTGAGTTGGTGGCGTTTTTGCTGCTCTCTCAACTGATGGTTTTATCTTTGATCTGCTTTGTAAAAAGAATTTCTCACCCTCTTGTATTAGTTTGGTCACTTGACTCTGTTTCTAAAGCGATGTAAAAGCCTGTTTTGAGAAGTGCTCTACTTCGCCTTGTATCTTGTGAAGAAAGTTCGTTTTAACCCTAGCAGCACATTGAATTATGGAATTTATTTTTTGGAGATTCTTGACGATGAATATCAATGGGTAGTCAGCCCAACAGTGTACTTTATGTAGCTGGGAGTTGATTTTCATTTTCTTTGAATGGATATTTTTAATGAACTTAGCAAGAAATTCTATCGCTTTTATGTTAATCCACGAGGGAAATTCCATTAGATTTTTTTGCACACATCATACAACATTGCCCATAATAATAACGACGTTTATTGGTTTGCATTTTCAATTCTCTTTCGGTCTTGCACGATCAATCTTGTGTCACCTGTGTCAGGTTAGGAATTGCATATGAATAGAACATGAGAATATGACAAGTTACTGAAATGCATATTTTGAATGTCGCCTGACATTGCTTGATATGTGAGAGTTCCAAACCAAAGGTCTTCACCGAGAAACTTGTAGTTGCCTGAAAAAAACAAGCAGGAAACCCGGAGTAAAAGAGTAGCCAAGTGATATCATATAACCGCTCCCACAATAATAATCAAGCTAGTGGCCACTTGCACCGGTGATTGTTTGGGAAATTCAGTTACGTGGTCTCCAGCCCAAAGCTCAAGATCAATCAGATAAGAGTGGCTGGATGTTTGAACCAACCTCAACACTGAAGCACCCTAAGCAGGATTGCAGGGCATGAGCGCAGACTTATCGATGATGGATCTGCCATGACAACATCTTAATTAACCAAGCCTTTTTTTTCGGTAGCTACATACACGGTATACAACACACCTCGTACCTTAAAAGAGTGTTAAACGACTTAAGAGTTATTTACTCAAAATCATCACACTTGTGGCTAAAGTGACAACTAGGGGCCTGTTTGGTAATCCACCAGCTCCACGAATCTGGCGGAGCATCTATTTCACCGCTCTGGAAATTTGAACTGTAGCCCGCTCCGCTCCATGGCGGAGTCGTGGAGCGGAGGGCCTCCGAACGGGCACTAGGTATCATATTTGTGTCAGGGCACAAAAACCATCAACTCATAAACTCTATTCCTACCAATAACGAATAGCATTGATTGTCTGATAAGCTCAAAAAACAACAAAACTGATAAATTGACCCCACTTGTTGGGCTGACACGACGAAGACCAAAAATTTTAAGCGAGTGATGTGGCAAATGAGACGCAGCCTCACCTGTCAATGAATAGGAGGCCTTCCTCTTCGTCACTCTTTTTACGTGGCATTAGCACCTTCTAGGCGGTCATGGGCGGCGTGCTTTGTCGTGCTGGCCCTCGCAGTCAACCTCCCGCACAGAGGACACGGCCAAGGAGGTGAGATCCGCGACGGCAGCAACGCCTACCCGCGGCAAACGTCCTCTCCTCAGACGCGGGCACGCGAGGGAAAGCCGGCGTCAGGCGAGAGCGCGCGTCCACGCTTGGGCCGAGGCGCGCGTCGCGGGAGCGGCGCTGCTCCGACGGCCGAGCCGCCTCCATCTTGCGCAAGACGCTGCCACGCGCAGCCGTCGTGCTCGTCAATAGCCAACGGGCAAGCTCCGCGAGAGCCGCCGCGCACCAGGAGCACACTGACTGGGTGTTCGGTCCATGGAACAAGCGGCCCTTCCTCTCCACCCATTCGTCTCCGGCAAATTTGACAATTTTAACCTCTGGGCGAAATCAATTCACAGAATGAACTGTCCATGAAACAATTTCACACCCCTGACCTTTTTGTGCAGCGCCCGTCACGACGGCGCCACACCCTACGGTGCAGCGCCTAGCTCGGGGGCGTTGCACTCCAGTCCACCGTGGCAGCCTCTGGGCCCGCACCCAGCAGTGCAGCGCCCCCGAGCTAGGCGCCACACGTGTAATGTGCAGCGCCCGGTCCATGGGCGCTGCACTGTGACTTAGATGACAGCCGCCCGCTCCCCCTCCCCCACCCCACCCATTCGTTCCAGTTACAGAAGAGACACGCCGGCGGCTTCCTCCTCTCCCCCTCTCAATCCCCTCTTCAAAAAATTTCAGATCTGACGATTTGGCCCGTGGATTCCTTCACCAATCCATCCTAGAAGGTACTTTTCTCCGATCCCCTTCTTTCTATCCATATAACGTATGCTATTTCGGAGATTTGAGGAACCCTTGTTTGAATCTTGCATGTATTAGATTTGGGGAACTTTTGTCTGAATCTTGCATGTATTAGATTTGGGGAACCTTTGTTAGATTAGAATGTGGTTTGGATACATAGGTTGACATGTTATTTATATAGTTTGGATACATAGGTTGACATTTTATTTATATGGAAAAGATATTTGTATTGAATGTTGCATGAGGTAGGCTTAGTTTAGTTTATTGAAATTACATTTCTATTGGCAAGAATGGTTTGGATACATATGCTTTGTATTTTGCATCTAGTAGCCGTACTTTACTTTTTTGTATTCAAAAGATAATCGTGTTGACAAGAAAGCTTTCTTTCAAATTGTTAGGATGGTTTGGCTTATCAATGATCACTGGGACAAACAACACCGGTCGTACGCTATGTCGGTGGAGCAGCGGGTAATAATGAAAGTTGCCGGTGTTATGAATTTCATTTTTTTTTCAAACACATACCCCCCATATGTAATGATTTGTTTGTTTGCTTGTAGGAGCTTGCACCTCTGAAGCTTCGGGCTCACGGGGTCAACCTTGGGTGGATGCGCTATGATGAGCGGTACACACCGTATGTTAGGGAGACAGGACTTCTCCCTTTCATTCAGTTGGTCAGCCGGTCGACGCCGCCCAACAATGCTCCAGCACTCGCCGCGCTTATTGATCATTGGAGGCCGGAGACACACACTTTCCATCTTCGGACCGGGGAGATGACCGCGACGCTTTAGGATATAGCTATGATCACCGGTCTTCCTATTGATGGGAATCCTCTATGTATGAGCACCGATTCTGATGGGTGGCGCGAGCAGATGTTTGCCCTTATTGGCAAGGTTCCTCCGGAGCCTCGCGAACCAGAAGAAGAAGGCAAGAAGAAGGTTAGACTCGCAGCCGGTGCAAGTTTCACGTGGATTGTATCGAACTTCAGTATTTGCCCTGAGGATGCTGATGAGGACACGGTGAAGACATATGCTCGTGTCTACATGTGGTACGTGATATCCATGACTATGTTTGCTGATGGCACAGGCAAGAATGCTCCATGGATGTGGCTCAAGGCGTTGACCGTCTTCGATAGCAAATGGAGTTGGGGTTCGGCGACACTGGCTTACTTGTATAGACATGTATGAAGTTGTTTCTGTTTCACTTCATTGGTACATTATGAATCCAATCTTGCTGTTAATTCAACCAATTTCTTTTTTATGTGCAGTTGGACGAAGCCTGTTGTAGGCTATCTGGAGGTATTGGTGGTTGTTTGCTCGCACTTTTCATATGGAGTTGGGAGCGTTTGCCGGTTGGACGATCGAAGACCGTGAAGTACGAGGATTGGGACGACAAAGGCGACCCACTACGGCTCCCCACTTGGGCTTACAAGTGGGATGTGTTAAATGAGATGACGGATGATCCCTCGGTCATGTACAAACTGTACAGGAGCGAGATGGACGCGATCACGCCTGAGCAGGTGAGTTGACATTGCATAAGTGATTATGATGCTTCTATCGTAACTCGATATCAATTTTGCATTCTATCCCATTTTGTAGGTTGAATGGGAACCGTATGGAAAAGGAGATAGCTTTGGGAACCCTATAGAGTTCAGGCTGAATCTGATGTGCATTAGGGATATGGATCTCTGGCATATGCGGTGTCCACTCATATGCAACTGGGCGGTTGAGCTTCACCTGCCACATCGGGTGTTCCGCCAGTTTGGTTTGTTCCAGCCACACCCGCCAGAGTGGGAGGACACAGACATAGTGCTACACGCGTAAGATATAATCAACCTTGAGCACTTAACGGCTTCTCGGCGGTTTCGATGATGCTAATATTCTGTTTCTAACTTGCAGGTTGGATAAGAAAAAGCAGCGGAAGATCAAGGATTGGGCCAAGCATCACAGCAAGTATATCATACAGTTCATGCTTGATGTGGAGCAAGCTCGGGCTGGAAAACGAGCCCAGCTTCGTCAGCATTGCCCGATCGCGTCCAACAACTATCTCACATGGTTTCTTGCAAGCACCCGTGTGGAGGTATGCAAGCCGGCGTATGCCGAGGAGATTTTGGAAGAACCCACCGTTTTTGATGAGGTAGCCCAACACCAGTACAACGCATTAGTCAGGAAAGGCAACTCAGTGATCCCTTCAGCTCCAATGATGGACTTTGTGGTATTTGCCCTTTTTTGCTTTTCCATTCGCACTATTCACATCTTCACTTGCCTAACACGTTAATACCGTTTCTGTTCATAGCATGCCTAGATCAAGAAAGCAGCTGATGAGACCGACACTATTCTGGAAACAACCCCGGCTGGCAAAAGCGACGGGGAAGGTGCACTTTGAGCATTCATTAAGGTTCACATCTCCTTCAAATTAGCACTTAACATGTGTTGCTACGTTCGATGTCTCATTCACTTGTTCATGTTGCAGCGCCAGGGCCAAAAGTTAAGGCGGCTATCAAACCTTTTCGTTGTCGTGACCCCGAGTATGTATCACCAGAACGTTCTAGGTCGGCAACACCATCAGATCCAACTTATGGCAACGCTGATCCTATGGAGGATGAGGATGTGGGTGTGGTCACCCAAGAGGTATGGCATGAGGATATATATCCAATTGTTGATGCATTGCTAACTATATCCTCACACATGGTCTTTCCATATCTTTTGTGGATGCATAGGTTCTTGATGATATGGTCTTGGGGACCTATAAGGTTCGGTCTGCATACGAGTTAAAGCCTAGGAAGGGAATCAAGAAATACACACCTGAGGACTTCACCCAAAGAGGCAAAAGGACGGTCGGCACCTCGCGGATGGCTGCTTTGGATGACTATTTGGATGATGAAGTGGATGAATGGAGGTACCGGAGCCGGAGCCGAAGCTGGAGCGGGTTTCTCTTCCTAGGAAGGTGAAGAAGATAACCGTCAAGAGGGGGGGAGGAGCCAGCAAGCGCGGAAAGCACTAGTCATCGTCCTTTATTTATAATGTTCAACCCAGAGTGGTGGTAGCTCTTAGTAATGTGGAATTTGTTATGTCGTTGAACTTGGAGTGGTGGTTGCTCTATGTGAAACTTGTAGTTATGGTAGCTCTATGTTAAACTTGAACTTATTGTGATGGTCCTTTCAAAGAAATGATATCTTTGTTGAACACTTTTTGAACCTTACTGTTTACTATACGCAATGTTGAACTGTGGCTGAAAATGACACAGTCTGAATGACAAAAAAACACTAAGTGTTTGTGAAACGCCTAGCTTGAAGGCGCCACACTGCACAGTGCAATGCCTACCGTGAAGGCGCTGCACTATGGAGTGTGGCCCCTCCCAGCTAGGCGCCACACTGGTCTGTAACTTGTCCAACCTTCTGTTGCTCTCTGGATAGATACAGACCACTGTGGCGCCTAGCTGGGAGGTGCCACACTCCATAGTGCAACGCCCATGAGGCAGGGGCTGCACTATGGAGTGTGGCGCCTCCTAGCTAGGCGCCACACTGGCCTGTAACTTGTCCAACCTTCTGTTGCTCTCTGGATAGATACAGACCAGTGTGGCGCCTAGCTGGGAGGCGCCACACTACATAGTGCAACGCCCATGAGGCAGGCGCTGCACTATTGAGTGTGGCGCCTCCTAGCTAGGCGCCACACTGGTCTGTAACTTGTCCAACCTTCTGTTGCTCTCTGGATAGATACAGACCAGTGTGGCGCCTGTTGGGGATCGTAGCAGAAATTCAAATTTTCCTACGCATCACCAAGATCTATCTATGGAGTATTCTAGCAACGAGGGAATAGGAGAGCATCTACATACCACTTGTAGATCGCAACGGAAGCGTTCAAGAAGAACGTGGATGATGGAGTCGTACTCGTCGTGATCCAAATCACCGATGACCAGCGCCGAACGGACGGCACCTCCGCGTTCAACACACGTACGGTCGGGATGACGTCTCCTCCTTCTTGATCCAGCAAGGGGGAAGGAGAGGTTGATGAAGATCCAGTAGCACTACGGCGTGGTGGTGGATGCAGCAGAATTCCAGCAGGGCTTCGCCAAGCGTCTACGGAGAGAGGGAGAGGTGTAACAGGGGAGAGGGAGGCGCCAAGGCTGCAGGGTGCGGCTGCCCTCCCTCCTCCTTTTATATAGGCCCCCTAGGGGGGGCGCCGGCCCTGGAGATGCATCTCCAAAGGGGGGGCGACGGCCAAGGGGGGAGCCTTGCCCCCCAAGGCAAGTGGGGCGCCCCCTGCCCTAGGGTTTCCAACCCTAGGCGCAGGGGGGAGGCCCATGGGGGGCGCACCAGCCCACTATGGGCTGGTTCCCTCCCCACTTGAGCCCACGGGGCCCTCCGGGATGGGTGGCCCCACCCGATGGACCCCCGGGACCCATTCGGTGGTCCCGGTACAATACCGGTGACCCCCGAATCCTTCCCGATGGCCGAAACGACACTTCCTATATATAATTCTTTACCTCCGGACCATTCCGGAACCTCTCGTGACGTCCAGGATCTCATCCGGGACTCCGAACAATCTTTGGTTTGCTGCATACTAATATCTTTACAACCCTAGCGTCACCGAACCTTAAGTGTGTAGACCCTACGGGTTCGGGAGACATGCAGACATGACCGAGACGATCTCCGGTCAATAACCAACAGCGGGATCTGGATACCCATGTTGGCTCCCACATGATCCTCGATGATCTCATCGGATGAACCATGATGTGGAGGACTTAATCAATCCCGTACTCAATTCCCTTCGTCTATCCGTACGATACTTGCCCGAGATTTGATCGTCGGTATACCGATACCTTGTTCAATCTCGTTACCGGCAAGTCTCTTTACTCGTTCCCATAACACATCATCCCGTGAGCAACACCTTGATCACATTGAGCTCATTATGATGATGTCTTACCGAGTGGGCCCAAAGATACCTCTCCGTCATGCGGAGTGACAAATCCCAATCTCGATTCATGCCAACCCAACAAACACTTTCGGAGATACCTGTAGTGCACCTTTATAGTCACCCAGTTACGTTGTGACGTTTGATACACCCAAAGCACTCCTACGGCATCCGGGAGTTGCATAATCTCATGGTCTAAGGAATGATACTTGACATTCAGAAAAGCTCTAGCAAACGAACTACACGATCTTTGTGCTATGCTTAGGTTTGGGTCTTGTCCATCACATCATTCTCCTAATGATGTGATCCCGTTATCAATGACATCCCCATGTCCATAGTCAGGAAACCATGACTATCTATTGATCAACGAGCTAGTCAACTAGAGGCTTACTAGGGACATATTGTGGTCTATGTATTCACACATGTATTATGATTTCCGGACAATACAATTATAGCATGAACAATAGACAATTATCATGAATAAGGAAATATAATAATCCTTTTATTATTGCCTCTAGGGCATATTTCCAACAGTCTCCCACTTGCACTAGAGACAATAGTCTAGTTACATTGTGATGAATCGCACACCCATGGAATTTTGGTGTTGATCATGTTTTGCTCTAGGGAGAGGTTTAGTCAACGGATCTGCCACATTCAGGTCCGTATGTACTTTACAAATCTCTATGTATCCATTTTGAACACTTTCACGAATGGAGTTGAAGCGACGCTTGATATGCCTGGTCTTCCTGTGAAACCTGGGCTCCTTCGCAAGGGCAATTGCTCCAGTGTTGTCACAGAAGAGAGTCATCAGGTCCGACGCATTGGGTATGACTCCTAGGTCGGTAATGAACTCCTTCACCCAGACTGCTTCTTGTGCTGCCTCCGAGGCTGCCATATATTCTGCTTCACATGTAGATCCCGCCACGACGCTTTGCTTGCAACTGCACCAGCTTACTACCCCTCCATTCAAAATATACACGTATCCGGTTTGTGACTTGGAGTCATCCAGATCTGTGTCGAAGCTGGCGTCGACGTAACCCTTTACGACGAGCTCTTCGGCACCTCCATAAACGAGAAACATATCCTTAGTCCTTTTCAGGTACTTCAGGATGTTTTTGACCGCTGTCTAGTGTTCCTTGCCGGGATTACTTTGGTACCTACCTACTAAACTTACGACAAGGTTTACATCGGGTCTGGTACACAACAAGGCATACATAATAGACCCTATGGCTGAGGCATAGGGGATGACACTCATCTCTTCTATATCTTTTGCCGTGGTCGGGCATTGAGCCGTGCTCAATCGCACACCTTGCAATACAGGCAAGAACCCCTTCTTGGACTGATCCATTTTGAACTTCTTCAAAATCTTGTCAAGGTACGTACTTTGTGAAAGACCGATGAGGCGTCTCGATCTATCTCTATAGATCTTGATGCCTAATATATAAGCAGCTTATCCAAGGTCCTTCATTGAAAAACACTTGTTCAAATAGGCCTTTATGCTTTCCAAGAATTCTATATCATTTCCCATCAATAGTATGTCATCCACATATAATATGAGAAATGCTACGGAGCTCCCACTCACTTTCTTGTAAACGCAGGCTTCTCCATAAGTCTGCATAAACCCAAACGCTTTGATCATCTCATCAAAGCAAATGTTCCAACTCCGAAATGCTTGCACCAGCCCATAGATAGAGCGCTGGAGCTTGCATACTTTGTTAGCATTCTTAGGATCGACAAAACCTTCCGGCTGCATCATATACAATTCTTCCTTAAGAAAGCCGTTAAGGAATGCCGTTTTGACGTCCATTTGCCATATCTCATAATCATAGAATGCGGCAATTGCTAACATGATTCGGACGGACTTCAGCTTCACTACGGGTGAGAAAGTCTCATCGTAGTCAACCCCTTGAACTTGTCGATAACCCTTAGCGACAAGTCGAGCCTTATAGATGGTCACATTACCATCCGCGTGTGTCTTCTTCTTAAAGATCCATTTATTTTCTATGGCTCGCCGATCATCGGGCAAGTCATTCAAAGTCCATACTTTGTTTTCATACATGGATTCTATCTCGGATTTCATGGCTCCTAGCCATTTGTCGGAATCTAGGCCCGCCATCGCTTCTTCATAGTTCGAAGGTTCACCGTTGTCCAACAACATGATTTCCAGGACAGGGTTGCCGTACCACTCCGGTGTGGAACGTGTCCTTGTGGACCTACGAAGTTCAGTAGGAGCTTGATCAGAAGTATCTTGTTCATCATCATTAACCTCCTCTTGAATCGGTGCAAGCACCACAGGAACATTTTCCTGAGCTGTGCTACTCTGATTTTCAAGAGGTAGTACTTCATCAAGCTCTACTTTCCTCCCACTTACTTCTTTCGCGAGAAACTCTTTCTATAGAAAGGACCCGTTCTTGGCAACAAAGATCTTGCCTTCGGATCTGAGGTAGAAGGTATACCCAACTGTTTCTTTGGGATATCCTAAGAAGACGTATTTTTCCGATTTGGGTTTGAGCTTTTCAGGTTGAAGTTTCTTGACATAAGCATCGCAACCCCAAACTTTCAGAAACGACAGCTTAGGTTTCTTTCCAAACCATAATTCATACGGTGTCGTCTCAACGGATTTTGACGGAGCCCTATTTAAAGTGAATATGGCAGTCTCTAAAGCATAGCCCCAAAATGAGAGCGGTAGATCGGTAAGAGACATCATAGATCGCACCATATCCAATAGGGTGCGATTACGACGTTCGGACACACGTTACGCCGAGGTGTTCCAGGCGGCGTGAGTTGTGAAACGATTCCACATTTTCTTAAGTGTGTGCCAAATTCGTGACTTAAATATTCTCCCCCACGATCTGATCGTAAGAACTTTATTTTTCTGTCACGCTGATTCTCAACCTCACTCTGAAACTCCTTGAACTTTTCAAAGGTCTCAGACTTGTGTTTCATTAAGTAGACATACCCATATCTACTCAAATCATCAGTGAGAGTGAGAACATAATGATAGCCTCCGCGAGCCTCAACGCTCATTGGACCACACACATCTGTATGTATGATTTCCAACAAGTTGGTTGCTCGCTCCATTGTCCCTGAGAATGGAGTCTTGGTCATTTTGCCCATGAGGCATGGTTCGCATGTGTCAAATGATTCATAATCAAGAGACTCCAAAAGTCCATCAGCATGGAGCTTCTTCATGCGCTTGACACCAATGTGACCAAGGCGGCAGTGCCACAAGTATGTGGGACTATCGTTATTAACTTTACATCTTTTGGTATTCACACTATGAATATGTGTATCATCACGTACGAGATTCATTAAGAATAAACCATTAACCATCGGAGCATGACCATAAAACATATCACTCATATAAATAGAACAACCATTATTCTCAGATTTAAATGAGTATCCATCTCGAATTAATCGAGATCCAGATACAATGTTCATGCTCAAACTTGGCACTAAATAACAATTATTGAGGTTCAAAACTAATCCCGTAGGTAAATGTAGAGGTAGCGTGCCGACGGCGATCACATCGACCCTGGAACCATTCCCGACGCGCATCGTCACCTCGTCCTTCGCCAGTCTCCGTTTATTCCGCAGCTCCTGCTTTGAGTTACAAATATGAGCAACCGCACCGGTATCAAATACCCAGGAGCTACTACGAGTGCTGGTAAGGTACACATCAATAACATGTATATCACATATACCTTTGGTGTTGCCGGCCTTCTTATCCGCTAAGTACTTGGGGCAATTCCGCTTCCAGTGACCATTTCCCTTGCAATAAAAGCACTCAGTTTCAGGTTTGGGTCCATTCTTTGACTTCTTCCTGGCAACTGATTTACCAGGCGCGGAAACCTCCTTGCCGTCCTTCTTGAAGTTCTTCTTACCCTTGCCTTTCTTGAACTTAGTGGTTTTATTCACCATCAACACTTGATGTTCCTTTTTGATCTCCACCTCCGCAGATTTCAGCATTGAATACAACTCGGGAATGGTCTTTTTCATCCCCTGCATATTGTAGTTCATCACGAAGCTCTTGTAGCTAGGTGGGAGCGACTAAAGGATTCTGTCAATGACCACCTCATCCGGGAGATTAACTTCCAGCTGAGTCAAGCGGTTGTGCAACCCAGACATCTTGAGTATGTGTTCACTGACAGAGCTATTTTCCTCCATCTTGCAGCTAAAGAACTTGTCGGAGACATCATATCTCTCGACTCGGGCATGAGCTTGGAAAATCAATTTCAGCTCCTCGAACATCTCATATGCTCCGTGTTGCTCCAAACGCTTTTGAAGCCCCGGTTCTAAGCTGTAAAGCATGCCGCACTGAATGAGGGAGTAATCATCAGCACGTGACTGATGGGCGTTCATAACGTCCTGGTTTGCTGGGAATGGTGCATCACCTAGCGGTGCTTCTAGGACTTAATCTTTCTTGGCTGCTACGAGGATGATCCTCAGGTTCCGGACCCAGTCCGCATAGTTGCTGCCATCATCTTTCAGCTTGGTTTTCTCTAGGAACGCGTTGAAGTTGAGGTTGACATTAGCGTGGGCCATTTGATCTACAAGACATATTGTAAAGATTTAGACTAAGTTCATGATAGTTAAGTTCATCTAATCAAATTAATGAATGAACTCCCACTCAGATTTGACATCCCTCTAGTCATCTAAGTGATACATGATCCGAGTCAACTAGGCCGTGTCCGATCATCACGTGAGACGGACTAGTTATCATCGGTGAACATCTCCATGTTGATCATATCTTCTATACGACTCATGTTCGACCTTTCGGTCCTCCGTGTTCCGAGGCCATGTCTATACATGCTAGGCTCGTCAATCCAACCTAAGTGTATTGCGTGTGTAAATCTGGCTTACACCCGTTGTATGCGAACGTAAGGACCTATCACACCCGATCATCACGTGGTGCTTCGGAACGACGAACCTTAGTAACGGTGCACAGTTAGGGAGAACACATTTTTGATATTTTAATGAGGGATCATCTTATTTATGCTACCGTCGTTCTAAGCAAATAAGATGTAAAAACATGATAAACATCACATGCAATCAAATAGTGACATGATATGGCCAACATCATTTCGCTCCTTTGATCTCCATCTTCGGGGCGCCATGTTCATCGTCGTCATCGGCATGACACCATGATCTCCATCATCATGATCTCCATCATCGTGTCTTCATGAAGTTATCACGTCAACTATTACTTCTACTACTATGGCTAACGCTTTAGCAATAAAGTAAAGTAATTACATGACGATTTAAGTTGACACACATGTCATAAATAAATAAAGACAACTCCTATGGCTCCTGCCGGTTGTCATACTCATCGACATGCAAGTCGTGATTCCTATTACAATAACAAGATCATCTCATACATCACATACATGATTCATCACAACTTCTGGCCATATCATATCACAAAGCACTTGCTGCAAAAACAAGTTAGACGTCCTCTAATTGTTGTTGCAAGTTTTTACGTGGCTGTTATAGGTTGCTAGCAAGAACACTTCTTACCTACGTTAAAACCACAACGTTAATTGTCAATCTCTATTTACCCTTCATAAGGACCCTGTTCATCGAATCCGATCCAACTAAAGTGGGAGAGACAGACACCCGCCAGCCAGCTTATGCAACTAGTGCATGTCAGTCGGTGGAACCGGTCTCACGTAAGCATACGTGTAAGTTTGGTCCGGGCCGCTTCATCCCACAATACGGCTGAACCAAGATAGGACTAGTAACGGCACGAAGAATTGACAATTCGACGCCCACAACTACTTTGTGTTCTACTCGTGCATAGAAACTACGCATAGACCTAGCTCTGATACCACTATTGGGGATCGCAGCAGAAATTAAAATTTTCCTACGCATCACCAAGATCTATCTATGGAGTATTCTAGCAACGAGGGAATAGGAGAGCATCTACATACCACTTGTAGATCGCAACGGAAGCGTTCAAGAAGAACGTGGATGATGGAGTCGACTCGTCGTGATCCAAATCACCGATGACCAGCGCCGAACGGACGGCACCTCCGCGTTCAACACACGTACGGTCGGGATGACATATCCTCCTTCTTGATCTAGCAAGGGGGAAGGAGAGGTTGATGAAGATCCAGCAGCACGACGACTTGGTGGTGGATGCAGCAGAATTCCAGCAGGGCTTCGCCAAGCGTCTACGGAGAGAGGGAGAGGTGTAACAGGGGAGAGGGAGGCGCCAAGGCTGTAGGGTGCGGCTGCCCTCCCTCCCCCCTTTTATATAGGCCCCCTAGGGGGGGCGCCGACCCTGGAGATGCATCTCCAAAGGGGGGGCGACGGCCAAGGGGGGAGCCTTGCCCCCCAAGGCAAGTGGGGCGCCCCCTGCCCTAGGGTTTCCAACCCTAGGCGCAGGGGGGAGGCCCATGGGGGGCGCACCAGCCCACTATGGGCTGGTTCCCTCCCCACTTCATCCCACGGGGCCCTCCGGGATGGGTGGCCCCACCCGATGGACCCCCGGGACCCATCCGGTGGTCCCGGTACAATACCGGTGACCCCCGAATCCTTCCCGATGGCCGAAACAACACTTCCTATATATAATTCTTTACCTCCGGACCATTCCAGAACCTCTCGTGACGTCCGGGATCTCATCCGGGACTCCGAACAACCTTCGGTTTGCTGCATTACAACCCTAGCGTCACCGAACCTTAAGTGTGTAGACCCTACGGGTTCGGGAGACATGCAGACATGACCGAGACGATCTCCGGTCAATAACCAACAGCGGGATCAGGATACCCATGTTGGCTCCCACATGCTCCTCGATGATCTCATCGGATGAACCACGATGTCGAGGACTTAATCAATCCCGTACTCAATTCCCTTCGTCTATCCGTATGATACTTGCCCGAGATTTGATCGTCGGTATACCGATACCTTGTTCAATCTCGTTACCGGCAAGTCTCTTTACTCGTTCCCGTCACACATCATCCCGTGAACAACACCTTGATCACATTGAGCTCATTATGATGATGTCTTACCGAGTGGGCCCAGAGATACCTCTCCGTCATGCGGAGTGACAAATCCCAGTCTCGATTCATGCCAACCCAACAAACACTTTCGGAGATACCTGTAGTGCACCTTTATAGTCACCCAGTTACGTTGTGACGTTTGATACACCCAAATCACTCCTACGACATCCGGGAGTTGCATAATCTCATGGTCTAAGGAATGATACTTGACATTCAGAAAAGCTCTAGCAAACGAACTACACGATCTTTGTGCTATGCTTAGGTTTGGGTCTTGTCCATCACATCATTCTCCTAATGATGTGATCCCGTTATCAATGACATCCCCATGTCCATAGTCAGGAAACCATGACTATCTATTGATCAACGAGCTAGTCAACTAGAGGCTTACTAGGGACATATTGTGGTCTATGTATTCACACATGTATTATGATTTCTGGACAATACAATTATAGCATGAACAATAGACAATTATCATGAATAAGGAAATATAATAATCCTTTTATTATTGCCTCTAGGGCATATTTCCAACAGCGCCTAGCCTGGAGGCGCCACACTCCATAGTGCAATGCCCATGAGGCAGGCGCTGCACTATGGAATGTGGCGCCTCCTAGCTAGGCGCCACACCAGTCTGTAACTTGCCCAACCTTGCCTCCGAGTGCACCACCTTGTGTGGACGATAATGCGTAACCGAGTAGTTGTCGAGCCATATTTTCAATTCCAACAAGGTGTCGAACTTAGAACATTTAGCAATCCGGTTCTTGCCGTCTCCCAAATCACGGTGAGAGCTTGGCCTAACCCCAAGAGGTGCACATTGGCCACCATCTACCACGGCTTCATCCGCGAGACTAACATCCTTGAACAATGTAGTCCGATGATCCCGACGAAATACCTTCTCAAAAGCTTCGGCCTCCTTCACCGTGAACCCCTCCGCATCAACTTGTTCATCGGGACCATCGTCATCCGAGTCCGATGCATATGCACGGGAAAAAGGGATGGAATGGTCCATTGTCTCTTGCAAATGATATTTGTCGATATCACCCACATTGTTGTCATGGAGATCAACTTCATTGTCATCGTCCGCATACTCATCATTGTCCTCTTGCAAAACTTCATCTTGGTTGTTTGTAAACGGGCTCAATGTTGGCCTCACTTCTTGGGTCAAAAGAGGTTCAACAATTTCATCTCGCTTCAAGGGTGGGGGGCTACTAGCAACCAAAGGGGAGGGGTTCCGGTTCAAGTCCAAATGCAAACTTGAATCAACCTTCTTCGTTGCAAATAACTCAAGAGCCTTGTGTAGTGAATCGGCCACCGTCTCCTTGTATGCAACCCAACGTTGCTCCGAGTTGACACGCATTGTCTTCCAACGGACGTGCATTCCAAAACCAACATTATGCCTTACCTCCAACTCAATGATATCACTAGGGTCCATCCAATTCAAATCTTTCCTAACTTGTTGCAAGAGCTCCGCATAGCTAGGACTACTATCAAACACCATGTCAATCTCATCCGGGTCCGGTTCTATATTGCCTCTCAAAAAGGCGTCTTTGTCCCCATGATGAAGAAACACACATGTTCTTCCCATCTCTATAAGCATTCCAAGAAACACAAGGTAACATTGCTTCCATGAGTACTAATCCAAGAATTGTCACGGAATAGAAACCCTAATATATATATCAAACAACAACCCTAACCCTAATCATAACCCTAACCCTAACCATAACCATAACCATAACCCTAGCCCTAAACCTAACCCTAGCACCAACATAAGAACACCCATAAGAATAACCCTAGCATAGTAACAATGCCTAATCATAGAAATTGACAAACAAACATCTCACATCTCCATGCAAATCTCATACATGTTCCTATGACTATGATATTATGCAACTCCCGTTTACCGAAGGAACACTTTGTGTGCTACCAAACATCACAACGTAACTGGGTGATTATAAAGGTGCTCTACAGGTGTCTCCAAAGGTACTTGTTGGGTTGGCGTATTTCGAGATTAGGATTTGTCACTCTGATTGTCGGAGAGGTATCTATGGGCCCACTCGGTGATGCACATCACTTAAGCCTTGCAAGCATTGCAACTAATGGGTTCGTTGCGGGATGATGTATTACCGAACGAGTAAAGAGACTTGCCGGTAACGAGATTGAACTAGGTATTGAGATACCGACGATCGAATCTCGGGCAAGTAACATACCGATGACAAAGGGAACAACGTATGTTGTTATGCGGTTTGACCGATAAAGATCTTCGTAGAATATGTGGGAGCCAATATGAGAATCCAGGTTCCGCTATTGGTTATTGACCGGAGATGTGTCTCGGTCATGTCTACATAGTTCTCGAACCCGTAGGGTCCGCACGCTTAAAGTTAGATGACAATCGGTATTATGAGTTTTGTGTTTTGATGTACCTAAGGTAGTTCGGAGTCCCGGATATGTTCACGGACATTACGAGGAGTCTCGACATGGTCGAGACATGAAAATTTATATATTGGAAGCCTATATTTGGATATCGAAAGTGTTCCGGGTGAAATTGGGATTTTATCGGAGTATCGGAGGTTACCGGAACCCCCAGGGGGCTTGATGGGACTACATGGGCCTTAGTGGAAATAGAGGGCAGCCAGGGGAGTGTGGGGCGTGCCCCCCAAGGCCCAAACCGAATTGGTTTAGGGCAAGGGGGCCGGCCCCCTCTTTCCTTCTCCTCCTCTCGATTTCCTTCCCCCTCTCCTACTCCTACTAGGAATAGGAGGAGTCTTACTCCTAGTGGGAGTAGGACTCCCCCTTGGCACGCCTCTCCCTGGCCGGCCTTCTCCTCCCCTTGCTCCTTTATATACGGGGGCAGGGGGGCACCCCATAGACACAACAATTGATCTCTTGATCTCTTAGCCGTGTGCGGTGCCCCCTCCACCATAATCCACCTCGATAATATCGTAGCGGTGCTTAGGCGAAGCCCTGCGTCGGTAGAACATCATCATCGTAACCACGCCATCGTGCTGATGGAACTCTCCCTCAAAGCTCGGCTGGATCGGAGTTCGAGGGACGTCATCAAGCTGAACATGTGCTGAACTCGGAGGTGCCATGCGTTCGGTACTTGATTGGTCGGATCGTGAAGACGTTCGACTACATCAACCGCGTTGTGCTAACGCTTCCGCTTTCGGTCTACGAGGGTACGTGGAAAACACTCTCCCCTCTCGTTGCTATGCATCACCATGATCCTGTGTGTGCATAGGAATTTTTTTGAAATTACTACGTTCACCAACAGTGGCATCCGAGCCAAGTTTTATGCGTAGATGTCATATGCACGAGTAGAACACAAGTGAGTTGTGGGTGATACAAGTCATACTGCTTACCAGCATGTCATACTTTGGTTCGGCGGTATTGTTGGATGAAGCGGCCCGGACCGACATTACGCGTACGCTTACGCGAGACTGGTTCTACCGACGTGCTTAGCACACAGGTGGCTGGCGGGTGTTAGTTTCTCCAACTTTAGTTGAACCAAGTGTGGCTACATCCGGTCCTTGCGAAGGTTAAAACAACACCAACTTGACAAACTATCGTTGTGGTTTTGATGCGTAGGTAAGAACGGTTCTTGCTCAGCCCGTAGCAGCCACGTAAAATTTGCAACAACAAAGTAGAGGACATCTAACTTGTTTTTGCAGGGCATGTTGTGATGTGATATGGTCAAGGCATGATGCTAAATTTTATTGTATGAGATGATCATGTTTTGTAACCAAGTTATCGGCAACCGACAGGAGCCGTATGGTTGTCGCTTTATTGTATGCAATGCAATCGCCCTGTAATGCTTTACTTTATCACTAAGCGGTAGCGATAGTCGTAGAAGCATAAGATTGGCGAGATGACAACGATGCTACGATGGAGATCAAGGTGTCGCGCTGGTGACGATGGTGATCATGACGTGCTTCGGAGATGGAGATCACAGGCACAAGATGATGATGTCCATATCATATCACTTATATTGATTGCATGTGATGTTTATCTTTTATGCATCTTATCTTGCTTTGATTGACGGTAGCATTATAAGATGATCTCTCACTAAATTATCAAGGTATAAGTGTTCTCCCCGAGTATGCACCGTTGCGAAAGTTCTTCGTGCTGAGACACCACGTGATGATCGGGTGTGATAGGCTCTACGTTCAAATACAACGGGTGCAAAACAGTTGCACACGCGGAATACTCAGGTTAAACTTGACGACCCTAGCATATAACAGATATGGCCTCGGGACACTGAGACCTAAAGGTCGAGCGTGAATCATATAGCAGATATGATCAACATAGTGATGTTCACCATTGAAACTACTCCATCTCACGTGATGATCGGACATGGTTTAGTTGATTTGGATCACGTGATCACTTAGATGATTAGAGGGATGTCTATCTAAGTGGGAGTTCTTAAGTAATTTGATTAATTGAACTTTATTTTATCATGTACTTAGTCCAGGTAGTATTAGCATATCTATGTTGTAGATCAATAGCTCGCGTTTAGCTCCCTTGTTTTATTTTGATATGTTCCTAGAGAAAACTAAGTTGAAAGATGTTAGTAGCAATGATGCGGATTGGATCCGTGATCTGAGGATTATCCTCATTGCTGCACAGAAGAATTATGTCCTTGATGCACCGCTAGGTGACATACCTATTGCAGGAGCAGATGGAGACATTATGAATGTTTGACAAAGCTCGTATGATAACTACTTGATAGTTTAGTGCATCATGCTTTACTGCTTAGAACTAGGACTTCAAAAATGTTTTGAATGCCACGAAGCATATAAGATGTTCCAAGAGTTGAAATTAGTATTTCATACTCATGCCCGTGTCGAGAGGTATGAGACCTCTGACAGTACTTTGCCTACAAGATGGAGGAGAATTGCTCAGCTAGTGAGCATGTGCTCAGAATGTCTGAGTACTACAATCACTTGAATCAAGTGGGAGTTAATCTTCCAGATAAGATAGTGATTGACAGAGTTCTCTAGTCACTATCACCAAGTTACTAGAACTTCGTGATGAACTATAATATGCAAGGGATAAACGAAAACGATTCCCAAGCTCTTCGTGATGCTGAAATCGATGAAGGTAGAAATCAAGAAAAGCATCAAGTGTTGATGGTTGACAAGACCACTAGTTTCAAGAAAAGGGCAAAGGGAAGAAGGGGAACTTCAAGAAGAATGGCAAGCAAGTTGCTACTCAAGTGAAGAAGCCCAAGTCTGGACCTAAGCCTGAGACTAAGTGCTTCTACTGCAAAGGGACTGGTCACTGGAAGCGGAACTGCCCCAAGTATTTGGCAGATAAGAAGGATGACAAAGTGAACAAAGGTATATTTAATATACATGTTATTGATGTGTACTTTACTAGTGTTTATAGCAACCCCACGGTATTTGATACTAGTTCAGTTGCTAAGAGTAGTAACTCGAAATGGGAGTTGCAGAATTAACAGAAACTAGTTAAGGGTGAAGTGACGATGTGTGTTGGAAGTAGTTCCAAGATTGATATGATCATCATCGCACACTCCTACACTTTCGGGATTAGTGTTGAACCTAAATAAGTGTTATTTGGTGTTTGCGTTGAGCATGAATATGATTTGATCATGTTTATTGCAATACGATTATTCATTTAAGTTAGAGAATAATTGTTGTTCTATTTACATGAATAAAACCTTCTATAGTCATACACCCAATGAAAATGGTTTGTTGGATCTCGATCGAGTGATACACATATTCATAATATTGAAGCCAAAAGATGCAAAGTTAATAATGATAGTGCAACTCATTTGTGGAACTGTCGTTTAGGTCATATTGGTGTAAAGCGCATGAAGAAACTCCATGTTGATGGGATTTTGGAATCACTTGATGCTTGCGAACCATGCCTTATGGGCAAGATGACTAAAGACTCCGTTCTCCGGAACAATGGAGCGAGCAAATGACTTATTGGAAATAATACATACTGATGTATGTGATCCGATGAGTGTTGAGGCTCGCGGCGGGTATCATTATTTTCTAACCTTCACAGATGATCTGAGCAGATATGGGTATATCTACTTCATGAAACATAAGTCTGGAACATTTGAAAAGTTCATATAATTTCAGAGTGAAGTGGAAAATCATCGTAACAAGAAAATAAAGTTTCTACGATCTGATCGTGGAGGAGAATATTTGAGTTACGAGTTTGGTCTTCATTTGAAACAATGCGGAATAGTTTCGCAACTCACGCCATCTGGAACACCACAGCGTAATGGTGTGTCTGAATGTCATAACCGTACTTTATTGGATATAGTGCAATCTATGATGTTTCTTACCGATTTACCACTATCGTTTTGGGGTTATGCATTAGAGACAGCTGCATTCACGTTAAAAGGGCACCATCTAAATCCGTTGAGACGACCCATATGAACTGTGGTTTGGCCAGGAATCAAAGTTGTCGTTTCTTAAAGTTTGGGGTTGCAATGCTTATGTGAAAAGGTTTCATCCTGATAAGCTCAAACCCAAATCGGAGAAATGTGTCTTCATAGGTTTGAAGGAAATATGCCCTAGAGGCAATAATAAAGTTATTATTTATTTCCTTGCATATCATGATAAATGTTTATTATTCATGCTAGAATTGTATCAACCGGAAACATGATACATGTGTGGATACATAGACAAACAGAGTGTCACTAGTATGCCTCTACTTGACTAGCTCGTTGATCAAAGATGGTTATGTTTCCTAACCATAGACATGAGTTATCATTTGATTAACGAGATCACATCATTAGGAGAATGTTGTGATTGACATGACCCATTCCATTAGCTTAGCACCCGATCGTTTAGTATGTTGCTATTGCTTTCTTCATGACTTATACATGTTCCTATGACTATGAGATTATGCAACTCCCGTTTGCCGGAGGAACACTTTGTGTGCTACCAAACATCACAACGTAACTGGGTGATTATAAAGGAGCTCTACAGGTGTCTCCAAAGGTTGATGTTGGGTTGGCATATTTCGAGATTAGGATTTGTCACTCCGATTGTCGGAGAGGTATCTCTGGGCCCTCTCGGTAATGCACATCACATAAGCCTTGCAAGCATTACAACTAATGTGTTAGTTGTTAGATGATGTATTACGGAACGAGTAAAGAGACTTGCCGGTAACGAGATTGAACTAGGTATTGGATACCGACGATCGAATCTCGGGCAAGTAACATACCGATGACAAAGGAAACAACGTATGTTGTTATGCGGTCTGACCGATAAAGATCTTCGCAGAATATGTAGGAGCCAATATGGGCATCCAGGTCCCGCTATTGGTTATTGACTGGAGATGTGTCTCGGTCATGTCTACATTGTTCTCGAACCGTAGGGTCCGCACGCTTAAGGTTTCGATGACAGTTATATTATGAGTTTATGATTTTTTGATGTACCGAAGGAGTTCGGAGTCCCGGATGAGATCGGGGACATGACGAGGAGTCTCGAAATGGTCGAGACGTAAAGATCGATATATTGGACGACTATATTCGGACATCGTAAGGGTTCTGAGTGGTTCGGGTATTTTCGGAGGTACCGGGGAGTTACGGGATTACGGGAGAAGTAATGGGCCTTGATGGGCTTTTGTGGGAAGAGGAAAAAGGCTGCTGCGCCCCCCTCCCCTCTAGTCCGAATTGGACTAGGGAAAAGGGGGCCGGCCACCTCTCCTTCTCCTCCTATTCCTTCTCCCTTCCTCCCCTCTTGGTGGACTCCTACTAGGACTTGGAGTCCTAGTAGGACTTCATATCTTGGCCGCACCAATTGGCTTGGCCGGCCTCCTCCTCCTCCATCCTTTATATACTGAGGCAAGGGGCACCTCTTGGACACACAATTGATCAACGTGATCGTTCCTTAGCCGTGTGCGGTGCCCCCTTCCACCAAATTCCACCTCGGTCATATCATTGCAGTGCTTAGGCGAAGCCCTGCGCCGGTAACACATCAAGATCGTCACCACGCCGTCGTGCTGACGGAACTCTTCCCCGACGCTTTGCTGGATCGGAGCCTGGGGATCGTCATCGAGCTGAACGTGTGCCAAGAACTCGGAGGTGCCGGAGTAACGGTGCTGTGATCGGTTGGATCGCGAGGAGAACGTACGACTACTTCCTCTACGTTGCGTCAACGCTTCCGCTTCGGTCTACGAGGGTACGTAGACAACACTCTCCCCTCTTGTTGCTATGCATCACCATGATCTTGCGTGTGCGTAGGATTTTTTTTGAAATTACTACGTTCCCCAACAGTGGTATCAGAGCCTAGGTTTTTATGGTTTGATGTTATTTGCACGAGTAGAACACAAGTGAGTTGTGGACGATACAAGTCATACTGCCTACCAGCATGTCATACTTTGGTTCAGCGGTATTGTTGGACGAGACGATCCGGACCAACCTTACGCGTACGCTTACGCGAGACCGGTTCCCTCGACGTGCTTTGCACATAGATGGCTTGCGGAAGACTGTCTCTCCAACTTTAGTTGAACCAAGTGTGGCTACGCCCGGTCCTTGAGAAGGTTAAAACGGAGTCTATTTGACAAACTATCGTTGTGGTTTTGATGCGTAGGTAAGATGAGTTCTTGCTTAAGCCCGTAGCAGCCACGTTTAACTTGCAACAAACAAAGTAGAGGACGTCTAACTTGTTTTTGCAGGGCATGTTGTGATGTGATATGGTCAAGACATGATGCTATATTTTATTGTATGAGATGATCATGTTTTGTAACCGAGTTATCGGCAACCGACAGGAGCCGTATGGTTGTCGCTTTATTGTATGCAATGCAATCGCCCTGTAATGCTTTACTTTATCACTAAGCGGTAGCGATAGTCGTAGAAGCATAAGATTGGCGAGACGACAACGATGCTATGATGGAGATCAAGGTGTTGCGCCGGTGACGAAGGTGATCATGATGGTGCTGCAGAGATGGAGATCACGAAGCACAAGATGATGATGACCATATCATATCACTTATATTGATTTGCATGTGATGTTTATCTTTTATGCATCTTATCTTGCTTTGATTGACGGTAGCATTATAAGATGATCTCTCACTAATTATCAAGAAGTGTTCTCCCTGAGTATGCACCGTTGCTAAAGTTCTTCGTGCTGAGACACCACGTGATGATCGGGTGTGATAGGCTCTACGTTCAAATACAACGGGTGCAAAACAGTTGCACACGCGGAATACTCAGGTTATACTTGACGAGCTATGCATATAAGATATGACCTCGGAACACGGAGACCGAAAGGTCGAGCGTGAATCATATAGTAGATATGATCAACATAATGATGTTCACCATTGAAAACTAAGCCATTTCACGTGATGATCGGTTATGGTTTAGTTGATTTGGATCACGTGATCACTTAGAGGATTAGAGGGATGTCTATCTAAGTGGGAGTTCTTAAGTAATATGATTAATTGAACTTTAATATTATCATGAACATTAGTCCTGGTAGTATTAGCATATCTATGTTGTAGATCAATAGCTCGCGTTGTTGCTTCCCTGTGTTTATTTTGATATGTTCCTAGAGAAAAATTGTGTTGAAAAATGTTAGTAGCAATAACGCGGATTGGATCCGTGATCTGAGGTTTATCCTCATTGCCGCACAGAAGAATTATGTCCTTGATGCACCGCTAGGTGACGGACCTATTGCAGGAGCAGATGCAGACGTTATGAACGTTTTGCTAGCTCAATATGTTGACTACTTAATAGTTTAGTGCACCATGCTTAACGGCTTAGAATCGGGACTTCAAAGACGTTTTGAACGTCATGGAGCATATGAGATGTTCCAGGAGTTGAAGTTAATATTTCAAGCAAATACCCGAGTTGAGAGATATGAAGTCTCCAACAAGTTCTATAGCTAAAAGATGGAGGAGAATCGCTCAACTAGTGAGCATGTGCTCAGATTGTCTGGGTACTACAATCGCTTGAATCAAGTGGGAGTTAATCTTCCAGATAAGATAGTGATTGACAGAATTCTCTAGTCACCATCACCAAGTTAGTAGAACTTCGTGATGAACTATAATATGCAAGGGATAACGGAAAATATTCCCAAGCTCTTCGCGATGCTAAAATCGGCGAAGGTAGAAATCAAAGAAAAACATCAAGTGTTGATGGTTGACAAGATCACTAGTTTCTAGAAAAGGGCAAAAGGAAAGAAGGGGAACTTCAAGAAGAACGGCAAGCAAGTTGCTGCTCAAGTGAAAAAGCCCAAGTCTGGTCCTAAGCCTGAGACTAAGTGCTTCTACTGCAAAAGGACTGGTCACTGGAAGTGGAACTACCCCAAGTGATTGGCGGATAAGAAGGATGGCAAAGTGAACATAAGTATATTTGATATACATGTTATTGATGTGTACTTTACTAGTGTTCATAGCAACCCCTCAGTATTTGGTACTAGTTCAAGTTGCTAAGATTAATAACTCGAAACGGGAGTTGCAGAATGAACAAAGACTAGTTAAAGGGCAAGGTGACGATGTGTGTTGGAAGTGGTTCCAAGATTGATATGATCATCATCACACACTCCCTATACTTTCGGGATTAGTGTTGAAACTAAATAAGTGTTATTTGGTGTTTGCGTTGAGCATGAATATGATTTGATCATGTTAATTGCAATACAATTATTCATTTAAGTTAGAGAACAATTGTTGTTCTGTTTACATGAATAAAACCTTCTATGGTCATACACACCAATGAAAATAGTTCATTGGATCTCGATCGTAGTGATACACATATTCATAATATTGAAACCAAAAGATGCGAAGTTAATAATGATAGTGCAACCTATTTGTGGCACTGCCGTTTAGGTCATATTGGTGTAAAGCGCATGAAGAAACTCCATGCTGATGGGATTTTGGAATCACTTGATTATGAATCACTTGATGCTTGCGAACCATGCCTCTTGGGCAAGATGACTAAAACGCCGTTCTCCGGAACAATGGAGCAAGCAACAGATTTGTTGGAAATCATACATACTGATGTATATGGTCCGATGAATATTAAGGCTCGCGACAAGTATCATTATTTTCTAACCTTCACAGATGATTTGAGCAGATATGGGTATATCTACTTGATGAAACATAAGTCTGAAACGTTTGAAAAGTTCAAAGAATTTTAGAGTGAAGTGAAAATCATCGTGACAAGAAAATAAGGTTTCTATGATCTGATCGCGGAGACAAATATTTGAGTTACGAGTTTGGTCTTCAATTAAAACAATGTGGAATAGTTTCACAAATTCATGCCACCTGGAACACCACAGCATAATGGTGTGTCCGAACGTCATAACCGTACTTTATTGGATATAGTACAATCTATGATGTTTCTTACCGATTTACCAATATCATTTTGGGATCATGCATTAGAGACAGCTGCATTCACGTTAAAAAGGGCACCATCTAAAGTCCGTTGAGACGACACAAAATGAACTGTGGTTTGGCAAGAAACCAAAGTTGTCGTTTCTTAAAGTTTGGGGTTACGATGCTTATGTGAAAAAGTTTCATCCTGATAAGCTCAAACCAAAATCGAAGAAATGTGTCTTCATAGGTACCCAAAGGAGACTGTTGGGTACACCTTCTATCACAGATCCAAAGGCAAGATATTCGTTGCTAAGAATGGATCCTTTCTAGAGAAGGAGATTCTCTCGAAAGAAGTGAGTGGGAGGAAAGTAGAAAACTTGATAAGGTAATTGTACCTTCTCCCTTATTGGAAAGTAGTTCATCACAGAAATCTGTTCTTGTGACTACTACACCAATTAGTAAGGAAGCTAATGATCATGTAACTTCAAAATCAAGTTACTATCGAATCTCGTAAGTAAACTAGAGTGAGATCCGCACCAGAGTGGTACGGTAATCCTGTTCTGGAAGTCATGTTACTAGACCATGACGAACTTGCGAACTATGAGGAAGCAATGATGAGCCCAGATTCCGCGAAATGGTTAGAGGCCATGAAATCTGAGATATGATCCATGTATGAGAACAAAGTATGGACTTTGATGGATTTGCCCGATGATCGGCAAGCCAAAGAAAATAAACGGATCTTGAAGAGGAAGACGGACAATGATAGTAGTGTTACTATCTACAAAGCTAGAATTGTCGCAAAAGGTTTTCGACAAGTTCAAGGTGTTGACTACGATGAGAGTTTCTCACTCGTATCTATGCTTAAGTCTGTCCGAATCATGTTAGCAATTGCCGCATTTTATGAAATCCGGCAAATGGATAAACAAAACTACATTCCTTAATGGATTTATTAAAGAAGAGTTGTATACGATGCAACTAGAAGGTTTTGTCGATCCTGAAGGTGTTAACAAAATATGCAAGCTCCAGCGATCCATCTATGGACTGGTGCAAGCATCTCGGAGTTGGAATATACGCTTTGATAAGTTGATCAAAGCATATAGTTTTATACAGACTTGCGGTGAAGCCTGTATTTACAAGAAAGTGAGTGGGAGCACTACAGCATTTCTGATAAGTATATGTAAATGACATATTATTGATCGGAAATAATGTAGAATTATTCTATAAAGCATAAAGGAGTATTTGAAAGGAGTTTTTCGAAGAAGGACCTCGGTGAAGCTGCTTACATATTGAGCATCAAGATCTATAGAGATAGATCAAGACGCTTGATAAGTTTTTCAATAAGTACATACCTTGAAAAGATTTTGAAGTAGTTCAAAATGGAACAGTCAAAGAAAGAGTTCTTTCTTGTATTACAAGGTGTAAAATTGAGTAAGACTCAAAGCCCGACCACGGCAGATGATAGAAAGAGAATGAAAGTCATTTCCTATGCCTCAGCCATAGATTCTATAAAGTATGCCATGCTATGTACCAGATCTATTGTATACCCTACACTGTGTTAAGCAAGGGAGTACAATAGTGATCTAGGAAGTAGATCACTGGACATCGGTCAAAATTATCCTTTGTAAAATAAGGATATGTTTCTCGATTATGGATGTGACAAAAAGGTTCGTCGTAAAGGGTTACGTCGATGCAAGTTTTGACACCAATCTAGATGACTCTAAGTCTCGGTCTAGATACATATTGAAAGTGGGAGCAATTAGCTAGAGTAGCTCTGTGCGGAGTATTGTAGACATAGAATTCGCAAAATACTTATGGATCTGTATGTGTCAGACCCGTTGACTAAAATTATCTCACAAGCAAAACATGATCACACCTTAGTACTCTTTGGGTATTAATCACATAGCGATGTGAACTAGATTACTGACTCTAGTAAACCTTTAGAGTGTTGGTCACATATCGATGTGAACTATGGGTGTTAATCACATGGTGATGTGAACTATTGCTGGTAAATCACATGGCGATGTGAACTAGATTATTGACTCTAGTGCAAATGGGAGACTGAAGGAAATATGCCCTAGAGGCAATAATAAAGTTATTATTTATTTCCTTGCATATCATGATAAATGTTTATTATTCATGCTAGAATTGTATCAACCGGAAACATGATACATGTGTGGATACATAGACAAACAGAGTGTCACTAGTATGCCTCTACTTGACTAGCTCGTTGATCAAAGATGGTTATGTTTCCTAACCATAGACATGAGTTGTCATTTGATTAACGGGATCACATCATTAGGAGAATGATGTGATTGACATGACCCATTCCATTAGCTTAGTACCCGATCGTTTAGTATGTTGCTATTGCTTTCTTCATGACTTATACATGTTCCTATGACTATGAGATTATGCAACTCCCGTTTGCCGGAGGAACACTTTGTGTGCTACCAAACGTCACAACGTAACTGGGTGATTATAAAGGAGCTCTACAGGTGTCTCCAAAGGTTGATGTTGGGTTGGCATATTTCGAGATTAGGATTTGTCACTCCGATTGTCGGAGAGGTATCTCTGGGCCCTCTCGGTAATGCACATCACATAAGCCTTGCAAGCATTACAACTAATGTGTTAGTTGTTAGATGATGTATTACGGAACGAGTAAAGAGACTTGCCGGTAACGAGATTGAACTAGGTATTGGATACCGACGATCGAATCTCGGGCAAGTAACATACCGATGACAAAGGAAACAACGTATGTTGTTATGCGGTCTGACCGATAAAGATCTTCGCAGAATATGTAGGAGCCAATATGGGCATCCAGGTCCCGCTATTGGTTATTGACTGGAGATGTGTCTCGGTCATGTCTACATTGTTCTCGAACCGTAGGGTCCGCACGCTTAAGGTTTCGATGACAGTTATATTATGAGTTTATGAGTTTTTGATGTACCGAAGGAGTTCGGAGTCCCGGATGAGATCGGGGACATGGCTAGGAGTCTCGAAATGGTCGAGACGTAAAGATCGATATATTGGACGACTATATTCGGACATCGGAAGGGTTCTGAGTGGTTCGGGTATTTTCGGAGGTACCGGGGAGTTACGGGATTACGGGAGAAGTAATGGGCCTTGATGGGCTTTTGTGGGAAGAGGAAAAAGGCTGCTGCGCCCCCCCTCCCCTCTAGTCCGAATTGGACTAGGGAAAAGGGGGCCGGCCACCTCTCCTTCTCCTCCTATTCCTTCTCCCTTCCTCCCCTCTTGGTGGACTCCTACTAGGATTTGGAGTCCTAGTAGGACTCCATATCTTGGCCGCACCAATTGGCTTGGCCGGCCTCCTCCTCCTCCATCCTTTATATACTGAGGCAAGGGGCACCCCTTGGACACACAATTGATCAACGTGATCGTTCCTTAGCCGTGTGCGGTGCCCCCTTCCACCAAATTCCACCTCGGTCATATCGTTGCAGTGCTTAGGCGAAGCCCTGCGCCGGTAACACATCAAGATCGTCACCACGCCGTCGTGCTGACGGAACTCTTCCCCGACGCTTTGCTGGATCGGAGCCCGGGGATCGTCATCGAGCTGAACGTGTGCCAAGAACTCGGAGGTGCCGGAGTAACGGTGCTGTGATCGGTTGGATCGCGAGGAGAACGTACGACTACTTCCTCTACGTTGCGTCAACGCTTCCGCTTCGGTCTACGAGGGTACGTAGACAGCACTCTCCCCTCTCGTTGCTATGCATCACCATGATCTTGCGTGTGCGTAGGAATTTTTTTGAAATTACTACGTTCCCCAACAAGGATACCCAAAGGAGACAGTTGGGTACACCTTCTATCACAGATCCGAAGGCAAGACATTCGTTGCTAAGAATGGATCCTTTCTAGAGAAGGAGCTTCTCTCGAAAGAAGTGAGTGGGAGGAAAGTAGAACTTGATGAGGTAACTATACCTGCTCCGTTATTGGAAAGTAGTTCATCACAGAAATCTGTTCCTGTGACTACTACACCAATTAGTGAGGAAGCTAATGATGGTGATCATGTAACTTCAGATCAAGTTACTACCGAACCTTGTAGGTAAACCAGAGTGAGATTCGCACCAGAGTGGTATGGTAATCCTGTTCTGGAGGTCATGTTACTTGACCATGACGAACCTATGAACTATGAGGAAGCAATGATGAGCCCAGATTCCGCGAAACGGCTTGAGGCCATGAAATCTGAGATGAGATCCATGTATGAGAACAAAGTGTGGACTTTGGTTGACTTGTCTGATGATCGGCAAGCCATGGAAAATAAATGGATCTTGAAGACTTGTTGAAAAAGGTTTTTGACAAAGTTCAAGGTGTTGACTACGATGAGATTTTCTCACTCGTAGCGATGCTTAAGTCTGTCTGAATCATGTTAGCAAATTGCCACATTTTATGAAATCTGGCAAATGGATGTCAAAACTACATTCCTTAATGGATTTCTTAAAGAAGAGTTGTATATGATGCAACCAGAAGGTTTTGTCGATCCAAAGGGAGCTAACAAAGTGTGCAAGCTCCAGCGATCCATTTATGGACTAGTGCAAGCCTCTCGAAGTTGGAATAAACGTTTTGATAGTGTGATCAAAGCATATGGTTTTATACAGACTTGCGGTGAAGCCTGTATTTACAAGAAAGTGAGTGGGAGCACTACAACATTTCTGATAAGTGTATGTGAATGACATATTGTTGATCGGAAATAATGTAGAATTTTCTGGAAAGCATAAAGGAGTATTTGAAAGGAGTTTTTCAAAGAAAGACCTCGGTGAAGCTGCTTACATATTGAGCATCAAGATATATAAAGATAAATCAAGATGCTTGATAAGTTTTTTCAATGAGTACATACCTTGACAACATTTTGAAGTAGTTCAAATTGGAACAGTCAAAGAAAGAGTTCTTGCCTGTGTTACAAGGTGTAAAATTGAGTAAGACTCAAAATCCAATCACAGTAGAAGATAGAAAGAGAATGAAAGTCATTCCCTATGCCTCAGCCATAGGTTCTATAAAGTATGCCGTGCTGTTTACCAGTCCTATTATATACCTTTGCATGATACTGGCAAGGGAGTACAATAGTGATCTAGGAGTAGATCACTGGGCAACGGTCAAAATTATCCTTAGAGGACTAAGGAAACATTTCTCGGTTATGGAGGTGATAAAAGAGTTCGTCGTAAAGAGTTACGTCGATACAAGCTTTTTACATCGATCTAGATGACTCTAAATCTCGATCTGGATACATATTGAAAGTGGGAGCAATTAGCTAGAGTAGCTCTATGCAGAGCATTGTAGACATAGAATTTTGCAAAATACATACGGATCTGAATGTTGCAGACCTGTTGACTAAATTTCTCTCACAAGCAAAACATGATCACACCTTAGTATTCTTTGGGTGTTAATCACATAGCGATGTGAACTAGATTATTGACTCTAGTAAACTCTTTGGTGTTGGTCACATGATGATGTAAACTATGGGTGTTAATCACATGGTGATGTGAACTATTGATGTTAAATCACATGGCGATGTGAACTAGATTATTGACTCTAGTGCAAGTGGGAGACTGAAGTAAATATGCCCTAGAGGCAATAATAAAGTTATTATTTATTTCCTTATACCATGATAAATGTTTATTATTCATGCTAGAATTGTATTAACCGGAAACATAATACTTGTGTGAATACATAGACAATCAGAGTGTCACTAGTATGCCTCTACTTGACTAGCTCGTTGATCAAAGATGGTTATGTTTCCTAGCCATTGACATGAGTTGTCATTTGATTAACGGGATCACATCATTAGGAGAATGATGTGATTGACTTGACCCATTCCGTTAGCTTAGCACTCGATTGTTTAGTATGTTGCTATTGCTTTCTTCATGACTTATACATGTTCCTATGACTATGATATTATGCAACTCCCGTTTACCGGAGGAACACTTTGTGTGCTACCAAACATCACAACGTAACTGGGTGATTATAAAGGTGCTCTAAAGGTGTCTCCAAAGGTACTTGTTGGGTTGGCGTATTTCGAGATTAGGATTTGTCACTCCGATTGTCGGAGAGGTATCTCTGGGCCCACTCGGTAATGCACATCACTTAAGCCTTGCAAGCATTGCAACTAATGGGTTCGTTGCGGGATGATGTATTACCAAACGAGTAAAGAGACTTGTCGGTAACGAGATTGAACTAGGTATTGAGATACCGACGATCGAATCTCGGGCAAGTAACATACCGATGACAAAGGGAATAACGTATGTTGTTATGCGGTTTGATCGATAAAGATCTTCATAGAATATGTGGGAGCCAATATGAGCATCCAGGTTCCGCTATTGGTTATTGACCGGAGACATGTCTCGGTCATGTCTACATAGTTCTCGAACCCGTAGGGTCCGCCCGCTTAAAGTCAGATGACGATCGGTATTATGAGTTTTGTGTTTTGATGTACCGAAGGTAGTTCGGAGTCCCGGATATGTTCACGGACATGAAGAGGAGTCTCAAATGGTCGAGACATGAAAATTGATATATTGGAAGCCTATATTTGGATATCTGAAGTCTTCCGGGTGCAATCGGGATTTTACCGGAGTATCGGAGGTTACCGGAACCCCCCCGGGGGCTTGACGGGCCTACATGGGCCTTAGTGGAAATAGAGGGCAGCAAGGGGAGTGTGGGGCGTGCCCCCAAGGCCCAAACCAAATTGGTTTTGGGCAAGGGGGGCCGGCCCCCTCTTTCCTTCTCCTCCTCTCCCTTTCCTTCCCCCTCTCCTACTCCTACTAGGAATAGGAGGAGTCCTACTCCTAGTGGGAGTAGGACTCCCCCTTGGCGCGCCTCTCCCTGGCCGGCCTTCTCCTCCCCTTGCTCCTTTATATATGGGGGCAGGGGGGCACCCCATAGACACAACAATTGTTCTCTTGATCTCTTAGCCGTGTGCGGTGCCCCCTCCACCATAATCCACCTCGATAATATCGTAGCGGTGCTTAGGCGAAGCCCTGTGTCGGTAGAACATCATCATCGTAACCACGCCATCGTGCTGATGGAACTCTCCCTCAAAGCTCGGCTGGATCGGAGTTCGAGGGACGTCATCAAGCTGAACATGTGCTGAACTCGGAGGTGCCATGCGTTCGGTACTTGATCGGTCGGATCGTGAAGACGTTCGACTACATCAACCGCGTTGTGCTAACGCTTCCGCCTTCGGTCTACGAGGGTACGTGGACAACACTTTCCCCTCTTGTTGCTATGCATCACCATGATCCTGTGTGTGCGTAGGAATATTTTAAAATTACTACGTTCACCAACATTTACCTCCATCAAGAGGACCCGAACTTGGGTAAAACACAGTGTTCATCGTCCCTGTTACCATAGGTCCTAAATCCACAGCTCGGGACCCCCCTACCCCGAGATCTGCCGGTTTTAACACCGACAATGGTGCTTTCATTGAGTGTTCCGCTGTGAGATCGACAAAGGATCAATGGCTCGCCTGCAAATCAACTGCGACATCGGTGTCTTCATCGCCAGCTCGACTGGTCACCTTGGCTTGACCAAGGACTGTGCCCTACCTCCAATCGTCATGTTTGGACGAGGGCCTTCATCAAACATCAACTTCGATCTCTATCATGATCATTGAGAAATTATCCTTGGAGCTCGCGGGCTCAACGTCAACATTGCCCTCGGGCGACTGTACTGTTCTTCCGGACAGCAAACTTGTATCCACTGCCACCACCTCCTTGAGCATCACTTTGACGATTCCTTTGGTGGAATTGTGCAGAATTGAGTCTACAACAACCCTCTAAAATTTCGTCGCGTTCCGATGGAGAAATCTCCGCCGATCTCCGATATACCGGAGCCATGTCGAGTCTAGACGGGAATCAGGAAGAGTTTAGGGCGTGGTCTCCAGAGCCCAGCTCGGAGGTCATTTGGAAGATCCAACCGTTCATCTGCTGCGTAATTTCCGTATCTACCACCTCTCAAAATTTCAGCTCGATCCGACCGTTCAAACTCTGGGAACCTTCCGATTAGTGCATCACTTTTCGGATCTATTTTCTGCGTGAATACGAATCCGACCTGAGTTCATCTCTCTTCATGAATGAGATATTGGACAACCTTTTTGGAAGAATCTATTTATAGGGTATTGTGTTTTGTTTCCGAACACATGCTCACAGATTTTGCTCCTTTTCGGAGGTAATCTTCACCGTCATGCTGGTGTCAAACCAGTCCGGCAATATTGCTTCACGGCTGCCGACCTGCACTAGACACGTCGTTGCTTTGTTGAGCCGAGCTCAACTTCTTCGGATCATCATCTCGGCGAGCCGAACAAGAGTTCAGAATCGCAAAGGATAAATCATCACCAACATCACCACCCCACGGATCACACGGAGCGGGCACACCAGCATCACCGCATGGTCAATTCATCAAGCCAGCATTGGCCGCGTCACAAATTACGACCTGCGTCGGCATGGCCGCACTGTTGCTTCTTGAAACCGATGTCCATCATGCTGAACTGCTTCAACACCTCGGCTGACACGTCAGCTGCAATGTCTCCTTACTGACCTGCTCTGTCACCTCGGCTAGACCGGGGGCTTCACCATATCTTCATCAAACCTACTCCGGTGGCTTCGTCATCACCAAACGACCTGCTTCGACTCATCTGCTGACATGGAGGTTTCGACACCTCGGCTGGATCGGGGACTTTGCTATTTTTTCATCAACATACTCCGGTGACTTCGGCGTCACCAGCCGACCAGCTTCGTCACGTTAGCTGGACCGGGCTCTTTGCCTCGGCGAGCCAACCTTCGCCAGCATCGCCATGCCGTCGCTTCATCGCCCATCAGGCAATGGGTGTGCGGATCGAGTCCCAATTTTGGGAGTCACCTTTCTTCAAATTGCTACAACAAATAAACCAGGTGCTATTAATCCTAGTAAGTTTTGCTTGTTTGGGTTTATTTTTCTCGAGGAATTATTACTGTGGTTTGTTCCATCATCTGTACACAGGTCTATCAAATGGTGGCCGCATTAACGACGGTCGCGTGGTTGTCGGATTTCGGGTTCCGGCAAAACCCTTGAGGTTCGAACACTGGGGTGCGCACGAAGATCTTTCTCTCCCTAGATCGCTCTCGCCAAATCGCAAGGCCTAGCTCGACGAACCCACAGAAAGAGAGACACGAGAGTTTATACTGGTTCGGGCCACCGTTGTGGTGTAATACCCTACTCCAGTGTGTGTGGTGGATTGCCTCTCGGGCTGAGGATGAACAGTTACAAGGGAAGAACAGCCTCCTGAGGAGAGGTGCTCTTGTGCTTGGTGAACTTGTGTGGTCGAGGGAGATCTCAATGACCCGTCCCTCTCTATGGTGGTGGCTAGCCCTATTTATAGAGGCCATGGTCCTCTCCCCAAATATTGAGCGGGAAGGGATCCAACAACGGCCAAATTCAAAGGGAGACAACTAGTACAAGTTATCCTGACTAAAGGTGGTCTTCGCCTGCCAAAGGCTCTGGTGGTGACGCCGTCTTGGGCTCCACGATGACCTCCGTCTTGTCGTCCTGCTGGTCTTGGCCTCATTGCACCGATACGAAAACCTTTGCCTGATGCCTCGGGACTCCTCGCCTGCGCTTGCCCCTTTAGCACCAAAGAGGAAGCGAGGACACTACGCGCGCTGGTGCCCGCCTGGCTCCAGTTGTCATGGCTTGCGTCACAGGAACCTCGCGAGATGTCCCTTTCCTCGATCTCTCCGCCCCTCGTGAGCCAGGCTGGTGAGGCCGTGCCGAGGAGGTCTTGTGTAGTCCGCCTCGCGAGGCTTGGCTCCTCGCGAGGGTCTTGAGTGTTTGCTAGTGAAGACGGGTCATACGGGGCCGCTGGTGGAGCCACGCCGTGGGCTGCAGGCAGGCAAGTCTGGGGACCCCCGTTCCCAGGACACCAACAGTAGCCCCGGGGCCCAACGTGCGCTCAAACTTGGCTTTGAGGCGAAGCCAAAGGGCAAGTGCGGAGCGCCACAGGCCCCAACAGCCTGCAGCCCCGCTTGACGCGTGGCGATTGATTGGACGTGGGCATCTCCGCTTCCCCACGCTGCCTCGGCAACTGCCTGACTTGACGAGTCCCTGCTGCATGCAGAGTAAAATCATCATTACGTATGATCGTGGGGATCGCCGGTTGGCCTTCTCCCACTATAAATGAGGAGGGGGCGGAGCCCCCGTCGCTCATCTCTTCCTGCTCCGCTCGCTTCTTCTTCCTCGCTTCATTGCTAGCAGTGACTCCCATGGCGCCTGCGAAGAGGTTCTCGGCCGCAGAGAAGGGGAAGGCCCGCCGAGAGGGCCCCGGCTCTCCGCCGCCCAAGCGTGGGCGCGACCGTCCCCACAAGCACACCGCGACCCCCGCCGCGGTCCCTCGCGGCCGCGGCGGCGTCTCTTCTCATGGTGGGGCTTGCCCAGATCATGGCAGCCCCGTCGATGAAGGGAGGCGCGCCATGGTCGGTCGCCCTCCTCGGTCGTGCTTCCACTAGGTGGAGGTGCTGGCGGAGTTCGTTGTGTGGTCGGAGAACCCGGCCGGCACCTGGCTTTAGCTCCCAGGCTTCTGCGTCGGCGAGCTATCGACCATAGGTCTGGGTGGGCTCTGGCTGCAGGCGGACGGCTGCTGCAGCAAAGCTTCATGGGTTGCGGTCGAGGTCTCCGTCGCGGGCAACACAGCCCTGGCCCGCGGCTGGCAGACGTTCGCCCGCACGCGTGGCCTGTGCAGGCGATGCACCCTCCACTTCAAATATGACGGCAACGCGACCCTCTACGTGAGGGTGTTCGGAGAAGATGCTGCCGCGTTGGGTGCTGCCCCGAGGACAACGACGACGACGAGGTGCTCGGCCTTGGCGACGGTCGAGATGAGGGCGAGGATGGCCTTGACTTCAGTGCTGGCCGCTGCTTGCCCAGCTACGACGATTCTTCCTCCGGCGACAGCTCCAGTAGCGTCGGCTACGACCAGCCGCCATGCTGCCGCGCCCGCTTCGAGGGTGGCAGCGGGTCGTCTCGCTGCCGCGCCCCAGTGAAGCGCGAGGAGGGGTCCGGCTGAGCTCGAGAGAGCACCATGGGTCCATCCTCGCGAGCTGCTGGCGGGGCATGCGCCGCTTTTGTTTTGTTCTTCCTTTCCTTCCTGCATTGAGAGAGGGACAAGTATGGGGTCCCACAGGGGTGTGCAACGAACCCTGGCTTTCAAGTTGCTATGCTATGTTTATTGTTCCTGTGTCGCCTTGCAACATTAGCGTTTTTTGTAGGCGCGTAGGAATAACTTAGCTTGACATGCTCGAAGTAGTTCTCGGCTCGCGAGGTACGCGTTTCCTAGTACCTGGCGAGGCCTCCTTGGCCTGGAAGGCGTCTTGGAACTGCAAAAATTCATTAGGAAACTTTTATTCTTCCGAGCCCTGGTCGTAGGTGCCGCTGGCCATGATCCAGCGCTTCGCATCGCGGTGCCTGAGGGGCACGGATTGAGAGAAGTGCACCAGCTTACGAGCTCGAATGAGGGCGCCTCGTGAAAAACAGGAAAAATGCTCACGAAGGCACCTGTCCAGCCCCTCGCGAGGCATGCGAGAGAGAGAGAGAGAGAGAGAGAGAGAGAGAGAGAGAGAGAGAGTACGGGTCGAAACAAGGGACCAAAAGTAGAGGCGGGGGAAAGGCGATGGAACCAAACCGGCAAGGAACGCGAGAAAGCAAATTTTCATTGAAGAGAGGCAAGCCAACTATGGAAAGCAAATGAAAAGCCGCATCCGACACCTAGTCTAGTCTTCTTGTCTTCTCACCAGCGCGGAGCTAAGTGCTGCCACTAGGACATGGGAGGGAGCCCCCGAGGCCCGAGGGCGGCACTCCTGAGACTCCGGGGCATGTACAACCCCACTCATTATTACGTGAGAGTGTCACGAGTGGAGACCTTCACATGCACTGGGCCTTCTTCACAGGCACTGAGCTTTTCTTCATGGGTAGAACTTCCGGAGGTGCTGGATGTTCCAGGCGTTCTGGATGGGGATCCCGTCCTGCATCTCTAGGCGCGTGGCGCCAGGCCTGGAGACGTGGGCGACCCTAAACGGTCCCTCCCACATGAGCGAGAGCTTGTGGAGCCCTTCCCTGGAGAGCACCCGCCTTAGGACGAGGTCACCTACCTCGAGCGTCCTGGGGCGGACGCTGCGACAATGGTACCGCTGCAGCGCCTGCTGGTATCTTGCTGCTTGAAGCATGGCTTCACGATGGTATTCCTCCCCCAGCACAAGGTCCATCCCCCGCATGGCATCCTACTGCGTTTCATCAAACGCGAGGACCCGCGCGGAGCGATGCTTGACCTCGCAAGGGAGAACCGCTTCTGCTCCGTAGACGAGGAAGAACGGGGTCTCGCTGTTGGCTTGGTGGCGGTGGTGCGGATGGACCATAGCACATACTGGAGCTCATCGTGCCAGCCCCTGCCGCAGGCCTCGAGCTTCTTCTTGAAGGTCCTGGTCTTGAGGCCTCTCAGGACCTCCGCGTTGCCGCGTTCGGCCCGACCATTGCTCCTGGGGTTTGCCACTGAAGCGTATAGCAGATCTGCGTTCCAAGGTTAGCACAATATGTCTTAAAGAGATTGCTAGTAAACTACGAGCCGTTGTCGGTGATGATGCGGTTGGGGACCCCGAATCGGCTCACGAGACCCTTGATGAACTTGACTGCGGACCCGGCCGGGATGGTGCGGACGGCTTCTACCTCCGCCCACTTGGTGAACTTGTCGATGGCGACGTAGAGGTAGCGGTAGCCTCTAGGCGCTTGAGGGAACGGGCCCAGGATATCCAGCCCCCAAACCGCGAATGGCCACGAGAATGGGATAGTCTGGAGGCCCTGTGCCGGCTGGTGGATCTGCTTGGCGTGGAATTGACAGGCCTCACAGGACTTCACCATCTCGGTCGCGTCGTTGAGCGCCGTAGGCCAATAGAACCCACTGCGGAATGCCTTGCCATCGAGGGTCCGTGATGACGAGTGGTGCCCGTAGTCTCCGTCGTGTATGTCAGCTAGCAGCTCTTTCCCGTGTTCCCTAGAGATACAATGCAAGGTAACATCCTTCGGCCGCTTCCTGTATAACTCACCGTCTTGGATGCAGTAGGCCGTGGCCTGCTGAGCCACGCGCTCTGCATCCTCCTCCTTCTCCGGCAGCGCCCCTTGCGTCAGGTATTCCTTGAGTTCCTTGGTCCAGCACCCCTCATGAGGCTCGAGCGCCAGGAGTAGGCGCACTCCTGAGGTCGGGCCGCAGGCCGGTGCTCCCGAGGCAGGTGGTTGGGGGAGTTCCTCCCGAGGTAGCGCCGGCCTCGAAAGTGGTGGTGTTGCCGATGGCTTGAAGAGCCGCTCCTCAAAGACGCCAGGCTCTTGGGGTAGCCGCTTGGATGCTCTCTTGGTGATGTCGTTAGCTTCCTTGTTGGTGCCGCGGGGCACATGCTGCAATTCCAAGCCCAAGAAATGCTTTTCCATTTTGCGTACCTCCGCGAGGTATGCCTCCATGTGCTCGTCCCTCGGCTCGTAGACCTTGTTGGAGAAGTTGACGAGAAGCTACGAGTCGCCCTTGATGGTGAGGCGCTTCACCCCCAGGGCCACCACAACCTTGAGGCCAGCTATGAGGCCTTCGTACTCTGCTATGTTGTTGGAGACCTTCTTGCCCTGCTGGAAGCAGATCTGCACGGCGTAGTAGAGCTTGTCCTGAGCGGGCGAGATGAGCACTGCTCCAGCCCCCGCGCCCTAGTGCTCAAACGCGCCATTGAAATACATCACCCAGCCATCCGACGCTTCACTTCCTGGCGAGAGGGACCGATCCTCGCCTACCTCAAGCTCTGAGGTGTCCGTCCATTCTGCCACGAAGTCGGCGAGCACGGCTCCCTTGATGACTCTGGTTGCACTGAATTCCAGCTGGAATGCTTGCAGCTTGATGTTCCACTCAACGACTCCTCCAGCTGCGTTGGGGCCGAGTGGAACATCTCTAGTGGGTAGGCCGAGATGACCTTGACTGGGTGACCTTGAAAGTAGTGTCGTAGCTTACATGAGGCCACCAAGAGTGCGAGCAAGAGCTTCTGAGGCATGGGGTACCGTGCCCTGGCATCCCGCAGTACCGTGCTCACGAAGTACACTGGATGCTCGACGAGGGCGGGCGAGTGAACGGGAGCCGCGTCTGCCGGAGGTTGGGGCACCTCCTGAGGCGACTGGACCTCCGGAGCCTGGTCGCCCGTTGGGGCCTCGGCAGGCCTAAGGTCACCACCCTGCTGAGCCGGGCCATCCGTTGGTGTTGCTGCAGCCCCCGCGGTATCCTTCGGGTCCTGCGCCGTCCCGGCTGGGGGCGCGGTTCGGCGCGACTTGTCCTTGGCCTGGCGCTCTTCCCGAACCGCCACCAGAGCTGCACTGGCTGAGTGAGGAGTGGCGGCAAGGTAGAGCACCAGGGGCTCGAGAGGGCGTGGCGCCACCATCACCGGAGGGCTGGTCAGATATCTCTTGGGGTCTTGAAACGCTTGGTCAGCCTCCGGAGTCCACTCGAACGGGCCCTTCTTCTTCATCAGCTTGAAGAACGGCAGGGCGCGCTCTCCCAGCTTGGAGATGAAACATCCCAGCAAAGTCACGCAACTGGCAAGCTTCTGCATCTCCTTGAGGGTTTTGGGTGGGCTCATGTCTTCAATCGCCTTGACCTTTTCTGGGTTGGCTTTGATCCCCCTGTGGGACACGAGGAAGCCCAGCAGCTTGCCGGAAGGGACACCAAATACGCATTTTTCCGGGTTGAGCCGCAAGTCCACTTGGTGCAGGCTCACGAAGGTTTCCTCTAGGTCCTGAATCAGAGTTCTCGCCTCCCGAGACTTCACCACAATGTCGTCGACGTAGGCTTCTGCGTTCCTCCCGAGCTGCTGGCCCAGGGCGATGTGCATCAGCCATTGGAAGGTTGCACCCGTGTTGCACAGCCCGAGCGTCATGCAAGTGTAGCAGTACACCCCGCAGGGGGTCGGAAGGCCGTCTTCTCCACGTCCTCTGCTGCCATCTTGATCCGGTGATAGTCTGAAAACGCATCCAGGAAGCACAGTAGGTCGCACTCGGCGGTGGAGTCAACGATCTGGTCGATGTGCGCAAGCGGGAATAGATCTTGGGGATAGGCTTTGTTGAGGTTGGTGAAGTCGACGCACATGCACTCCTTCCCGCCTTTCTTTGGCACAACGACCGGGTTCGCCAGCCACTCGGGGTACCGAACCTCACGAATGACACATGCTGCCTCCAGCTTGCGGGTTTCCTGGACGATGAAGGACTGCTTCTCCGTGGACTGTCGCCGTGCCTTCTGCTTCACAGGGCGTACATTAGGGCACACCCTTAAGTGATGCTCGATCACCCCTCTTGGGACCCCTACCATCTGATCGGGCTCCCAGGCGAATACCTCCTTGTTTGCGTGCAAGAACTTGAGCAATGCTTCCTCTTGATCTGAGTCGAGGTTGGCACCTATGGTGAAGGCGGCTCCAGAAGACCCATCTTCCTCGACCGACACCTGCTTGGTTTCCGCCCGATCTTGAGGGAACAACTGCTTCTTCTTGGCCGGCGCGGCCTCCTTAATGAAGGAAATATGCCCTAGAGGCAATAATAAAGTTATTATTTATTTCCTTATATCATGATAAATGTTTATTATTCATGCTAGAATTGTATTAACTGGAAACATAATACATGTGTGAATACATAGACAAACAGAGTGTCACTAGTATGCCTCTACTTGACTAGCTCATTAATCAAAGATGGTTATGTTTCCTAACCATGAACAAAGAGTTGTTATTTGATTAACGAGATCACATCATTAGTTGAATGATCTGATTGACATGACCCATTCCATTAGCATAGCACCCGATCGTTTAGTATGTTGCTATTGCTTTTATCCATGACTTATACATGTTCCTTTAACTATGAGATTATGCAACTCCCGTTTACCGTAGGAACACTTTGTGTGCTACCAAACGTCACAACGTAACTGGGTGATTATAAAGGTGCTCTACAGGTGTCTCCGAAGGTACATGTTGGGTTGGCGTATTTCGGGATTAGGATTTGTCACTCCGATTGTCGGAGAGGTATCTCTGGGCCCTCTCGGTAATGCACATCACATAAGCCTTGCAAGCATTGCAACTAATGTGTTAGTTGTGAGATGATGTATTACGGAACGAGTAAAGAGACTTGCCGGTAACGAGATTGAACTAGGTATTGGATACCGACGATCGAATCTCGGGCAAGTAACATACCGATGACAAAGGGAACAATGTATGTTGTTATGCGGTCTGACCGATAAAGATCTTCGTAGAATATGTAGGAGCCAATATGGGCATCCAGGTCCCGCTGTTGGTTATTGACCGGAGACGTGTCTCGGTCATGTCTACATTGTTCTCGAACCGTAGGGTCCGCACGCTTAAGGTTTCGATGACAGTTATATTATGAGTTTATGTGTTTTGATGTACCGAAGGAGTTCGGAGTCCCGGATGAGATTGGGGACATGACGAGGAGTCTCGAAATGGTCGAGACGTAAAGAATTATATATTGGAAGCCTATGTTTGGACATCGGATGCATTCCAGGTGAAATCAGGATTTTACCGGAATACCGGGAGGGTTACCGGAACCCCCCCGGGAGCATAATGGGCCAACATGGGCCTTGGAGGAGAGGTGAGAGGGCTGCCCTAGGGGCTGTGCGCCTCCCCCCTTCCCCTAGTCCTATTAGGACTAGGAGAGGTGGGCGCCCCGTCTCTCTCTCTCTCCCCCTTGGAGAATCCTAGTCCAACTAGGATTGGGGGGGGGGAATCCTACTCCCAGAGGGAGTAGGACTCTCCTGGCGCACCAAGAGTTGGCCGGCCAGCCCCTCCCCCTTGGCTCCTTTATATACGGGGGCAGGGGGCACCCCATAGACACACAAGTTGATCTACGGATCGTTCCTTAGCCGTGTGCGGTGCCCCCTTCCACCAAATTCCACCTCGATCATATCGTTACAGTGCTTAGGCGAAGCCCTGCGCCGGTAACACATCAAGATCGTCACCACGCCGTCGTGCTGACGGAACTCTTCCTCGACGCTTTGCTGGATCGGAGCCCGGGGATCGTCATCGAGCTGAACGTGTGCCAAGAACTCGGAGGTGCCGGAGTAATGGTGCTGTGATCGGTTGGATCGCGAGGAGAACGTACGACTACTTCCTCTACGTTGTGTCAACGCTTCCGCTTCGGTCTACGAGGGTACGTAGACAACACTCTCCCCTCTCGTTGCTATGCATCACCATGATCTTGCGTGTGCGTAGGAAATTTTTTGAAATTACTACGTTCCCCAACAGTGGTATCAGAGCCTAGGTTTTATGGTTTGATGTTATTTGCACGAGTAGAACACAAGTGAGTTGTGGACGATACAAGTCATACTGCCTACCAGCATGTCATACTTTGGTTCAGCGGTATTGTTGGACGAGACGATCCTGACCAACCTTACGCGTACGCTTACGCGAGACCGGTTCCCTCGACGTGCTTTGCACATAGATGGCTTGCGGAAGACTGTCTCTCCAACTTTAGTTGAACCGAGTGTGGCTACGCCTGGTCCTTGAGAAGGTTAAAACGGAGTCTATTTGACAAACTATCGTTGTGGTTTTGATGCGTAGGTAAGATGAGTTCTTGCTTAAAGCCCGTAGCAGCCACGTAAAACTTGCAACAACAAAGTAGAGGACGTCTAACTTGTTTTTGCAGGGTATGTTGTGATGTGATATGGTCAAGACGTGATGCTAAATTTTATTGTATGAGATGATCATGTTTTGTAACCGAGTTATCGGCAACTGGCAGGAGCCATATGGTTGTCGCTTTATTGTATGCAATGCAATCGCGATGTAATGCTTTACTTTATTGCTAAGCGGTAGTGATAGTCGTAGAAGCATAAGATTGGCGAGACGACAACGATGCTGCGATGAAGATCAAGGTGTCGCGCCGGTGACGATGGTGATCATGACGGTGCTTCGAAGATGGAGATCACAAGCACAAGATGATGATGGCCATATCATATCACTTATATTGATTGCATGTGATGTTTATCCTTTTATGCATCTTATCTTGCTTTGATTGACAGTAGCATTATAAGATGATCTGTCACTAAATTATCAAGAAGTGTTCTCCCTGAGTATGCACCGTTGCGAAAGTTCTTCGTGCTGAGACACCACGTGATGATCGGGTGTGATAGGCTCTACGTTCAAATACAACGGGTGCAAAACAGTTGCACACGTAGAATACTCAGGTTTAACTTGACGAGCCTAGCATATAACAGATATGGCCTCGGAACACAGAGACCGAAAGGTCGAGCGTGAATCATATAGTAGATATGATCAACATAAGATGTTCACCATTGAAACTACTCCATCTCACGTGATGATCGGACATGGTTTAGTTGATTTGGATCACGTGATCACTTAGAGGATTAGAGGGATGTCTATCTAAGTGGGAGTTCTTAAGTAATATGATTAATTGAACTTAAATTTATCATGAACTTAGTCCTGGTAGTATTAGCATATCTATGTTGTAGATCAATAGCTCGCGTTGTTGCTTCCCTGTGTTTATTTTGATATGTTCCTAGAGAAAATTGTGTTGAAAAATGTTAGTAGCAATGATGCGGATTGGATCCGTGATCTGAGGTTTATCCTCATTGCTGCACAGAAGAATTATGTCCTTGATGCACCGCTAGGTGACGGACCTATTGCAGGAGCAGATGCAGACATTATGAACGTTTTGCTAGCTCAATATGATGACTACTTAATAGTTTAGTGCACCATGCTTAACTGCTTAGAATCGGGACTTCAAAGACGTTTTGAACGTCATGGAGCATATGAGATGTTCTAGGAGTTGAAGTTAATATTTCAAGCAAATACCCGAGTTGAGAGATATGAAGTCTCCAACAAGTTCTATAGCTAAAAGATGGAGGAGAATCGCTCAACTAGTGAGCATGTGCTCAGATTGTCTGGGTACTACAATCGCTTGAATCAAGTGGGAGTTAATCTTCCAGATAAGATAGTGATTGACAGAATTCTCTAGTCACCATCACCAAGTTAGTAGAACTTCGTGATGAACTATAATATGCAAGGGATAACGGAAAATATTCCCAAGCTCTTCGCGATGCTAAAATCAGCGAAGGTAGAAATCAAAGAAAAACATCAAGTGTTGATGATTGACAAGATCACTAGTTTCAAGAAAAGGGCAAAAGGAAAGAAGGGGAACTTCAAGAAGAACGGCAAGCAAGTTGCTGCTCAAGTGAAAAAGCCCAAGTCTGGTCCTAAGCCTGAGACTAAGTGCTTCTACTGCAAAGGGACTGGTCACTGGAAGCGGAACTACCCCAAGTGATTGGCGGATAAGAAGGATGGCAAAGTGAACATAAGTATATTTGATATACATGTTATTGATGTGTACTTTACTAGTGTTCATAGCAACCCTCAGTATTTGGTACTAGTTCAAGTTGCTAAGATTAGTAACTCGAAACGGGAGTTGCAGAATGAACAAAAACTAGTTAAAGGGCAAGGTGACGATGTGTGTTGGAAGTGGTTCCAAGATTGATATGATCATCATCACACACTCCCTATACTTTCGGGATTAGTGTTGAAACTAAATAAATGTTATTTGGTGTTTGCGTTGAGCATGAATATGATTTGATCATGTCAATTGCAATACGGTTATTCATTTAAGTAAGAGAATAAATTGTTGTTCTGTTTACATGAATAAAACCTTCTATGGTCATACACACCAATGAAAATAGTTCATTGGATCTCGATCGCAGTGATACACATATTCATAATATTGAAACCAAAAGATGCGAAGTTAATGATGATAGTGCAACCTATTTGTGGCACTGCCGTTTAGGTCATATTGGTGTAAAGCGCATGAAGAAACTCCATGCTGATGGGATTTTGGAATCACTTGATTATGAATCACTTGATGCTTGCGAACCATGCCTCTTGGGCAAGATGACTAAAACGCCGTTCTCCGAAACAATGGAGCAAGCAACAGATTTGTTGGAAATCATACATACTGATGTATGTGGTCCGATGAATATTAAGGCTCGCGACAAGTATCATTATTTTCAGAACTTCACAGATGATTTAAGCAGATATGGGTATATCTACTTAATGAAACATAAGTCTGAAACGTTTGAAAAGTTCAAAGAATTTCAGAGTGAAGTGGATAATCATCGTAACAAGAAAATAAAAAATTTCTATGATATGATCGCAGAGGTAAAATATTTGAGTTACGATTTTTGGCCTTCAGTTAAAACCGTGTGGAATAGTTTCACAAATTCATGCCACCTGGAACACCACAGCATAATGGTGTGTCCGAACGTCATAACCGTACTTTATTGGATATAGTACAATCTATGATGTTTCTTACCGATTTACCAATATCGTTTTGGGATCATGCATTAGAGACAGCTGCATTCACGTTAAAAGGGGCACCATCTAAGTCCGTTGAGACAACACAATATGAACTGTGGTTTAGCAAGAAACCAAAGTTGTCGTTTCTTAAAGTTTGGGGTTGTGATGCTTATATGGAAAAGTTTCATCCTGATAAGCTCAAACCCAAATCGGAGAAATATGTCTTCATAGGATACCCAAAGGAAATTGTTGGGTACACCTTCTATCACAGATCCGAAGGCAAGACTTTTGTTGCTAAGTTCGGAAACTTCCTAGAGAAGGAGATTCTCTCGAAAGAAGTGAGTGGGAGGAAAGTAAAAACTTGATAAGGTCATTGTACCTTCTCCCTTATTGGAAAGTAGTTCATCACAGAAATCTGTTCTTGTGACTACTACACCAATGAGTAAGGAAGCTAATGATGATGATCATGTAACTTTAAGATCAAGTTACTACCGAATCTCGTAAGTAAACTAGAGTGAGATCCGCACTAGAGTGGTACGGTAATCCTGTTCTGGAAGTCATGTTACTAGAACATGACGAACTTGCGAACTATGAGGAAGCGATGATGAGCCCAGATTCCGCAAAATGGTTAGAGGCCATGAAATCTGAGATATGATCCATGTATGAGAACAAAGTATGGACTTTGATGGATTTGCCCAATGATCGGCAAGCCAAAGAAAATAAATGGATCTTGAAGAGGAAGACGGACACTGATAGTAGTGTTACTATCTGCAAAGCTAGAATTGTCGCAAAAGGTTTTCGACAAGTTCAAGGTGTTGACTACGATGAGAGTTTCTCACTCGTATCTATGCTTAAGTCTGTCCGAATCATGTTAGCAATTGCCGCATTTTATGAAATCCGGCAAATGGATAAACAAAACTACATTCCTTAATGGATTTATTAAAGAAGAGTTGTATACGATGCAACTAGAAGGTTTTGTCGATCCTGAAGGTGTTAACAAAATATGCAAGCTCCAGCGATCCATCTATGGACTGGTGCAAGCATCTCGGAGTTGGAATATACGCTTTGATAAGTTGATCAAAGCATATAGTTTTATACAGACTTGCGGTGAAGCCTGTATTTACAAGAAAGTGAGTGGGAGCACTACAACATTTCTGATAAGTATATGTAAATGACATATTATTGATCGGAAATAATGTAGAATTATTCTGTAAAGCATAAAGGAGTATTTGAAAGAAAGACCTCGGGGAAGCTACTTACATATCGAGCATCAAGATCTATAGAGATAGATCGAGACACTTGATAAGTTTTTTCAATGATTACATACCTTGACAAGATTTTGAAGTAGTTCAAAATGGAACAGTCAAAGAAAGAGTTCTTGCCTGTGTTACAAAGTGTGAAATTGAGTAAGACTCAAAGCCCGACCACGGCAGAAGATAGAAATAGAATGAAAGTCATTCCCTATGCTTTGGCCATAGGTTCTATAAAGTATGCCATGCTGTGTACCCGACCTATTGTATACCCTACCCTGAGATTGGCATGGGAGTACAATAGTGATCTAGGAGTAGATCACTGGACGGCGGTCAAAATTATCCTTACTGGAATACGGATATGTTTCTCGATTATGGAGGTGACAAAAAGGTTCGTCGTAAAAGGTTACGTCGATGCAAGTTTTGACACTAATCTAGATGACTCTAAGTCTCAATCTAGATACATATTGAAAGTGGGAGCAATTAGCTAAAGTAGCTCCGTGCAGAGCATTGTAGACATAGAAAATTGCAAAATACATAACGGATCTGAATGTGGCAGACCCGTTGACTAAATTTCTCTCACAAGCAAAACATGATCACACCGTAGTACTCTTTGGGTGTTAATCACATAGCGATGTGAACTAGATTACTGAATCTAGTAAACCCTTTGGGTGTTGGTCACATATCGATGTGAACTATGGGTGTTAATCACATGATGATGTGAACTATTGATGTTAATCACATGGTGATGTGATCTAGATTATTGACTCTAGTGCAAGTGGGAGACTGAAGGAAATATGCCCTAGAGGCAATAATAAAGTTATTATTTATTTCCTTATATCATGATAAATGTTTATTATTCATGCTAGAATTGTATTAACTGGAAACATAATACATGTGTGAATACATAGACAAACAGAGTGTCACTAGTATGCCTCTACTTGACTAGCTCATTAATCAAAGATGGTTATGTTTCCTAACCATGAACAAAGAGTTGTTATTTGATTAACGAGATCACATCATTAGTTGAATGATCTGATTGACATGACCCATTCCATTAGCATAGCACCCGATCGTTTAGTATGTTGCTATTGCTTTTATCCATGACTTATACATGTTCCTTTAACTATGAGATTATGCAACTCCCGTTTACCGTAGGAACACTTTGTGTGCTACCAAACGTCACAACGTAACTGGGTGATTATAAAGGTGCTCTACAGGTGTCTCCGAAGGTACATGTTGGGTTGGCGTATTTCGGGATTAGGATTTGTCACTCCGATTGTCGGAGAGGTATCTCTGGGCCCTCTCGGTAATGCACATCACATAAGCCTTGCAAGCATTGCAACTAATGTGTTAGTTGTGAGATGATGTATTACGGAACGAGTAAAGAGACTTGCCGGTAACGAGATTGAACTAGGTATTGGATACCGACGATCGAATCTCGGGCAAGTAACATACCGATGACAAAGGGAACAACGTATGTTGTTATGCGGTCTGACCGATAAAGATCTTCGTAGAATATGTAGGAGCCAATATGGGCATCCAGGTCCCGCTGTTGGTTATTGACCGGAGACGTGTCTCGGTCATGTCTACATTGTTCTCGAACCGTAGGGTCCGCACGCTTAAGGTTTCGATGATAGTTATATTATGAGTTTATGAGTTTTGATGTACCGAAGGAGTTCGGAGTCCCGGATGAGATTGGGGACATGACGAGGAGTCTCGAAATGGTCGAGACATAAATAATTATATATTGGAAGCCTATGTTTGGACATCGGATGCATTCCAGGTGAAATCCGGATTTTACCGGAATACCGGGAGGGTTACCGGAAACCCCCCGGGAGCATAATGGGCCAACATGGGCCTTGGAGGAGAGGTGAGAGGGCTGCCCTAGGGGCTGCGCGCCTCCCCCCTTCCCCTAGTCCTATTAGGACTAGGAGAGGTGGGCGCCCCCTCTCTCTCTCTCTCCCCCTTGGAGAATCCTAGTCCAACTAGGATTGGGGGGGGGGGGGAATCCTACTCCCAGAGGGAGTAGGACTCTCCTGGCGCACCAAGAGTTGGCCGGCCAGCCCCTCCCCCTTGGCTCCTTTATATACGGGGGCAGGGGGCACCCCATAGACACACAAGTTGATCTACGGATCGTTCCTTAGCCGTGTGCGGTGCCCCCTTCCACCAAATTCCACCTCGATCATATCGTTACAGTGCTTAGGCGAAGCCCTGCGCCGGTAACACATCAAGATCGTCACCACGCCGTCGTGCTGACGGAACTCTTCCTCGACGCTTTGCTGGATCAGAGCCCGGGGATCATCATCGAGCTGAACGTGTGCCAAGAACTCGGAGGTGCCGGAGTAACGGTGCTGTGATCGGTTGGATCGCGAGGAGAACGTACGACTACTTCCTCTACGTTGTGTCAACGCTTCCGCTTCGGTCTACGAGGGTACGTAGACAACACTCTCCCCTCTCGTTGCTATGCATCACCATGATCTTGCGTGTGCGTAGGAATTTTTTTGAAATTACTACGTTCCCCAACACTTAATTCCAGAGGTGGCCTTGTCGGCCGGGAGCGCCGTTGCGGCGGTCTTGAGGGCCAGCTTGAGTGCCACCAGAGCTTCCTTGGTATCTCCAACCACGGTCAGGGTGCCCTTGCTCCCGGGCATCTTCATTAGGTTGTAGGCAGGATGGGTCGCCGCCATAAACTGAGCCAGAGCTGGGTACCTGCTACCTCTTGAGCACTGTGTTGGATTTCCCCGAAGAGGAAGGGATGATGCAACAAAGTAGCGTAAGTATTTCCCTTAGTTTTTGAGAACCAAGGTATCAATCCAGTAGGAGGCTACGCACGAGTCCCTCGTACCTACACAAAACAAATAGCTCAACGCAACCAACGCGATAAGGGGTTGTCAATCCCTTCACGGTCACTTACGAGAGTGAGATCTGATAGAGATGATAGATAATATTTTTGGTATTTTTTTGGTATAGAGATGCAAAGTGAAAAGTAAAAGGCAAAGTAAAAAGCAAAGCAGTAATAAGTGATGGAGATTGATATGATGAGAATAGACCCGGGGGGCCATAGGTTTCACTAGTGGCTTCTCTCAAGAGCATAAGTATTCTACGGTGGGTGAACAAATTACTGTTGAGCAATTGACAGAATTGAGCATAGTTATGAGAATATCTAGGTATGATCATGTATATAGGCATCACGTCCGAGACAAGTAGACCGACTCCTGCCTGCATCTACTACTATTACTCCACTCATCGACCGCTATCCAGCATGCATCTAGAGTATTAAGTTAAAAACAGAGTAACGCCTTAAGCAAGATGACATGGTGTAGAGGGATAGTTTCATGCAATATGATAAAACCCCATCTTGTTATCCTCGATGGCAACAATACAATACGTGCCTTGCTGCCCCTTCTGTCACTGGGAAAGGACACCGCAAGATTGAACCCAAAGCTAAAACCAATCTAGTAGGCCAAACCAAACTGATAATTCGAAGAGACTTGCAAAGATAACCAATCATACATAAAAGAATTCAGAGAAGATTCAAATATTATTCATAGATAGACTTGATCATAAACCCACAATTCATCGGTCTCAACAAACACACCGCAAAAAGAAGATTACATCGAATAGATCTCCACGAGAGAGGGGGAGAACATTGTATTGAGATCCAAAAAGAGAGAAGAAGCCATCTAGCTACTAACTATGGACCCGAAGGTCTGAGGTAAACTACTCACACTTCATTGGAGGGGCTAGGATGATGTAGAAGCCCTCCGTGATGATGGACCTCTCCGGCGGAGCTCCGGAACAGGCCCCAAGATGTGATCTCGTGGATACAGAAAGTTGCGGCGGTGGAATTAGTTTTTTTGGCTCCGTATCTGATCGTTTGGGGGCACATAGGTATATATAGGAGGAAGGAGTACGTCGGTGGAGCTTCGAGGGACCCACAAGGCAGGGGGGCGCGCCCTAGGGGGGGGCGCCCTCCACTCTCGTGACCGCCTCGTGGCTTTCTTGACGGAGGGTCCAAGTCTCCTGGGTCTTATCTGATGAGAAAACCACGTTCCCGAAGGTTTCATTCCGTTTGGACTCCGTTTGATATTTTGTTTCTCCGAAACACTGAAATTGCCAAAAAACAGCAAATCTGGGCCGGGCCTCCAGTTAATAGGTTAGTCCCAAAAATAAAATAAAAGTGGATAATAAAGCCCAATATTGTCTAAAACAGTAGATAATATAGCATGGAGCAATCAAAAACTATAGATATGTTGGAGACGTATCAAGCATCCTCAAGCTTAATTCCTGCTCGTCCTCTAGTAGGTAAATGATAAAAAGAGAATTTTTGATGCGGAGTGCTACTTGGCATAATTTCAATGTAAATCTTCTTAATTGTGGTATGAATATTCAGATCCGAAAGATACAAGACAAAAGTTCATGTTGGCATAAAAATAATAATACTTCAAGCATACTAACAAAGCAATTATGTCTTCTCAAAATAACATGGCCAAAGAAAGCTATCCCTACAAAATCATATAGTCTGGCTATGCTCTATCTTCACCACACAAAGTATTTGAATCATGCACAACCCCGATGACAAGCCAAGCAATTGTTTCATACTTTTGACATTTTCAAAACTTTTTCAATCTTCACACAATACAAGAGCGTGAGCCATGGATATAGCACTATATGTGGAATAGAATGGTGGTTGTGGAGAAGACAAAAAAGAGGGGAAGATAGTCTCACATCAACTAGGCATATCAACGGGCTATGGAGATGCCCATCAATAGATATCAATGTGAGTGAGTAGGGATTGCCATGCAACGGATGCACTAGAGCTATAAGTATATGAAAGCTCAACAAAAGAAACTAAGTGGGTGTGCATCCAACTCGCTTGCTCACGAAGACCTAGGGCATATTGAGGAAGCCCATCATTGGAATATACAAGCCAAGTGCTATAATGAAAATTTCCCACTAGTATATGAAAGTGACAAAATGAGAGACTCTCTATCATGAAGATCATGGTGCTACTTTGAAGCACAAGTGTGGTAAAAGGATAGTAACATTGTCCCTTCTCTCTTTTTACCTCATTTTTTTATTTGGGCCTTTTATTTTTTATGGCCTCTTTTTTTTCTCGTCCGGAGTCTCATCCTGACTTGTGGGGGAATCATAGTCTCCATCATCCTTTCCTCACATGGGACAATGCTCTAAAAATGATGATCATCACACGTTTTTTTTCTTACAACTTAACAATTACAACTCAATACTTAGAACAAAATATGACTCTATGTGAATGCCTCCGGCGGTGTATCGGGATATGCAATGAATCAAGAGTGACATGTATGAAAGAATTATGAATGGTGGCTTTGCCACAAATACGATGTCCAATACATGGTCATGCTAGCAATATGACAATGATGGAGCGTGTCATAATAAACGGAACGGTGGAAAGTTGCATGGCAATATATCTCGGAATGGCTATGGAAATGCCATGATAGGTAGGTATGGTGGCTGTTTTGAGGAAGGTATATGGTGGGTGTATGATACCGGCGAAAGGTGCGCGGTATTAGAGAGGCTAGCAATGGTGGAAGGAAGGAAAGTGCGTATAATCCATGGACTCAACATTAGTCATAAAGAACTCATATACTTATTGCAAAAATCTAGAAGTTATCAAAGCAAACTATTACGCGCATGCTCCTAGGGGGATAGATTGGTAGGAAAAGACCATCGCTCGTCCCCGACCGCCACTCATAAGGAAGACAATCAATAAATAAATCATGCTCCGACTTCATCACATAACGGTTCACCATACATATGCATGCTACGGGAATCACAAACTTTAACACAAGTATTTCTCAAATTCACAACTACTCAACTAGCATGACTCTAATATCACCATATTCATATCTCAAAACAATTATCAAGCATCAATCATTTCTTAGTATTCAACGCACTCAAAAGAAAGTTTTACAAATCTTGAATACCAAGCATATTATTATTAAGGAAATTACCATGCTATTAAAGACTCTCAAAATAATCTAAGTTAAGCATGATATATCAATAGTTTATTTAAAACAAATCCACCACCGTGCTCTAAAAGATCTAAGTGAAGCACATAGAGCAAAATTATAAAGCTCAAAATATATAAGTGAAGCACATAGAGCAAAACTATAAAGCTCAAAAGATATAAGTGAAGCACATAGAGTATTCTATCAAATTCTAATTCATGTATGGCTCTCTAAAAAGGTGTGTAAAGCAAGGATGATTGTGACACACTAACAAACAAAGACACAAATAACACAAGACGCTCCAAGCAAAACACATATCATGTGGTGAATAAAAATATAGCTCCAAGTAAAATTACCTATGGAAGTAGACGAAAGAGGGGATGCCTTCCGGGGCATCCCCAAGCTTTGACTTTTTGGTGTCCTTGTATTATCTTGGGGGTGCCATGGGCATCCCCAAGCTTAGACTCTTTCCACTCCTTGTTCCATAATCCATCAAAAGATTTCACCCAAAACTTGAAAACTTCACAACACAAAACTCAATAGAAATCTCATGAGCTCCGTTAGCGAAAGAAAACAAAAGACCACTTCAAGGTACTGTAATGAAATCATTCTTTATTTATATTGGTGTTAAGTCTACTGTATTCCAACTTCTTTATGGATTATAAACTATTTTACTAGCCATAGATTCATCAAAATAAGCAAACAACACACGAAAAACAGAATCTGTCAAAAACAGAACAATCTGTAATAATCTGTAACTAGCGCAAACTTCTGGAACTCCAAACAATCTACCAAAATAGGACGACCTAGACAATTTGTTTATTGATCAGCAGCAATTGGAATCATTATTTTCTCACGTTTTGGTGATTTTTAACAATTGTTTTCGTGAACAGAAAGTTTCTCGAAATTACAGCAAGATCAAATAACTATCATCCAAGAAGATCCTATAGGTCTAACTTGGCACAAACACTAATTAAAAGATAAAACCACATCTAAACAGAAGTTAGATGGATTATTTATTCCTAAACAGAAGAAAAAACAAAAAAAACAAAAAATAAAATTGGGTTGCCTCCCAACAAGCGCTATCGTTTAACGCCCCTAGCTAGGCATAAAAGCGAGGATAGATCTAGGTATTGCCATCTTTGGTAGGCAATCCATAAGTGGCTCTCATGCTAGATTCATATGGTAATTTTATTTTCTTCCTAGGGAAGTGTTCCGTGCCCTTTTTTAATGGAAATTGAAATCTAATGTTCCCTTCCTTCATATCAATAATTGCACCAACCGTTCTAAGGAAAGGTCTATCGAGAATAATATGGCAAGAAGGGTTGCAATCTATATCAAGAACGATAAAATCTACGGGCACATAAGTACTATTTGCAAAAATAAGAACATCATTAATTCTTCCCATAGGTTTCTTAACAGTGGAATCCGCAAGATGCAAGTTTAGAGAGCAATCATCAAAATCACGGAAATCTAGCAAATCACACAAAGTTTTGGGAATAGTAGAGACACTAGCACCCAAATCACACAAAGCATAAAACTCATAATCTTTAATTTTAATTTGAATAGTAGGTTCCCACTCATCATAAAGTTTTCTAGGGATAGAAACTTTTAACTCAAGTTTTTCTTCATAATATTGCATCAAGGCATCAACAATATGTTCGGTAAAGGCTTTATTTTGACTATAAGCATGAGGATAATTTAGCACAGATTGCAACAAGGAAATAAAATCAATTAAAGAGAAACTTTCATAATTAAATTCCTTGAAATCCAATATAGTGGGTTTAGCAACATCTAGGGTTTTATTTCTTTCGATCCCACTTTTATCAATTTCATCATCAAGATCTAAATACTCCGAATTTTTTGAACACCTTCTAGGTAAAGGAAGATCGTATTCAGTTTCATCAAGATTCATATTGCAAAACAAAGATTTAATAGGGGACACATCAATAACTTTTGGATCTTCATCCTGATTTTCATAGGAATCCGGTTTAGCGGCCATCTTATTGACTAAGGTAGCTTGCATATCCGAAATTTCAGCAATTAATTTTTCAAGACGAGCAATTTGAGATCTTACACCATCAAATTCTTTAGACATATCATCGAGCTCTTTGTTCATATAACTCATAAAACTTTTTTGTTCCTTAAGCTCATTTCTGAAGAAATTATTATGCTCAAATTGCAAAACCATAAACTTCTTAACGTTGTTTTCAATCTCTTCTAATTTTTTAAGGTGAAGATCACCAAATCTAGGGAGAGCCATCACGACAAACAAGCAATCCAACACACAAGCAAACAAAAGGCAAGCAAGAAAAAGGCAAACGGAAAAGAGAAGGCGAATAAAACGGCGAGGGTGAAGTGGGGGAGAGGAAAACGAGAGGCAAATGGCAACTAATGTAATGCGAGAGATAGGGATTGTGATGGGTACTTGGTATGTTGACTTTTGCGCAGACTCCCCAGCAACGACGCCATAAATTCTTCTTGCTACCTCTTGAGCACTGCGTTGGATTTCCCCGAAGAGGAAGGGATGATGCAGCAAAGTAGCGTAAGTATTTCCCTCAGTTTTTGAGAACCAAGGTATCAATCCAGTAGGAGGCTACGTGCGAGTCCCTCGTACCTACACAAAACAAATAGCTCAACACAACCAACGCGATTAGGGGTTGTCAATCCCTTCACGGTCACTTACGGGAGTGAGATCTGATAGAGATGACAGATAATATTTTCGGTATAGAGATGCAAAGTGAAAAGTAAAAGGCAAAGTAAAAAGCAAAGCAGTAATAAAGTGATGGAGATTGATATGATGAGAATAGACCCCGGGGCCATAGGTTTCACTAGTGGCTTCTCTCAAGAGCATAAGTATTCTACGGCGGGTGAACAAATTACTGTTGAGCAATTGACAGAATTGAGCATAGTTATGAGAATATCTAGGTATGATCATGTATATAGGCATCACGTCCGAGACAAGTAGACCGACTCCTGCCTGCATCTACTACTATTACTCCACTCATCGACCGCTATCCATCATGCATCTAGAGTATTAAGTTAAAAACAGAGTAACGCCTTAAGCAAGATGACATGATGTAGAGGGATAGTTTCATGCAATATGATAAAAACCCCATCTTGTTATCCTCGATGGCAACAATACAATACGTGCCTTGCTGCCCCTTCTGTCACTAGGAAAGGACACCGCAAGATTGAACCCAAAGCTAAGCACTTCTCCCATTGCAAGAAAAACCAATCTAGTAGGCCGAACCAAACTGATAATTCAAAGAGACTCGCAAAGATAACCAATTATACATAAAAGAATTCAGAGAAGATTCAAATATTATTCATAGATAGACTTGATCATAAACCCACAATTGATCGGTCTCAACAAACACACCGGAAAAAGAAGATTACATCGAATAGATCTCCACGAGAGAGGGGGAGAACATTGTATTGAGATACAAAAAGAGAGAAGAAGCCATCTAGCTACTAACTATGGACCCGAAGGTCTGAGGTAAATTACTCACACTTCATCGGAGGGGCTAGGATGATGTAGAAGCCCTCCGTGATGATGGCCCTCTCTGGCGGAGCTCCGGAATAGGCCCCAAGATGGGATCTCGTGGATACAGAAAGTTGCGGCGGTGGAATGCGGTTTTTGGCTCCGTATCTGATCGTTTGGGGGTACGTAGGTATATATAGGAGGGAGGAGTACGTCGGTGGAGCTTCGAGGGGCCCACGAGGCAGGGGGCGCGCCCTCCACCCTCGTGACCGCCTCGTGCTTTCTTGACGGAGGGTCCAAGTCTCCCGGGTCTTATCTGATGAGAAAATCACGTTCCCGAAGGTTTCATTTCGTTTGGACTCCGTTTGATATTCCGTTTCTCCAAAACACTAAAATAGGCAAAAAACAGCAAATCTGGGCTGGGCCTCCAGTTAATAGGTTAGTCCCAAAAATAATATAAAAGTGAATAATAAAGCCCAATATTGTCTAGAACAGTAGATAATATAGCATGGAGCAATAAAAAATTATAGATACGTTGGAGACGTATCAGTACCCAAGGATGGCGTCGTACGGAAGGCCGATACCGGCGATGTCGAAGTCGATCAGCTCCGTGCGGTAGTTTTCATGGGTGCCGAAGGTCACGGGAAGACGGATCTGCCCCAGGGGGCTGGAGGAGCCTCCGCCGACCCGAGAGAAGGGCTTGCTGGTGCGGAGCCGCTCGAGCGGTACATGAAGGAGGCCAAAAGCCTCCACAGAGAGCACATTGAGGCCGGTGCCACCGTCGATGAGGGTCTTGGTAACAGCCACGTTGCAGATTGTGGGCGTGCAAAGCATTGGGAGCACGCTCGAGCCGACGGTGGTGACGGGTGATCCCCCGAGTCGAAGGTCAGGTCGGCCTAGGGCGCCATCCAACCTGGAGGAGCCCCCTACAGCGAGGAGGCGGCACCGATCTGCCGAAAGAATGGCTTGGCGTGACGGTCCGAGGGCAGAGCTTGCGAGCAGCTGAGGATGGCCGCGACAGCGAGGGGCGCCGGTGCCGCGAAGCGCGCGGCGAAGAGGCTGCTCAGCTCCTCCCAAGATGCCACCGTGGATCCGGGGAGGTTGAGCAGCCAGGCGCACTGTGCGCCGGCGAGGGCCATGGGAAGCCAGTTTGCCATGACCTTGTCGTCGCCCCCAGCCTTGAGGACGGCCTCCTCGTACTCCAGCAAGAAAGCTGACGGGTCCGCCGTGCCATCATAGCGCGACGGCATCTCTTGCTTGAACTTGGGTGGCCACTTCACCTGCCGTAGGGCGGGGGCCAAGGCTCGGAGCCCCCGGACCCCGCCACGGGCATCGGTCGCCGCAGCCGGAAAAGCAATGCCGGACATGAGGGTGAGGTGCGGTGATGGCGAGGCGCAGATCAACGGAAGGAAAGCTCCGACACACCCCTACCTGGCGCGCCAAATGTCGGATTCCGGGTTCCGGCAAAACCCTTAAGGTTCGAACACTGGGGTGCGCACGAAGATCTTTCTCTCCCTAGACTACTCTCGCCAAATCGCAAGGCCTAGCTCGACGAACCCACAGAAAGAGAGACACGAGAGTTTATACTGGTTCAGGCCACCGTTGTGGTGTAATACCCTACTCCAGTGTGTGTGGTGGATTGCCTCTTGGGCTGAGGACGAACAGTTACAAGGGAACAACAACCTCCTGAGGAGAGGTGCTCTTGTGCTTGGTGAACTTGTGTGGTTGAGGGAGATCTCAATGACTCATCCCCCTCTATGGTGGTGGCTAGCCCTATTTATAGAGGCCCTGGTCCTCTCCCCAAATATTGAGCGGGAACGGATCCAACAACAGCCAAATTCGAAGGGAGACAACTAGTTCAAGTTATCCTGACTAAAGGTGGTCTTCGGCTGCCAAAGGCTCTGGTGATGACGCCTTCTTGGGCTCCACGGTGACCTCCGTCCTGTCATCCTGCTGGTCTTGGTCTCATTGCACTGATATGGAAACCTTTTCCTGATGCCTCGGGACTCCTCGCCTGCGCTTGCCCCTTTAGCACCAAAGAGGAAGCGAGGACACTGTGCGCGCTGGCGCCCGCCTGGCTCCAGTCATCATGGCTTACATCACAGGAACCTCGTGAGATGTCCCTTGCCTTGTTCTCTCTGCCCCTCGCGAGCCAGCCTGGTGAGGCTGTCACGAGGAGGTCTTGTGTCGTCCGCCTCGCGAGGCTTGGCCCCTCGCGAGGGTCTTGAGTGTTTGCTGGTGAAGACGGGCCGTACGGGCTGCTGGTGGAGCCACGCCATGGGCCGCAGGCAGGCAAGTCTGGGGACCCCCGATCCCAGGACGCCGACAGTGGTGGTTCGACTTTGCCACGCCTTTAGCGCATCACGCCGACGCCCTGCATCGACATTGACTTCGGCGCTAGGCCACATATCTTTAAATAAATTATTTTGCGGAAATTAATTACGCGAGGATTTTTATATATTTATATTATTATTGTTGGACTGCATTATTTTACATGTGTAGGTAATCGACTTCAAGTGAGTCACGCGGTCACTTCGGCAAGCCGACGCCGTCCTCCCAATCGGCCTAAATCGGCTCGCGTGATCACCTTGTTGGTCAAATTGCCATACCGACATGTTCGGTTGCCTCGGGACTTCGGCTTCCCTGACGAAGCTCTACCTCATCGAGTGTTCGGCACACAGGCCATATTTCTTTTATTACTCACTTTGCATAAATTATTAATCATGCAGCCTTTTTTAAAAAAGGTTATTATTATTACTATTATCTCCGTCTTGCACTGTCTTCTGTGCACAGGTAAATGATGCGGATTGGGCAGCGCTGTCACCTCGGCGTATCGACATGCCACGTCACCTCGGCTGGACCGGGGGCTTCGTCATCACTTCATTAACCCACGCTGGGTACTTCGGCGTCACACTGCCGGCCTGCATCGGCCGTGCTATGTCGCCACTTCGGAGCGTCGATCTCTTTGCTCTGCTACCTCGGGACCGGCTTGGGTGCTGGGAGCTCATCCCGTCGTAAGCTCGGACCGCGTCATCAATACCGAGCACATTAACCAGCTAAGTCACTTTCATGCTCAAAAACTTTTAGTTTTCAATTTTGTTCGGTTCGACCAAGCATTATACTTTTTTGGCAAAAAGTTGTTTGTGAAAAACTTCCTTGTCAAAACTTTGTTTGTGACACACAAATTCAAATACCCCGTTTACTTGGGGGCTTCCTTTATGAAGCCTTTCCTCTTTCATATGATTATACTTGTATGGCTTCGTTCCTTGTTCATGTATTACACCACAATATGCACCATGTTGACTTAAGTGTTCCGCAAGCTGGGTTGCCTTGCTCCTTTTTTTACCCCTACGTTCCTGATTGTTCGGCTAGGGAGTAAAGGGAGCACCTCTGCGATTGTCATGATCGGGTCATCCGATCTCGGACCTCAGACTGGGTGAAGCCAAAAGCTAGCGCTCTTATTGTTTTCAATCATGGTCAGCACACAACGGAACTCATGAGCACAGAAATCTATTGCACAAATCTCATAGTAACAATGAGCAACCGAATAAAGGTATCGATGGGGTACTATTTTCTTCGAAGATGCTTCTTACACTTCGTTAGTAATATAGCATAAGTTCCCTGAGCGCACTTTGTCTGTTACAGCCTTATGGCCTGATTGCCTGGTTATCAGAAGCACCGTCGATATTCTCGACAGGTGGAGTACATAACACTTTTCGGCCCTTGACTGAAGAGGGAGAAGCCGACGGTCGGCTAAGACGCGTTTAAAAGTTTGGATGAACACATATATGATATAAGTACTTTAGTACATACAATCATTATACATAAAATTCTTTTACCCAAGTTTACTGGGGGCTCTTAAAATTTATATGAGCCGTTTTATAGTAAATGTGTTTTCTTCTTGGTCGTTGCAAAGTCTTTTTCTACCGCTCCTTTTTCGACTCGAGTGCATGGTCAATAGCCGGATAGCCTAGCTTCTCTCTAAAGCCGCTCGAGTTTAGTTCGCTAATCTAGCCTCGGAGAAGCACTCCTCCTTCGGGATAAGGAGCTTGAAGCCATAGGCTGACCCGCTTGAAGTCTTGAGACCGGATGTGTCATGTTAAAGCACGACAGAAGCACATTTTTTTTTCTAAGACCAATTTTCGGATTGGCACCGAACACTTGATCTAGTTCGGACGTCAAGTTTTTACTGAAGTTTTTTGGTTTTCCAAGCATGGCACTTTTCAACATTTGTGTGCTTCCAGCATAAGTCTCGCAGTGCAACACCGGACACCTTTAGAGATTCGACAAAAACATTATCGGATATTGCTATATATGCATCGGGTTTGAATTGTGTCTTTGGTCAATAGTTGGGTTGCCCGGCTCCTGTGCTTGCCTCCAACGTTACGCTTTGTTTGGCTAGGTGTGCAAAGGGAGAACCACTGCGATTGTGCTTCCAGCTTGCATGGTTAAGCACCTCAGTGGAGAAAGCCGAAAACTGATTGTCACAATAAGCGTAAACTGGTCTGCGATTCGATGACTATGTTAAATGACGGGCCATTCATAACATTGACCGAAGTGTTTACGGCTTGACCTCGGCTGTCGCCGAACACTAACCGGGGGCTTGTAGCTAGCTTCCCCAGTTTAAAGCTCCAATGACTAAGTGAAAGTTATAAAGCCCGCATATCTGATTGCCTCGTTTCCGCTAACACAACCACCTTCAGGCAACGAGACGTCGGCTAAGGGTTGTCTTGTTATTGCGGAAACACCCTGCGTAGTATCTACAAAGGGGTAAAAGCCGACAATGGGCCACTTTCAAGTGATAAACGGTCGCAACAGAGTCAAAATAAATATATCATCGGCGTTCGTATTTTATATACAAGGGCTACCATCTGTAATCATCGTTATATAAAGTCATAAATATGCATCAATTTGACTTAAGATTTTGGCCAAGCTGGGTTGCCTTGCTCCTGTGCTTACCCCTACGTTCCTGATTGTTCGGCTAGGCGGTAAAGGGAGCACCTCTGTGATTGTTACTACTGGGTCATACGAGTTAGTACCTCAGACTGGGTGAAGCAGAAAGCTAGCGATCTTAAAGGATATAATTGGTCGGCAACGACAGAAGTGAAAATTTAGGTTCGCTATAGACCACATAGTTCGGGAACTTTCCCCAAACTAAATCCTCAATATTTTCCACCCACATTGATCGAAGGTGAGGTTTCATGATCATGATCAGCATGACAACCCAAAGAAAGGAACCGATAGCGGGATTATTTTCTTTGGAAGATGTTTCATATCTCTCTGCGTACCTTTGTTTATAAAACTGTATGGCCGGATTGCCTTGTTTTCCATAAATCTTTGCCCTTATAACGACTTTATAAAGTAGGACAAACACTCCCCGGCTTCTGGCCGAGGAGGTTGAAGCCGATGGTCGGTCAACAAAGTTTTGTACAATGCGGATCCGAGCATTAATGATGTAAAGTACTTGGATACATAGAATCATTACACATAATTTGTGATTTTACTCTGGATATCGATCCTTAATTCGGCCACCCGTGCCCACATTAAGGCTCGGGGGATACCGGGCTTCGGGCTTATCATTCACTAATATTAAAGGGGCGTATCGATCCCCTGATCTGGTGTTGCCATCCGACCAGTGTCTCGGGGGCTACTGCATTGCCTATTCAATGCAGAAAATTCAAAGTGCTCAGTGTTCGGCTGGACCGAACTATGGGCAAACGCGTCTTCGGACAACAATAAGTACCATCTGGGACTTATCCAGCTTCAAGCTAATATGTTATGGTGACTTCTCAAAACCCTCTCTCAAGGGCTCGTCCGCCGATCACTATTACCTCTAAAATATTACACCGCGTTTCTATCTTATGTATGCTGCCGGGCTAGGAGTTGATCCTCAGGCCGGTTTTACGACTGAGTCTCAGAAGCTACTAGGATCAACGGTTTCATATTTTCCTTCAGGTGCATCTCAGATTTTAGGCCGACAGAAACCTTGAGGGCTACTGGCCATATATCTCGTCAGCAAATAAATTTATACGCATCGGAAATAAAATCCGCAAACAATCAGCCCATGAACGAGGTGCTGAGCCACCTCGGAAGCAGTTCGGCATATAGCTCGGATGCAAGTGGCTGGCCCCTTAGAGGGCATTTCCGACATTAACCTCGGCTAAAACTTTTTCAAGACCAAGGTAATCTTTGACACCTCGGATACAGTCCAGCGTTGGAGCTCGGATACATTCCAGCGTTGAAGCTCAGAAGCGGTCCGGCGTTGGTGCTCGGCTACAAAAGATACCTCGAATGCAGTCCGGCGTTGGATCTCGGACGCGAGAGGACACCGCCCCACAGGAAACACTTCAAACCCGAGGTGGGCGTAAATATAACAAGGCATTGATAACGACCGATAACTTAAAGGGGCTCCTCGGATACCCGACGTGTAAACTCTTTGGATTTACTTCGGTGATCCTCAAGATCGAAGATAAGAAGATTTGTTGAACCAGTTTTCAAGACCGATGGCCGATGATGAAGAACACTTCAGAAGAATCGAGGAGCGTCCCCAACTTGAAGACCGGTTCAGGGGGCTACTGATGGTGTCATGAACTAGGGGGTACTCACCACGTCGTCTCCCGACCAGTGGGTCAGGCCGAGGACCCCCATGACGGTTCACTAATGGGCCAGTTCGGATAGCCGATGACATATACGAGGAAGATTCCACAAGACTTGGTGATCAAGACAAGGACTCCTCTCCACCGACGTATTCGACTAGGACTCTTGTTATCCCAGGCCTCTGGTATGTTATATAAGCCGAGGCAAGGCTAGTCGATAGATCATTACGACATTATTCATCATACCCTCAGGTTTTAGACCACAACATATGATCTCAAGGTAGATCAACTCTGTACTTGATACTCCATCAATATAAACAAGAACAGGACGTAGGGTTTTACCTCCATCAAGAGGGCCCGAACCTAGGTAAAACACCGTGTTCATCGTCCATGTTACCATCGATCCTAAATCCACAACTCGGGACCCCCTACCCCGAGATCTGCCGGTTTTAACATAGACAAAGGCCAAAGGCCAACTCAGAACAAATACCCAAACCATAGTGTATTGGTAGCTTGTGGAGACGAGCAGAGACTCACGATAATGCGACCCCATCGCCCCGTCTCGAGGAAATACGGCAAGGGCTAGCGCAGCCCACTCGAGGGCGGCCCCTGCCTGCCCGGTCGTGCCTCGTAACCATATTGCGGGTGCTCTTTGGGCCCGCCCGACTTTCCCAAAGGTCTCAAGTAAAGTCAAGGTAACCGTGTGTCCAAACATCAAGGGGAAAATCCGAGGAATCACCCACGGTGAATTCCACTCGATGTAATCATCAAGGTGAACGTAAGAGGAACCACCCTCGAGGTTCACACTTGAGGGGTTGCACGACAGAGTTGTATCGGAAGTGGTTAAGGAGGAATCACCCTCGATGACCACGACCGAATAGCTACACTACAGAGATTTCATCAGGAGTGATGTATGAGGTGCCACCCTCGGCACTCGATGGTAACTCTGAAGAGTTGAGCAACAAAAAGGGCGTGATGTGATGTGAGGTGTCGGGCTCTGGTCATCGATCACATTGATTGAGTCGTCGATGATGAAGCAGGGGCGACAAGGACAAGTGGGGGGTCACTGATGGATCACTAACCAACCTATACTAAGCAGTTTAGGATAAGCAGGTAAGGCACAACAGCAGGTTATAAAAGCAGGCTATGCAGCAGAATAGGAGCAACCAATTACCGTAGCAAAATCTAATGCAAGCATGAGAGAATGGAATGGGCGATATCGGGATGATCAAAGGGGGGCTTGCCTGGAAGCTCCGCTGAAAGGGAAGAAGGTTCGTCGTCGACGTAGTCGATCACAGGGGCATCAGTAGCGGTCTCGGGGTCTACCGGAGAGAAGAGGGGGAAGAAACAGTAAATACAGAGCAAACAGATGCATGACAAGACAACAAGCACATCTAGGGGTGTTCTAATGCGGTGCTACACGATACCGATGAAGGGGGATAGCATCCGGGAAATTTCCCAGTGTTAGGCATTTTTGGATAGATGAAACAGAGGATAAAGGTTGCCTGTTTGCTATGCTAGGGGCACGTGACAGTTGAATGGAGAGCGTATTCCGATTCGTCTCGTCGTTCTAAGCAACTTTCATGTAGAAAACTTTTTCATTTGAGTTACGGATTAATTTCTATGAATTTCTAAAATTTCAAACAATATTCTGAAATCAATATTAATTCGAAATTAATTGCTAAAAAGCAAGAGGCACCCAGCACAGGGTACACAAAAGTGCACCCAGTGGCTGACAGGTGGGCCAGGGGGTCCCAGTTGACCAGTCAATGTTTGAATGGTCAACGGGGCATGGGGCCCCCTGTCATTGACTGCTTAGACTAATTAATCCAGTTTCCAACTAAACATGTGATTAGGCTAATTAATCCTAATTATTTAATTAAATTAATTATTATTATTACTAAACATATTTTTTAACTCTTGTTTTTTGAAGGACAGGGCCTGGGGCCCATACTTTAGTGGCCAGGGGCCAGCGGGCGGGATGGGTTAACAGGCGGCCAGGGGCGCCCGTCAAAGTAGAAGCCCGTCCGGGCGGGGCGAGGCCGCCAGGTGCGGCGGAGCGCCGGCAGCCCCGACGAGTGAGCGCGGCCAACGGGGTGGCCAGCGGGGTCGGGGTGCGAGGCATGGCGGCGGAGCAGTGAGTGGGGCAAGTGCGCAGGGACGGGGGCCGGCGAGCTGCGGCAGCAGACGCGGAGCAGCGGGCAACGCGAAGGCGTGCGGCCGATGGGACGGCGTGCAGCGGTGAGCAAGGGCAGCACAACGGGGTCGGGCCGGAGGGCGTGCCGGCCGCGGTGGTGCCGCAGCAGGCAGCCGTGGGCCGCGTGGGCCAGCTGGTTGCAGCGGGGGCAGACACGATGGCGGGGCGGGCTGTGGACGACGGCAGTACTAGGAGCAATGGGCGGCAGTAGCAGGCCGCGGGCTGGGCATGGGGCTACGTGCAGAAGGGCACGGGCATGCGCGTGCAAGGCGACGTCCGGCCATGGCGACCACGACGAGTATGGGAGCGGTGGCTGGGTGAGCTAGAGGCGACGAATCGAGCAACAAGGAGAGGGGAAAGATGCGGGGCTCATAGTGCTCCTGCAGATGTGCTCAAGCATGCTCGAGGAGGGCTCGGTGCGGCGGAATCGACGGCGGAGCTCGTCGGAGCAGAGGAGGAAGACGGTGGTGATGTGGGCGCTGCGGTGGCTCCGAGCTCCACGCGATGCGCCCGTCGAAGTAGCGGAAGACGGTGATCTGGGACACAGTGGGATGATGAGAGGGGCACGGTGGCCGTGGCTAGGCTACAGCCATGGCGATGCAGCGAGCTCACGAGCTCGGGAAAGGGGATCTGGCGAGGGGGGAAGAGGCTGAGAGGGAGGAGTGGGAGTGGCAGGGGGAGGACTCGAGGAGGCAAGTGGGGAGAGGGGAGAGAAGGGGAGCCCGAGGCGTCGCCCTTATCCCCTCGTGGTGGCGCCGTCGAGGCTGGTCTGACGGGGACGAGCTCCTATTCGGGCACGGTCGTGAACATGAGAAGACGACCGGGGGGGAAGATGGGCTGGGCCTGGTTAGGCTAGAGGCCAGCTGGGCCGAGGCCCAGCGAGGGGGGGGGGGTTCCCCCCTTTTTATTTTCTTGTTTTAGTTTTTACCTTATGTTTATTTTCTTTGAGCCAATAAAAGAGTTTTGTTTAATACAAAACTTGGCACAAAAATACCTAGGTTGGTAAAAAAAGTTTCAAAGCATTTGGGAGTGTTCAACTGTTTTTAGAAATTGAAAAGCTCAAATAATTGGTTGTTGCTCCACTGAATAAATTTTCAGGGGCACTGTGGGAATCCAAAAGAGGTTGGTTCCAACATGACAATGATCAGGTGAATTTATAGAATATTGTGAACATTTTAGATTTGAATTTGAACCGGTTTCGAACCAACGTGAGTTTAACAATAGTAATCATGATGACATGGCATCATTAGGAGGGAATTACTATAGCTTAATTATCTGAGCGTCACAATTCTCCTCCACTACAAGAAATCTCATCCCGAGATTTAAGGGGGAGTAAGGGGGGAAAGACTCAAGTTGAAATTTAGGAAATTCATCGAGAGCAAGGTAAGAAGGTGCAATAAGAAGCTTCAACCGGGTAGGCAATCATTCGATGTCTGAAACAGAGTGTGAAAGGGGGTTCAGAGCATCAAGAATAAGTATTGCATCTGATACCAGAACAAATCACAAGAAGATGGCTCGTGAATTATATACGAAGCCAAGCATGAGGAGCAATTTTGGAAGACAGGGATGTACAGGAGAGTCAGGTTTCGATCCTGTGGAACTCTGGGTTATGGGCCCACCATGTGGGTTAACAGCAGTAAGGCGCTAATCATTTTGCACGACCATGATAGCAAGGCAAGTCAGAGGATAGCCTGTCAATTATGTTGGCAACAACGTTGCTACCAAGGGAGAGGGACGAAGAGAACCATTTTCCTGCTCGCAAGGCGAGGCGGACCAATAGGCAAAGTTCTCGTCCATCGGTGGCTACAAGAATGTCATCAACAATAGTAACAAGGTCTTTCTGACAGAGTTTGTACATCGTGTTTACATAAGTAGGAATTACCACTGCTCAGATATGTTAGGTTACAAGAAAGGTTAAACCAAACAATGGAAAGGAAAGTGTAGACTTGAATAAGTTATCGGCGTTCTCGAGTGTATAACAACTCAGAACCCGTGGAAAATTTGAATCGGCGAGAAATAATAGTTGATGAAGAACTCATAAGAAGTTACGTAGTTCCATGATATTCTCAAGATACCAGAGGGTAATACTCGAAGGTAGATCAAAGTAGAGGTTGGACAGGTGAAACGATATGAAGAAGACAAGTACTTTAGCTTGTTCGAGAATTGGAGCCAAAGGAGAACAATAATGGTCGGAACCACGGTTGCAAAGGACCAATTATAGATACAAGATGAACTTATCACAAGGGGATTATTATTATAACAATAAGCTTCCATGATTGGATCTACATCGCGTCCATGGGCATGAACACAAAGGTTCAAGGTCGACTCCCAGTTCATCAATGCATAAACTTCCATTCACTTCTCGCATTCGAAGAAGTTGTAGTGTTGAAATTTCACCTGGCGGAAAGCCAGTAGAGTATAACCCGCATAACTTTCGAGTTCACGCGGATTTAGGGAAGACATAGATTCAACCCATCGAGGCATCTTAGGAACATATACCACAAACTTCAGGAGTACAAAAATCTCAAGCTCGGAAGTAAAGCATGGTTGAGAAGGCAAATGATTCAATTTACCAAAGGCATTATGTATCCAAGGAAGGGCTCTCAAGGTTATTGAATATGAAGGACGCTGCCGGGTAGGTCCCAACAAAGGATCTGGTGGTCCACGAGGGATCTGATGTGAGCAATGATACTTAGCCAGAAGAAGAAAGGTTGCAAAGGGATCAGGTTATAGAAATAACTGACTAATTCAAAGTTAAAATACAAGGGAATTATGATTTCAGATACGGGTGATCAGAAGCAGAGGCTCTGATCAAAGACAAGTAAGTTGAATAGACATAGATCGACAATCAATCAAGGTTTGATTTGTCGAACACCAGCTGCTACCTCTTGAGCATGTGTTGGTTTTCCCTTGAAGAGGAAAGGGTAATGCAGCAAAGTAGCGTAAGTATTTCCCTCAGTTTTTGAGAACCAAGGTATCAATCCAGTAGGAGGCCACACGCAAGTCCCTCGTACCTACACAAACAAATAAGAACCTTGCAACCTACGCGATAAAGGGGTTGTCAATCCCTTCATGGCCATTGCAAAAGTGAGATCTGATAGAGATGATAAGATAATATTTTTGGTATTTTTATGTTAAGGATAAAAAGTAAAGATTGCAAAATAAACGGCGATAGAAATAGCTAAGAGATGGGAGATTAATATGATGGGGCATAGGTTTCACTAGTGGCTTCTCTGAAGATAGCATAAGTATTACGGTGGGTGAACAAATTACTGTCGAGCAATTGATAGAATAGTGCATAGTTATGAGAATATCTAGGCATGATCATGTAGATAGGCATCACGTCCGCGACAAGTGGACCGAAACGATGCTGCATCTACTACTAGTACTCCACACATCGACCACTATCCAGCATGCATCTAGAGTATTAAGTTCATAAGAACAGAGTAACACATTAGGCAAGATGACATGATGTAGAGGGATAAACTCAAGCAATATGATATAAACCCCATCTTTTTATCGTCGATGGCAACAATACAATACGTGTCGTTTCCCCTTCTGTCACTGGGATTGAGCACCGCATGATTGAACCCAAAGCTAAGCACTTCTCCCATTGCAAGAAAGATCAATCTAGTAGGCCAAACCAAACAGATAATTCGAAGAGACTTGCAAAGATAACTAATCAAACACAAAAGAATTCAGAGGAGATTCAAATATTGTTCATAGATAATCTTGATCATAAAACCACAATTCATCGGATCTCGACAAACACACCGCAAAAGGAGTTACATCGAATAGATCTCCAACAAGATCGAGGAGAACTTTGTATTGAGATCCAAAGATAGAGAAGAAGGCATCTAGCTAATAACTATGGACCTGAAGGTCTGAGGTAAACTACTCACACATCATCGGAGAGGCTATGGTGTTGATGTAGAAGCCCTCCGTGATCGATTCCCCCTCCGGCGGAGCGCCGGAAAAGGCCCCAAGATGGGATCTCACGGGTATAGAAGGTTGCGACGGTGGAAATAGGGTTTCGTGGTGCTCCTGGATGGTTTCGGGGTATATGGGTATATATAGGAGGAAGAAGTAGGTCGGTGGAGCTGCGAGGGGCCCACGAGGGTGGGGGGCGCGCCTAAGGGGGTAGGCACGCCTCCCTGCCTCGTGGCCGCCTCGCTTCTTTCTTGACGTCCACTCCAAGTCCTATGGATCATGTTTGGTCCAAAAATCACTCTCCTGAAGGTTTATTCCGTTTGGATTCCGTTTGATATTCCTTTTCTGCGAAACACTAAAATAGGCAAAAAAAACAACAATTTGCACTGGGCCTTGGGTTAGTAGGTTAGTCCCAAAAATAATATAGAAGTGTATAATAAAGCCCATTAAACATCCAAAACAGATAATATAATAGCATGGAACAATAAAAAATTATAGATATGTTGGAGACGTATCAAGCATCCCCAAGCTTAATTCCTGCTCGTCCTCGAGTAGGTAAATGATAAAAACAGAATTTTTGATGTGGAATGCTACCTAGCATATTCTTCAATGTAATTCTCTTTATTGTGGCATGAATGTTCAGATCCGAAAGATTTAAGATAAAAGTTTAATATTGACATAAAAATAATAGTACTTCAAGCATACTAACTAAGCAATCATGTCTTCTCAAAATAGCATGGCCAAGGAAAGTTCATCCCTACAAAATCATATAGTTTGTTCATGCTCCATTTTCGTCACACAAGAGTGCTGTCATCATGCACAACTCCGATGACAAGCCAAGCAATTGTTTCATACTTTAGTAATCTCAAACGTTTTTCAACTTTCACGCAATACATGAGCGTGGGCCATGGATATAGCACTATGGGTGGAATAGAATGTAATGATGGGGGTTATGTGGAGAAGACAAAAAAGGAGAAAGTCTCACATTGACACGGCTAATCAACGGGCTAGGGAGATGCCCATCAATTGATGTCAATGCAAGGAGTAGGGATTGCCATGCAACGGATGCACTAGAGCTATAAATGTATGAAAGCTCAAAAAAAAAGAAACTAAGTGGGTGTGCATCCAACTTGCTTGCTCACAAAGACCTAGGCATTTGAGGAAGCCCATTGTTGGAATATACAAGCCAAGTTCTATAATGAAAAATTCCCACTAGTATATGAAAGTGACAAAACAAGAGACTCTCTATCATACAGACCATGGTGCTACTTTGAAGCACAAGTGTGGAAAAAGGATAGTAGCATTGTCCCTTTTTAATTCTTTTTTTGGGCCGTTTTTTTGGCCTTTATTTTTTCTCCTTTTTTGGGACAATGCTCTATTAATGATGATCATCACACTTCTATTTATTTACAACTCAATGATTACAACTCGATACTAGAACAAAATATGACTCTATATGAATGCCTCCGGCGGTGTACCGGGATGGGCAATGAATCAAGAGTGACATGTATGAAATAATATGCATGGTGGCTTTGCCACAAATACATGTCAACTACATGATCATGCAAGGCAATATGACAATGATGAAGCGTGTCATAATAAATGAAACAGTGGAAAGTTGCATGGCAATATATCTCGGAGTGGCTATGGAAATGCCATAATAGGTAGGTATGGTGGGTGTTTTGAGGAAGATATAAGGAGGTTTATGTGTGAAAGAGCATATCGTATCACGGGGTTTGGATCTACCAGCGAAGTTTGCACCAACTCTCAAGGTGAGAAAGGGCAATGCACGATACCGAAGAGGCTAGCAATGATGGAAGGGTGAGAGTGCGTATAATCCATGGACTCAACATTAGTCATACAGAACTCACATACTTATTGCAAAAATCTACAAGTCATCAAAAACCAAGCACTACGCACATGCTCCTAGGGGGATAGATTGGTAGGAAAAGACCATCGCTCGTCCCCGACCGCCACTCATAAGGATGACAATCAAAGAACACCTCCTGTTTCAAATTTGTTACACAATGTTTACCATACCTGCATGCTACGGGACTTGCAAACTTCAACAGAAGTATTTCTCAAATTCACAACTACACAACTAGCACAACTTTAATATCACTATCTCTATATCTCAAAACAATCATCAAGTATCAAATTTCTCTTAGTATTCAATGCACTTATTTGAAAGTTTTTATTATATCCATCTTGGATGCCTATCATATTAGGACTAATTTTATAGCCAAAGAAAATTACCATGCTGTTCTAAAAGACTCTCAAAATAATATAAGTGAAGCATGAGAGATCAATAATTTCTATAAAATAAAACCACCACCGTGATCTAAAAGATATAAGTGAAGCACTAGAGCAAAATTGTTTAGCTCAAAAGATATAAGTGAAGCACATAGAGTATTCTAATAATTTCCGATTAATGTGTGTCTCTCTCAAAAGGTGTGTACAGCAAGGATGATTGTGGTGAACTAAAAAGCAAAGACTCAAATCATACAATACGCTCCAAGCAAAACACATATTATGTGGTGAATAAAAATATAGCTCCAAGTAAAGTTACCGATGGACGAAGACAAAGGAGGGGATGCCTTCTGGGGCATCCCCAAGCTCAGGCTTTTGGTTGTCCTTGGATTTTACCTTGGGGTGCCTTGGGCATCCCCAATCTTAGGCTTTTGCCACTCCTTTTTTCATAATCCATCAAATCTTTACCCAAAACTTGAAAACTTCACAACACAAAACTTAACAGAAAATCTCATGAGCTCCGTTAGCGAAAGAAAACAAACCACCACTTTAAGGTACTGCAATTAACTCACTCTGTATTTATATTGGTGTTAAACCTTCTGTATTCCAACTTCTCTATGGTTCATAACCTCCGATACTAGCCATAGATTCATCAAAATAAGCAAACAACACACGAAAAACAGAATCTGTCAAAAACAGAACAGTATGTAGTAATCTGGATCAAACGTATAATTCTGGAACTTCAAAAATTCTACCAAAATAGGAAGACCTAGATAATTTGTTTATTGATCTACTGCAATTGGAATCAGTATTTTATCACGTTCTGGTGATTTTCAACAATTGTTTTCGTGAGTAGAAAGTTTCTGATTTTTTTAGCAAGATCAAATAACTATGATCCAAGAAGATCCTATAGGTTTTACTTGGCACAAACACTAATTAAAACATGAAAACACATCTAACCAGAGGCTAGATCAAATATTTATTGAATAACAGCAAGGAAAAATATTGGATTGTCTACCAACAAGCGCTTTTCTTTAAAGCCTTTTAGCTTGACATTGATAATTTTAATGATGCTCACATGAAACATAGCAATTGAAACACAAAGAGAGCATCATATAGCATGTGAAAAACACATCTAAGTCTAACATACTTCCTATGCATAGGCATCTTATAGGCAAACAAATTATCATAGCAATCAGAAACTAGCATATGCAAGGAAGAAGAAAGAGATGATAGCAATCTCAACATGACGAGAGGTAATTTAGTAACATGAAGATTTCTACAACCATATTTTCCTCTCTCATAATAATTACATGTAGGATCATAGGCAAATTCAACAAAATAGCTATCACGTAAATTTTTTTCAACATGATCCACATGCATGCAAAGTTGACACTCTTCCAAAATAGTGGGATTGACATTAACTAAAGTCATGACCTCTCCAAACCCACTTTTATCAAAAATACCATAAGATTGAACATTCTCCAAACATGTGGGATCTAAAGTTGACACTCTTCCAAACCCACTTTCAATATTATTTCAAATACTATTATTAATCTCATATTCATCATGGGGCTTAAATAAATTTTCAAGATCATAAGAAGAATCACCCCAATCATGATCATTGCAACAAGTAGTAGACATAGCAAAACTAGCATCCCCAAGCTTAGGGTTTTGCATATGATTAACACAATTGACTTTAATAGAATTTATAATAACATCATTGCAATGATGCTTTTTATTCATAGATCTATCATGAATCACTTCATAAAGCACTTCATCACAATTTTTAGATTCACGGATTTCAAGCAAAACCTTATAAAGATAATCTAGTGCACCCAAATCACTAGGAATTGGTTCATCATAATTGGATCTCTTAAAAAGATTGGCAAGAGGATGAGGATCCATAGATATTTGGTTCTCTGTTTAGCAATAAATACACAACTATTCCGACCAAACGAGCAAACGAGCCAACTAAGACATCAAGGCAAACGAAAAGACGAAAAGAAGAGGGGCGAAGAAAACGGCAAAGGTGAAGTGGGGGAGAGGAAAACGAGAGGCAAATGACAAATAATATAATGTGAGGGATAAGAGTTTGTGATGGGTGCTTGGTATGTCTTGACTTGTCCGTAGACTCCCCGGCAACGGCGCCAGAAATCGCTCGTTGTCGGAAGATCAAATCTTGACTTGACTTGGTGTACACATCCCCGACAACGGCGCCAGAAATCCTTCTTGCTACCTCTTGAGCATGCGTTGGTTTTCCCTTGAAGAGGAAAGGGTGATGCACCAAAGTAGCGTAAGTATTTCCCTCAGTTTTTGAGAACCAAGGTATCAATCCAGTAGGAGGCCACACGCAAGTCCCTCGTACCTACACAAACAAATAAGAACCTTGCAACCAACGCGATAAAGGGGTTGTCAATCCCTTCACGGCCACTTGCAAAAGTGCGGTCTGATAGAGATGATAAGATAATATTTTTGGTATTTTTATGTTAAGGATAAAAAGTAAAGATTGCAAAATAAACAGCGACAGAAATAGCTAGTTAATGGGAGATTAATATGATGGAGAATAGACCCGGGGGCCATAGGTTTCACTAGTGGCTTCTCTGAAGATAGCATAAGTATTATGGTGGGTCAACAAATTACTGTCGAGCAATTGATAGAATAGTGCATAGTTATGAGAATATCTAGGCATGATCATGTATATAGGCATCACGTCTGCGACTAGTAGACCGAAACGATTCTGCATCTACTACTATTACTCCACACATCGACCGCTATCCAGCATGCATCTAGAGTATTAAGTTCATAAGAATAGAGTAACGCATTAGGCAAGATGACATGATGTAGAGGGATAAACTCAAGCAATATGATATAAACCCCATCTTTTTATCCTCGATGGCAACAATACAATACGTGTCGTTTCCCCTTCTGTCACTGGGATCGAGCACCGCATGATTGAACCCAAAGCTAAGCACTTCTCCCATTGCAAGAAAGATCAATCTAGTAGGCCAAACCAAAATGATAATTCGAAGAGACTTGCAAAGATAACCAATCATACATAAAAGAATTCAGAGGAGATTCAAATATTGTTCATAGATAATCTTGATCATAAACCCACAATTCATCGAATCTCGACAAACACACCGCAAAAGAGTTACATCGAATAGATCTCTAAGAAGATCGAGGAGAACTTTGCATTGAGATCCAAAGAGAGAGAAGAAGTCATCTAGCTAATAACTATGGACCCGAAGGTCTGAGGTAAACTACTCACACATCATTGGAGAGGCTATGGTGTCGATGTAGAAGCCCTCCGTGATCGATTCCCCCTCCGACGGAGCGCCGTAAAAAGCCCCAAGATGGGATCTCATGGGTACAGAAGGTTGCGGTAGTGGAAATAGGGTTTCGTGGTGCTCCTGGATGGTTTTGGGGTATATGGGTATATATAGGAGGAAGAAGTTGGTCGATGGAGCTACGAGGGGCCCACGAAGGTGGGGGAGCGCCCAGGGGCGCAGGCGCGCCTCCCTGCCTTGTGGCCGCCTCGCTTCTTTCTTGACGTCCACTCCAAGTCCTCTGGATCATGTTTGTTCCAAAAATTACTCTCCCGAAGGTTTCATTCCGTTTGGATTCCGTTTGATATTCCTTTTCTGCGAAACACTAAAATAGGCAAAAAAAACAGCAATTTGCACTGGGCCTTGGGTTAGTAGGTTAGTTCCAAAAATAATATAGAAGTGTATAATAAAGCCCATTAAACATCCAAAACAGATAGTATAATAGCATGGAACGATAAAAAATTATATATACGTTGGAGACGTATCACCAGCTCATGTCCAGAGTGACGTGTGAGCCGAAGGGAAGAATTCTTGTGATTGATGATTGCAAGCATTCACAATCATATCGAATCAAATGTTCAAAATGAAGATGACGATGTGTCGGCGTTCTGGGAACGGGGGTCCCCAGACTTGCCTGCCTGCGGCCCGCGACGTGGCTCAAAGGGGGGCCCAGCACGGCCCATCTTCATCAACACAAGACCCAAGACCCTCGCGAGGGGCCAAGCCTTGCGGGGCGGACGACACGGAGCTTCCTCAGGCGCGGCCTCGTCAGGCTGGCTCACGAGGAGGCGGAGAGATCAAGGCGGGGTACCTCACGAGGTGCCCATGACGCAAGCCATGACGACCAAGGGCGCCAGGCAGGCGCCAGCCCGCGCGGTGTCCTCCTTTCCTCTTTGGCGCAAAGGGAGCAAGCGCAGGCGAGAGGATCAAGCAAAGGCATCCATTTCGGTGCAACGAGACCAAAACCAGTCCAACGGTGGGAAGGAGGTCATCGTGGAGCCCAGGACGGCGTCACCACAGAGCCTTTGGCAGGCGAGGACCAACTTTAGTCAGGATAAGTGTACCAGATGTTCCCCTTCAAAATGTCCAATTGTTGGCGCCCTTCCCGCTCAATATTTGGGAAGAGGCCCAGGGCCTTTGCCTATAAATAGGACTAGCCACCCCCAGGGTAGGGCATCGAGAAACCAGTTAGAAAGATACATGCAGCAAAGAGAGAAGAGAGAGAGAAGGGCGGCTGAACTCCTCCTAGCAGTTCATCATCCTAGCTAAGAGCAGACCCTCGCGAGGCTGTTCTTCCTTGTATTGTTCGTCATCATCAGCCCAAGAGGCAATCCACCCACCACAAACTAGAGTAGGGTATTACACCACAATGGTGGCCCGAACTAGTATAAACCCTGTGTCTCTTGTGCTATTCTTTCGGTAGTTTAGATCTTTGCGAGACGGAGAGGTAGAGGGCGAAGTCTCCGCGCGCACCCCAGAGTTCGAACCTCAAGGGTCTGCCGGAACCCGAAATCCGACATTTGGCGCCAGGTAGGGGTGCGCCGGAATTTGTCTTCCACCACTCCGCTCTCCTCCGACCGTCGCGTCCATGTCCGACGCACGTCGGGCCCGCGCCGAGCGCCGGGTCGCCATCGTTTGCCGCGTCGCCCAGACGGCCCCCGTCGGCGGGCGCCTTCGTCGTTCCCCGTCGCCCGCCATCAACGCCGCCACCGGCCCGGCGGGGAACGAGCAGCAAGCGTCATCTCAGCGCCCGTCAGTGAGGCAAGACGGCCGCACAGCTACACCAACACCCCCGGTCATCGCGGCCCTCCTGGGCGGCTCGCAGGCGCCGCCCACAAGTCGCCACGTCAAGCCGTTTGTCCGCCGGGTCAGCGCCGTTTCCGCGCGGCAGGGGGCTCACCCGGACCAGGCGGCACTCAAGGCTGGCCTGACCTTCGGCTTGGAGGACCACCCCTCCAACTCGGCTAGCTCGGATGCGCTCCCCATGTTGTGCACCCCCACCATATGCTAGGTGGCCGTCACCAGAACTCTCATCGATGGTGGCGCGGGCCTCAGCGTGCTTTTGGCCGAGGCCTTCGATCTCCTCCGCATACCCCTGGAACGGCTGCAACCCAGCCGGCCCTTCTCAGGCGTTGGGGGCGAGTCATCCAGCTCCTTGGGATAGATCCAGCTCCCAGTAACCTTCGGCACCTACGACAACTTCCGCACGGAGATGGTCGACTTCGACATCGCCCCCATCGGCCTCCCCTACAATGCCATCCTTGGCTACCCAACGCTGGTCTAGTTAATGGCCGCCACGCACCCGGCGTACAACCTTATGAAGATGCCTGGGAGCAGCGGTGTCCTCACCGTGCACCGGGACACCGGGGACGCACTGCGGGTGCTCAAGCTCGCCTTCAAGACGGCGGCATCGGCACAGCCCGCTGACTCAGGGACCCCCGAGCCCAAGGGGGCTGCGCCCGCCAAGAAGAAGCAGTTGTTCACCCAGGACAAGCAAGAAACCAAGCAGATACCTGTCGACGAGGACGGGTCCTCAAGTGCCACTTTCACCATAGGTGCCAACCTCGAGGCTGAGCAGGAGGAGGCCCTAATTAGGTTCCTGCGCGCAAACAAGAAGGTATTCGCTTGGGAGCCTGATCAGTTGGCAGGGATCCCCATGAGCGTAATCGAGCATCACCTCAACGTGTGCCCAAACGTGCGCCCCGTGAAGCGGAAGGCGAGTCGGCAGTCCACAAAGAAGCAGGCCTTCATCGTCCAAGAAACCCGCAATCTAGAAGCCGCTGGGGTCATTCGCGAGGTCCGATACCCGGATTGGTTGGCCAACCCTGTCGTTGTGCCCAAGAAGGGAGGAAAGGGACGCATGTGTGTCGACTTCACCAACCTCAACAAGGCATGCCCGCAAGATCCATTCCCTCTCCCCCGCATCGATCAGATCATCGATTCCACTGCAGAGTGTGACCTGCTATGCTTCCTGGATGCCTTTTCTGGGTATCACCAGATCAAGATGGCGGTAGAAGACATCGAGAAGACCGCCTTCCTGACCCCCTGCGGTGTGTACTACTACACATGCATGCCGTTTGGGCTGCGTAACGCAGGGGCAACCTTTCAGTGGCTGATGCACATCACCTTCGGCCCGCAGCTCGGGAAGAATGTCGAAACTTATGTTGACGACATTGTGGTGAAGTCTCGGGAGGCCAAGACCCTGATACAAGACCTGGAGGAAACCTTCGCGAGCCTCGACGCAGTGAACCTGCGGCTGAACCCAGAGAAGTGTGTGTTCGGGGTCCCCTCAGGCAAGCTTTTGGGTTTCCTCATGTCCCATCGAGGCATTGAGGCTAACCCAGAAAAGGTCAAGGCGGTCGAGGACATGAGCCCGCCGAAGACCCTTAGAGAAATGCAGAAGCTCATTGGACGTGTGACCGCGCTAGGGCGCTTCATCTCAAAGCTGGGGGAGCGAGCGCTGCCTTTCTTCCAGCTAATGAAGAAAAAGGGGCCCTTTGAGTGGACTGAAGAGGCAGACAAGGCATTTCAAGGTCTCAAGAAATACCTGACCAGTCCCCCGGTCATGGTGGCTCCACGTCCTCAAGAGCCCCTGGTGCTCTACCTCGCTGCCACTCCTTACTCCGCCAGCGCAGCCCTGGTGGTGGTTAGGGAGGAGCGCCAAATCAGAACCACGACAGCAGCTCGAGACAAGGCAAAACAGGAACAAGGAAGGCCCACAGAAGCCGTAACCGCGGTTGAGGAAGATCAGCTGCCGAAGGGTGCGTCGGAAGCGGGAGAGGCCACTCATCTAGATGGTCCGCCTCCTGAGGCCTCGTCGCCTCGCGAGGCGCCCTTGCCTCCGGAGGACGCCGCGAGCACTAATGCACTCAGCCTTGTTGAGCACCCAGTATACTTCGTCAGCGCGGTGTTACGGGATGCGAGGGCACGGTATCCCATGCCTCAGAAGCTCCTCCTCACGTTATTGGTGGCCTCGCGTAAGTTGCGTCACTATTTCCAGGGTCACCCCATCAAGGTCGTCTCATCATACCCCTAGAGAGAGTGCTCAGGATCCCTAACTCAGCCGGAAGGTTCGCTGAATGGAACATAGAACTGCACGCGTTTCAACTCGAGTTCAACACTACCAGGGTCATCAAGGGAGCAGCATTAGCAGATTTCGTGGCAGAATGGACGGAGCCACCTGGCCTCAAGGGCAACGAGGATCAGTCCCTCCTCCCGGGGTGCGAGGCGCCGGAAGGCTGGGTCATGTACTTCGATGGGGCATTCTCCAGGCACGGTGCCGGGGCTGGCGTGGTACTGATATCACCCACTTAGGACAAGCTCTACTACGCTGTGCAGCTCTGTTTCCAGCAAGGTGAAAAAGTCTCCAACAACATAGCAGAGTATGAAGGTCTAATAGCGGGCTTGAAGGCCGCAGCAGCCCTGGGGGTGAAGCGCCTCACCGTCAAGGGCGATTCGCAGCTCCTTGTCAACTTCTCCAATAAGGTGTATGAGCCGAAGGATGAGCACGTGGAAGCCTACCTAGCGGAGGTCCGCAGGATGGAGAAGCAATTCTGGGGGCTGGAGTTGAAGCATGTGCCCCGTGGCACCAATCAGGAGGCCGATGACATCGCCGGACGGGCATCCAGGCGGTTACCTTAGAAACCTGGCGTCTTCGAAGAGCGACTCTTCAAGCCCTCAGCCCAGCCATCATTATCAAACACTGCTCAGCCTCGGGAGGAACTCCCCCAGCCACCTGCCTCAGGAGCCCCGATCTGCGGCCCGGCCTCAGGGGCATGCCTGCTCCTGACAATGGAACCTCAGGAGGAGTGCTGAATCGCGGAACTCCGGAGTTATTTAACACAAGGGACCCTGCCGGAGAAGGAGGAGGAAGTGGAGCGTGTGGCGCGGCAGGCCACGGCATACTTCATCAGGGATGGAGAGCTCTACAGGAGGCGACCAAACGACGTATCCCTGCGCTGCATCTCCAGGGAGCAAGGAAAGGAACTGCTGGAAGACATACACGGCGGGGACTGTGGGCATCATTCATCATCACGAACCCTCGTTGGCAAGGCATTCCGCAGTGGGTTCTATTGGCCCACCGCACTCAGCGACGCTGTCGAGCTAGTGAGGGCTTGTGAAGCCTGCCAATTTCACGCCAAGCAGATCCATCAGCCGGCGGGAGGCCTGCAGACCATACCCCTTTCGTGGCCGTTCACGGTCTGGGGGCTGGACATTCTGGGCCCGTTTCCTTGGGCGCCAGGGGGCTACCGCTACCTCTACGTCGCCATTGACAAGTTCACCAAGTGGGCAGAAGTAGAAGCTGTCCGCACCATCCCTGCGGGTTCCGCGGTCAAGTTCATCAGGGGCATCGTGAGCCGGTTTGGGGTGCCGAACCGCATCATCACGGACAACGGTTCGCAGTTCACCAGTAACCTTTTCAAAACATACTGTGCTAACCTTGGAACGCAAATATGCTACGCTTCGGTGGCGCATCCACGAAGCAACGGCCAGGCCGAAAGAGCCAACGCGGAGGTCCTGAGGGGCCTCAAGACCGTGACGTTCAGGAAGAAGCTGGAGGCCTGCGGCAGAGGTTGGTACGATGAGCTCCAGTCCGTGTTGTGGTCCATCCGCGCAACCGCGACCAATCCAACTGGAGAGACCCCAATCTTCCTGGTCTATGGAGCCGAAATAGTCCTCCCTCACGAGGTCAGACGTCGCTCCGCGCGGGTCCTAGCGTTCGACGAGGCGCAGCAGGACGCCATGCGGGGGATGGACCTCGTGCTGGGGGAGGAACGCCGCCGAGAAGCCTCGTTACGAGCGGCGAGGTACCAACAGGCGCTACGACGATATCACTGCCGCAACATCCGCCCCAGGACTCTCGAGGTAGGAGACCTCGTACTCAGGCGGGTTCCCTCCAGGGAGGGGCTGCACAAGCTCTCTCCCATGTGGGAGTGCCCGTTCAAGGTTGTTCATGTTTCCAGGCTAGGCTCCATGCACTTGGAGACTCAGGAGGGGGAGCCGGTTCAGAACGCATGGAACGTCCAGCACCTCCGGAGGTTCTACCCCTAGAAGGCCCAGAGCCTGTGAAGAAGGCGAACGCCTGTGAAGATTATCCTTTTTGGAGAAGGCCCAGAGCCTGTGAAGATTATCCTTTTTGGAGAAGGCCCAGAGCCTGTGAAGAAGGCGAACGCCTGTGAAGATTACCCTTTTTGGAGCCCAGAGCTTGTGAAGAAGGCGAACGCCTGTGAAGTTGTCGCGTTTTGGAAAAGGCCCAGAGCCTGTGAAGAGGGCAAATGCCTGTGAAGCTCGTTTCCCCTAAGAAGAAAGGCCCGGAGCCTGTGAAGAAGGCCAATGCCTGTGAAGCTCGCCGCCCGTGACACTCTCACGTAATAATGAGTGGGGCTGTACGTGCCCCAGAGTCTCAGGAGCGCCGGCCTTAGGCCCCGGGGCTCCCTCCCACGCCCAGTGGCAGCACTTAGCTCCGCGCTGGTGAGAAGACGTCGAAGACTAGATTAGGTGCCGGACGCGACTTTTTCATTTGCTTTCCGCAGTTGGCTTGTTTGTTCGCAGTTGAGGTCTTATTGAAATTATTACCGTCGTTTGTTTATGGTTCGTCGATTTTCACTCCCCCACTTTGATTCCTCTTATGAAAGGCCTCGCGAGGGAGGACAGCCGAGCGCCCTCGCGAGAGTTCCTGTTCTAGTCGTTCGAAGGTTTCATGACCTAGGCCCACTATGGGAGCACCCTTCCAGTCCGTGCCCCTCGGGCACCGCGACACACACACAGGGCCTGGGTCGGTCGCCCCCCCCACGCCTGGGGCCGGGAACTATCTACGCGCAAACACATAGCTGAAAGGCGCGCAAAACGGAATCAAGGTAACAGTTAACATCAGTAACCCCGAACATGCCCCCGCGGGGCTCCACACAGTTGTTTTCTTTACGCAGGAAACAAAAGGGAAAGAAGGGACAAGCCCGGCGCGGCTCACCTCACACCGGCCTGTGGAGGAGGCTCGGGCTGCCTCCGGAGCTCAAGCAGATTCCCTCTCGCGCTTCACCGGGGCGCGACGGCGGGCGGACGTACTGCCGCCTCCCAAGCAGGCGCGACGGCGAGGGGGCTGACTGCGGCCACCGCTGGAAGAGTCGCTTGAAGAGGAGTCGATGAAGCTTGGGGAGCCCCAAGCGCCGCCAACCACGCGGGAGCTGTCTCCTCCGTCGTCGTCGGGGCTGGGTCCCCGGCCGCGGTCGTCGTCCTCAGGGCAACACCCTGCGCGGCGACCATCTTCCCCAAACACCCTCACGTAGAGGGTGGCATCACCGTCAAACCTAAAGTGCAGGGTGCACCGGCGCTCCAGGCCGCGAGCACATGCGAACGCCTGCCAACCACGAGTCAAGGCCAAGCTCCCAGTGACGGAGACCTCCAGTGCAGCCCATGAGGCCCGCCTGCAGCAGCCGTCCGCCTGAAGCCAGAGGCCGCCCGGGGCACCGGCCGGGAGCTCACCAAAGAGGAAGCGAGGAAGTTGGAGCCGGGCGCTAGTCGGCTCCGCCGACCATACGACGAACTCCGGCAGCATCTCTGCCGCGCGAAAGCGCGGCCTAGGGGAGCGAGCGACCAAAGCACGTCCCCCGACCGCAGCTCGCCCGCCACCATGCTGGGAACCATACCCGCGACCGCGGGACGCTGCCGTGGCAGCCATGGGATGCTTCCGGGGCGCCCTCGGCCACGCTTGGGCGGGGGAGAGGCAGGCTCAACCTGGCGGGCCTTCCCTTTCTCTGCAGCCGAGAACCTCCTCAACGGAGCCATGGAGAAGAAGGAGAAGCAAGGAGAGATGGACTGGAAGGGCACGCGCAGTGCGGTACTTATAGCCGGCGAAAGCCAACCGTCGGCCTCCACTATCGTAGGTAATCATGACACGATTTGCACGCAGGGACTTGTCCAATCCGCGCGATCACCGAGGCATCGTGGGGAAGCGGAGACGCCCACGTCCAATCAACCGCCACGCGGCGCCCAAGGCCGCAGGCTGTTAGGGCTCGCGGCGCTTCGCCCTTGCCCTTTCGCCTCCCTCCACGGCCAAGTTCGAGCGTGCCTTGGGCCCGGGGGCTACTGTCGGCGTTCTGGGAATGGGGGTCCCCAGACTTGCCTGCCTGCGGCCCGCGGCGTGGCTCAAAGGGGGCCCCAGCACGGCCCATCTTCATCAACACAAGACCCAAGACCCTCGTGAGGGGCCAAGCCTCGCGGGGCGGACGACACGGAGCTTCCTCAAGCGCGGCCTCGTCAGGCTGGCTCACGAGGAGGCGGAGAGATCAAGGCGGGGTACCTCATGAGGTGCCCATGATGCAAGCCATGACGACCAAGGGCGCCAGGCGGGCGCCAGCCCGCGCGGTGTCCTCCTTTCCTCTTTGGTGCAAAGGGAGCAAGCGCAGGCGAGAGGATCAAGCAAAGGCATCCATTTCGGTGCAACGAGACCAAGACCAGTCCAACAGTGGGAAGGAGGTCATCGTGGAGCCCAGGACGGCGTCACCACAGAGCCTTTGGCAGGCGAGGACCAACTTTAGTCAGGATAAGTGTACCAGATGTTCCCCTTCAAAATGGCCAATTGTTGGCGCCCTTCCCGCTCAATATTTGGGAAGAGGCCCAGGGCCTTTGCCTATAAATAGGACTAGCCACCCCCAGGGTAGGGCATCGAGAAACCAGTTAGAAAGATACATGCAGCAAAGAGAGAAGAGAGAGAGAAGGGCGGCTGAACTCCTCCTAGCAGTTCATCGTCCTAGCTAAGAGTAGAGCCTCGCGAGGCTGTTCTTCCTTGTATTGTTCATCATCATCAGCCCAAGAGGCAATCCACCTGCCACAAACTAGAGTAGGGTATTACACCACAATGGTGGCCCGAACTAGTATAAACCCTGTGTCTCTTGTGCTGTTCTTTCAGTAGTTTAGATCTTTGCGAGACGGAGAGGTAGAGGGCGAAGTCGCCGCGCGCACCCCAGAGTTCGAACATCAAGGGTCTGCCGGAACCCGAAATCCGACACAATGGATACTACTAAATGTTGCCAGACATACGGAAAGTATCCATAATGCAAGCAGACAAGTATTTGCAGAGCAATAGTTGAGAGGACTATCGGAAGATCGGATGGTATTTCAAAGTATGTTGTAATAACAAGAGCAATTGGGGATGAAGGTATGAATGACAATGTAGGTAGTTACCCATAAGGATTTATCGGTGGTAGGGATCACAACGGCGAAGGGTACAAGGGTCTCGGGAAAACATCGGAGAGTATCTTCAGAGTCTTCTGGTGCACCAAGCAATCATCTGGAGTGAGGGGCTCTCCGGGAGAACATATTTACGAGAACCTAGAGTTAGAGTTAACAAAATCATTTAACCCGAATAGAAGAGAGATCAGAGTCCGAGAGTATAGACGAGGAGTAAAATAACCTAATACCACCCATTGGCAATGTGGGCCCGTAAGCCACACAACCATGTTAGTAAATCAATTTTTCAAAGACTAGACTCAACTCCGGCCAAGGAGTTGGAAAGGGGGGGGGGGGTATATACAGGCAGTCGGCTCTGATACCAACTTGTGACGCCCCCGATTCGAGCATACACTAATCATACACGCAAATGCGTACAATCAAGATCAGGGACTCACGGGAAGATATCACAACACAACTCTAGACACAAATAAAAAAGGGATTTTTATTTCTGTGCCCCTGGTTCCTTAGCTCTACTCATTCATCCCCACTCTATTAACTTTTGCTCACTTTTCCCCACTCCCTTGCCCGAAACCCTCAGAACAGGTTATAACGGACGTTGCCGTCGGGTCAATGCCTTTGACCGTTAGCTGACGAGTGGGGCCGCGTATACGTGGGCGCATGCAAGACCGTGGTCGTGGGGTAGCACGTGTCCATGGACATGCCCGAAACGCCCCATCATATAAAGAGGGCAACCACCTCCATCGCCCCTACCATTTTCCCCCAAATCCCCTTGCTGTCTCATCGTCTTCCTCTCCCCCACCGGCGTCGCCTTGCTCTCCTCCACTGCCTCCACCGAACCGTCTCGCTCTCCCCCACCGCATCCTCTTCCTCACCTTCATCGCCTCCATCTGTCAGATGGACGACGCTCGTGGCGACGCCGGCACAGCGGCCGGAGATGTGGTGGAGCTGCAGGGTCAGGGAGCGGTGACCGCGGATGTCGTCGGCATCCACTGCGGGGCGTGGAAACTCGCAACCGCTGCGGATGTGGCGGGCTCTGCCTCATCGCTGCAGAAGGTGACGATGTTGAGCGGGACAGTCCATCCCGATACCCCCATTGCGCCACCTGCCGTGGAGGAGCAGGTATGTGCACTTGCTTAGCTCGTAGAGTTAGTTGCTCCCTAGTTGCATTGGTTAGATTTTGATTCTACAGTAGTTCAGATGGTTAGAATAGTTGGTTTGGTGGATGGGCCGGGGTTTTTTGTATGGGTTGGGGGGATGGGGGTTTTTGGACTAGGGTTTGTTGGATAAATTCGTTGCAAAAATGCTAGCTAGATGTTGATGTGGCCACTAGAGGTTTTTTGGCTACGACGCGGAGTCGAGGAAACAAAGTGTTGTTTGCGCAGGAGAAGAATGATGAAAAAGGAATATTGGGAGTTGCACCGTATGCTAAATTCGATGATATAAATTTGTCTGGCAAATTTTCTGTCAAGTTAGTAGAGCCAGAGGAGGTGAAACCGAATTTTCGTACGCCAAGCTGGGTAATGGTTGGTGCAATTCCAGTCCAAGTATCGTGACATCCCAAGTCAATTAGGAATCGAAGTGCACATGTGGTATGGATATTTCCTACGTAGAGTCATAGTACTAGTTACGTTTGCCAGTTTGTTTTTTTAATCTTAGGTGATCAAGTGGCCAGATATTTAATCAGGTAAATCTTATTTAGTTTAAGTAGGAGAGAGAGAGAGCCAGTATCCAATTGTTTTACGTTTCCTAGTCGGTTCCATGGAACGACCACGCATATAAAACGGGCTGGCTTCGGCTGGTGTACGAGAGTTTTTTTGGAGAGATTAATTATTTTATCAAAAGTTACAAGAGAAAAGTCCCAGGTTGGGGGACGCCAATATTATGAGTTTCTGCAATCCTTGATCGAGGATTTGTTGCTGCTGGCGCTGTCATGATTAACCTTGGGTTAATTTCGGTGCAAGTCTATTCCTTTGGTTTCTTGCTATTTCCTTCATGCAAAGGCCTAATCTTCTTCTACGTCTGCTATCTATTTTCTGTGACCGTCGCTGCTTCCGTTTGTTGTTGTTTTTGCAAGTACCGTGAAGGATTGGACCAACCAGCGACTCGTCGTCTAGTCGAGTCTATATCAGATGTTGTGAACTATGATTTTAGGTGCTGCAATGATTGGGGTTTTTAGATTTGGATAAATTCATTGCAAAAATGCTAGATGTTGTGAACAGATTGGGGTTTTTAATGCTATGATGCTTATTAGATTTATTTTTAGTGCTCACAGATTGGGGTTTTTAATGCTATGATGCTTATTAGATTTATTTTTAGTGCTCACAGATTGGGGTTTTTAATGCTACTCAGATTCGTTGCCTTAGATTGGTTCCCTGTTAGATTTGTTTTTGAATGCTACTCAGATTAGGGTTTTGAATGTCATATGCCCAAATGGAATCCATTGATTAAAATTTATTTGATTCATTAGTATATAAATTTTTCCACAATATGTAGTCATATTTGATCTGTTCTTCAATGTGTGTGCATGACCAATGATCAATGTGTTATTTGAATGTCATATTAGGGTTTTTGATCAATGTGTGTACAAATCTAGTACATTGATATACTAGTGATGGATGTGGTTTTTGAATGCATAGAGCTAAGGGGCACAGAAATAAAAAATCCCACTTCTAAAACATTTCTGATATTGGGAGTATATTAGCCCTATGATCAATGTGTCATGTGTGCATATCTAAATTTTCAATTGGCTACTAGTGACGGATGTAATTGTATATTCAGGAGGATGATGGTTGGGGGGGGGGGGAGGAAGCTGGCCGACTACGACCCGTATGAGGGGGCGTTTAGTGACGATTCTGAATATGAGGTAAGCATATCCCTTGTTCTTTTAGTTCATTTGACATGGTGTATATGAATCTATAATGTATAATGCAATTCATTCATGTGTGCAGTATGATTCTGGAGATGATGTGTAGAAGGGCAACGTCGCGTCCTTCACAACTAGGGAGGTGGAGAAGATCAAGGCCAAGGGAGTTGCTTCCTTCTACAACCGCAAGTTCAAGAAGTGGCATTGCCCCTACTGCACCACCAAGCCAAAGCCAAGGGATGTCTGCTTCGATCACCTTCTGTCTCATGCTGAGGATGTGGTGATTCGCGGGGAGGACTACATGATCAGGGGGCAGCATGCCGCCCTCGCGAAGGCCCTGACTCTGGCGTGATGTGATCGATGATGTGATGTTGTGTTACTTTTGGTTTGGTTTATTGAACTGTTGGGTTACTTTCGGTTTGCTGAATTGAATCCCATTGGTTATGGTTTGTTGAACTGAATCTCTAGTTGGTTATGCTAGTAATCTGGTTGCTATCTATATTTGTCTGTCCTTAAATTTGCATGTGGTATATTTGTCTGTCTTGAATCTATGGTTAGTTATGTTTAGATGTTGTGAACTATGATCTTAGGTGCTGCAATGATCACACATGTTGTTTAGGAAATCAAATGCATGCTCCAAATGAGATCATGTAAACCTTGGTAAACCTGGACAGTACAAATTCAAGAAAATGCAAAAACAAGTAAAACCTTGGAAAACTATCTATGTTTGTGTTGGAGATCATGTGTGCAAAATTTGAAGTGATTTAGAGGAGGTTAAATAAATTTGAATTTGAGAAAATATGCTCCCAGGCTAGGGTAAACAGCCCATTTGTAATCAAGTTTTTTTGAACCTACTCTAAATGAGCCAAATGTTTTTTTATTAGCACATATTCATTTTCCATAGTGTAGACTCGAAGTCTCACTATTTTTTGAATTAATCTTCATATTTTTACATTTTATTTTGAAAACATATGCTTTAATATAAAAACTATTAGAAACACATTTTGAAATATGAAAATGGAAAACTAACTTCAGATCCTTCTTATTCACTTTAAAATAAAGCTTTAGTGATTTTTTTGATTTTTTTTAATTTTTTCAAAAACAGAAGGTAACACCACCTCCTCTCCTTGAACTCTATGAAATCATGTACATGATAGCTCATATGTGTGAAGCTTTTCTCATGAAAATGACCATAGACCAAGTTTATGATTTTTGGTTGGTAACATGTCACATAAGACAACATTGTGCGCAGGTTTTATATTTTTTTGATTTTTTAAAATTAATGGTGCTCATTTGACCTCGGTCGTGCCAGCTAGGGTTTTTTCATGAAAATGACCATAGACCAAGTTTAGTATTTTTTTCCTCGTTAGTTGTCTTATAAAATGACGAACGGCGAAGGTTTCATATTTTTTTAAAAAAATTAAAATTATTTATGCTCAGTCAAAGCCTTCGAAACCCCGTTGACCAGCTCAAAAACCCTCTAAACCCCGCAGGGTTTCGCCTAACCCTAGCTCCCAACACCAGTCGTCTGATCATACCCTCGCGCCAAGCGACAGCCCTCAGATCTAGCCTTCTAGAAGGAACTAGGTGGGCTGGCTGTGTGCAGGCTCCACGCCGTTGGATCACAACGACGGCTTCACATTGTTGGATCATGGGGCAATTCGCGAGAGGCGATCCTATTGGTTGTGCTCGGATGCTCGCCCACCACTGACTCCATGAAAAAACCCGTTGTTATTGGGCCCAAAAGGAAACCAAGCTATGGTTGGGCCGTCGAATTGCGTCGTTTCTTTTGCATCGTTTGCTCTGTTTTTTGTGAACGTGCTGGCTCTGTATTTTTGCATCATTTTTTGCATCGTTTGCTCTGGTTTTTGTGAACGTGTTGGCTCTGTATTTTTGCATCGTTTGAAATCAATTGACATTGCGTAGCAAATGACCAATTTTTAAGGGCCAAATTTATTTTTTATCATGCAAAATGGCCACAAACTATTCAAAAATTGTCTCTTTTTGTTCATATAATATATATGACACGGATTCCCACGCGTGCAATTAGCTTCTTTTTCTTCTTATTTTCAAACCACCGTTTCCCACGCGTGTACACTCCCGATGTTGCGGCGGGTTTGAAAACGGGCTACTAACTTCACATTTGACCCCGTTATTGCCACGGCCAAATAACATGTGGCACTACGGCTATTTAAGACACCCTCTGCCTCTGCCATCCCTCATCCATCTGCCCTTCTTGCTCTTCGACCACTTCTCCGTCTTCTGCACATCCCTCAGCCATGCAGTACACCGGACCAACCTATCGCTTCCCACCCACCGTGCCGGAGAGGCTCTACCCTATCGGCGTGTACGTTGATCGCACACTACGTGTGTGGGCGATATCAAGGCTGAGGACTGCAAGGAACTTCACCGAGTTCTTCCTCGCGTCCATCTACCACCACCTCCCGTGGGGATCTCCAACGATGTTCCGCGTCGAGAAGGTCATCCAAAACCGGGTGGTGGTTGCTCTCCTTGCCCACTTCACCAACACATTTGACGCCTTCTACCTCCTCGGTCGTGTGTTTTGGTGTGGCTCCGAGTTCATTGCTTTCACCACCCACAACAGGTTCACGGAGTGCAACAATATCTTCCCCACCGCGACACGCATGCACACTCTTCCGTACCCCGTCGACAATGCCCCGGAGGAGCAGTGAAAAGGGCTCCCGGAGGAGGAGTGAGGTGGAGAAGGCGGCGGCTAGGGTTCTAAACCCTCTATCTTTTTTAGTCTATGTTTTGTTAAGTTGTAATTGAACTATGTTGGAGTTGTTATGGGCTTGTTGGCCCTTTTCTTAAATTCTATTATTAAGTTTTCTATCTATTCTATTACTAAGTTCTTCCTAGTTTGAGCTATGTGATCATGCTATGGGCTTGTTGGCCCTATCTACATATTGCGACTACATATTTGTTGATTATTTTCTTAGAGAGCTCGGCTTGTTAGTAGGGTTCCCTTGTTAGTAACACCTAGTGCATGCAAGCAAGCTTTGTTAGTAGGGATGAATGAGTACAACTAAGCAAGGGAGTGGATCTTTTTTACACAAGCCACAAATATGTAGCCACCTAGCTAGAAGAGAGGAACCAGCGGCAGTGACCGTTGCTGCATCCGTGGCGGCTGGCGTGCGAGAAAGCTGCTCGGTCAGTGCATCATGGCAGACGCATCGGCGCATGCAGGCTCAGTCGGCGCATCGTGGGATCATGGCATCGGCGCATGCAGGCTCGATCGACACATGCAGGCAGGGTTTGCTGGGTGCATGCATAGCAGGCTTCTGTCCTGGCGGCGCGCGCAGATGTTTAATGCAAGGGACGGCCCAACGAAACCATGGCCCAACGGTCGAACAGCGACACCACCCAACGCGGCCCCACTTGTCAGGTCGAACGAACGACACAGTCCAGCATGGCCCCACTAGTTAGAGTTAACGGTCAAGCCTTCGACCCGATGGCAACGTCCGTTGTGCCCAGTTATGAGGGTTTCTGGCATGGGAGTGGGGAAAATTGAGCAAAAGTTAAGAGCGCGGGGATGAGTGAGTAGAGCTAAGGAACCAGGGGCACAGATGTAAAAATCCCAATAAAATAATACAAGCTTCATATTACAAGCCAGGGGCCTAGAGGGCTCGAATACATAGCTCGAAACACAAGCGTCAGCAGAAGCAACAATATCTGAGTATAGACATAAGGTTAGACAAGACTGCCTTAAGAAGGCTAGCACAAACATCAACAATCAAAGAGGCAAGGCCTCCTGCCTGGGACCTCCTAACTAATCCTCGTCGTCGGTGGTCTCCACGTAGTAGTAGGCATCCTCCGGGTAGTCGTAGACGTCGGCGGTGGCATCTAACTCCTGGGCTCCACCAACTGGTTGCATCAACCGGAAAGAAGAAAGAAGGGGGAAAAAGGGGTAGCAAAGCAACTGTGAGTTCATCCAAAGTACTCGCAAGCATCAGATCTATACTAAGTATGCATTGGTATCAAATGGAAGGGTTGTATCTGTGGACTGAACTGCATAATGCCAGAATAGAGGGGAAGGCCTAGCCTATCGAAGACAAGCATCTTCAAGCAGCTCCAAGCATCTTGTAGCATGTATAAGAGTAAAGAATAGCATTTTAATTTAACAAGCATGTTGTAGCATTAATGCCCAGAGATCCTTCCTCGACTCCCTGCGAGAAAGCAATCCCGGAGCCACATATCTCAAGTATCCATTTCTAGTTGTAAAAGATCAGGATATAAGTCTGAACACCCGTTACCGTGGACACGGCTATTAATAGATAATCTTCCCTGCAGGGGTGCACCACGTTTTCCAACACGCTTGATTACTCTGGCCGGACACACTTTTCTGGGTCTATGCCCTGCCTCGGAATATCAACACGTCGTAGCCCTACCTAGGCTCAGCAGAGAGGTCCCCGCCGTACTACATCCTAAGCACTCCGGGGTCTGGGCCCATCGCCCGTTGCACTCCGGGTCATCGCGAGCAGGGCGGACCAGGCTCCGCCACTACAGGATGGTGTCGGCCCAGCCGTGCCGCAATGCTAAACTGGACGACTGACAAAGCTTTGGCTGATACTACATCGTTGAGGCCCATAACTATTCTCGCGTGGTGGTTAGTGCGTAAAGGCCAAAGGCCAACTCAGAACAAATACCCAAACCATAGTGTATTATTAGCTTGCTGAGACGAGCAGAGACTCACGATAATGTGACCCCATCGCCCCGTCTCGAGGAAATATGGTAAGGGCTAGCCCAGCCCACTCGGGGGTGGCCTGCCTGCCCGGCCATGCCTCGTAACCATCTTGCGGGTGCTCTCCGGGCCCGCCTAACTTTCCGAAAGGTCTCAAGTAAAGTCAAGGTAACCGTGTGTCTAAACATCAAGGGGAAAACCCGAGGAATCACCCTCGGTGAATTCCACTCGATGTAGTCATCAAGGTGAATGTAAGAGGAACCACCCTCGAGGTTCACACTTGAGGGGTTGCACGACAGAGTCGTATCGGAAGTGGTAAAGGTGGAATCACCCTCGATGACCACGACCGAATAGCTACACTATAGAGATCTCATCAGGAGTGATGTATGAGGTGCCACCCTCGGCACATGATGGTAACTCTGCAGAGTCGAGCAACAAAAGGGGCGGGGTGTGATGTGAGGTGTCGGGCTCTGGTCATCGATCATGTTGATCGAGACATCGATGATGAAGTAGGGGCCACAAGGACAAGTGGGGGATCACTGATGGATCACTAACCAACCTATACTAAGCAGTTTAGGATAAGCAGGTAAGGCACAACAGCTGGTTACAAAAGCAGGCTATGCATCAGAACAGGAGCAATCAATTACCGTAGAAAAATCTAATGCAAGCATGAGAGAATGGAATGGGAAATATCGGTATGATCAAAGGGGGGGCTTGCCTGGAAGCTCCGCTGAAAGGGAAGAAGGTTCGTCGTCGACGTATTCGATCACAGGGGCATCTGTAGCGGTCTCGAGGTCTACTGAAGAGAAGAGGGGGGAGAAACTGTAAATACAGAGCAAACAGATGTATGACAAGACAACAAGCAGAGCTAGGGGTGTTCTAACGTGGTGCTACATGATACCGGCGAAGGGGGATAGCATCCGGAAAGTTTCCCCAGTGTTAGGCATTTTCTAACAGATGAAACGGAGGGGAAAGGTTGCATGTTCTCCATGCTAGGGGCATGTGGCAGTTGAACGAAGAGTGTATTCCGATTCGTCTCGTCATTCTGAGCAACTTTCTTGTATAAAACCTTTTCATCTGAGTTACAGATTAATTTATATGAATTTCTAAAGTTTTAAACAATATTCTGAAATCAATGTTAATTCAAAATTAATTGCTAAAAAGCTAGAGGCACCCAGCGCAGGGTACACAAAAGTGCACCCAGTGGCTGACAGGTGGGCCAGGGGTCCCAGTTGACCAGTCAATGTTTGACTGGTCAACAGGGCGTGGGCCCCCCTGTCATTGACTGCTTAGACTAATTAATCCAGTGTCCAACTAAACATGTGATTAGGCTAATTAATCCTAACTAATTAATTAAATTAATTATTATTATTACTAAACATATATTTTAACTCTCTTTTTAAAGGGCAGGGAGTGGGGCCCATAGGTCAGTGGCCAGGGGCAGGATGGGTTAACGGGCGGCCAGGGCCGCCCGTCAAAGTCGAAGCCCGTCCGAGCGGGGCGAGGCCGCACGGCGCGGCGGGGCGCCGGCAGCCCCGACGAATGAGCGCGGCCAGCGGGGTCGGGGTGCGAGGTGCGGCGGCGCAGCAGTGACCGAGGCAAGCGCGCAGGGACGGGGGCCGGCGAGCTGCGGTGGCAGTCGCGGGAGCAGCGGGCAGCGCAAAGGTGTGCGGCCGACGAGGCGGAGTGCAGCAGTGAGCGAGGGCAGCACAGCAGGGTCGGGTCGGAGGGCGTGCCGGCCGCGGTGCTGTCGCAGCAGGAAGTCGTGGGCCGCGCGGGCTTGCTGGTTGCAGTGGGGGCGGACACGATGGCGGGTGAAAGTGCAACTATCCCTAGGCGGTTTTGGTAATTCATAACAACATATAGCTCATTGAGCTAATACAATTCCAAGACAATTATTTTAGGAAAGCTCAATGACTGGCATGGGATGGATGGTGAAAGTGGAACCCTCAAAATGCTAAGGACAAAGGATTGGCTCAAGCTCAAAAGCTCAAGACTCTTCATTTTATATTTTAGTGATCCAAGATCACATTGAGTCTATAGGAAAAGCCAATACTATCAAGGAGGGATGAGGTGTTGCTTAATGAGCTCTTTGCCATATGTGCTTAATGATATGCTCCAAAATCCTCAACTACTTTCCCATATCCACATATGACCTAAACCCTAAGCCAAACTCGGCCCTACCGATTCTTTCTATCCGGCGCCACCGAGTTTCTCATATGTCATAAGCCACTGCCAAACCCTAGCAAATCGGTTCTACCGATAGGGATCTCGGTCTCACCGAGAGGGGATTGCAACCTCTCTGTTTCCTTTTTGTAACTTTTCGGTCTCACCGAAAGAGCGGATCGGTCCCACCGAGATTGCAATGCAAACTCTTTGTTTCCCTTTTGTAACTTTTTGGTCTCACCGAAAGAGCAAATCGGTCCCACCGAGCTTGCCTGACCAACTCTCTGGTTAGCTAATTACCAAATCGGTCTCACCGAGTTTGTGTAATCGGTCTCACCGAGATTACCTTATGCCCAAAACCTAACCATATCGGTCCTACCGAGATGCATGTCAGTCCCACCGAAAATCTCTAACGATCACTAGGTTTACCGTTTCGGTCCGACCGAGTTTGTTGATTCGGTCCCACCGAGATTGGTAGATTGTGTGTAACGGTTGGATTTTAAGTGGAGGCTATATATACCCCTCCACCTCCTCTTCATTCGTGGAGAGAGCCATCAGAACAGACCTACACTTCCAATTCATATGTTCTGAGAGAGAACCACCTACTCATGTGTTGAGACCAAGATATTCCATTCCTACCATATGAATCTTGATCTCTAGCCTTTCCCAAGTTGCTTTCCACTCAAATCTTCTTTCCACCAAATCCAAATCCTGTGAGAGAGAGTTGAGTGTTGGGGAGACTATCATTTGAAGCACAAGAGCAAGGAGTTCATCATCAACACACCATTTGTTACTTCATGGAGAGTGGTGTCTCCTAGATTGGCTAGGTGTCACTTGGGAGCCTCCGACAAGATTGTGGAGTTGAACCAAGGAGTTTGTAAGGGCAAGGAGATCACCTACTTCGTGAAGATCTACCGCTAGTGTGGCAAGTCCTTCGTGGGCGATGGCCATGGTGGGATAGACAAGGTTGCTTCTTCATGGACCCTTCGTGGGTGGATCCCTCCGTGGACTCGCGCAACCATTACCCTTCGTGGGTTGAAGTCTCCACTAACGTGAATGTAGGATAGCACCACCTATCCGAACCACGGGAAAAACATCCGTGTCTCCAATAGCGTTTGAATTCTCCAAACCCTTCCCTTTACATTCTTGCAAGTTGCATGCTTTACTTTCCGCTGCCTATATACTCTTTGCATGCTTGCTTGAATTGTGTGATGATTGCTTGACTTGTCCTAAAGTAGCTAAAATCTGCCAAGAACTAAAATTGGGAAAAGGTTAAGTTTTTATTTGGTCAAGTAGTCTAATCACCCCCCCTCTAGACATACTTCCGATCCTACAAGTGGTATCAGAGCTTTGGTCTCCATTTGCTTTGATTCCCATAGCTTTTGGTGGTCATAGCCTTGGTTTCACAACCTAGGAGAGTATGGCGTCTAGTGAGGGAAATTATCACCGTAGAGGTCCTTACTTTGATGGCACTAACTTTGCTAGTTGGAAGCATAAAATGAAAATGCATATTCTTGGACATAACCCTGCCATTTGGGCGATTGTGTGTGTTGGTTTGCAAGGTGACTTCTTCGAAGGGAAAGAACCAAACCGTGAAGCTACCGCGGATGAGTTGAAGATGCTACAATACAATGCTCAAGCTTGTGATATTCTCTTCAACGGATTGTGCCCCGAAGAATTCAACAAAATCAGCCGTCTTGAGAATGCAAAGGAAATTTGGGATACTTTGATTGATATGCACGAAGGTACCGACTCCGTCAAGGAATCTAAGTTGGATGTGCTTCAAAGTCAACTTGACAAGTTCAAAATGATGGATGGTGAAGGTGTCGCTGAAATGTACTCTAGGCTTGCTCTCATCACAAATGAGATTGCTGGCTTAGGGAGTGAAGAGATGACCGACAGATTCATCATCAAGAAGATCCTAAGAGCCTTGGATGGAAAATATGATACCGTGTGTACATTGATCCAAATGATGCCCAATTACAAAAATTCAAGCCAACGGAAGTCATTGGAAGAATTGTTGCTCATGAGATGTCGCTCAAGGACAAAGAGGAACTTCACAACAAATCAAGTGGTGCTTATAAAGCCTCATGTGAAGCCCCCACATCATCAAGTGAGAAACAAAACTTCAATGAAGAATTGAGCTTAATGGTGAAGAACTTCAACAAGTTCTACAAGAGTAGAAGCAAAGATAGAAGCTCCAAGTCAAGGTCCTACAATGACAAAAGATCTTCTAGTCGAGAGCGAAACTGCTACAATTGTGGGAGACCCGGACACTATTCCAATGAGTGTACGGCTCCCTACAAAAGAAGAGAAGATTCTCCAAAAAGAAGAAGCAAAAGAGAGGAATCACCATCATGAGAGAGAAGGAGTAGAGATGATCGTTATGAACGAAGATACTCACGGAGAAGCAAGGATTCGGAAAGGAAGGAAAAATCATCAAGGAGCTACACAAAACGAAGACATCAAGCTCATGTTGGTGAATGGGTATCCGGCTCCGACTCCGACAACCACTCCGAGAAAAGTTATCACTCCGACTCCGAATATACTCAAGATGAAGGTGTTGACGGACTAGCACTTGTGTCAACCAACTCCTACGACATATTTGATTCACCCAATGAAGGAATTGGAAGATGCTTCATGGCCAAAGGTCCTAAGGTAACTCACCCTGAGTATGTTGATTTTAATAGTGATGAAAATGACTTGTTAGGCGATGATGATTTACTTGTTGACAACTCTAGTGATGAATCCTATAATGAAACGTCAATTAATCATGCTAATCAAGATAAAACGAATGACAATGATAAGGAGAAAATTGAGGCTCTAACTAAAGAACTAAACACTCTTAAGTTAACTCATGAAACTATCTTCGAAGATCATCGAGAACTTTTAAGAGCTCATGAGAAGTTACGCTTTGAAAAGCTCAATCTTGAGCAAGAGCATGAGTTTTTAAAGGCAATCAATGATGATCTCCGCAAGAAAAGTTCTTCTTACATTGCCAAGCGTTTACTCTTATCCACTTACATGCCTCAAGTCAAGTCTAATAACAAGAACAAGAAAGATTCTACTTCTAGTAGTAACAATGATCATGTTAAATCCAATATTGTTGCTTCTAGTAGTTGTCTTGATTCCACTAATGATTCTCTTAGCCAAGTTACACTTGAGCAAGAAAATAGCTTATTGAAGGGAATCATAGAGAAAGGAGTGTACAAAAGCCTTGCCGGAAGTAAGCAATTCGAGGAGATTGTACGCAAGCAAGGAAGGCACCGGAAGAATCAAGGTGTTGGTTTTGAACAAAAGTTCAGTGCCAATGGAGTTGAGTGGGAAGAAGATCAATACCCCAAGACAAAGTTTGTTCCTCAACAAGAGAAGTATGATCCAACTTCTTTCAAGGGGACACAAACTCAAGATGATCTTCCACCACAAGACTACAAGCAAAAAGGCAAGGACAAGCTTCAAGAGGAAATAGATGCATTTGAAGAAGCTCCTAAGACCTTAGTCAAGTGGATTCCCAAGACTACTTCAAGTTCCACTTCATCAAGTACGACTACAACTCCAAGGATTCCCATCAAGATGGTGTGGATCCAAAAGAAGAAGAACTAGAGAGTTCTTGAGGGTGACTCTGCCAACATACTTCACTCTTATCATTTTGGCAAGAACAAGTGCAATCAACTTCCACATCTTGCACTAGTTCAAGGAGTCACAAACCCTCTTGTTGGTAAGTCAAGGGACAAGGTAATCTAAAAGCTTTCATAGACATCTTCTTGTATGTGCATCACTCTGTGTCTATGGATATACTTGCTTGTTCCTTGTGGGACTAACCCATGTAGGTATTGAAAGTGCAATTCACTCAAAAGGATAGCTCCAAGTAATCTACATCAATATTGAGCATCCACATCTTCAACATCTACATGAAGTCATCATCGACAAAACCCAAGGTTAGTTCATCCCTCTTAGGGGGGATATCACATCTAGGGGGAGCTTTACTCTAAGACTTGAGCTAAAGCAACTCTAATGATGTGAACACAACAATGCTTTATGTAAAAGTGGTAACCCCACTTGAGCTTAAACGATGAGTATGACCTATGATCAAATGTTCTCATTTGACTCCTAAGTCAATATACTCATATATAGATGACCTAGTCATCGCCAATTGCTTGATAGATGCTAGAATTGATTGTGCATGCTTTGTCACATATTTCTATTGCCATTTTATTGTGTGAGCATGCTGGTTGCATATTTTACTCATTCGAGGACATCCACTTGTTGTTTTGATTGTTTGTCTTTATCTTTTCTTTTGCCAAGTGGATGAACAAGAATGCCTAAGAACCTCCTCTAGCTATCTATGCTTTTCTCGTCTCAAACTCTATTCATGCTACATCACAAAATTGATCAAGTCAAATTCGAACCACTCTGTGTGAGGAGCACTCGGAGTCCCCGATTCGTCATAGACTTAAACTTCCAAAACCTCTTTGTGATTCTCGGTCTGACCGATACCCCACTTTCGGTCCTACAGAGATCATTAAGTTGATGTATGTTTTCAATCTCGGTGCAACCGACTTGAACTATTCGGTCACACCGAGTTGCAATAATTGTATACAGTTTTGCATCTCGGTGCCACCGAGTCGTTCCACTCGGTCACATCGACAGGGTCAGGCTATATATAGACACGGGCAAAAATTTGGAAATTTCTCCGAACCCCTTCGCCCGCGCCATAGCTCGCTCTGGCAACGTGGTCTCCGGATCGTCTTCTCGCCGCCAGCAGCCTCCAGTCGCTGGTCTCCGTCGCCGTTAACGGAAATCACCTCCGCCGTTGCCGCCGTAGCGAGTCTCCGCCGAACTAGGGTATGGACTCGATCTTTGTGCTATTCCCAATCCGATTCCTAGCACATTGTGATCATAATGATTCTTGCCGCGTTTGATAAACTTCTATCCAGTCAAAGAACTCGTAGATTAGGTTTGATTCGAAAAATTTAGGGTTAGGTTTCCGCCGAAACCATCTCGGACCCACCGAGTTGAAAAACTCGGTCCCACCGATTTGGCCTATGCCATTGCACAAGTGAAACTCGGTCTGACCGAGTGTAACTAATCGGTGTGACCGATTTTTGAACTTTGTGAAACCCTAGCAGTCTCGGTGCCACCGAACTATGACTCGGTCTGACCGAGATCACTAGTTTAGATTCCAAATGTTGTTTCGGTATCACCGAGTTTAGAAATCGGTAGATCCGAAATGCTTTCTGTGGGAAACTAAAACTAAGTTTTTGAATCATTCTTTTGCAAAAATCTCTGATTTTTGTGATGCTCATCCATTCTACCTCATCTATAAACTATTCACAGGGTCAGCAGTCAGCAGTCAGCCTGTTCAACATGTCAGACCAGAGTGACAGTCAGAATCAGTCAGAGCAGCTTGTGCATATGAGTGAGGGCACTAGTCCCTCAAGTTCCTCAGATGATGGCAGCAGGAGCAGATCCAGGATGACATGCAGGAGAGGAGAGGGAAGACAACTACAGAAGCATTTGCTAGAGTTCCACGAGCTCAGAGGTCCAGTGCAGTGCCAGTTCCTGACACAAGAGCAACCGCCTCAGCTCCAGCCGCAGCATCAACCCAACCTGCTCCAGCATCCACTTCAGCTCCAACTCCATCAGCATCAACAGAAGCCTTCGTCCTTGGAGTGATCCAGACTCCACCACCTCCTGAAGATCAAGCCTGAGTGTTGATATAGCACTATGCATTTTCTAGGAACTTTTTGGTAACTTGTTGCCAAAGGGGGAGAAGATGTATAGATCATAGGCTTCGAGAGAGAGTGTGTTACTTTTCTCTCTTGTTTTATTTGGTTTTATTTGGTGATCTTTGGTACATTATTTGCTTTTGGTTGAGATACTTTGATATGCTTGTGAGACATTGATGATCATGTGTTTGATCATAAGCTACACTTATGCATGCTTGATATATCTTATCTATCTAATGTGGTCATTCACTTTTGCCTTGGTGATGAGTGCATGCATTTCATTATTTATCGTTTCGAGCGCCCCACCAAGATGTATGTGACATGGAAGAGTAACCCATGATTCTAACTCTTTGTGCATTTGCAGTCCAAAGCAAATTTTAAATATGGAAAAATTTAGGGGGATCTCTTACTTATCACATACTTCTCAAAGCGACGATGTAATTCATTCTTATTATCATTTGTCGAAGCTTTGATCTATATGTTGTCATCAATTACCAAAAAGGGGGAGATTGAAAGTGCAACTATCCCTAGGTGGTTTTGGTAATTCATAACAACATATAGCTCATTGAGCTAATGCAATTCCAAGACAATTATTTCAGGAAAGCTCAATGACTGGCATGGCATGGATGGTGAAAGTGGAACCCTCAAAATGCTAAGGACAAAGGATTGGCTCAAGCTCAAAAGCTCAAGACTCTTCATTTTATATTTTAGTGATCCAAGATCACATTGAGTCTATAGGAAAAGCCAATACTATCAAGGAGGGATGAGGTGTTGCTTAATGAGCTCTTTGCCTTATGTGCTTAATGATATGCTCCAAAATCCTCAACTACTTTCCCATATCCACATATGACCTAAACCCTAAGCCAAACTCGGTCCTACCGATTCTTTCTATCCGGCGCCACCGAGTTTCTCATATGTCATAAGCCACTGCCAAACCCTAGCAAATCGATTCTACCGATAGGGATCTCGGTCTCACCGAGATGGGATTGCAACCTCTCTGTTTCCTTTTCGTAACTTTTCGGTCTCACCGAAAGAGCGGATCGGTCCCACCGAGATTGCAATGCAAACTCTCTGTTTCCCTTTTGTAACTTTTCGGTCTCACCGAAAGAGCAAATCGGTCCCACCAAGCTTGCCTGACCAACTCTCTGGTTAGCTAATTACCAAATTGGTCTCACCGAGTTTGTGTAATCGGTCTCACCAAGATTACGTTATGCCCAAACCCTAACCATATCGGTCCTACCGAGATGCGTGTCAGTCCCACCGAAAATCTCTAACGGTCACTAGGTTTACCGTTTCGGTCCGACCGAGTTTGTTGATTCGGTCCCACCGAGATTGGTAGATTGTGTGTAACGGTTGGATTTTAAGTGGAGGCTATATATACCCCTGCACCTCCTCTTCATTCGTGGAGAGAGCCATCAGAACACACCTACACTTCCAATTCATATGTTCTGAGAGAGAACCACCTACTCATGTGTTGATACCAAGATATTCCATTCCTACCATATGAATCTTGATCTCTAGCCTTTCCCAAGTTGCTTTCCACTCAAATCTTCTTTCCACCAAATCCAAATCCTGTGAGAGAGAGTTGAGTGTTGGGGAGACTATCATTTGAAGCACAAGAGCAAGGAGTTCATCATCAACACACCATTTGTTACTTCTTGGAGAGTGGTGTCTCCTAGATTGGCTAGGTGTCACTTGGGAGCCTCCGACAAGATTGTGGAGTTGAACCAAGGAGTTTGTAAGGGCAAGGAGATCGCCTACTTCGTGAAGATCTACCGTTAGTGTGGCAAGTCCTTCGTGGGCGATGGCCATGGTGGGATAGACAAGGTTGCTTCTTCGTGGACCCTTCATGGGTGGAGCCCTCCGTGGACTCGCGCAACCATTACCCTTCGTGGGTTGAAGTCTCCACTAACGTGGATGTAGGATAGCACCACCGATCCGAACCACGGGAAAAACATCCGTGTCTCCAATAGCGTTTGAATTCTCCAAACCCTTCCCTTTACATTCTTGCAAGTTGCATGCTTTACTTTCCGCTGCCTATATACTCTTTGCATGCTTGCTTGAATTGTGTGATGATTGCTTGACTTGTCCTAAAGTAGCTAAAATCTGCCAAGAACTAAAATTGGGAAAAGGTTAAGTTTTTATTTGGTCAAGTAGTCTAATCACCCCCCCTCTAGACATACTTCCGATCCTATAGCGGGGCGGGCTATGGACGGCGACAATAGTAGGAGCAACAGGCGGCGGTTGCAGGCCGCGGGCTGGGCGCGGGGCTACGTGTAGAAGGGCGCGGGCGTGCGCGTGCAAGGTGACGTCCGGCTATGGTGACCACGACGAGTGCAGGAGCGATGGCTGGGTGAGCTAGAGGCGACGAATCAAGCAACAAGGAGAGGGGAAAGATGCGGGGGCTCACAGTGCTCCTGCAGATGTGCTTAAGCATGCTCGAGGAGGGCTCGGTGCGGCGGAATCGACGGCGAAGCTCGTCGGAGCAGAGGAGGAGGACAGCGACGACGTGGGCGTTGCGGTGGCTCCGAGCTCCAACGCGAGGCACCAGTCAAAGTAGCAGACGACGGTGATCCTCGGGGACATAGTGGGACGGCGAGAGGGGCACGATGGCCGTGGCTAGGCCGCAGCCATGGCGATGCAGCGAGCTCACGAGCTCGGGAAAGGGGATCTGGCGAGGGGGAGAGAGGCCGAGAGGAAGGAGGGAGTGGGGGTGGCAGGGGGAGGACTCGAGGAGGCAAGTGGGGAGACAAGGGGAGCCTGAGGCGTCACCCTTATCCCCTCGGGGCGGCCTCGGCGAGGTTGGTTCGACGGGGACGAGCTCCTGTTCGGGCGCGGTCGTGAACAGGAGAAGACGACCGGGGGGGATGATGGGCTGGGCCTGGTTAGGTCAGAGGCCAGCTGGGCCGAGGCCCAGCGAGGGGGAGGGTTGCCCCCTTTTTATTTTCTTGTTTTAGTTTTTACCTTATGTTTATTTTCTTTGAGCCACTAAAAGAGTTTTGTTTAATACAAAACTTGGCACAAAATACAAGGCAATAACCTGGGTTGGTACAACAAGTTTCAAAGCATTTGGGAGTGTTCAACTATTTTTAGAAATTGAAAAGCTCAATAATTGGCTGTTGGTCCACTGAATAAATTTTTAGGGGCACTGTGGGAATCCAAAAGAGGTTGGTTCCAACATGACAATGATCCGGTGAACTTATAGAATATTGTGAATAATTTTGATTTGAATTTGAACCGGTTTCGAACCAACGTGAGTTTAACAACAGTAATCATGATGACGTGGCATCATTAGGAGGGAATTACTGTAGCTTAATTATTCGGGCGTCACAGACGTCTCCTTCCTCCTATTCCTTCTCCTCTGGCTCTGCTTCCTTCATGTTCGATCCGGTGCCTCGTCATCCTCCTCCTCCTTCTGCTCCGGAGAATCCGGAGGCAGGCCTGTGGCAATCCGAGCGACGTGCTGACCCCGGATCTCCTCTAGGAGATCCAACGAGCTTTTTGGAGTGAGCATGGCGTAGGTGGTGATACGCTGTCGGGCCATGGCTACTTGGCGGACGACGAGCTCCAAGCTGCGAGCAGATGGGAGGTGGAAACATGGAGGAGAGGGAAATGGGATTGTGGCTGCGGTTGGGGGTCGCCGTCCGGCTTAAATAGTCGAATTTGGCCCCTCGGGGACACGCCAAAGCTGCGTCCTCACCGGATCATCTGATGATGACGGGTGTCCACGTAGGTCCCATACATCAGTCCGACATTGCGAACGCACCTGGCCACATCCGGGCATCCTCATATCCTCTCCAGATATTAGTTGAATATAAAGGGTGCCGATCAACCTAGACGTATAGGGTCTGTTTAAGGAGCCCGGCTGGGTCACGATTTTATGATTGGTGACTGACCGGACCTTCTTCCGCCCTGACGTTTAGGTGCATTTGAGAAGCCCATTGTAGATGCTCTAGGCACATAGAGCAGTATAAGGATCATATTCTACCGTTGAATATCAAATATCACTCACGTTCCAGTTACTCGTTTTAAAGTGATATATATGGACACAATAGCCACAAATACGACCTATATTACACGCAGATATATTTCCTAGATGATTTCTTTTATGAAATTTATCAAAATCAACGAGTAATCAACTCATTGCGTTTTTCATCACCATTCGGATCTCTTTTCTATAGTGAGCGTGCCACACGTCTAACAAACCGTTCACATGAATCTTAGGCCAACTCCAGCGCACAACCCCATCCGGACGTCCGTTTTGGCATGCTTTTGTCCGTTTGGGGCGGCAATGGGGTCGCCCATGTCCACTTGGGGTCGTTCCCGTGTCGGTGCGCCAAATGCGCAGCCGCATCCCAAATCATGTCCGGGGTGGACGTGGTTAAAAAAACGCAAAAAATAAAATAAAATGACGAATAAAATAAAATAAATGCAAACATAAAAATAGAAGACCATAATTAAACATCACGGCCACAAAACGGCTCCGTTCCACAGTTCACGTATACATTAAGGACAGTATAACCGCACCTAAAGCGAGCCCTCCCACGCCCTCAACGATTTCGGCCGTTGGATTACCCATTTAGATTGTTTATGTCCGTCCGATCATTGTTAACGCCAGTTTAGCACGACTGGGCCGGCTGTCCTGATGGGCAGCTATTCTGGAGGCTTTTTTGAAGGGCTGTCATTCATTGGGCTTCAATGGCCCATTGTCTAACTCGCAAAAGGAATCGATGCTTCATTGACCCATTTATCATCGGCCGAGACCAAGCCGAGCCGACGCTAGCGAAGGAACCGGCGGTTAGGGGGATCCAGTGGACGCCAGACGCGCGAAGGATCCAGTGCTCGAGGTAGCCGATGCGACGCGCGCGAGGGAACCGGCGGTCCTGGGGATCCAGAATCACACCCCATTAATCCCCATCAATGGCAATTCATGTGCGCAACTCGCAGAGTCGCAGGTCAGTTTCCATGACGATTCACGATCCATGCGCCTCCGTATAATCTCCCTTGCCCTGCTCCTCCTTCCCCACTCCACTCCTTACTTCGATAGAACCATCCTCGGCAAGCATGTTTGACCTTAGCTCACTAATTCGTCTTCCCGTTCTGCCAGTTTTCCCTCTTTCCTTCATCCATTATATTCCCATATCTTCATCGAATTTAAGAATTTCTTTTTGTTGATGAGGTTCTTGTATTTCTAAATGAACGCGGGTTAATTCTCTAGCTAGGTTCTGCTAGGATCGCTGGTTTGAAGGTGAGCCAATTCTTTGAACTTTAGTGATTTGTTTTATGACAATGGTATGTCTGGATTCCCACATCTCCAAATTGCATAAAGTACTAATGGTTACATGTGAGGTTATCTTTCAGTTTCTCAAAATGCTGATGGTTATGAAAGCAGGAACAGTTTACATGGATTTTTGGAAGATTCACTGCAGGATTAAGCGAGGTCTGTACGCCATATCTAAATCTTCTGCACCACTTGTTTGGTGTGTGTTGCTGCGCACACGCTGCACTTGATCAACTGTTTTCTCTTTGTTCATTATGTTGTACCACAACCAGCAACCCGTGGCATAATTTTTTGAGAATTAAGCAATGGCATAGTTGTGATAATTTTCTAGGTTTTAGCTGTTAGCGTTAGTATTCCCACAGGTTTCATTATCTTGTTTGATTGCTTCATGTACTTTCATGAGCAGTAGCTAATGTCATTGGAGATCATCGTTTTCCAGGTACAGATCAATTTGACTAGCTCGTTTTCTTCCGACTTCAAGACGCTTTGCAGAAACATCAAAGAGTGAGGTCCAAGCGAAATACCACGATGATCTTTGAGGAGACACCTAGATATGACCCTACAGCCCCTCAAAAAGGAAAAAGATATGACCCTACAGGGCTTGAGAAGTGCTATCCCTAACAAATGATGTTGTAGCATCCCAAATTGATCTGTACCTGGAAAATGTGAACTGCGAGTGTCCTCTGGCTTCTCTTTTTTTGGGCATGAAGTTTGTGGCTTCTTGTATACTTTTCTCGTGATCAAACACATTGGACCTTCAGATTTAAAAAGAGATGCAACCTGGAGGCTTTTCACCTGCATAAAAAACAAAAGAAAACCGCCGTCCGCGCGCTCCTGCCGTGGCCGTCGCCGTCTTCTCACGCGTCGCCGTTGTCGTCGTCGTCGTCGTCGCTGACGATGTCGACGTAGAGCGGCGGCGCTCCTGGTAGCCGGGAGCTTGCTGGAAGGTGGGAGGTGCCTGCAACACCCCCGGTGGCGATGTCTCGCGCTCCGGTGACCGCAGCGGCGTGGGGCACCAGTTCATGCCCCCCACGGCGTCGGCCATGTCTGTGGCCGTGCACGACCAGCTCCATCGCTGGCCCACCAAGCCCGGGTGAAACGCGGCGACGGGCTGCTCCTCCATCACCTCCTCCCTCACCTCCTCCAGCTCCGGCACGACCACGTCGCCGGCCATAGAGAGGGCCATGATGGTCTCCAGGCCCTCCCATTGGCGCTCATCGTGCGTGGTCATGGAGTCTTCCATGACACGTTGAAGGAGACGGGCCTCCTCCTCCTCTGTCGTGCGAGGAGGTGGTGGTGGCGACGGAGAGGGCGACGGCGACGGCGTCGGCGTGATGCCGCGCACCACCCTACGCCCGCGCACGTGGGGAGGGCTCGGAGCACACACGCGGTGCTCATGTGGCCGCCGCGGCCCCGATGAGTTGCCAGCAAAGAAGGACGCGCGCCGCGTGTCGTGCTCGTCCCGAGACCACGTGCCCCAGAGGTCGGAGTCGACGGCGTACCTTGGTTCATAGTAGAGGTCGTCTGGTAGGAGGCAGCGCCGGCGTTCGATCTCCTCGCGGTGCCACGGCCGCTCGTCGGGACCGGCGGGATCGTCACCCGGTCGGCGAAGAGATTCCAGTTATTGGGGAGGTGAACGTCGCTCCAGGGGAGCAGCGTCCTCGTCTCCCAATAACGATGTCAAATATCCGCATGGATGTAGTGCCGCCCGCGCTCGCCGGCGGCCGTAGGGGAGATGGAGAATGCGGGCGGCGAGGGGGCCCTCCGTGGGGCGTGCCGTGCTGGTGAGGCGGGCTCATTTTTTACGCCGAGGAGACGGCGGCCCGAGGACGAGCCAGCCTCGTGGTCGTGTGCCCCCTTGCTGCCAGTGTTCCACCACCCATGGCTGCCTAGCGGCCGGCCGACGAGATCGAGGAAGTGGAGAGGGAGAGCTAGGGTTTGGGGAGTGTCGGGTTTCGAGGAGGCAGCACAGGCTGGAGTGGAGAGTGTGGACTGCGGCCGGTCCACGGCTTCCCATTTAAGAAGGACGGCGACCGTTCACCTGGGCAGATGACAGGTGATGCCGACCACGCGTGCACATTTATGTTGGGCGGTGGGAGGTAGGTGGCCGCCTGCCACGCGGCCCCGACACGGACGAGCGGCGCGTCCGTTTGCTCTCCGCCTGGACCCAAACCGGACGCATGTTTGTGCACGAAATGGGTCGGGCCGGACACAAAACGGACAAGATGGGTCTAGACCGTCGCGCGCCGTTTTGCCCCAAACGAACATGGCCGGACGGGATGGGGTCACACGCTGGAGTTGGCCTTATCCTCCTGGCAGCCACCGTCTTCCTCTTTTGCGTATGCATCTTCTGAATTAATCTCTCGTCCAACTTCGAGGACACGCCGCCCCCACTACCGCAGCTGCAAGCCGCTTATACAAGTGATGCTATTGCGAAGCGTCGTCGCCATCCATTTTCTAGCACATCTCTCTCCTTCGCCGCTCCTATCCGAATACAATCCACTTTTCTGGCCGGACGGCATGGCCGACGGGCGACGTTGATGCTGCAATTAGAGATGCACTAGTAGCTTCCTTTGCTGGCAAGTCCAGGCACCGGTGCTGCAAGCCCGACCAGCGCTCACATGACGATGTTGGCATGTTCCCTTCATGGCCAGTCAGGATACACACAGTCCTATAGGCACCAGCGTCGTCTGCAAGCGGCTGGTGTTGCGGAGCTCGACGGACAACAATATCGCCACTTTTGTTGGAGAAACATCGTCGATGTTACAGGAATACGACGGTAGGACGATGCGGACTTCTGCAACAATTCCGCTGGAAAAAAAATCTGCAACAAGATTCAAGTTGTAAAAAACAATCTGCAACAAGATATGTATTACAAAGATTTCTGCAACAAGATGTATGTTGCAAAAGTGGAGGATGCCGCTGGATCGCTCGATGCGTCTTTTAAAAAATATCGGGCCCCTTTCTTTTAACACTCATGAATTATATTTTATAAGTTTTCAGGAACAAAATACAGCACATTGTATACATAATTGTAGAAAACTTGTACATGCAGTGTTTTAGTTATGGGAAACGTTCAACTTCAGCCGGTGGATCGCACGCGGACGTCCGCCGCATCGTCTGTGTGACACGTGTCCTGCGTGGGCTCACCTAACATTATCTCTTACAGTTTTGCAACTGAGCGGTTGTTGCGGTTTGCCTACCACAAGAACTCATATGTTGCAGGATCTGGATTTGGCTCCTTTGTGGGCAGTGCCTCCCATGTTCTTCCCAAGCTCCTGTTCTGCACGACGTTCTATCTCTAATTTGTGCAGCATTCCATGTTACAAAAGTCATTCAGCAATCCCCTCAACCTGTTGATTTCTTGGAACCCATCCGCCACCTCGCTCGCACAACATGTGTCCCACGTGACATGCCACTAGCCCAAGATGATATTTTGCAACTTCTGCAACATCACCAATGTTGCATAAGTTTCTTTCATAACATTAGCTATGTTGAAAAAGATGAAGACGAAAAAAAATTCTGCAACAAAGGCTCTGTTGCAAAAAAAATCTGCAACAAAACCTTAGTTGCAAAAAAATTGCAAAAAGATGAAGATAAAAAAAATCTGCAACAAAGCCTGTGTTGCAAAAAAAAAACTACAACAAAACCTCAGCTGCAAAAAAATTATGCAACAAGACCTCTGTTGCAGAAATTTTTTCGCAACAAGACCTATGTTGCAATGATTGAGGACACCGATGCACCAGACCTGACGGCCCGTGAGCCGGCCGATCTTTTAAAAATATCAGCCGGCGGACACATAGCAGTCCCCTTTAGTTATGGGGCCAGCTAGCCATGAGTGGTGCAAGAGAGACATCCAATCAAAGCACGGACCACGTTCCATCAAAGCTGCCCCACTAGACATACAGACGTACGTGACAAAGGCAGTCACCTCCTCCCATACTAGGGTTCCTCTACCTCCCACCGGCGCCGACGCCGGTCTGTCTCGCCTTCGGTGGCCTTAGGGTCATGGGAGCGCGGCGGATCCCGACCCTTGCCAGTGGAAGGGCTCCGTTTTTAGATCTGTCTTCGAGATTTGTTAGGGTTTGTGTCCAATTCAGGAAGGCGAGACGGTGGCGGCTCTCCGAAGATGGAATAAGGTTCTCCCCGCCTAGCCACTGTTCTGGTGGTGCGTTTAGCATCATCGGTGGGCATGTGGATGTGTGTCTCCGGCGGATCTGTCCTTGGTGGATTTGCTCGGATCTGTTCGTCGTTCGTGTGTTTTCAGGTTGGATCCTTTCGATCTACGATACTCTTCATCGGCGGCGGTTGCTGTTCTGGTGCGCTGGTCCTATGGGGCCTTAGCACGACGACATCCCGACTGTCTACTACAATAAGTTTTGCCCGGCTCCGCGATGGAGGGGTGATGACGGTGGCGCGCCTTCGGCTCGCTTCAGTGTTTGTAGTCGTCGCAAGGTGGTCTAAGGATCTGGATGTAGTTTTTATTATTTCTGGTGCTCGTTGTACCGCCATACTTGAAGATGAATAGGTTGGATGTTTTCCCAGAAAAAAGCATGGACCACATTGCCATGAAATCTTATCTGCCACACATTGTGCCCATTTTAGTATTTTTTCGGTTTTCGTTATCTTGTTTTTTCTTTTCATCCTTTTTCAAAAAAATCCCTCTTCCTTTTTTCTTTCAAGTTTATTTTTATTTTTAACAATGTTACGTGTATTAAAAAAGTTGAGAAATTTTAAAAAATGTTCGTATATTTTAAAATTAATCCAAATCTCAAACGATGTTCCACATTTTGAAGTTTGTTCAGCTTTTACAAAAAGTATACGAAAATATTAAAATTTTACAAAAAATGTTCAAGTTTTCACCAAATGTTTGCATTAAAAAATACATTGCCAAAAATGTTAAAATTTTTTAAAAAATATTGAAAATTTCAAATGGTTTCGTGTTTTCAAAACATTGAAATTTTAAAATTGATCATGTTTTCAAAAAAATCTCAATTTTCAAAAAATGTTCTGAGTTTCAAACAATTGTTCATGTTTTGAAAAAATAGTTCACAACTTTCAAAACATGTATAGAATTTCAAAAAATATTCACATCCCAAAAAAAGTGTTGTGTTTTTTTTAAATAGTCACATTTTTGAAAAAATAATAAAAAGGTTTGAAGTTTTAAAAACCTTCATGATTTTAAAAATCATTTGCATTTATAAAATTGTTTGCAAATTATGAAAATTCTTTATGCTATGGCAAAAATTCTAGTTTCAATAATGTTCACTTTTTCAAATATTATTCGCGAACTTCCAAAAACCTTTCATGTTTAAAAAAGTAACTTCTTTTTTAGGCAAAATTCATTCCATTTATTGATCAATGTTCATGCGGATACAATTCAGATCGGGGGGTTGAAGGAACCAAATGTGCCCCCCTCCCACACCCCCAGATAAACCTAGAGCTAGCTTTGCGAGAGTATGTGCCTTGATTTGATTTCCTACCATCAAAAATAAAAGAGGCGGATACGAAATTAGCTATAGTAGAGATAATTTGTTTTAACTATTGTACCATGTAATCCACCCGTGTCGTTGTTGAAGTCGTCGACCACTCCTTTACGGTCAGAAGCCACAACTACCTTGGTGAGGTTGAGGTCGAGCGCTAGCAAAAGAGCCTCTCGACACGCTGGTGTTTCATGGACAACTGGGTCCTTCAATCCCGCGAGTTTCAATCTTTCTGTCGGTGAAAAACGACACCAATGGGATCACAAGAATCCCTACTGCGGTTGCGGGGCGCGAGGTTGAGAGAAGAGCGGATCTAACAGAGAGCACGCGGTTCGTTTATCCAGGTTCGGGCCGCGAGGATGCGTAAAACCCTAGTCCTGCTTTGGTGGATGTATTCTGAGTTCTTGAACTAGCTACGGAGTGTAACGAGTTCCAAAAAGCCGAATCCCCCTCCTCGTCGCCTTGGGCCTCCTTTTATAGAAAAAGGGGTTGCCACAGTGGCACACAGGAGGTGGAAAGGCAACAGTGTTGCGAGGTTATCCTTCGTATTACAGGGCAAGACGCATTTAATGCATTGCGCAGGTGTCCCTTTGCTTTATCGGGGCGGGGGCGAGGCCCGTCCCGTCCGTCGTCTCTCTTCCTTACTTTGACACGCGCCCTGGCCAGTGATGCGTGCGGCGCCATGTAGGCAGGCCGGCAGCTGAGGTGGCGTGGTGGTGGAGCCATCGCGAGGATATGCATGCCGCCACACAGGCGCTTGATGGGTTGGCATGGGAGCTGCATGTCGCCACGCAGGTGCCTACCCAGCTAGTTGGCCTGGCAGCTGTATGTGAACGGCGGTGGAAACTTGGTCGCCGGCGGGCCTAGTGGTGGCCCTGCTAGCACCCTTGGTAATGGCCTTGCCGGGTGGCCTGGCAAGGGTCTTGTTGTGGCACGCCGTCGTCCCCGGCAAGGGTCTTGCCATGGTACGCCGTTGTCCCCGGCAAGGGTCTTGCCGGGGGTCGTCGTCTTCCAATCCTCATCTATTCTTGGATATCTCTGGACAAAGATCTGCATGCCACCTTGGAGGTGCCTTCCCGAGCCCTGGCTCCACGCGGATGATGGCGATGGGGATCGTGGGCTCAAGAGTGGCTCACTCCGTTGGTGTGGGGCGGGCTGCCCCGGCAAGGGTCTTGCCGGGGCTGCCCCCGGCAAGGGTCTCATGCCGGGGGAACCTGCTTCATCCCTCTGCTCTTTGTGGCCTTGGCCTTGGCGTTGTTCTGGCCATCTTGGGCTTCGGTCTTACCTTGGCTCAGCTCCCTCGCTCTGCTTGGTGTGGTCGCGGGCGCGGCTCTGACTGCCCGTGCACAGGTAAAGGGGTGCAAAAATGTGCCCCTAATTTTGTACACCGACAGGAGCCCCCGGGCCTGGGCCACACATAAGTGCGACATGTTGTTGGGTCAGGCCCAAACGGTGCGTGGGCAGGTGGGGCGGTTTTTACCGTGGTAAGATTTTTCGCGCGCTGTGCTTCCCACGACCCGCGCGCGCGGCGCGGCTTGGAGGGGCGTGCGTGATATGGGCAACATGCGTGGGGTGGTTTTCCCATGGATGCGTCACATCGCAGTAAAGAGGCGGCTCGCGCCTTCCCCGTAAAGGAAGGGAGGCGTGGAGGCGCGGCTCATTTACTAAATGGGGTCGGGGCGCGGTCTTCAAGGCATCCACTCCCCACGATCATGGGGTGGGGAGAGGTCACCTCACCTGTCCCCTCGGTTCTGCACGTCTACCACGCGTCTTTCATGCGCTCGGGGTGGCAAACGGTGGAGGCGGAAAATCGGGCCATCGCTGGTTGGGGCAGCGGGTCGGTCCTGGTTCCCTGCTCCTCCCGTGTCTTGAATGGCCGAGCGGGGCAGCCGAGCCCCAACCCCGTTCCTTTATAAAGAGCAGGAACGGGAGATGGCATCCTGCATTCTTCCATCTTCTACCTCCCTTTGCTTCGGCTCCTTCCTTTCATTCGTCATGGAGAAAGAGAATCCAGGTCCTTCGACGGCGGCGGCGAGGGTCGCCGCTCGACAACGCATCCCTCCTCCTCCTGCGCCCGTGGTGGCAGAGCCGGCCGCGAGGGAAAGGGGGAGGGGGCGAGGCCGGGGCAGAGGTCGCACTGCTCGGGGAAGAGGAGGGCGGGGCGGGGCGCCAGCTTCGCCCCCGCCCATGGCGCCTTTCCCGATGGAAGGCCATGTCGAAGACCAGCCCCACGAGTTCTTCATTAGGTTGTGCCGCCCTTCGCGTCGCCGTGTTCGTCTTCCCGCCCCGTTTGCTCGGGAGATGGAACGTGACCAGCCCCAATCCCTCAGATTGCACATGAGGGGTTGCGGGAATGGGGGCATGCGGGTCGACGTCGACTTCCCGACTCCTTGTGTCATGTACCTCCGTCGTGGGTGGAAGACGTTGGCTCGCATCCATAGCCTGACGGTGGGGCTCATCCTCTACTTCAAATTGATGGAGGACGTCCTACTCTCCGTCAAGGTCTTCGGGGAGTTCGGGACTCGCCTGAAGTGCTGCGTGGAGAGCTCCTCTGATGGAGATTCTGACGATGGAAGCTCTTCCTCGAGCGAAAGTGACGAGGAGGACAGCGGGGCGGATAGCGGGGACGAGTCCGACTAGGCGTTGGACGCCCCGCGCCTGGGCGGATGCGGCAGCAGCAGCATCTCCACCTGGCCTCTCCTCCGGCAGGGGTTTGCCGAGGGCGGGGCCAGCGCCTTGAACTTCTCGGGGCCGTCTCCTTGGGCGGCTGGTGTCGGGAGGCTGCGGAAGAGGAAGAGGGCGGGCGGCAAGGCCGTCAACTCGGAGTACACGGGCACCGATGCCTTCGTCGCGTACCGCCGGTCCTGCCGCCTCGTCTTCCAGCTCTTTTCCCAGCACCGTCATCACCAGCTTGACCATGGGCGGCCGCCGAGGTGTTCTCTCGGTGTCTTCTGCTGCTCATAGCTTGCCTAGGCGCCTCTTTTGCCCTTTTCGCCTCCTTGACCTGCCTCCTGAGGAGAGGGACAAAAAAGGGATTACGGGCATCTTATCTCTTTTTTTGCTTGTAAGCCTGCGGGCCTTTGTCGAATTTAAAACTTGTAATCCCCTTGCTCATGTTTTTCATCCTGCACGAACTGTACTTGTATGGGGTGTTTTTTTAATGAAAAAGGGATGCTTGCTGGGTCTTTCGTTCATGGGAAAATCCCACGACAAGGAGCGAATCCTTGTTATTCTTTAAGATAAACGTCTTTCGCCCGGCAACAGGCCTTGCCGCCCCCCCACTCTACTCAACTGTCCTCGCGCTCTTGGCGGAGGCAGGGATGAAGTGGGCTTTAGGCTCCTCGTCCCATCTCCTTGCTGCCGCGACTGCGACCAAATCCGGACCCAGGAAATAACCCTTGGGTATAGGAAAAAAGGGAGCAGGACAGCCTAGAGATAAGAACGAGGTTTCATATACCCCAATCCGGGTCTGAAACGCATGACAGGGGATAAAAGACTTATCTGGATGTGCAGCCCCCGGTAATCTTATCTTGCCGCGGTTGGATCCTTGTGCTTGCAGCCCCCCGGCAACTCTGGTTTGCCGGGGCCAGGGCGTCGGTCCGTTTCCTTCTTTCCGAGTAGCTCAACAAAAATGCTCATGTGCCCTGCGAACCAAAGGAGGACAGGAAAGGAACAGATAAACGCGCACTTGACCTCTAGGCTAGGGGTTAGTCGCCGCTAAGCACTATCAACCCTAACCAAGGACGAGACTCGACCTAGCATGCATGCTATAACTTAGGGCGCCAGCGCTTCATTTATTTATGCTCAGGGTATGTGCCTGGCTTTGTACAAAGGGTCACATGCCTTGTCGGCAAAGCTCGTACAAAAGGTGGCTTGCCGGGAGGCCCGACAAGCCGCGCCTTATGGGTAAAACTTACAAAGATGCTCGATGTTCCAGGAGTTGCTCACTGGTACGGCATCCTCGGTCTCCAGGAGGACTACGCCTGGCCTGGTGACTCGTATTACCCGATAAGGGCCTTCCCACTTCAGCGTCAACTTGTTGGAATTCTTGGCTGACTGAACGCGCCGAAGAACAAGGTCGCCTTCCTCAAAGCTTCGGGCATGAACCTTGCCGCTATGGTAGCGGCGCAAGGCTTGCTGGTAGCGTGCCACTCTCACAGCCGCCCGAAGACGATTTTCCTCAAGGAGCGTCGCGTCATCTTGGCGCAACGGCTCTTGCTCAAGCTCGTCAAAAGCGAGCACTCGAGGTGACCCGTGTATAAGTTCCATGGGGAGAACTGCTTCCGCCCCGTATACTAGGGCAAGAGATGTCTGGCCGGTGGCTCGATTTGGCATCGTCCTGATCGACCAAAGAACCGCCGGCAACTCATCAATCCAGCGCCTTCCACTCTTGTGCAGCTTGTCAAAGGTCTTCGTTCTCAAGCCTCGCAACACTTCAGCATTTGCCCTCTCCACTTGGCCGTTGCTCCGTGGATGTGCCACGGAAGCAAAACAGACCTTGCTGCCGAGGTCTCGGATGTACTACATGAAGGTGTGGCTTGTGAAATGCGTGCCGTTGTCAGTGATGACTCTGTTTGGCACACCAAAACGGCAGACCAGTCCTTTGAAGAATTTGACAACTGACTGAGCAGTCACCTTCCTCACTGCTTCCACCTCTGGCCACTTTGTGAACTTGTCGATTGCAACGTACAAGTACTCAAAGCCCCCGACAGCGCGGGGGAAAGGGCCCAGTATATCGAGCCCCTAGACCAAGAATGGCCAGGAGAGAGGGATTATTTGAAGGGCTTGAGCTGGTTAATGAAGCTTCTTTGAATGGAACTGGCACGCCTTACACTTGGTGACTAGTGCCGTCGCATCCTGGAGGGCGGTGGGCTAGAAGAAACCTTGCCAGAACGCCTTCCTGGCAAGGGCCCTTGACCCTATGTGGGAGCCACATATGCCTCCATGTATCTCTGCCAACAGCTCTAGTCCTGCCTCCCGGGGGATGCACTTGAGTTTCACACCGTTCGGCCTTCTCCGGTACAGGACGTCATCGATGAACTGGTACAGGGCGGACCGACGGGCTACTTTCTCCGCTTCTTCCTGCTCCTCAGGAAGCTCCCCTGTTTGGAGGAATTGAACGGTATGCTGCGCCCATGCCAGAGCTTGAGGCTCGACGGCAAGGACCAAAGGCATCTCTTCCGCCATGGGAGCGGCTGTCTCTAGGGCCAGGGCCTAATGCCCTGCTGGAGCCAGTTGCTCTTGGGCAGGCTCAGCGTCCGCAGCAGTACCCTTGCCAACAGCCCCGGGGGGCTCGGTAGGAAAGTACTTGTTGGGAACTGATTTTCTCCGCTTGCCCTGCCCTGCTGATGGATCGACGGATGGTTGAGTTAACCGGAGCAAAAAGGTACCTGGTTCCACAGGTAGCTTGAATGCAGCACGCTTTGACAGGTAATCGGCGATGTCATTCTCCGTTCGGGGGACGTGCTCCGCCTGGATACCGTCAAAGCGTTCCTCTAGCTTCCTCACATCATCTACGTATGCTTCCATTAGTGGGCTCTGATAATCTTTGTTGACTTGCCTGACAACGAGCTGTGAGTCACCTCTGACGATGAGCTTCTTAACCCCGAGGTCTGCCGCGATCCTGAGACCGGAAAGCAATCCCTCGTACTCGGCGGTGTTATTGGTGGACATCTCCCTGGGGAAGTGCATCTGGATCACGTACTTGAGGTTCTCTCCGATGGGTGCGACGAGCAGCACACCGGCACCGGTGCCTTGCAGCAAGAAGGCTCCATCAAAGTACATGATCTAGTTGCGGTCTGCTTCCTTGCCGGGGAGAGTAGTCTCCTGGATTTCTTCGTCAAGCGTCAAGGTCCATTCCGCGATGAACTCCGCCAAGACTCTGCTCTGAATTGTCAAGGTACTCTCAAACTTTAAGCCGAAGCTTGACAACTCCAAGGCCCATTCCACAATCCTTCCAGTTGCGTCCGGGTTGTGCAGTATCCGTTGCAACGGGAGGTGGGTGACGACAGTGATCTCGTGGGCCTGGAAGTAGTGACGCAGCTTCCTCGAGGCCATAAGGAGGCCGAAGAGCAATTTTTGAACACCGGAGTACCTTGACCTAGCTCCCTGGAAGAGGGAGCTGACAAAGTAAACCGGGTGCTGCATCATCTTTTTCTTGAGCACCACTTCACTTGACCACGCGGGCATCGCCTTGGTGACACCAAACTCTGCCGGGGGCCGCGCCTTGTCGGCACCAGGCCCTGCCGGGGGAATCTTTGGCTTGCCATCCACTGGTCCTGCCGCCATTGCTGCCTCCTTGTCGACCTCCCTGTGTGCCACTAGTGCGGCGCTGACCACTTGATTCGTCGCCGCCAGATACAACAGTAATGGCTCTTGTGGTTTAGGCGCAACTAGTATTGACCTGGAGGAAAGGTATTTCTTCAGGTCCTGCAGTGCGGCCTCGGCTTCTGGGGTCCACTCTATTGGGCCCGCCTTTTTCAAGATCTTGAAAAAGGGAAGGGCGCACTCGGCGGACTTGGAGATGAACCGGCTCATGGCGGCAACGCAGCCGGTGAGCCGACGCACATCCTTGATCCGCTTGGGCGCCTCAATCTGCTCAATAGCCTTGGTCTTGTCTGGGTTTGCCTCGATCCCGCACTGTGACACGAAGAACCCGAGAAGCTTGCCAGACGGGACACCGAAGACGCACTTCTCAGGGTTCAACTAGAGGTTGATCTTGCGCAGGTTGGCAAATGTCTCTTCTAGATCTTGCACAAGAGTCGGCCCGTCCTTGGTTTTGACCACTATGTCATCCATGTAGGCTTCCATATTTCTATGGAGCTGAGGTTCAAAACCAATTTGGGCCGCTCTTGCAAATGTTGAGCCAGCACTCTTCAACCCGAAAGGCATCCGTAAAAAGCAATACGTACCACATGGGGTGATGAATGCTGTCTTATCTTCATCCTCTCTTGTCATGAAGATTTGGTGGTAGCCTGAGTAGGCATCAAGGAATGATAACAGATCACACCCGGCCGTGGAGTCAATAATCTGGTCGATGCGCGACAATGGGAAGGGGTCCTTAGGACAAGCCTTATTGATATCTGTGTAATCAATACACAACCTCCACTTCCCATTCGCCTTGCGCACCACTACCGGATTGGCCAACCATGTCGGATGGAGCACCCCTCTCACCAAACCTGCCGCTTCTAACTTCCTGATCACCTCTGTGATGAACTCCCGCCTCTCCAGAGCCTGCTTTCTGACCTTCTGCTTGACGGGCCGCGCGTGGGGGCAGACAACTAGGTGGTGCTCAATCACCTCCCTGGGAACACCGGGGATGTCAGACGCTTGCCATGCAAACACGTCGACATTTGCCCGCAGGAAAGTGACGAGCTCGCCTTCCTATTTGCTGTTGAGGGCGGAGCCTATGATGAAGGCCCCTCCTGTGCCGTCCTCCGCGACGGGCACCTTCTTGGTCTGCGGCGACTTGGCTCTGGACCTCTTGCTCTTGTCGGCAGAGCTCTCTGGCACGTCCTCAACTGTAGCACAACACCCCGAGGAGGTGCGCTTGCCGGAGTGGGTGTGAGAGGTCTTGCCGGGCTCCTTCTTTCCTCCCGGGCCTTCGGCGGCACGAGCAGGTGCCTTGACGACAGCTGCTGCAACTACTTCCCGATAGAGTTGGTCGGTGCAGATCAGCGCGTCCTTCTTGTCGGAGGGGACGGAGATGATGGTCAACGGCCCGGGCATCTTGAGCATGTTGTAGGCGTAGTGTGATGCCACCATGAACTTGGCTAGTGTCGGGCGGCCGAGGATCCCGTTGTAGGGCAAGGGGATCTCGGCCACGTCGAAGACGATCCTCTCCATCCGGTAGTTCAACTCTCCTCTAAACGTCACGGGCAGTGTGACCTTCCCCTTTGGCTGACTTCTCCCCGGATTGACCCCCTGAAACGTGCCCGTTTCCTCGAGGTCTCCGTCAGGGATTTGTAACCTTTTGATCACCACAAGCGAGATCAGGTTTAGGCCCGCCCCGCCGTCAACCAACATCTTGTTCGCCCTGAGGTTGCATATTGTTGGCGAAACCAACAACGGCAAACACCCGACCGCGGTAGTGCGATCAGGGTGGTCCTCGGCGTCAAAGATGAGGGGCGTGTTGGACCACTTTAGTGGCTTTTGAGTGTCGAACGACGGCTCTGTTGCTGTAACCTCTCGTGCCCACTGCTTGAGCTGGCGGTGAGAGGAATGCAGCGAGGCACCGCCATCGACGCACATGGCCTCCGTAGCCTTCTGGAACCCTTGCTCACTAGACTCGTCGTCCTCGTCGTGATCGTCGTCTTCTTGTCTCTTGTCACGGCCCCGGGCGGGCCTCTCTTGCTGGTTGTCCTTGCCGGGGCGGCCTCCTTGCGCATCTTGCGATTACGCACGTTCTGATGAAACGCGCTAATCATAGCGGCGGGATGAACGTCGGAGATGTTGTACTGCACCCGACTGAATCTTTGGATGTACTTGCATAGGGTCTCCCCTTCCTTCAGGGGAATGATATGCAGATCACTGGCCTGGCCATGAGCTTGGTGGCCTCCTGTGAAGGCGCCAACGAACTCATGGCACAGATCTGACCAGGAAGAGATGGAGTCCGCCGGCAAGTGCATCAACCAAGACATTACATTGGACTTGAGCGCTAGCGGGAAGTAGTTGGCAAGCACCTTGTCGTCGCGAGCCCCAGCGGCCTGCATCACGATGGTGTAGATGCTGAGGAACTCAGACGGATGGGTCTTGCCGGTGTACTTCTCGCCGACGTCGGGTTTGAACATGCGGTGGGACGGCCACTGGAACTGCCTCAGCTCACGGGTAAAAGCCGGGCAGCCCACCTCGTAAGGTAGGCCGCCGGGGCCCCCGATGCCGGGTGGTCCGTAGCGGGTCCCGCCCGCTAGTCCGACTGGCGGCGCGTTTCGTGTCGACGCTCAACGGTGGTTCGAGCATCTTCGTGAGCTCGCTCCCGAAGGACCTGGCGCTGGTCGCGGAGGGTCCATGGATCGGACGATGCTATGGAGATGTTATCACCAGCGTCGTCGCGACGGGCCGACAGCCGCGGCGGCTGGCGAGCAGGAGGAGAGTGCATCGTGGCCGCAACTCCCCCGGTCCTCCCAGTGCCAGCATGTGGTGGTTCGGTGGAGCGCCGACCCGAGGGCCCCGCCGATCGCGGATCGTCTTTGTTCGCGACGGCGACGAGGCTCCGGATGGTGGCCCTCCACTCATCGAGCTTCTCCGCAGCAAGAGGGAAGTCGAGGAGCAGCTGTGCGCGCGCCAAGGCTTCCACTGGCGTGGGTGGCGGTGACAGCTGAGTGGATCACGGCGATCTTCGACTTCTAACTATGTTAGAAGGAGCTCTGTCACGACCCAACGGCTGCGTGCCATTTTCACCAGTGCTTCGGCGAGCGTGCTGAACTCCTTCGTCTTGCTGACGACGCATAGGGCTCTTCCCACGGCGGTGCCCAGGGTCACCAACATGGTGACGCTGTTCGGCGCGCACACCATGGGAAGAACGCGCGGTGGTCGCCGGTGTATGCGTCCTGGAGGTCGCCGCGCCGCCTGGAGTCGGTGCAACGACACCCCCGGAGGGCCCCCGCCGCCGGCAGGGGGCCCAGCTCCGTCTTTGGGTCCGGTGGTGTGGGGCCGATCGTCTGGTGCACGAACAATATCGCTCCCCAGGCTCTGACTGCCTGGGTGGTGCTGGTGTTCGCGGGCCGTGGCCCGAGTCCTATCCGCGACCGGTCCGCTGCTCGTCCGCACCGGCACGGGCCGTTCGGCCCCCAACAAGCCGATCGCCGTGGCCGTCTTCTTCTTAGGGGCCATAGCGACGAAGAACCGCTAGGCTAATTACCAGACCAGATTCTCACAAACGCGCCCCCTACTTGGCGCGCCAAAGATGTCGGTGGAAAACGACACCTATGGGATCACAAGAATCTCTACTGCGGTTGCGGGGCGCGGGGTTGAGAGAAGAGCGGATCTAACAAAGAGCACGCGGTTCGTTTATCCAGGTTCGTGCCGCGAGGATGCATAAAACCCTAGTCCTGCTTTGGTGGATGTATTCTGAGTTCTTGAACTAGCTACAGAGTGTAACGAGTTCCAAAAGGCCAAATCCTCCTCCTCGTCGCCTTGGGCCTCCTTTTATAGAAAAAGGGGTTGCCACAGTGGCACACATGAGGTGGAAAGGCAACAGTGTTGTGAGGTTATCCTTCGTATTACAGGACAAGACGCATTTAATGCATCGCGCAGGTGTCCCTTTGCTTTATCGAGGACGGGGGCGAGGCCCGTCCCGTCCGTCGCCGCTCTTCCTTGCTTCGACACGCGCCCTGGCCAGTGATGCATGCGGCGCCATGAAGGCAGGCCGACAGCTGAGGTGTCGTGGTGGTGGAGCCATCGCGAGGATCTGCATGCCGCCACGCAGACGCTTGATGGGTTGGCCTGGGAGCTGCATGTCGCCACGCAGGTGCCTACCCAGCTGGTTGGGCTGGCAGCTGTATGCGAACGGCGGTGGAAACTTGGTCGCTGGCGGGCCTAGTGGTGGCCCTGCTAGCACCCTTGGTAATGGCCTTGCCGGGTGGCCTGACAAGGGTCTTGTCGTGGCACGCCGTCGTCCCCGGCAAGGGTCTTGCCGTGGTACGCCGTTGTCCCCGGCAAGGGTCTTGCCGGGGGTCGTCGTCTTCCAATCCTCGTCTATTCTTGGATATGTCTTCACAAAGATCTGCATGCCATCTTGGAGGTGCCTTCCCGAGCCCTGGCTCCACGCGGATGATGGCGTTGGGGATCGTGGGCTCAAGAGTGGCTCACTCCGTTGGTGTGGGGCGGGCTGCCCCGGCAAGGGTCTTGCCGGGGCTGCCGAGGCTACCCTCGGCAAGGGTCTCCTGCCGGGGGAACCTGCTTCGTCCCTTTGCTCTTTGTGGCCTTGGCCTTGGCGATGTTCTAGCCATCTTGAGCTTCGGTCTTACCTTGGCTCACCTCCCTCGCTCTGCTTGGTGTGGTCACGGGCGCGGCTCTGACTGCCCGTACACAGGTAAAGGGGTGCAAAAATGTGCCCCTAGTTTTGTACACCAACAGTTTCAAAGCCGAGGCGCCCAGGTACCTTCCTTCTGAGTTTCTGCATATTGCCGAAGAGGAGCCCTCCGAAGTTGATCTTGATAATGCACCACCGACCTTGATTTTCACAAAACCCATAGGAGGTGGTGTCCAAAGGCGTGGGATTAGCAGAACCTGCTAGTCGTGGCTCGCCTTTGTTGTAGCTGGTTTGCAGGTTTCTGTCCCTCCGATATACCTCGAGATGAACTCATGCGTTGATTGAGGGCTTTGAAATATTTGTTTGTGGGAAGTTTTCCTCTTTGCATCCCATATAGCACAGAGAGTTACAAGCATTATAACGGAATCTGCATGCGGTAAAGACCAGATAAGGCTGAAAATCCATCTCCTAGCATCTGGTTCCTTGTTCCTCATAATGTTACCTACCAGATCCTCATCTTCATGTGCCCACACACAGCGTGCAACATTGCATTCTAGTAAAGAATGTCTCAAGAATCATCACTTCCACATAACTTGCAGTTGCATTGTGGTGACATGTTACGGTGGTTTACAAGGTCTTCTGTTGGAAGGGATTGCTCGGCAAGTCTCCAAAGAAAGATCTTAAAAACAACAAAACAGCTATTGTAACCGGTTTTGTTTACGGGACTAAAGTAACCTGTTGGGCAGCGCGTGGCAGGCCACAAGCAACATGCCACTGCCTCTTTTTTCCTTTTTTTTGTTTACATTTTTTGTTTTCTTTTTTGCTTTATTTTAAATTTTTGTTTAGACTTCCAAATATTCTAAATATATATTACAAGAACACTTTACATACAACATTTGAAAATATGTTAAATGTGTATAAAGTAAATGTATCTATACAAAAAATGTACACAACGAATATACAATGTGTATGCCCACTTCCTTAGGCTCACATATGTTCTCCTAGCTCACCATGTGATATTTATGTTTCACGTTTTCCTTCGCCCAGAAGAAACGGGATCACACCTTATTTAATTTGTCCTGATTGCCATCAAGAAGTAAATAAAACCCCAAGACAAACATAGGAATATTAGTTAGGCAGTCATTAATAAGTACTAGCCGTCCACCTGATGCTAGTAATTTACCCTGCCATGGTTCCACCCTCGCAGTTGTTTTATCCCACCACCATTTGAAAATCCCCCATAGTTAAGTCCCTTGAGGATATGGGCATTCCTAGATACTTCATAGGGATGGACCCCAATTAGCCCATAGTTGAGATTCTAGGTCACCACCCATGACTATGGCCTCACTTTTTTCAAAGTTGATTTTAAGCCCCGACATCTCTTCAAAACACATCAGGAGGAATTTAAAATTCACTATCTCTTGCTCTGAGTTTTTGATGAAAATGAGCGTGTCATCGACATATTGAAGGTGTGATAGTCCTCCCGGAATAATGCGCGATGCCACCCTAGAAATGTGACCTGCCACCTTGGCATGGTCGAGTACGGCAACCAGGGCGTCCGCGAGAATATAAAGCAGAAGGGGCAAGATCGGGTCTCCCTACCTAATGAAGGAAATATGCCCTAGAGGCAATAATAAAATTATTATTTATTTCCTTATATCATGATAAATGTTTATTATTCATGCTAGAATTGTTTTAACAGGAAACATAATACTTGTGTGAATACATAGACAAACAAAGTGTCACTAGCATGCATCTACTTGACTAGCTCGTTGATCAAAGATGGTTATGTTTCCTAGCCATTGACATGAGTTGTCATTTGATTAACGTGATCACACCATTAGGAGAATGATGTGATTGACTTGACCCATTCTGTTAGCTTAGCACACGATCGTTTAGTATTCTGCTATTGCTTTCTTCATGACTTATACATGTTCCTATGACTATGAGATTATGCAACTCCCGTTTACCGGAGGAACACTTTGTGTGCTACCAAACGACACAACGTAACTGGGTGATTATAAAGGTGCTCTACAAGTGTCTCCAAAGGTACTTGTTGGGTTGGCGTATTTCGAGATTAGGATTTGTCACTCCGATTGTCAGAGAGGTATCTCTGCGCCCACTCGGTATGCACATCACTATAAGCCTTGCAAGCACTGCAACTAATGAGTTAGTTGCGGAATGATGTATTACAGAACGAGTAAAGAGACTTGTCGGTAACGAGATTGAACTAGGTATTGAGATACCGACGATCGAATCTCGGGCAAGTAACATACCGATGACGAAGGGAACAACGTATGTGGTTATGCGGTTTGACCGATAAAGATCTTCGTAGAATATGTGGGAGCCAATATGAGCATCCAGGTTCCGCTATTGGTTATTGACCGGAGACGTGTCTCGGTCATGTCTACATAGCTCTCAAACCCGTAGGGTCCGCACTCTTAAAGTTCGATGACGGTTATATTATGAGTTTATGTGTTTTGATGTACCGAAGGTTGTTCGGAGTCCCGGGTGTGATCACGGACATGACGGGGAGTCTCGAAATGGTCGAGACGTAAAGATCTATATATTGGACGACTATGTTTGCACACCGGAAAGGTTCCGGAAGGTTTCGAACATTTATCGAAGTACCGGGGGTTACCGGAACCCTCCGGGAACTAATGGGCCTTGTTGGGCTCTACTGGAGAGAGAGAGGGGCCGGCCGGGGCAAGAGGCGCGCCCCCTCCCCTTGAGTCCGAATAGGACAAGGAAGGAGGGGCCCTTGCCTTTCCCCTCTCCCACTCCTTCCTTCCCCCTCCTTCTTGGACTAGGAAAGGGAGGGGCAAACCTACTTGGAGTAGGTTTCCCCCTCCTAGGGTGCGCCACCCCCTTGGCCGGCCCTCTCCTCCTCCCCCCTTTATATACGGAGGAGGGGGCACCCCATAGACACAACAATTGATCTCTTGATCTCTTAGCCGTGTGCGGTGCCCCCCTCCACCATAATCCACCTCAATAATATCGTAGCAGTGCTTAAGCGAAGCCCTGTGTCGGTAGAACATCATCATCGTCACCACGCCGTCGTGTTGACGAAACTCTCCCTCAAAGCTTGGCTGGATCGGAGTTCGAGGGACGTTATCGAGCTGAACGTGTGCTGAACTCGGAGGTGTTGTGCGTTCGGTACTTGATCGGCCGGATCGTGAAGACGTACGACTACATCAACCGCGTTGTGCTAACGCTTCCACTTTCGGTCTACGAGGGTACGTGGACAACACTCTCCCCTCTCGTTGCTATGCATCACCATGATCCTGTGTGCGCGTAAGAATTTTTTTAAAATCACTATGTTCCCCAACACCTAACCCCCGTTTTGTTGCTAAAATACGATCTGACCTCCCCATTGATGTTTACCGCCATTTGACCACCCTAGACCAATTGTCACATCCAACTTATCCATAATGGGTCAAAACCCTCTACCGTTAGCACTTCTAAAAACTCCCATCGCACCCTATCATACTCTTTCTCCAAATCCATCTTAATAATAAATACATCTTCATGCGTTGTCTTTATTTCATGCAGCACCTCATGGAGGACAACAATGCCATCCAAGGTACTTGTCCCATGGATAAAGGTCGTTTGATTTTGGACAATTATTTTGGTAGCTACTTGAGAGAAGTGAGTCACAAAACCCTTCGCCAAAAGACTAAAGCTCACATTTATGAGAGTGATTGGGCGGTATTGTCTAATGTTGTCCGCACCCTGGACCGTCGGAAGTAACGCCAAAACCCCACAAAAAATTTGAACCGAAAACCGTAGAACAATCGATATACGACAAATATATTAAAATAAAATATTTCAGAGTACAAATAAAAAAGAGAACTACATCAAAGAGCTCAGCCTACTCTAGTTTTTGTGAAACCTTGTGGTAACATGGGAGTTAAATTAAAAACTGGTCAATCCAACTTGAAAGTTGATCTTCAAATTTGGTCTTGATTCTACGTCTGATTAGAAGCATGTCTGACCTAAAAGAGGCCCTCCAAGAATAAACAGATGTTGTAGTAGCCTTGAAAATTACTCCATTTCTTTGGATCCAGATGTTCCAGCATCCCATAATAGTAATCTCCATGGCAATAGGTGCAGGCGGTGCTTGAAGTGTGAGTAAGATCTCATCATAGACTGACATACCTCTGTTTCTCTGGCCAAGAATAGAGTTCCAACAATTTATAGCAAAAATCACAATCCCAGAAGAGGTGCATAGTTGTCTCCATAGTATGGCTCTGGCATAGCACACAGTTATAAGATGGCAAGTGAAAATACTTCCCGTGTAGCAGATTCCTTGTATTGACTTTGTCATGCATCAGTAGCCAAAAGAAAATTTTGTATCTTAGCATAGCATCACTTTTCCAAATCTTCTTGAAAATGGGAGGACCTAGGTCCCCTTTGGTCAATTACTTGTACATTTTGGTGGAGGAGAAATGAGTGCCCCAAGGATAAATCCATCTATCAAAACCCCATATTTTAGGCGCTTAACATCAATCTTGCCCAATGTAAATTTGTGGACCAAATTAGAAAATTGATGCCCCAAGATATTCCAGAAATTTTTATTGAAGGCAATTGGGAACCCGTCTGGTCCCGTCGCCGTGGTAGCCATCATTGCTTTTAGGTTATTTGTTATCTCGAGATATAAGAAGGTGCGGACTAGCTCCTGATTGTCCAGCATGGACACCCTGATCGCCACCTCACACATGTTCGGCCCTAGGGATGTAGACCGCCCTCCCGAGGTAGACCCCAACAACTTTCTGTAGAAACCATCAATGTGTGTCCGTGGGTCCCTGAAGGAAATATGCCCTAGAGGCAATAATAAAGTTGTTATTTTATATTTCCTTATTCAAGTTAAAGGTTTATTATCCATGCTAGGATTGTATTGATCAGAAACTTAAATACATGTATGAATACATAAACAAATATTATCTCTCTAGTAAGCCCCTACAAAACTAGCTCGTTGAAGAAAGATGGTTAAGGTTTGCTAACCATGCACATGTGTTGTCATTTGATAACGGGATCACATCATACATCATTAGGAGAATGATGTGATGGACAAGACCCATCCATTAGCTTAGAATAATGATTGTTCAGTTTATTGCTATTGCTTTCTTCATGTCAAATACACATTCCTTCGACTATGAGATTATGCAACTCCCGGATACCGGACGAATACCTTGTGTGCTATCAAACGTCACAACATAACTGAGTGATCATAAAGATGCTCTACAGGTATCTCCGAAGGTGTTTGTTGAGTTGGCATAGATTGAGATGGAAAACAAAAAAATCTACGCACACACAATGATCTAGCCATGGAGATGCATAGCAATGAGGGGAAGAGTAAGTCTACATACCCTCGTAGACCGTAAGCGGAAGCGTTTAGTAACACGGTTGATGTTGTGGGCGGTTATTTTCATCCGAGCCAGGTCAATGCGTAGATGATATGCACGAGTAGAACACAAAGAAGTTGTGGGCGGTTATTTTCATACTGCTTACCACCAACGTCTTATTTTAATTTGGCGGCATTGTGGGATGCAGCGGCTCGGACCAACCTTACATGTCCATGTACATGAGACCGGTTCCACCGACTGACATGCAACTAGTTTTGCATAAAGGTGGCTGGCGGGTGTCTGTTTCTCCTACTTTAGTTGAAGCGAATTTGACTGCGGCTGGTCCTTGAAGAAGGTTAAAACAGAAAACTTGATAATTCACCGTTGTGGTTTTTGCCTTAGGTAAGAACAGTTCCTGCTAGAAACCCGTAGCAACCACGTAAAACTTGCAACTACAAAGTAGAGGACGTCTAACTTGTTTTTGCAGGGCATGTTGCGATGTGATATGTTCAAGACATGATATGATACACATTATTGTATGAGATGATCATGGTTGGTAAGTTATTGGCAACCAGAAGGAGCCTTATGGTTGTCTCTTTATTGTATGAAATGCAAATGCCATGCAATTGCTTTACTTTATCACTATGTGTTAGCTTTAGTTGTAGAAGCAATAGTTGGCGAGATGACCACGACGCAACAATGGAGATCAAGGTGTCGAGCCGGTGACGATGGAGATCATGACGATGCTTTGGAGATGGAGATCAAAAGCACGAGATGATGATGGCCATATCATGTCACATATCTTGATTGCATGTGATGTTTATCTTTTATGCATCTTATTTTGCTTAGAATAGCGGTAGCATTATACGATGATCCCTTCACTTTATTTTAAGATAAAAGTGTTCTCCCTGAGTATGCACCGTTGCTACAGTTCATCGTTTCGAGACACCACACGATGATCGGGTGTGATAGACTCTATGTTGACATACAACGAGTGTAAGACAGTTTTGCACATGCCGAATGCTTGGGTTAAACTTGACGAGCCTAGCATGTACATACATGGTCTCAGAACACTAGAGACCGAAAGGTCGAACGTGAATCATATAGTAGATATGATCAACATAGAGATGTTCACCATTGATGACTACCCCATCTCACGTGATGATAGGACATGGGTTAGTTGATTTGGATCACGTATCACTTAGATGATTTGAGGGATGTCTATTTAAGTGGGAGTTCTTTAGTAATTTGATTAATTGAACTTAATTTATCATGAACTTAGCCCTGATAGTATTTGCAAAATCTATGTTGTAGATCAATAGCTCACGATGTAGCTCCCCAATTTTTGATATGTTCCTAGAGAAAAATAAGTTGAAAGATGATAGTAGCAATGATGCGGACTAGATCCGTGATCTAAGGATTATCCTCATTGTTGCACATAAAAATCATGTCCTTGATGCACCGCTAGGTGACAGACCTATTGCAGGAGCAGATGTAGACGTTATGAACCCAACAGTGGCATCCGAGCCAGGTCAATGCGTAGATGATATGCACGAGTAGAACACAAAGAAGTTGTGGGCGGTTATTTTCATACTGCTTACCACCAACGTCTTATTTTAATTTGGCGGCATTGTGGGATGCAGCGGCTCGGACCAACCTTACATGTCCATGTACATGAGACCGGTTCCACCGACTGACATGCAACTAGTTTTGCATAAAGGTGGCTGGCGGGTGTCTGTTTCTCCTACTTTAGTTGAAGCGAATTTGACTGCGGCTGGTCCTTGAAGAAGGTTAAAACAGAGAACTTGATAATTCACCGTTGTGGTTTTTGCCTTAGGTAAGAACAGTTCCTGCTAGAAACCCGTAGCAACCACGTAAAACTTGCAACTACAAAGTAGAGGACGTCTAACTTGTTTTTGCAGGGCATGTTGCGATGTGATATGTTCAAGACATGATATGATACACATTATTGTATGAGATGATCATGGTTGGTAAGTTATTGGCAACCAGAAGGAGCCTTATGGTTGTCTCTTTATTGTATGAAATGCAAATGCCATGCAATTGCTTTACTTTATCACTATGTGTTAGCTTTAGTTGTAGAAGCAATAGTTGGCGAGATGACCACGACGCAACAATGGAGATCAAGGTGTCGAGCCGGTGACGATGGAGATCATGACGATGCTTTGGAGATGGAGATCAAAAGCACGAGATGATGATGGCCATATCATGTCACATATCTTGATTGCATGTGATGTTTATCTTTTATGCATCTTATTTTGCTTAGAATAGCGGTAGCATTATACGATGATCCCTTCACTTTATTTTAAGATAAAAGTGTTCTCCCTGAGTATGCACCGTTGCTACAGTTCATCGTTTCGAGACACCACACGATGATCGGGTGTGATAGACTCTATGCTGACATACAACGAGTGTAAGACAGTTTTGCACATGCCGAATGCTTGGGTTAAACTTGACGAGCCTAGCATGTACATACATGGTCTCAGAACACTAGAGACCGAAAGGTCGAACGTGAATCATATAGTAGATATGATCAACATAGAGATGTTCACCATTGATGACTACCCCATCTCACGTGATGATAGGACATGGGTTAGTTGATTTGGATCACGTATCACTTAGATGATTTGAGGGATGTCTATTTAAGTGGGAGTTCTTTAGTAATTTGATTAATTGAATTTAATTTATCATGAACTTAGCCCTGATAGTATTTGCAAAATCTATGTTGTAGATCAATAGCTCACGATGTAGCTCCCCAATTTTTGATATGTTCCTAGAGAAAAATAAGTTGAAAGATGATAGTAGCAATGATGCGGACTAGATCCGTGATCTAAGGATTATCCTCATTGTTGCACATAAAAATCATGTCCTTGATGCACCGCTAGGTGACAGACCTATTGCAGGAGCAGATGTAGACGTTATGAACGTTTGGCAAGCTCGATATGATGACTACTTAATAGTTTAGTGTGCCATGCTTTACGGCTTAGAACCGGGACTTCAAAAATGTTTTGAACGCCACGGAGCATATGAGATGTTCCAAGAGCTGAAATTAGTAATTCAGGCTCATGCCCGTGTTGAGAGGTATGAGACCTCTGACAAGTACTTTGCCTACAAGATGGAGGAGAATAGCTCAGCCAGTGAGCATGTGCTCAAAATATCTGGGTACTACAATCACTTGAATCAAGTGGGAGTTAATCTTCTAGATAAGATAGTGATTGACAGAGTTCTCTAGTAACTATCACCAAGCTACTAGAACTTCGTGATGAACTATAATATGCAAGGGATGACGAAAACGATTCCCCGGCTCTTCGCGATGCTGAAATCGACGAAGGTAGAAATCAAGAAAAAGCATCAAGTAATGATGGTTAACAAGACCACTAGTTTCAAGAAAAAGGGCAAAGGGGAAGAAAGGGAACTTCAAGAAGAATGGCAAGAAAGTTGCCACTCCCGGCAAGAAACCCAAAGCTGGACCTAAGCCTGAAACTGAGTGACTATACTACAAAGGAAATGGTCACTGGAAGCGGAACTGCCCCAAATATTTGGCGGATAAGAAGGATGGCAAAGTAAACAAAGGTATATTTGATATACAGGTTATTGATGTGTGCCTTACTAGTGTTCGTAGTAATCCCTGGGTATTTGATACCGGTTCAGTTGCTGAGATTAGTAACTCGAAACAGGAGTTGCAGAATGAACAGAGACTAATTGAGGGCGAGGTGACGATGTGTGTTGGAAGTGATTCGAAGGTTGATACGATCACCATCACATACTCACTCTGCCTTCGGGATTAGTGTTGAACCTAAATAAATGTTATTTGGTTTTTGCGTTGAGCATGAATATGATTGGATCATGTTTATTGCAATACAATTATTCATTTAAGTTAGAGAATAATTGTTATTCTATTTACATGAGTAAAACCTTATATGGTCATACACCCAATGTGAATGGTTTATTGAATCTCGATCGTAGTGTTACACTTATTCATAATATTGATGCCAAAAGATGAAAAGTTGATAATGATAGTGCAACATACTTGTGGCACTACCGTTTAGGTCATATTGGTGTAAAGAGCATGAAGAAACTCCATGTAGATGGACTTTTGGAATCACTTCATTATGAATCATTTGATACTTGTGAACCATGCCCCACAGGCAAGATGACTAAAACACCGTTCTCCGGAACAATGGAGCGAGATAATGACTTATTGGAAATAATACATACCGATGTATGCGGTCTGATGAGTGTTAAAGCACGCAGCGGGTATCGTTATTTTCTGACCTTCACAGATGATTTGAGTAGGTATGGGTATATCTACTTAATTAAACACAAGTCTGAAACATTTGACAAGTTCAAAGGATTTCAGAGTGAAGTGGAGAATCATCGTAACAAGAAAATAAAGTTTCTACGATCTGATCGCGGAGGCGAATATTTGAGTTATGAGTTTGTCCTTCATTTAAAACAGTGTGGAATTGTTTCACAACTCACGCCACCTGGAACACCACAGCTTAATGGTGTGTCCGAACATCGTAACCATACTTTATTAGATATGGTGCGTTCTATGATGTCTCTTACGATTTACCACTATTGTCTTGGGGTTATGCATTAGAGACAACTGCGCTCACATTAAATAGGGCACCGTCTAAATCCGTTGAGACGACACCGTATGAACTATGGTTTGGCAAGAAACCTAAGCTTTCGTTTCTTAAAGTTTGGGGATGCGACACTTATGTCAAAAGGCTTCAACCTGATAAGCTCAAACCTAAATCGGAAAAGTGTGTCTTCATAGGATACCCTCAGGAATCTATTGGGTACACCTTCTACCAAAAATCCGAAGGCAAGATATTTTTTTTCTAAGTTCGGATCCTTTCTAGAGAAAGAGTTCCTTTCGAAAGAAGTGAGTGGGAGGAAAGTAGAACTTGATGAGGTAATTGTACGTTCTCTCGAATTGGAAAGTAGCACATCACAGAAGATCATTCCCGTGGTACCTACGCCAACTAGAGAGGAAGCAAATGATAATGATCATGAAATTTCAGATCAAGTCAGTACTAAACTTCGTAGGTCAACCAGAGCATGACCCGCACTAGAGTGGTATGGTAATCCTGTCTTGAAAGTCATGTTATTAGACAAAGGCGAACCTACGAACTATGAAGAAGCTATGATGAGCCCAGATTCCGACAGATGGCTTGAGGCCATGAAATCTGAGATAGGATCCATGTATGAGAACAAAGTGTGGACTTTGGTGGATTTGCCCGATGTTCGGCAAGCCGTAGAGAATAAATGGATCTTCAAGAAGAAGACTAAGGCTGATGGTAATGTTACTGTCTACAAAGCTGGACTTGTCGCAAAATGTTTTGACCAGTTCAAGGGGTTGACTATGATAAGACTTTCTCACCCGTAGCGATGCTTAAGTCCGTCTAAATCATGTTAGCAATTACCGTATTTTATGATTATGAAATCTGGTAAATGGACGTCAGAACTGCATTCCTTAATGAATTTCTTAAAGAAGAGTTGTATATGATGCAACCAGAAGGTTTGTCGATCCTAAAGGTGCTAACAAAGTGTGCAAGCTCCAGTGGTCCATCTATGGACTGGTGCAAGCATCTCGAAGTTGGAATATACGCTTTGATGAGGTGATCAAAGCATATAGTTTTATACAGACTTTCGGTGAAGCCTGTATTTATAAGAAAGTGAGTGGGAGCTCTGTAGCATTTCTAATATTATATGTGGATGACATATTGTTGATTGGAAATGATATATAATTTCTGGATGGCATAAAAGGATACTTGAATAAGAATTTTTCAATAAAAAACCTCGGTAAAGCTACTTATGTATTGGGCATCAAGATCTATAGAGATAGATCGAGACGGTTAATAGGACTTTCACAAAGCACATACCTTGACAAAGTTTTGAAGAAGTTCAAAATGGATCAGTCAAAGAAAGGGTTCTTTCCTGCATTGCAAGGTATGAAGTTAAGTAAGACTGAAAACCCGACCACGGCAGAAGATAGAGAGAATGAAAGTCATTCCCTATGCCTCAACCATAGGTTCTATAAAGTATGCCATGATGTGTACCAGACATATTGTGTATCTTGCCATGAGTTTGGCAAGGGGGTACAATAGTGATCCAGGAGTAGATCACCGGACAACGATCAAAATTTATCCTCAGTTACCTAAGAGGACTAAGGAAATATTTCTCGGTTACGGAGGTGATAAAGAGTTCGTCGTAAATGGTTACACCGATGCAAGCTTTGACACCAATTCGGATGACTCAGAGTCTCAATCTGCATACATATTGATACTAGGAGCAATTAGCTAGAGTAGCACCATGCAGAGCATTGTAGACATAGAAATTTGCAAATATACATACGGATCTGAATGTGACGGACCCATTGACTAAACTTCTCTTACAAGCAAAACATGATCACACCTTAGTACTCTTTGGGTGTTAATCACATGACGATGTGAACTAGATTATTGACTCTAGTAAACCCTTTGGGTGTTGGTCACATGGCGATGTGAACTATGGGTGTTAATCACATGACCATGTGAACTATTGGTGTTAAATCACATAGCAATGTGAACTAAATTATTGACTCTAGTGCAAATGGAAGGCTAAAGGAAATATGCCCTAGAGGCAATAATAAAGTTGTTATCTTATATTTCCTTATTCATGATAAAGATTTATTATTCATGCTAGAATTGTATTGATCGGAAACTTAAATACATAAACAAATATTATGTCCCTAGTAAGCCTCTACTGGACTAGCTCGTTGATCAAAGATGGTTATGGTTTCCTAACCATGGACATGTGTTGTCATTTGATAACGGGATAACATCATTAAAAAATGTTGTGATGGACAAGACCCATCTGTTAGCTTAGCATAATGATCATTCAGTTTATTGTTATTGCATTCTTCATGTCAAATACATATTCTTCGACTATGAGATTATGCAACTCCCGGATACTGGAGGAATACCTTGTGTGCTATCGAACGTCACAACATAACTGGGTGATCATAAAGATGCTCTACAGGTATCTCCGAAGGTGTTTGTTGAGTTGGCATAGATCGAGATTAGGATTTGTCACTCCGAGTATCGGAGAGGTATCTCTGGGCCCTCTCGGTAATACACATCATAAGCTTGCAAGCAAATGACTAAAGGAGTTAGTCATGAGGTGATGTATTACAGAACGAGTAAAGAGACTTGCCGGTAACTAGATTGAACTAGGTATGAAGATACCGACGATCGAATCTCGGGCAAGTAACATACCGATGGACAAAGGGAATTACGTATGTTGTCATAACGGTTCGACCGATAAAGATCTTCGTAGAATATGTAGGAGCCAATATGGGAATCCAGGTTCCGCTATTGGTTATTGACCAGAGAGGTGTCTCGGTCATGTCTACATAGTTCTCGAACACGTAGGGTCCGCACGCTTAACGTTCATTGACGATACAGTGTCATATGAGTTGGCGACCGAATGTTGTTTAGAGTCCCGAATGAGATCACGGACATGACGAGGAGTCTCGAAATGGTCGAGAGGTAAAGATTGATATATAGGACGATGGTATTCGGACACCAGAAGAGTTTCGGAGTGCACCGGGTAGTCATCGGGTCACCGGGAGGGGTTCCGGACACCCCCGGTAAGTGTATGGGCCTAATGGGCCAAAGGGGGGACAGACCAGCCCCTTGTGCGCCCCTTCTTTGGACAGTAGGCCCTAAGGGAAGGAAAGGGGGAGGGCTAGCCCCTCCCGCCTTTCCCTCTCGTGGGAGAAAGAAAAGGGGGGGAGGGCACCACCCTCCCCTGCCTTTCCCCCGCACTTATATAAGGCAGGGGGGCGCGGCTTGGGAGGGACTCCAAGTAGTATTCCTCCTACTTGGGCGCCTCCTTTGGCTGCTCCTCCCTCCCTCCCACCTATATATATATGTGGGAGGGGGGCGCCTAGCACATAACAGATAATTTTCTTAGCCATTGTGCGCCCCCCTCCATCGTTTACACCCCCGGTCATATTTTCGTAGTGCTTAGGCGAAACTCTGCGGAGATCACTTCACCATCACCGTCACCACGCCATCATGCTGCCGGAACTCATCTACTACTTTGCCCGTCTTGCTGGATCAAGAAGGCGAGGACGTCATCGAGCTGAACATGTGCAGAACTCGGAGGTACCGTACGTTCGGTACTTGATCGGGAGCGCGAAGAAGTTCGACTACATCAACCGCGTTACTAAATGCTTCCGCTTATGGTGTACGAGGGTATGTAGACTTACTCTCCCCCTCGCTGCTATGCATCTCCATGGCTAGATCATTTCGTGTGTGTAGTTTTTTTGTTTTCGATGCAACGTTCCCCAACAGTCCCATACTGCGGAGAATATACCGTCCCCTCCCTCACAACCCTAATTGTGCAATACCGCCGATGCTCATTAGCTATGGCATGAAAAAAAATCCGTGCTTACGTCCCCCTTAAGAACCCATTGTTGTTGCCCTTGATGCTTCCAATACATCTCCTCACATGTCAAAATAAAAATCATTTCATCCTCCGCCGCGTACCTCCTAGCCCACTCATCGTGTGATAGGGCACTACTATCCGCCCTTGTGTCAAGAAGTTTTATTTTAGCCAGTAATGCATCCTTACTTATCCGCATCTGGCTCCCCACATTTGCTCCCATCCGCTAAGGTGATGCCGCAGACAACTGATGCAATGTTTCCATTCATCTAGGGCATCACATAACGGTTCGTACCGGTGAGGTCAATGCGCCCGCACGTCACCCCAGATAGTGGTCACCCTTTCAACAAACCCGGCATGTAAGATCCATTGCTTCTCAAAGAAGAAGCGTTCTGGTATACGGCAATATGACTCCCCAGAAAGGAAGATAAGGGGGCAATGATCTGACCCAGACGCGTCTTGGCCATGAGTGAACACGTCGGGAATTTTGTCTGCCACTCAGTCGACACGAAGACCTTGTCTAGCACACACCTAATAGGGTTTTCCTGGTTATTGTTCCATGTGAAGCGAGCACCCACACGTTGGAGTTTAGTAAGCGCTAGATCCGCCACCCACTTATTAAACCTATCAACTAGGCCTTGATCATTTATTGTCCGGCTGTTGTTGCCTTCTACCATCTGCGACAGGTTAAACGATGGGGTTTAGGGAGTTCGAGACTTTGGCAAACATTTAACTCAAGAAACCCGGTGACCTAGAGTGATCAGCTGGTCCATACACCACTAGTAGTTCTCATTTGAAATATTGTTGCATTGAATCATCTCGACTCCAAGAAAGAATTCCCCCTAAAGAAAGAAATAACCTCAAATGTCTCCTTGTTCACCCCCATGAGGATCCCTCCCGACTTGCCGGTGGCCGAAACCCATTCCCAATGGAACGTCATGGATCCGCCCACTGAATCCGGCTCAACGTATCGTTTCTTGTAGGCCGACAAATTCGAGGTGTTGATCTCTGATATATTCGATCAATTGCTGCCTTTGATTCCGTTGTCAGAATCCCCTTAGATTCCCGATAATGCCCCTCATTGCGGCATCGAGGGGGATCGGCCCCCGCCCCATCATCCGTGCAGTCCACCCGACTGGTGGTCCTCCTACCACGGCCACGGCTGTGGCCCCTGCCACGCCTCCTACCTCGTCATGGGCCAGCACGATCTGACGGTGCTGCCGTCTCCCTGGCA